>JAHFWL010000004.1:0-1425000 GCA_021292165.1 Shinisaurus crocodilurus | reverse complement strand
CCACATATCATCCACCAAGGCGACCAAGGCCGTCTCCATCCCATGTCCAGGCCTGAAGCCCGACTGGCATGGATCTAAGTAATCAGCTTCATCCAAGTGTGCCTTCAACTAAGCCCCCAGCACTCGCTCAATCACCTTGCCCAGAAACGGCAAATTGGAGACTGGGCGGAAGTTGTTCAGATCTTGGGGATCCAAGGAGGGCTTCTTCAGAAGCGGTCTTATTGCTGCCTCCTTAAGGGCTGGTGGCATCACTCCCTCCTCGAGGGAGGCATTCACCACCACCTTGATTCCCTCACCCAGTCTCTCCCTGCAGCTCATAATGAGCCAGGGTGGGCAAGGATCAAGCACGCAGGTGGTCGGCCTCACAGATGAGAGCACCTTGTCCACCATCAGAAGGAAGAGGCTGGAACCGATCCCACAAGACCGGTCTACCATTGGCCTCCTCCCGCTCACTTCCTGTATCCACGACGTGCGAAATCCCACTCCTAATCCGATCAATTTTATCTGCAAAGTGCTTCGCTAAAGCCTCACAGGAGGCTTTGGATTGTTCCATCGGATCCGGAGCAACTGGACCGACCAGGCTCCGGACCTCTTGGAACAGCCTCCTGGGGCAGCACTCTGCAGATGCGATGGAGGCAGCATAGAAATTATTATTTTTTGCTGCCTCCACCACCACCCGGTAGGCTGAAGATGCAGCTCTAACCTGTGTTCGATCGTCTTCGGAGTGGGATCTACGCCATCGGCGCTCCAGCCTTCTCACCTCCTGCTTCAGAGCTCGCAGCGATGGAGTAAACCACAGTGCTGTGCGAAGCTCTGTTCAGGTGAAGAGGGCGCTTCGGGGTCACTCAGTCTAATGCCCTGGTGATTGCAGCATTCCAGTCATCCACCAGGGTCTCGACCGAGCCACCGTTTGCATACTCCAGTTCCCCAAGCGCGTTCAGGAATCCATCCGGATCCATAAGATGCCTGGGGCGGACCATCCTAATAGGTCCTTCACCCCTGCAGAGGGGTTGTGGCACCGAGACATCCCAACCCCACCAGATAGTGATCTGACCATGACAAGGGGTAGTGGATATACCCCTGATTTCCAGATCATTGCCCCCCTCTCCGGAAACAAAAACCAAGTCTAGTGCCTGACCGGCTACATGGGTAGATCCAGTTACTATAGGGTGCAGCTCCCAGGAAGCCATGGTCTCCATGAAGTCCCGAGGTGCCCCCGTGAGGGCAGCCCCCGAATGCACGTTGAAGTCCCCCAGCACCACTAGCCTGGGGGACAACACACGCACATCAGAGACCACCTCCAGCACCTCGGCCAGGGAGTCTGTCGTGCAGCGGAGTGGACGGTACACGAGCAGAATCCCCAGACTGCCCTTGGGACCCAACCTCCAGTACATGCACTCAATAAACTTGGTCTCCCGGAGAGGGAGTCTGGTAAGGACCAAGGACTCCCGGTAGATAACAGCCACTCCCCCTCCCCGTCCCCCAACCCTTGGCTGCTGGGCATACGAGAAACCAGCCGGACACAAGGCCGCCAGAGTTGGAGCAGCGGCCTCGTCCAGCCAGGTTTCCGTAATACATGCCAGGTCCGCACCCTCATCCAGGATCATGTCATGGATTACAGATGTTTTTTGGGTAACAGACCTGGCATTACACAGCAGCAAATGCAAGGGTGGGGAAGGAGCCACCCCCCCCCCCAGTTATCCCTTGGCTCTGGGCAGGCCTGGAACAAGGGATAGATATTAAGCATCGATCCCCTGTTCCCCTTAATCGGCATGGCCTGCCCCTAGCGCACTGCCAGTGTCTGCCGCTCAACAATGGTATGTTTTGCCCCCCGGAACTCCCCCCATCATCTCCCTGAGATGAACACATGCCCACCCCTGCTTCCGCCGATCAGGCGGGAGACCCACCCCTAAAACCAACCCCTAAAACCCCTAAAACCCCAACCCAGCTCAGACAGGGGGGTAGGCCCTCGCCCTCGTGCCACCCCCCAAGTGGCTCCCCCAAAGGGGTGACCCCTTTGGTGTCATCCCCTTCGGGGACGTCGCTGCCAGGGCGTCGCCGCCCCGCTCCGCAGGCCGGCAGCTGAAGATGTTGGCTCTGCTGGGGCAGCTGGCACCACTCCCCAATCAGTTCCGGGGGCAGCTCCTCATGCAAAAATATGGATGTTGGTTGTTTTTTCTGTGACAGTAAGGCATTCCCATTCTGTCACGCTCTAAAAGTGAATCTTTTGGGGTACAAGAGTGAGCCGTATTTCTAGTTTTATTTCAGAAAGAAATAAAGTGTGCCTGGGTTGTTGTGATTTTAAGACATCTGTCAAGCTCCTCAGAGTGAGAAAAATACTCAGAACACTCTCCTACGATGTCAAGTAATTTCTTTAATAACATGAGGACATTTCCAGCTTTTCTTAGTCTACATTACAAGGGTGTTCCCTTTATTTCATTTTTAAAACATATCTGACCGTAAATGTACATTTATTGAAAAAGGAGTTTGACAGCACCTGCTGCTTTGAAGTTTGTTTGTTTTCTTAAATATTTTTGTTCCACATGAACAAGACTTTTCTATCATCATTTTTTACTGGCAGCGCATGGGACTCTGAAACTGGATTTGTTTTACCGGAGTCTCTGTGCTCATTAAGGAACAGATGGAGGAGGAGGAGGCAACTCCCTGGGAAGTTCTCTTCCACATGCTTCATTGAAATTAAAGTGAGCTGATGCAAGAGCAGGGCTCCTGTTCCTTTCAATGGGCTTGTGCGAAGAGTTCTTAACTCTTGATGAAAAACAGCTTTCTAATCAGGCAATGCCTAGGGAAGCTCGCAATCAGCATAACTACAAATACAGTTTATAAAAGCATTAAACTAAACCAGAAGCAAAACCAAAACCAAACCACAGTTTGGGAGATCACACAGTCAGAAAGTTCTACTTTAGTCCACAGGTTTGTTGAAACAGAATAGTTTTCTGCCCAAAATGCCACCAGGCAGGAAGCCAAGTGGATCTACTGAGGAAAGGAGTACCGACGTTTGGATGACAATACTTAGGTGGCTGGGGATGATGATGGTTGTAGTCCAACACATCTGGAGGGTGCTGGGTTGGGGGGAGGCTGTTTTAACCCTTTACATAGCATATATTACACTCTGGGGCAGAGGGGAGAATGGTGGCAGGGTGCCAGTGCCACCCCCTGCCCTTAAAGGAAAATCACCCCATCTGCCCTGGCTCATTCAAAGAGTTTTATGGAATAATAGCTGCACAATGTCTTTTGACTGGTAGCACTGGGAGCCTGCTGTCTGGAAGCAGCCCAGGCCTGCATCAAACACTTCTGCTCTTGTTCTGCTTCCAGGCAAGGGCGTTTGTGTGTGTGTGTGTGTGTGTGTCTGTGCAACAGAACAGAACTGCCCTTTCCCTGAATTTTATGGGGCCCAGACTTCATTGGTAGCCCTTCCATGTTTTCCCACTGCTTCTTTCATCTTTTTTCTTACCATAAAAAAAATCAATTAAGGTAGAAAAGATGGAATAGCTGCACGATGCCTTTTGATTGGTAGCACTAGGAGCCCTCGGGCTAGAGGTCCCTGCTGGGTCCTTCACTTTATTGTTGTGCTGAGTCAATTCCTGGTTGCTGTTCTCTCAATGTGTGCCTTTCCCCTGTGTCATTCAACTATCCCCCTGTCTGCTCGGGACCCACATCAACGGTAGGCATAGTTGGGCACCTGCCGAGGGCACACCCTCCAACATGTGGCTCATGCTGGCTCAGCTTGTCTGAGCGTGGAAAGCTAAGCAGGGTCAGGCCTGGTTATTACTTGGATGGGAGACCCCTCCTCTAGTTTCCTGCATTGAGCAGGGGGTTGGACTCGATAGCCTTGTAGGCCCCTTCCAACTCTGTGATCTATGAAATCCATTTCACAGATGAAAACAGGGACACACATGTGAATTTGTAAGAGGTATGGTTAAGCAACATGAAGGTGCGATCAAGAGGGTGTGGCCAGGCAACATGAGGGTGCGTGTGGCCAAGGGTATGGCCCGGCAACCAAAGGGCACGGCCAGGTACAAGAGTTATTAGAGGAAACACACAAAACTGCAGTATTTTCTCCCTCTCATTCTAGAACCTGGGGTTATCCACTAAAGCTAAATGGTGGCACATTTGGGACAAACAAAATGAAGTATTTCTTTGCATAGTGCATAGTTAAACTGTGGGATTCACTGCCACAAGATGTAGCAATGGCTGCCAACTTGGAGTAGACAAATTCATGGAGCTTAGTACTGTATCTAGTTTCCCTTCTCAAGGCATTATATTACTGATCAGGCTATCAATGGATTAGTCATGATGGCTACATAGCACCTCCAGGACTGGAGACACCATGCCTCTGAAGACCAGTTGCTGGGGAACATGAGTGGGAGCGTACTGTTACCCTCATGTCCTGCTTGAGAGCTTTCCAGAGCCTCTGGTTGGTCACTGTGGGAAACAGGATGCTGGACCAGATAGGCCTTTCCAGTAGGGCTCTTTTTATGGCCTTAACCTAGCACAGAGAGGAAGGCATGAACACCTTCTCTTACAAGAAGATGCAAGCCCAGTCCCTATATACAAACCCAGGTTGCTTAAGTGTATGCAGGGACTTGGTTTGCATGAGGATGCCCTTCCTTTTGTCTGTTAGACTTATGGGTTAGACAGGAAAGTTAGAAGTGAATTAATGGAGGGGCACCCTGCTTCAAGTAATCAAATAAAACAAACTGCTCTTAATAAAGACAAACAAACGTGGGTGAACAGCTACATATAAGACCTAAGACATATAATAGGCTAACGCAGCTTAAGAAGACAGCTTAAAGTCTGAAGTGATCAATACAAGGTGGCACTTGGTGAGAGCGAAGTACACATTGAGGGTGTGAGGTTTGGAGGAGGGGTCCTGTCTGCTACACTGGCCATTATAAGTCTCTAACCATCAAGGGCTATTCCTGGAGTTCTGATAGGAGCAAAGTCTAGTTTTACAGCCTGATGCTATAAATGTTCATTCAGAAGCTACTCCCACTTCTTTCAATGGGGCTTTACTCTCAAGGAAGTGGCCAGAATACTTTAAAGCACAATCCTAGGCATGATAACTCAGAAGTATGTCCCACGGAAGTCCAATAGGGCTTACTCCCAAGTGAGTGTACAATTGAATCACACAATTAGATTTAGGTAAATTCAATAATAAGTTGTCAAGGAGGGCCACCAGTATTGACTATGCTTTGTTAAAAGACTCAGAAGGCTTAACCATTTTTTTGTATTATGGAGCAAGGGTATGCCTTAAATGTATTCTGGGACAAAAGATTTCAACCTTTATTCTTTTTTAAAAATTCATCGTTAGAGGTTAATAAATATTTTTCCTTCCAACAATCCATATATCTTGCATTTGAGCACATATATCCGGTATTAAAAACTGAAGCTCCATGTTTTAAAGCAATCTACAACACTGACCATCACATCTTGTGGCAGCAAATTGATTGTGCATTGTGTGAAGTATTGTGTAATTGAGAGATAATTGTGAAATGCTGCTCCTTGCTAGAAGAAGAGGTAATTGTCAGGATTGGCACAAATTCAACAGGTGAAGTTTACCCACCCACCCCACACCCCCAAACATGGAGCTTCAGAGAGAAGGGGAAGTTTCTTGCATTTCCTTCTGACACTGTATCTCACCTGTTAGAGGCTCAGAGTCAGCTCTGTTAGGAAATAAAATCTTTGGCAATATAAAGATAGGAATCATGTGATAAATTCCCTCATTCACCTCTCCCTTGGTCCAGGCCAGCGGGTGCAGCCTCCACCTCCTTTTCTTTTCACCCAGCTAATCCGTTCCCCACAGCAATGTGCGGCAGAGGCAGCAGGTAGAGCATGCATGTGTGCACGCGCACGCACACGCACATCCTCGCCTGGTGCTCCCAGCTTAGCAGCATCTGTCTCTCCGTGGAGACCCTGCGGCTGTTCGAGCCTAAGCAGAGCTACTTTTTAAAGGGGCCATGAGCAAAATTCAATTGCAGCTAAGCTAAAACTGCAAGCTTAGCTGCAGTTTTGCCCATGGCCCCTTTAAGAGCAGCTTATAGTAGCTGGGAATTCGGGACTCTGCATGACAAAGTGAGAAGCCGTGATGGCTTAAGGGTTTTCGTGAGGGTCCCGGCATTTTCATGGTAATTGGAGACTATGGGAGGGCCACACCCCGGCAGGGGCCCACTGACAAGACCCCCCCCCCTGGACCTGCCCCTGCTCTTCACCCTTGCAACCTGCTTGTTCACTTGCCTCTCACTCTGGCCCAGACAACGGTGGCGGTGAGAAGGAGGAGCAGCAGATGCCACTCTAAAGCAAGTGGTAGCCATGACGAGGAAGCAGGCAAGCAGCTGAGGAGATTAGCAGCTGGCGACAAAGGTGGCGAGAAGACAGATTCACTGAGGGACGGGGCCCGCTGCGGATGCCTTGCCCTCAGAAACCTGGAGCCAGCGCTTAGTCCCACATATATTGATACAGAGGGAGTCATTGATATAGGAGAACTCTTATTTTAAAGTGAAAATGGGAGTACAGATAAGGGGAGCGCAATGAGGGATGCTGGGGAAATCCTCAACGGATTCAAATGAGTTTGGATTTCTAGGTTGGAGAGCCCTGGTCTAGATAGCCGCCCAGCCAGAGCAGCAAAAAAAGCCCGTGCCGCTCACTTTTTGTGATCTCGCCACTGACTGCCCTCCCACCGATGCCGAAAAATGGCACTTTGGAAGGACCGTCACTTGTTCCCCGGCTTTTATTTTCCACCGGTGCCTCAAAAATGCGCAATTCGGTGTCACCATTTTTAATTTTTTTACTTTTGTTAGTCTTTCGTGAGTGCACTAGTGCACACTTACGGCTTTCCGATATGAGTATTGACAAGATGAGGTTGCCTGTCGACTGATTTGTGCACAGTTGCGAGGGGCCGGGGAGAAATAACAACAGCAAGAGAAAGGAAGCACCTGGGAGCACCAGTCAGAAGCACTGAAAGGGGGAGGGGGAAAGGAGTACGTAAGCCAGTGTTCTCCAACCTTGGGTCCCCAGATATTTTTGGCCTACAACTCCCAGCTAAGCTGGCTGGGGCATGCTGGGAGTTGTAGGCCAAAAACATCTGGGGACCCAAGGTTGGAGAACACTGAAGTAGGCGCACCAAAAGTGGGATGTGGACCTTTTTGGAGATGTGATCCTCTCACTTTTAAGTGTTGAACTGATGCTTCTCGGTGTCCTCCACCTTTTCAACACTTCCTCAACTCTCCAGCTACTCCAGAAAGGGGAGACATTAACTCCCCCACCTTTTGGTAGCTCCTTTTCCAAGCAGTTACTGCAGTTCCCTGAGAGTTTGTTTGTTTTTTAAATGCAGAAATGTACGCAAATTTAGTGGCTGAGTAGTAAATGGAGGGGGAATTTGTGCACAGTATCAAGGATTCACGGTAGACCGTTTCTTTAGTTTTCTTCTATTCTTCTGCTGCTTTTCCTGTCTAGGCAGCTTCTCAATCCATTAGGAAGGATTTTTAAGAAATCCCTGAAGTTTGGATTCCCATAAGAAGGCAGGGCTTCCTTTCCAGTTTGGCAGAGGTGCACCTGTTTTGCCTTTGGCACTAAAGACAGGGTAATGAGGGAGGCCTAACGATCCAAACTCTGGTTCCAAACCGTCTCTCAGAAGGATGCAGTTTCTGTGCTCATGTCCCACCTCCCTGTCCGTCCGTCCTTCCACCCCGTGCACACACCTTGGAGGGAGGGCTGGGTTCTTGCTCCTTTTGCTAAAATCTTTGACAGGCAATTCCAGGTGGCTGTTTGTGATGCGGTTTATTTTATTTAATATCTCAGTATGGCATTATTCAAAATAAATTGGATGGTGAAACAGTATGTCATTTATACACTGGTGTGTGTGTGTGTGTGTGCGTGCGCGTGTGTGTCAGAGTGTCCAGAACATTTTTGTGCCCCATTATGTCTTGTAACTTAGCCTGTAACAAAGTCTAAGAACATGTGGCTGAAACAATCACATAAACCAGGGCTTCTCCCGGTTTACCTTTGTTTCTCCTTCCTATATTGTTTCTCCACTGTGCAGGATTTTAGATTTTTACCTCCTTGGGGCAAAGGATCTATCCTTTTATATATTCTGTAAAGTGCCAGGCACACTAGTGGTGCAATCTATAATATTTCTGCTGTTGCTGCTGCCTCTTTACAAGGAAGAGAGGGTGACAAACCCAATCTTCCTCCCCTTGGTTCTTCAATATCCCTGACCAGGAAACATGCCCAGACCTCTGAAGGTACCACCCACTGGTACCAAATGTAGATCCTCCACATTTGAGGCTGGACTCCCCCTCCGTGACTCAGCCTTATGTTTAATGGTTACATGATCAAGGTCACTTCAGGTCTTGGTCAGTTTGAATTCCCACCCCCTCTATGGGTGTTCCTGCTCTCGACAGAAATGCCTTTTTGTTTGTGAAATCTTGCTTTATCTTTGAGCGGCTGGCAAGGAATCAAGACTAAACCATGCTGTGCAGTCCCTGGGGCCTCCCCCAACCCCATCCCATAAGCTGTTTAGGATTTAGGTTCCTGATAGGTAAAGTCTAATAGATGTTGCCTTAGTGGGCATTTTAGGGTGCAATCCTATGCAGGTTTAGTCAGAAAAAAAGTCCTACAACTCCCAGAATGTTGGCAGTTGTAGGACTTCTTTCTGTCTAAACTTGCATAGGATTACACCCTTTGAGACCTAGTTCTAGATTTTTATGGCTGTTTAATCAATTCCTGTACTGTTTGTTGTTTTGCATTATATTGTCTTTTATATTCTTAAATGCGTCTATGACATTTTAGTCTTTTAACTATTTATAATCTGCCCAAAGAACTTTGGTCATTGGGTGGATTAGAAATGTCATCAATAAATACAACAAATACTAGAATACCTCAACAAATTGGATGCTTGCGCTCCTAAGGACGGTTTCTACATGTTGGGCAATTTACTTTTTATTCAGGCGCCTACATTTTCTAGTACCATTTTGGAGCTTGCCAAAAGCATTGAGGATAGTTTGGAGATCATCCTCTGAATGTGAGGAGACCACATTATCATCAGCATACTGAAGTTCCACAAAGGTAAAAAGTAATTACCTTACTTTTTGCTTTCAGCCTACTGAGATTAAAAAGCTTTCCATCTGTTCGATATATAATTCCCACGCTAGTGGGAAGTTTCCCTGCGACAAGATGTAAAATCATGGCGATGAAAATAGCAAATAATGTTGGGGCGATAACACATCCCTGTTTAACGCCTGATCCCACTTTAAATGGAGCACCATGAGAGCCGTTGTTGTCCAAAACCGTTGCCGTCATGTTGTCATGGAGAAGTCGCAAGATATTCACAAATTTATTGGGGCATCCAATTTTCATAAGGATAGTCCAGATAGCCGTTCGGTCTACAGTATCAGAGGCCTTAGCCAAATCAATAAATGCCATGTAAAGGGGTTGATTTTGCTCCCGGCATTTTTCTTGGAGCTGACATGCAGTAAAAATCATGTCTACTGTCCCTCTAGAGGGGCGGAAACCATATTGAGATTCAGGGAGGATCTCTTCTGAAATAGACAGAAGACGGTTTGCGAGAATCCTAGCAAATATTTTACCTGCGGTAGCTAAGAGAGAAATGCCCCGATAGTTTCCACAATCTCTTCTATCACCCTTCTTAAAGAGTGTGATAATTATGGCATCCCTGAAGTCTTCTGGAATCTCTTCTCTTATCCAGATTTTTTTGATGAGTTTATGAAGATGTTGTAAAAGTTCGGGGGAGGGGGCTTCTTTAAAGATTTCAGCAGGAATCCCATCTGATCCACTAGCTTTGTTATTCTTCATTTGATTAATGGCTTTTATAACTTCATCCAAAGTGGGGAGTATTGCAAGTTCCTCTCTAATTTGTTTTTGTGGGATTTGTGAAAAAAATCTCATTATCCACCTTAGATTTACGATTTAAAAGGTCATAATAATGCACTTTCCAACGCAGTGCAATAGACTCTTTGTCTTTTAAGAGTTTGGTGCCATCTTTTGATTGTAAAGGGTTTGTACCATAGGTTTTTGGTCCATACCGGTAAATGGCCCTTGTGGCCTTAAAAAAGCCCCGTGCATAATGAGATTCTGCAAGTTGTTGAATTTCTTGAGCTTTCTTTTTCCACCTATAGGACTACAGCCTCACAACATCCTAGTGGTGATGATTTACTAACAGTGCAATACTATACATGCCTATTCATAAGTAAGCGTTCAAAGTAAGTCAATGAGACTTACTCCCAGGTAAGTGTGTAGGATTGCAGTCTAAAGGTTTCATATATTGGACACAATCCAAAGGAAGTGAAGTGTACATCAGCCCTATTATTTATTTATTATATTTATACCCCGCCTTTTTTCCTGCAAGGAACTCAAGGCGGCTTACATAATCCTCCTCCTCCTCCTCTCCATTTTATCCTCACGACAACCCTGTGAGGTAGGTTAGGCTGAGAGTCAGTGACTGGCCCAAAGTCACCCAGTGAGTTTCATGGCTGAGCGGGGACTAGAACCCGGATTTCCCGAGTCCCAGTCCAACACTCTCACCACTGCGCCACACTGGCTCTCGTGAGTGTGGAATCAAAAGGACGGAAATACACACAGGCTTATATTTATCATAATTGGTTACTTACTAATTGGTTGTAATGACATACTTAGACATTCTGAACTTTCTGTGATGAAATATGCATGATGTTTATATACCTTATTTAGCCCAACACAAACAGCTTCTTTGAACCCTATTTTATTCTAGAGCTGTATTATTGTTAATATCTATTAATAATAATTCAGCCAATACAAAATCACTCCATACCAATGTTTAAAATAACATTATCCGTTATTTCTTTAATAATACAGGAGGCACTTTTTGCTATAAGAGAAGTATCTTTTATTAATAATATGAATGCTCAACTGTAGTCACATTTCGATTATCTGATTCGGGTTGAAAGTTTAACTATAATTATAATAACACATTCTAGATGGCACTGCTATTTATGAGGCACTTCTTTGGAACTTTAAAAACAGTACTGCTGATCAGATCAGAGGGTATGGGACATGTGGCCACCTTTAGCTCTTCTATCTTCATGTGAGACAAAAAATAAGGCAGGGAAGATCCTGAGAGTAGTTCAGGATTATTGATAATTTCTATAGCTTTCTAAACAAACTTGTTAAGGGCACAATCCTATGCCAGTTGTGCTGGCTGGGGCGTGCTGAGGGTTGTTGTAGGCCTTTTTTCCTGTCTAAAAAACCTGCATAGGATTGCACCTTGAGGGTGCAACTTGAGAGCCAGTGTGGCGTAGTGGTGAGAGTGTTGGGCTGGGACTCGGGAGATACGGGTTCTAGTCCCCGCTCGGCCATGAAACCCACTGGGTGACTTTGGGTCAGTCACTGACTCTCAGCCTAACCTACCTCACAGGGTTGTTGTGAGGATAAAATGGAGAGGAGGAGGATTATGTAAGCCGCCTTGGGTTCCTTGAAGGAAAAAAGGCGGGGTATAAATATAATAAATAAAATAAATGAATTTATGCATGTTTAGAGAGAGAAAATTCCTACAACTCCCAGCATGCCCCAGCCAGACTTTTTTCTGTCTAACACGCATAAGATTGCACCCTAAATAAGTTAACATGAGGCACTGCGACTTAGCCAGGTCCTATTGAGAGAACCAAGATCTCTCAATAGGAGGACAGAGTTGCTCAGTCACGGTGGTATTTCCTTCCTAGACCTAGAGACAATTCTCTTTACCCTCTTGATTCACACCCACCCACCCCAGAATGCCTGAGAGAGAGAGAGAGAGGGAGAGACCATCAGTTTTTCTCTGTAACGGGGATTGCTACTGAAGCAGAAAAATGTGAGTCCAAAGAAGTGATTTTGAGCTGTGTGGTTCTCCCCCGCCCCACTTTGCACCCGTGATGTTCAAATCACTCCCCTCATCTTCCCTTTTCTGTGCAGTGGCTTTGCTGGTGGAGCAGGAAACTGTGTGGGTTCCGGTGAGGGATTTGGTGTTGCTGCCGTGTGGGTGAGACCACCGCCCCAAATCCCCTGCTTGGAATTCTTGGCGTTCAGGTTAGCCTCTGAGGCCTCACTTCCCCCTTTCTGTGCTGGTGGGGGGGAGAGAGAAATGTGGGTTCAACTGAATGTTTTCGTGCTGCCATATGGCACAGAGAGACAGCCCCAATCCTCTGCTTTGAACTCATGCTCTAGTTCAGTGTTCTCCAACCTTGGGCCCCCAGATGTTTTTGGCCTACAACTCCCAGCATGCCCCAGCCAGCATAGCTGGCTGGGGCATGCTGGGAGTTGTAGGCCAAAAACATCTGGGGGGCCAAGGTTGGAGAACACTGCTCTCGTTGGCTCTGCCCACTGCAGCTCCTTAGCTGCCCCACCAGCTGCAATAGCTTATTATGCTCTTCTGTTCTAGGGCTGGGACCTCTCTGGTATCATCCTGTGCCACATGGCTGTCCATTTTCAAAACAAAACGTGTTCAGGAGTGAATATCGCCAGCAACATTTCTCAGGCAACCTTGGCATTTTCTGAATTTGTAACTGTTTTGTACCTGGAGATCTCAAGTAAATCTTACCGTAACTCTTTATTCTCTCCCCCCCCCTTCTTATTCTTTTTTGGGGGGGTGGGGAATCTAACTTAAATGTGGCATTACTTTAACAAGAAAAAAGTGGTTTATGAAAATCAGGAGCTTAAGTTAACTGGATGGATAATGTTTTACCGCAGGGAGAGCATAAGGGTTTCATTTCCCTTATATTTTCCACCAAATTTTAAGAACTGCAGTAATATTAAGTTATAGGGTGGCACAAACTCAAGCAGCGCCCAAAGGCACCGGGATTTTGAGTTGGTCTCTTCGGCAAGAGAAATTCACACATTTAGAATTACAGTGGTATTAAACTTTTAATGGGTTTGATTCATTTCCAAAAAAATGTTACTGTAATCGGTAGAACCTTAAAACAATTAAAGGTTTCTTGTTTGAGAAATGTAGTAATTTAGGAAACATTCACCCCAGTTCAGACATTGGGCTCTATGCCTTCATATGGTGGAGATTGGATGTATGCATACATCATATATGAGCCAGGCAATCATGTGCATGAACGTACACACCTAACACCCATGCTCCTTCCCTGTCCCAAAAAGATATGGAAAAGCTGCACGTATAGATCCAGTGTGGCGTAGTGGTGAGAGTGCTGGACTGGGGCTCGGGAGATCCGGGTTCTAGTCCGCGCTCGACCATGAAGCTCACTGGGTGACTTTGGGCCAGTCACTGACTCTCAGCCTAACCTATCTCACAGGGTTGTTGTTGTGAGGATAACATGAAGAGGAGGAGGAGGAGGATTATGTAAGCCGCCTTGGGTTCCTTGCAGGAAAAAAAGGCGGGGTATAAATATAATTGTGGAGCTTTTGGGGTTCCTACATACACACACACGCACACGCCTCCTCATGTGTAACCAAGTGAGGCCAGTTGAGGGGGCTGGGAGGAAACAAAAGCCTCGGCGCCTAGATGCCTAGGGCTTTCATATGTAAATAGTTCAAGCCATGAGCCTCCCTCATCCTGACTGGCCAGGTGAAGTTCAATCTAATTGGCTGAGAGGCAGCAGAGGAGGGGAGGGGGGAAAAGGTATATTTCCCAAAGCGTGGTTTTTTGGTCTTTGTCCTGGATCGCGTGGCTACCGGCTACCCTGGCTATTGGGGATGGCGGCAAGCCAAAGAGAGGCCCCAAGCCTTTGGGGGGGGGCATCAGGATCCGACCCCAGTTAGCTCCTGGTGAAATGAGCTGGATGAGGGCTCTAGTGAAGGCAAGCCTTGTGGGAGTTTTACCCATCTCAGACCTGCGGGTAGATGGAGTGGTTCTCCTCGGGCGGCAAGGCTGTGCTGGATTTAACCCTGGAAGAGAACACCCTCAGGTAACAGGTGTGTGCCTGAGAGATCTTAAGGAATCAGGTTTTATTGTTTTGCAGCTTTACTGTGTACTAAAGTCTCTCTCTCTTTATTTTGTGTGCTTCTCTCATTTCCCTAATCTTGTTGTTAAATGCTACCAGAATAAACCTTGTCGTGGTTTTACCCCACATGGGTTTTGTAGTGCTCTGTGAGTTCAGTATCTAAATCCAGGTTACAGAAATGGAAGGCGAGTCCCTCAACAGAGATCCAAGTAGGATTGCAGACAGCTGAGGCTGGCAGTCTGGTATCTTGAGATCTCAGAGGGTCTTGGTTCCTTTGGAGTAGGAAAGGGTGGGGGTGTGGCGGGCCAGCCAGCCCCCCCTTCCTCCACAACAATAATAAATAAATAAATAAATAAAGCAAATCACATACAATTAATTATATGTATGCATTATGTGTGTGCCTTAGGAGTAGGAGTGGCTAATGTGCATAACAACTGGCCATTGTGCACATTTCACCACACCTCATGGAGAACGTGCACATCATCTGTCCATGCAGAGGGGATTATGCACATTCCCGCAGTCGGGCGGTCAATGTAATACCTCCAGCGTGCCTCGGAGAATGTGCCTATCTCGACTGCATCAGCTGAGCAGTGGGGGGGAAGGGTTGGGGAGTGGGAGCAGCCTCCTTTCCCCCCACTGTTCCCTGATGATTAGCTGCGCAGCACGGGGGGGGGGGAGGGATCACAGGGGGAAAGGAAATGTAACCCTTTCCCCTCTCCCCCCCCCCCGCAGTTCTGATCAAAACAGCCCCGCTGCTGCTGCTGCTGCTGCGTTGTTTCAGGAAAAAGCTTTATAAGCGCTTCTGGGGGGGGGAGGGGGGCGAATGGTCTTCATCGGGATCATGGGGGGAGGGGAGGGTTAAACCTCCTCCCCCCCAAACTGCTCACCCGATTGACAGGGGCTGGGCTGCAGATAAAGTTACTCTTCACCGTCACTGGCAGCAGACCTCAGTCTTCCTACTGCTTAGCTGTTTCCCTGCTGCTTGGCTGTATGAATGGTGTGTGTGTGTGTGTGTGTGTGTGAGTGAATGAATCCATTCCCTACACCAGTGTTCTCCAACCTTGGGTCCCCAGATGTTTTTGGCCGACAACTCCCAGCATGCTGGGAGTTGTCGGCCAAAAACATCTGGGGACCCAAGGTTGGAGAACACTGCCCTACACAATCCACCCATTCACTCACCCCACCTAGCCATATAAAAATAGAGTGGATGGCAGGGATGTTGAAGAGTCCTTGGTCTCGAGTCACGAGTCGAGTCACGAGTCTTTGGACCCGAGTCTCGAGTCCGAGTCCAAGTCCTTGGTCCAAAATGGTGACTCACGAGTCCCGAGTCACTCCCAAAGCTGACTCCACGAGTCCCTATTAAAATCAATGGGGTTTTTCCCCAACAAAATAAGGCTATTTCAGATGTGTGGCTTAAATAAATTCTAGGCACAAGTGTGCCTTTTTATCTCAAAACTCTGCCACTGATTTTGACAAGAACAGACCAGGCAGACAAACCCAAAATAACCAGGCAGGGAACCCCAAAACAGGCAGGCAGAGGCCTTTGTCTTGGACAATTCAAACTGTGGAACTGGTTAAGAAGAGACCAGGCAGGCAGAGGAGGCAGGGAACCCCAAACAGACAGGCAGAGGCAGCCAAACCCAAAATGCCTGAAAGGTTACATTAGTAAAATGATTTAAAAAAATAAACTTGGATTGTTACTGCAACTAGGTCCAGACAGCACCTGCAGGTGGCATCAAGCAGGGATGCTGACGAGTCCTTGGTCTCGAGTCCCGAGTCAAGTCTCGAGTCCCATTAAAAATATTGGGACTCGAGTCCGAGTCGAGTCAGAGGGGGGACTCAGTCCGACTCACGAGTCGAGTCCTGGAGTCCGAGTCCCCATCCCTGGTGGATGGATGGGAGTTGTGTGTAGTGTGTGTGTGTGTGTGTGTGTGTGTGTGTGAGAGAGAGAGAGAGAGAGAGAGAACACTGTTTATGTATGGATGTGTTAATGGATGGGGTTGTTGTGATATGTGCGGGGAGGTGTGTGTGAAAGAAGGGTGGTGGTGGTGATCTCTCTCTGTGTGTCTCTCTGAGATGAATTATACTTCCGTTTAACTCATGCTAATGATTTCTACATTTGCATCATCTACACATCTAATATGAGCATAGACGGATGGCAGAGCAGAATAGCAGCAGACCTCTCTCAGACAAACACAGGCACACAGAGGACTTGCTTGTAAGTAGATGCTTTCAAAAAGATAAATAGCAGTAACGTAAGGTATACTCAGGTACTAAAGGTTGATGGTTACAGCAGTGCAGTTTCTTGAACGTTACTCATTCTGTGGGGTAAGGAAAACACACCGGCCAATCCTTTCATTGCCAAACCTAGCAAGCATCAGTTAAGTCAGTTAACTCTAGACCAGTCTAACTGTTGGAGGAGAGTTAGAATGGAATTCAGACCTGTAGCTAGGCAATGGCCAGTATTTCCCCCCCCCCCCCGATTCAATCAAATGGTTCAGTCCACTGCCCGCCACCCTACCCCCTGACTACACAGAGAAGCCTGGTTTCTCCCTTTTGTCCTTCAGCCAGACTACAAGTCTGCCTTAACCCTTTAATGGGGAGTCAACTTAAAAAACCCTCCTTGCAGAGCTGACATCTTCTCGTCGCGTATTCCAACATACGCAAAGCTTTATGCACATCTGTCCTCTTTTATCCTTTTATTTTTAGTAGTGCATTTCCTCTTATTTGGCAAGGCGTAAGCGGCCGCCCCCTAGGGCCCACTGCCCCCCTCACACATCCATTCACGTTGGCTTGGTCTGCTTCACCACTGAGGGCCACTCTCCTTCTCCAACTGTTTTGCACAAGCCACAGACTGAGGGAAGGGGGAGTTCCTTCCTATGCGCTGGAATCTGGGGCAGGCCACAGTGTTTCCTGTTGGTCCAAAGCTCAGCACTGTCGCATGAAAAACCCTCCCTCTTCTCTCGGATTGGCACGTGTCTCTCATGGGGGGGGTGAGCTGAAGACAGGGGCAGCTGAGCTCGTGCGTGAATACACTTCTGGAGGTTTCCCAGCCACCCCAGATCTGTGCCCCTCGATACTCTTGGACCCTGTCAACTCATCTCCCAGTGTTTCTCAACCTTGGGTCCCCAGATGTTTTTGGCCTACAACACCCAGCATGCCCCAGCCAGCATAGCTGGCTGGGGCATGCTGGGAGTTGTAGGCCAAAAACATCTGGGGACCCAAGGTTGAGAAACACTGCACCCGTGCCACTGCCACCGTTTATGAGACACCACCCTGCCCCCGCCTCCGAAAATTTGCCCCGCCTGCTCCAGTAAGGTCCCTGCCGTGTGCGTACAAACATGTGCAGTTACGATGAACGGTGGCTTCTTGCAGTTTAACTCTTTCGCGCTTGCCTGCTGCAGCAAGATGCCCGGGCACTCTCCAGTGTGCAAAGTGGGCCGTTGATCGACACGCAGTCAGGTCATTTAGAAAGTTGGAGGGCCTCTGACGGTGCTTCGGGGAGAAGTTGCATGCTGGATGCAAGAGCTGATGGAATTCAGAGAGCCAGTGTGGCGTAGTGGTGAGAGTGTTGGACTGGGACTCGGGAGATCCGGGTTCTAGTCCCCGCTCGGCCATGAAACTCACTGGGTGACTTTGGGCCAGTCACTGACCCTCAGCCTAACCTACCTCACAGGGTTGTTGTGAGGATAAAATTGAGACGAGGAGGAGGATTATGTAAGCTGCCTTGGGTTCCTTGCAGGAAAAAAGGCGGGGTATAAATATAATAAATAAATAAATAAATAAATAAATAAAATAAATCGTCAGAACGAACGGCGATGCACATGAGAGGCATAACCGTTTACGTAGATCAATACTGAAAGGCAAGCATGGATTGAAAGACTGTGCCGGTGCCTTTTGTTTCTTTTCTTTTCCTCCCTCCAACCAATTAATTTCTCAGCAGTTCCTTTCGGTCATTTAGGCATTCTCCCCTGCTTCTAATAGTGTGTGGAATGGTGACTGCGAGAGACTTCATGCCACAGAACTGTATTGCTTTATTACACCTGTGTGACCGCTACGCTTGACTTCATGCCACGAGGAGCCAAGTTCCTTTCCCGTAATTCCAAAATAGCTGTGAAACATACAAATTCCCAGGCTTGACCTCTCTGCACATTCCGTACAGATTTGGCATCTGAGTGTTTTTGCTTCCAGCCCCAGACATACATTGCAATGCAACAGATCATGGGACAGGAAATCGGTGCAAATGTGCTATGCGCTAGCACATTTGGGTCCATTGCTTCAGGGACCATAAAGTGAAATGGAACATGTTGATCTGTGGGTTAATTTTTTGTCTCCAAGTGGCAAACTGGAAGGGCTACCAGATCATGGTATGACTCGCTTAGGGCAGAATCCCCAAAATCTGTGATACGTGGGGCACAGTCCTTTTCTAGATTAGTACGAGAGGCACACTTCACCCCATGAACTCAGAAAGATGCATATTTATTTTCCCAGTCAGCTACCAGCTCAGTGGGCAACAGTCCTCCTTCTGACTGAGAAATAGCGCAGTTAATATTCACGGCGGTAGATTTTAGATATATTTATTCCAATTTCGATTTCTTTTTCTATGGGCCATGATGGCTACATAATATGGTTTTCACGCTTAATGTTGTCGCTCAGCATCCTACTCATCTTTTTGCATGGTCAGTCAGCGATAGGAATGTACTTTGGGGCCAGTGTACTTTGGGGCCAGTGTGGCGTAGTGGTGAGAGTGTTGGACTGGGACTCGGGAGATCCGGGTTCTAGTCCCCGCTCGGCCATGAAACTCACTGGGTGACTTTGGGCCAGTCACGGACTCTCAGCCTAACCTACCTCACAGGGTTGTTGTGAGGATAAAATGGAGAGGAGGAGGAAGAGGATTATGTAAGCCGCCTTGGGTTCCTTGCAGGAAAAAAGGCGGGGTATATAAATATAATAAATAAATAAATAAATAACGGGGATGCTTTAGGAATTTTCCCATGCCATGCCGGCCAATTTTAGCAGTAATTATAGAGGGGTAAACCAGGTGTCTCTTAGTCCACAGTTAGTGTGTTGACTAGGGACTGGAGAGACCCAGGTTCAAAGCCCCATTCAGTCATGAAGCTCAATGGATGGCCTTGGGCCAGTCATTCTCTCTCTCAGCCTAACCAACCTCACAAGATTGTTGTGGGATAAAATGCAGCCATGTACATTTTGAGCTCATTGGAGGAAGGGCAGACTAAAACCATAATGTAATAAAGTGAAGACTCATCGAATCTCCTCCTGACTTGAAAAGATCTCTGGTCACTAGGTCAGCTAGTGGGAGCCTAAAGGGCTGGATTTGCCTCTGGGCTGAGGTTCTGCACTCCTGGATTAACGGGATGAGCATGTGGAGCACGCGGGAACTCACTGGAGCAGGTTCTCTGTGTAGGAGCACACACACGGGACTTTCAGGGCGTGCAGCCCACGCAAAGGCAGCCGTCCATTTACAAGGCTTACTTTGTTGAAAATGAGTTACCCAGTCTGGCTGAAGCCTTTGCTCTAATCCCTGGTGTGTGGGGAACCAATGTGGTGTAATAATGAGAGAATTGGACTAGGATGGGGGGGGGAAACAAGATCCAAATACCTGCTCAGTTATGAAGCTTACTAGGTGGATCTTGAGCTAGGCATAATCTCTCATACTGACCTACCATGCAGAGTTGTTGTGAGGATACAATGGTGGAGCGGGGAGAACCTTGTACACCACGCTGAACCCTTTGGAGGAAAGCGGAGATATAAATTTATGCGCGCACACACACACACACACACACACACACACACACTGCACTCTGTAGCTGCTCAGAGACACTTCCATCTCTCCCAATTTTATATGTTCAAAAGTTAAGCCCTGGCGTTGAACACAGAGATTTCCTTGACCCACATTAAGTTCTATCTGTTTATCTAATTCTCCTGTCTTCTTCCATTGCGTTTTCCACTGTGTCCAAAATATGGCAGCTTTGGTGCTCACTGATCTGTTTGAAACTCTGGCCCGTTCTTTTGTTTTTAATTATGGAAAATAAATGAAAATCACATGTGAACCGCTTCTTTTGGTGTGTACAAAGGATAAAGCATTTGTTGCTAGATACACAAAACCACCAAGTTTTTTTTTTAACTTTTGGATTCTCTTCTCTAAAACAATGGTTTGCGGGGTGGGGAGAGTTACTGTTCTTCTACAATCACCACCAACTTTTGTCTTTCTCTCAGCCTTCCCCCCCCCACACACACACACATAGTACCGATGCTGGCAAAAATATTATTTTTCCTTTTGTTTAATCACTTCTGTTAGGTTGCCATGGATATAGACTTCTGCTCCCCCAACTCCCCACCCCTTAATCTCAAGTATGCGCCTGTTTTGAATTTGACGCGATGGCTTATTTATTTGCTTTTCCCCCTTCCGTGTGTGTGTGTGTGTGTGTGTGTGTGAATGTACGTGTGTGTGTGTGTGTGTGTGTGTGTGTTTTACAGGCAGCAGGAGCTCCGCTATTTTGTTGGCTTGCTCTTTAATAGCATACCTGAATTCTTGGCAAAAAATAAATAAAAAATTCTCATTCGGAGAATGTTGAGCAGCTCCAGATTTTTCGAGGTAGCCAGAGGAAATATAAAATTAATTAGCAACATCATTTGGGCCTTTACCTGACCAGTAAAAAGGCTCGAGTGTTTGTACTAGTAAGAGGCTGCTGGCTGGGGTCCCTTTCTCCTATTTTAAGAGCACTGTGAGGTTAAAAGTCATATTGCTTTCAGTAGTAATTATATTAACACCTTTAAATGGACAGGAATAAGAAGATGCAAAGGAGAAAAAAAATGAACTGACCGTGAATGCTATCTCTGGGTGAGGGGCTTGATCATAGAATCATAGAAAAGTAGAGTTGGAAGGGGCCTACCAGGCCATCGAGTCCAACCCCCTGCTCAATGCAGGAATCCAGGTCAAAGCATCCCCGACAGATGGCCGTCCAGCCGCACCTTGAATGCCTCCAGAGTGGGAGAGCCCACCACCTCCCTAGGTAGTTGATTGATTCCATTGTCTTACTGCTCTGACAGTCAGGAAATTTTTCCTGATGTTTAGGTGGAATCTGGGCTCCTGTAACTTGAGCCCATTATTCCGTGTCCTGCAAACTGGGATGATCATCAACACATTATAAAACCACCTTAAATTCAGACAATTTTAAAATAAGCCACTTAAAATACAATACAGTCCAATACACTTCAAATACGTGGGTGGCAGCAGCAAACACAATAAAACCTTATCAATCGAAAGCCAGAGAAAACAGGTATACGGTAATACCTTGGATTGAGAGCATAATTCGTTCCGGAACCATGCTTGTAATCCAAAACACTCTTATATCAAAGCGAGTCTCTGGCGGGCGTGAGCGGGGCCGATTTCGGCCCGCTCGAGGCGAGCGGTTACATCCCTACGTGACTTGTCTTGCAAGACCTTGCTTGTTTATCAAGTCAAAAAAATTTAAAATTTTTTGCTTGTCTTGCAAACGCTCTCAGACCAAGTTACTTGCAATCCAAGGTATTTCTGTAGTTTTGAAGCCATTTTAAGAGCGGCCATAGAAGGAGCCAGCCACACATCTCTTGGAAGGGAACTCCATTGGGTTTGGGCCACCACAGAGGTTTAGGGCGCAATCCAATCGGGATGCCCGTAATCCTCTGAACTTGGAGGATTATGGGCTTCTTATGGAAGGAGGGAGGAGTCACCTCCGCACTTCTCCTGCCCTGCAACTCAGGTAGACCTCCGATTTCAGCCGTCTAGCTGAGGTGCTTCAGAGCGGGAGGGAAGGAGGCTGAGGTGACGCCAGGATACCTCGTATCTTGGAGGCACTGGTCTCCTACCCTCTCTGCCTCCCGGAATGCCCCCTAAGCCCCATCTCCGAGGCCACTCTTGTGACCTTGGAGATAAAGCCAGCATGATTCTTTCCGTGCTGGCTGTGAGGGGTGTGTGTGCTCCGAGCACAGAGAGCCAGCTACGAGGTCAGAGTGATTTTCCGACCTCGTAGCTGAGTCTCCAAAAAAATCCTATGGCCCTCTAGACACTGTCTAGCAGCCTTAGGATTGTGCTGCAAATGTTTAAATTATTTTTTTATTTAAATTTTTAAACAAAGCTGTTCTGTAAAAGGGAGCACTAAGCACACATAAAAGGGCCAAGTTGTTATCATGAGAAATGTAAAATGTTTGTAACTATACAGTAGCTGAACAGCACAATCCTGTGGATAGATAGGGCTTCTCTACATGATGAGGCTCTTAACCCGCCACTTTACCAAGGCATCTGCTTCCGGGTTCTTTGCGGGATTAAGACTGGCTCCTTTACATGTGTTCCCCCCTCCGCGGGGTGGGTGGGAGGATTCCTTCTCTGCCTTTCTATATGTTCCATTACACAACCACAAGGTGGTGCTGTGGTATAGCGGAATTGCGAAAATAAATGAGCTTCTCACTCCAGTTCATTTTTATTTATTTATTTATTTATTTATTACATTTATACCCCGCCTTTTTTCCTGAAAGGAACCCAAGGTGGCTTACATAATCCTCCTCCTCCTCCTCCTCTCCATTTTATCCTCACAACAACCCTGTGAGGTAGGTCAGGCTGAGAGTCAGTGACTGGCCCAAAGTCACCCAGTGAGCTTCATGGCCGAGCGGGGACTAGAACCCGGATCTCCCGAGTCCCAGCCCAGCACTCTCACCACTACGCCACACCGGCATTCCACCATTTTCAGATAATACTACACTTTCCTCGCTCTAAAAAAAAAAATAGCCTCAGAAATGCTTGGAAGGCACGGGAGAGGCCCTGGTGGATGACGGCATTGTGTAAAGCACTCGCAAACTACTGTGGGTGAGGAATCACGAACGCACAATAAATACCTCATGTAGAGACGCCTATAGTCTGCAGCTACTACGATATAAATAGCAGTTCGTGCTACAGAAGCTAAAGTGGCATCCAATTACTCTCCAACCGGGACAACTGCTAGGGCAGCTTGTGTTGTCCACCCCCGCTTCTCACTTTTCTCACTGTTCCCACAACGTGGACAATTTTATGGACTTCTATCATTCTCCATGCTTCCCCACCACTACCACCGCCAGTTGGCTTTTTTTCTAAACTAAAAAGCCACAGGTCACATGCCCCCTACGAGAGGACTTATCCACATTGTCTGTGGATCCAGAACAAAATGTTGCAGCCTACCCGCGCAGCCTCTAAGACCAGCATAGCTGGCTGGGGCATGCTGGGAGTTGTAGGCCAAAAACATCTGGGGACCCAAGGTTGGAGATCCCTGCTCTAAGAGGAAGTCTCCCATCCAGGCACCCATTCATTCATGTGATTAATTACATCTCTATTAAACTTCCCAATAGCCAAAGCTCCCTGGGTGGTTCGCAACATGATAAAACGTAACATCTCAGCCATGTTTGTGGTGCCAAATTAGGGTTGCCACCTCTTTTTCCGTACAGGCTCCTCGTCTTTAACAGCTACATGGGAGGCAGGCAAGCACAACACAATCCTCTCTGAGATGGAAATAGCTCTACCTATTGAATTTGGCTGGGGCAGATGTGTGAGAATTTTGTTTTGGTTCATTATTTTATCCGAATTTACCTAAATTTGCAAACGTCTTCATATATTGGAAAGAAAGAACTTGGGATTTAATACATTGGAGTCTGGGAGAAAGCAAAACTGACAGGTTCATCCAGCAGCCCTGCTCTTACCTCTGCCACGGGAAGGGTAAACCACTGAGTTTGAAGACAATAGCCCGTAACAGCGATGCTCCTTACTCCCACCGCGAGGCATGGGCTCCCTGGGTCTCCAAGCAACATGCAGAGAGAGAGAGAGAGAGAGGTCCATAACCCCAGTGTTGGGGCTGTCTCTGCACACAGCGGGGTGGTCCCTCAAGTATCCCAGGCAAGCAGCTGAGCTCCCAGTACGGCTGGGCAGCACCACGGAAATGGGCATTGCCTAAATGCCGCAATGCTGCATAAGGATGATGGGGGAGAAATTCATTTGGTTCACATTTCAATGCAAACTTACCAAATTTCGTACGTTCAAACCAATATTGTGAACCATAACTCAGATACCCTTCAAAATTCGTATTTATGTCAACGTTGCAATGGATTCCTCCAATTTAAAAATGCTGACATAAATTCGCATATTAAAAGAAAGTGTACACAAAAATGCATATATTCATGAAAATAACATTAAAATGCATTATATTAGGAAAAATGTTTGCCAAAACTTGCACGCAAAAATGCATGTATTAGGAGAAACATGCACAAAAATGCATCCGAATTGTCTACGTGATCTTTTTTTAAAAAGAAAGCTCAACATTTGGAATAAGCTCTATTTAAGATTGACAAAAGTGAGAAACGGAGAGAAACCAAAATTAACAGATTTGTCAATCCCCAAATGCTTCTCAGGGGCTGAAGCTCTATCTTGGGTACACAAGGTGGTGAGCAGGAGAGGAAACTTCTAGCCCCGAAAGTTTGCATTTAGCCCCAGAGGGAAAGGTAGTACTAGGAGCAGATCACAAGGAACTGGTGGCATGCCAGCCGAACCGGGGAGAATGCCTGGTCAACACAGCAGAGTGCAATCAATTTCTCAGTGGGAGTTTGGACTCAAGAGCAGTTACGGACAAGAAGCACACATGAGACGATGCCTTTGGGCATACTCAGGATGGGGTTAAACAAAAGATTCAATAGCTCAGGTCCTAGAGTAAATAGAAGCCTTCCTTAGTTCTGTGGCTGAATTCAGGCTGGCTGATTAAACACAACCCGGAGAAGAATCCAGGCCCTTCCAGCTTCCCACACACCCAAGCCCTCAACCTTCACTCCCATCCACCTATACAACACAACCCTCCAAGCCTCTACCCTCTTCCCACCCCCACCCATCCACTTGGTTTCCTCCTAGTCTGGTGGTGAGCAGGAGGGAGGGAGGGAGGGAGGTTAAGTATCTCGCCCTCCTCCCCGAATCTGGCACCTGGTGTGCTGTTATTGTAACGCACTAGTTGCAAGTAGATCTGTAGTCTTTGCGTGGGCTACTGTGGACGCGCATTGGCAGTGAGTGGGCTGGAGTCCCATAGGTGGGCTGCCGGAGGAGGTCGATTCCCATTCCCCTGGCCTGAATTTGGTTTTTATATGAGCTTTCTCGGATAAAATCTCAGATAAAATCTGAATTATTCCCCACTGATTTTCTGAGTAAGTTCAGAAAACAATGCTGTATATCGGGCTGAGCTGCGGGGGGATCCTGCCCGTTACTGCCAGTGAGTAAGAGTGCACCGTGGTACAGCACGAGATTTACATCATGGCATATAGACCTAACAATAGCCATGCCTTCCCTTTCTTTGCATTATGTATCATCATCAGCTCTCTGTTACCGCTCAATGGAAAATGTAACATAGTCACTGTTTTACTTGGTATGATGCAAGTAGCCCTATAAAAATAGCAAGTGTGACCAAGCCCTGGGACTTGGTGAAACAGCCATTCCAGCATTTGGATCATAAATTGGGGGTGCCATTAAAGCTCTCCAAAGGGTCAAGTCTATTTCCCTAAATTGGAACAGAAAAGACCATTGTTAGCTTTGTTTGCTTGGCCTTAGTGGCCTAGAGAGTGATACATTGTTTCCTTTCTTTTAAAGATTTTCCCTAATTAATCACCGCTTCAGGAAGGAATCATTCTTTGTTTTGTTTTCTTGGCTGCTGGAGGACCCTTCAGTCGGTCTGTGCATCCAAACAGCACACAGTAGACTGTCCTCCAGTATGACACACCCTTCCTCGGTTCCCATTTTCCGATGTTGCATGGTAACTGAATGATCAACTCTATTCCCCAAATGGTGGGATTCAGATGCAAGTCTAAAGTCCTGAGCACTCCTCGCTCATCAAATCCTTCTGGGCCTATTTGTTGCTAATGCACATAGATGGGTGTGTGTATCTCTGTTTTCCTTGAATCCCCACACACACAGCTGGGTGGATGTACACCCTTCAGGCACATTCCTGAGAGAAACATCCAAAGCTACCCTGATGGTTCAGCACATCATGTAACCAACTATCTCCAAGTCTTATTAAAATGTCATCCTAATAACTTCTCCCCATTTCCCCCAATTTGCTGAGATCATGTTGAATCACTATGTAACTGTCCTCCAAATTATTTGCAATATTTACAATTTAGTGCCATTCAGCTAATTTTAGAGGTTTTCTTTCAACTCCTTCCTCTGCGTCATTAATGCACCAAACCCCCATACCGCTCCATGCGCACTGATGTTCCCCCACACGGACATGGACCTGCTTACACAATTGTATTTTTGAACCCTAGGATAAATTTCAAATCCATAACTGCTAAAAACATCAACGCAGTATTCATTTAAAAGTTGATTTCTAGCTGACATTATTTTAGAGGAAAGCTAAAAAGATGTGAGAACTCTGAATTTGTATAAATAACATGCTAGAAAGCATTGGATGCAAATGCTAAAGAGGGAAAAAAATGTAGATGATTTCTCTACATGACAGTTCTGCGATGCTTGAGAGACTGAAGATCCCCCCCCCAACCCTATATTTATGTACACGTTTTCTGTGAGGAAGCTATAAATTAAGTGTTGGGCCAGAACTACACATTGCCAGCCGACTTCCATTTCTAAACATCCAGCCGCTCCAAAAAGCAGAATCAAGAGAAGCTAATTTGCAGGGGCAAAGTAATAGCTGAAAGGAGGGGACTTAATCCTTTCCAACAGCAGATTTCCCCACACAGTTGGAGTTCCAGACCTGAGTTTTCATATCAAATACACACCTGGAACCCAGCTGAGAAGAGAGCAGCTCTACAGGGGGAGGGTAGTTACAGGGGAAATGCAATGGCCAGCGGGAGAGTTAATCCCCCCCCCACAGTTCACACCTTTTGCATCAAAGAAATGGTGACCATGTTTTTGGAGATGCACCTTGACCAATAAAGTGCAGTGTAGCTTCTTGCCTTGCATGTCAGAAGAGCCAATGGAGCATAATTGCGTCCTGCTGCTTGCAAACCAACATTAGTTAAGGCCTTCTTCTTCTTCTTCTTCTTCTTCTTCTTCTTCTTCTTCTCTTCTTCTTCTTCTTCTTCTTCTTCTTCTTCTTCTTCTTCTTCTTCTTCTCCTCCTCCTCCTCCTCCTCCTCCCCCCCCCAGAGGTTGGACATCATCATGGCTAAACCGTCTTTAGATATGACTGCTCTAAACAATGATATTGTATTGCCCCCCCCCCAACCCACTCTTTAAGGTTTTTCAGCCAATACCTTCTTCTTCCTACACTTCTTTTCCCATTTATTTCACCTTATTTCCCAATAGTTAAAGCGTATTGGTTAGAATCCCCAGTGATGAACATCAGATACAATGATAGTTGACCAGATGTATGACTCTAAAGTTTAGATCAGGGCTCTCCAACCTTGGGTCCCCAGATGTTGCTGGACTTCCCTTGCCATTAGCCATGCTGGCTGGGTATGCTGGGAGCTGTAGGCCAGCAACATCTGGGGACCCAAGGCTGGAGAGACCTGGTTTAGATGTTTCTTCGGCTCTTAACAGCTTCGTTTTGCATCAGAACCCTGTCAGAGTTCAGCTGAATGAAATTAGCCTTTCTAAGACAAATTTGAAACTTTTTGCATCCTTGTAGGGTTTTCCCGCATTGTCAAAGCAATAATGATGGAAAGAAAGAAAGAAAGAAAGAAAGAAAGGATTTATGCTAACTGCTTAGGCCGTCCTTTTTCTCACTTCTACAGGAAAAACCTACTTCTATGACGTATTGGTTAGAATCCCCAGTGATGAACATCAGATACAATGATAGTTGACCAGATGTATGACTCTAAAGTTTAGATCAGGGCTCTCCAACCTTGGGTCCCCAGATGTTGCTGGACTTCCCTTGCCATTAGCCATGCTGGCTGGGTATGCTGGGAGCTGTAGGCCAGCAACATCTGGGGACCCAAGGCTGGAGAGACCTGGTTTAGATGTTTCTTCGGCTCTTAACAGCTTCGTTTTGCATCAGAACCCTGTCAGAGTTCAGCTGAATGAAATTAGCCTTTCTAAGACAAATTTGAAACTTTTTGCATCCTTGTAGGGTTTTCCCGCATTGTCAAAGCAATAATGATGGAAAGAAAGAAAGAAAGAAAGAAAGGATTTATGCTAACTGCTTAGGCCGTCCTTTTTCTCACTTCTACAGGAAAAACCTACTTCTATGACGGCCACAAGTTTCCAAGAATTAAATGAAGGTCAAATCAAGGGGGAGTTTGGAGTCAGACATGACTGGCTGTGGGGTGACGATTCTGACATTCCATTCACTTTTTGTGTGAGTCAGATGGCTTCCTTTCCCCCCCTCATTCAGTTTCTTTTACATCCTCAAAAGGGCGATAGAAAGAATAAAATGAAGGTGAACATGCCAACTTTGTCAAGGTTACCGTGTTGTGCCCGTGGGCATCACAATGCCCACAGACCCCCCCTCCCCCTGCGCCCTTGAAGTGACACCTGTTACGTATTTACTTTCTCTTAAAATTTACATGGTTTTTCTGAGCAGCTGGGTGTGCTTCCAAGAGAAGCATTGACCTCCAGCTGCCTCTCATCTTTATTCCCCAGAGCAGGGCTCTCTGACCTTGGGCCCCCAGATGTTGCTGCTGGCCTACAGCTCCCAGAATCCCTTGCCATTAGCCATGCTGGCTGGGTATGCTGGGAGTTGTAGGCCAGCAACATCTGGGGGGGCCAAGCTTGGAGAGCCCCCTGCCCCAGAGCAGGGCCGGTGCTACCATTAGGCCAACTAGGCAGCTGCCTAGGGCGCAGGGCTAAAGGGGGCGCCAGAAACGCCTTGAAAAAAAATACAGCGCTCTCAAGTGGGAAGGGGGGGCGCTAAATATCTGATCTTGCCTAGGGCACCAAACTGCCTTGCACCGGTCCTGCCCCAGAGACATCCTTAGGAAGTAAAGATGGCGGGGAGTGCAGTCCAGCCCTTCTCCTTGGAGCACTCCCAGCCCGTGGTGCAGTGGAGCCAGGAGTCAACGGGGTGCTTTTTTATTAGCAGGGACACTGACATCACCGGCCACACACCTCAGACGTCCTTGTCCCCGCTGTGCTTAGCTGCAGTCCTCACAGGAGCTGGGGGAGAAATGGATTTCCCCAGCAATATATTATTCCCCGTTGTAAAATGCAAAGAATTTTGGAGCGGCTGGGTCTTGAAGGGACAATGGAGACCCATGAGCTTGACAAAAGACCTGCTCCTGGTGGAGATGAAAAGTGCTAGAACTGGCACGCTGGCTCAGCTTGTCTGAGCGTGGAAAGCTAAGCAGGGTCAGGGCTGGTTATTACTTGGATGGGAGACCCCCTCCTCTAGTTTCCTGCATTGAGCAGGGGGTTGGCCTTGTAGGCCCCTTCCAACTCTGATCCTGTGATCCTGTGATCAACCATTTGGGGGGTGTGTGGCTATGGTGACTGTCATGATGAGTGCCCGCACTTCAAAATTTACCACTACACCACTGCTCCCGGCCATCTGAAGAAAAGGGAAAGGGAAAGGGAAGAAAAGGAAGGAATGGACCCTATTGCCACTGACTGGTAAGGGGAAAGGCTTGGGAGTGGCAACTGGGAGAGAGCTGGGGGTGACCCGATGTAGGAGGACAAGGAAACTGGGAGAGTGGGGCTAAGCTGAAGGCTGCATGACATGGGAGAGGAACTCCAACGCCCAGCATGTTTTGTGGGAGGACATGCCAGCTCTACTAGTATAAAAATGAGATAGGTTTGTAGTGCAAAGTATTTAAGGGATGCAAAGTTTTTGGTTTGGTATCAGTACTTGGACCCCGCTACAAGCTTCTCCAGCCTGGTGCCCTCCACGTGTGGTGGACTGCAACTCCCATCATTCCCAGCCAGCATATGTTGCAGTCCAACACACATGGAGGGCACCAGGTTGGAGAAGGCTGCCCTCCTCGCACCGCCCACCCAGCAATGGAAGATTTCAGCCTCCCCCCGTTCGACATGCTTGCCTGCCCAGTCACTTGACCTGAGAGGTGCTGCTTTATCTCAGCTTGGCATGGTGAATCTCAGCCGAGGCAGAAGGGCTGCGGCCATTACTTGTGCACTGCATGCTTCCTTTTCCTGTTGTGAAATTCTGAACTGCTGTGTTAAAGTTTATGTGCTTTGGGACTGTAAAATCGTAATGCTCTAAAAGGGGTGTGTGTAGAGAAAGCAGCTGGAAAAATGATGAAAACGTTGTTTCCCTCATTACCATGAATGGTGGAGGGTTGGGTAGTGAGGATGGATCTCCATCCCATCCCAGTCTGGAAGAGTCCGGCATCGCGGTGGTGGTGGTGGTAGAAATTCTGCTGAGAAGCTGGAAGAAGTGCTGCATTTCGTTTGAGCCAGTTCCGTTTCTAGACTCTGGTTTTCAAAGCCGGCCCAGCCTCAGGGAACATGAAGTAATTGAGAAAGAAGGGGGTGCCCCTAAGCATGTACAAAGTACTGCTAGCTAACCAGGAGAATCAGTCCTCATATGACCAGGGTTAGAGAGGACAGCTTTCAGAGTACTGGGCATCTCCTTTAGAAAGAATATTGACGAGACAATCACATGTCACTTCAGATGATTCCAGGTGAATTTCGCAAGTATTTAAGAAACAAATACATACATGTGAATACACCCCCTCTTAGGGGACATGTATACAGCAATGTATACTGTCAGGTACCATGTAAGGGCATATCTCTGAGTTTTCAATTATTCACAAGATTACGGTACTTATTTTATCACACAATAAAGTCATATCCCATATTTCATCCAGGAGCTCAAGGTGGTTTGGATTTGCCACCGTCATCACCAACACAATTTATCCTCCCAACAACAACCCTGTGAGGTAGTTTAGGAGGAGAGATAGTGACTGGTTATTGATCTTCATGGCTATGTGGGGATTTGAACCCAAGGCTCCTCAGTCCTAGTCTGACATTCTAACCACTGCATCACACTTAACTCTAAGATTGGTCTGGGATTCTTTGAAAGAAAGAAAGAAAGAGAGAGAGAGAGAGAGATTCTTCTGAGCTGCTACTGGAAATCTTTGTGAAGAAGAAGGAACTCTGAGAGAGCCCTGCATTCCATTCCACATTCAACGTGGCTTGCTCTGATGGGGCACTAGCCTCGACTGCAATGCAAACTTCATTTCCCAGTTTTTTTCTGATGCAAAATGCCCCAATATCATATGTTTCTGCTAATCCATGCACCTTCACCTGTATATATGCCAAATTTCAGATGCCTTGGAAGTATTTGGGGGGTAGACTCCTGTTTACAAGGAAAGACGTGCGAATGTGTCTTTTTTAGACTTGCGTAATAACGACAGTTTTGTGGGGGAGTCTATGTGTGTATTACGTTCCATAAATTCCTAGCTAGTGTGTGAGTAGATTAGCTATTTGGGGGTTACACTTTCGGTCGCTTGTGTTGACAGAAACATACACGCCTGTTTCCAGATTTTTCTAGCAATCTGGCTCTCTGGGCTATGTGTGTGTCAAATTTCAAGACTCCAGCGCATTGGGAAGTATCATACCAATTTTGATACCCCGTCAAGGAAGGAGGGATGGAGAGAGAGAGAGAGAGAGAGAGTGGCATAGCGGACAATTCTGAAGTGCAGGCACTAATCAAGACAGTCCCCACAAATATAGATACAGTATATTTACATATTATCATGAATGTTTGAAATCTGATGAATAGCCAAACGTGAACGTCGACAGCCCCAGACCAATATTATGGCCCAGACCAGGCCTCTCTGGCTCATGCTGGCTCAGCTTGTCTGAGCGTGGAAAGCTAAGCAGGGTCAGGCCTGGTTATTACTTGGATGGGAGACCCCTCCTCTGAGCAAGGGGTTGGACTCGATGGCCTTGTAGGCTCCTTCCAACTCTATGATCTATGAATCTATCTATGAATCTATGAGTGCCCCCCCAAACCCCCCACGCTCATAGATATACCCAGTCCCATAAATAAATGGGGACATATCCCATTAACTCCTGCATTCAGATTTGCAGGAGTCTTGGACATTCATTGCAACTTCTGTGTGCCCGTCTGTCTACTGGGCTCTCTGGCAATATATGAGAGAAAAAATTGCTCCCTAGATTGTGTGAATGGAAGTTGCTCAACGTGGGATGGTGGACAGGGCAGGGTCACGGACTGGCCAACTCGTACATACCTTTCTCATCACTTGATTTATGCAGCTCAAGAGGCGAACAGTCTGTTGCAAAGCATTGTGTTCCTGGGGATGCGAAGTGATACAAAAGTTCTGCCTGTGTTGTTAAATGACGCCTTCGCACATATATATGTCACTTTTTTGATGCTCCTGTGATGGAGTGATAAACGCATGTGTGAACCAGCCCACCGAGAGCTTTTTTGGACATATTAACAGCACAGTATTGACTTACACTGGTTTAACAGTCAGTCACTGGGTTCACACAACACGATAAGCCATGGTGGTGGTTTATAAGCCAGGGCCCAGGGTGGCTTGTTGTGTTGTCTGAACCCAGCCAGAGTGGCTCGAACCCACTCTGGCTGGGTTTAGACAACGCGACAAGCCACCCCTGGTGTATAAGTCACCATGGCTTCTTGTGTTGCGTGAACCCAGTCACTCCCTCTCATGAAGGATCCTTGGAAATTCCAGGATGGCATCTATTTCATCCCAAAGCTGTCATAAGGGGAGGGAGAGCCAGTTAGACACTCCTCACTCAGTCGGCCATCTTGAAACTCACGGCTATTGGCTCCTCCCACCCAGAGGAGCCACTGTCCTTGGCCTTCGCCTTCCTTCCACCTGGCGCTTTCTAAAGTACAGGAATGGGCTGGTTCTCCTTTCCCCTCCCTTGTCCTATCTTCACGGCCAGCCCAGGACATTTTGCTGCCTGAGGCAAAGGACAAGATGGCACGCACACACACACACACACACACACACACCCCGATCTCTTCTTTGGTCAGTCTCAGCTAGCCCGGATCCCTTTCTGTTTTAACCATCCTAAAGAATTCACGTCATCAGAAAACTTTGGCCCCTTCACTGCTCACTCCTAGTTCCAGATCATTTATGAATACAGTAGTACCTTGGATTATGAGCATAATCTGTTCCGGAGCCATGCTCGTCATCCAAAATACTCGTACATCAAAGCGAGTTTCCCCCATTAGAAATAACGGGAACTCCGCTGATTCGTTCCACAGCCATGTAATCACTGCTTTGCCATGGAGGGAGCCGGCAAAGCAGTGATTACATGGTTGTGGAACGGAGCATCTAAGTTCCCGTTATTTCTAATGGGGGAAACTCGCTTTGATGTGCCGGCTCCCGGGCTCCCGGCTGCGCCTCGCCTCGCCTCAAAGCGGCAGCACGAGGCGCACGCAGAGCGCGCGACGCGGCTCCCTCGCCTCACCTCCACGGGGGTGCTTTGCTGGCTCCCGGGCAGGGAGCCGGCGCAGCGGCGTGAGGCGCCCACACAGCGAGCGGCCGCGCCTCTCCCCCTTCCGGCTAGGCAACGCCGGGGAGCTGGCACTTTAAGTGCTAGTCGCGGGCAGAGCGTGTGGCTCGTGTTGCGAGACTCGCTCGTCTTTCGAATGTAAATAAATGCTAAAAATTTTGCTCGCTTTACGAGAAGCTCGCATACCGAGTTACTCGTAATCCGAGGTATTACTGTAAGTTGAAAAGCGCTGGTCCCAATACAGATCCCTGTGGGACCCCACCGTTTCCATTCCCTCCATTGGGAGGATTTACCATTCATTCCTACCTTCTGCTTTCTGTTCTTTAACTTAAAAAAGGAAAAGGGGAAAAGAAAAAGAAAAAGATGGCACACGCCACTCATTCCACCTACAGAAGCCGACTGGACTGGCGGTTGAATCTTACTTCCACACGGGTCGCGGGCAGAGCGTGTGGCTCGTGTTGCGAGACTCGCTCGTCTTTCGAATGTAAATAAATGCTAAAATTTTGCTCGTTTTACGAGAAGCTCGCATACCGAGTTACTCGTAATCCGAGGTATTACTGTAAATTGAAAAGCGCTGGTCCCAATACAGATCCCTGTGGGACCTGTGAGAGCTGGACTGACCCGGGTTCAAAAGCTCCCCTAGCCAGTGACCCTCAGTCCCAGTCACGCAGGCAGAAGGAGGAGATAACAGCAGTTAATAAAGATTAAAGAGTTTATTTGTAAGACCCAATTACATGGGATTAAGGCAATCAATGCATCTCTACTCACTACATCATTGCAGACTCAAATCCTATACCCCAGTGGTAAGGCTAGATGAAGTGAAGTCCAAGAACAATACACATGTCGTGTCGAGACGAGAGACAGAAGTGAAAGAGAGAGAGGCAAGTGAAGCTATCAGCAACTGTGTTAGCTTTTATACCACAGACCCTGCACTTATAAATAGGATATTACTCACCCCAGTTGTATAACCTATTCATCAACATGTTGATCCAAACCTATTCAAGGTTGCTGAGTCACATCACCTCGAGACCATGTCTCGTGACCAAAAGCCTTGTATACTTGAACTCAAGTGACACCCACCAGGTCAGGTGATAATCTCGATGTCAGGTGGTAATCTTGTTCTGCCTATGCAAAACCCAACAGGACCCCACCGTTTCCATTCCCTCCATTGGGAGGATTTACCATGCATTCCTACCTTCTGCTTTCTGTTCTCTAACTTAAAAAAAGGAAAAGGGGAAAAGAAAAAAAGATGGCACACACGCCTCTCATTCCACCTACAGAAGCCGACTGGACTGGCGGTTGAATCTTACTTCCACGCGGGTGATGGGGCAGCATCCTCCAGCTCCCCTGAGAGGGCAGCAGGCTAGCCTAGGGGTTACACAGGCCAGCCGCGTGGAACGCACAACACAGCTCTGTCCTCCGACAGGGGGGAGCACACCGCTCATCACCTGCCACCCGAGGCGATTGCCTCGCTCTTCCTAATGGACATGGTAGGACCAGGGTGGCCACGTGTCCAACGTTGCAGAGGACCGTCCTCTATTTGAAGGACTGTCAGGTGAGGTGACAGCCCTCTGTTTGAAGGCATCCTCTATATCAGTGCTCTCCAACCTTGGGTCCCCGGATGTTTTTGGCCTACAACTCCCAGCATGCCCCAGCCAGCTACGCTGGCTGGGGCATGCTGGGAGTTGTAGGCCAAAAACATCCGGGGACCCAAGGTTGGAGAACACTGCTCTATATCAAGGGCTGTCCAGTTCAAGTCCAGTTTAAAGAGCCACAAGAAGAGCGAGCAGCGGGGACCTTCGACTTGCCCATCCACAGTTTGCACCTGGACAGCGGGCGACGAGCAGCACACAGCTCACCTGGCCACTGCACTGCCTTCCCCACTACGGTTAGATGTCTTGCATTCCCACTTAAATTACAGTAATTCTTTCTAAATTTGCATCTATACATATAAATCAGCATGTGTACATTTTATGAAATCCTGTGTCTTTATTTTGGTGATGTGTTTCCTTGCCCTGCCCTGCCTTGCCTTGCCTTGCCTTCCTTAGGCCCTGCTTTTCTTTCTTTTGTGCCCTGCCTAGTAAATCGTAAGTTATTCTGGTAGTGCCCCAGCCTATTTTGATTCCCTGTCCTCCTGCACTTCATGGAATTTTAAGATCATGATAAAGAATGAATTAATTATACAAAATATCAAATATAAAAGAAGCAGCTGCAGGAAACAAAAAGCAAAAAGCTCGTGCAGACATATTGCTTGTGATTCTGTGAATGCTTACTTGGGAGCATGTTCCACTGAATTCCCCCCTTGCCCATAATTTGAGCACACCACCACAGACCGGCCACATCACTCATGTAAGCATTACTCACTCTCAGAAGAGAGTTTCCGCAAAGTAATGACGACCTGAAGATCGGAAGGAGGCATGCAGAGACGCAGAGGGCAAGCGAGCTCAGTTGTGTTGACTTTATTGGCTTTATTAGGCATCCCGTGTGTGAATATTGCCTTCCCTTGTTTTTCCCTTTTTCCCTCCCTGCTCCCCCTCCCCAAAAAAACTCCTTTTTATATTTGGACATTTGGCTACGTCGGTTTAAAAATGAATTTCTTTCCCGTGGCAAGGACTGCGCGGCTACAAAACTACTGATGGAATACTTAGGATTTTTTTTTACAAGGTTTTGTTAAGCTCTGTGCGTCTGGGTTTTGGGCAGGAAAACCCAAAGCGCCTTTCTTTTTATTCCCCCCCCCCTAGAGTTGGGCTGAACCAATGGCAGAAGGGTCCAGAAACTCCCCAAGCAGCTGGACGGACGAGGGTGTGTCAGAAGGTTCACCGTGACTGGTGGAAGCCTAGTAGTAATTCTTTTTGGGGAGAACCCTTGTAAAGAAGGGGTCCCCCAGCAGGGAAAGTTGATGGGTACTTCTGCTGAATCTCATGGGCCTAAAGCAGGGGTGGGCAACGTGCAGCCTGCAGGCCACACGTGGCCCCTGCAGCCCCCCAATGTGGCCCCTGCCATCCCCCAAAAGTCAGAGGGACCCTCCCAATTTATTTTTTTAAATTTGCAAATAAAATGGCACCCGTCGCTGCTATGGAGTGCCAAAAAGGATCAAAATTAGCTTGAAAACAAGCTAATATTCACCCTTTGGGCACTCTAGCAGCTATGGGTGCCATTTTGTTTTTATTTAATTTTATCTTTTTAATTCCCCCCCCCCGCTTGGGGGAGGAGCAGCCCATGGGGGGACGTGGGGTGAAAATGTCCCATGAACCACCCCATGTTGACCACCCCTCCCCTGGCCAAAATGAAATTATGCATTTGTACCCAATGCTGCGACGCCACAGAACCCGCAGCAGAGAGGCTGCTGCTTGGAAGGAAGCAATGCCACATCAGTGTATCATGCAGAGATGCAGTAGGCAGCTTCCTCTGTGTGGAGTGGAGGTGGTGGTTAGGTCATAGGAAGTGACCTTATATTCAGTGAAACCCTTAGTCCAGTGTTCTCCAACCTTGGGTCCCCCAGATGTTTTTGGCCTACAACTCCCAGCGTGCCCCAGCCAGCATAGCTGGCTGGGGCATGCTGGGAGTTGTAGGCCAAAAACATCTGGGGACCCAAGGTTGGAGAACACTGCCTTAGACCATCTAGCTCCGTCTGACCATTACGGGCTGGCATTTCAGAAAGGACTCTTCCTCAGCCATACTAACCGAGATCTGTGAACTGAAGATGCCAGTAGTTGAGCCAGGGACCTTATGCACGTAAAGTGTGTGCCCTCCCAACTGAAATATAAGAACCTAGGAAGCTGCCGTATGCCGAGTTAGGCCATTAGTCCAACTTGCTCAGTATATTGTCTACAGGCTGGCATTGACTTTCCAGAGTTTCGGGCAAGGGTCTTTCCCAGCCCCACCTAGAGATGCTGGAGATTGAACTTGATACCTTTTGCATGCACAACATGTGCTCTCTACCACTGAGGAATAATGGCCCTTTCCAACCTTGCGCTCATCGGAGCCTTTAACTGATTCATCCGTTTCTCAGGGCGCACAGTATGGAAACTGCTCAGCTACAGGATGTGTGGAGCGCGGCGAGGAAAGTAAAGATGAGAAGTTCCCAGGTTCCCTGTTAGCATAATCATTCCCATATTACTGTTTTGACCTTTTCACCTTCATAAGAAAGATCACCAGAGATAGCCTGTTTGTGAAGACCGTCTATAAAAATACCTTATTGCTAATGGCTCATTTTCCTCTCCTTTACACAGTACACTGGCTGGAAATATGCAGTCACACATTGGATGAGACTCCATTTTTATATGCTAAATGCTTGCCCTTTATTCTTTTCTTCTTCTTCTTTTGTGTGTGCTTTGAAAAGCTGTATTGGATAAAATTCCAGTGTGTGTAAAATCAAAACTCATTAAAATTAAAAAGAACAGGCTTCAAATGTAAGAGATTAATTCCCTCCCCCACTCGTATTAAAATGATATCCGATGAAGAGTTATGGACTTGCATGGATGGAGAATTGACTTAATTTATCTTGGATGTTCTTCAAGTCTTAGTCTTTCTGAAGTTATGAGTCTTTAAGGAATCTACTAAAACTAGCGTTGGGAACTTTTTCAATATGAGCTGCTTGGAAAAAAAATCTTGATTAGCAACAATTCCTCCCTCTGCTTCCTCTTTCTTTTTTCTTTTCTTTTTAAAAAAATATGCATGTTAGCTGCAAGCACAAATTGTGACATGTTTTCTACAATTTTTTAAAACATTGTGCCATTAAAAAAAAAAAACAATTAAAAAGCAATGATTGATAAGCAGGAATACATATGTGGTGTCAAAGTGATGCACTTTGCAAAGATTCTAATCACATATACACTGATGGGGCTGAGTTGGCAGCGACTGACCAATAAAGGGAACTTGGGGTTGTGGTGGATAGCTCAAACTGTAAACCAGTTTGCAGCTGCTATGAAAAAGGTATTTTACTGCTCACCCGTAAAACACCTGAAGCAAAGATAACAATGAATTCTAGCTTTCCAGAAGGACACGACAAAGTCGTATTCTGGTAGTGCTTATTTATTTATTTATTTATTTATTACATTTATAAGATAAGTCTCCATAATATTATATAGACTAATATGACATCACAGCAGGGGGGAGACCAACCTGGCCCCATACATCAGCTGGAGAGGGAGCAGCTGCAGAGAGCTTGTTTTGCCCTCTGTGCCAGGGGGGGGGGGGGGAGAAAGAAAAACCTATAAGAACCTTTTAACTAAGAACTGGTGCCTGAGTTTTGCATTCTTCCTCCTCCCTCCCAATCCCCTTTCCTTTTGTGTCATGCAGGGACTGTCTTATTATTAATCTTTGTAAAGCACGGCACTCTGGGAGCCTTTTCTGGCTGAAGAGCGGGGTATAAATGCAATAAATAAATAAATAGATAAATCATCCATATAGAGTTTATATGGATAACATTATGTTGTTTGTGTGTAAAGGTGAAGAATCTTTAAATTTAGTCCTAAAAATAATTGAAAAGTATGGGGCAGTGTCAGTTTATAGGCTGAAGTGAACAAGAATGGGAATTAATGGGGATTTGTTTATCAGGAAAGGATAGAAAAAACAACAAAGCGCCATGAACTGAAATGGATGAAGAAAGAAACCAGTTAGAGATCTAGGCATTTGTTTAACAACAGATCCTAATGATCTATTGGAACTGAATTATATTATTCCTTGGGAAAGCATTAAAATCAATAATAAGATGAAATAAAGTTATCCTTTTTTGGATGAATTGCAACAATTAAAATGTCCATTTCCAGAGACGATGCCGTGGCTCCCATGCAGGCTGGACCCAGCTGTCTCTTTTTAAAGTACAGCCCCACCTTCCTCTCAAGCATTCCTTATGACTGGTACACGCAGACATCGACTCCAATACTTGTCCCTTGCCTCTGTTCCAGCTGGGTACCTTTTTGACCATTTACATCAGTGTTTTCCAACCTTGGGTCCCCAGATGTTTTTGCCCTACAACTCCCAGCATGCCCCAGCCAGCTACGCTGGCTGGGGCATGCTGGGAGTTGTAGGGCAAAAACATCTGGGGACCCAAGGTTGGAGAACACTGATTTACATTCTTTGCCACAGGCAACCTCTCCTCAGAAAGTTCATTCCCACCCTGTTTCATTTGTGCCCGGGTTCTCCAGCCAGGACCGAGTCCAGGAATATGTGAAACAATAATAAAGTGAAACTATTTCCGAGCATGTGCAGAGTGCCTTTCCTTCACAGCAGCATGTCCTCATCCACTTACAATTCAGAGAAGGGGGGGTGGGATAGATTCCAGGGCAAATAGCTTCCATGTAGATTTCTTATTTTTAAGCACAGCCTACCTCTCCCTTGCCAGCATTTTTGCACAGTTGGGTTTTCAACCTGTTCATGGCCATACAAAAACTTTAGAAGCCCTCCAGAATTTCAGAAGAATCTTCTGTTGGTTTAAACCAGCACAGCTTCTTTAGAAAACTCAAGATTTGTGCTGATTATTTATTTTCCAGACAGACAGCCACCTGACCAGCTCTTCCTTACTGAGTTTTCATTATCATTGCTGTTCCACGTACCCCATCACCGAATCCTCCCTCAACTTCTACCACTCCAGAAGAGAGCACGTGGCGTCAGCGGGACATCCTGAAAATATATCCTTTCCTTCAGCACAGTCGGACTTCACAGACAGTGCCCTACTGTCTGTCCTCAGCTGTGTCAGGCAATGAAGAAGCCTACAGATGACGAAGATTTCATAGATTTCATAGATCATAGAGTTGGAAGGAGCCTACAAGGCTATCGAGTCCAACCCCCTGCTCAATGCAGGAAACTAGAGGAGGGGTCTCCCATCCAAGTAATAACCAGGCCTGACCCTGCTTAGCTTTCCACGCTCAGACAAGCTGAGCCAGCGTAAGCCACAGGCCTGTGATTGACAGGGATGTTGAAGAGTCCTTGGTCTCGAGTCACGAGTCGAGTCACGAGTCTTTGGACCCGAGTCTCGAGTCCGAGTCTGAGTCCTTGGTCCAAAATGGTGACTCATGAGTCACGAGTCACGAGTCACTCCCAAAGCTGACTCCACGAGTCCCTATTAAAATCAATGGGTTTTTTTCCCAACAAAATAAGGCTACTTCACACTCAGAGCAGCCACACAGAGTAATCTCAGGTCCTTCTTCTGCCTCTCCCAAGTACGCAACACATCAATCAAAATAAATCTTGACACACTGTTGGGGCTGCACTCCTGGTAGCCGTCCATAGTGGCCGAGCAGCGGCACACCCCGCTTCCATGCGCTCTTCGCCAGCAATCACGCTCCTCTCCACTCCTTCTGGCACAGCCCAGGGATGTTGAAGAGTCCTTGGTCTCGAGTCCCGAGTCGAGTCTCGAGTCCCATTAAAAATATTGGGACTCGAGTCCGAGTCGAGTCAGAGGGGGGACTCAGTCCGACTCACGAGTCGAGTCCTCGAGTCCGAGTCCCCATCACTGGTGATTGATATAGTGCTATCCATGATATAGTGCTATCCATGTACACGATGCTCCCTTTATTGAGTCAGGCCTTTGCCGGAAGGACCCTTCAGTCTAAATTTGTACAGGGCAGGGTGGTCGGGCGGCGGGGGCAGAGGAGACAGTACAGAGAAGAGAAGGCAGGAGAGACCACACTACACAACGGATAAATGCAGGCATGCACATACCAACTTTATTTTTGTTGCGAATTTGGACTAAGGCAGAGGAAGCTAGTGAAACCTATGTTAGTGAGGCCCTTATCCATTGCAGCTTTTATTCTGAGCTTTATAGAATATATTATTATTATTATTATTATTATTATTATTATTATTATTATTATTATTATTATTCTGAGCTTTATAGAGAGCCAGTGTGGCGTTGTGGTTAGAGTGCTGAACTGGGAGATCTGGGTTCTAGTCCCCGCTTGGCCATGAAACTCGCTGGATGACTTTGGGCCAGTCACTAGACTCTCAGCCTAACCTACCTCACAGGGTTGTTGTTGTGAGGATAAAATGGAGAGGAGGAGCAGGAGGATTATGTAAGCCACCTTGGGTTCCTTGCAGGAAAAAAGGTGGGGTATAAATATAACAAATAAATAAATAAATAAATTATAGGAGCTACCCGTGGTGCTCCAGGGTGGTGAACCTATTTTGGGGGTGGCGTTCAGCACCACGGAGAGCTCCCATAAAGCTCGGAACAGAAGTGGCAATGAATGAGGAGCCCCACTGACAGGGGAGCCGCCGACCGGCCTCCGCTGGGGATTCGGACTGAGGCCTTAAAGTAAATGCTTCACAGAAGAGGCTACTTCAAACTCTGCAGTTGAAAGCCCTAGGAAGTATGTTCTGTGACCAGTTGGCTTCCATGTAACGTGAGGGGACATTCCCTTAAAATAAAGGACTTGAGACAATTGGATGGGGTAAAGAGAAATCTTCCTGTCAGGATGTCGAGTCAAAGGTTTATCCCAGCGTTTCTCAACCTTGGGTCCCCAGATGTTTTTGGCCTACAACTTTTTGAATTTTTCATTTCATTTGCATTCTAACTGATTCTTAATTTTCCACAGCCGAATGCCTGTCAGTGAGCTCCTGCCGGCTTTCATGAGGTCAGCTAGCAACATCAGAGGCCATGGGGTGACTCACACTAGCCATAGATGATATGACGAAGACCACAGTAAAAACCAAGATGGCATGTTTACACAACCATATGCAGCTAGGCCAGTTTTTGGGGGGGCGGTGGGTGAGTGTGCACTCCTCTGAGGGTGGCTACCTACCCATTGCCAATAAGGAGGAAATGTATCACCAAAAAAAAAAAAAAAGAGGAGCCAATTTGCATAAGATTTGCATATGCAAAATTATATGCATAGGTGCACATCTAGAAATAATAACTATTATTTAAATAGAAATACAAGACATCTTACCTCAGTGGAGTGTGCCAGCTTAGTCTGCTGCCCAGGTGATGTGGCTGGCCTACAGCTCCCAGCATACCCAGCCAGCGTGGCTAATCATAGAATCATAGAATCATAGAAAAGTAGAGTTGGAAGGGGCCTACAAGGCCATCGAGTCCAACCCCCTGCTCAATGCAGGAATCCAGGTCGAAGCATCTCTGACAGATGTCTGTCCAGCTGCACCTTGAATGCCTCCAGAGTGGGAGAGCCCACCACTTCCCTAGGTAGTTGATTCTGGCAAGGGATTCTGGGAGCTGTAGTCCAGCAACATCTGGGGACCCAAGGTTGGAGAGCCCTGCACTATAGGATCTGTCCCAGCCATGTATGTATCATGCCGCTCCTTAATGAACCCTTTGATCATTATATTGTCCTTATAGCAAAGGACACCCCAGATACCCTGAAGCAAATGGCTCATCCTGTTCTGAGAGGGCTCAGTAGCTGAGAAGGTCGCAACGGGTAGTCCTTTGAAATTGTGAGCTTCATGTCACTTTCTATTAATGGAATTTGCCAGAGTGCACTGCTGGCATCCAATTTAGAAAAGAATTTGGCTTCTCTGAGCTGCCCGAGTTGTGTGTTCCACTACTGGCATGAGATCCAGTTCTCTTTCAACACTTTTATTCAGTTGGGTCAAATCAGCACAAATGTGTACGTTCGTCCCCACTTGGCTCTTCGGTGATATAACCACTGGAACACACCAATCTGTGGTCTTGCCAATGGGGGAATAATACAATACAATGCAGCCCACATTTTAACCAAAAATGCACACACAGGCCACTGCAGCAGTCAGTATAGTAAACTGTTTGGATGTACCATGAAAAGAGACAAATTCCCCCTGAAACCAGCAGGGGAAAAAACTGGGCGCAACTAATTACAGTCATGCCTTGGATTGAGAGCATACGTAATTCGTTCCGGAAGCGTGCTTGTAATCCAAAACACTCTTATATCAAAACGAAATCCCCCCCAAAAAAATTTGCACAGAGATTTTTAATTTAAGCCGTACTACAGTACTTGTATTGCAAGACGTTGCTTGTATATCAAATAAAAAAAAAATTAAATATTTTAAAATTTGCTTGTCTTGCAAAACGCTCTCAAACCAAGTTACTTGCAATCCAAGGTATGACTGTATTACAATAATGATACAAAATACAAATAAGTACCACAGCCTGAAACCCACTCATGTCAAACCCGCCCTCTCACCAGAGGCTGATACAGAGGGAGAAAAAAGAGAAGGCAGACAGCAGCACAACTCTCGTGCCAGACACAGCATGGCTCTGGCGGTGGCCCTGCTTTTATAGCCCAGCCTGGAGCATGCTCAGAAGGTGCTGATGTCACTTCCTCCAGGTTGGGGCGGCACCATAGTCTCAGCCACTCACCAGGCAGGATGCTCCAGGCAGTTCTACTTGAAAGTCAGCTGGTCTCCTCAAGAGTAGAAAAGAAGTCAAGAGCAGGGGGGTGGTAAATGGCATTGTCCCTCATTCCACTCCTCTGCTGCCATTGCTGCTGCTTCAGTGGGGCGGGGGAAGAAGGGGAGATTGGGGGCAGGGCGTCTGCTGAGAACACAGAGGATCCTGACCACACTGTTTATTTATTTATTTATTTACAGCATTTTTACCCCGCTCTTCAGCCAAAAAAGGCTCCCGGACTGGCTTACAAAGGTTAATATTAGACAGTCCCTGCCCTCAGGCTTACAATCTAAAAGACACGACACAAAAGGAAAAGGGATTGGGAGGGAGGAGGAAGAAAGCAAAACCCAGGCTCCAGTTCTTGTTACAAGGTTCTTATAGGGGTTTTTTTTCTTTTCTTTTTTTCCTGGGAGGGAAGGGCAAAACAAGCTCCCTGCAGCTGTTCCTTCTTTGGCCGATGTATGGGGACTAGGCTGGTCTCCCCCTTGCCCTGATGTTAATCCTGGGAGGCATGGGGCGTGTGAAGCCTCCCAGCGGCCCTTGGTTCTCTGGCTGATGGATGAGTCCAGAGTCTGCTGCCCCAGGGAACTGTCAGCTGCAGCTGCGTGTTCCTTCCGGCAGGGAGGGGTGAAGCGAGCGAGGTGCAGTTGCTCCCTCTCAGGCTGATGCATGGGGCCGCCGGCCAGGCTGGTCTCCCCCTTGCCGTGGTGTTACTCCTGGGAGGCAGGGGGTGCAGCCTCCCAGTGGCCCGTGGTCCTCAACTATGTTGATGTTACACTGGCGTTAGTAGGTGCTGGTGTAGTGATGCCTTAGGATTGTATGCTAACGATGCTAATGCACAGAATATTCAATAAAAAAAATGATGGCTGTAGAGAGACAAAGTAAACCCGGAGGCACAGGGCAAGGCTTGGAATGCCAGTCTGAGCAGAAGGTAACGCCGGGGAGATCATTTGGAAGATGACACACACAGCCACTGCAGCATGGGGGAGGCCCGCAATGTTTTGCAGCCCTCCCCCTACGCACGAGGCTCGGGCTCTTCCAGACGGGGGTTTTAAGGTGCTATCGGCTTGCTGTGTTAGCGGGATTTTTTGAACTGCCCGTACGACACTGTTCGTCTCCTGCAGTCATCCCATGTCCCCCGTCCCCCGTCCCCCCGACTTCACTTCTCCCATATTTTCTCACACCCCGGGGAAAACCCATCAATTATTTTCTGGTATGCCACGATCTCCAAAAAACAAACAAACAAACAAACAAACAAAAACCCAGCCACGTGGCTGCCTGATTTCAGGGTCTTCTGGGGTTTTGTGCAGGTGTGGCCGTGTGAAAGGTAAGGCGCTGGCGCTGGAGGAGCGCTTTTGCGGCGTCAGGCTAGCCCAGCAGCCGCGTTTCTCCCTTGTCTGGAAGCTGCTTGCATCTTCCCTTCACCCCACCCCCCCACCCCCCCACCCCGCAACACACACAATGGGCTTTTATTTTAGCAATAACATAAAGGCGGGGCTGTGAAGCAACTAGTAATATTTGTACAGAGGGGTGTTTGTTTGTTTGTTGGTTTGTTTCTTCTCCAGAATTGTGCAATTGCACAATTCTGAGAGTCCAAAGGTTCACTGCTGTGCTTTCACTCCTGTCCTGCCTGGGGCCATGGCATTTCAGGAGCAGAGGGTTACACCTTGCTCCTCCACCACCACCAGTTTTCCCTCGGAAGTTTTACTCCCTCCCTATCCCCAGGACGGTTGAAAAATAAAAATAAAATGGCTAGAATGGATACTTGTTTCCTTTTTAAATCCCTGTGCCCTGGTGTGTGTGTGTCAGGGATGGGGACTCGGACTCGACTCGTGAGTCGGACTGAGTCCCCCCTCTGACTCGAGTCGGACTCGAGTCCCAATATTTTTAATGGGACTCGAGACGCGACTCGGGACTCGAGACCAAGGACTCGTCAACATCCCTGCTTGATGCCACCTGCAGGTGCTGTCTGGACCTAGTTGCAGTAACAATCCAAGTTTATTTTTTAAAATCATTTTCCTAAAATGCAACCTTTCAGACATTTTGGGTTTGGCTCCTCTGCCTGCCTGTTTGGGGTTCCCAGCCTCCTCTGCCTGCCTGGTCTCTTCTTAACCAGTTCCACAGCTTGAATTGTCCAAGACAAAGGCCTCTGCCTGCCTGCTTTGGGGTTCCCTGCCTATTCTGCCTGCCTGGTTATTTTTTGGGTTTGTCTGCCTGGTCTGTTCTTGTCAAAATCAGTGGCAGAGTTTTGAGATAAAAAGGCACACTTGTGCCTAGAATTTATTTAAGCCACACATCTGAAGTAGCCTTATTTTGTTGGGGGAAAACCCCATGGATTTTAATAGGGACTCGTGGAGTCAGCTTTGGGAGTGACTCGTGACTCGTGAGTCACCATTTTGGACCAAGGACTTGGACTCGGACTCGAGACTCGGGTCCAAAGACTTGTGACTCGACTCGTGACTCGAGACCAAGGACTCTTCAACATCCCTGGTGTGTGTGTGTGTGTGCAAAGTCAGGGGAAAACTGGTTGGGGAGGGGGAGTTTAACCCTTCACTCCCAGAACGCCATGGTCCTGATCCTAATCATAATACATAGATTTCATAGATCATAGAGTTGGAAGGAGCCTACAAGGCTATCGAGTCCAACCCCCTGCTCAATGCAGGAAACTAGAGGAGGGGTCTCCCATCCAAGTAACAACCAGGCCTGATCCTGCTTAACTTTCCACGCTCAGACAAGCTGAGCCAGCGTAAGCCACAGGCCTGTAGAAGTAAAAGTGCAGCAGTGAACCTTTGGACTTCTACATTCCTGATATGTTAGAACAACAATGACACTGTTCGCTGGCCCTGATTAGAAAAAAAGAAGAAAAGAAATACTCTGAGCATGTGCAGGCTTGCATTTGAAACTTGCTTAAATCATAGCCCCATCAGTGACTACAGGAATGAAATGCTGCTGCTGCCCTGACGTGGAAAAGCTAAGCAGGGTCAGTCCTGGTTGTTACTTGGATGGGAGACCCCTCCTCTAGTTTCCTGCATTGAGCAGGGGGGGGTTGGACTCAATAGCCTTGTAGGCTCCTTCCAACTCTATGATCCTATGATATCCTAATGATAGGTACAGATGAAACCATGTCAGTTACTGAAGATCGTCATTATGAATGACTATGATGGGTAAAGATTAGTTTCTGTCTTCTGTCCTCCCCTTCATTTTCCCCATCCAGTTATGATGAGGCTGGAACAGCACCCCGCGGCCCAGAGCAAATGATATTTGCGTTGGAATAATATACCGTGCTGGCCACCTTCTCCCATTCCTTTCCAGATGCTGACTGTAGCGCTTGCATAGCTCATGTTGGGTGTTTTGTTCTGTTCTTAGCATCATGAAACCATCCTGCTGGAATGCACTTGGAAGACATCTAATCCACCCCAGGCCTAAGGCAAGGTCTTCCATGCACTGACCCATACCGATCCCATAGATCACGCGCAGACAAGTGTCCCAATCCAGTTAAGGGCCAGTTGCGCATGGAAGTGGGGCGAGGAATTGCACATGCACAAATGGGATCCCTCGGCCTGCTTCAGCAGCCAGCGATGCTCACGTGCACATAGACCGATAATCCGAGATAGCATCGATTTAGTCTCTCCTTGATAATCCGAGATAGCATCAATTTAGTCTCTCCTCACTCAGTTTTCCCTTCCTCGTCACTGCAGCTTGTTTCTGAGGACTTATTATCAAGAGCATCCTGGGCCCTCCACTAAGGCTGGTCCAAGTGTGTGGAATGCGGAAAACCCAATGGCCCTCCATTCCTTCACATCTACCACTTGGCCTTTTCTGTGCTTTGCTTTCCCTCAATCCATCAGGGATGGGGACTCGGACTCCAGGACTCGACTCCCCCCTCTGACTCGAGTCAGACTCGAGTCCCAATATTTTTAATGGGACTTGAGACTCGACTTGGGACTCGAGACCAAGGACTCGTGTTCCAAAATCGTGTTCCTCAAATGCAACATGGATAGGTTTTAAGAAGTACAGCAAGTATATTTTTAAAATCATTTCCCTAAAATGCAACCTTTCAGACATTTTGGGTTTGGCTGCCTCGGCCTGCCTGTTTGAGGTTCCCAGCCTCCTCTGCCTGCCTGGTCTCTTCTTAACCAGTTCCACAGTTTGAATTGTCCAGGACAAACGCCTCTGCCTGCCTGCTTTGGGGTCCCTGCCTCCTCTGCCTGCCTGGTTATTTTGGGTTTGTCTGCCTGGTCTGTTCTTGCCAAAATCAGTTGCACAGTTTTGAAATAAAAAGGCACACTTGTGCCTAGAATTTATTTAAGCCACACATCTGAAGTAGCCTTATTTTGTTGGGGGAAAACCCCATTGATTTTAATAGGGACTCGTGGAGTCAGCTTTGGGAGTGATTTGTGACTCGTGAGTCACCATTTTGGACCAAGGACTCGGACTCGGACTCGGACTTGAGACTCGGGTCCAAAGACTCGTGACTCGACTCATGACTCGAACTCAAGGACTCTTCAACATCCCTGTGATCCATTACTTCTCTCAAGAATACCCAATTACGTCCTGATGACAGGCTGGGAGGGAGGACTACATACACACACACACACACGCACAGCAATTTCCATTGTTGGAAGAACATCAGTCAGGATCAGACTGTGATCAGAAAGAGCCACTGCTTGAGGGTTGATTCAAAGAAGATTCATGACATGGTAGAGCACACACTTTGCATGCAGGATGCAGAAGGTCCCAGGTTCGATCCCTGGCATCTCCAGTTAGGACTGGATGGAAATAATCCTGCCCGAAACCCTGCAGAGTCCACTGCCAGTCAGTGTTGACAATACTGGGCTGGACGGACCAAGGGCTCAGTAGAAGGCAGCTTCCGATGTTCCAAACTAATGCAGTGGGGTCACTGCTCTTACATGTGCTCCTGTCCCACAATGCACCAGTAAAGTCTGTATGTGCTGGGAGCCTCTAGGGAGGGGACGACACTCACATGGAAAATAACATTAGATGAAGACAGTAGCTGGATCCACACCTAAGGTTTATTGCAGTACTGTATTGCTGCTGTGATTGTGGGGCACACGACGCACACACTTTTCAGTGCCGGTCACGCTAGTCCTGTGTAATCGTTCTTAGTTTCTTCTGGAACTTCTCAGACTAGGTTTATCACAGTTTTTTTCAGTTATTGTGGCTCACGGTTGTAGTGCGCGGCCAGTGTTTGCTAAACTTGCACTGCAGTTGCCCATCTGAGGTGTGGTCACAAAAGTGCCATCATTGCAGTCAGCCAATAGTTTTCAAGGGGTGGAGGGAATGCGGCGTCACGTGCGTCCGGTGGGGAAGAGAGGTATCACCATTTGTTGCTGTGCGGCGGTTCGCCCTCTTCCCCGGAAGCTTCTGGATTTTTTTGTCTGTAAACATTCCTGCGCACCTGCGCAGCCTCCTGCAGCTCCGCACAGGCTGCTTCAGGGAATTGCATGTCTGTGTTGCTGTTTTTACAATTTTGCTCCTGAGCACGTGCGCACTTCCACATAAGTGGCGGACCAGAAACAAAAAAAAAAACCCTTCTTCTGAACTGGCCGTTTCCCCTGCATATGAAAGGCAGGACCCCCAGGATAACTGCCATGGAGCTTGAGAGGGGACAGGAGTGGAAGGCTTCCCCCCCCCTTTTTTTAAACAGCCACATTCACCCCCGTTGCCCAAAGAGCAGGGAGCTGTAAGTTAGCCAAATGGCGTGTCTGCTCAGAAGTAAATCACATTCTCTCCAATGCCCTTGCTCCCAAGTGTATAATCACACTGATTTAACAGGAACCTTGTGCTTGGGAAACTCAGAATGGGAGGAACACTTCTTTGGGAAATTGCATTTGGGTGGAGGGGAGGGGGTGCGGCGCGCTGATCCTGCTGGCTTCACCCCAACCCTGTGGGAGGGTAGCCGCGGCAGCGGCAGCATCCTTCTTCTCTGTGAGTTTTTTCCTTTCTTTTTTAAAAGATTGCTCCTGAGCTTGTTCGCACCTGCACAGAGACGACAAAGCAAAATAATCATTTAAAAAGCCCTGTTCAAGGCAACGCCCAGTTCTTCTGCAATGAAGTTAGGTGTGGGGTGGCAAACCAGGATGAGTGCAGTCCATTTAACGAGAGCGTGCCCCTGTGAGTGGTGACTGCGGGACGTGAATAGAGCAGTACCGTTCTGCTAACTTGACGATATACAGTGTAATGTAGATCCACCCAGTGTGGTGTAGTGGTGAGAGTGCTGGACTGGGTCTCGAGAGTTCCGGGTTCTAGTCCCTACTCGGCCATGAAACTCCCTGGGTGACTTTGGACCAGTCACTGACTCTCAGCTTAGCCTACCCCACAGGGTTGTTGTGAGGATAACATGGAGAGGAGGAGGGCCATGTAAGCCGCCTTGGGTTCTTTGCAAGAGGGAAAAAGGTGGGATATAGATGATGATGATGGTGATGATGATGGTGATGATGATGATTTGCTGTGATGAGCAACTTGTGGCCCTCCAGATGTTGTAGGATTGCAACTCCCATCTGCCCAAGCCAGCATACCCAATAGTGGGGGGGATGATAGGAGTTGTAGTCCACCATCTGGAGAGCCACAACTTGCCCACTCCCGATTTCAAGAGACATTGCTGCAAGGGCTTTACCGGCAATGTGACAGAGATTGCCTTCCATCTTCACAGTTTACTGAACCGACCTAAATATCAATGAACTGAACATGAGTTTGGTGTTAAGTCTTGTCCTGAGCCCAACGCCTCAGGTGGGCTCCCTGCCTGGTTGGTTTAAATTTTTTTTAAAAAGTATTTGCAATTATAACAGAAACAAAAAAGAGAAAGGGGGAGAAATAACAACAAAAAGTAAACATAGTTAAAAAAAAAAAAGTGTATCCATTCACAATTACTGTTCACAACACCATTAATAAAAAAGAAAAAAGAAGAAGAAAAAATGATTGAACACTTCTATTTCAGATATATATGTTAATAAAACCAGTCCATATATCTAAATAAGCATCCATACGAGATTGACAGCTGTAGGATACGTTTAAATGCAGCAAGAGCAGTAAGATCTTCAGCGCATGGGATGGTGGTGGCGGCCGTTCATCTTTCCAAGCTTGAAGTAGGAAGAGCCCTCAAAGTCCACTTGTGCTGTCCATCTGTTAATCCCCACATCACAGGGATATAATTTGAAAGTGCATGAACATCCACAACTATCACAGATTTTCCAAGAACAAAATTTAGGTGGGCAGTATATCCCAACCAGAAAGAACCCACAACCAGTTATGCCCACATCATGCTGCTTTTTTTTTTAAGTGCTATATGTACATTTTCACACTCCCCCCTTTTTAATTTGTTTAATATAAGCCTTTTAAAACAACTTTGCAACTGCTCCAGGGATCATTGGGGGGGGGGAGTTGTCATCATGGGGCTTAGCTAATCCGTGATATGCACAGCCAGCATTTCCTGCAACCCTTTTTTCTTCTTCTTCCCAGGACTCTGGAGAGGAAAACAGTTGGGCTGAATGGAATGGGGCTGGCGCATTTGCGGAGGAGCTCTGTGATGCTCAACAAATGGTATGTTTGCCTTCGTCATGTGCCTGGTCCCTGGGGTTCATACCTGGTGCAGCCTGTGAATGTGGTAAACAATCACTCTGTGAGATGGAGAAACCCCGTTTTGGGTACCTCTCCATCCCCTGGATGCCAATTAAACTGATCCTCAGGTGCCTCAAGAGTGGTCTCAACAAGCCGCCTCAAGACTGTTGTTATCACATACCAGGAAACAGCCAACGGTGCCTCTGTCTGAGGGCCGCTGTCTGTCTCACACCTATTGCCTCATCAACGCCTGCATCCTTCCTTCCGGGGGAGCGCTAGCTAAGTGCTCAGGAGATGCTCAACTCAAGCCTCTTCCTATCCAGATTGGTGTCGGCCTCTTTCCCTGATTTTATCTGCCTTCGGCAATTAACACACACCCTTGGATGGCCCACTTCAAAGCACCGACTTTGCCACTGGCTGATCAAAGTTCACAGGTGGGGGGTGGATGCACTCAGCCAGAGGCTTCCTTCCTTGTGTGGAAGGAATGAATCATAGAATCATAGAAAAGTAGAGTTGGAAGGGGCCTACAAGGCCATTGAGTCCAACCCCCTGCTCAATGCAGGAATCCAGGTCAAAGCATCTCTGACCAATGGCTGTCCAGCTGCACCTTGAATGCCTCCAGACTGGGAGAGCCCACCACCTCCCTAGGTAGTTGATTCCATTGTCTTATTGCTCTGACAGTCAGGAAATTTTTCCTGATGTCTAGGTGGAATCTGGGTTCCTGTAACTTGAGCCCATTATTCCGTGTCCTGCAAACTGGGATGATCGAGAGGAGATCCTGGCCCTCCTCTGTGTGACATCCCTTCAAGTACTGGAAGAGTGCGATCATATCTCCCCTCAGTCTCCTCTTCTGAAGGCTAAACATGCCCAGTTCTTTCAGTCTCTCCTCACAGGGCCTTGTTTCCAGTCCCTTTATCATCCTTGTTGCCCTCCTCTGAACCCTCTCCAGTTTGTCTAGGTCCCCAGGGTGTCTTTTGGGGACATAGACAATGCCATCTCCCCAGGGTGTCCTTTTTGGGAAAGGGGGCTTTTGCTTGCGATGGGGTGGAGGAGGGAGGCAGGGGGGCAGGCCTCTTCCTTCCAAGGAAGGAGGCTGCCGTCCATCGTCATTCTTTTTTTTCTCTCTTTTCCATGGAAATCCAAAGCAGCTCCCCTTTGATAATGATCTGAATCCTAACATACCAACTTATGAAGTCTAGCCAGGGCCGGTGCAGCCACTAGGCTTAGGGCCGGCTAGCCCCTTTTCTGGCTCAAGTGGGAAGAGGGGGGCACTAAATATCTGATCTTGCCTAGGGCACCAAACTGCCTTGCACCGGCCCTGCTTGTAGCCACTTTCAAAGGTAGGGATGATCTGCGGAGAACTGGAACAGAGAAGTTAATTGTAGATTGCCCTCTGAACTGCCTGTTTGACTGATGCCTCTCCCCGCCGCCAGTCTGTATCACAAAAATACCTTTTTTGGTTTAACTGATCTAGACTGGTGGCGATGAACCTCTGGTCAGTACCCAGTCCACAACAGGACAGATCAGGTACAGGCATGTCGGGAAGACCCTTCCCCCAGAAAGAGGGGGGGCAGCCGTGCCCTTTTGATATGCCCTCCTGAGCCATCTCCCCAAGAGTACCCTGTAGCTGTGGGGAGAGAAAGTTCACAGAGGGCTACTGGATAACGGTGGCCACTTATACCTCACCAAAAAAAAAAGAAGACAAAGGAGGACACCCATTTGCATAAAATGTGCACATGCTAATTTATATGTATAGATGCAAATTGACAAATAACTATTAGAATTTTAAAAGAAATACAGTAATGCCTTGGATTGCAAGTAACTTGGTTTGAGAGCATTTTGCAAGACAAACAGATTTTTAAATATTTATTTTTAAAAAATTGACTTGATATACAAGCAACATCTTGTAATACAAGTACTGTAGTACAGCTTAAATTAAGCTCTGTACAATTTTTTTTGGGGGGGGATTTCGTTTTGATATAAGAGTGTTTTGGATTACAAGCATGTTTCCAGAACGAATTATGCTCTCAATCCAAGGCATGACTGTACAGTACGTCTCAGTATACAGCATATTGGGGTAGGCTGTATCCAGCTGACCGGTGTACCCGCCTTTTCAGTCTGCTGTGCAGGTGCTTAAGTGTTGATGAGCAACAGTGCTTATGATTCTTTATTTATTTATTTCTTTTTCTTTCTTTTTTTACCAGAATTGGACAGGACAGCCTTTCAAACACAGGACTGTCCTCTGTCAAAGAGGACACATGGCCTCCGTATCATGCACACCTGCATGTGCACACGCTGCTTTCAACCTTGATAAAGCTATCCTAGTTCTCTCAAGACACAAAGGTTTTTGTTTTGTTTTGTTTTAATCCAGGACAAATGCACAGAGAACTGCTATTGAAGGCCAGAGGCAATAAAGCTGAGCGCCAGATGCTGAGATAAAGGGAAGTGGGGGGTGGCTGTCACCTTCCTACCTTGCTCGGTGAACTCCCCAGAGACAGCTTCTGGCTGGCCACTGTGGGAGGAGGTGCTAGACCAGGAAGACCTCTGCCTGATCCAGCAAGGCAATCCGTGGGTTCCACCTAGAGCAGCGAGGCAAAATCGGGAGGCATCGATGTCTTCCCCTCCATCCAGCCATCAAGCAAGAAGAATCTCCGCCATCAGAGCCTGTGCCGGCCTTCCCCAACCTGGCGCCTTCCAGACGCTTTGGATTGCAGCTCCCACCAGCCCCAGCCAGCATGGTGAATGGCAGGGATGTTGAAGAGTCCTTGGTCTCGAGTCACGAGTCGAGTCACGAGTCTTTGGACCCGAGTCTTGAGTCCGAGTCCGAGTCCTTGGTCCAAAATGGTGACTCACGAGTCACGAGTCCTGAGTCACTCCCAAAACTGACTCCACGAGTCCCTATTAAAATCAGTGGGGTTTCCCCCCAACAAAATAAGGCTACTTCAGATGTGTGGCTTAAATAAATTCTAGGCACAAGTGTGCCTTTTTATTTCAAAACTCTGCAACTGATTTTGGCAAGAACAGACCAGGCAGACAAACCCAAAATAACCAGGCAGGCAGAGGAGGCAGGGAACCCCAAAGCAGGCAGGCAGAGGCCTTTGTCTTGGACAATTCAACTGTTGAACAGGTCAAGAAGAGACCAGGCAGGCAGAGGAGGCTGGGAACCCCAAACAGGCAGGCAGAGGCAGCCAAACCCAAAATGTCTGACCCTAACCCAAACCCCCCACAACAACACATCAATCAAAATAAATCTCAACACATCGTTGGGGCTGCGCTCCTGGTAGCTGTCCATAGTGGCCGAGCAGCGGCGTGCCTCGCTTCCATGCGCTCTTCACCGGTGATCGCGCTCTTTCTGGCATAGCCAGAAGACTCGTCAACAGCCCAGGGATGTTGACGAGTCCTTGGTTTCGAGTCCCGAGTCGAGTCTCGAGTCCCATTAAAAATATTGGGACTCGAGTCCGAGTCGAGTCAGAGGGGGGACTCAGTCCGACTCACGAGTCGACTCCGAGTCCCCATCCCTGCTATGTTGCTCGGTGAACTCCCCAGAGACAGCTTCTGGCTGGCCACTGTAGGAGGAGGTGCTAGACCAGGCAGACCTCTGCCTGATCCAGCAAGCCAATCCGTGGGTTCCACCTAGAGCAGCGAGGCAAAATCGGGAGGCATCGATGTCTGCCCCTCCATCCAGCCATCAAGCAAGAAGAATCTCCGCCATCAGAGCCTGTGCCGGCCTTCCCCAACCTGGCGCCTTCCAGACGCTTTGGATTGCAGCTCCCACCAGCCCCAGCCAGCATGGTGAATGGTCAGAAATGCTGGGCATTGTGGTCCAAAATATCTGCAGGCCACCAGACTGGGGAAGGCAGAGTCCTGCACGTGCCATTGCGGCAAATCTTGTTTTTAATCACCATGGATACTGAAAAGCTTCAGCCAGTCCTTTCCCCCGAGTAATTTAAAAGAAAAGAAAAAGAAAGATTTCAACATGAAGGATCTCTTCTGCAAATGCGCCTGGGACACCCTGGGCAGCTGCGTGTTTACCATGCACTGTTAGTTATTATCTGGCTCCACCAAGTGGAAACCGCTAATAAGATTAAGTCAAGGCAGCAAAATGATATCATTTCAGCAGGCCTCAAACACTTGCAGTGACAATTCTGAGATACTTTGATCCAGTTTCAAACAAGCATGGCCAGGTATTTAAGATATCACCTAAGTTTAGGTTGCTAGTGTACTATGTTTAAGACGTATTTCCAATCTCCTGAGAAATATAACAAGTCTGAGATGGGGAAAAAGCTCTCTAAGGCAGTGTTCTCCAACCTTGGGTCCCCAGATGTTTCTGGCCTACAACTCCCAGCATGCCCCAGCCAGCGTACGCTGGCTGGGGCATGCTGGGAGTTGTAGGCCAGAAACATCTGGGGACCCAAGGTTGGAGAACACTGCTCTAAGGGCACAAGCCTATGCCTGTTTAGTCAGACAAAGTCCTACAACTCCCTGTTATATAAAATGTTGCAGAAATCAGAAGAGCAAGCAGAAAATCTTAAAATAGTTTGGGATACAGAGTTTGAAGAGGAAATATCAAAGGACGAGTGGAACAAGATTTGGGATAGGCGAATATTGAAAAATATGTCTATAAGAATTAAAGAGAATTTTTATAAGCTAATTTGGAGATGGTATTTGACTCCGGTGAGATTAAATAGAATAGATAATAAATGTTCTCCAATGTGTTGGCGAGGATGTCAGGAGTTGGGTACATATGCTCATATGTGGTGGAGTTGTAAAAATGTAATGGATTTTTGGAAAATGATTTTTGAGGAAATATCAGAAATTGTTGGAGCTGATTTAGAGGTTTGTCCTAAACTAGCTTTGCTATCAATAACGGAAAAGGTGATCGGTCCTCAAAATGTTAAAGAATTAATTATAAACTTGTTAACGGCAGGTAGACTAATGATAGCAAGGAAATGGAAAATTCAGCAAGTTTTCACTATTACTGATTGGTATAAAGAACTATGGGATATGGCATTGAATGATATGTTGACTTGTAATATTAAATGCAAAAGGGGTCAATCAAAGAAAAATGTTTTCAAGGATATCTGGGGTTTATTTTTGGAATATGTGTTAAAAAAGGGGAAAGGGAGTTTACCCTGTCAAGATATGTTGTATTTTTGGAATAATGAACAATTATAGAGTCATTGTATTATTTGGTCCCATGGTGATGGGAGCACTATATTAGTTATTTGTGTATGTTATTTTTTTTTGTATTGTTTAAAAATTTAAATAAAAATATTAAAAAAAAAAAAAAAAGTCCTACAACTCCCAGCATTCCCCAGCCAGTTCATCTTAAATACCTGTTAGCGACTGCAGCTTTGAGAACATGCTCACAGGGAACACTGTGGTCATTTATCCCTCTTTCTATTTCTGACATTCAAATGTGAATCCTGATGTCTTATGTGGGCAAAACAGAACCACCCAGGTACACGATGAAGGCATCAGCAGGCTCAGCTCAGGGGAGACGTGAGGTTTACGGAAGTTAAACAAAGCAAACAAACAAACTATCAGAGCGCAGGCTCTAATTGGAGGGAATGAGAACTTGTTGCAGCTGCTCTCTGCTGTCACTTGGATGGATCCTCCTAATATGCCGCGGATACCTTCAGGACAGGACAGTGCTGGCCCACAACGTTTTGCTGCCTGAGGCGAAGAACAAGATGGCGCCCCTTCCCATTCCATGTACAAAAGCCAACTGAACCGATAGTTGGTTTCTCCTTCAACCCTGGCAATGGGACGGCATCGTTCACCACACCTGAGGGCAGCAGGCTATCTTAGGGGGCACAGGGCTGGCCCTGAGCTTGGATGCGAGGCCCTGGCTTAGGTCTCCATTCCATTCACAGGGGGACTTGGACTTTAGTCCTTCCAGGAGCCGGATTAACCTGCCAGCAGGGATGTTGAAGAGTCCTTGGTCTCGAGTCACGAGTCGAGTCACGAGTCTTTGGACCTGAGTCTCGAGTCCGAGTCTGAGTCCTTGGTCCAAAATGGTGACTCACGAGTCACGAGTCCTGAGTCACTCCCAAAACTGACTCCACGAGTCCCTATTAAAATCAATGGGGGGGGTTTCCCAACAAAATAAGGCTACTTCAGATGTGTGGCTTAAATAAATTCTAGACACAAGTGTGCCTTTTTATTTCAAAACTGTGCAACTGATTTTGGCAAGAACAGACCAGGCAGACAAACCCAAAATAACCAGGCAGGCAGAGGAGGCAGGGAACCCCAAAGCAGGCAGGCAGAGGCCTTTGTCTTGGACAATTCAACTGCTGAACAGGTCAAGAAGAGACCAGGCAGGCAGAGGAGGCTGGGAACCCCAGACAGGCAGGCAGAGGCAGCCAAACCCAAAATGTCTGACCCTAACCCAAACCCCCCACAACAACACATCAATCAAAATAAATCTCAACACTTCGTTGGGGCTACGCTCCTGGTAGCTGTCCATAGTGGCCGAGCAGCGGCGCGCCTCGCTTCCATGCGCTCTTCACCGGTGATCGCGCTCCTTCTGGCACAGCCAGAAGACTCGTCAACAGACCAGGGATGTTGACGAGTCCTTGGTCTTGAGTCCCAAGTCGAGTCTCGAGTCCCATTAAAAGTATTGGGACTCGAGTCCGAGTCGAGTCAGAGGGGGGACTCAGTCCGACTCATGAGTCGAGTCCTCGAGTCCGAGTCCCCATCCCTGCCATTCACAGGGGGACTTGGACTTTAGTCCTTCCAGGAGCCGGATTAACCTGCCAGGTGCTGTCCTCTGCCCCCTGCAAGGTGTCCCTAGACTGTGCCCCATCCCTAGACTGTGGTGAAACAGGCAGACTCCGTGTTAGGCGTCATTAGGGAAGGAATCAAAAATAAAACTGCCGATATCATACACTGCCCTTATATAAATCTATGGTGCGACCGCACTTGGAATACTGTGTACAGTTCTGGTCACCGCACCTAAAAAAGGATATTGTCGAACTGGGGAAAGTCCACAAAAGGGCAACCAAGAAATGATCAAGGGGCTGGAGCAACACCTCTCTGAGGAAAGGTTACAACATCTGGGATTGCTTAGTTTAGAAAAAAAGCCAAGTGAGGGGAGATATGAGAGAGGTGTAGAAAACTATGCATGGTGTGGAGAAAGTGGACAGGGGGAGACCTTTTTCTACCTCTCTCATAATACTAGAACCCAACGGGATCATCCCATGAAGCGGATTGGTGGGAGATTCAGGACTGATAAAAGGAAGGAGTTTTTCACACAGAGCATAGTTCAAAACTATGGAATTCGCTACCACAATGATGTAGTGATGGCCGCCAATTTGGATGGCTTTAAAAGGGTACTGCACAAATTCCTGGAGGAGAAGGCTATCAATGGCTCCTAGTCCTGATTGGCGATATGCTTCCTCCAGTATCAGAGGCAGTATGCCTATGTACACGTTGCTGGGGAACATGGGCTGGAGGGTGCTGTTGCACTCACGTCCTGCTTGTGGGATTCTGCAGGCAGCTAGTTGGCCACTGTGTGAACAGAATGCTGGACTGGATGGGCCCTTGGTCTGATCCAGCAGCAGGGCTCTTCCTATGTTCTTATCAGGCGCCACTCCTGAGCTCTGTGGCTTGACCCCTGAGCCTCAGTAACCTGAGCATCAAGTGCCCGAGCAACTGCACTAGACTTCCTTTCAGAAATTAACCTCACTTTGTTTCTCCGACCTAAGATTTTGACCTCTGGTTTTGGACCCAAGCCGTCCACTGGTTTGAATACACCTTTCCTTCTTTTTATTTCTAACAGAGCAATCCTATGGCTCCTGGGCCACCGGATCATTTGGATACCCAGCTCCGGCCTCGGGAAAGAGCTCTGACCTCTGAGCTTGGGATCCGCACTCGGATCCCCCTCCCCCCCCCTGCAGCTGCTGCGGAAAGAACCGTGTTGGCTGCATCTCCAAGGTCATGAGGGCGACCTCAGAGAAGGGGTGAAGAGGGCGCTCCGGGGAACGAGGAGGGGAGGAGATTGGAGAACGGGTCCGCCAGGATACAACTCCTGGCGTATCCAGTGTGGCGTAGTGGTGAGAGTGTTGGACTGGGACTCGGGAGATCCGGGTTCAAGTCCCCGCTCGGCCATGAAACTCACTGGGTGACTTTGGGCCAGTCACTTGACTCTCAGCCTCACCTACCTCACAGGGTTGTTGTTGTGAGGATAAAATGGGGAGGAGGAGGAGGAGGATTATGTAAGCCGCCTTGGGTTCCTTTCAGGAAAAAAGGCGGGGTATAAATATAATAAATAAATAAATAAACTGTCCTGGTGGCCCTCCAGCATCCCTCCCATCCGAAGCGCCTCAGCTAGCTGACTCGCGGGGCGGGAGGAGCACGGAGCCGAAGATCTCCTCTGCACTCCTCCCGCCCGGCGTAGGATGCTCGTAATCCTCTGAGTTTTGCGGGCTATGGGCAGCCCCGTTGGATTGCGCCCTAAAATCATGCATGTTGAAAGGAAACCATTTAAGCAAGAGCGGCGGCGGAGGCATATAAGGCCTATCTGGGGCAATGGAAAGAACAGTGAAATTGAATACTGGAACTGAATGCCAGGCAAGAATGTCAGGGTAAGGTAGGGAAGGGGCAGTCGGGAAAGGGGAGGCGGGCTGCACAGCTCGTGAGGCCGCATTTGCCTTCTTTGCAGCCACATCGCATTGCTGGCTCATATTCAGTTTGTGATCTACCACAATTCCAAGATCCTTCTCACTTGTAGTATTGTTGAGCCAAGTGTCCCCCATTCTGTAACTCTGCATTTGGTTTCCTCTCCCTAGGTGCAGCACTCCGCTGGAGTCCAGCTGCCGTCTCTATCAGTGCGTCTAGTTGAGGCTTCTTGGTGCAATTGCCCTGCCTCGTTCACAGAATGTCACACTGGGTCCAGATAACGTCGCCTTCAATGTGCAACCTTCCCTTGTTTTCCCACTGCTACCGGGGGAAAAATCCATTAAAGAGAGAAAGACGGAAAAAGCTGCCTAATACCTTTTGACTGGTGGCACTGGGAGTCTTCCATCTGGAGCCACCCTAGATCAAAGGGGAAGTCAGGGCGCAAGGTTGAATCACCGTGCTTTTGGAAGGAGCGCCCGTGCCTGTTCCATACACGGTCCAGCACAAAAAAGCTCCATTTCGAAGAAGTGACAAAGATGCTTAAGGTCCTGAGGTACAGCAGCTTTCAATTCCTGGTGCAGTTTTTTTTTTTTTGCCCAACGAGAGCTTTGATGGAAAAAGCTGATATTTTCTGGCTGAACATTATAGGACTTGCCCGCCTCCTCCAGTCAGGAAAAGAGCACCGTCCCTGGGGTTTATAATTAAGCAATAATTAATCAGGCACACAAATACTTCAGAAACTGACGCAAGGCTTCAACATCATCTGACATTTCTTTCAGCTGTCTCCAAAATACACCCCCCCACCCCCCAACCTTGGAAAACAAGGATCTGAAATCTTGCCAGGCCAACTGAGGGAGGCCGTTGTCCAAAGAAACAATGAAGATTAATAGAATGGTTGGAGATGCGATGGAGCCCAAAGGCAGAGGCAGAGCCTAGTTTTCCAGCCTTCCAGTAACGGAGGCCAGAATTGCCTTGAACGTCCAGAAATCATAGAATCATAGAAAAGTAGAGTTGGAAGGGGCCTACAAGGCCATCGAGTCCAACCCCCTGCTCAGTGCAGGAATCCAGGTCAAAGCATCCCAGTTGCACCTTGAATGCCTCCAGAGTGGGAGAGCCCACGACCTCCCTAGGTAGTTGATTCCATTGTCTTATTGCTCTAACAGTCAGGAAATTTTTCCTGATGTTTAGGTGGAATGTGGGTTCCTGTAACTTGAGCCCATTATTCCGTGTCCTGCAAACTGGGATGATCAAGAAGAGATCCTGGCCCTCCTCTGTGTGACAACCCTTCAAGTACTGGAAGAGTGCGATCATATCTCCCCTCAGTTTCCTCTTCTGAAGGCTAAACATGCCCAGTTCTTTCAGTCTCTCCTCATAGGGCCTTGTTTCCAGTCCCTTTATCATCCTTGTTGCCCTCCTCTGAACCCTCTCCAGTTTGTCTACATCCTTCTTAAAGTGTGGTGCCCAGAACTAGACACAGTACTCAAGATGAGGCCTAACCAGTGCTGAGTAAAGGGGAATTATCACTTCACGCGATTTGGAAGCTATACTTCTATTAATGCAGCCCAAAATAGCATTTGCCTTCTTTGCAGCCACATCGCATTGCTGGCTCATATTCAGTTTGTGATCTACCACAATTCCAAGATCCTTCTCACTTGTAGTATTGTTGAGCCAAGTGTCCCCCATTCTGTAACTCTGCATTTGGTTTCCTTTCCGTAGGTGCAGCACTTGGCATTGATCCCTATTAAATTTCATTCTGTTGTTTTCGGCCCAGCGCTCCAACCTAGTCCAGCATTGTGTTCACACAGTGGCCAACCAGCTGCCCACGGGAAACCCGCAAGCAGGACAGGAGTGCAACAGCACCCTCCCACCCATGTTCCCCAGCAACTGGTGTACAAGGCAGTTAATTAATATCCCCCCTTCTTCCCTCCCCATTCCTTTTTCCTTGCGTGTCGTGTCTTTTTAGATTGTAAGCCTGCGGGCAGGGACTGTCTTGTTAATTGCTGTAAACCGCCCAGAGAGCTTCGGCTATTGGGCGGTATTAAAATAAAATAAATAAATAAATAAGGCGGCATCCTCCGGAGAGCACCGCCCATAGGGCCAGACCAAATGTGGTTTTAATAATGTGTGATTGGCAACCACGCCTGTTTGTTTGTTTTTTAAATTAAATACCAGGTACAGTGAAGTGTTTTTTCTTATCAAGACCATAGTATGTGGGTAGGGGAGGTTTAACCCTTCCTTCCACAGCCTGATCCTGACAGAACACACACACGCCACAAACGCAGCAATCAATCTCCGAAAAAGAGCACCTGTTTGGCCTACTGGTGCTTTTTTCTAAGGCTATTTAGTGCCGGGTGTGTGTGTATTATTATTATTGTTGTTGTTGTTGTTGTTTAATCAGGATTGCAGCAGCAGAGGGAAGGGTTAAAGCTCCCCCCCCCCCCATGTACTGTGGTCTCAATGAAAATTGCCCTCTCCTTGTGCCTGGTATTTAATTTTGTAAAAACTCAGACTTGGCAGCTATGGACATGATGTGGTTTCGCCCTCAGAAGGCAAATCAGAAAGTAAACTGCCTGAGTTAGTGTTATTAACCGGGGTACTTGGTGGGATTCTGCTTATTTTGGAACAGATTAAAGATAGCAGTGCACAGATACAGCTGCCTTATATGGAGCCAGACCATTGGTCCATCTAGGCCAGTACTGTCTGTTCTGATTGGCAGTGGTTCTCCTGTGGCCAACTTGCGACCCTTTAATTAGAGATGCCAGGAACGGAACCTGCTGGGACCTCCTGCACAAAAAGCCTGGGAGCCACCGATGAGCTACAGTCCCTCCCCAGAGAGTTATGAGATGCTGCCTGACATGAGTTTAAATGGGGAAAGTCTGTTTGTTGGTGGCTGGATCATTAATACCTTTGTGGAGAATCTGTTCTGTTGTGTTGTGTTTGTCAGTCTTTTGACAGAATGTCAAATACTGAAACTTCAAAAGGAATCTAGCATTTTGGATTGGCAACTATTTCCAGGGTTTGTTCTTTCTTTCTTTCTTTCTTTCAACATGTCTTTAAAAACGTTAAATATACTTGTCCAACATTACAGCACGTAATTGTAATGTTGGACAAGTAACATCAGAGAGCCAGTGGGGCGTAGTGGTTAGAGCAGAGCTCTCCAACTTTGGGTCCCCAGATGTTTCCTGACTACAGCTCCCAGAATCACTTGCCATTAGCCATGCTGCCTGGGTATGCTGGGCCTGGGAGCTGTAGGCCAGCACCATCTGGGGACCCAAGGTTGGAGAGCCCTGGGTTAGAGTGTTGGACTGGGACTTGGGAGATCTGGGTTCTAGTCCTCACTCGGTTATGAAGCTGACTGGATGACTTTGGGCCAGTCACTGACTCTCAGCCTAACCTACCTCACAGGGTTGTTGTGAGGATAAAATGGAGAGGAGGATTATGTAAGTTGCCTTGAGTTCCTTGCAGGGAAAAAAGGTGGGATATTAATATAATATAATATAATATAATATAATATACAAACAGGTAGCTCTGCTGGGGCTTCTGCATATGACATTTGAAAAGAGCTACTGTTTCACCCACTGTAAAATGGACACAATGAAAAGCAATCAGACCCCCTTATCTTTCATTTCTTTTTTGCCTAGGATGTCTATCTTGCAGAACTGGCAAGCCTAGTTTCAGCGTTCCAGTCTAAAACGGAACCAAATGTTGCATTTCTAATCCCAAATCGAGCCAAATGGAACGATCCACATGCATATTATAATGTAAAGGAGTACGGTGTGTGCAGAGGGAACCACCGCAATCAACAATCACAGCGGTGAGCGAGTTAAGTCGAAGCCTGACTCCGTATCACGGGCGAGGCCCGGGTTTCCATTTCTTCTTGCCCAAAGTTCAGACATGCTCAGGTCCGGAATTTTTGTTCTGGCTCCTGAGATGAATTGTTATGCCATCTACTGAATATTATTGGTATCAGACGTGCAGCCCTGAAGCCAATTTCAGCTACTGAGGCTTTGTTTAGACTAGAAGCAGACAAGTGTCTGCAGCGGTGCTGAGCCAGTTGCGAGAGGCAGTTATATTATTCCCCTTGTTCAGCCCGCGAAAGGGCGGCTCTTCTCAACAGGAGGGACTGACGTTTGCTCTTCACTTGTTTGCTGCCAACGGCTTAAGAAATGGGGGCTTAAGAAAAGGAGTTCTTTTTCTTAAGCCCCCATCCAGAAATAGCATGTCATTTAGGGGACCTACATTTGAGAACAAAAGGGTCATATAGACAAAGCTGCCTGTCTTCTCCATCATCAGGCCAGTAGTCTGACTGGCCCAGGGTTGTCCCCTCTGGCTGCTGCTGGTCCTCCAAGTCCTTTCCTATCCCCTGCTACTGGGTGCCTTTCACTGGAGTTGCCAGGCGTCGAGTCTGAGGCCTCCAGTGTGCAAAAGCCACAGAACAACGCACTGTGCCCGATACTTTTCTCCCAGCCTCCATCCAAGACTGGAAGAGGGGCAGGCTGGGGAGAAAAATGCTTGCAGCAGTTGAGAGTGAGGAGGGAAACAGCGGAGCATTTGGGAGGCGGGGAGGAACACGATTCACCCCGGGGGCCCGGGGGAGGGCGGCGGCGGCGGCAGCAGCATCCTTCTTCTTTTTTGTGAGGGGCCAGAAGAGCTTTTTCCTTGCTTTTTTATTTTATTTTATTTTTTAAAGAGCGCTCCTGTGCTCGTTTGCACCTGCGCAGAGATGGCGAAGCAAACAAAAAAACAAAAAAAACCCACCCTGTTCAAGGCAACTCCCAGGTCTACCACTACGGTACGGAGTTTGGTGTGGGGTGGCAAACCAGGACGAGTGCCGTGTGCATTTAACGAGAGCATGCCCTGTGGGGAGTGACTGCGGAAGGTGAATCTAGGCTAGCACAGTGTTCTCCAACCTTGGGTCCTCAGATGTTTTTGGCCTACAACTCCCAGCATGCCCCAGCCAGCGTAGCTGGGAGTTGTAGGCCAAAAGCATCTGGGGACCCAACGTTGGAGAACACTGTGCTAGCAGAACCGTTCCGCTAGCTTGACGATATACAGTGTAATGTAGACCCACCCTGGAATCCCACCATGGCGTGGACTTTTCCCATGGGGCCCCTTTCTCCTGCTCCCTGTCTGTGGGAACAGCTTTCCAGCCCCCAAGCTGGGTAGTACCTTGCCTCCCACCCACCCTTAGGCTCCCACACAGAGACCACCTTTTGCGAGGCTTGGGGACCATCCAGCTGCTCCTCACTCCCCATCTAACCCCCATGCAATGGCCCCAAAGGGTCCCAGTTTAAGCAGGGACCCAGGCTTCCCGTAGGTGGGGCACCATTGTGCAAAAAGCCCTCACCCTGGTTGACATCCGCCGCATCTCACCCGTGAGAGGCTCGTGGAGAACAGCTTACGCAGATGACCTTGAAAGTGTTCTTCTGGGAGCGGATTGAGAAAATATATCAGTGTGGCGTAGTGGTGAGAGTGTCGAACTGGGACTCAGGAGATCCGGGTTCTAGTCCCCGCTCGGCCATGAAATTCATTGGGTGACTTTGGGCCAGTCACTCACTCTCAGCCTAACCTACCTCACAGGGTTGTTGTGAGGATAAAATGGAGAGGAGGAGGAGGAGGAGGATTATGTAAACCGCCTTGGGTTCCTTGCAGGAAAAAAAAGGTGGGGTATAATAAAATAAATAAATAAATAAATAAATAAATATCATGCCTCTCTCTGAGCGTAAGAGTGCAGGTGTGCCTCCAAAAGTATCCCAAAAGTATGGGCAAAGGCTACTCTGCAGTTTCTATTCTTTTCTACTGTAAAGGTGCAACTTGTACTGGAACCGTGCAAATATTTTGCTTTGTTTTCTCCACGGGAAACGGAGACCAGATCTGGGAGGGCCACCTGTTGCGTCTGCTCACACAAGAGCCAGGGCCGCTCATCAGCAGGTGTCACAGAGAAATCCAGCCAGAGCAGAGCAGAGCAGAGCAGCTTATGCTCCGTTTCAGTGGCTTCGCTGGGTAGAATTCAGCTCAAATTTCAAATTATAATCACATCACTTCCCCACAAGTGGTCTCTCCAGCCAGAAGATTTTTATGTTACATGCAAGGTTTTCCACATAAAATATTGGAAACAAATGTTATTACTTCTTCCTTTCTTTTACACAGGGCCGGGGGTGGGGGGTATAAAAAATGAGGAGGTAAAGAAAGCTTCTCGTTCCTTTCTTCGTACGCTTCATCTACATTGAGTATCATTTCAGGCCTCGAATAAAATGGGTTGCATTTCTGAGGCAGGGCGCATTGTCCCATGTGCTTTTAAATGCTTAAAATGCAAATAGTGTGGAATGTGTTTCAGCGGTATGGGAGGCATCCAGAACTTTCCCCTAGGATTGGCATTTGGCAGGGTGAAAAAATTGTTCAACTCTCAAATAGCCAAGTATTTAAAGCATTGCTTTATCAGAGCAGTAACAAGAAGAGGATCATGCTAATTGCAAAGACTAGTCTTTTAGAAGGCCGCAGAGTCCAGATCAGCCCACAAGCTTTGTAAAGCACCATGCGCCATGCACCAAGCCCTTCTTCTGGATGCCAGATAGAATGGGTGCCGGGCCAGTCTTGACCCCTGGACACTTGTGACCTGTGCCCCCATGATGTCGGCTTCTACGGGCGCGTTCGCACATCACGCTAACCCACTCTGGAAATAAGCCACGGTGGGGTGGTGGTCATGCGAACAACCCACGGTGCACCTGACGATCAGACCCACCGTGGGTCCATTTTGGGCTTGCCGCAGCTTTTTTTTCCATTTAAACTTCCCCCCCCCCTTCAGATCTTCTTCAGACTTCTTTTCTGCAGATTTCACAATCCCTATTTTGACAGCTATGGGCAGTCCTTTCAAAGTACCCCAGTGGCACTTTGGAAGGCCTGCCCATGGTTGCCAAGCAATTTTTATTTTTTTTTTAATATTGTGTCCCTCTTAATTTTCGCAAATATTTGTGAAAATTTTCGTTTTTTAATTTTTTTAGCCACACTTGTGCAACTGCGGACATTCGCCGCTGTGCAGGTGTGGGAATGGGGAACCTTGGGTGGGTGATGAGCAGGATTTTTTCAGCAGGAAAGTATATAGGTATCAGGGATGGGGACTCGGACTCCAGGACTCGACTTGTGAGTCGGACTGAGTCCCCCCTGTGACTCGAGTCAGACTCGAGTCCCAATATTTTTAATGGGACTTGAGACTCGACTTGGGACTCGAGACCAAGGACTCGTGTTTCAAAATCGTGTTCCTCAAATGCAACATGGATAGGTTTTAGGAAGTACAGCAAGTTCATTTTTGAAAATCATTTTCCTAAAATGCAACCTTTCAGACATTTTGGGTTTGGCTGCCTCTGCCTGCCTGTTTGGGGTTCCCAGCCTTCTCTGCCTGCCTGGTCTCTTCTTAACCAGTTCCACAGTTTGAATTGTCCAAGGCAAAGGCCTCTGCCTGCCTGCTTTGGGGTTCCCTGCCTCCTCTGCCTGCCTGGTTATTTTGGGTTTGTCTGCCTGGTCTGTTCTTGCCAAAATCCGTTGCAGAGTTTGGAAATAAAAAGGCACACTTGTGCCTAGAATTTATTTAAGCCACACATCTGAAATAGCCTTATTTTGTTGGGGAAAAACCCCCATTGATTTTAATAGGTACTCGTGGAGTCAGCTTTGGGAGTGACTCGTGAGTCGTGACTCGTGACTCGTCACCATTTTGGACCAAGGACTCGGACTCGAGACTCGGGTCCAAAGACTCGTGACTCGACTCGTGACTCGAGACCAAGGACTCTTCAACATCCCTGATAGGTATCCAGCAGGTATACAGCAACCTAAAGGGGGGGGGGAGTTTAAAGGGAAAAGAAGCTACGGCGAGCCTGAGACAGCTCGTGATCACAGCAGGGAGGTGGAGAAGCCAGTGCCACCTGCCCCCAAGTGCCACTTGGGCACTTTTGGGGTGGCTGGCACTGGCGATCTCCTGGAAGCTACTTGGCAAGAGTGACAAGGGTTTTTTGCCACTGTTGCCAAGTGGCTCAGTAGCCGATTTCCTGTTCCTACGATGGGAATCGGTCACCCAGGTTTGGACAGCACAACCAGTCATCATGGGTACAACAACCCCTACAACAACCCGTGGGTTGTTGGGTTGCTTGTTGCCCACAAACAAGCCACCCTGGAGAAATTGGTCCAGGTTCGTATGACATTGCAACCGATCGTGGGTAGCAACTCATGATGGGTTGTTGTTGTGTCATGGGAACTCAGTCAGTTTGCTGGCTGCTGAACCCTTCTGTTCTTTCTGTTCCTGGATCCTACAGTTCCTGCACAATGACCAGCAGAGGAAATGAAGGCCACGTGGCTTCACTGGAAGAAGAAAGGGAAAATCTTCTCCCAAGAGTTGTAGGGCAGGGTGTGGGTGTGTGCACACTGGGGTCTGATTCTGTGTGCACGCTTGGGTGCAATTGTGATGCCTTCAGGGCTGGGGAGCAACAGGTCCAGCCACTGATAGTGGACGGCCTCGTGTTGCAATAATAAAAGTACGTGGCCATTTACACAAAGGTATTCTTGACATAATGGAATATTCAATGTTATTTGACTGTGGTGAAATATTATCCCATTCTCCAGTTCCTTGGATTTCTGAGTAGCTGTGCGGGAGTGTTAATGCTGAGCTTAACTATGTTGTTGTACCCTTAAGTGGCTCCTCTGAGGCTGATAGAATTGGGGAAGCCAAGGCCACAGGCCCACGGCAGGGAATACGGAGGGAAATAAATAAGGATAGAAAGACAGGCCATGGAGAGCCTTAAAAGCAAGGATGAGGAACTAGGGTGGCCCAGTGGCCTACTTTACAGGATACAATCCTGCACTGCAAGGTCTGTCAAAGGACAGTCCTTTGCTTGAAGGCACCCTCTATTTCAGGCCTGCAGAACCTCTTTCAGCCCAAGGGCCGAATTCCATTGTGGAGCAGCTCTTGGTGGGCAGGTCCAATGGCAAAAGGGAGAGACCAAAAAACTACCAGCCTATTTTAGCTTGAAGTCCTTACTGCCAATAACTAAGCCTTAGGAGGGGCATTTCAACCTTTTAGAAGGGGGGGGGGGCGGAAACTGCACAGAAGCTGAGAAACCACCAAACGATTGGTGGTTGGGGAAAAAGGGAGCATGGGCCATATGGGGAACCAAAGAGGATGAGATTGGACGACCCCAGGTGGGCTGGATTTGGCCACAGGCCTGAGGTTTAACACCCCTAAATTGTAGGGGGCTGGATGTTGCCGTAAGAGAATTCTTGGCATTTTCTTAAACCTCCAGTTCCCGGGGTTCCTTGTGGTGAACAACGACGGCAACAACGACAACTGTTGTTATAAATTATTGCATCTTATTCCTAGTAGGAATACATGCAAAAAAGCAGCTAAATATTTCTTGGGAGTGCTGTGGTTATACTCGTTTTGTACTATTGTCCCCTCGCTCCCAATATACTGTATCTGAAGTAATTAGATCTACACAGGGTAGCACACTATGTCAGAAGAATTTCTTTGGCAGACACGCTATCTCGTGAAGATATCAGATACGCACAACACTTAAAACCATTACCATGTCCCTGTTGAGACATCAGTCTTCTCCAGTTTCACTTAGTTGCCAAGAAATGCTATTAAAATTTGGCACTATACAACCATGTCCTGCATTCATGACATTTTATTAACGTAACAGGTCTCATGCTGACCCACACTACTAATTTAATGCCAGTGGCTTTAGTGGAACTGACCCAGGTCTGTATCAACTGGAATCGCAATTGGGCCTAGCGTAGCTAATTTAATTTACAGGATTTTTTGCACTGAACTGTTTCAGCTGGGTTTTTTTCGAAGCCATGTCACTGGAAGCTTTATGATTTGTACATCAAAAAGAGCCTTTTCCAGATGAACTGCAGCTTTCCCCTCCCAGTAACAGCAATGAAAATGCAGCCATCTTAAAATGTCCTTGTTGTGGGGGGGGGGGCGCTCAGCAGGGTTGAATTTTACTCAGTGGGGCTGAGATTGGAGGGCAGGGTTAAAAGCCATTTTAGTTCTGACATGTTGAAAATGACGTCTTAATTATGGTCTTTTTTTTCTTTCATCATCCAGTGATAGCTTTTGTTTATGGAACTGTCAGTTCTCACACTACTCCAGTGTTTCTCAACCTTGGGTCCCCAGATGTTTTTGGCCTACAACTCCCAGCATGCCCCAGCCAGCTACGCTGGCTGGGGCATGCTGGGAGTTGTAGGCCAAAAACATCTGGGGACCCAAGGTTGAGAAACACTGCACTACTCTGATGTTCTCAAAAGCAGGCCCAGCATCAAAGGTAGTCATGGTTGGGCACTTGCAACCTGCTTGTTCACCTGCCTCTCACTCTGGCCCAGACAACGGTGGTGGTGAGAAGGAGGAGCAGTAGATGCCATGGCCTGCTTGCTCGCTGGCTCTCTGCCTGTCAAGCAAGCAAGTAGTAGCCATGATGAGAAAGAGGAGAGGATGAGGAGCAACCGCAGCTGGTGGTGACTGGTGAGAAGACAGACTCACTGAGAGAGGGAGCCCACTGAGGGTGTCTTGCCCAAGGGCCCTCAGATGTCTAGAGCCAGACTGCTCCAAAGGTCATCTCAAGTTATGTTTTGGTCATATGAGAATTTATTTCAATTTGATAAATTAATTGGTTCAAAGGCAGGTGAATAAATACTGACAGCCTGGTTCTTATAAAAAAAAATATATATGGATGTATATTGTTTTATCTGCACTGTTTGAAAGTTACCACTTTCTAGGCCCAGCACTCATTTTTTTAAAAAGGGACATATTCCAGAGTCAATTCATGCGCACCGTCGCTTTCTAGCGTCAAAGTTGGGTTGAACAAGTATCTTGATGGCATTTCACATCCAAGTTTACTGTCAGTGTTGAAGGTGGGGCAGTTATGTGACAAATGGCCGGTCACCCGGGTGGCCGGGTGACCGGCCAGATGGGCGATTGATAAATGTAATAAATAAATAAATAAATAAATAAATGGAAATTTGTCTGCAGATATCAAAAGCAAAGAACAGAACTAGTCAGTAATAGCTGCAAATATTAGCCAGAATTCACATGTGCATGTAGGCGAACAGAGATTTTGTGCAGAAGAGACTACCCTGGGGGGGAAATGACTTCGTTTATAAACCATTTCTCGGTACTTTTTTTAATATTGATTTGACCTTGGAATATTATCCTGCTGAATAGAGATGATGATGAGCAACATCGTGTATAAAGCACCTAACATTTTCTAAGTGAAAATGTATGGAGGGCTGCCAGCCCAGGGCCAGCCCTCCCATCAGGCAGGGTGAGGCCCCCGCCTCAAGTAGCGGGGCAGGAGGAGTGGCAAATCCAGGGGAGGCTGGTGACGCCTATTTCATAGAATCATAGAATCGTAGAAAAGTAGAGTTGGAAGGGGCCTACAAGGCCATCGAGTCCAACCCCCTGCTCAATGCAGGAATCCAGGTCAAAGCATCCCCGACAGATGGCCGTCCAGCTGCTTTCGCATTGCAGGTTTTCGGTGGGGCTCCTTTCCCATTGCAGGTTTTCTTTGGATCTTCATAGGAGCTACCCGTGGCGCTGAACGCCATCCTCAAAATAGGTTCACCACCACGGAGCACCATGGAGAGCTTCTATGAGGCTCAGAATAAAAGCGGCAACACCTGCAATGGAAAAAGAGTCAGGAGTTGGGTACATATGCTCATATGTGGTGGAGTTGTAAAAATGTAATGGATTTTTGGAAAATGATTTTTGAGGAAATATCAGAAATTGTTGGAGCTGATTTAGAGGTTTGTCCTAAACTAGCTTTGCTATCAATAACGGAAAAGGTGATTGGTCCTCAAAATGTTAAAGAATTAATTATAAACTTGTTAACGGCAGGTAGACTAATGATAGCAAGGAAATGGAAAATTCAGCAAGTTTTCACTATTACTGATTGGTATAAAGAAGTATGGGATATGGCTTTGAATGATATGTTGACTTGTAATATTAAATGCAAAAGGGGTCAATTAAAGAAAAATATTTTCAAGGATATTTGGGGTTTATTTTTGGAATATGTGTTTAAAAAGGGGAAAGGGAGTTTACCCTGTCAAGATATGTTGTATTTTTTGAATAATGAACAATTATAGAGTTATTGGATTATTTGGTCCCATGGTGATGGGAGCACAATATTAGTTATATGTGTGTGTTATTTTCTTTGTATTGTTTAAAAATTTAAATAAAAATTATTATTATTTTTTTTTTAAAAAAAAGGAAAAAGAGTCCCACCAAAATAAGAGTCACCAGCCTCCGCTGGGCGAATCGCAACACTCCCACCGCTCCCGCCAGGAGGGCCCACGCACCGCCTCCAGTGGGTGCTCCAGAGGGCCCCTCCAGCTGCTCTCCCACCGCGGCATTTGCCACAGCAGGAGAGCAGAGCCCGCGGGGCCCTCCGGAGCAGTCGCCTGCTCAGTGATGCTAGCGGCGCTCTGGGGAGCCATGCTGGTCCCACTCTCCTGTTGTGGCAAATGCCACGTTTCGCTCTGAGGGGATCCTGCTCTCAGCCACCTGCCCTCTGGCTCTTGCTGAGGATCCTCTCAGCAAGTGTCGGATGGTGCCGGGTGGGCTCTTGTGAGAAGAACTGTGTGGCCACTTCTTCCAGCCACTGGGCTCTCCAGAGAGCTGACAGGCAGGGATGTTGAAGAGTCCTTGGTCTCGAGTCACGAGTCGAGTCACGAGTCTTTGGACCCGAGTCTCGAGTCCGAGTCCTTGGTCCAAAATGGTGACTCACGAGTCACGAGTCACTCCCAAAGCTGACCCCACGAGTCCCTATTAAAATCAATGGGGTTTTCCCCCCAACAAAATAAGGCTACTTCAGATGTGTGGCTTAAATAAATTCTAGGCACAAGTGTGCCTTTTTATTTCAAAACTCTGCAACTGATTTTGGCAAGAACAGACCAGGCAGAAAAACCCAAAATAACCAGGCAGGCAGAGGAGGCAGGGAACCCCAAAGCAGGCAGGCAGAGGCCTTTGTCTTGGACAATTCAAACTGTGGAACTGGTCAAGAAGAGACCAGGCAGGCAGAGGAGGCAGGGAACCCCAAACAGGCAGGCAGAGGCAGCCAAACCCAAAATGTCTGAAAGGTTGCATTTTAGGAAAATGATTTTAAAAAATAAACTTGCTGTACTTCCTAAAACTTATCCATGTTGCATTTGAGGAACATGATTTTTTTCTAAATGTTTGGCCCCCATTCTGGAACGGTGAGGTCTCATCACAATTCCACCCTCACTGAACACCCGCTCCACTGGTGATGAACTTGCTGGAACCAGAAACACACTCAGAGCAGCCACACAGAGTAATCTCAGGTCCTTCTTCTGCCTCTCCCAAGTACGCAACACATCAATCAAAATAAATCTTGACACACTGTTGGGGCTGCACTCCTGGTAGCCGTCCATAGTGGCCGAACAGCGGCACACCTCGCTTCCCTGCGCTCTTCGCCGGCAATCACGCTCCTCTCCACTCCTTCTGGCACAGCCCAGGGATGTTGAAGAGTCCTTGGTCTCGAGTCCCGAGTCGAGTCTCGAGTCCCATTAAAAATATTGGGACTCGAGTCCGAGTCAAGTCAGAGGGGGGACTCAGTCCGACTCACGAGTCGAGTCCTCGAGTCCGAGTCCCCATCCCTGCTGACAGGGTGGCAGTAGAGGGAAGGAGAAGTTGGTGTGACAAGAGAAGGGGAAGGGGGCAACATGGTAAAGAGAAGGGAAGCATTCAGCAGGACTCGATGGCCTTGTAGGCCCCTTCCAACTCTACTTTTCTATGATTCTATGATTTCTATGATTCTAAGTATGATGTGTTAAAGAGAAGGCGGGGGCATGAGGCCGCAGCAGGAAGAAGGGCACGATATGGCACTGGCAGTGTGTGTTCTCTCTTGCCTCAGGCGGCGAGAGAGCTCACGCCAGGGCTGCGCCAACTGACCCAAAAATAAAGCAGCGTGGCCTCCTCTTATGTTTTTCACAGCACATCTATTTGCAGCAATTCGCAGGTGCTGTTTAAGTTTATCTCCATGCCATGAAGTTTCACGTAGTACAAATCATGGCCAGAGGCATAGCTATATCTCCTCTCTCCCTTCTACAAAATATTGGAAATGGCGGCAATATTTGAATAACGACAATACGTAGCTGGCGCAGATAAAACACACAGGATATGCAATTTCTGTAAAAGGTTCCTGTGCACGAAATGAAAGGGATTTATTGACACTGCCAAGTACCTGGCAGGGATCTTGAACCAGGGACTCCGGTACCTTCATAGATTTCATAGATCATAGAGTTGGAAGGGGCCTACGAGGCCATCGAGTCCAACCCGCTGCTCAATGCAGGGAACTAGAGGAGGGGGTCTCCCATCCAAGGAATAACCAGGCCTGGCCCTGCTTAGCTTGCCACGCTCAGACAGCCAGCGTGAGCCACGGGCCTGTATGGATCATAGAGTTGGAAGGGGCCTACGAGGCCATGGAGTCCAACCCGCTGCTCAATGCAGGGAACTAGAGGAGGGGTCTCCCATCCAAGGAATAACCAGGCCTGGCCCTGCTTAGCTTGCCACGCCCAGACAAGCTGAGCCAGCGTGAGCCACGGGCCTGCCCATGCCACTGCCATAGCTGCTTAATGGTAGAAAAACCAGCTGGCCTCTGCTTTGTTGCCCTGCAGTGTCACCCATGATGATGCAGATGCTGGAGGCTACTACTATTGCAGCTAACAATTCAGCATGGATCCGGTCACTCAAGGAGCCAATAGGATTCCCTCTGGTCCTCTAAAGCTGATGATTCTGATCCTGCCTGCTCAGTTTGGGTGGCTCTTTAGCTGCCTGTCTCTTTGTCCCAAAAAAAATGCCAGTTCAGCCTGCCATAAACTGAAGCTGATGTTGTAATAGGAAGACAACATAACTACCTACATTTTGCACTTGCTATGCAAGAACGTTCGTTTTCAGTGACCCGTTCATCTCATAGTAACTGCGCTATGTTTAGCAGTAGGGTTATAAAAGTCCTCGAAAGGCACCTCCACAGATGTCCTCCTTTCTTCTTCCTCTCCTTCCAGCCCACAAACCCTGTCTAAATTAGAGCAGCGCCTTGAGAAAGTAGATGTTAATTGTACAAGCAGGATAGAAGATAGCGTCCAAAGTTGATAGTAATCTCTCCAGCTAACTGAGTAATCTGTAAAATATGTTTGACAACTAATATTCAGCATCTGGCACGGCATTGCTCTCCCACAGGACAGCAAAAGACCTGCTGGAAATAAATGAGACAGTTGCCGTCATTTGAAACTTTGTTTGACTGAGCTATACCTGTATGAGTTCTGTAAGAATCAGGGAGACGTAACCCAGCCCAGGAGCTGAAACATCTGTTCTGAGGTCTGTTGGTGCGCATGATTTTTGGGAATACCCCCCCCCCTTAGATTTGCTTTCTTAAAAGTTTATTAAAATAAGTGATTCTTGCCCACCCTAAATGTCTTGTTTGACTGGTTCTTTTCCAAGTATGACATGATCTACATCCATATGGTTTAAATTAGGCGCAGGCACTTCGCAAAGCTAAAACAACAACGCAAAAAAGGGTAAGTCAACCCACGACATGATTAGCGTGTTTAGCAAAACCGCAGTCATGATTGCGGTGATGATAGTGACTGATATAGCAAGAACCAAAGTGTTCCACAAGATGTTGGGAGTTAGGGAAACACTTCTGGGGAGAAGACCAAGCGGAGCGGACGTGTTGAGCTGCCACCACTTTCTATCATGTGTAAGACTCGTTGGGGGTGTTCAGCAAAGTTCCGTTCTTGCACACTCCAGTGTTTCCATCTTTTACAGATTTTGCAGCAGCAAAGGTGAACAACTGCCGAAGCATGGGAGAAAAAACACAGATCCCTGCCTGGGTCAGCGTATGAGTGCCCTTTTGGACTGCAGAAGCAACCAGTTGTTGCCTTGTAGTCATTTCACGCCTCTGATCTCAAGCCCTTTAAGTCTGAGAGCCAAACTGGACAACGATGTGAGAGATCTGGGTTTGGGATCTCTCACATTTTTTAAACTTCGCAATTGTAACAGTGTGGGGCTGCTGCTTTGACCAATAAAGTTCCCTGTCTTTTATCCCTTGCAGTTCTAACAGTAGCTTCTGGAGGAGGTGTGGGATTAGACTGGGGAAGCGGCATGGAAGGAAGAAAAGGTTTAAATACACCAGTGGGAAGTATAAGTATAAGTCTTATACTTAGAATGAAAAAATTCTGAGCCCAGGAAATTGTCTTGAGTACCAGAACTGAACAGAGATCATAGTCCCAGCCCACAAGCTTTCTTTGTAGTAGTAGTACGATTTAAAGGACTAGCATTGGTTGTTACTCTTTTTAAACAACTGGGAATCAGAAATCCTTGTTGATCTAGTTGTGTCAGATACAGTATAGTGTAACTTCGCATGCTAACTTCCAGGGAGGGAAGGGTTAAAAACTGCATATACGAAAAGGGGAACTGGCTGGGGCATGCTGGGAGTTGTAGGCCAAAAACATCTGGGGACCCAAGGTTGGAGGACACTGCTCTAAGCTAAACAGCCCCGACACTGAGCCAGTTCCCATCATCAAACAGACCACCGTGGTAGCCACGGGGTCTGTGATACACGCCAGCACAGGCAGGCGACCATTCTGAATATAACCCATGGCCTATTGTTGGGTTATGTGCGGTTTGTTTAACACTCACATAGTCCACGGTCCCTGGGTTCGTACAACACAAGAAGCTGCAGCTGGGCGTTAAATATGCACACGTCGCAGTCCACTGTAGCTTCAATGACCCACGGAGGGCGGCTGCTTCGATCATGCGAACTAGGTCAGTGTAACCTTTCCTCGTAGGGGAGTTGCTCCAGCCCCTTGAGCCTTTTGGCTGCTCTTTTCTATACTTTTTCCAATATTGTTTGGACTGGGACTCAGGAGATCCGGGTTCTAGTCCCCGCTCAGCCATGAAACTCACTGGGTGACTTTGGGCCAGTCACTGACTCTCAGATTGACCTACCTCATAGGGTTGTTGTGAGGATAAAATGGAGAGGAGGATTATGTAAGCCACCTTGGGTTCCTTGCAGGAAAAAAAAAAGCGGGGTATAAATATAATAAATAAATGAATAAAATAAATAGTGACCAGAATACAGTACACAGTACTGTACACAGAGCTTCCAGTGTGGTCGCACCATAGATTTGTATAATGGCAGCATGATTTTATTTTCAACCCCTTTCCTACTTATACCTAACATGGAATTTGCCTTTTTTCACAGCAGCCACGCACTGGGTCGATATTTTCATCAAGCTGTCCATCACAACACCAAGATCTTTCTCTTGGGCAGTCACCACCAGCTCAGACCCCATCACCATATACATAGTCAGGATTTTTTGCCCCAGCGCACATTACTTTGCACTTGCCATTTTGATGCCCGTTCTCCCAGTTTGGAGAGATCCTTCTGGAGTTCTTTGCAATCCCTTTTAACCACCCTAAATAATTTGGTGTCATCAGCAAACTTGGCCACTTCACTGCTCACTCCTTACTCCAGATCATTTATGAAGAAGTGAGCTGGCGGTGAGCTTTTCCAGGTGGCAGGTCCTCCGCCCAAGTGTTCCTTTGAAGCCCCTGCCGAAGGAAGCTGATGCAAGCTGTTGTAAGCAGGCAGGAAACTGCTGGAGGGCGTTGAGCCAATCCAGCCACCAAGACAAGAGTTTCTCTGGAGAAGCCGCACCTACGCAGACAGAAAGCCGATGGTAAAGCACACCCATATTCTATCTGGGCAAGGTGGTCTATTCTTCTCCTCCCTTTCCTGTCTCCCTTTCCACCTTGAACAAGATACTGACTGGGTTCAGACAACATGATAACCCACTCTCAAGGGTTGAGTATGGGTTGAATGAGGGTTGTCATTGAATTGTGGGTTCTTGTTGAAACGTGGGTTATCATGTTGTCTGAATTCAGCCAAGACAACAAACCATCGTGAACAACCCACAGTTCACAACCCAACAACAAACCATGGGTTCTCTTCATGGGTTGTTCATGGTTAACAAGCCATGGCTTGTTAGTGCAGCTGGGTTCAGACAACACGATAACCCACATTTCAACAACAACCCATGATTCAATGACAACCCTTTCTCAACCCTTGAGTGTGGGTTATCGTATTGTCTGAACCCAGTCAACATGTATAATATCAGTCTACAAAACTAATACCAAAGCGGGCATGGTTTAGATCAGGGTTGAGGAACGTGTGGTCTCCCAGATGTCATAGAATCATAGAAAAGTAGAGTTGGAAGGGGCCTACAAGGCCATCGAGTCCAACCCCCTGCTCAATGCAGGAATCCAGGTCAAAGCATCTCTGACAGATGTCTGTCCAGCCGCACCTTGAATGCCTCCAGACTGGGAGAGCCCACCACCTCCCTAGGTAGTTGATTCCATTGTCTTATTGCTCTGACAGTCAGGAAATTTTTCCTGATGTTTAGGTGGAATCTAGGTTCCTGTAACTTGAGCCCATTATTCCGTGTCCTGCAAACTGGGATGAACGAGAAGAGATCTTTGCCCTCTGTGTGACATCCCTTCAAATACTGGAAGAGTGCGATCATATCTCCCCTCAGTCTCCTCTTCTGAAGGCTAAACATGCCCAGTTCTTTCAGTCTCTCCTCATAGGGCCTTGTTTCCAGTCCCTTTATCATCCTTGTTGCCCTCCTCTGAACCCTCTCCAGTTTGTCTATGTCCTTGTTAAAATGAGGTGCCCAGAACTGGACACAGTACTCAAGATGAGGCCTAACCAGTGCCGAGTAAAGGGGAATTATCACTTCCCGCGATTTGGAAGCTATACTTCTATTAATACAGCCCAAAATTGCATTTGCCTTCTTTGCAGCCACGTCGCATTGCTGGCTCATATTCAGTTTGTGATCTACCACAATTCCAAGATCCTTCTCACTTGTAGTATTGTTGAGCCAAGTGTCCCCCATTCTGTAACTCTGCATTTGGTTTCCTCTCCCTAGGTGCAGCACTTGGCATTTATCCCTGTTAAATTTCATTCTGTTGTTTTCGGCCCAGCGCTCCAGCCTATCGAGGTCACTTTGAATTTTGTTTCTGTCTTCCAGAGTATTAGCTGTTCCACCCAACTTTGTGTCATCTGCAAATTTGATAAGCATTCCCTGTACCTCCTCATCCAAGTCATTAATAGTTGAACATCGGCCAACTTCCCCGCTCTATCCACATTTGAGAAGCAACATTGATAAGCAGCTGGTTCTACATTTACATTTGGATCCAACCTGAGTGTTATCTAGTCCCCTTTAGCTACTAATAACAATCTGGGCATGCGGTAGATCAGGCCAAATGTAGTTGAACTGCAACTCCCATCAGCTTTAGCCAGCATAGCCAATGGTGAGGGCTACACATTCCCCAACCTTGGTTTGGATCTATTTAGCCTAGAAAAACTACAGCAGCCTCCCTCAACCTGGTGCCTTCCAGATGTTTTCGACTTCAGCTCCCTGAAGCCCCAGTGGCATAGCCAGTGGTTAGGAATGCTGGGAATTGTCATCCAAAAGATCTGGAGGGTACCAGGTTGGAGAAGGCTGATCTACTGTTTGGATGCCATCAAGTGGGTGGAGGAGGGCTTACCCAAGTTACAGGTAGTTCTGAGAGCTAGCTGAAGAAGTCTTTGCAATATATGATGCAATTATGAGACATTTACCAGACGAAAGAAATCCTTGGGTATTTCAGCGTCAAGAGCAACCCACTATTGAAATTTTGAACATGCACCATGGAATGAACTATACTGAAGGCAACCAGGAAACCTGTTGATAAAGGTTTTAACCACATCGCAAGTGCAGCCGTTCCCTTTCATATTTCAAGAACAGTGCACATGGGCTTTTCAAAAGAGGCCAGATCCATGCCCTGGAAAAGATCTTTATGGCTTGGAATTGCTGCTGCCTTTAGAGGAAAAGTGTGATGAGGTGGGATATGCCTAACAGCACTGTGTCCTGCTTTGCTCCCTAATGGATATAAAATGTGGGTAAACTATTTTTAGATGAAAGCATGTTGCTGAAGCAAGACAACGTTTGGGGAAGAGGGAAGAAATAATGTTTTTTTTTAAAAAAAGAAAACCTTTAGGAGAAAAATATGTTTTCAGTTCTTTGAACAGAATATATGTAATTGCAGGAGAGCATCCTGTGGCCCCATTTAAGGAGGGCAGGGGACATCTGTCAAGGTTCCGCTACTGCAGGGACCCCTTAACCTGCCTTTGGGAGATATCTGCCTCTCCTCAAAGTCCCTCCCGTTCCAGGAGATCAAGTCCTTTTACAGCTTCCAGTAGCATGGGTGTAGGCTGTAGACGTGGTGAATAAGTCACTCCAAACTCTCAGGGTAAACAACAACACTTTACTTATAATATTTGGGTTTTTACTTAATAGAGTGGTTATAATCCAAAAGCAAGTATGATAAAATAAAACAAACAAACAAACAATCCAACGTTCTCTAGTATAACTTCAGACTACCTATCTGCTATGCAGCCAGTTTCTCTTTCTCTCTCTCTGCTTCTCTCTGCTGTTTCACTGCTTCTGCTTCTAGCTCTCTCTCAGCACTAACTGCTAGCTGACCACACCCCACATATACAGCCTTCCCAGGAATGGAAGGTTATAATCATGTGACCTTGAATTGGAGATCTAATTCTTAACTTCTATTGGGTAACTTAAAACTCTCAAACTCCCCCTCCCATCCAAGTGTTTGGGCCTTCAGGCTTCAACAAACTGAAGCCTGTGTAGGCCTCAACAAACCCAATCCTGTGTAGGCCTCAATCCCTCACAACATCTCAGTGCTGTTCCTGGGCCAACTACATGGAGTTCTGCTGGCCACATTGCAGTGGAACCACATTGTAATAAATGATGGGAACTTAATTAAGAATCGGCTCGGTAATTAAAGATTTCCTTGGCAAGTATTTTTTTAAAAAAATCTCATCAGTTTTATGAGAGTTCTTCTCTTCCAGATTGTAATGTTGACACATGCATGATGAGGCAGGATGCTGTGCTCATGTGCCTTATTGCATTGCCCTCTGGGAATTTCAGTCCCAACAAGCACCAGCCATGGTGCAGAGTAGCTTTGAAATGCAACCCCTGGGAACAAAAGGATTTTAGATGTGACATAGTCACAGAAAACAGTTTGCAAGAAGCAATCTGTGGAACTGACCCAAAGAGAGAAGACACTCACCAAACAAAAGGCTGCTTGGTCAGATGATCTGGTCAGGTATTTCACAGCAATCAACATGAGTTTCTATAAGACAGTGATGGCGAACCTATGGCACGGCCGGGTGCCGCAGCTGGCACGCAGGGACCTCTCTGTGGGCACTAAGCCATTGGTCACCGGATCGCGAAAAGACCGTCCACTTCTGCAAAACACTAATGATCTTGTTCTTTCTCACAGTGTGGAACAGAATTTTATTCTAGAATTCCTGTTACAGAATTCTTTTCTACATTGTTATCACATTTAAAAGATTTTGAAGAATGATGCACAGAGCATGGCTTGGATGTAAAGCCCTAACAGTTGACCTGAGTGCTGCATGTGTTGCTCTCAAACTAACGGAGTATGAGCCAAGGTTTGACAAATTATCAGCATGCATGCAATAGCAAAAATCACATTAATTGTGCAAAAGCATGCCCAATGCAAACCTTTACCTAATGCAGTGTTTGCAGTCCAAGACATAAAGTGTTTAAAATGTGTTAAGCACGTTTAGTTTTCTTGTTTATCTTGCTCATCCTAGTACAGGTTGACTTTTACTTTTACTAATCCAACACCTGTAGAAGCAGGGAAAGGACCCTGGAGTAAAGCTTGCCCCATACAATTTCAGTCTGGCATATATAATCATATTACAAGTTGAGAATCCTTTATCCAAAAATACATGTGCCTAATTATTTAAAAAGTTTGTATAAATTCCCTTCAGGCTATGTGTACAATGTAGTACTATAATAATTTTTTGAGTTGATTTTTTTTCCAACAAAAAACTGTTTGTATCATTGAAAGCTCTGTTATTGTGTTTTTCTTTAAAGACAAAAGATGTTAATTAGTTCGGACAACTGTATGAATTGTTTTTCTAAAACTAAAACCTCGGTATTCAGGTTTAATTGCAGTGTTGGCACTTTGAAATAAATAAGTTGGTTTTGTGTTGCAGTTTGGGCACTTGGGCTTAAAAAGGTTCGCCATCACTGCTATAAGAGGAAAGGCTTGACTTTAGATCACCTTAGGAACTTGCTGGAGGGCAGAGTATAAATCCTTAAAACCAGTAAATAAAATCAATTCACATTAAAGAGCATTTGCATATGTGCATACGAAGCAGATGGCTTGGGAGGCGGGCAGCGCGATCCTATGAGGCTGCCCCGTAACCCTCAGACGATGGCAGGCATCTGATTGAAGGCAGGAGGAATGCATGTGGATGAGATATCTGCTGTGCTCTCCTCACCCTCAGAAACATGTAGACTTCAGTGGATTTCAGCCTTCTAGATGGTTTTTCCTCTCCTCACGAGGAGGAGAGGCTGAGGCGCCACCTGGATTCCTGGGAATCTTGGCTGAAGGAAGTGAGAGGAGCTGACGGTGGAATGTAAAGCCAAAATCTGAAGGCAGAGTAATTGGAGGAGCCTGAGGCCCACGGAAAAGCAGCGCAGAGGAGAGAGAAGGTTTGGGAAAGCCTAATACCGTAATAGATGGAAGCAGGTCTTGGCAGGAAGGGAGAAAGAATGGAGTGCTCAGCAGATAAGGAGGCTGGCTGAGGCCTAGTAAGCATGTAGCGACAACCCAGAGTATGGGTTGCTGAATCCAGGGTTGTCGTTACGTGTGAACCTCAAACTATTGGTTAACTATGGGTTGTTAACCACAAACAACCCAGGAAGAGAGCCCGTGGTTTGTTGTTGGGTTGTGAACTCTCAGTTGTTTGAACGTTGGGTTGTCATTATGTGCAAACCCAGAACCATGGATTGTTCATGGGTTGTTTTGCCAGGCTACAGAGGCGGTAGGCAAGAGTAGTAAAAAAAAATGGCTGCTGTACATTCCAGTATTGCAGCACTGCAGAGGCATTTGGGATACATGGAGGAAGCAGGCAAAGGAGGAAGGAATCAAACAACCCAGGAATAGGGGGGGAAACTATCTGCACTTTGCGCAATCGTCTGGCAGACAAATAGTGGATAATCTCCGCGTAAGGCAACAACCCATACTCTGGGTTGCCATTACGTGTGAGCCAGGTCTGAGAGTTGGGGTGGCCAAAGGATGTGAGACCAAGTAGGCAGAGGCAGCAACACCCACTAAAAAACCAAGGCTCTGAGGAAAGTGTCTGTTGAAATAGGGTGGCCAATTATATGAATCAGAAAAGTCGAAATGCATCACCAAAAAAGAGAACAAAAGAGGACAATGATTTGCATAAAATTTGCATGTTCTAATTTATACGTATCGAAATATATAGTATAATTTAAAGAGAAATACTGGATGGCAGAGCGCAAAAGCAGCGGCAGACTTCTCTCAAACAAACACATGCACACACAGGACTTGTTTGTAAGTAGATGCTTTAAAAAAAAGATAAATAACAGTAACGTAAGGTTACTCAGGTACTAAAGCTTGATGGTTACAGAAGTGAAGTTTCTTAAACTTTACTCATTCTATTCTGAGGTAAGGAAAACACACACAGGTCCATCTCTGTAATACTGTAAATAATAATAATAATAATAATAATAATAATAATAATAATAATAGCCTTCATTGCTAAACATCAGTTAAGTTAAGTCAGTTAACACTAGACTAGTCTATCTGTCAGAGGAGTGTAAGAATGGAATTCAAACTTATTGCTAAGCAACATCCAGCATTCCCTCCCCTAATTCAATCAAGTGGTTCACTCCACTGAACCCTGCCCCCTGCCCTTCAACCAGACTATACACAGTCTGCCTTAACCCTTTAATGGGCAGTCATCTTTAAAAAAAAACACAACACCCTCCCTTCAGAGTTGACATCTTCTGTTGCATATTCCAACAACACCCCTTCTCAATGAAAGATGGTTCATACTCTCAGGTTCATCTTCTCTATAAATTTGTAATGACAATCTCTGGGTAGTGGCTTGATTGTCACTTCTCAAGAAAGTCTCTGTGCAGGCATGCCCCCTGTCACCTGGCCTGATCTCTGAAGCTGCCCTTCCTCGGACTGCTCTCCTCTGTCATCTGGAACAGGGTCACCTGTTTTTGCCTTTGTCTCCTCACTAGGCCTCTCTGCGTTCTCTGAATTAATTCAGGGGTCTCTTTCTTTCATTGCACCTTGCCTGTGCTTTTTCTTTGATCTTTACTCATCACCAGCCCTTCTGAAGGTGATGCTTTTGGCAATGGTGTCCGTGTTGCCTTGACACACTGCATCATCTTGCCCCATGATGACACTGCTCTTATTCACCACCAACTCTTTAATTGCATCTGGGTGTCTGTGACCTAGACATCGGTGCCATAGATACATACACTTTACATGCGCACCTTGTGTAGCTTGCCTCAACAGATTTGCTTTGTCATCTTCACAGTTTAGTTGGTATAGGTGCTCACCTGCCATACCCAGGGCTATGATCTCTTCTCCTTTCTGGATTGTGCACTCTTGTCCAGAGAAGCGTACCGTGACTCCTTTCTTGGCTAAACATTTCACAGATATTAACGAGGATTTTAGGTCCAGAACAAACAAAACATCTTCCACCAGATGGCGTCAGACAGTTCAAAAAAGCCTTTTCCTCTTCCATTTCCATTCAGCCCATTACCATCAGGAAGGGAGTGCAGGGCCATTCCACCAGCCCTGCCAGGAGTATTAATATTCCCCCTTCTTCCCTCCCCATTCCTTTTTCCTTGTGTGTCGTGTCTTTTTAGATTGTAAGCCTGCGGGCAGGGACTGTCTTGTTAATTGTTGTAAACCGCTGAGAGAGCTTCGGCTATTGGGCGGTATAAAAATGAAATAAATAAATGAATAAATAAATGCACATATGACTAGTTGCACCACTGTCAGTGCACCACCCAGAGGTTCTGTCCCTCTGTTCAGCTTTGAAAGTTGCATACCACCAGGACTCCTCTCAAGACCTGTTGATAACTGTGCTTGCTTTTTCCTTCTCACATATTTGCTGACGTTTTCTTTGTTCTGCCTTCTAGATTCTGCAGTCTTTCTTTAGCTGTCCTTCCTTCTTACAGCTAAAACAAATTCTCATCTCTTGTCTTTTGATGAAAACTTTCATCTCTCGATCTAGATGAAGAGGTGGGTAAGAAATAATAATAATTATTATTATCATCATCATCATCATCATCATCATCATCATCTTGTCTGGTTTCTAGGGCATTCACGAACATGCTGTAGGAATCAGGAAGACTGCACAGCAATATGGCTAGTTACAATGTGATTCTGTTTCAGTTCTTTGCTAATTCCTCTCAAATGCTCCACAATCTCTAACATGGCATTTATATGTGACAAAGATTTCTTCGTCCTTTTTTAGCCTCATGCCATATCACTTCCTCAAAATATACAGTTTACTTTTGAGATCGGAACGCCCGTGTATTCTTTTCAATGCTTCCCACATTCCCTTGGCAGTTTGCCGTCCTCTGATGTGGATCAGCTGACTATCTTCTACTGGTAGCCCTATTGTTGACTTGGCATGTTGGTCCTGCTCATCCCAGGATTCAGAATTTTCTGCTGGTCTATTTGTAGTTAGGGGTAAAACTGCTTCTTCCCTCACTGACAGCATCTCTACTTTAAACTTCCAAATTTGATCATTGGAGTCATTAAGTCGCTCTATGCCTCTCAGCTCTCTTGCCATGGCAACCTTGAAAGACTCACCTTTCTGTGAGGCCTGCTTTGTTGTTTTTCTTCTCAGCACAACCTGAGGTCTTTTATTTATTTATTTATTATATTTATACCCCACCTTTTTTCCTGCAAGGAACCCAAGGCGGCTTACATAATCCTCCTCCTCCTCTCCATTTTATCCTGACAACAACCCTGTGAGGTAGGTTAGGCTGAGAGTCAGTGACTGGCCCAAACTCACCCAGTGAGTTTCATGGCTGAGCGGGGACTAGAACCCGGATCTCCCGAGTCCCAGTCCAACACTCTCACCACTACGCCACAATGGCTGCCTTGTGATCTGCCTTGTGGCTGCTGATTCTGTCCCTGTGCCTGGCCCGGGTCTGGACCCATAACCTGATGGCAGAGCACAAAAGCAGCAGGCAGCAAACTTCTCTCAGACAAACACACACACACACACACACACACACACACACGACTTGTTTCTAAAGTAGATGCTTTTTAAAAGATAACTAATGGTAACATAAGGTTACTCGGGTACTAAAGCTTGAGGGTTAGAGAAGTGCAGTTCTTAAATGTTACTCATTCAATTCTTTGAGGCAGTGTTTCTCAACCTTGGGTCCCCAGATGTTTTTGGCCTACAACTCCCAGCATGCCCCAGCCAGCAGAGCTGGCTGGGGCATGCTGGGAGTTGTAGGCCAAAAACATCTGGGGACCCAAGGTTGAGAAACACTGCTTTGAGGTAAGGAAAACACATACAGCTTAATCCCAGTAAGAGGAGACTGGCCCAAAGGGGTTGAAGGAGCTGAAGCTGTGTATTACCCTCCAGGTACCTCTGTACCGTTGTCATAACTTCTCTAGTTTTCCAGATAATGTCACAGAATATAGAGTTTGAAGGAAACCAGTGAGCCATCTAGTCCAACTTCCTGTTATGAGACAGGATACTTTATTTGTATATAGTTAAGAATATAAGAAGAGCAGCGCTGGATCAGACCAAAGGGCCATCTAGTCCAGCATTTTGTTCACACAGTGGCCAACCAGCTGCCCATGGGAAACCCACGGCTACTGGTGTACATAGGCTTAGTGACTCTAATACTGGAGGTAGTATATTGCCATCAGGACTAGTAGCCACTGATAGCCTTCTCCTCCTCCATTAATTTGTCCAATCCCCTTTTAAGCCATCCAAATTGGTGGCCTTCACTATGTCTTGTGGAAGAGAATTCCATAGTTTAACTATGGAATTATTTGTGGGGGCCATGTTGGCCTGCCATCCCATACTCTACTTCAGTGTTCTCAGCTGGCTGGGGCATGCTGGGAGTTGTAGGCCAAAAACATCTGGGGACCCAAGGCTGGAGAACACTGCTCTACCTGCTCCTTCACTTGAGCACCTCTCCCTTGCCAGCTCTCCTATAACGTTAAAGGGATTGCTGCTTAATTCCAAGCGAGAACCACCTGCATTTCTTGCTCTTCTGGCGTTAAACACCACCCCACCCTCTTAAGACTAGGAAGAAGAAAGTGGCCAGTCATGTGTACTGTCTCTGTGGCTTAATTTTATCTCATCGCAGATCTTGTTTTATCTGCCCAATTCACTTTTTGCTATACAGGAGAGGGAATGAGGGATGTGTGTGCTGCTTGACAGGAAAAGGCGATCTGTACTGGCAAAACACTGCATGGAGATACCTTTAGTTGCACAAGCAGGAATGATTGCTGGCACTAACAAGCAGCAACGAGTGTAGTGACCAACATCTAATGCCTCTCCTATGTTAGTGCCACCATGAGTTGCCAGGAATTGCACTCAGGACTGGCTGTAGTGGTAGTGATATGTTCCGATCAATTAATTTTACCCACATCTGGAGCAGATTGCCTGGACAGAATCACATCTCACCACCATCCCAGTCAATTGTGGCCTTCTCTTCTCTTTCAACCACCAATGTAATTTTAGTTTGTCTACAAGGCCATCGAGTCCAACCCCCTGCTCAATGCAGGAATCCAGGTCAAAGCATCCCTGACAGATGTCTGTCCAGCCGCACCTTGAATGCCTCCAGGAGTGGGAGAGAGCGGTCCACCCATTCCCCCCTAGGTAGTTGGTTTCCATTGTCGTATTGCTCTGACAGTCAGGAATTTTTCCTGATGTAGGTGGAATCTAGGTTCCTGTAACTTGAGCCCATTATTCCGTGTCCTGCAAACTGGGATGATCGAGAAGAGATCCTGGCCCTCTTACCTTACCTTAAATGAATGGACAAACAGACTTCAATCGAGAATGTCCTCTGTAAATGGACAAGCACCTAATTGAAGCTAGACAGCAGCTAAAGGCCAAATAATGGCTCAGCCATTCATGGAAGTGCCACTCGCGGATGGTTGAGAAGAGGCCTAAATGGACAGAGTACTGGAAGAGTGCGATTTTTGTTTCTTCTATCTGTTTTTTGACTTTTTATTGTTCACCACTCCGGAATCTGCTTGATGTGGAGCGGTATACAAATACTGTAAATAATAATAATAATAATAATAATAATAATAATAATAATAATAATAATAATAGCCTTCATTGCTAAACATCAGTTAAGTCAGTTAACACTAGACTAGTCTATCTGTCAGAGGAGTGTTAGAAAGGAATTCAGACCGATTGCTAAGCAACATCCAGCATTCCCTCCCCTAATGCAATCAAGTGGTTCACTCCACTAAACCCTGCCCCCTGCCCTTCAACCAGACTATACACAGTCTGCCTTAACCTTTTAATGGGCAGTCATCTTTAAAAACAAAACAAAACACAACCCTCCCTTATAGAATCATAGAATCATAGAAAAGAAGAGTTGGAAGGGGCCTACAAGGCCATCGAGTCCAACCCCCTGCTCAATGCAGGAATCCAGGTCAAAGCATCCCTGACAGATGGCTGTCCAGCTGCACCTTGAATGCCTCCAGAGTGGGAGAGCCCACCACCTCCCTAGGTAGTTGGTTCCATTGTCTTATTGCTCTGACAGTCAGGAAATTTTTTCTGATGTTTAGGTGGAATCTAGGTTCCTGTAACTTGAGCCCATTATTCCGTGTCCTGCAAACTGGGATGATCGAGAAGAGATCCTGGCCCTCCTCTGTGTGACATTCCTTCAAGTACTGGAAGAGTGCGATCATATCTCCCTTCAGTCTCCTCTTCTGAAGGCTAAACATGCCCAGTTCTTTCAGTCTCTCCTCATAGGGCCTTGTTTCCAGTCCCTTGATCATCCTTGTTGCCCTCCTCTGAACCCTCTCCAGTTTGTCTACGTCCTTCTTAAAGTGTGGTGCCCAGAACTGGACGCAGTACTCAAGATGAGGCCTAACCAGTGCCGAGTAAAGGGGAATTATCACTTCCCGCGATTTGGAAGCTATACTTCTATTAATGCAGCCCAAAATTGCACTTGCCTTCTTTGCAGCCACATCGCTTTGCTGACTCATATTCAGTTTGTGATCTACCACAATTCCAAGATCCTTCTCACTTGTAGTGTTGTTGAGCCAAGTGGCCCCCATTCTGTAACCCTTCATAGTTGACATCTTCTCATTGCATATTCCCAACAAATACAAGGCATCTCATCATAGTGTGGTAAACTGTGACCAGGTGACCTGTATGCCTGCCTGTTCAGCCTCCTGCCTGGGTGCTCACTGTTGATGGGCAACAGTTCTTCTGGTTCTTTACCTTTAAACTGGAATTGGACAGAACAGACTTTCAAATCGAGAACTGTCCTCTGTAAAATGGACACATAGCCAACCCTATATTGAAAGCTAGGAGCCAGCCAGGGCCTAAAGGCTCCCAAAAGTAGATGGCTCAGCCATTCCAATGGAAGCTGCCAACTCGCGGCATGGTTGAGAAGGAGAGCCTAACCCCTATGAGGACCAGAGTGGCATGCTCTGAAGCAAGGATCCACTGCAATGCCCTTGATTACAGCATCAGACCCTACACCAAAGATCCTTTACTGCCTCTTCCAAAGTGCCAAGGTTTATGTGGGCAGGTTTGGAGGTGTCGACAAAGATGGCAAAGCGAGCTGCAGGATGACCAGTGGAGGTTACTTCTCAAATGTGAGTTAAAGTTCAAGGACAAGAACAAGAACAACACAAACCCTTGTGGGTTTTTTTTTCTACAGTAAGCCTGAAATATGTTTGGCTGCTATTTCTCTCTCCCCACCCCCCTGTTTCAGTGAACTAGAAACAAATATGGTGACAATTATAGAACTGTGTGCAAAACACAGCCTCACACTATGGCACCGGCCTTTGCGCAGGCGAAAGTTTCCATACCAGCTTCCTTTAAAAAATGAAGTCAGGAATTTTGAAAATTTGTGAAATATAACATTCCACCAAATAACCTTATTGATGTTGCAGATACACCAGAGTGGCTTGTGTAGGGGATGCCAAAATTATTGTCTGTCTTTCTTTTCTTTTTTTTAAGTCTGCCTTTGAAGTATTTTTATACTTGCACACACCAAGTTAGCCGTTCTGGATGACCAAGGAATGTGTGGGTGTTGGTGGGAAAGTTGGTGCCTTGCCCTTTTGCCTACCGGGGGTTGAGTGGGGAGATTTGCTGCGACATGGCTTCCAAGAAAACTGGGGAAAGGATGGGAAGGGAAATGAAACAATGAAAAGTGACATCCGTGTAAAATAATAGGCTTTCTCTGGCAAGTTTCCCCACTCCTAGAACTATTGTAATGAAGTCCATCTGCATTATTATAGAAAAGGCGCTGTTGGTAAAGCCCACCCAACATGTCACACTATGCCAGCCTTCCCCTAACCTGGCGTTAGCGTGGCCGTTTGGGAATCACCCCCAAAGAAGGGCATGCATCATGGGCACTGTGATCCTATGAGGCTGCCCGCGACCCTCCGAATCCAGAGGATTGTTGTGGGCAGCCTATGCAGGGTGGGAAGAGTGCAGCAGACAGGGTCTCTGCTGTGCTCCCCCTCACCCTCGAAAACATCTAGACAGCCGGTTTTGGCCGTCGACGTGTTTTTCCCTCTCCTCACATTCTCTTCAATGGTCTTACTCCCACTCCCAGGTGAATCACATTGATTTCAATGGAGCTTGTGCTTGGCAAACGTAGCATGGGAGGGGGACTGCTTTGGGAAATTGGTTTTGGGTGGAGGGGAAAGGGCGTGCTGATGCTGCCGGCTTCATTGCACAGGAGGGTGGCAGAGGACGGTCTCTTCCCTTCTCCTTCTGTTTTGTGAGGGGGCATGGGGCAGGGAAAGCTTTTTCCTTTCTTTTCTTTTTTTTAAAAAAACAATCTCATTCTGCAGGTCTGCTCCTTTGCACCTTTGCACAGCTGATGAAACAAAAAACAAAACAAAACAAAAACCCCTTTCTCTTAAAGGGCCATTTCCCCAGCCTGCGTGTTCAAGGCAATGCCGAGTTCTACCGCTATGGAGTTAGTAGGTGTGGGGTGGCAAACCGGGGTGACTTGCAGCACATTTAACGAGAGTGTGCCCTGTGAGTGGCGACTGCGGAACGTGAATATATATAGATTTCATGGATCGTCGAATTGGACGGACGGAGCCTACAAGGCCATCGAGTCCAACCCCCTGCTCAATGCAGGAAACTAGAGGAGGGGGTCTCCCATCCAAGTAACAACCAGGCTTGACCCTGCTTAGCTTTCCACGCTCAGACAAGCTGAGCCAGCGTAAGCGAACTTGACGATATACCGTGTAATGTGGATCCGGCCCTGAGAAAGGATTTCCCAGCCCTATCTAAGGCTATCTGGGACTGTCTGCATGGAAAACATGTACTCTACCATGCAACTAAGCCAGTCTGGGTGTGTAGGGTGGTCTCTTACGAATTGTCAAAGAGGAGGACAAAAGGGGGAAGCAATCTGCATACATTCGGCATATGCTAATTGATATGTATAGATGCACACTTAGAAATACGGTAATTACTGCAATTTAAATGGAAATACAGTAATTTCTATCTCACCATAGTCGGGAAGATTATGACCAGGTGAGCTGTGAGCCTGTCTGTTCAGCCTGCAAACTATTGATGGGCGACAGTTATCTTTAAACCAGAATTAGGCAGGACAGCCTTCCAAATATAGGATGCCTTCAAATAGAGGAACTGTCTTTTGTAATCAAACAAAACAAAAAAAGACACATGGCCACCCTAGGGTGGTGCCTGCATGGGGGGGGGGCCCCTGTGAACCCTTGAGGTCCAAGGGAAGAAAAGCAGGGGAGATGGGTGGATGGCTGTTTCTAGGCCAGCCTTCCCCAAGCTGGCAGCCTCCAGATGTGTTGGACTTCAACTTCCATCAGCCCCAGCCAGCGTGGCCAGTGGTCGGGAATGCTGGGAGTTGTAGCCCCAAACATCTGTCGGGCATCAGATTGGGGAGGAAGGCTGTTCTAGGCCAAGCTACAAATTACATTACATGCATACTTTGGTGTTGCATGATTATTATTATTTTACTTTTAAAATAACAGCCACTATAACCGCCCCCAGTCAGGACAGGGCTGCAGTATACAGGAATGGGGGGGGGAGGTAATCCTTTCCTCCCATGCCCAGCCCTGTCAAATGTCCCCCTCCCCGGAAGCTGCTATTTGGCACAGGAAGGAAACACATGGCTGAACTTGGCCATCGGTGCCAATTTTCATAGATTTCATAGATCATAGAGTTGGAAGGAGCCTACAAGGCTATCGAGTCCAACCCCCTGCTCAGTGCAAATAAACTAGAGGAGGGGTCTCCCATCCAAGTTCAAGCATGCGCTACGACATCGGGCCTACAATTCCCAGGAGTCCATGCAATAATGCACACTCGCCTTCCACACACATGCACAAACATTACGAACCTAGAGAGAACTCTCAAGGAAAGTAAAGGAGAGAAACAAAGAGAACTTTCTTCAGCGCTTGCCAAACAGGCTCAGAGAGACTGAGCCAAAGACAAATTGAGCCTGGAGAACTTGCCCATCACTAATTATTAGCAAGTGTACAAATTTGGGGAAATCTCAGGAGGTCCCTAAATCATCGATGTAGCTAGATTAACGCCCATAATCCTTGGTGAGAGCTCTGCCCTAACACTTCACTAAGAAGCAACCAAAAACAAAATGCTTCACCTCCCTAATATTCCTAAGACGGCTTCCATTGTACTTTATGGTCGTTCTGTGGCTTTGAATGAGTCCCACAGTGACTTGAACCTGAACAAACTTTATGATTTAACTTAGCCAGTTCCGATTAGCGGAGTGGAGCATTCTTGTGTTGTCATCCCCACCCTCAAAGACATCGACGTATACATGCACATTTAGTCGAGACATCCCATAAATGGCTTAAAATGAACCACCACCACCCGGTCCTCAACCAGTTTTGATGCGTTTGGAAATGTCTGTCCCCTTGTCAGCTTTCTTGCAACAGGTGAGCTCCTGCTCTTGGTCTGAAACCCCACCTGCTAATGCTATATTTGCCGAGAGCATTTTGGCCAGGCTGGGGGAAGAATGGGGACATCTCCCCCCCCCTCCATCCGCCCCCACCCTGTGGCTCCTTCTGTACATCAGTCTGGGCTTTACCCTCCCTTCCTATGTTGAAAATCTGCCCGGCTTCAAATGTCTCTCATTAACTTTTAAAACCGATGCTCTGTTTAAGAGCAGTTATTACTTTTTTCCTGGCAGTCGCTGAAATTACAAGGCCCACATGAAGGCACCAAGGCCTAATAGCTGCTCAGGACAAAGTGGGAAAAAATGCTCAACGCGACACGTAAAATCAGTTCATTGTGCGCAGGACTGACAATCTGTGCCCTTTCAAAGCCGGATGGAAAAAGTTGCTTTTGAAAAAGGCACACCGTAAGTTTCCAAAACAAAGTGAAAGATGCTCAGTCTAGCCTTTGACTTTTTTTTTTCCCCACCCTTTTCTTCCTTTCAAACAAAAGCACCCTCTCTTTGTAGCTGAACCAGAGGATGGTGTGTGTGCTTCCATTTAACCATTTCTTCTCAGTGGTGTGGTGATACATTTGGGGGTTAAGGCATTCATAATGACAGTCGCCACAGCGACAGCCCCAAGGAGAGTCCAAACATTCAGGCAGCAGTGTTGATCATACCAACAGACCAGTTCTAGCAGTTTTCACCTCCCCCAGGAGTGGGGCTTTTGTAAAGGTAGTGGATCTTAACTGCCCATTCCAGACTAAACCAGTGGGAGCCAGTGTAGTGTAGTGGTTAGAATGTTGGACTGGGACTCGGGAGATCCGGGTTCTAGTCCCCGCTCGGCCATGAAGTTCACTGGGTGACTTTGGGCCAGTCACGGACTCTCAGCCTAACCTACCTCACAGGGTTGTTGTGAGGATAAAATGGAGAGGAGGATTATGTAAGCCGCCTTGGGTTCCTTTCAGGAAAAAAGGCGGGGTATAAATATAATAACATAAATAAATAAACCACCACCAAATACTTTCCATTACAACAGGGATAGCTCACGAGATACGTTGTTGCTGGGAAAATCCATTTCCCCTCAGCTACGGTGAGGAGGGTTGCAGCTGAGCTCAGAGGGAACAGGGAAGCCTGAGCGGAGTGGCAGATAGACGTAGATTTCTAAAATACTTTAATGTTTGGAGCAAAATTTGGAACTCAGACATGCTCTGGGATCTTCCTTCATAGAAATTCCCTTGATCTTAAATGCGAAAGACTTCACCAAATGACAAGATGTTCCATGGTGTCGTGCAGCATTTTTTACTCAGAAGTAAGCTCCCCTGAGTTCAATGGGGCTTACTCCCAAGTAAATGTGCACAGGATTGTCTTTCTGAGAAGCAAGTTGTGACAGACAAGGGAACTCCTGTCCTGAATCATGGAAAACAAAAGGGACGATTGCCTCTGATGAAGTGCGACTGCATCCAAAATGCATGCGTGAGTGAGGCGCAACAGCAGTAAACTGGAGTGCCTTTATGCGCAGAGCTGCCTTTTCCTGCAGCACTTGTTGAGCTTCACGTGCCCTCTGTTATTTAGGATTTTGGACCGTGCTGCTTCCCTCCTTCCCCCTTCCAAGCAGCATCCGACACACCTTACTGCCTGGTGCTCTCTCGTTCCAGACGCTTTCTCCCCACCCAGCAATAATGCCAGAAATGGGGAGGTTGGGACCAAGGACAGTGGTGTAGTCCAGCGCAGGGATACATAGAATCATAGAATCATAGAAAGGTAGAGTTGGAAGGGGCCTACCAGGCCATCGAGTCCAACCCCCTGCTCAATGCAGGAATCCAGGTCAAAGCATCCCTGACAGATGCGGCTGTCCAGCTGCACCTTGAATGCCTCCAGAGTGGGAGAGCCCACCACCTCCCTAGGTAGCTGATTCCATTGTCTTATTGCTCTGACAGTCAGGAATTTTTCCTGATGTTTAGGTGGAATCTGGGAATCTAGACACAGTGCTGGCACATTTTTATTCAGCAGGGATGCCGACGCCAATCTGCCACCGCTGCCGGCGCCGCCACCACCCAGCTAAGGCTTTCCTGCTCCCTCTGACTCTTCGCTGCAATCTTCACAGGTGCTGGGGCGGGGATGAATTTTCACAACAACAATATATTGCTGCCCTGTGGAAATGCAGAGTATTTTGGGGTGGTGGCTTGGTCTGGAATGGGCAATTAAGACCCACTGCATTTATAGAAGACCTGCTCCTGGTGGAGAGGAAAACTGGTAGAGGTGGTTTTGTTGGTATGGATCCACACAGCAGCCAGGATTTTTGGACTCTCTGCGGGATGTGGCTCTCTGGGCTGTCATGAGGAGTGCCTGCGCCTCAAAATGTACTACTCCACCACTGAAGAAAAGTGAACAACGGAGTGTGGGAAGGGTTCTACGTAAAGGACATATAAGCACTGCCTTATATCGGAAACCTACTGACCACTACAGATATTTACATGGTTCGAGCTTCCACCCAGAACCCAACACAAGGTCCATTGCCTACAGGCAAGCCCCAAGATAACCACTGTATCTGTTCAGATTCGTCAGACCGCAACTCACAACTTCAGGATCTAAATCAGGCATTCCTTAAACTACAATCCCAACTCAATGAAGTGAGAAAACAGATTGATTGACAAGGCCAGGACACATACCCAGGAACAATCTACTACAGGACAGACCCAGAAGAGAAAACAACAGGCCTGTACTTGGTTATAGACAGCTCCCCAACCTAAAAGAGCTACTCACTAGCAACAACAGGCCTCATAATAAGGATACAAGCACAGGGATCCATCCGACCCTGCAACAAAGTCAGATGCCCTCTCTGCCCCCATATCTACTTTGGAACCATTATTACAGGACCTAATAATGTTGTGCACAACATGAGAGGCTCATTCACGTGCTCATCTTCCAGTGTGATATGGACGACCACCTTCTGTCAGCAACGCCCTTCCGCATTCTACATAGGGCAACAGGCCGGTCTCTACGGAAAAGAATAAATGGGCACAAATCTGACGTCAGAAATGGCAATATTCGGGAACCAGTGGAGGTACATTTCAGCCTCCCAGGACACTCTATCACAGATCTTAACAGTGGTCTTTTACGATGCAGCTGTTGCTGATAACAAATATATTGGTACTGGGTAAGCCACATGTAGTGTGATAAAAATTTGTTATTCTGATTCAAGCCTCTGGCAATAGAATGTAACCTGCTCCACAATGGTCAGTTTAAAGCAGTGTTCTCCAACCTTGGGTCCCCAGATGTTTTAGGCCTGCTGGGGCATGCTGGGAGTTGTAGGCCACAAACATCAGGGGACCCAAGGTTGGAGAACACTGCTTTAAAGCATGTTTGTGCGTATTTTCCAAACGTACACATTTTCATGTGCAATTTTCAAATGTAGGCATTTTTCAAATACAATATCCCCATGAATTGTATTGCAAGCTTGGAAATGTACAGATTGCGTTCAGGTCCAAGAGGTGTAAACTGGGTAAATTAAAACTAACTGAAACTAATTTCTCCTACATACAAATCCACTTGGCAGGCAGTGAGGGTTCACCTCCAAGGAGCACTCAGTCTACCCAGACCTTGGCAGAGACGAGAAGCAAGCACACCTGTGTCAGGGTCCCATTTCTCCTGAGAACTTTGTGTTCACCCACCTTCCATGTGCCCAGTGCCCCTCAAAGAGAGATCTGCCCAGGATTTGAGAATCACTGCCTTACAGGCACCATCCCATACCTTGCTAAAGGTTCCTCAACGAGATACGTGAACTTGCTCGACTGCAACACTCCAAGTCAGACAGACAGACAGACAGACATGTGCATGTGGCTTACATTAACCAGACCTCATTAACTGGGAAATCTCTTCAGAAGTGGAGTTCCTAGAATAAATGCGCTGTGAACCAAAACATCATTAGGCCTGGAAGGGATCACTGATAGGTCACATCCAATTCACCACCCTGCCTTGAGGCACCAATAATCTCACTGCCCAGTAGCATGTAATGAGTCTCATCTAGCACATGTCTCATGATGGCACCAGCAATCTCCATTGGCATGGCCCAGCTCTACTGTGGAGCTTTTGGGGGTTCCTGCATGCAGGCATGCAGGAGCACACACACACACACACACACACACACACACACACACACACACGCCTCCTCGTGTAAACTAAGTGGGGGCTGGGAGGAAGCGAAAGGTGCATGGAACATGGGATGGGGCCTGGTGTCTGGAGGTCTGGAGGAGCCAGGCTGAGGGCGTTCATGTGTAAATGTAGTTCAAGCCATGACTCACGAGTTCCCTCCCCCCTGCCTGGCCAGGTGAAGTTCAAATTGATTGGCTGAAGCAAGAAGGCTACAGAAAAGGGGAGGGGGAAGAGCTATTTCCCCACGTGTGGCCTTTGTTCTTGGTCTTAGTCCTTTTGGTAGCGTGCCCGGCATGGCAGCGCGCCAGCGAGGGGCCCAAGCCTTTAGGGGGGGGCCCCTCAGGAACCGACCCCAGGCAGCTCCTGGTAAAATTAGCTGGATTGAGGGCTCTGGTGAAAGGCAAGCCTTGTGGGAGTTTACCCATCTCAGACCTGCGGGTAGATGGGGTAGTTCTCCTTGGGCGGCAAGGCTGTGCTGGATCTAACCCTTGAAGAGAACACCCTCAGGTAACAGGTGTGTGTCTGAGAGATCTTAAGGAATCAGGTTTTATTGTTTTGTAGCTTTACTGTGTACCAAAGTGTCTCTATTTTGTGTGCTTCTCTCATTTCCCCTAATCTTGTTGTTTAAATGCTACCAGAATAAACCTTGTCTTGGTTTCACCCCACATGGGTTTTGTAGTGCTCTGTGAGTTCAGTATCTAAATCCAGGTTATAGAGAAATTGAAGGCGGGTCCCTAAACAGAGATCCAAGTAGGATTGCAGACAGCTGAGGCTGGCAATCTGGTATCTTGAGATCTCAGGGGGTCTTGGTTCCTTTGCTAGTAGGCAAGGGTGGGGTGGTGGCGGGCCAGCCAGCCCCCCCTTCTGGGCCACATGGTGGCAAGCGCTGGGTTTCCTTGGGAGTAGGAAAGGGTGGAGGTCTGGCGGCTCAGCCTGCCCCCCCTCTTCCTTCACATCTACGCTTGAGTTAGACAGCATTTTCCATTTGCCCATGTGCTACAGCTTGTTCTGTCCTCATTACTTAATGGGAATAATAGGTCCCTGTCCGCCTCATAACACCAACGCCACTCATTCACAGACGGTTCTGTTTCCTCTCCGTCTTCGTTTGGTCTAGACAGAATTAAACAGGGCCCCCCCCCAAGAACTCATTTCAACTAGCTCTTAAGGTCAAGCATTTCATATTTGTACCTTTCCCTAGTTTTGTTGAAACCAAGCTCTAAATGCTGAGAAGATTATCCATTTTCTTTTTCAAACTCTAGAGCCCTTCAACCTACAGATAGCAAGGCACAAACCCAGGAGAAAATATTGCTGGAAAAGGAAAAAAAGTTTTGTTTTTCACTTTCACATCTCAACCGTACAAAGCCGCCATCAGTCAGTCAGTCAGGCGATCACTCGTGTCCGAGTAAGATTGACTTCCAGGATAAAAAAAGGGAAAAAAAGAAAAGAAAATTTACAAAAAGGAGATTTTAAAAGGAGGAAAATTCTAAAGAAAATTGTGTAGACTCTAGCGATGGATCCGTAAGTGACTGTGGAGGCCAATTCTAGATCCACACAGCTTCCCACAGTGAGGACACAGGTTACCAGATGGAAGATGGTCCTGTAAAGGATTCATTTGACGTGCTTTTCGCTTAGCACGTTTCTCCCTTTCACCTTGCACTCGGGCTTCTTCAAAGTCCATGGAAACTTTGTGAAAGGCCAACCTCCAGTTAGATCGTTCATGGGCCAGAGCTTCCCAGTTTTTGATGCTTATATTGCATTTTTTTAGATTAGCCTTAAGAACATCTTTAAACCTCTTATATTGACCACCGGTAGTCCGCTTTCCATCCTTGAGTTGGGAATAAAGTAACTGCTTTGGGAGACAGCAGTCAGGCATATCAGGAGATAGAACGTGGGTTTGTCTTGCTCTATACTGTGTAGCTGAATGGCCAGCAGCTCTCCAAGAGCTTTTCCCAGCCCTGCTGCCTGAAATCTTTCTACCTGGAGATGGAGCGTGGAGCCTTCAGCATTGCAAAGCATGTCTTCTGCCACGGAGGTTTGCCCCCATCCAATTCTGATCCAAAGCATATATTCACAAAGCTAAAGCAAATTATATGGATTGGGCAATTTCATGAAGGATAAAGCTATCAATGGCTACTGGTCATGAGAGCAAATGCGCAATATGTTACCTCCAAGTTCAGAGACGCCATGCCTATGAACACCCACTGGGGAGTGTGAATGGGAGAGGGCTATTGTGTGCTTAACTATGTTGTGCACTTCCCATGAGACATCTGGTTGGCCAATGCAGGAAACAGGAAGCTGGAGCAGGCGGGCCTTCAGTCTTACCCAGCAGGGCTCTTCTTAGGTTCTCATGATGCAGAATGTGTTTAGTTTTATATCATTCCTAAACTCAACAACACACACTTCAGCCAATTTTAGTTAAAATTCTGGGTTTCGATACATCATTTTAAAATATCAAACCAAGATGGTTTATTTCTCCATTTTTGTGCTCTGTTAAACTTCTAGTTTCTTGTCCCTACAGTATTGTGAGCATAGACACCCATTCTCTTGACCTACATTATCCTTGATCAAATCACATATTATCTTCCTACTCTAAAACACTTGTCAAGAGGAGGTTAATTTCTTGGTGAGGGGGATAGACAGGAAGAATGTAACACTTGTGTTGGGTATATTTAAGAGGAAGAAACTGCAGTGGTTGGTTGGGGTCTGGGTCTCCGTCTCACCCCCCTCCTCAATTTCTTCCCACCCATCCATTTGCTTTACATTTTACACGGAGTGCATGAGTGCCTGGACCCTTTGACCTCATGTGTGTGTGTTTGAGGGAGGGGGGTTGTTGGATTGCAGATCATGAGTATGGCATGTACACCAGACCCGTATGTATGTATGTATGTATGTATGTATTATATTTGTTAATCGCCCATCTTACACCCCAGTCACTTATCCAGCTAGATGTACATGAACAGAAGTCGACTTCCACAGGGACACAGGCCCCAGATGGGTGAGGGCACTGGAATTGGGAACTCACTGCTGCCTCAATAGAAATCATGCTGATTCTATTGCTACTTTTCAGGCTTAATAAACAGCTGTTCCTTTTAAGAGACAATAATATGCTGCTCAAACTCAAAAGCCATGAATTCCTTATAAACTGGCCGTTTCTGCATCCCCTGTTAGGCCCTGAGGAGTAATATAATGAAGATGCTGTAAATACGGTTTACTGGGTTCAGCTGAGAGCACAGAAATGTGGTTCTTGCCAACTGGAAGAAGGTAAATATGAAGGGGAAAGCCAGTCAGGAAATCAATAGGGTTCCATTTGGATTCTCAGAGGTCCCTACTACGCGACTACCAGAGGAACTGTGGGGCAATGATGGTCTCAAGACCCAGAAGAGACCATGGGAAAGCACACACTGTAGGGCTTGGCCCCTCTGCATGGAGCCTTCGCACACAGCTGCTGTGCATGCAGTCACTGTGTGTGCAGACAACAATTGTGGAATCACGAGAACTAAAAATCAGGTGGTTATATGGCTGGACTAGAGATACGATCAAGTCTAAATGAACCTTGGGTTTGGAAGCCCATAGCTAGAAAGTGTGTGGTGAGGTGCTTAGGGGGTTGCAGTATAAGACGCCGAAAGATGTCGTCTCTAACATGCCCCAAAGAAATAATTACGGGTGCAGTCCTATGCAAGTTTGAACAGGAAAAAGTCCTACAACTCCCAGTATGCTGGAGGTTGTAGGACTTTTTTCTGTCTAAACATGCATAGGATTGCACCCTAAATCAATTTAATAAAATACACCTTCCTTTTGATAAAAGACATGCCAAGTTCTTATCAATCATCCCAAGGCCTTGGCATGTGCTGGCCAAGACACAGGAAGAGAGGAATAGGGCTGGTTCTTACCTGCCATGCCCGGCCCTGGCCTGGCCCAGCACGATGAGTCCTCAGATGAGGACCCAGACCTCCCAGGGCCAGAATAACCAGGAAAGCAGACTGAGCCCCTAAACACCAGCACTGATCAGGAAGACCCCAGTATCCAAGGAGAGACCACACCAGGCCTGTCTCTACAGGATGCCCTGAAAGGACCTTTGGGATGGGTCACTGGTTCACCGATGACAGAAGAAGCCCCTTCCAAGTCAGAGGGGGGAGGCCATACTGTCTCCTGGCTGCAAAGAGCATAGACACCAGAAAGTGTAGGCTCTGGTGGTCATCTGAGGTAGGCACATGGACCTGAAAGCCCAAAGTAAGAGAGTTAGTCACGACACGAGTAAGGGCTCCTTGGGGGAAAAGGGCTACTTGGGAGCAGAACTAAGTGCTTCCAGTTGGACTTGGGTAGGGTCCAGGAGACCAGACTCTATAAGCCCTCAGTTGAGGTCTAGTAGCTGCTGAAACAACACATGTCCTTTAGCTCCCAGATTCTTGCAGACTGGCTTATCTGACTCTGCTCTATGTGTTGATTGATCCACCATGGTGCAGATTCTTGGACCCCTGCTTCTGGGCTGCCTTGCTGTGCTTGACCACAGCTTCACTCCAGCCACTGATCTTTGGGCTACCCTTGTTTCTGAATGAAAGCATTGTGTTTCTGACCTTGGCCTGCTTCTGGCCTTGTTGTGTGGATTTGCCTCAGACAACTTGACTCAGCCTTAACAGGACACTGCTAAGCAACTGTTGGGAATCATGCCTGCATGTTTTCCTTCATATCCCCAGAAGCAAAAGGGCTAGGCTAGAGACTCGGGGTTGGGCATTTGACTGGTCAAAAAAGAGTTGCTCAATTTCCTGCACCAATATTGGTCAAGTACTGTATTCTCCAATCATGGTCAAGCAGTTTTAAAGCATGGAAGAAGTTATCTGGACAACAAAGATAATCATCAACAGGTTTTATTCTAGTGCTTATTACAACTCACCCGCTCCCATCTAGGTAGCTGGTACTAGCAAGCAAGCAATAGCATTAACTTAAGAAAATGTGTAAAGAAATTGTTATTTTTATTCTACCCTATCCCAAGGAACTGGGTCATGTCCCACTTTATCCTCCCAACAGCACTGTGAGACTGAGGGTGTGAGGTTGTCCCAACAGCACCCAATGAGCTTCATGGGTGAATGAGGATTTGGGCCTGGAGTTGCCTAGGCCAAGTTTGGCATTCTAACGCAGTGTTCTCCAACCTTGGGTCCCCAGATGTTTTTGGCCTACAACTCCCAGCATGCCCCAGCCAGCTACGCTGGCTGGGGCATGCTGGGAGTTGTAGGTCAAAAACATCTGGGGACCCAAGGTTGGAGAACACTGATTTATTTCATGTATTTCCCACCTTTCTTCCAATGTGGAACCCAAGTCGGCTGCACATGGCTCCTCCCAGGTGGCCTCCCCTCCAAGCACTGACCAGACCCAGGCCTGCTTAGCTTCAGCACGGCGGCTGCCCCATCATGTGCCTTCAGACTGGGGCATGCTGGGAGTTGTAGACCAAAAACATCTGGGGACCCAAGGTTGGGGAACACTGTTCTAACTGCTGCTCATGCTTTTGTTCAGATATGCCTGCAGTTCTAGTAGGTGGTCAAGTGGAGACGCTCTGTTATGCTGCTAGGTTTGCCCCCAACTGCTGCCAGTCTCAGTGGTCAATATGGCCTCACTCCTGCCCTTGCAAACAAATGGCACCCTAAGGAATTCTTTTAAAAGGTGAGCCGCATTCTTGGAATATTTGACCATGGTCAAATAATAGACAATCAGTTGACCAGTCAATTGACCAGCATGCCAATGGTATAGAGCAGGGGTAGACAACTTGGTGCCCTCCAGACTACAGCTCCCAGAAGACCCAGCTAATATATCAAACGATCAGGGACTATGGGAGTTGTATTCCAAAAATCTGGATGGATGGCACCAGGTTGCCTGCCCCTTACTCTTTTGCCTTTCTTTTCTTTTTTTATAATGAAAACCAAACATTTAGGGAAGAGCTCTGGAACATTCCTGAAGAGGCTCCACAGAATCCTTGTGGCCTCAGCCCTATTCATTTGACCAAAAATAAAACAGTCACTTTTTTAAAAAAAGAGAGAACCTTAAAACATTTCCTAATGTTCTGTAATGGAAACAAACTAATTCCCAGTACACCTTGTGTGTATTATTACTATTAATCTCCTCCCAATGTACCTTATTCCCATATTCAACTTAGCCATGTCATTAAAAAGAATGCACTTTCTATGATGTGTGTGCCTAGAACCAATTAACACCAATAATGTGCATTCGGGAAAGGAAAATCCGGCCATGGGTGCGTTTTGGGGGAAGGCAGAGATTCTTCCAGTGGAAAGAGAGAGCTGGGAAACACACGCTGCCAACAACACCTTTTCTTCCTCTTTCAAGATGTGGTAACAGATATTAAGCCATTTCTTTGCAACTATTTTCCTCTCATAAACGCCTTTAAAACAAACGGCAAACATCTAAATAATGATCTATTCTCTAACCTGGAATTTTTTTATATATATTTTTTTAAACACAACTTCACGTTGACTCCACTGTTTGCCATTTGGTGCCTGCTCCCTGCATCTTGACGCTGACTTAGTCACTCAGTTTGCCTCTAGTTTTTACTGGATCGTGAAAATTAATGGAATATATTTGGGGACTGATACACTTGGGGAGGGTCATTATTCTTGGGTGGGGACAGAATAGTTTAATCATTTTTAAAAAAAAGTGTGGATGGCAGTAACAAGGTTGAAAAAAGAAGGGGGACGATTTTGGCCTTGGGAATAAAATTAGTATCAACTGAGAACAAGAATTGGGGCAACATATACCGTACGTTGCGTTGGGGGTGGCTTTTCCTTTTAAAAACACAGCTTTAAAACATGTGAGGGCGGCCTAGGGATGGGGGAGAAATTAGACTGGTTCACATTTTAACGTAAACTCACACTTTCAAACCAAAATGTGAACCAAAAAGCAGTTATCCTTCATAATTTATACTCCTGAATTTTGCAACGGAGTTCTCCAGTCAGTGTGTACAAAAATACATATCACAGGGGAAAGAGCATACAAGAATGTGTGTATTATTAAAAAAAAAAAAAAGCATTCCGAATGCATAATATCAGGAAAACTGCTTGCAAAAAAGATGTATATTGGGCAAAATTGTATACACAAAGGCATGTAATAGGAGGAATGTGCAGAAACATGCGTACAAATTTTCGTGCAAATTTTTTTTCCCCTTTCTAAACATGCAAAAAAAATAATAATAATCTCAGTATTTGGGGGGAACCAAACATAAGATTTAAAAAATCAGAAACCGAAAGAAACCCAAAATTGACATATTCATCCATTCCTATGTGAGGGCCAACTAAATGTTACAATAAGCACAGGCCTTCCGCCAAAATAGGAGCCCCGTGTTGAATTCCCTCCCCTTTCCCTCCATAAAGTCTAGTTAAATTTACCTAGTGTCCCGATACAATTATGTGGTACATTTCCTCCACCTCTGCTCCACATCACCGGCTACCGATAAACATGAGGTGGGGAACACATGGCAGAGTGATGTCAGGAGGACATGATGAGGTAAGCTCTAGTAGATACCATGGAGCGGGTAGCGTGGCTCAACACACAAGGCTGCCGTTTTCAGTGGCAGCCTCACACTTTTTGTAACAACTGCACAAACACTTAGGGTGCAAACTGGGGAATGCTGGCCATTGTAGGCCTTTTTTCTGTCTAAACATGCATAAGATAATTGTGCCCTTAGAGTCTTTATCAAGCAATTCCAGTTTCTAGCAGCTCCTTAGCAGAACCAGTTGGTTACTTGAGGTCTGTATTTGTGGCCTGCCGGATGTTTGAGACGCCTCCCCAGCAGGTCCTGCTTGTGCATGTCGAAAGGCAGGAAAAACTTGATCCTTATGGAGGATCCGTGAGGTCCTGATCCATGAGGTCCTGATCCATGCATGGGTGGTGGGCTGCATCCTGCTTCGATTCCCATATCTTGATGTCTTGCCACAGCCATTCGCATGCAAATGTGGCCCAAGCCCTCTCGCTAGTCATGAGCCACCCCTCCCCTCTGCCTGGGCCAGATGAAGTTCATCCTGATTGGCTAAAGACACCTGGGCTACTGAAAGGAGGGGGAGGAAGACTCTATGTTGCCTGCCGTGGCATGTGGTTTTGGTTGTTGTTGTCTGCACGCTTTCGCGGGAGGAGGGCTTTTGCTGAGGCAAGCCTTGAAGAGGACCAAACAACCCCCAGGTAAAGAGAGTAAGGCCTGGGTAGTGATATAGTAAAAGAACTATAGCTTTGTTGTTTTATAGTTCTACTGCGTATGTACCAAAGTGTATCCCCACCTTTTCTCCTTCCCTCATTTCCCACCTTTTGTTATAATCTGTTTACCTTAAATAAACTTTCCTGGTTTTACCCCACACGCGTGTGTGTGGCTCCTCTGCGGTTCAGTGCTAAATCCAGTGTATAGACCCAGGGCAAGGCCCTGAGAGAATCAGGTCAAGACGGCAGAGCCAAGGCTGGCAGTTTTGCACCTCTGATCTCTGGTCTTGAGTAAAGGAGCGGTTGGCAGTCCTTTCACAATATGATTATGCAGGTGACTGGGGGTGGGTGGGAGCGAAGTGTGTGTTCCGTCAGGCTTTCTCTCCACAATATACATACATACACACACTTTTTTCTCTTGGCTTAGATCATTTTAATACTGTAATCCTAGGTGTACTTAGGTATGTGGTGGCAAGTCCCACTGAACACAGACTTCCAAGTAAACATGCTTAGGATTAAACTGCACATGTAGTATGTTATTGAACACCATGTGTTAGTTACTTCTGTACCCTGTCTAGTTTGGTTGTTGTGCTTGACGTGCCTGTCTGTGTGTGTACAGGCCACAAGTGACACGGTCAGCACCCAAAATTTGGTTGTCAATATTCATATGCAAATGTTGACGAGACCAGACGAATTCTGTGAGTATCCCAAAAACTGAGACGCACCAGTGAATGTTGATAGTCATCTACATGTGGTCATCAGTGTTTACTAGTGTATATCTGGAAAGTTGAGACATATATATTTCAGACATTCATGAAATTCGCCTCAGATTGTCAGCATTCATCAGCTTTCACCAAATGTTGGACATTCACTGTAATATACAGTTAGGAGCTATGGTTACTTGAAATCTGGAGCCAGGCCACTGGGGCCTCTTACCCATTGGGGACGGCACAGTCTGATGTTTCCAAATATGAGACACTGTCTGACGGTGCCTCCCCAAGTCCAATCCCCATTTGGGCTTGCAAGGCCCATGAACGAGCTGCCACCCCAAAGGGTAAAGCAAGCCCAAAGCTGGCCTCTGACCCGGCCTCTTTCTGTAGTAGCCATAACACATCCACATGGCTTGCCAGCCAGAAATGGAAGCCGGGCAATACAGGAGTAGGCCTTTTATCGCCTTGCTCCAAGTTTCAGCCTGAAATCTTGTGATGTGGCTGGAATCCCAAGCGTTGCGAGATTTCTACACTTTCCCATATCTTGCGATGGCCAAGATCCTCCTGAGAGACCGAGAAGTGTGGTGCACCAGGCCTGTGGCTCACGCTGGCTCAGCTTGTCTGAGCGTGGAAAGCTAAGCAGGGTCAGACCTGGCTATTACTTGGATGGGAGACCCCTCCTCTAGTTTCCTGCATTGAGCAGGGGGTTGGACTCGGTGGCCTTGTAGGCTCCTTCCAACTCGATGATCTATGAAATCTATGAAACCTCTTCGGGCTCCCTCATAAAATCATAGAAAAGTAGAGTTGGAAGGGGCCTACAAGGCCATCGAGTCCAACCCCCTGCTCAATGCAGGAATCCAGGTCAAGGCATCCCTGACAGATGTCTGTCCACTCCAGCCGCACCCTGAATGCCTCCAGAGTGGGAGAGCTCACCACCTCCCTAGGTAGTTGGTTCCATTGTCTTATTGCTCTGACAGTCAGGAAATTTTTCCTGATGTTTAGGTGGAATCTGGGTTCCTGTAACTTAGAATCATAGAATCATAGAAAAGTAGAGTTGGAAGGGGCCTACAAGGCCATCGAGTCCAACCCCCTGCTCAATGCAGGAATCCAAGTCAAAGCATCCCCGACAGATGGCTGTCCAGCCGCACCTTGAATGCCTCCAGAGTGGGAGAGCCTCAATCCTCTTCCTTCCCCGCTGCCAATTCTCATGGTTTGGGGGGCGGGGCAGTGGACTTAAATGGACTGAAGGCGCAATCCTATGCACACATAGACAGAAACAAAGTCCTATAAAAAAAGTCCTACAACTCCCAGCATTCCCCAGCCAGCTATGCTGGCTGGGGAATGCTGGGAGCTGTAGGACGTTTTTATCGGACTTTTTTTCTGTCTAAACATGCATAGGATTGCACCCTGAAGATCATACTGCTCTTGCTACATTTGAACATATTTCCTACAGTTGTCAATTTTGTATGAACACTTGTTTAGATATATGGACTGCTTATATTAACGTATCTACTTGAAGTGGTAGTGTTAAATCCTTCTTTCCCCCTCTTTTTCATCTTCTTGTTTAAAATTAAGGGTGATGTAAAGATTATTGCATATGGCTATGTTTTATGGTTTCTTCTTCTTCTTCTTCTTCTTCTTCTTCTTCTTCTTCTTCTTCTTCTTCTTCTTCTCTGTCTCTCTCTCTCTCTCTCTCTCTCATGGTTCCCCCTTTTGTTTGTTTTTGTCGTATTTGCAAATTAATTTTTTTTTAAATGGTTCGGGGATAAATGTAGGATAAATGGCAGTGGCTTTTCTTTATATCTCCACAAGTAGATCATAGATAGAGTTGGAAGGGGCCTACAAGGCCATTGAGTCCAACCCCCTGCTCAATGCAGGAAACTAGAGGAGGGGTCTCCCATCCAAGTAATCTACCAGGCCTGACCCTGCTTAGCTTTCCAGCGCTCAGACCAGCTGAGCCAGCGGGAAAGTAAAAGGACTAGAAAGTTACTGTAAAAACACACACACACACACACACACACACACTAAAAATTCAAAGAAGGGGCCTAGAATTTTCTGGGGAGGAGGCAGGCTCCCTTAACCCAGCGGCTATGACCCTGGAGTTTGATTCTGTACTTCTTTATATGGAATCAGTGCAGAAATATTTTACTAACACACAAATTTAGCTCTTCTGAACAGGTTCTGGCAGCTTGGTAAAGAATCACTTGCCTCCGCAATTGTTGATTTTATGTGTGTGTGGTTTTAATTTCTTTGAGGAGTTTTCTATATCCTCTTACTCTCCCTCAATCCCCACTACAAAGTACAGTGTCCTCAGTTAAAAATCAAGTTGGTACTACTACTGGCTACTTTCCAGGAGTAGTTAAAATGGTTTATAGCCTGCATATGAATGAGACAAAAACCCTTTAAAGCTAATTAAATATAAATAGCTGCACACTTTAATTCTAGCTTCCTCCCTTACTGAATTCTTCCTGAAGAAAGCCATAAAGCCATTCACTTTCTGTTGTGGTTAAGTTTTATTACCATGTACTATTTACAGAGTTGAGGAGCAGGCAGTTCACCATTCCTTCTCTTTGGAATGATCTCTTTTGGAATGATCTGTGGCTCATGCTGGCTCAGCTTGTCTGAGTGTGGAAAGCTAAGCAGGGTCAGGCCTGGTTATTACTCGGATGGGAGACCCCTCCTCTAGTTTCCTGCATTGAGCAGGGGGTTGGACTCGATAGCCTTGTAGGCTCCTTCCAACTCTATGATCTATGAAATCTATGAAATCTCTCCTGAAGCTGTGTGGTGAGAGAGCAATCCTTCACGGTCTGTTCTCAGGATCACTTCAGTGCATCATGGTTACTACCAGATGTATGCATCTGCCACTACATGCGTACAACTTGGCTTTTCACACGTTGCTGCAAATCTAGCATGGCTGGCTGGGGAATGCTGGGATTTGTAGTTCTTTCTGCTGGCTGACCATGCATAGGATTGCACCCTAAGTGAGTTTGAACAATTTAGGATGCAATCCTGTGCAAGTTTAGACAGGGAAAAAAGGCCTACAACTCCCAGCATGCCTTTTTTTTCTGTCTAAACTTGCACAGGATTGCGCCTTTATCGCCTCTCAGCCCAGCCTGCCTTGCAGGGATATATGCAAAGATAAAATAGGAAAAATCCACAAACAATGCCCTGATCCTCCTTAGAGGATGGGTGGGACAGAAATGTGGTAAGCAAATAACCCAGCAGCAGAGTGAGGATTCTTGCTCTTGAATTCCTCTGTCGGTAAAAGCGTGACTTCGGGATCCATCTTGCCAAAGACAGGAGTTTTGTGACGTCATAACGTTTGGTGAAGCAAGTTGTCCAGTCGTATGTCTGGCAAACAGCCGTAAGGAAAGAAATTAAAATCATTCCAGTCAAGCAAATTGACTTTTAAAACAGCTCCTCTTTACATACGTTATTATTTTAAGATTTGGTTACTTGAAACGACTGAAAGACAATTACACCAGACTGGGCCCTGGATGAGGTCCGTTTCTTAAGGAGAGCTGAAGCCAGGTGGCTTTGTGTGAAACAGTTAGCCCATTGTTAACGAGATTGCAAGCTCTAATTAAGCAAGGAGACACGCCAGGCAGGGAGTGCCTTTTTTCTAGGTGAGCATGGTATAGCCCAAGGCTTAAATGCCACATGAGAAGGCTTGGCAGAAACCGCATAGCCTGAAGGCGATGTGATGGTACCATTGCTGTGGCATTTACATCATCCCCAAGAAAGAGAGAGAGAGAGAGAATTCGCTGCTCAGGCCAACCTTGTCATCACCTCTGCATTTGCTGCACAGGGAAGACATGCCCACATGGCCTCCCAGCCAGACAGTGAAGAAAGGCCTGTTTTTGTTCGCATTCTGAGGCTGTGGCATAATTTTGTTTCGCTCCCTCTTCCCCAGGGTGAGTTCACAGCAGACGTGCCACGGCCCATTTCTTTTTTAGGGGAAAGATCACAAAAGTTCATGTCTTCCTGAAAAGCTGGACAGCGAGGCAACGCTAGCTTCCGCGTCAGACTCGGAAGATGACCCAGGCCGGGGCGAGGATGCATGATGCTGCGTTCTTTTGGACCAGAGCACTGGTCCATCTAGCCCAGTTTTGGCTAGTCTGACTAGGGCAGTGTTCTCCAACCTTGGGTCCCCCAATGTTTTTGGCCTACAACTCCCGTCCCATAGCTGGCTGGGGCATGCTGGGAGTTGTAGGCCAAAAACATCGGGGGACCCAAGGTTGGAGAACTCTGGACTACGGGGTTATTCACGTAAAACATATTGCACCCTTCATCGTTTTCAGTTCCAGGGCCAACTGGTCAGAAATAACAGGACCTGTATCTTTAACAGCAGTTTGACATGCAGGTGAAGCTTTTTACTGCATGGGACAGATAAGAAGCTGCCATATAGCAGGTTGGACTAAGCTAGGATTGTCTGCTCTGACTGGCAGTGGCTGTCCTGCGTCTCGGGGAGAACATTAGAAGAGCCCTGCTGGATCAGACCAAGGGTCCATCCATTCCGGCATTCTGTTCACACAGTGGCCAACCAGCTGCCCACGGGATCCCACAAGCAGGACATGAGTGCAACAGCACCCTCCTGCCCATGTTCCCCAGCAACTGGAGTATCATAGGCATACTGCCTCTGATACTGGATACAGAGGCAATCCCTTCAACTGGAGAAGCTCGGGATTGAGCCTGGGATCTAGCATGGCCTTTTCTAATGCTTTGACAGAGGACAGTCCTCAGTTTCAAGGGCTGTGCAATCCACATCTGATCTAAAGATTGAGGGCGCGATCCTATGCACTGTTTAGACGGAAAAGTTAGAGTAAACAGCACTGGGCTACATGTATCAATGGCCTGACTGGCTTCCCATGTTCCCCAGGGGAGTAGTGCTTAAAAACAAGGCTGGGCAATTTTCATAGATTCCTAGATCATAGCGTTGGAAGGGGCCTACAAGGCCATCAAGTCCAACCCCCTGCTCAATCAATGCAGGACTCCCAATTCCCATGATGCCTGACCATTGGCTATGCTTGCGAGGGCTGATGGGAGTTGTAGTCTAACGGCACCATTTAGCACTTCCGAGAGGGCTGCACACTGCCTGAGGTTCCCCTCAGGAGCACTTGCAGGAGGAAAGCATTCAGCGTTGCAGCCGCCGCCGCCCGGAACGCTCAACCCTTTGACATTCACACCCCGCACAAACCGCGCTCGTGTCGCCTGCAAACCTTCCTCTTCCTCTTCACACGGGCTTTCCCTGAAGTGTGACCCAGCCAGTTATGGTTTGTAGCTCACAGCAAGAGTGCACGGTTTTACTGCTGATTATTGTTTTATGTTTATATTTTATCATTGTTCTGATGCCATTGCATTTATGCTCATCGCTTTGATACCTGTGCAGCCAGCGGTATATAAATTTGAGTAACATAAATAAATAAATAAATAAATCGTACAACTAGTGGGCTGTTTTTGTCGTCAGGATCCCCCTTCCTTTTGGAAATGGGTCTGTGCATTAACCAGAGATGCCAACTTGAGAGAAATTCAGTAAACATTTCTCTATGGCAGGGGTCCCCAACCCCCGGTCTGCGGACTGGTCCCGGTCCGTGGCCTGTTAGGAACCGGGCCACGGACCGTGAGCACCCTACCTGGCTCTTGGGGTGCTGGAGCTCTGGCAAGCACCCCCAGGCTCCCAGCCGCTCATTCCTCTGCTTGCCTCTCAGCCAGCATTCCATAGTCTCACTTCCTGGTTCTCCTGCGCTCTGGCGCTGCTCTTTTTACGTAAATACAATGGCAAAAGTACCTTAACAGCCACGGATAGCAACCGTGGCTGCTTTAAGGTACTTTTACCATGGTATTTACCACCAGAAAACCAGGAAGTGTACTGTAATCATCCAGTGAATGGCTTTGTAAATGTAAAACAGCACCAGGAGGCGTTTGAATATTGGTGATTAACTCACAATCTACAACATACTCAGGAGATTGATCTTGAACAATATTAGAAAATAAGTTGTGAGTTAGTAACCTTCTGGCGAAAATGTCTTTGGTAGATAAGCAATATAAAATGGCTTTGAATGAATTGTAACTATGTATAATAATTTTGGGGGATCTGTTAAACTTAGTACTTTATTTATTTATTTATTTATTATATTTATACCCCACCTTTTTTCCTGCAAGGAACCCAAGGCGGCTTACATAATCCTCCTCCTCCTCTCCATTTTATCCTCACAACAACCCTGTGAGGTTGGTTAGGCAGGTAATCCAGTAAAAAGTATAACAGCGTTCTAATGTTCATTACAAAGGGGATAGGATCACTTGCTTACCTATATGCAATTTTAAAGTTTATAGAGAAATTATTTTTAATTTCTGTTTACTCTAACTTTTCCGTCTAAACATGCATGTAAGGTGTATGATTATTATTAATTAGGTTACAATTGTATAATAATTTTAACATTTTATGAAATTTACATGTTGATGGCTTTGAATGAATTGTAACTATGTATAATTTTTGGTGATCTGTAATACAGTAAATAGGATAAAAAGTGTTTTAAGATCACTTGCTTACCTGTATGCAATTTTAAAGTTTTAGTGGAATGATTTTTAAGTTGTAAGGGGTGCCAAAAAGGTTGGGGACCGCTGCCCAGATGGGACCGTCTAGTTGCAGGAAAACAAGCTCAGGGCTCCCACTGATTATGCATTATGCCGAGTTGCATAATTCTTTCATTATATATTACAATGTTATAACAGAAATAAAGTTTACAATAAATGTTATGTGCTTGAATCATCCCGAGACACACACACACCCCGGTCCGTGGAAAAAATGCCTTCCATGAAACCGGTCCCTGGTGCCAAAAAGGTTGGGGACCGCTGCTCTATGGGATCTGTGGCCCTTCAGTCACAGACTGTATTCAGACGACCAGATTGCCTTGGTGTGAATATGAAAGAATAGTACACCGCCTAAAGCCTTTTCCTTCCTCCCATTTGCACTCACACAACCAAAGGCGAAAAAAGCATTTGGCATATCTTTCCAACTTCCTCTTCTGGCATCTGTCTGGCAAGGAGAAAGCTGAAAGTATGCTCTCTTCCCTGGGCCTTTCTGAGCTCCCGGAGCCCCGCTGTGGGTTCATCTCGGCCTACCCCTGATTGCAGCCCTAGGTCTGAATGTGAGACATTCTGTCTTTATGTAAGATAGAATGTGAGGCAACAAACATGCCCATTTTAAAGTTATTTGTGAAAAAATACCCTTCTTGGATTTAAACAACTGGAAGCTGCTCAGAAAGAGAAAACAGGGCCCCAAAGGAAGGGAATAAGAAGGGGATAAAATAAAGAAGTAAAAGCTAGATGAAAAGATAAAGAGGCAGAGAAAAGAACAGGCGGAAAGTTTAGCCAGTTGCAATCCCAAAGCGAATGGGTGGAAAGGAGGCAACCTTGGTGGCCCTTATTCGATTCCCAGGCTCCCTGATTTCCCCCCTGCGGATTCTGACCTACCAAAATCAAAGGAGGGGTTAACAAAGTGTTGTTGTTTTGGCTTCTTGCTGATTCCAGTGCTAAACTCTAACAGCCTGCCCCTAAATAATCCAAATAGGATGTGATGTAAGGAAAGCAGAAATCCTCTCCAATTATGGAGCACAATTATGCAATGGAAATCAAGGAAAGATGCCAAAGTCTGTAGGATAAAAAAAAATGTGATACATATCTGGAATCAGGAAAGAAACAGGAAACCTATTATGCAATGGAGTCCATCACCTTTTGAAAACAGTTAAGACGGGTCTGGGTCTGAACCGTCACTGCCTCACTGCAAAGCACTGATGGGAATTAGTGCTAGGCTGGAATCTGAAAGCAGGACAACTTGGACACCAGATTTCTGGATCTACTCCCTGCCTGCATCCATTTGGGATTGGGTCCATAAGCCTCCAAACTCCAGGCCGGTCTGAAATGGATAGTAGGTATTGATACCCCTGACCTCCGTAAAATGTGTTTAAAAGGGGATTAGACCAACCATCTCACAGAGGAGAACTCAATGGGTGGCCATTAGCCATCAGGGCTGGCTTGCTCGTGAGGCAAGGTGAGGCAGCTGCCTCAGGCAGCACCTGCTGGGGGGCAGGGAGCAGGCAGAGCTCTGTATGTCACAGCCCACCCTGTCAAGCTGGGTTCTGCACGTCGAAGGGGAGGGAAGCGTCTCGTCCTTTGCCTCGGGCAACGAAAGGTCTTGGACCGGCCCGGTTAGCTAAATGGAACTCCCCCTGGATTCCAGTTGCTGGGGGTGGGGTGGGGGCTCAACTTGTCTGAGTGTGGAAAGCTAAGCAGGGTCAGGCCTGGTGATTACTTGGATGGGAGACCCCCTCCTCCAGTTTCCTGCACTGAGCAGGGTATTGGACTCAATTTATTTATTTATTTATTTTCTATCCTGCCTTTTTCCCTGCAAGGAACCCAAGGCGGCTTACATAATCCTCCTCCTCCTCCTCTCCATCTTATCCTCACAACAACCCTGTGAGGTAGGTTAGGCTGAGAGTCAGTGACTGGCCCAAAGTCACCCAGTGAGTTTCATGGCCGAGCAGGGACTAGAACCCGGATCTCCCGAGTCCCAGTCCAACACTCTCACCACTACGCCACAGTGATACTTCATTTTAGATGGCCTTGTAGGCCCTTTCCAACTCTTATGATCTATGAAATCCATAATTCTCCCCTTTTAATATAATTACTCTACAGCGTCTAGCACCTATTTATATGATTAACAATAACAATAATAATAGAGGCGGCAGAGGAGGAGGAAGTAGTTTGTCTTGCTGGTTGGGATAATTTATGGAACCCACTCCCAGAGACTGGTGAGGGCCACTCACTTAGATGGCTTTAAAAGGGAGTTAAACAAATTCACAGATACTAGAGCTGTCAATGGCTACTAATCATGGTGGCTACTGTCTACCAGTTGCAGGGAGTGAGGCAACAGACGGTGAGGGCTTTGGCTTGTGGGATTCCCAGATGCATTTGGCTGGCCACTATGGGAATGCTGGATTAGATGGACCTCTGGCTTGATCCGACCAGCGGTGCTCTTCTTTTGTTCTTATGTGGGATTTGGGAATACGATTGGTGCACTGAACATTGTGTACAGTTTTTCTCTCCAAGTTTTCTGAAAGTTGTTCATGTTTTGACACAGAGTGGATCCAGTGTCCAGTGGGTGGGTGGGGAGAAGAGGGGACTAGTTTGGGGGAAATTATGGGAGGGGTAAGGCACCCTTCTTTTTCTGTAGGAGGAGCCTTTGAGCTGAATGAACAAATAGCTTTACTACTGATGGCCTGAAAGTGTAGGTGGGCTATTAAGACTTACTTTCTTTAAATGCCTGCAGAGTTGTGATCATTAAGAGAAAAGGGCAAGGGTTGTTATGGGAAGCAATTATATAAAGTCATTTTTTCCAAAAGGTACAATGTACTTGGGTTCTCAGATTGTTACACTCTGCAATGATGAATAACACTTGGAAGCAGATGTCAAAAGCATCATTGCTCAGTGAAAAATACTACATTTTTTTCCATTTTGTTACATTTAGACTATGTTAAAGGGGGGAATTAAAGCTCAAAATAAGCTGAAATGACATTATGGGCATTGACGGGTTTGTCCTCTGTGTGAGTCGAGGACAGAAGCTCACCACTCCCAGCTTGCAGGTCAAGATGTAGCACAAATAGTTGGTTGTTGGGTTGTCTTCCTTGCTTGGTCTTTGCAGGATGTTTAGAACACCTACCCTCAGCACTGAACTAACCCACACAGCTACTTTGGATTCTTACAGAGAGGTCTCTTTAATCTTAAGTGCTCAGACTGCCTCTTAAAGGCCCCACAGGAATCATTCTGATAAATGTGCATTTAATATAAATATATTTATGAAGGGACGTGGTGTCCACAAAAAAAAAGCCTATAAAACTATTTCTCCTCCATCTGTTAGTAATAATTGTAATGGTTATTTAATTGAGACATTAAAAATAAAATTCAGTAGTTTTCCATTTTCAAATCTTTTTTATTTGCCCATTACTGTTACAGAATTCTTTTCTACATTGTTATCACATTTAAAAGATTTTGAAGAATGATGCACAGAGCATGGCTTGGATGTAAAGCCCTAACAGTTGACCTGAGTGCTGCATGTGTTGCTCTCAAACTGACGGAGTATGAGCCAAGGTTTGACAAATTATCAGCATGCATGCAATAGCAAAAATCAATCAAAAAATTGATTGTGCAAAAGCATGCCCAATGCAAACTTTTACCTAATGCAGTGTTTGCAGTCCAAGACATAAAGTGTTTAAAATGTGACTTACGGTAAGCAAGCACGTTCAGTTTTCTTGTTTATCTTGCTCATCCTAGTACAGGTTGACTTTTACTTTTACTAATCCGACACCTGTAGAAGCAGGGAAAGGACCCGGAGTAAAGCTTGCCCCATACAATTTCAGTCTGGCATATAATCATATTACAAGTTGAGAATCCCTTATCCAAAAATACATGTGCCTAATTATTTAAAAAGTTTGTATAAATTCCCTTCAGGCTATGTGTACAATGTAGTACTATAATAATTTTTTGAGTTGATTTTCCTCCCAATAAAAAACTGTTTGTATCATTGAAAGCTCTGTTATTGTGTTTTTCTTTAAGACAAAAGATGTTAATTAGTTTGTACAACTGTATGAGTTGTTTTTCTAAAACTAAAACCTCGGTATTCAGGTTTAATTGCAGTGTTGGCACTTTGAAATAAGTTAGTTGGTTTTGTGATGCAGTTCTGGGCACTCAGGCTCAAAATGGTTCGCCATCACTGTGTTAGGCGGACCCACCTGGGCATGGGCCCTGGATCTCCTGAGCTGCCCCAATTGCCATCATCTTCCTTAATACAAGCCTGTTTCTTCCCTCTGAACTCAGCAGCTTTGCAGTTCCTAGGAGACCTTAGGACTCTCTCCCTTAGCAGACTAATAGGGCCCAGCAACCCACGCTTGCCAGGTTCTCAGGTAATGACAAGCTATGGTGCACTCCCGCTGTGGCTCGACTATTCAAAATGGCAGCCGCCGTGACGAGAAGCCCTGCAGGGAAATTCACCCGTGGTGGCTTTTTGTTACACGTGAACCAGGTCACAGTGTTCTGGAATGAGCCACGGTTAGTGAAAGTGGCAGTGCGGAGACATAACAATGCACATGGTTAGCACCAAAAACGATAGGGAGGCAGAGAGGAAGAGTGTGCAAGCCAACAGGGCATCCCCCATCTTTTGACCATAGCTAGGAGATCACACAGCATTATATCTGTAACAGGAATTCCTAGAATAAAATCATTCTGTTCCACACTGTGAGAAAGAACAAGATCATTAGTGCTTTGCAGAAGGGGACGGTCTTTTCGCGATCTGGTGACCAACGGCTCGAGTGCCCACAGAGAGGTCCCTGTGTGCCAGCTGTGGCACCCGTGCCATAGGCTTGCCATCACTGGCCTAACACCTTCTATGTTTCCAACCCTTGCAAGACGCTTTCAACAAGTCCCCGTCCCTTGGAGCCAGGGGAGAGGTGAGCTCCTAAAGATAGCCAATTGCTCCATTGAGCAAGCATCTATTACCCTCCATCAACTACAAGGCTATAGTACCAAAACTTACTCCTCCGCTTTGTGTAATAGAACAACCAGGCTTCCAATACAACACTAATTTTTTGCTCTCTAACGCCATGCCCAACATTTAGGAAATGTAAAACTACTACCCTGGGTCTAAAGAATGGGCTCGCTGCAAATCCCAAAGCTTTACGAAAGCAACAGAAAAAGACCGACTCGTGCTGCTGATGAGGCTGTGCGACCCGACCCCCAAGAGGATAAGAGTCTGGCTGACTCCCCCATTTCAAGAAGTGGAGGAGGGACTGAGACTCCAGATTTTAATGCTGATCATCTCCTGGACTTTGAAATGTGATCTCCTGGCTTTTGCCTTTATTTTGGACAGTTTCATCTTCATCCAAGTTTCCTAACAATGTTATAGATAATTAAGGTTTTCCAAGAGTGTAATCTTGCTCAGTTAAAGCAGAACATTTCACAACACACTTCAGCTCTCTTCCAACTGTATTTGCTTGAGCTGTAACACGAAGGATTTTTACCTGGCATGCTAAAGAGGACTTTATGAACCTTGCAAAACTTCAGTTCCTCCGATACTGTACCTACTTGGGTTTCTGAGCCGAATTCAAGGTGCTAGTTTTGGCCTTTAATGTCCAGGATACCTCAAAGACAGGCAATCCCCAGTCCCATATGAACCTGCCCAATCGCTCCGCTCATCTTTGGAGGCCCTGCTTCCATCTGAGGTGCCGTAGGTTGTCCTGAGAGACAAGGCCTTCTCATTGCTGGCACCCAGATTGTGGAAATCCCGCCCAAGGCTGTTGAGGTCTAGACAGACCAAAGTATTACCTTTTTATGGAGCATTTGAAGGTTGCAAATGCCTTTGGTCTCTGCTGTTTATTGTTTTATCGTTGCTTTTATTTTTAAGTTATTATTAGTTCAACATTGTTCTGTTTCAGGCCAATTTAATGTGATCTAATTGTGTTTTTACTGTTTAATTGATAGAAACAAGCCATTTTGATGGAAAGGTAGCATGAAAACATTTCCAATAAAAATAAATGTACAAGCCCTCAGCACCTTTGGAAATTAAGGTAAATGTAGCTAAATCTAAGCAATGAGATAATTCAGATCACAGGTCTTTTAAGCAGGCCTTGTAGGAGATAAGTACTGAATTTACAGAGTAGAAGACTTAAATCACACCATATGGACACCTTGAGCGAATGCAAATATTTAAATATCTTCTTTTGATTCTTTGTTCATCCCCATTGCCAAAAACATAATTCTTTATTAATAAAGGCAGTTGGATTACCCACTCATCAATTGTTTCAGCTGGACCTGATCTTATCTACTCTGTTTCAATAGACATCGCTGTATAGTTTAGGGGTAGACCTGGGATCTTCCATATAGACAATGGGAAATTGCCAGTGCTGGGCTAAAGGGAGCCAAATATCCAAGATCTGAAGTGCAAATCCTGGCAGTATTGGGACCACAGTTGGCCAGCGCACTGGGACATAATTGTTTCAATCTTAAATTAGGTTTGTCCCAGACTTTGAGAATTTTCCCAATTGGTTTGGTTAAGACTGGACCTTTGCAAGAAAATCTTTTCACATTTTTGTGAGCATTTCTTTTAATATGTGCATTTTTCCCATGCAATTTTTCCTAATATGCACATTTTTGGCAAGCAATTTGTAACATTATTTTCACTGATATATGCATTTTATGATTGGAGGAATCCATTGCGAAATTCAGAGATGTACACATTTCAAAGGATAACTGAAATTTGGTTCACATATTGGTTCAAAAGTGCAAAATTAGGTAAGTTTGCATTAAAATGCAAACCTAATGAGTTTTCCCCCATCCCTAGCACAGTGAGTGAAACAAAAGCACCAAACGAAAGCAAAGGTATATCTCTACTACACATATTTACTGGTTTTATCCTAGTTTAATTGGCACATTTTCTCCCAAAGAATCTTGGGAATTGTAGTTTGGTAAGGGAATAGAAAATTCAATTATATATCCCTAGCCCCCCCCTCACAAAACTACAGTTCCCAGGGTTCCCTAGGGAGAAGAAACATTAAACCAGTATAAGTCTATACTGTAGATCGGGGGTGGGCAGAAGGTAGATCTCCAGATGTTTTGGACTTCAACTCCCAAAAGCCCCTGCCAGCATGGCCAGTGGTCAGGAATGTTGGAGTTGACGTCCAAAGCATCTGGGGATCTACTTTCTGCCCACCCTGGTGTAGATATCCCCAACTAATGTATTTGGAGCCACGGCAAACTCAATGGTGGGTTCCCATTTTCCCATGTCCCACATTGTTCCTCCATAATGCTGTGTTCAGGTGTTGTTGTTGTTGTTTTAAAACCTACCTACCTCTCCCTCTCCCTATGGGTCCAATAAAAACTAGTTTTGTGGATCTCTGCAAAAGAAATTTGCCTTTTTTTTGGCTCAGAACAACTACAGACAGTCCAGGACATACATATTTATGGCAGAGTTATAAACCCCTGCAGAAGGGGACAAAACAATCTTAGCCTCTGAAAGCAAAATGTGTAGCCAACTTATGCTCACCTCTAGGCCATACAGCTCAGGACATCTTCACAGAACCTAGAGAGGGGCCCCACACAGAGGGCTGGACCTGGCTGTTGCCAAGCTTTGGTGATGATGACCTTACAAGACCTCGGGGTCCGTCACGTCCAGCCTCAGAGCGTTTGTTGTTCTCCATCAACGTTGCGCCGCCCGTGCTTGTGTGCCCAAATACACAGTTTGGGGAAACAAAGCCATATTTGAAGTACCTCTCCAGCTTCCCAGTTTGCCCTGGGGACAGGAGTACTTTTGTGGAACAGGCTGAGGCCTAACACCAAGGAATTTAAGGGGCGGGGAGCCTCTTCCACACTGGTTTAACCTAACCGGGTTGCAGCAGGCTTGTAGCAGAAATGTAAATTGAGTACTCTGCCCCGGTTCAGGCATTCAGCTGAACATGCAAGGACTAAAGTGTGTAGGGTCTGGGGCACGTGTGCAAGCACACGTGGGCTCCTCTTTAGGTCTTTACATGTTGAGTGCAAAGGTCTGAAGAGGGTTGCCACGCAGGATCCCCCCCGGGGGGGGGGGGTTGGAGGTGCTGGGATGCCCCAACTGTCCCCTCGGTTTTGCCATTTACCCCAAGCAGACAGCACATTGGGAAGTGGCAAAACCAGAGGGAATCCCCAGTGGTGGCGGGGGAGGGGGAGAACCTTGGCGCTCCTGCGGTGTACCCTGGGATACCTGCAGGAGGACCAATGAGGAAAGAGGGCAGGGGAGATGGCCAGGGAACCCTGCTGTGCCCTATAATTACTCGGGGGGGGGGCAGGCAACTTTCAACCCACAGAGGGGTTTAAAGGACAGGCAGCTGCGCACCGCGGGCGTAGAGGAGCTCCTTCCTCTCTCCAGCACCGTGGGGAAACGCAGGTGGCTACAGGGTGTGTGGAGGGGTAGGGGAGGCTGGCTTCTGGACGGCCTCCTCTACCCCGTGGCTGTTGGTGTTGAAAGAGATGGGTCGATCGACGCGGCAAGCGGGCGGTAAAGGAGGCACGCCCGCTCCTGCTCCCCCCACTAGCACTGGTTAATGGCGCCCGCGAGCACCACTCGCCAGCGCAAGCAGCGGGGTGGGAGGGGGGAATTCTCTCTGCCAGGCTGGCACGCATGCGCACCGGCCTGGCAGAAAGAATCAGGCCGCTCCCTCACTGTTGACGTCACGACGTAAGGCGGTGATGTCGGCGGCGAGGGAGGGAGGGAGGGGCCTCATTCCCTCTGCCAGGCCAGCGTGCGTGCACTCGGGCATGGCAGAGAGAATCCCCCTTTCCCACTCCCCCACTCGCGCTGGCGAGTGGTGCTCGTGGGCGCCACTAAGCAGTGCTAGTGGGGGGGGGCAGGAGGGGGTGCCTCCTTTACCGCCCGCTTGCCGCGTCGATCGACCAGCGGGCCAATCGGTGCAGGAGGGCGAGGAGGCGCGGGAAGTACCCAGTGTGCTGGCGTTCCTCTCCAGGAACACCAGCAGACTGGGCCCTGGGACAGGCAGCTACGTGGCAAAGGGGTAGGGGAGCCGGCCAGAAGCCAGCTCCTCTACCCCTTTGCTGTGTAGCTGCCTGTCCTGCCTGGCTCAGCGGCTGCGTCGGGGCTTTGGCCAAGGGCCCCGACACAGCCGCCAAACCAGGCAGAATAGGTGTGGCCCCGCGCAAGGCCGAGTCTAACCCAGCCTTGTGTGGGGCTGCTGGCACGGCGGCAGTTCCCCCTCCCCAGTTCAGCCCCACTTTTCTTGTGGGAGAAAGGGGCCAAGCCAAAGAGGGTGTGCTGCTGCCACGGCAGCGGCCCCACACAAGGCCCGGTTTAACCACCCAGCCCCGGCGAGGAGGATGAGGCATGCGGTGGCGACGATGGCGGGTGGCTGTGGCGGAGGGCAGCAGCAGTGAGGGGGGGCCCTGGGGGGGAGGAGTGAGTGGGGGGCAGCCGGGGGGGGCTCATTTCCCTTGCTCGGCGGAGATGCAGCCTGTGACAGCTGCCCAAAAGTGCCACTTGGGCACTTTTGGGCAGCTGCTGTCTCCTCCTCGTCTCCCCGCAGTGCTTCTGTGGTGCCCCCTGGGTTGCGGACCAGAGGACTGAGGGGAGAGGCGGCGCCTCCGGACCCCCGCTGTGCCCAAGCATCAGCCGGGCACAGCAGGGGCCTGGGGTAACGTTGAACCCGCAGAGGTTTCAGAGCCTCTGTGGGTTTAAAGTGCCGTGCGAACCCGGCCATCGAGTTGGATCCAGACTTAGTCATGGTTAGAGGAGACCTATTGAAATCAATGGGACAAGATAGTCCTGATGACTAACCCACGTGACGTCCCACTGATTTTATTTGGTCTACTTTAGACATGACGAAGTCTGGATACATCCCATTGCCTGGAATTTACGCGGCTTCTTGCAACGTTGGATCCTAAAGATGGCGCAAGTGATGGGCCTTCAGCACAGGTTATGAAATTGGGTTCCCGGTTGCATTCTACATCCCAACATCTTAGGTTTGTATTGTAGCGCATTCCGGAGGCCATTGTGCCTCACTTCAGAATCTACCGTATATATGTATATATCATTTTATATACAGTAATACCTTGGATTGCAAGTAACTTGGTCTGAGAGCGTTTTGCAAGACAAGCAAATTACAATACAATTACAATTACAATACAAGCCGGTAGGGATGTAACCGCTCTCCTCGAGCGGGCATAGCAGGCCGAAATCGGCCCCGCTCATGCCCGCCAGAGACTCGCTTAAGAAACTCAACGGAGAGTATATTGGTCTCTCCCTCCCATTTTATTTTTACAACTACCTTGTGTGGTAGGTTAGGCTGAGAGTCAGTGACTGCCCCCAAGATCACCCAGTGAGCTTCATGGCTGAGTTGGGACTAGAAGTAGAACCTGGATCTCCCGAGTCCCAGCCCAACACTTCAACCACAACGCCACACTGGCTCTAGTTGCTGAGAGGTATGTAACCAAGTTTCTTCTCTTCAGTCCATATTGACATTTTCCATTTTCCAGCCTATACATTTTTAACTTTCACTTCCACATTCAGACTCAGCTGCGCTGCCTTTAACATACATTCTGGATCCCTACCAATTTTTCGCTCTTCCTTCTGCCCGAAACTAAAAGTGTGTTCATACATCATGCGTTTGTCCCTTGGTACCTCAAGTATTTTCCACATGTACTGCTGGTTTTCCAACTAACGGGCCAACATTATGAAAGAAGGGATGAACAACAGTTAGCAAGCAGTTGATTTTCAGTGACATAAAATAAAAATGCTGTTGGAAAGAGGGGACACGTAACAGCCCCCAGATGACTGACATTTTGAAGTGCTCCACACCGGGTGCACTGGGAGTATCGCTGCACTGTAAGCTCCCAGTCACATGCAGAGAGCCTAAATGCAGATAGTTTGCCCTGTGGTGGCAACAACTGCACCTGGAGTGGTGTGAGGAGGCCTCCACTTTGAGTCTGTGACAGGTACATCCACCCTGAGTGAGTTGTAGCTGGTGGTAAAAGTGAACACACAGTTTAGTGCACCGCTCTAAGGACAGAAGAACACAGGAAGTGCCACGCTGGCTCAGACCAAAGGTCCATCTCGTCCAGCATTCTGTTCTCATAGTGGCCAACCAGCTGCCCACGGGATCCCGCAAGCAGGACGTGAGTGCAACAGCACCCTCCCAGGCCAGCTGTGTTCCCCAGCAACTGGTGGTGCACCTAGGCATACTGCTTCTGATACTGGGGGTAGCACATAGCCATCGCGACTAGTAGCCATGGGTAGCCTTCTCCTCCATGAATCTGTCCAATCCCCTTTTAAAGCCATCCAGCTTTGTGCCCATCACTACGTCATCGGGTGGCAAACTCCTTAGTTTAACTATGCACTGTGTGAACAAGTACTTCCTTCATCTGTCCTGAATCTCCCACCAATCAGCTTCATGGGATGACCGCATTGGTTTCTAGTATTATATGAGAGGGAGAAAAAGGTCTCCTATCCACTTTCTCCATACCATGCATAGTTTTGTACAACTCTATGACATGTGGCCCTTCACTCACCTTTCCCCTAAGCCAGTGTTCTCCAACCTTGGGTCCCCAGATGTTTTTGGCCTACAACTCCCAGCATGCCCCCGCCAGCTAAGCTGGCGGGGGCATGCTGGGAGTTGTAGGCCAAAAACATCTGGGGACCCAAGGTTGGAGAACACTGCCCTAAGCTGACCATTCCCAGGCATTGTAACCTTTCCTCATAGGGGAGTTGCTTCAGTCCTTTTATCATTCTAGCTGCCCTTTTCTGCACTTTTTTCCCAGCTGTACAATATCCCTCTTTAGATGCAGTGACCAGAACTGTACACAGTATTCTAAGTGCGGTCGCACCATAGATTTATATAAGGGCAGTGTATGATATCGGCAGTTTTATTTCTGATTCCTTTCCTAATTACACCTAAGATAGAATTTGCCTTTTGCACAGCATCTGCACTGCTGGGTCAACATTTTCATCGAGCTGTCCACCACCGCAACCCCCCCAAGATCTCTTTCTTGACCAGTCACCACTAACTCAGATCCCATCCGTGTATACATGAAGTTGGGATTTTTTGCCCCAACATACAACCCTTTACACTTGCTTACGTTGAACCTCATTTGCCATTTTGATGCTGCCCACTCTCCCAGTTTGGAGAGATCCTCGTCACAGCCCCTTTTCGTTTTCACCACCCTAAATAATTGGGTGTCACCAGCAGCAAACTGGGCTACCTCACTGCTCACTTCTAATTCCAGATCATTTTTATGAACAACGTGCAAAGCGCTGATCCCAATACAGATCCCCGTGGGACCCCACTGTTCACAACCCTCCATTAGAAGAATGTACCATTTATAGTGCTTTGTTCATTAACCAGTTACTGATCCATAAGAGGACCTCTCCTCTTATTCCATGACTGCTAAGTTTGCTCAGGTGTGAAGGACTTTGTCAAAAGCCTTTGAGAAGTCCAAATAAACAACGTGGACTTGAGCAACTTTTGGGGGTCTGGAGGCCAATTTCACTCCCTGGACTCCACCCCCATGGACTGCACAACCAGAAGTAAAATTACCCCCAAAATGGCTGTTAGTGCTACGGCACATTAAATGGGCCAAAAGTAGCTTGTTTTGAAGCTAAATTTGACCCATGTAGTGCTTTGTAGTGTTAGAAAAATCTGCGCCCCAGCCCCCTGGCTTAACTTAACATCTGCTTTTTGCTACCCTAACCAGAGGCCTCCGAAAGATTGCTTTGTTCCTTGTAATGTGACATGCCGTCTCCCCCTCCCAGATGTGTTCTTCTGCCGCCAGTCCAGAATGCAACAATTAAGAATTTCTTTGCAGCCTAGCAAGGATTGATAAGGAGTTTCAAGGATAGCAAACTCTTAGAATGCCCCATATCAAATCCAGCAAGAGGGAGGGGTGATGAAGCGCTTGGTTAGCATAATCAGAGAAATGTGCTTTGTATGATGTGCTCCCATAATTCCCTGCTATAAAAAGGTGAACCCCATGTTTGTTCCTTCAACTCTAGTTTGTGGCGTGAGCCTCTCGAGTTGGATCTTCTGCGCAGAATAAAACTTAGAAAACTCATCTCTGTTGTGCTGCTTCCCTTTTTCTTGAGTATTGGCTCTCTGGAAAAGGCACTCTGAGCATATGGCTACAGAGAATATACAGGCCAAACTGAGCTTCAAAATAAGATAAATTTGGCCTGTTTAGCACTCTGCAGTGCTAATGCAGCCATTTTTGGTGTAAATCTCCGCCTACTTTTGCTGCGGCTGCATGTGGCTCACAGGCTATGTGCTGCCCACTCCTGATCTCTCACATCACCCTGTCAGGGTTCCACTGCTGCAGGGACCCCTTGATCTGCCTTTGGGAGATATCTGCCTCTCCCCAAAGACCCAGTCCTTTGCCTGCTTCCTCCAGTAACGTGGGTGTAGGCTGTAGGCGTGTGAATAAGTCACTCCAAACTCCAGGGTACACAACAAACTTTACTTATAGTAGTAGGGAAATTACTTAATAGAGTGGTTTTAAATCAAAAGCAGGTATGATTACATAAAACAAACAAACAAACAATGTTCTCTAGTTTCACTTCAGTCTACCTAATTCCTGTGCAGTCAGCCAGCCAGTTTCTCTTTCTCTCTCTCTCTGCTTCTCTCTGCTGCTCAGCACACACTCTCCCACTGCTAGCTGACCACACCCCACATATATAGTCTTCCCAGGAATGGAAGGTTATAACCATGTGACCTTGCACTGGAGAACTGATTCTAAACTTCTATTGGGTAACTTAAAACTCTCAAACTCCCCCTCCCATCGTGGAGTGTTTGGGCCTTCAGGCTTCAACAAACTGAAGCCTGTGTAGGCCTCAACAAACCCAATCCTGTGTAGGCCTCAAACCCTCACACACCCCTATCCAAATGCTTGTTGAAACTCTCCGAGAACTCTGAAAGGGTAGTGGGAAAGGACTTACCATCGCAGAAGCCATGTTGATTCTAGTCCTTCTATTTGCTTGATAATTTTATCTTTAATAAGGCTTTCCATTAGTTTATGCTGAATAGACATTAAGGGCGCAATCCTATGCATGTTTAGACAGAAAGGCCTACAACTCCCAGCATGCCCACAGCCAGCTATGCTGGTTAGGGCATGCTGGGAGTTGTGGGCCTTTTTTTCTGTCTAAACATGAATAGGGAGTGCACCTTAAGTTAACTGGCCTGTAATTGCCTGGATCCCACCTTGCTCTCTTCTTAAAAAGTGGTGTTACATGGGGTACTTTCCAGTCTTCTGGCATTATCTATATATTTATTTGATGTGTACCCCACCCCCTCTACTAAGGAAATAGCACTCAAGAGGCAGCTTCCAATCATAGGAACTATAAAAAATGACACAACAATGACAGAATAAAAACAGCACCCAACCCAGAAGACTTGCTTGCATGCCAAAGGCCTGCTTGAATAGATTTCTGTGATGAAAGGGTTAACATCTTGTGTTGCCAGGCAGAGTGGTCACGCCTGGCAACCTATCAGGGCTCACCTGTAGAAAGTTCTGATGGGAGGGGTTGCTCTGTATATATGTGCCTGTGTGAGAGAGAGGAGTTAGTGTTAGAGCAGTGTTCTCCAACCTTGGGCGTAGCTGGCTGGGGCATGCTGGGAGTTGTAGGCCAAAAACATCTGGGGACCCAAGGTTGGAGAACACTGCTCCAGAGGAATGGAGGCTGATCTTAGGGACATGTTCAGTGGTGCGGTGGAGCCACAGGGATGCAGCACCACCAGCACCTGCTTATTAGGAGGGACGCTGACGTCACCACCTGCCAGCACTCTCAGACTTCCTAGTTCCCTCTGAGCTTAGTTGAAATCCTCACAGTAGCTGATGGGGGGGTGGGGAGATTAATTTCCCAGCAACAATATATTGTTTATAAGTATTTTGGGATGTTCTGGTCTGGGATAAGCAACTAAGGCCCATTATCTGTACAAAAGACCTACTTCTGGTGGAGATGAAAACTGCTGGAATGGGTCTGTGGATATGGATCAACGCGCAGCTGCCTGCATTTCTGGACTCTCCTTAGTGGGAGTAGCTGTGGGGCCTGTCACGAGGAGCGCTTGTACTTCAAGATTTACCACTATACCACTGGACATGTTACATATTTTCGTTGGAAGATCAAAAAATTCACATTTGAGTTCTTTAAGAACTCTAGGATGGATACCAGCTGGACTTGGTGATTTGTTTGTTTTCAGTTTGTCACTAAGGTCTAGAACTTCATCTCTTGTCACCATTATTTGCCTCAGACTCCCTTCCTGAAGATATCAGTTCAGATAGGCATCTGCCCTACATCGTCCACAAGGAAGACAGATGAATTCATTCAGCTTCTCTGCAATCTCCTTATCCTCCTTTAACTCCCTTGTCATCCAAAGGACCAACTGCTTTCGTAGCGGATTTTCTGCTTCTGGTGTTTTTAAAAAAATTCTTTTTTGTTCATCTTAATGCTATCAGCAAGATAATCCTCAAAATCCCATTTTTGTCTCCCATAGTGTCAGCTTGCATTTCATTTCTGCAAATTGGTGTTCCTTTTTGTTCTCCTCATTTGGGCAACACTTCCATTTCCTGCAGGAAGCCTTCTTTTCTGTGATGGCTTCCTTGACACTGCTGGTTAATCATGCTGGTGACCTCTTGAACTTGGTGGTACCTTTTCTGATCTGTGGTATACACTCCTCCTCACCACTTCCACCAGCTGAATATCCAAAGAGAGTGTTGGGTCAGGAACACCCCAAGACTGCACTCTTCGCCTTCCAGGGGAATGCAATTCCATCTAGAACAGCCTGCATAACCACTCCCAGATCACCAGAACTCCTGACGCAACAGGCACCTCTATCTTCTCTGGATTCACTTTCAGCAATCATTGTGTCTCTGCATGAGTGATCTGATGTAAAGATGTGGCCTTCCAGTCAGGAGGCACACCCCAAACAGGGCACCTACCCATTTGATTTTACTCTTGTCTTGCACACTCTACAGGAAGCCTATTTTTGGTCTGAACTGTGCCTTCAGTTTTAATTCAGGAAAAGGATGCGCTTGGCTATCACAGCTTTCGGGGAAACACGCCCCAAACCCTCTGGGCAATGGCTGGTAAATCTCAGAAGCCAGAGTGGTGATGGTGCGGGGAGGGGGGTGCTAAGCAGAATGACCAAGAATCAGGAGGTGAAGCTTCAGGTGGATGTCACAGCAATTTGCCCCTTTCTGTGGCTAGTGGAAGACTAGCAGGTTGCAGCTTGCGGGATCCAGCTTTTCACAGAACAGATTGTGGACTCCCTCAGTGCAGAGCATGAATTTCTTTTCAGGCAGAGGACATGCAGGTTGTGGAATACATGCAGCCCTGATGACAGACTTCGCAGTGCGGTTACTTACTTCAGTCTCTCCTGCAATCTCATTTACCAATGTCCTGACGTAGTCCCACACACAACACACACACACACACACATACAATCCCAGCGGAATATTTTTCCAGGAACTGAGCACAAACATTCAACGTTCAGTCAACAAACAATCTCTCTCTCTCTCTCTCTCTCTCTCTCTCTGGGTTGTTGTTCTTGTAAATGGTACGGTGAAAACGCTGCCTCCCTTGGAAATGTCTTTTACAAATGCTATAAGAGTTTGGGAAACCTGTCAAACATACCGAGCAGCTGCTGAGCGTAGCCCTCCAGTCCATGTGTGCTTTGGCAGGGCCGGGATGCACAGGAGCGAGCCGAGGGACGGAGCTTTGAAGTCTGCCTGCTGGTGTTATATTATCCTTGGCTCACAGCTTGCTGGAAAATACACTGCAACAAGTTCTCATCATTGCTGAAGTGCACCATTTCTTCTTCTTCTTCTTCCCAGGGCTCTGGAAGGTTTGTTTTAGCATTACGTGCAGCTATGAAACACCTCAGTCATTTTGATGCTTTGTTGTTTTATTAAATTCTCCGTTGCTTCCCCAACACCCACCTTCAAGTTGCTGGTGTTCTCCATGTGGTCTGTTACTTGGGGAGGAGGAGCAAAAAGATGTGTTTCTCATCTCCCTTTTTTTTTCTTTTTCTTTTTTTTTTTACTGCCCTATCTAAACTACAAAGTTCTTTGTTGGTTGGTTTGTTTTAAGTATTTATCTGCTTGCCCTATAGCCAGCTTCTCAGGGCAGCTTATAACAATAAAAATAAAAACAAAAATTAAAAATACATACGATAAAACAGACCGGCAGCAAAACATATAAAAATGGCATAAAAACAGCAGCCGAGACACAGGAGCAAGGTCAGGTGGTCAACTTTTTTTTATTTTCTTGTCTCTGTGCCAGGTGAGGTTTCTGGACCAGGGCCAGCATCACGGCTGGGCACCTGCCGAGGGCCCACACCCCAGCGGGGGCTGATGGAGAAGAGCCGCCCGGACTTGCTCCTCCTCTTCACCCTTGCAACCTGCTTGCTCACCTGCCACTTGCTCTGGACCAGCCAGTGGTGGTGCTGGTGGTGCTGGTAAGGAGGAGCAGGAGATGCCCTTGTCTGCTCGCTCCCTGGCTCTCTGCCTGTCAAGCAAACAAGTGGAAGCCATGATGAGAAAGAGGAGGAGGAGGAGCAATATGGCAGCTGGTGACCATGGTGATGAGAAGGGAGGGGGCCCAGCTGAGGGTGCCTTGCCCAAGGACCCTCCAAAACCTGGAGCCGGTGCTGTTCCGGACTGTCTTTAAAGACACCCCCATGCAGAAACCATTGGAATATTCCATCCTGGAAGTAAGTAGGTGCAGTGTTCTCCAACCTTGGGTCCCCAGATGTCTTTGGCCTACAACTCCCAGCATGCCCCAGCCAGCTTTTTTTGGCCTGTTTTTGTAGGCCAAAAACATCTGGGAACCCAAGGTTGGAGAACACTGAAGTAGGGTGCGGATGACTAAAACCAGGTCTGTCTTCTTCAGAAAGCCCCACCGCTGGGGGAACCAGTGGGGGGGGGGGAAATTGCTTGCCACTGCTACCACTTGAATGCAGCATTCAGGGGAGTGTATATCTATATTTGAGTTTTACACTGCTTTGTTATAGGCTTCCCTCAAAGAATCCTGGGAAATGTAGTCTGTGCTTCCTAATGTTCCCTAGGAAGATGAGGCAATAACTGTTCAATCAGTCTAAATCTGTAGCACGGATATGTCCAATCTATGGGATTTGACCACTCCATTGCAAATGATGTCAAGAGGCTGGAATCATCCCAGATACTGTTAATACTTAAAGTTCATGTCACAATTTTTACCTGTTTTGTAATATAACTTATGTATTCTCCCTTGTGCCGGTGCGTCCTCCTAGGTCAGTGATGGCGAACCTATGGCACGGGTGCCACAGCTGGCACGCAGGGACCTCTCTGTGGGCACTCGAGCCATTGGTCACCAGATCGCGAAAAGACCGTCCCCTTCTGCAAAACACTAATGATCTTGTTCTTTCTCACAGTGTGGAACAGAATGATTTTATTCTAGAATTCCTGTTACAGAATTCTTTTCTACATTGTTATCACATTTAAAAGATTTTGAAGAATGATGCACAGAGCATGGCTTGGATGTAAAGCCCTAACAGTTGACCTGAGTGCTGCATGTGTTGCTCTCAAACTAACGGAGTGTGAGCCAAGGTTTGACAAATTATCAACATGCATGCAATAGCAAAAATCACATTAATTGTGCTAAAGCATGCCCAATGCAAACTTTTACCTAATGCAGTGTTTGCAGTCCAAGACATAAAGTGTTTAAAAGGTGTTAAGCACGTTTAGTTTTCTTGTTTATCTTGCTCATCCTACTACAGTTTGACTTTTACTTTTAATAATCCGACACCTGTAGAAGCAGGGAAAGGACCCGGGGTAAAGCTTGCCCCATAAGATTTCAGTCTGGCATATAATCATATTACAAGTTGAGAATCCCTTAACTAAAAATACATGTGCCTATTTATTTAAAAAGTTTGTATAAATTCCCTTCAGGCTATGTGTACAATGTAGTACTATAATAATTTTTTGAGTTGATTTTTCCCCCCAACAAAAAACTGTTTGTATCATTGAAAGCTCTGTTATTGTGTTTTTCTTTTAAGACAAAAGATGTTAATTAGTTCGGACAACTGCATGAGTTGTTTTTCTAAAACTAAAACCTCGGTATTCAGGTTTAATTAAATAGGTTGGTTTTGTGTTGCAGTTTGGGCACTCGGGCTCAAAAAGGTTCGTCATCATTGTCCTAGGTAGACATGCCACGTTTCAGGTGTCTCGGTTTCGTGGTCTTGGTGCTATGGTGCTGAGACACAGATTGTACAGACAGAGAGAGACACAGCCTCTTTATTATTATTATTATTATTATTATTATTATTATTATTATTATTATAGATGTATGTGCTCTGCAATTATTTGTCTTCTACTGACAGAACAACCGAAAGGGAATCTGCCTGAAAAGTATACTAGAGAAAACTCCAGTTGCCCTGCAATATGTTATCAGAGCTTGAACATTTATTGCAGCAGCTGCAGCGTATAAAAGGGCAGGCTTTGCACGGCATGGCGCCATACCACTCATGCATATCAATGCACATGCATGTGTACAGAACTAGCTTCAGGTTTAAGGCAGTGTTCTCCAATCTTGGGTCCCCAGGTGTTTTTGGCCTACAACTCCCAGCATGCCCCAGCCAGCTATGCTATGTTGTAGGCCAAAAACACCTGGGGACCCAAGGTTGGAGAACACTGGGTTTAAGGGGTCCCTGAGCAAAATGCCTTCTGATGGGATACCTCCTACATGGTAGGCCCTAGTGGGCTTTCCAGACAGCAGTGCCAGGCAGCCGTGGCAGCAGCACCACCACCACTCCAAGCAATATCGGGGAGCGGGCTCTAGATGCCATTTAAATATCCCACAATGCCCCAGGCCAACACTGCACTGGGGGCATTGCAGGAAACCTAAATGGGGGCTCGAACGAGCCACCTGGCGTTGATTGGAGTGCCGGGCCAGAAAAAGAAAGGAAAGGGTGGCTCAGGGCAGCCATTGCCCGTGGGAATGCCAGGTGCTGACACCAGCTGTGACTACAATGCCCATCAATCGTCCGCACCTGGGGAGCAGACTGCGCAGCAGATACATAGCTCACCTGGTCACAGTAGTGCCCACACTGTGGTGAGATGTACTGCATTTCTATTTAAATTGCAGTAATTATTTCTAAGTGTGCATCTATGCATATAAATTAGCACATGCAAATTGTATGCAAATCCTTGCCCGCTTTTGTCCCTTTCTTTGGCGGTGCATTTCCTCTTCCTTGGTGATGCATAAGTGGCCACTCTGGTGTGCAATCTTCGTCATGGTTGCAGCGGGTGTGCCAAGATGCTCCTCTTCATGGTGGTTGCTGCAGGGACTTGCATAGGTGTATTTATTCAAAATATTGATGGACTAGTCTTCAGCTAATGCTCCCACAGGAGGCTAACAGGACCAGTAGGAATGCGGCCTATCAGTACTCTGCATGCCCTGTGCACAAAGACACATTGTACACTACTCTGAGGGGTCCCTGTCAGGGAGTTGCTTTTCCTAACAACAGGATGGATGCCCAGCGTACATCTATAATGGAGAAAGGAGAAAGATTGCAACATGCTACTGGGGACCTCAGGTTTTTCCCACCAACTATATATATCCCATATTTCTGTCCATTTATTCTGCCCCAAAGAACAGGGGTGGGAGAATCTATGGCCCTCCACATGGGCTTGGACTTCAACTCCCATCAGTTCTAGTCAGCATGGCCAGTGGTCAGGGAAGATGGCCGTTGGAGTCCAACCACCAGGGTTCTATGGCTGGCCTCTCTGGCTCGGACACGGGCCACAGAATGTTGCAATCCAGTCTGCAGCCTCTCCTCCGCCAGCCCTGCTCTGCGCCTTCTCCTCGGTCCACCTCACCCTCTGCCTTGCCCCAGCTCCCTCATCCAAGTCCGGGCGCTGCCAGCAGAGACAGACGGACAGAAACTGGCACCAGGCAGGCACACATCCCAACCACAGAGGACGGTGGCTAGAGTGGCATAGCATTCTTTGGAAAGGCACTCTAGCCACAGGGCCGGTGCAAGGCAGTTTGGTGCCCTAGGCAAGATCAGATATTTAGCGCCCCCCTCTTCCCACTTGAGCCCTCCCTCCCTCCAGCCCTATGCTCCTGGCGCCCCCTTTAGCCCGGCGCCCTAGGCAGCCGCCTAGTTGGCCTAATGGTAGCACCGGCCCTGTCTAGCCACTACGCTCTGTAGCCAAGCCGCCGAGCTCACACCTGTGCGTGCAGTGCCTCCTGGTGCCTGCCTGTCTTGGTCTTCCTGCCGCAGCAGTGGCTGGATCACTATATGAGTCAAATGGACCCAATGAGGCAACACATTTGGGGGCCAGAGAGAGAGAAAAGATGGGGAAGAATGGATGAATATGTGGATGTCAGTGCATGGGTGTATGCCTGTCTGTGGATGGATTGGGTGTGTGTGTGTGTGTGTGTGTGTGTGAGAGAGAGAGAGAGAGAGAGAGAGAGAGGTATCTCTGGCCCCATCCACCATTGGTATGTGTCCCCCCAAATATTACCCCTGAGGGGATATGGCCCGTGGCGAAATAAAAGCTTCCCAGCCGGCGGTAAATAGAACTTCTGAATCTTGCTTTTAGATCAATTGTCTAGGGATAGCTAGAGAGTGATACAAAGAAGTTTAGATAAACTAGAGATACATATACATACGGTATATAAAGATAGATTTTACTTGAGTTTATGATTTACAAGTCAGTTTATTCTTTGAAGTTATTTGTCTCTCTGCCAGAGGCCTTGGCTAATTCTTTAGTTTCACAAAAATTATGCTTTGCCCATTTCTTTTCCTAAATCATACCAAAGATGAAGGGGGTCCCCAGTCAGCATAATATTATGTAAATTTATCCAAAACTATTTTCTTCTCAGTTTCTTAGTTGATTTACAAAATCTGAAGTCACCCCCAGAAATCACCTTTGTCCTTAAATACAAACATCCCTGTGAGACAAATGCCAACCTGAAATTCAATATTAGGCTCTGGACCATGTTTTGGTCCTCAACCAGAACCTAGTTCTGGTAACACTTAAAAGCATGTGGAAATCAATTAGTGACCAAGGAATGCTTCCAAACTTAGCTGAGGTGAGGTCTTTAAGACTCCTAGATGCCTGCAGTAAGAATACATTGATTGCAATCTCTTAAAAAAAATACAGACGAAATCTTTGGAAAGCATCAAGCAGTTCCACAAGGCAACGTGTAAGAAGAGATCCAAGCTTTCAGAAGACAAATGATTTAAGATATGAATAAAAATATGCTGTAATAGGTTGGAGAGTTTTTATTGCTGACTCATGAGTTTTATGGACTGGGACTCAGGAGATCCAGGTTCTAGTCCCCGCTCGGCCATGAAACTCGATGGGTGACTTTGGGCCAGTCACTGACTCTCAGCGTGACCTACCTCACAGGGTTGTTGTGAGGATAAAATGGAGAGGAGGATTATGTAAGCCGCCTTGGGTTCCTTGCAGGGAAAAAGGCAGGGTATAAATATAATAAATAAAATAAATAAATGTAATGTTTTAGCCCACAGACAGAGTTTTGCCATTGTTAATTATATGTTCCATATAGTACAGCACCTTGTTTTCTTTTAGGCACTTAAGTTATAATAATAATAATAATAATAATAATAATGACTATTGTTTAGGTTTGTATGCTCTATTGCAACTGTAAGCTGCCTTAGGGATCTTCTTAAAGCAAGTCTATAAATATAAGTATATAAAACAACAGTGGTTTCCAATTCAAGTTATCTGAAAGATTGGAATAGGTTCAAAAAAAACAATGAAAATTCATCTGTCTTTTGTACACAATTGTGCACAGCACAGTGTGTAGTTTTTATTGCTGATTCATATTTATTTATTATTCTGTAGTTTTATTGTTGTACTTTGGTAGCAATGATATTGCATGTTTGATAATGGCACATACATTTGGGTAATAAAATAACAACAACTACAACAACATTATGCTTGTTTTATTGACTATGAGAAAGCTTTTGACAAAGTAAAATATGACAAGTTAATCGAGTTGTTGGTAAACAAAGGACTTGATTCCAGAGATATTCGTATAATCAGAAACTTGTACTGGCAACAGAAAGCTGCAGTGAAAGTTGAACCAGATAACCGAGGATATAGAAATACAAAGAGACTAGGTGTAAGCGGAACAAGACAAGAATACTTTCACCACTGCTTTTTAATTTGTACTCCGAGAACATCTTTAAAGAAGCACTTGCTAATTTAAATGATGGTATCATTGTTAATGGAGAGATTGTCAGTAACATTCGATATGTAGATGATACAGTATTGCTAGCTAACCATTTAGATGGTCTACAAAGGTTACTCGATAAAGTCAGTGAAGTAAGTAATGAACATGGTCTAAAAATGAATGTTAAGAAAACCAAGTGAATGGTAATTAGTAAAAAGCCAGGGGTCCAAGATAAACAGTTAAAAATTCAAAATGAAAATGTGGAGCAGGTTGATGAATATAACTATCTTGGAATTTGGTTGAACGAGCAGCGGGATTCCAATAATGCAATGCAAGTTAGAATAGAGATGCCCCGGAGTAGCTCTCTTAGGATGAAAAATGTAATATGTAACAAAAGCTTAAAATTAGCCTTGAGGATGTGCATTGTGCGGTGTTATATATTTTCAGTTCTACTGTATGGCTTGGAATCGTGGATTTTAACACAGACTACCATAAAAAAAGGTAGAAGCATTTGAAATGCGGATTATCACAAATATCATGTTACAAATATCATGGACCGAGAGGGTGACCAATGAAGAAGTATGAAAGAGAATGTATAAAGATCAAGAAATTATAATACACATAAACCGCAGAAAACTAGAATATTTTGGTCATATAATGAGAAATGAAAAATATAGACTGTTGCAGCTGATTATACAAGGGAAAATAAAAGGGAAAAGAAGGGCAGGAAGAAGAAGAAGGAGGTCTTGGCTGAAAAACCTTAAAGAATGGTTTGGGGGCAAGACAACGTCATTGTTTAGACTGGCCATATCTAAAGACTGTTTAGCCATGATGATGTCCAGCCTTGGTTAGTAGAGGAACAACAACAAGAAGAAGAATACATTGGTAAGTTGTTGTGTGTGGTTGTTATTTTTTTCTAATATACTCAGAATCTTGTTTAAACCAGGCCATGGATGACTAGAATGTGGGGGACATTCCGAGTACATGATGATTAGAATGTCCCCCACTTCCGAAGTGAAGCAGCTCTCTCTGCTTCTGTTCCCAGCAAGAGCATCGCTCACATCCAGCATTTTTTTAAAGGAGATCAGTAAGAATCTTTAACTGACTGCACACTTTCTTGCAGGATACAAGCCAGAGCAGTTTGACTCCAGAAACTTCATGCACCGTATGAAGAACAAGATGTTCACCGGGCTGCTGCAGCTCCAATTCAAACCATGGTTTCATAGATTTCATAGATCATAGCGTTGGAAGGAGCCTACAAGGCCATCGAGTCCAACCCCCTGCTCAATGCAGGAAACTAGAGGAGGGGTCTCCCATCCAAGTAATAGCCAGGCCTGACCCTGCTTAGCTTTCCACGCTCAGACAAGCTGTGCCAGCGTTCTATGCCAGCTAGTTCTATGAACTAGCACTTTGGGATGACTCACTTTTCTGGCCCAATTCTGTCTTTTTCATGGAAATCTACGGTACCTTGAAAGGAGTTTATCATCTTGCTGGCATTCCAACCCAACTGTTCCCAAGAAGCTTAGATTTTGTAAGTGCAATGATTTATATTTGTTGAGACCGAGGGAGCAACTTCTTGGTAGATCTTTCACAGAAGTGAAGTGGGGTTGGGGAGCAAATCAAGCAGGATCATAACCCAGTGCTCAACTCCCTCTCGGACCACTAAGATGTCTCGATCTTCTGCACCATCAATTTTTGCCTTATGTTTCTCAAGAGCATTGATTCACTTTTGGCCTTTCAGAAAAAGAAGAAGAGGAAGCCGCATATATCTATTTGGGATGGGAGCACATTTACACAGAACTTTAAATATTACTTTGGAGTAGAATTGCTCATTGTCCTGTATAAACATCCACCTCCAATACTGTAATGCCAATGTTACACTACATACCATAAAGAGTTGCACAAGGAATACCCAATTTATTATTTTATTTATTATATTTATATACCCCGCCTTTTTTCCTGCAAGGAACCCAAGGCGGCTTACGTTATATTATCCTTCTCCTCCTCTCCATTTTATCCTCACCACAACCCTGTGAGGTAGGTTAGGCTGAGAGTCAGTGACTGGCCCAAAGTCACCCAGTGAGTTTCATGGCCGAGCGGGGACTAGAACCCGGATCTCCCGAGTCCCAGTCCAACACCCTAACCACTACGCCACACTGCCTCTCTCAATCTGAAGATGAGTTAAGCTACCTTTTTGCCCAAGCCGTAGAAGTGGGGAAAGATACTAACCTGTTTTTCATATCCTGTTTTGCTTGGGCATGAGACTTGCAGAGGAAATGGGTGCAGGCAGGCCAAGGCAGGCAAGGTCAAATCCAGTCAAATCAAGTCAAGGAAGGGAAATCCAGGCAAAGGCAAGGAAAGTCAGACAATGATAAGTCAGGTCAAGGCAAAGGCAAGACAAAGACAAAGCTGGTGGCAATGCAAGGGTAAGGCAAGGCAAGGCATAGTCATGATGACAGGCCAGGTCAAGTCAAATGAAGGCAACACAAATTCAATGGAAAAACAAGCTAGTGTTCTCCAACCTTGGACTGGAAAAGGTCTCCCATTCCTTGTGTAGGAGATGGAGGCCCGGGGCTGCTGTGAATTTGTCTTCTGGGTCCAAGGAGGGCGATAGGACCAGTGGAGGGTGGCATCTTTTTGTTTTAGCTTTATGGGAGCTGTCCATGGTGCTCCAAGGTGGTGAACCTATTTTGGGGATGGAGCTCAGTCAGCACCATGGACAGCTCCCATGAAGCTCAAACAAAAAGATGCAGTGGATAAGGAGCCCCGCCACCGACACAGGAGTCACCCCACCCGCCTCCCCTGGGGAGGACCACATCTTCCAGCTGGGTGGGCATGGGAGAAGGGACTGCAGCAGGTTCATCCCCAGACAAAACGGCTTGGTCCTCAACCTCATCTGAGAGTCTTCCTCAAAGCACTATGGGACCCCAAGGTCAGCGGCCATGGCTGTTCAGATGACTAAACAGAGGATATCAAATGTGGGAGGGGGAGCATGATTTCCCCGCTCCGTGTGTACTACAGTTTCCCCCTTATGGTCATATGAACAAGGCTTCCGTTAATATGCCCAGACAGAGCAACATTACCTTCGTGTATGCTGTGGGCAATTTCTTTTCAAACTCCATGGGAAACACAAGGGGGCAATAACAACAAAAAAACATGTAATGTAACCAACACTTAAAGCAAAAACAAGAACCAAAACCCCAAGGCTCATGCTCCAGAGTTAAGCACTGCATCCGAATGGGCCAAAGAGGAAGCCTGTTGTGCTTCTGTTGGGAGTAACACTCCACCGCCACAGGGATGGCACAGTGTCTTGTGCTCACCCACCAAATCTCTCAAGACAGCACCGAGAGCAAGACCTCTGATATTGATCTGAATTCCCGGGCTGGTCTGCATGGGAGCAAACCGTCCATAAAATAACCTGGCCCTAGGCCATTTAAGGCTTGAAAGGCTAGAACCAGCACTTTGAATTGAGACCAGAAGCAAACAAGAAGCCAAGTGGGTTGACCCAAGATCGGTGTTATGAGTTCTGAGCTGCAAGTGCCAAACAAAGGTCTGGCTGCTACATTTTACGGTATATCCACTGAAGTTTCCAGACTGTCTTCAAAGGCAGCCCCATGTAGAGTGCATCACAGTCATCTCATGTAGAGGTAATTGAAGCATGGTTGACTGAAGTCAATGGTATCACTTTGCTGAGGTTTCCCTATCTGTAATGTGTACTCTCTCTGTAATGTGTATTGACAGTTACCCTATGCCCTGATATTATTTATTGATTATTTGAAGAATGTTTATCCTGTGCCTTGGTCAGAAAAGGCTCCTATAGTGGCGTACAATCAATCAGTAAATAAGACAGTCCCTGACTGTAGGCTTACAATCTAAAAAAGACACAGCACATAAGGAAAAAGGGATGGGGAGGGAAGAGGAAAAAATTAAGTAGACTTCATTGGCTGCTGCTGGGGTGTGTGTGTCGGGTGGGGAGATGCACATCAGGACATGTGGGTAATTGTTACTAGGCAACTACTCACATGTAATTGCAGAGGTGAAAAGAATGCAGGGATGCCATTTTTGACAGCAGCTGCATGTCTTTTGTAACACCCACTTCCACCCTAAATGAGGCGGAAATGAGCCAGCATGGCGTAGTGGTTAGTGTTGGACTGGGACTCGAGAGATCCAGGTTCTAGTCCCCACTCTGCCATGAAGCTCACTGGGTGACTCTGGGCCAGTCACTGACTCTCAGCCTAACCTACCTCACAGGGTTGTTGTGAGGATAAAATGGAGAGGAGGAGGATCATGTAAGCCACCTTGGGTTCCTTGCATGAAAAAAGGCGGGGTATAAATATAATAAATAAATAAATAAATGCACACCCACTGGAGCCCCCATGACAAACTTAAGTCCCATTGATTTCAATGGGTTTACTCTGACTAAGTCTGAATCTGACCCACTGCATGCATGAGTGGGGAGCAGGCTGTGCTAACTAGCCCCACCAGCTTCACTTCTGTGCACTGATGTGGATATATGCAAAAGGAAACATTTGCACATTCCTCAGCCAGTGTGGCCCATCTCACCTGTTCAATGAATGTGTGAGCCTTAATGTTTGGCCCAATAATTCTGAACAGCATTTTATTTATTTATTTATTTATTTATTATATTTATACCCCGCCTTTTTTCCTGCAAGGAACCCAAGGCGGCTTACATAATCCTCCTCCTCCTCCTCCTCCTCTCCATTTTATCCTCACAACAACCCTGTGAGGGAGGTTAGGCTGAGAGTCAGTGACTGGCCCAAAGTCACCCAGTGAGTTTCATGGCCGAGCAGGGACTAGAACCCGGATCTCCCGAGTCCCAGTCCAACACTCTCACCACTACGCCACGCTGGCTCTCATTTTAAGCCAGAATATCACAGTGATCACCCTCTCATATTGCAAAATCCATCAGCAGGATAATACCTTTATTTATTAGGACCAACAAAAATGGCACACAATAGCGAGCAAGCTTTTGAGTTCTCCAGAATTCTTCATCAGGCTGGATGTTGAGCGAAGCAGGAGAGGGACAGGAGAGGGGAAAAACAGGCTTGATGTTGCAGCCCCAAAGTCTGTCTGCATTCAGTTGCAGTCTTAAAATGGAGCATAGGCAAAGATGGAGTAGGCTCTACTGCAGTGTTCTCCAACCTTGGAGAGCTACGCTGGCTGGGTCATGCTGGCCAGTTGTAGGCCAAAAACATCTGGGGACCCAAGGTTGGAAAGCACTGAATCAATCTATCTATCTATCTATCTATCTATAGAAAAAGCATTTCACATACCTTCTAGAGCAGTGTTGTCCAACCTTGGGTCCCCAGATGTTTTTGGCCTACAACTCCCAGCATGCCCCAGCCAGCATACAAGAAGCAGATGGGAGCGATTACAGATTCTTTATACCTGGGAAAATATATTTATTTTGATTTCTAAAATTTCTGAGTCCCCTTTCCAGCAGATGTGCTCATGGCGAAGGAATGGCACAGTACATTCCAGCCTCGGGTCAGATGGCAAGCGTGGAGGGTCTGTAAGGGTCTGGAGCAGTGTTCTCCAACCTTAGGTCCCCAGATGTTTTTGGCCTACAACTCCCAGCATGCCCCAGCCAGCATAGCTGGCTGGGGCATGCTGGGAGTTGTAGGCCAAAAACATCTGGGGACCCAAGGTTGGAGAACACTGTCTTAATGCATGTCTCTCATGCTGGGAGTTGTAGGCCAAAAACATCTGGGGACCCAAGGTTGGAGAACACTGCTCTACTGGGGTGCTGTTCAGGTTTCAGGATGGCAGAAACCAACCTGGGACAAAGGAACACAATGGCTGATCCCTCAGTTTTGAAAATGTATGATCTAGGGCAGTTGCCCAGATCTGTTGCCCTTAAGTGAAATGGTTCCCATGTTAGGTAGAGAGAGACATGGCAGTTTTTATATTAGCAAAACTGGAGATTAATTTTAGGTGGTGCGCTAATTAAGAAAAGGAAACAGAAGCCGAATTAGGTAGCATTATCAAGTTGTCGGAGGGGATGTAAGCCTCAAAAGAAATAACATTCTTGCCCAAGAGTCTTCTAATAATTCTAAAGCAATTAAACACGATTATTTTGTTGTTCTTCAATTGCAGTAGGGGTCTAGATGAGGTCTAGATGTGGAACAGCTTCCCCAGAGATTTCAGACCTGGGGATGCAGAAGACTTCTTTTGTATAGATTTCCCCCTAACCATTCCTTGTTGCAAGAGACAGAGCTGGCTGCAGCTGCACTCTTGAAAGACCTCACAGGAATGCCATTTGCACAAAGGTATGTACCTAGAAATATGTGCTGTGCTTTTAAAGGAAAAGTATTCCCCCCCCCAAAAAAAAGTGCTAAAAAAATTGGGTGTGGGAGGTATGTCTGTGCTACAAGTTTAAATCTCTTTCAGAACTGTTTAACTATCTTCTCTTCCAGCTGAGGATGTCTGGAATTGAAGTTCCGCGATGTGATGAGGGATCTCCAGAAAGAATTCTCCATGTCTTGACAAAACTCACATTTGTCATTGATGGAAGCCGTGGTGGTTCAACTCTTTTCAAACTGATTTCAGTTTTGTAGTGCTAATGCATCTTAAGTCATTAATGGTGCAAGCCTATGCATGTCTACTTGGAAGAGAATCCCACTGGGTTCAATGGAACTTACTATACACACTTACCTGGGAGTAAGTCCCATAGCACTGCAGCCTAAATATACATTCTGCACTATTTTTTTTTTCTGGTGGCTTATGCCATAATCAGTTCATCAGTCATTAAGATGCCACGAGACTTTTTGTTGTTTGTGCTCCAAAATGGGTATTCGTGGTTAATTATTTTGCAGTGATTGGGCAGAGGATCTTGGTAGAGAGTAACTTCTGATTTTCTTGGACCAACTGCATTTTCTCCTGAACAAAAGAATCCCATTTTTATTTTGCATCTGAGTTTAGAATGGAGCAGAGATCCAAATTTTCATAGATGCAGAAAAGCCATCATTTAGGGCAGAGGTAGACAACCTGGGCCCTCCAGATGTTTTCGAGTACAAGTCCCAAACTTCCTGACCATTGGTCATGCTGGCTGGGGCTGATGGGAATTGTAGTCCAAAACATCTGGAAGGTGCCAGGTTGCCTATCCCTGATTTAGGGACTCCACTAAGGGCTTAAATACCAAAATTGTCATATCAGCTTGAAGGGATACCTTTTAAAAAGCTACCAGTATTGGCAAATTTTAAACAAATAAGGATCTGCATTTTCAAGGATTCTACTAATAATTTCCTTGACCAACCAGATGCCTCTGGGAAGCTTACACGCATGGGCTGGGTATATGGTGTAGAATGTTTGGAGAAGCTCTCAGGAGCCCCATTCCAGTGCTGGGTGGGGTCAAAGGTAAGGGGTTGGGGCCAAAATACAAAAAAACAACAACACAACACCAGATTGGGATCCCGGGTCTGAGGTTCAACACCCCTGACGTAGAAGCACTCAGGGGCTGGCTATATGGTGTAGAAGCACTCGGGACAGATATATGGCATAGAAGCACTCGGGGGCTGGACAGAGAGCGTAGAAGCACTCAGTGGCAGGCAAGAGGGCGTAGAAGCACTCAGGGGCTGGAGAGAGGGCGTAGAAGCACTCAAGGGGTGGGTATATGATGTAGAAGCACTCAGGAGCTGGAGAGAGAGCATAGAAGCACTGGGGGGTGGAGAGAGGGCGTAGAAGCACTCGGGGGCTGGAGAGAGGGCGTAGAAGCACTCGGGGGCTGGAGAGAGGGCGTAGAAGCACTCGGGGGCTGGAGAGAGGGCGTAGAAGCACTCGGGGGCTGGAGAGAGGGCGTAGAAGCACTCGGGGGCTGGCGAGAGGGCGTAGAAGCACTTAGGGACTGTATAGAGGGCGTAGAAGCACTTAGGGTCTGTATAGAGGGCGTAGAAGCACTTGGCTGTATAGAGTGGAAGCACTCGGGGCTAAATAGAGGGCGTAGAAGCACTTGGGGGGCTGGATAGAGGGCGCAGAAGCACTCGGGGGCTGGACAGAGGGCGTAGAAGCACTCGGGGGCTGGCGAGGGGGCGTAGAAGCACTCGGGGGCTGGCGAGAGGGCGTAGAAGCACTCGGGGGCTGGCGAGAGGGCGTAGAAGCACTTAGGGACTGTATAGAGGGCGTAGAAGCACTTGGCTGGATAGAGTGGAAGCACTCGGGGCTAAATAGAGGGCGTAGAAGAACTTGGGGGGCTGGATAGAGGGCGCAGAAGCACTCGGGGGCTGGACAGAGGGCGCAGAAGCACTCGGGGGCTGGACAGAGGGCGTAGAAGCACTCGGGGGCTGGACAGAGGGCGTAGAAGCACTCGGGGGCTGGACAGAGGGCGTAGAAGCACTCGGGGCTGGACAGAGGGCGTAGAAGCACTTTGTCTACAGGTGCTAGCCACTAGGTACTTTCCACAACAGGCCTTTACCCATTGAAGCTGAACCTACAACTCTACAACCTACTGAACTAATTTTCCAGTCCGCACCCCACGAGATAAATATTGTGTGTGTTTACAGAGCAGTAAAGGTGCTCAGCCAGACGACCCTCTTAAAAGGTTTTAGTATCTCTCATCTGCCTTCAGGTGTAAGCTTTGCTCATCCAGTCAGACCTTATTTTGGGATGCAGGGCGAGTGGTGCAGCAGTTTTGCAGGTTTGACGTCTTTGCTTATATGATCCCCACAGAAAGATCTTATAAATCTATTCCCTGAAAACGCCTTTCACTCTCCCCCCCCGCCCCATTCCACTCTTTGTAAATGTGTCAGCATTTGCCATTTCCTTTTAAACTGTATAAAGGAGCTGAAAGTGACAGGTCAATTAATCAAGAGTAGCGATTTTCCCAGCGCAATGGCCCCTTCCAGGGTTAAAACAAAGAGCAACAATTCCCAGATATTCTCATTTCAGGGCCTCACCGAATTTAATGCCTGTTAACCCCTAAGGACTCCTGAAACATTTGCACTCTTCGGGCCCACCGCCAAACTTTGCATGCCGCAAATGAAGTAATGCCATACCTGTCCATCTGTCTGGCCCATTGCTTTACAATATTTGGAATAAAAATTGAATTTCGTATAATTTTTCTGTGACATTGTTTAGAAAGAGACCATTTGTATGTGTCAGAATGAAACGCAAATCGCCCCGCCGGTCCATGGAAGTGTGATTTCTTGATTGATATTTTGTAATGCGCGATTGTTATGATTGCTACTCGGTTGTATACCGTCCCGCTCCTCCAGAAGAAAATGTAATGGAAAATCGAGCTGGAACAATTATACACAGATGGTACCGTCCCCATGATGCCAGCTCTCCGTATAGCAGCTTGTATTTCTGCACCACAACTGGTACGAATTAAGCCTTCGTTGTCATGCAGTTGCTGTTCAACTCCACTAGCCATCGCTCAAGCACAGTTCCGCTGCTGAGTGAGAGGCAAAATGTTGACACCTCTTTTTCTTTTCTTAGCAATTATGTGCCGGCTGAGGGTTCCCATTGACACGGGGCCAAACAAGACATCACATTCAATGTACAGCCGCCGCCGAAAAGGCGAAGCGCGCCTTTTGCTCTCCTTTGTAACATCGAGTAGAAGAACTACTCAAGTTGTGACATCACAATGTTTTGCATTCCCTCCCACCAGCAATGGCCAATGTTGTTATAGAGTTGGGGCCAAGAGAAATGCAAGAAATTGTGATGTCGTGGTTAGGGTTGCCATGTGTCCTACTTTACAGAGGACAGTCCTCTGTTTGAAGGTGTCCTCTAACTGAAGGGCTGTCGAGTCTAAGTCCATTTTAAAGATTTAGAGCCATAAGAAGAGAGAGCAGGGGGCCCTTGAATGAAGTTGCCCATCCACCATTAGCACCTGGACCGCACCCTTCTTCCCTATCATGTCCCTGTTGGCGGAATCCTCTTCAGAGAGGGAGCTCGAGCTCCCAGGAACAAGCAGCAATGAGGAGCAGTCCATGTCAGGAGGAGGACCAGAAGGAGTCTGGGCCCTTGGGAGAGATGGCCGTGGGTCAACTCTGCCTCTGAGACAGAGACTGAGTGACCACCAAGCCAAGAGCAGCAGCAGTGTCTCAAGAGGCAGGCCAGCTGTGAGAAGGAGTGCCCGTTTGCAAAAGGAGCCTCCTCATGAGTAAAGGACTCCTCATAAGGAGGGCTTCTTCCAGAAGCCTCTCATGAGCTTCAGCTGACACCTGGATGGGGCTCTGACAATTCCAGCTTATAAGCTCTTAGTTGAGACCTGCTGCTTGCTGGAACAACACCATTATTTTAGCTCCCAGTGTCTTGCTTCTCCTCAGGATGATTTCTTGTGCCACTGACCCTTGGACTCCTCGTAAGACCCTGCTTTTGGACTATGCTTTTTTCTGGACTGGTAATACCGTGCTTTTGATCTTTGCCTGCCTGCTGGCTTTGCTAAATTCAGTTGCCCCTAGCTTGTCCCAGGGCTGAGCCTGAGCAAGCCATAAGAGGAACTCAAAGCAGTCTAGGGAGGGTTCCCAAGCTTTTTGTCAGCAAAGTTGCTGCCATCAAACCAAGCCCGTGTTGCACAGTTAAACTTCGCCCTATTCATAGAATCATAGAAAAGTAGAGTTGGAAGGGGCCTACAAGGCCATCGAGTCCAAATCAATGCAGGAATCCAGGTCAAAGCATCCCTGTCTGACAGATGGCTGTCCAGCCGCACCTTGAATGCCTCCAGACTGGGAGAGCCCACCACCTCCCTAGGTAGTTGGTTCCATTGTCTTATTGCTCTAACAGTCAGGAAATTTTTCCTAATGTTTAGGTGGAATCTGGGTTCCTGTCACTTGAGCCCATTATTTCAGTGTCCTGCAAACTGGGATGATCGAGAAGAGATCCTGGCCCTCCTCTGTGTGACAACCCTTTAAGTACTGGAAGAGTGCTATCATATCTCCCCTCAGTCTCCTCTTCTGAAGGCTAAACATGCCCAGTTCTTTGTCTCTCCTCATAGGGCCTTGTTTCCAGTCCCTTGACCACCTTTCTTGCCCTCCTCTGAACCCTCTCCAGTTTGTCTACGTCCTTCTTAAAGTGTGGTGCCCAGAACTGGACGCAGTACTCAAGATGAGGCCTAACCTGTGCTGAGTAAAGGGGAATTATCACTTCACGTGATATGGAAGCTATACTTCTATTAATGCAGCCCAAAATAGCATTTGCCTTCTTTGCAGCCACATCGCATTGCTGACTCATATTCAGTTTGTGATCTACCACAATTCCAAGATCCTTCTCACTTGTAGTATTGTTGAGCCAAGCGTCCCCCATTCTGCAACTCTGCATTTGGTTTCCTTTCCCTAGGTGCAGCACTTGGCATTTATCCCTATTAAATTTCATTCTGTTGTTTTCGGGCCGGCCCAGCGCTCCAGCCTATCAAGATCGCTTTGAACGTTGTTTCTGTCTTCCAGAATATTAGCTGTTCCACCCAACTTTGTGTCATCTGCAAATTTGATAAGCATTCCCTGCACCTCCTGATCCAAGTCATTAATAAAAATGTTGAAGAGCACTGGGCCCAGGACCGAGCCCTGTGGTACCCCGCTCATTACCTCTCCCCAGTTTGAGAAGGAACCATTGATAAGTACTCTTTGAGTCCGATTCTGTAGCCAATTGTGGATCCACCTGTTGTTCCATCTAGCCCACTTTTAGCTAGCTTGCTAATCAGGATATCATGAGGCACTTTGTCGAAAGCTTTGCTGAAGTCCAGATATATGATGTCCACAGCATTCCCACAGTCCACAAGGGAGGTTACCCGATCAAAAAATGAGATCAGATTAGTCTGGCAGGAATTTGTTCTTGACAAATCCATGCTGGCTTCTAGTAGTAATCACTGCATTGTTTTCAAGATGCTTGCAAACTGACTTTTTTATAATCTGCTCCAAAATCTTCCCGGGGATTGATGTCAGACTGACTGGCCTATAGTTCCCAGGTTCCTCCTCCTTGCCCTTTTTGAAGATGGGAACAACATTTGCCCCCCTCTAGTTATCTGGCACTTCACCTGTCCTCCATGATTTCTCAAAGATAGTAGACAGTGGTTCTGAGAGTTCTTCTGCCAGTTCCTTTATTACTCTAGGATGCAGCTCATCAGGCCCTGGAGATTTAAACTCATTCAAAGTAATCAGGTGTTCCTTGACCATTTGCCTATTAATCTCAAGCTGCAATTCTGCCCCTTCAGTCTGCACTTCAGGTTTGCCAGGGGGGTCATAGACCCTCTTTTGGGACAAGACCTCTTTTGAGCCGAAGTAGGAATTGAATACTTCCGCCTTTTCTTTGTCTTCTGTTATCAATTTGCCATCCTCACTGCGTAGTTGAACTACCATTTCTTTCCTCTGTCTTTTACTATGCATGTATCTGAAGAATATTTCCTTTTTCAAAAACTCCCACCCCTCCTGGGCTACTTTTCTCATTAGAGTCGCTTGCCATGGGACCTTACTTATCATTGTTCTGAGTTTATTAAAACTGGCTTTCCTAAAATCCAGGGTACGCATTTGGCTACACTCAGCTTTTGCTTCATTTAGAATCAAGAACTCAAGAATAACATGGTCACTTTCCCCCAGAGTTCCCATAACTGCCACTTTATCCACTAAGTCGTCTCTGTTGGTTAGAATCAGGTCAAGGATAGCCGATCCTCTAGTTCCTTCCTCCACTTTCTGTAGGAGGAAGTTATCAGCAACACAAGTCAGGAATTTCTTGGAGGGGCCATGTTTGGCAGAATTTGTCTAACAACAGATATCAGGGAAATTGAAGTCCCCCATCGCTTTTGCTATTACGGTACCTCTTTTCTCCTAACCCAGAAAAAAATAACTTTCAGATGTTGTCCTTCTGTGGAGCAGTATTCCATTCCAGTTTAGTTTTACCTTTATGTATTGCTTCATACAACTAAAAGGAGGAGTCCCCGAGTGATTTACAAGGAAATAATAAAAACATCAAAAACTCCAAATATGGTATAAAACAAGATATTTCCCCCAGGGTTTTTTCTTTCTCTGCCTTTCTATATGTTCCATTACACAACCACAAGGTGGCGATGCAGCATAGCAGAATTGAGAAAATACACCAGCTTCTCATTCCGATTCATCTGCCATTTCCAAATACTAAACTTTCCTCGCTGTAAAATAAATAAATAAATAAATAAAATAAAATAAAATTAAAAGCCACGGAAATGCTTGGAAAGCACAGGAGAGGCCCTGGAAGACGACAGTGTCATGTAAACCACTTGCAAACAACCGTGATTGGGAATCGTGAGCATGCAATAAATGCCTTGTGTAGAGACGCCGTAGATAATCCAAATGCCCAGGAAAAGAAAATGTCTTTGCCTGCCACCTAAAAGATGACAAAGTTGACACCAAGTGAGCTTCCCTGGAGAGAGCATTCCATAATCAGGTGGCTACCACAGAAAAGGCCCGTTCTCTCTTCGCCACCCTCCAAACAGCTCTCTGAGGGGGCACAGAGAGAAGGGTCTCCACTGTTGCTCTTACGGTCCGGCAGGTTTGTATGGAGAAAGGCAGTCCTTGAAGTACTGGGGTCCTGAGACGTGCAAGGCTTTATTGGTCAAAACAACACTTTGAATTGGGCTCAGAAACAAATTGGCAGCCAGTGCAGGGGTTCAGAACTGAAGTTAATATTTGGTATACATCTCGTTCCGGTCAAAAGTCTGGCTGCACTAGCTGCAGTTTCCAGACTGTCTTCAAAGTCAGCCCAATATAAAATGCATTGCAGTAATCCAACCTAGAGTTTATCAGAGCGTAGACCACTGAAGCCAACCCATCCCCATCCAGATAGGGCAGTGATGGTGAACCTATGGCACGGGTGCCACAGCTGGCACGCAGGGACCTCTCTGTGGGCACTCGAGCCATTGGTCACCAGATCGCGAAAAGACCGTCCCCTTCTGCAAAACACTAATGATCCTGTTCTTTCTCACAGTGTGGAACAGAATGATTTCATTCTAGAATTCCAGTTACAGAATTCTTTTCTACATTGTTATCACATTTAAAAGATTTTGAAGAATGATGCACAGAGCATGGCTTGGATGTAAAGCCCTAACAGTTGACCTGAGTGCTGCATGTGTTGCTCTCAAACTAACGGAGTATGAGCCAAGGTTTGACAAATTATCAGCATGCATGCAATAGCAAAAATCACATTTTGGGCACTCGGACTCAAAAAGGTTCGCCATCACTGAGATAGGGTCATAGCTAGGACACTAGCCGAAGCTGGTGGAAAGGCCATGTATCTCCACTGACAATGGTGGATCCAAGGGTGCGTGCACTTGCTCCTTCCAGGTGAGTAGGAGGGAGCTCATCTAGAACTGGTTGCACCTCACCTAGCCTGGACTGAGATGCCACGTATTAACAGCAGTATTGGTCTTATCTGGATTGGGCTTCAGTTTGTTGGCCCTCATCCCGTCCATGACTGAGACCAGGCACCCACTCGCTCAGCACATCCACCACCACACCTGCTTGCGATGTAAAGGAGAAACAGAGCAGCTGTGTGTCATCAGCATACTGATGACAATGCACTCCAAAACGTCATATGACCCAAGGCATTTGCAGCACCTCAAATGCTCTTTTTCCCCCCCGGGAGAGAGAGAAGAAAGGCTGTGGTTGTTGAGGAAGGAGGTGTAATGGTATTGGCAAGGGGAAGGCGAGAGGCAGCTTCTAGCCAGATGTGCCAGTTCTCCATGCAGGCATGATGTAGTAGTTAGAAGGCTGAACTAGGACTGGAGACTCCCGGGTTCAAATTCCCACTTGGCCGTGAAACTCAATGGGCCAGTCACTGTCTCTCAGCCTAACCTACCTAACGGTTGTTGTATGGAAAAACTTGCTGGGAGAACCATGTACACCACCCTGAGCTGCTTGGAGGAAAACTGGGATAGAAATGGAGCAGATAAAGATAGAAAGGCTTTGGGTGGAGGCTGGGAGAGGCAATGTGTCAAAGCCAACGGTTTCTCCCAACCCTTCAGAAGCTTGTCTTGTGCTTCATCTTCTGAGCAGTGATCCAGCGATCGTGCAAATGGGCAAAAAAATCTACATCTAAGTCACACACTGCTCTTCTTGGTCATCTTAGTGGTTGAGTTTGGTAAGAGGATGAGCAGCTCCAGTGAAGGAAGGAGAAAATGCAACACCAAAAAAGAGGACCACTAGAGGTGGGCACTTCGAGCTCAGAGTTGCCATTAAATCATTAGCCAGTTTCTTTTGCAGGCTGTGCAGATGGTTTGGGAACGGCTTGTCGTGCCAGGGTGCCCAAATAATGTAAAACTGTTGTTTTGGATACATCCCACTGACAAGAGCCCCCTGGACTTGCTCCTCCCCTTCACCATTGCTGCAACCTGCTTGTTCACCTGCCTCTCGTCCTGGCCCGGACAACGGTGAGAAGCAGCAGCAGGAGATGCCGCAGCCTCCTTGCTTCCTGGATCTCTGCCTGCCTGGCAAGGAAGCTAGTGAACTGGGACTCAGGAGATCCGGGTTCTAGTCCCCGCTCGGCCATGAAACTCACTGGGTGAGTCACTGACTCTCAGCCTAACCTATCTCACAGGGTTGTTGTGAGGATACAATGGAGAGGAGGAGGAGGATTATGTAAGCCGCCTCGGGTTCCTTGCAGGAAAAAAGGTGGGGTATAAATAGAATAAATAAATAAATAAAGAGCAGCGGTGGTGGCAAGCAGGTACACTCACTGAGGGTGGGAGCCCATTGAGGGCACTTCGGCCAAGCTGGAGCTGGCATTGGTGTAACTCATTGAAAACAGGCACAGAATAATGTGCATGCCTCTGGTCCCACTCACCTCCTCTCCTAGGCCAGTGCCCGCCTCTTCCCTTTCTATCATTTTGGATCCTCGTGGGTGGGGACTTCCGTTTTTAAAAATGGTAGATTTATATCCTTGCAGCTGTGTATGCCGTTCACCCCTCAGTACCCTTTAGATTCCATCCGCAAATGTGCTTCAGCAGCTGCCAAACCTGGCTACTTTCAGATCGAAGAACTCGACTGCTTTGTAATCCTACCTCAAGCTCTCCTGCCCCTCCACGTCCTGCTGATGGCATCAACTTGATCCGGCTGTGACCGGATGCACCACTTGCCAGCCTGGCTGTGCTTGAGAGAGAGCTGCAGCCGATCACAGTAAATGCACCTGCACGATGCATCTGCTTTGCAAACACAGATTTGTTGCATTCTCACATTACGCTGTTCAGCGTATGATTAAAACATCACAGGTGTAAACCTAACAAATGCAATGTGTGACGTGTCTACTACGCAATGTTACGGTCCCACAGGTTTAAGCTTGCAATGCAAACCTATATAAATGCCTTGTCAGAGGTTTATTGAGTTCAATTATTCTTCCAAGTATAGGATTGCAGCCTTAAGCGCTGCAGTGGCAGGAGTGGGCGATTCCAACTCACCCTTGTAAAAAAGGAATTCTGTGGAAATTAGTCAGCAGCTGAAAAGAAACTTTGGATCCAAACTTGATGCACTCAAGTCAGACTTTGAACGTTCCTCCCAGGAGAGGAGGTAGAACTAGAAAGCCTTTGGCTCGAAATCTGCTTTTGTGGCTTGCTGCCATCTCTAGTTCTCATGAAAACAATGTACATCAAGTTTCCTCTACGGGTTTAATTTCTTTTGGTGATAATTTGAAACAATCTGTTCCCCATCCCACAAAATCCTGGATCTTTGCCTTTCTTCAGCAAAGTCAGAAAAACTCAGACCCAAACTTCATGAAATGTACAAAATCCACTTATATTTTGAGTTTTGACACATTTTTGTAAAATCTCCATGCCATTGGGTTTGGAGGATAGCTGAACAGCAACGGGCAATTATGCACAAAAAGTCAAGCAAGCACAGAGCTGTCCCGGCAGAAAAGAGGGGGACTTGGCTGGATTTGAACAAGGGTAATAATTACAATAACTGAGGGGGATCCCGGAAGAATATGGAGGTGATGGGGGGAATGGCTGGTTTGCTTCTCTGACGAAGAAACGTTTTTAGAAAGAAAAAAAAATAACCATCAACTTTCTAACTAGCACTGAGCCAATATGCCTCCCCTCAGCTTCACCACCACAGACTGTGGGGGTATCTGGGTAATCTTGGGGGCGGCAGCACAGCCCAGGAACTTGCCAATGACAGCAGTTTTGCTCCTGGGTGGGTGCTGTCGTGTGCCATTCCCTTACCTGCCTCAAGGCTCAAAAGTCAGGACTAAGAAGTATTGCCCTCGTTTCGATTGCTTCACGAGGACACCTTGGATGTGACGACTGGTCTATGAAGCTTCCTGCTTTCACTCTGGAGGAGCCTTGAGGGAGAAAAAGGTGCTCGCCGCCAGCAGCTGAGCCTGCGGTACCTGCTACAACCAGAACCATGAAACAAAAAAAAAGGGGGCAAGGAGAGATGTTTTGTGGATGCTTCTGCCTTCTCCCCAGACCCCCCCCCCACGTTTGTGCTGATATTTTTTTTGGAGGGGGGACTTTCAGCTTGGTCTAACACAAACAATGGTAAAGCATGGAATACAAAACTACGCTGGCTGGGGCATGCTGGGAGTTGTAGGCCAAAAACATCTGGGGACCCAAGGTTGGAGAACACTGGCTTAGGCTCGTCATCGCTATGAAGCCCACGCAGACAACAGCATCATTCAGTTACTCTACACCTGGTTATAGATTTGATGACTGACCCCTGAATATGCAAACAGACTCCATTGCAAACATTCATGCCTGGGATGATGTGAAAGTTCTACCTGTAATGTCATATCTGCGACGATGCCCACATTCACCCATACCAGCCATCACCTGATGTTGCAGTGAGGCTCTTAACTTTCAAAAAGCATACAGACACCAGTAATTCTGAAGAGAGAGTGTGTGTGCGTGTGCGTGTGATTTAAGCCACCTTCTTTTTTAGAAAAGCAAAACCCCAGAAATTTGCTCCTATTCAGGAAGTGTATGCTCACACATATAGACCTGGTTCATATGATCATAATAAGCTATGGTAGCTTATTTAAATCATGACATGTGCCGGGCACAATTTCCATAATCACCACCTGGGTGCAGCTTTTCAATTCATCCAAACCTGGGCAGCATGGCTTGTTGGAAGTGGAAACAACCTTCCAATAACCCATGGGTTGTTGTAGGGTTATTGGAGGGTTGTGTCAGGATCTGGGTTGTGGGCAGCAAGGGTTCAGGGCCAGGAAAGATGGAGGCTGAGAGAACAGTAGGCCCAAGGTTCTGCATGGGTTCAGGGCAACAGAGTCTAAACAGGGGCCAGAGGCAGAGGGCAAGTCCAGGCAACAGGCACAGGGTCCAGCACGGGTTAGTACAACAGAGTCCAAGCAGGGGCCAGAGGCAGAAGGCAGGTCCAGGCAACAGGCACAGGGTCCAGGAAGAGGCAGGGGTCAGGAACCAAGACGTACCAGGCTGAGCAGGGCCAGAGGCAGAAGCATTGACCAGGAACAAGCAGGAGGTCAAGCACAGTGAGGCAGGGTTGGATGTAGCAAGAGCTCAGGAACAGACTGCAGCTAGCACGAAGGACCGTGTTGCTGTGGCAAAGACTGCAGTGCAGAGGCAGTCTTCATATATAGGGCTTTCCAGCAGCTCCCAGCTGGGCTGCATTAGCAGACCTGGGACAGCTGGAGGCCTGCGGCAGGATCCGCTAAGCCGCAGGAGGATGTGGCTGCTGTCCAGGAGCGGCCACTAGATGGAGCTGTGGTGCTGCACTGGTGGAGCAGATCCTGACAGATTGTTTCTACCTCCAATAAGCCACGTTGCCCAGGTTCAGACAACACAAGCTGCATCTGGGCGGGGATTATGGAAATCATTAGGAACATGCACGCAATCAAATACAGTATACCTTGAAGGCAAGTACTGGTCTGAGAGCGTTTTGCAAACCAGCAAAATTTTTAATAAATTTGCGCTTGAAAACAAGTGACGTCTTGCAGACAAGTAGTTGAGGATGTAACCGCCCTCACCTCAAGGGGCGAGCGGGCGAAATTGGTCCCGCTAACGCCCGCCAGAGACTCGCTGATATATGTGTTTTGATTACAAGCACGGTTCCGGAACGAATTATGCTCTCAATTCCAAGCATGCTGTAGTCATGTGGACTAAGCTACCATGGCTTATTATGGTTGTGCAAAATGGCCCATAAGCACTATCTTACCCAGGCACCAGCGGAGCATCGATGAAGGCTTCAAATTCCTAAAAGACTGGCAGATAATAGAAACTGAGAGGCTTGGCTGCCTTTTACACATATAACACATACCTCAGGTGTGATTCCTAATGAGAACTAATAATAACACTGGAAAACCAATGCTCTTTCCCTTCAAGGGCCCCCACTCATATAGATTAAAAAAGAGTACCGGTACCAACTCTGCAAAAACTCCAAAGAGCAAACATATTTATGTTTACTAAGTCTGATGTTTACTATTTATATATTGAAGGAGCTTAATTGCATCATAAGCTCTTGTAGATCCAATATAATTCCTTCTGTATCATAAAAGACTAAATGCGCCATCCTATGCATGTTTAGCTATGCTGGCTGGGGCATGCTGGGAGTTGTAGGCCTTTTTTCTGTCTAAACTTGCATAGGATTGTGCCATACAGCTTCAATTCTATTCACACTTAGCTGGGGGTAAGCCCCATTAAACTCAGGAGGAGACTGCAAGTCCCCTGTTGGTTTAAATGAAGAGACAGACTGGATGGTTGTGTTGAATAAAGTGATGGATAATATTGCCATACGTCTGCTCTTTTAAAAAAAAAAAAAATGTGAATAGTTGTTTGACCATTATGTAGGTTTACCGTATATGTTTAGTCTATATGCTTAGGATATCTGTTTGTAGTTTTCTAATTGTATAGGTTTATTTTAGAGAAATAATAATTTTGAAATATCTAACCACTGAAGAAAAAGTTGTGGTAGAAGCATGTTGGGCATTTGAGTGATGTAGTAAGCTGCTGGGATTTTTAAATTTCTATTTTTGAGGTTATAAAGTTGGTGTATGTGTTTTGTGTAGGTACATTTATCTTGTCTAATTTTAATACATTACATAGTCCCAATTTGTCAGGAGGAGGAGGAGGGAGGAGGAGGATTTGCATAGCTTGTTGGGATACATTTCCTGCTGTGATCATCTCACTTCTTCCATTTCCCCAGCTATGTGCCTGATTTATTTGTCCAGTCATAACACCAGTTATCTGCCCAGTCATATTTGTCCAGTCATCACGTTATTGTATTAATACATGTAAGTCCTACCCCTCAAATAAACATTTCCCTTACTGTGTCCAGTTTAGCAAGGGTATTGGTTAAGAGACTGTGAGGTTGATTTTTCTTCTGGGAACTTGGTTCAGATCAGGGGTGACAAAAGGGCTGTGCCTCATTCGATAAGGCTTGTGATTTATTAGCTGTGGATTTACTAGCTGCAGACTGAACAACGTGGCACTTGCCAAAGAAAGAAAGAAGCATTTACTCTCCAGGCTGTAGATCCCCTGCTTATAAAGACACCCCCGAAGTTCATATGTCATAGCTTGCCAAATAGTTTTCTCGTGGGTCATGGGAGTGGGGGCTTGAAATGTGCAACGGAGGGCAGCTGTATGTTTAGGAGGAGGAGAGCATGCCTGATGTCTCATGACATTCTCACACCACTCTTTGACGCTGGATGCTTCCAGACAAACAGGGATGTTGCTTGAGGAATTGCAGTTGCGGAGGGAAGGCTAACTCTCCGCTCTCCACATGCTGCTGCAGCCCCCCCCAAAAAAATCTTCCCCTGCATGGCAATTATGCTCGGGGGGGGGGGAAGTTTCCTATTGGATTGGGATGATCTGGGGCAGGATGCAAATTAATTGAAATATATATTTATTTGAGATTGATGGAGTGCCTCTCCCAGCATGAACCTACCTATACAGTGTGAACATCATCTGGGGCGGGGGGGCTCCAGGTGCCTCCTCTGAGGGAGGTTCAGGGGATGGCAATAAGGACAGGGCGTTCTGGGTGGTGGCCCCCCCCAACTGTGAAATGCTCTCCCCAGTGAGGCCCACTTGGCACCAATATTGTCATCCTTTTGGCACCAGGGCTAAGATTTTCCTCTAGTCCCAGGCATTTGACAGCATATAAGGTTTTACTAGGTCCTGGGATTTATAGAGCAGTGTTCTCCAACCTTGGGTCCCCAGATGTTTTTGGCCTACAACTCCCAGCGTAGCTGGCTGGGGCATGCTGGGAGTTGTAGGCCAAAAACATCTGGGGGGCCAAGGTTGGAGAACAATGTTATAGAGAGTCTATATTGTTTTGTAAATGGCTTTTATTGTATGTTTTATATTATATTTTTAATCTTTTGTAAACAGCCCAGAGAGTTTTGGCTATTGGGAAGTATAGAAATGTAGTGGTGGTGATAGTAATTGTCTGGCTTTGCCTCCACTGAAATTTTAAATAAATCCTAGTAAAATTTTTCTAAATTTGCATGTGTGTGAGAGAGAATTAGCATATGCAGATTTTATGCAGACTTGTGTCCTAGTTATGGGCCCCGGGGCTCCACATTTTTTAAGTGCCCCTGCAGACAAAGCTTTCCTTGCTCAATGCACAAATGTCTTTCGACTGGTAGCGGGAAGAGCCCTCTGTCTGAAAGCCCCCACAACCTTCACGTGCTGTGAGGTGTGACCCGGAGTCATTGTTTCCAGCTGTTAGGCATCCAAGGTCAGATGGGGAGATGGAAACATCTGGGCAGGCCCTGTTTAAGACGTGACTGCAGGCGACCCACCCAGTGCTTCGTTGGTCCATATTTCCATGGAGTTTCATAGATCCTAGAGTTGGAAGGAGCCTACAAGGCTATCGAGTCCAACCCCCTGCTCAATGCAGGAAACTAGAGGAGGGGTCTCCCATCCAAGGAATAACCAGGCCTGACCCTGCTTAGCTTTCCACACTCAGACAAGCTGAGCCAGCCTATGGGTTGAGCCCAGGCCAGCCTGACCACCAGTTGCTCCCAGATGGCTACCGAGTTAATGCTTTGTAGGAGGAAAGAACGTTCCTCAAGCGGGAGACTTCGCGTTCTCGGTGCTCAGGAGCAGGAAAGCGACGGACTTCATTAATATGCGCTCGTCACGCTCGTCAACTCTGCTCTAAGCAACCTGGAATAAAAACTGGCCGAATGTGGTCAAATTGATCGGCCCATATTTATGAACAGCTGTAGGACTCATCAACATTAAAGGGGGAGAAAGAGCAGAGAATCTCATGAACTGTGGAACGTTCTGGAATGTGCCATCAAGGAACCAGTTTTAGGGGAGCAGCGGCTCTTGTTTTCCCTTGGCGGAACACAGCCATGGATTGATCACAAGCGGTACCTTTCTCAGAGCCATCAGCTATTCCCCGCCCCAATATCCATTATCAGCAGTCAGGGAGTTCAGACCGGATGCGTACATGAACTAGGTTTTGGCTGATGACAACAAATTGAACCAGAAGCTGTTTTCGCATTACTGCCTTATCGTTAATCTCTGTAAGCCACTCTGGGACCTTTTTTATTTTATTTTTTATTTTTTGGCTGAAGAGCAGGGTAAAGCAAATAAACGCAGTAAATAAATAACTACCTGCTCTGCTGGCATTTATGGAGATTTCTGGGAGATCAACAGACAGAGTGCCGTGCCTATATCAATTATACTTATTTAGGAAGCGTTGCTTTTGTAGGCGAGGAGGAAATTCGGCATAGCTGTATATCTTCCCTGTCTTCAGTCCAGCTATGCTGGAAGCATTTTGGCATGTCGTTGCACGGGGGGGGCGGGGGAGAGACAGATAATACAAGAAGCAGATGGGAGCGATTACAGATTCTTTATACCTGGGAAAATATATTTATTTTGATTTCTAAAATTTCTGAGTCCCCTTTCCAGCAGATGTGCTCATGGCGAAGGAATGGCACAGTACATTCCAGCCTCGGGTCAGATGGCAAGCGTGGAGGGTCTGTAAGGGTCTGGAGCAGTGTTCTCCAACCTTGGGTCCCCAGATGTTTTCGGCCTACAACTCCCAGCAGGCTGGGGCATGCTGGGAGTTGTAGGCCAAAAACATCTGGGGACCCAAGGTTGGAGAACACTGTCTTAATGCATGTCTCTCATGCTGGGAGTTGTAGGCCAAAAACATCTGGGGACCCAAGGTTGGAGAACACTGTCTTAATGCATGTCTCTCATGCTGGGAGTTGTAGGCCAAAAACATCTGGGGACCCAAGGTTGGAGAACACTGGTCTGGAGGCAGAGAGGGGCACGGGGGAGTCTGGAAGCAGCTCGGCCTTTTCCTGAGCAACAAACAGCTCAGACCGGGCAGTCAGCACCATCAGCAGCTCTATAGAGCCGTCTGGAACATAACTGGTCCCTCGTGGTATAAAGAGGTTTAAATATGTTCTTAAGGCTAATCTTAAAAAATGCAATATAAACATCAAAAACTGGGAAGCTCTGGCCCATGAACGATCTAAATGGAGGTTGGCCTTTCACAAAGGTTCCATGGACTTTGAAGAAGCCCGAGTGCAAGGTGAAAGGGAGAAACGTGCTAAGCGAAAAGCACGTCAAACGAATCCTTTACAGGACCATCCTCTATCTGGTAACCTGTGTCCTCACTGTGGGAAGCTGTGTGGATCTAGAATTGGCCTCCACAGTCACTTACGGACCCATCGCTAGAGTCTACACAATTTTCTTTAGAGTTTCCTTCCTTTTAAAATTTTTCTTTTTGTAAATTTTTTATCCTGGAAGACAATCTTACTCGGTCACAAGTGATCGCCTGATGATGATGTTAAGTCCCCTTTGTCTGCCGCTGTCTTAGCAGCTCTGATATCACAGATGTGGGGCAGCTCAATGCTAAACAGGATTTGTTGGGAGACCTTAGACCTAGAATTCTGAAGTCAATGAGCAACATTGACATTAAAGATGTAAGACCTATAGTACATCTAATCCAGCATCCTACTTCCATCCATGGCCAGCCAAATGTTTCCAGGAAGCCCACAAGGCAATAGTCCTCCCCTGTTGTTTGCCCTTCAGCAGTGGTTGTTCCAGGGCACATTGTCCCTGTATACGGAGAGCTCATTTACTCACCAGAGCTGATGGCCTCCAATAAGATGTCTCCTCTTCCGAGAATTTGTCAATCAAGTTAATTTTGGCACGGTGTGAAGATTTTTTATAGGGATGGACAAATCTGTCAATTTCTCTTTCTCCCACGTTTGAATTATTTAAATCTCAAGTTCTTTCCATCCCAAATATGAAGAAATTTGTGGATTTTGGTAAATTTGTATCAAAACTGAACTGAAATTCTCACCCACCTGTGCTGGCCAAATGAAATACATACAGCTATTCCTCCCAGCATGGGGATGACCACGTTGCAACTGAGTGAAGCACTCAATGCCCCAGGCTTGGATCAACAAATCTGTCCGTTTCTCCCACATTCGTGTGTGTGTGTGTGTGTGTGTGTGTGTGTTTTAATCTCAAATTCTTTCCCTCTCAGATATGGAGAAATTTGCGGATTCTGGTACATCCTTATAAAAAACGAGCAAATGAAATTCTCATCCATCCCTAGCAATGAAGTACGTACTTCCTTATGCCCGCACTGAATCTATGGCTATATAAGAGAGCTGCCCACACAGGCCCTGAGTACGTGGATGACATTTCAGGGGTGCAGTGCAGAAGAGTCAGATCAGCTGAGTAGTTTGGAAGCTCTTCGCCCGAAACAGACAGACAGACACTTGCTGCTGATGTGTGGCCCATAGAACATGGATAGTGCCACGGTGTCAGTCCGATCCTGTTCCTTCTTGCACTCAAGTACAAACCGGAAAACAAATCCACACCCTTGCTCCCTCTTCCCTTGCAAGTTATCCTCAGCCGGCCTGCTTTGGCAAGGCAGCCGATGATGACTTCGAATTTCTACCCCCACAAACACACACTCTGCTTTTTTCCTCTCTCTCTCTCTCTCTCTTTTTTTTTCTCCTTTAGCAGCCACCTGCAGCATCCCCTTTAGTCCCCCAGGGTAAAGATGCCAGCGCATATGACTCCTTCTGGACCAGGTGCAGTTAGACGGATCTAGCAGAATGTTAATAAAAAGTCTTGATGAAGAACAAAAAATAAATAAGCCCACTATTGCTGGTGAGGAATGCCTGCCACCAGGAAATTAAAAACCTGCATATGGCATACGCTGCCTGCCTCTACCCACATGAACGGCTTTTCATCACTGAAACAATGACCATCAAATCCAAAGGAACGCGGGGCAGGTGTGTGGCAAGCCAGTAAAAGGAAAAAGAAAAGGCCAATGTCTCGTGGTGAATCCCGGGCACCAAAAAGGTCAGCTAGATCAGCCATTCCCAGCCTGGTGCCCTCCAGATGTTTTGGACTTCGACTCGCATCAACCCCAGCTGGTCAGGAATTCTGGGAATTGTGCTCCAAAACATCTGGAGGGCACCAGGCTGCGGGTGGCTGGACTAGATACCTCCTACTAGGCTCCTCGGTGGTACACATCAGCCCCAACCCAGAGATAACCGTGCGCAGGGCAGCGCTGCGCGTGGCAGTTTGATTTGCACCACTTGCCTCCGAAGTACGACAGGCCGAACTTGCGCTTCCAGACGAAGCTTGTATTACGCCTTTGCCCTGCCTCATTCGCGGAACTGTACAGCGGGGCCCAGATGACGTCTTCCGCTTGGAACCCTCCTGTGTTTCCCCACCACTTTTTCAGTCTTTTTTTCTTTACATAAAAATATCCGTTAAGGAGGAGGATGGAATATCTCCACAATGCCTTTTGATTGGTAGTGCTAGGAGCTGTCCGTCTGGATGTACCCTGACTCTGGACAAAAGGGCGGAAATGCTGGTAGAGAGCCCCATCGTTTTAGAGGGTGTGGCTGTTCCTGTGACACACGGGCCGATCATCACCCTAGCTCAGTGTTCTCCAACCTTGGGTCCCCAGATGTTTCTGGCCTACAACTCCCAGCATAAGAATAAAAGCAATGTATTAAAAACTGGATAATTTTCAAAACCGTGGCTGGTCAGCAAGGACGGCTTCCTGGAACAGAGACGTCCTTCAGCAGGTGCGGTAAACAACACTGCGTTGGAGGCTGCCTGACCCCCAGAGGCAGGGAGTTCCAGAGAAGTGGAGCCACCACACTGAAGGCTCTTCTCCTGGTGGTCTCCAGTCAGGCCATAGGTCCATGTGGAACCAGCAGGAGAATGTCCTCCAATGACGGCAGTAACTGGGCAGGTTGTTAAGGGAGAAGGTGTTCCCTCAAGTATCCTGGTCCCAAGTTGTTTAGGGCTTTGTACACAAGCACCAGAACCTTAAACCTGGCCTGGTAGCGAATAGGCAGCCAGTGCAGTTCCTTCAGCAAAGGAATTGTATTCAAAAGATAAATGGATGGATGGGCTAGAAAATCTGAGTTCACCCCCCTGTGCAGCTAGAGCAGCCTTCCCCAACCTGGAGCACTCCAGATGTTTTGAACTACAACTCCCAGAATTCATGGCCATTGGCCATTATTGGTCCTAGGGCACTGTCTGAAGGTCTATGACCAGAACCATCATACATACTTCAGAGATGATTTGCTATTGACTCAGAGCGATTCTGCTATCCATTTCCTACGCACTTTAGTAGCGGCAGCTAAAATTAAAGCTGTTTTCTTCTGTATTTATTTATTATATTTATACCCCACCTTTTTTCCTGCAAGGAACCCAAGGCGGCTTACATAATCCTCCTCCTCCTCCTCTCCAATTTATCCTCAGAACAACCCTGTGAGGTAGGTTAGGCTGAGAGACCGTGACTGGCCCAAAGTCACCCAGTGAGCTTCATGGCCGAGTGGGGACTAGAACCCGGATCTCCCGAGTCCCAGTCCAACACTCCAACCACTACGCCACGCTGGCTCGCATAAGGCCATTGGTATCTGCTAACATAAAATTAACACAAACTCCACAATACCTTCCTGGATGTGTTCTGAAGCTACTGTATATCTTGCAGCAACCTTCTGAAGCTTGGGAGGTGGGAAAATGGACATTGTATGTATGCTGTCTAGCGCCCCATCCTGTTAAAAAGGTGGGATATAAATTTTATGCTGGATAGTCCTGGGCAAGCCACCTTATTTCCAATTCCAGTCTGTACAGGGAGAATATTGGTAACCTGCTCAGCATCTTCACAGTGAGGCAGGTGCTATGCAAACACCTGGCTTCTCAAAGGCTGAAAAATATGACCAACACGGGATAGACGCAGCAAAGGGTGTCCGCGTGCATTTGGAAGGCTTTACAAACAGCCTTGTAATGTGCTGCTCTCCAAGGGTGAGTCAAAATCGCCACCAGGCAATCGAGCAGGGAAGTTTCTATGAACTAAGAGGGAATTGATACTTTTTTCCCCCCTTTCCAGACTGTTAATTTGCTGTAAATGATTTGCCTTGGTATGCGTAGGCAAGCAGGCTAGTACACATATCTGTGGGCTAGTAGCTTCTGTGGACTTATTCGCCATATATACCGGTATTTGAGAGAGGGAAAGGGAGAATCAACAGAAATAGAAAAAATGTGGTTTAACTCCCTGAAGCAAACGCAGGCACTCACAATAAGTTCCGAGATGGTATTGTTCATACAAGCTGCGTGAATCAGTTTTTTGTGTTTCCCGTGGGAAACACTTCCCGTTTGTTGTTTATATTTCTATGCTGGCTTTCCTTTCCACTTTTCATGGCAGCACATTTTTTAACCTCACAGCATTGCTGTGAGGTCGAGGGAGAGATGATGGCTTGCTCAAAGCCGCGAAGTCTCAGCCCCATAACCAAGACCACCCTGCTGGCTCCTGCATCCCTCAGGCTCTCAGATTTATTACCTACATTGGGAATTCCCACTAAGTTTCAAAATGGCTCTCTTATGTCACATTCACAGATAATGTGGGAGAGGATCACAGATGCTTTTGGCTTCAGGTGTAAACACTCAGAGAAAACAAAGGGAAGGGAAGGGAAGGAAGGGGGCAACTTTGTCATAGAATCATAGAATAGTAGAGTTGGAAGGTCTTTTGGCCTTCAGCCTTTCCCACTGCTTTCAAAGGCCGGGGTGCTCAAAGGATGTAGTGTAGAGCCGGTGTGACGTAGTGGTTCGAGTGTTGGACTGGGACTCGGGAGATCCGGGTTCCTAGTCCCCACTCGGCCACAAGGCTCACTGGGTGACTTTGGGCCAGTCACTGACTCTCAGCCTGACGACCTACCTCACAGGGTTGTTGTGAGGTTACAGTGGAGGAGGGCCACCATGTAAGCCACCTTGGGTTTCTTGCAGGAAAAAAGGCGGGATATAAATATAAATAAATAAATAATAAATAAAGCTCCCATCAGGCCAATGGATACACCATCCCACCAGGTCTGTTGATTCAGCCCATTAGAGATTTAAAACGAAAACAGCCTTCTAATTTGTGACATTGCAGCTTCTGCTTAAAGAAGGAGAGCTTGTTTTTTGAGCGAAACATCTAATGTAAAAAAAATAAAAAAGATGATCCGTTGCAGCCGGTGCCCCCGTAAAACTTTTTTCCACGCTCTGCCCATCTGACCCACTCAGCTCTGCCCACCCAAGATTTCCCTTTGCATGTTCTCTATAGTAACGATTGGTAGACACTAAAATACACAGATGCTCGACAAGAGGGTTATATAGACGTTTCTCTCGGTTATGAGGAAATCACTGATTCTCCATTCATTTTTTTTCAGGCCCGGTGTCGGCGCCCTTGGGCAAGGGCTGAGTCCCACACGCCCCAGAGGGCCCGGCGCAATTGACGCCGGAACTGCCTATTCAGTTTTTACTTTAAAAAAGAAATAGGGCCCAGTCCTGAAAGGAGTACTGGGCCACGCGGCTGAAGGTGCCGGCCCACCGCCATGCCATCTTACCTCACCCAGAATGCCTTGGGGGCCCCCCGATGTAGCATCCCAGAGCGATGCTACATCAGGGGCGTGGCCCAGAGGTGAAGCAAGGTGGCGGCAGCTCCAGATCTATGGCCTGGCACTCCTCCTCTCCGAGCCAGGCGTTTCTGAGACGAGCCACAGCCACTCTTGCCACGAATCCCTGCCTCAGTAGTGGCACCACGGCTGCCACCAGTCCCCGCCACTTCTCCCCATGGCACCGAGGGGTGCTGATTGCTGCTGTCAACAGCGGTGCCACTCTACTACAGTTGGCTTGCTGGGGAGGGGCCACAAGGGCCGTGCCCGGGGCTTCCGCGTGCCCAGGGACCCCCCTCAAACATGGCGCCAGCCCCGCATTATTACCGTTCGCCCTCCGGCCAGGAATGCGGCAGCCCAACCCAGCAGGAGAGGCCTGTTTATTTATCCAAAGCATTTGCAGACCTCCCAAAGTGGTTTACCACATTTTTCAAATGAAACGGTATCGATGAAGATCCGGGCAGTCTAACGGAAGGAGATCAGTCAAACCAAACATCCGAAAGAGCCCGGGAGAATAAAGCAGTCTTCGGTTGTTGCCAAAAGGACAGTACAGAGGGTGCCAGGCGGACTTCCCTGGGGTGCAAGTTTCAGAGGTAACAAACAAAAAAAACAAACGGTGTCCTGGGACCCCGTCACCCCCACCCAGGCCTCTCCACAGATGGTGAAGGGATCCGTAGCGTGGCTTCTGAGAAGGCTCTTTATTTGTGTGGGGGGGAGAACAAGGTCTGGAGGCATATTCTGGTTTACAAGCTGTGTAAAGTTCTTTTTCTAATATTATCATTCTTATTATTATGAATCTAGGGCAGCCTTCCCTAACCTGGTGGTGCCTTCCAGACTGCTTTGGACTACGACTCCCAGCATGCCTGACCATAGGCCATGCTGGCTGGGGCTGATGGGAGTTAACGTCCAAAGCATCTGGAAGGCGAGGCTGATCTAGGCTTATCCCACTTTCCCCTCTGACAGGGCTGTTGTTCCTTCAAAGCTGCCTGACTGGGAGAGATGCAACAGGTGCAGCTTTCCCCACCAATGCTCCTCCATGGGGGTGGGGGAAACCTGCACCTGTTCAATTCCAGTCTGCTGTGCCGCCGTTGAACAGCTGCACCTTTCCCCGTCATATAGAAGCACTGATGGGAAAACCCGCACAACCTGTTGCCTTTAAAAGCTGCATGACTGGAAGAAATGCAACAGGCGCAGGTTTTCTCATTCACCTACATCCCCATGCTGGGAAAGGGTGTGGGGCATGCATTCATTTGGGGGAAACACAACAAATGGGACCCGTTCATCCAACCTTTTCATGGAATCCATTGAGTTCCAACTCAGTAGCTCTGCATTCGTGCATATTTAACTTCTTTAGTTCTTGTTTCTGCTAGCTGGCAGAGCAGAGCAACTAGATCTCATGAACATTGGGGGGGGGGCGAGAGAAAGAGTGCCAAAATCACCCCACACTCCAGCATACCCTTTTGTGGTGGCAGCGACAGTACACCTCCCAGTGACCATCACCTGGTGGACGCCATCTTGTTCCTCAGAATCCCTGACGGGAGCATCGTTTCCAAGCTGGTTTCTGAGAGCAGGGGCGGAAACAGTGGCTCCCAATGGCAGAGGGCATCCCTTACACACACACACACACACACACACACACACACCTACACTAGGTCATGATGAACCATCATTCCGTAGGGGTCTGGGGAGGAGGAGGTCGCCGCCGGCAGCTTCCACACCCTGGAAAATCACCCAGTATTTCCCCACTCCCTGCAAATGGGGTGGGGTTGGGGGAGGTCATTTCAGTGCAGACCTGAAATGACTTTCAAACTGTGCTTCAGAAAACTCTTGATGTTCCTCAATGAGAAGCTGAGAAATGGTAGGCACACTGCCCCGAAAGACAGCTTGCCCAGTGCCGGCTCCAGGTTTCGGAGGAGGGCCCTTGGGGCAAGACACCCTCAGTGGGGGCCCTCCCTCAGGGAGTCTATCTTCTCACCGCCATGGTCACCAGCTGCTCTTGGTCCCCATCCTCCTCCTCATGGCTACCACTTGCTTGCTTGACAGGAGGAGAGAGCCAAGGAGCAAGTAGACCAGTCTTCTCCAACCTCGGGTCCCCAGATGTTTTTGGCCTACAACTCCCAGCATGCCCCAGCCAGCCAGCTAGGTTGGAGAACACTGAAGTAGACCATAGCATCTGCTGCTTCCCCTTCTCACCAGTGCCACCATTGTCTGGGCCAAAGTGAGAAGCAGGTGAACAAGCTGCAGAGGTGAAGAGGAGAAGCAAGTCCAAGGGGATCTTGCCAGTGGGCCCTCGGCAGGTGCCCAAGCCCAACCATGGCCTACCGTTGACGCAGGCCCTGAGCTTGCCCATTGCTTCTGACCTTCTCCTTGCAATGCACCAGCTTCACGGGAGTGTTCCGGGGTACGCTCTCCACTCACATGAGGCCATGGTGGGGCCCGGCGGCTGGCACACACCGTGTGCACTCAAGGGCACGCTCCAGAATTGTCCACAGTGCGCCGCACCAGAGATTTCTTGGGAGATCCATCAATGTCGAAACGTTTCCCCGAAGGCACAGTGTTTGAAAACTGATCTCAGTAGAAAACCACATAGAGCGTTTGCAAATTTATACATAGCACGTGGATGTCCATGGGCGTCATTAAGAAGAGGCGTGGTAGCGGTACCGACAGTGCACACTGCAGTCAGTCAGGTGATAAAAGAGCCCATTTTATGTCACAGAAATAAGATGATGAAAAGGTACTTTGAGACGAATCCTACTGTTTTGCTAATAGTTTTCTTTCTGAGATGCATGAAGGGAGCTGTCAAAGTAAGTGTGATCTTACTACTTAACACAGGAGATTCCTTCATACTCTAGAGAAGGCAGGGAGACATCAGTGGCCACTTAATTTTATATCAAGGATTTACAGTAAAGCATTATTGTGTGGACTCCAGTACCCTCTAGTGGTGTCCCATTGATATGGCTCAATATCTGAACATGATCACTATGTATTAAGACCACATATGGTGTAAATCTGATGCTTTTCTGAAAAAGTGCACAATCATGAAAAGTTATGCTATGCTGCCACACCAATAATAGTTAATTTTGGAAACATAGACTGCTGTAATTCATCTGCATATTATTTTCTGCAGTAGAAAGATGGGTTTTCTTTTGAAGGAAACACCACACACACGCGCACGCGCACACAAGCAAACACACTGCCACTTTCCAGCCCGTAACATAAACTTTGTGCAAAATTCACTTTTTCAGTATCTGCATCCAGACTCTCTCCCTCAACGAGTGCCCAAGTGGGGGCAGCTGGGATATGCGAAATGCGGGTGCTGCTGCCTTGCAAAATTTCTACATGGAAAGCACTTGCGCATAGTAGCAATTAATGTTCCATACGCATAGACGGAAACATTTAAGCAGCAGGTGAGATACTGCACCCATTGAACTTCTGCCTGTCGCCACCACAGCTGTTAACGGCCAGAGCCTCTCAGTCTATCATGAGTAAATATTATGTTTTAAGAGCATTCAGTCCAAATGTATTTTACTTCTCCAAGGTACGCAAAAATGGTTCCACACATTTGCAAGAGCAGCCAGCTGAGTGTGGCACGGATTGGCTGGCTCCTCTTAGACTTTGGGCCAGTCACGGACTCTCAGCCTAACCTACCTCACAGGGTTGTTGTGAGGATAAAATGGAGAGGAGGAGGAGGATTGTGTAAGCCACCTTGGGTTCCTTGCAGGAAAAAATGTGGGATATAAATGTGATGATGATCACCAAAAAATCTTCTTTCCTCCCCATCGTCCCTACCCTCATAGACATTTTGCACCTGTAAACAAACAAACCCCTTCATTTATGAACAAGAGCCAGTGTGGCGTAGTGGGGTGAGAGTGTTGGACTGGGACTCCGGAGATCCAGGTTTGGGGAGTTGCCCAGAGAACTTCTGTTATGGGGCAAAAATCTAAATGATTGGATCAGTCATGATCTCTTAGTTAGACCTACCTTTCAGTGTGGTTGTGAGGAGACAGCGTGGAGGAGTGGAGAAACACCTACTACTCAGACCTCAGCTCCCTGGTGGGGAAAATACTCCCTCTCTCACGGTTAGTCTGAAGACTAGCAAGATAAATACCTGCTAGTCCTCCGCATTTCTTCATAGTTGCACAAATGTGCCCAGGACTGCACAGCAGGAGTGGCGGAAGTGGATCTCCAGATGTTTTGGACTTCAGCTCCCAGCATTCCTGAGCACTGGCCTGCTGGGGCATGCTGGGAGTTGTAGGCCAAAAACATCTGGGGACCCAAGGTTGGAGAACACTGGGCTACTTCAAGGCGACCGGCTTCCATTTACAACCCTCGTGTGTTTCCTCACCACGACTTCTGCCTTTTTCCTTGCCACATAAAAGGCGCAATCCTGCGCATGTTTAGACAGGAAAAAAGTCCTACAACTCCCAGCATGCCCCAGCCAGTCATAGCTGGCTGGGGCATGCTGGGAGTTGTAAGACAGGAAAAAAGTCCTACAACTCCCAGCATGCCCCAGCCAGCCATAGCTGGCTGGGGCATGCTGGGAGTTGTAGGACTTTTTTCCTGTCGAAAGATGCACAGGATTGCAAGGAGGGAAAGACACGGAATCGCGCAACGCCTTTTGCTCGATAGCCCACGGGCGAGCCCTCCCTCTGCTGCACTTCCAGCACAATTCTCGCTAGGTGGCGCTGTGGCACGATAGGAAGGCAAGCGCCCAGCCAGCTGTGGGTTAACTCGGCTTCTGACACCGTAGAGATAAGAGGGGAAGACATACAGCTCCCACTTCGGGTTCCCCTTTTACAGCCGGCACATGAGGGACAACCGCTGTACCCTCCGCCCCATGCCCTGTATATCTTTGCACTGGTTGCCCTACTACGCAGAGCTGGCTCTGGGTTGAGGCGTCCTGGGCAGAGGGTGCTCCTCCCGTGCCAGTGGGCCCTGGCGGGTTTATCGTGCTGCCATCGCAGCGTTTGAAGCGGCACCGCATCTGTGTCTGGCCATCCTTTTCGTTTCCCACAATGCACCAGAATGAAGCTAAGTCAGCGGCATTGTGGGAAATTAGGTGAGTGGCTACATGGAGCGCCACCTGGTGCTCCACAGAGTGCCTGGCCAGAAAAAAAATATTGAAGCGCAGCCCAGGGCAGGTATCACCAGTGGGCCCGGGCAGCTGCCCAGGAACATAAGAGCATTAGAAGAGCCCTGCCGGATCAGACCCAGGGTCCATCTAGTCCAGCATGCTGTTCACACAGTGACCAGACAGCTGCCCACAGGAAACCCACAAGCAGGACAGGAGTGCAACAGCACCCAGGGGAGGCCAGTGATTCCTACGTCAGTGGGTCTCCTTATCCGTTGCAGCTTTTATTGGGAGCTTTATAGGAGCTATAGTGAACGTGTACCATTTGCTAGCCAGACTAGGAGACATTTGCAACTGGGTGGGGATCACCTTGACACGCTCGAGCCCAGGTTACCTGCAGTCCAATGGGCAGGCAGAACGCACGATACAAACCATTAAGCGCATGCTCTGGAAAGTGCTACAAGATCATAGAATAATAGAAAAGTAGAGTTGGAAGGGGCCTACAAGGCCATCGAGTCCCACCCCCTGCTCAATGCAGGAATCCAGGTCAAAGCATCCCCGACAGGTGGCTGTCCAGCCGCACCTTGAATGCCTCCAGAGTGGGAGAGCCCACGACCTCCCCAGGGAGTTGGTTCCATTGTCTTATTGCTCTGACAGTCAGGAAATGTTTCCTGATGTTTAGGTGGAATCTGGGTTCCTGTAACTTGAGCCCATTATTCCGTGTCCTGCAAACTGGGATGATCGAGAAGAGATCCTGGCCCTCCTCTGTGTGACAACCCTTTAAGTACTGGAAGAGTGCGATCATATCTCCCCTCAGTCTCCTCTTCTGAAGGCTAAACATGCCCAGTTCTTTCAGTCTCTCCTCATAGGGCCTTGTTTCCAGTCCCTTTATCATCTTTGTTGCCCTCCTCTGAACCCTCTCCAGTTTGTTTACGTCCTTCTTAAAGTGTGGTGCCCAGAACTGGACGCAGTACTCAAGATGAGGCCTAACCAGTGCCGAGTAAAGGGGAATTATCACTTCCCGCGATTTGGAAGCTATACTTCTATTAATGCAGCCCAAAATAGCATTTGCCTTCTTTGCAGCCACATCGCATTGCTGACTCATACTCAGTTTGTGATCTACCACAATTCCAAGATCCTTCTCACTTGTGCTATTGTTGAGCCAAGCGTCCCCCATTCTGTAACTCTGCATTTGGTTTCCTCTCCCTAGGTGCAGCACTTGGCATTTATCCCTGTTAAATTTCATTCTGTTGTTTTCGGCCCAGCGCTCCAGCCTATCGAGATCGCTTTGAATTTTGTTTCTGTCTTCCAGAGAATTAGCTGTTCCACCCAACTTTGTGTCATCTGCAAATTTGATAAGCATTCCCTGCACCTCCTCATCCAAGTCATTAATACAAATGTTGAAGAGCAGTGGGCCCAGGACCGAGCCCTGTGGTACCCCGCTCGTTACCTCTCCCCAGTTTGAGAAGGAACCATTGATAAGCACTCTTTGAGTCCGAGTCTGTAGCCAATTGTGGATCCACCTGATAGTTGTTCCATCCAGCCCACTTTTAGCTAGCTGGCTAATCAGGATATCATGATGGTGCCGACCCTTACCTAGTTCTGCTGGACCTGCGTAATAGACCAATCACAGGTTCGGATTTTGCTCCTGCCCAGCTGCTCATGGGATGGCTGCCGAGGAGTCAGGCTGAAAACAGCATCAGGCTAGATATAGCCCAGAAAAGAAAGAAGCCACATTCATATGTAGTTGAGATACCCCAAGGGTCACACCTATAGAAAGAACTGGAGGCACCTCAGGCGGGACTGTTCTTCTCCTTTGGGCAGAACCGATGCAGATCCAGAGGCTGTAGAGGAGCCGGTGTCCCCTGAGGCATTGCTCTTGCCAGAAGAAGACCCTCAAGGTGAGCTGAGACTCCCTCTGAGATGGACACAAGGGCAGATAGGACTGGACAAACATGGAGTGGGCCTGAAGTGAGGCCACCTGCAAAGCTGAAGGACTATGTCATGGGACAGTGGGAAAGGCTAATCCCCAACGGAGAGTCAAGCACTGGTGACCTCCGACGCCTGGCTTTGGGTTGGACACTTGACAAGTTGACAGTCAATTGAACAAAAGACAGAGAAGCGGGATAAAATGGAGAGGAGGATGAGGATAATGTAAGCCGCCTTGGGTTCCTTCCAGTTGGGCCACCTGATCACGGGGGGTGGTGGTGGCAGAAAACAAAGTACCCGGGAACAAAGTGGTTGTTGGGAACTCGGTGCAGGCTTGCACGGATCTGGTCCCTGACTCCAGTCAGGACCCAGCACACTCCAAGCCTAGGTGCGATGCCTGTAGACCGGCTACACAAGACCGCTATGTTAGATCAGTGAGTCAGATTCTTTGATGTAAGGTTACCCCTCTGCATTGAACTAAGCCTACTTTGTATGTGAATTGAAGCCTTCCGCTTCTGTTATCTTTATTGACTTCTATGTTTATGTTGTTGTGGAGAAAGCCAGAGCACACACAGTTGAACAAACCCTTGCCTAGTTTCCCCTATAGCTGACACCCCGCATTCTCCCCCCTCCTTGCTGCATAATCCTCACCTGGGGGCAAACGGCACAGTCTGAACCGACCGGTTGTACGTGACCACCTCTGCATCACCACATCTACATACTTTCAATCGGGGCAATCACACCTACCCTCGAGGTAGGGCTGGAACGTCAAAAGGTGAGAAGCAGTCTCAAAGAGCTGGCAAGTACCCCAGATCAACCAGGAGATGCCTGCCCAAGAGGCGCCATCACCCCGCAGGGCACAAGTGGCCACCTGATCGTCAGGGGGTGGAGGGAGGGTTGAAAACCCAAGTACTCAGGAACCAGGTGGTTGTTGGGAAGACAGTCACAGTGCAGGCTTGCACGGATCAGGTTGCTGGCTCCGGTCAGGACCAAGCAACTTCCAACCCCTGGGCAGGGCGCCCCGAGACTGGCTACGGAAGCCGCTACGTTAGATCCTTAAGTCAGATTCTCTGATGTAAGGTACCTCTCTGCATCCAGTCAAGCCTACCTTGTAAGCAAATTGAATACTTCCGCTCTGCTATCTTTATTGAGTCCTATGTTTATACCCCAAAGGCTTTGGGAGCCGCACTGACTTCGGTGCCGGTTAACCCTTAAGGTGCAGAACCCGCACAACGGACCAGGTTCAGTCCGCCACAGTTGTGAATTCCTGTAGCCTATTAGTTCCACTCCATTAAATTCTTTGAAACTGACCAGATTGTAGTTTCCCTGCATTTCTATGTGATTCAGTGTCCATATCACTCGCAGCTTGAAATAAAGTCTTGGGGAGCCGCCTACAGGGCACGTCTTCAGTGCAGGACCAGGGCCGGTCTGCCACAATAGTTTTTATTAGTGATCCATAAGCAATAACCACGCCAAATTTCAGCTCTCCAGCTTAACAGGAAATAGGAGATAAATGGAAGAGTCAGGGCTTTCACGTGTGTGTCTATAAGATAGATTGATTTAGTCATTGTGTATGACTATCTAAATTTTATCATGACTTGTAACAGTTAGAGAATGATCTGGAAATATTATTTTGGGTGCAATCCTATGCGCTTCTAGAAAGAAAACTCTTACAACTCCCAGCATTCCCCAGCGATCCATGCTGGCTGGAGAATGCTGGGAATTGTAGGACTTTTTTTTGCTGGCTAGGGAAGGCTGGTGGTTTCTGTCTAAACACGCATTATAGGATTGCACCCTTAATTATGTAAATTACGCTGCTGCTGCTGCTGCTGCTGCAGCAAGCCGCGTTGAATACGGTTTTACCATGGCGTACAAATAAACGGAGGAGCGAAAATAACCACGCAGTGAGCTTCGATGGGGGACCCGAAGTGTCGCTCTGCGCTGGCCGAGCGGGGCTGACTGCCCGCCGGTTCCTTCGGCGCCGAGCCGAGGCGGGCCAGCCAGGCGCGGGAGTCGAGCGCGGAGCGTGCGAGCGCCGGGGCCCGCGCCCCGCCCCCGCCAGCCCCGCTCAGCGGATGGCCGATGCCGCCGATGCCGCCGGCTCGTCGTCGTGGTCCTCGGCCGGGCCGGGCCGGGCGGCGGCGGCGGCGGCGGCGAAGAAGAAGAAGATGGCGCTGTCCAGGGGGCTGCGGTGCTGCCAGCGGGTCTTCGGCTGGGTGCCGGTCCTGATCATCGCGCTGGTGGTGCTGTGGTCCTACTACGCCTACGTCTTCGAGCTGTGCCTGGGTGAGGAGGCGGCGGCGGCGGCGGCGGGGGGCGCCGGATCGGGCGGGGAGAGGAGAGGAGAGGAGAGGCTCCTACTCCCGAGGAAGCGCGGCTCGCTATCGGGAAGGCGGCCCGAGCCACCGACGTGCGCTTACCTGGGAGGAAGCCCCGTGGGGGGACACACCACACGCACACACACACACACACACGCACGCACTGGACTTTCCTGCTGAGGAAACAGGGTTGGGTCCGGATCCATAGCCTTTCTTAGAGTAGACCCACTGGACTTAGCTGCGTCGTCGTCACTAGCTTCACTCCCGTGGGTTGCAGGGGGCCCTGCGGGGAGCATGACTGGGGCTGGATCCAAGGGTAGTCTCCAGTGTTAGCCCTACGTAGAGTAGGCCTATTAAAATGAATGCGACTTGAGTTAGTGGTGGCTCGAGTCTCATGCATTTCAGTGGGTCTACTCTATGTAGCGCTAACGTTGGCTGCTACCCCAGCCCACCGTCTTTTAAGGTGCCACAGGGCTCTGTGCTTACTCCGAAGTAAAGCCTCCCGGGTTCACATGAGGCTTATTCCCAGGTGCACAGGAGTCGGCAGCCTGGCAGCTCACTTACTCGCAAGTAAGTCCTCTTGGGTTCAGTGGGGCTTACTACCATGGTAGGTATGAACAGGGTTCCGTAGCTTTACAGTCTAATCCTGCACATGTCTGCTCAGAGGTCAGCCCTCCTGTGCTCAAAATGGGGTGTGCACTCTTGACAGTGGTCCTGTTTGGGGCATTTGGTAATATTATGATTCAATTGCACTGAGCTCAATGGGACGTACGTCTGACTAAGCATGCGCAGGATTGGGCTCTAGTGCCAGCTGCAGGATTTTGGTGGCCTCTGGCAAATCCTTAGTAATATTTGTATAGTGCTTTTGAGTGTTCATAGATGGCATCTCACAGACATTATCCTGCTGCAATGCTTACAACAGTCCTGTAAGGCAGGCCAGTGTTGTTATCCCCATATTGCAGGTGAAAGTCTGAGGCTGAGAGTGACTTACTGTAAAGCCATCTGGTGAGTTTGTGGCAGAGGTGAGATTTGGACCCAGGATTTCCTGATTTTTAACCTGGGTGGGGGGGGAGGAACACAGACTCCCGCGTTGCCGCCAACCTTCCTGTTTGCCCTGTTCTTGCTGTGCTCCAGAGCCGACTTGGATTGTGCAACACACTGTGGGGAGAGAAAACTGTGGGGTTGCAGCAGTGGGTAATAACACCTGATGTCGGGTGGAAGACTGGAGAAGGTCGGGTCTGTAAGACATGCACATGGCTTGATAATTGGGTTTCTATATAAAAAAAATGTTTGGACTGGCTGAACCCTCATTTTCAATCTTTAGTCAACGTGCTTATCACATCAGGGCTGTTCCAAAATAGTACTGTGCTAGAAGGATTCAGATTTAATCTATGTTACTGCTTTAAATGGGTTTGTAAAAATTGATTATAAATGGAATTAATGAAATATAATTAAAATTAGGATAACATGATTATAATAATGATGGAGGTAATAGATGATGATGATGATGATGATTATGTCTGATTTTGAGATAACTTATGGTAGGGGAGGCAGGCCTGTTTAAAGGGAGGCTTGTGTGGGAAAAGGGTGGACACAGAGTTGGTGATTTGGTTCCAGACTGTGGAGGATTTACCAGTGAGCTTCAAGGCTGACCGAGGATTTGAAACCAGGTCTCCCTGGTTTAATTCCAACACTTTGTCCAGTATAACACACGGATAAACATCTGCCTGCCACGCCGCTGTTTAAAGTACAGAGTTGGAAGTCTGCAAGATTTTTTGGCAGGGAGAGAGATAGCAACACCCATTCCTTCCTCTGCCAAGAAGGAAGAAAGAGGGTGTCTGTGTGTGTTTATTGGGTAAACTTTGTGGGGAGATATCAGGTGCATTTCAAAATAAATAAAAGCAGTGTTTTTTTTCTGGAGAAAAGGGTACCGGAACTCTTGGATTACATTTCCTCGGGAGTAGATGGCGATTAAATTGTAATGCAATTAATAGAAGAAAAGGTGCTGGAACTCAGTTCCGGTGAGTTCCACCAGAAAAAAAGCCCTGAATAAAAGAAACATCCCAGCCTTGTGAATGGATCAGCACTTGCTTAGGAATAAATCAGAATTTCTTTCTTTCAGTCTTTATTGATCCATTCATAGAGTCAGGATGCAGGTGACTGTCCACCATGAAGCTAACTGAAAGGTCACAACGGCAGGGAAATTGGTTGTCTGAACTTATTTTCTCTGGTGTTAATTAAGCAGGGAAAAGTCAAAAGCTAAATCATGACAGGGCTGAGATTTCTCAGCAACACTGATCTTTGACCTGTGTTGATCTGCTCATTCGTGTCTCCTTGGTTCCTTGTCCTGAAGGGGAAAAATAGGTGTGGTGCACCTATTTCCAGAGTTTATTGACTTGGTAAAGGTGTGTCGGTTTCTTGAGGTGTGTGAATGTCATTTTTGAGGTTTTCTCCACAGCTGTGAGGGCTAGTAACAGTTGTTAGACAGAGCATGAGGTTGCTGGACTGGAGTTTATGCCCAAATGTTGCACCATTTGTTCTGGTTTGAATCAAGACCTGGTTTGGTTCACGTTGGCTGGAACTAGTGGGTACAGAGAATATAGGGCTGCTGCCAAAATCCCCTCCGCCTCCTCTCTCTCTTGTGTAAATACAAAATGTGCGGCATGAAATCATCATGCGCATGCCCCGCCCTTGCTTCAGTTCCTCAGTTGCCACTTGTGAGGGTGAGAAAACTAGGAACTCAAATGATGTTGCATCCTGTGTTGTTTGTTTAGGACAGTGGTCCCCAACCTTTTTCGAGTCGCGGCCCCCTTTTGTAATAGCAAAGAAACCGGGGAGCCCTCACCACATTTGCATAAATTTGCATTTTGGTGGGGTAAAGAAAACACATGAAAAATAGATTTTTCAGAATATAATTTAATTTAACCTAATATTCATTAAAGGTGGTAAAGCCAAATTTAAGGTACTCTTCTGAATATTTCCGTTTTTTCTCCATGGGTACAGATTTCCGAAAATATATAAAAAAAATCTTTTTTGAGGAAAAACAATTTCTTTTTGTATTTCTATTGTTGTACTTGCTCACCTGCCCTTCCTCTCTTTGGACTCTGGATGTTAGTGGAAATAGGGCCCAACAGGGAGCAGGCAAGTGAGCAGATTTATTTGACTAGCAGCCAGCTTTGTATCAGAAAGGAGAAGACATGTTTATTTGTTTGTTTATTTATTTTATTTGTTATATTTATACCCCACCTTTTTTCCTGCAAGGAACCCAAGGGGGCTTACATAATCATCCTCCTCCTCCTCTCCACTTTATCCTCACAACAACCCTGTGAGGTAGGTTAGGCTGAGAGTAAATGACTGGCTCAAAGTAACCCAGTGAGTTTCATGGCCAAGTGGGGACTAGAACCCGGATATCCCAAGTCCCAGTCCAACACTCTCACAATTACGCCACACTGGCTCTCTGTTCTGCTGGAGACAGCTAAAAATAGTTCTGCAATAGCCACAGAAGCAAGTGAAATGAAATTCATTCACACAGTCTCTCTCACTCTCTCTCTCACACACACACACTTCATTTTCACTCAGAAGAAGCCATAGTTCAGTCAGTGAAACTCTTCTCAATGAGTGTGTCAAAAAATACCATAACGTGAGCTCTCCAAGTGGTGTTAAGTACCTTCTCCCAACAGAATTATATCCAGCAGCACGCCTCACTGCTTTGCATTGGGGCTGCCAAAATCTCGAAGGGCTAAGGAGGAAGTAAGCACACTTGCCTTTGTGCAAATAATCAAGTCGCCCAGGTCGTCCTCGTGCTGCCGCTCCCCCTCCCCCAGCCGGCTGCGTCTGAGAAGGAAGGGCTGGGTGGAATGCCCCCCACCCTCCCCTCACCCCTGGACGCTGCCGCGACCACCTCCCCTTTCCAGCCCAACAACAGCTCAATCTGCCCCCTCCTCCAACTCGTTCTTACAGAGATCTTCAACAGCAGCAGCAGCAGCAGGAGGAGGAAGAAGCGTGTGTTGGCGGCAACTGCAGGCAGCGACTCACTCACTCACTCACTCACTCACTCACTCACTCACTCACTCCAGCACAAGGAGGAGAAGCACGAGGCGAAGGAGGTGCTTGGCGGCAACTGCAGGCAGCGGCTCCTTCTTAAGGCTCACGTGCCTGTTACCCATAAAGCACCAGTGTAGGCGCGCGCGCGCGCGCGCTCTCTCCTTCTCCAGCAATTGGATTGCAAGCGCCTGGTGCTGTAGGAAAATACCTCCCCCTCCCTCCTTCCAGTATAGCTGGCGACCCCCCAGAAAGCATGTCGCGACCCCCTTGGGGGTCCCGACCCCCAGGTTGGAGAACGTTGGTTTAGGAGACGTTACTGGGGAGAGAAGAGGAGGAGGGCATGGAGCGACAGACTTTGGCAGCAGACCCACGTCTTCCACAATGCCAAGTTCAGGGGGCACTCGTAATGATCCCTCATTTGTGGTGCCATGCAAATTGAGACCAGTGGCCTGTAAGAGTCAATGCACCTGGACTGATCTACATCTATGGGCTTACCAACCCTTATTGATTGAACATCATTTATTTCAGCTGTTGTGTGGTGTCTCTGCCTTCTGAATAGGTCATATTTTGATCTCAGCTTGCAAAACAGTTTCTCTCTCCCCCCCCCCTCCCGCATCCCTTCTCAATCCCGTTTGTGTGTATGTATACGTATGTGCTTACATGACCTTTATCCTTGGGTGCATTTAGGAACATAGGAAGCTGCTTTATAGTATTCTTGACACTGACTGGTCTCCAGGCAGGACTTTCTCCAGCCCCACCTGGAGATGCTTGGGACCTTCTGCATGCAAAGCAGGTGCTCTGCCACTGAGCGATGATGGCCCTTTCCCATGAAACCTAATTCCCCAATTAATGTGTTAGTCTTTAAGGTGCCACGGGGCTCTCTGGGGAGGCGGGGCGTTTTGGCAGGGCAGGAAGTGGTTTGCTACAAGAGGCTAACGGGGCTACCCCTGTGGAATTTGCCTCAGGAAACTGACCGCTGAGGTGCTTAGTATTCTGGGCGTGCCACCGGGCCCTGTGCTGCAGAGCGAGTGTCCTAACTGTGCGAACGACACTTCCACCTCCTTGAAAGGTTTCATCAACGTTGCCTCCGGAAAATCCTGCAAATTACTTGGGAAGATAGGCGAACAAATGTCAGTGTACTGGAAGAAGCAAAGACTACTAGCATTGAAAAAATGATCCTTCAACGCCAACTTCAGTGGACCGGTCATGTTGTTCGAATGCCTGACTGCCGTCTCCCAAAGCAGTTACTTTACTCCCAACTCAAGAATGGAAAGCGGAATATCGGTGGTCAATATAAGAGGTTTAAAGATGTTCATAAGGCTAATCTAAAAAAATGCAATATAAACATCGAAAACTGGGAAGCTCTGGCCCATGAACGATCTAAATGGAGGTTGGCCTTTCACAAAGGTTCTATGGACTTTGAAGAAGCCCGAGTGCAAGGTGAAAGGGAGAAACGTGCTAAGCGAAAAGCACGTCAAATGAATCCTTTACAGGACCATCTTCCATCTGGTAACCTGTGTCCTCACTGTGGGAAGCTGTGTGGATCTAGAATTGGCCTCCACAGTCACTTACGGACCCATCGCTAGAGTCTACACAATCTTCCTTTAGAATTTCCTCCTTTTATCCCGGAAGACAATCTTACTCGGTCACAAGTGATCGCCTGATGATGACTGACCTGCACTCCCGGCAATGCCCAGTGGTTTTGATTCTTAGTTCTTATCGACCCCAGTAGATCAAGATCTTTAACAATGTCTGTAGCTGGGGTGCCATTGCGATGCAGATCCATATTTGTAAATTACTTCTTATATCCTGTAGCACCACCACTGGGCCAGCTCCATTTGCGTGGACAGCGGACTTGAGCAGATGCGTCGCTTGCCTTCCTGTTTGCCTAAGTTGCGCTGCAAACTTAGGTAGGATGGTAGCGACAAGAGCAGAGATGCTGCTATCGTATTTTTGGGCTTAGTATACTAAAAGCGCAATCCGATGCAAGTTTAGACTGAACAAAGGCCTACAACTCCCCAACTGGCACCACCAGTTTTTCTGTCTAAACTTGCAGAGGATTGCGCCCCGAAGGCTTCTAGTTTCCACACACTGCAGATGTGTGTAGCGTGGGGTGGACAACTTGTGGCCCTTCAGCTGTCTTGGCCTACAGCTTCCATCAGCCCCAGCCAGCCTAGCCAATGGCTTGGGAGTTTGATGTCATCAGAATGCAGGTGACGCCTAACTAACTCTCTCGTTTTCCTCAGGTCCAAGCGAGGCGGAGGGTTTCCTTCATAGCTTGGACTGTGTGAGAGTCAACAAACCGAAGCCCAGACTTAATCAGTCAGAGGCGTTGATGCCGAGCAAAGCAATCACCTTGGAGACTGGTTTGTGGCCTGCCTTGAATGGAGTTGCATTTCTCCGTAAGGAACAGGTCTGCAGTCTGGGTGTACTCCTGGGCCCAGCTTTACTCATGAAAGTGCAAATGGCATCTGTGGTCAGGAGTGCTTTTTACCAGCATTGGCTGGTTTGCGATCTGTGAGCAGTATCCAACACTGCCCGTGTGCAGGGGCCCACTGCCGGTGCAACAGGAAGCTAGTGCTTCCTAGAGCGACCCCTTTTGCAATCTCTGCTGGCCTGTTCCGTTCTGGAAACGAGCATTTCAAGTGGTTTCCGGTGGGGCCCGCAGGTGCATGGAGACTGCCCTGTGACCCCTCTTGGAAGACAGAGATGTGGCTACTGTGATGCACAGTCCACGATGGATTGCTGCCATGTGTGGGGCTACCCGGGAGACTTCAACTGGTTCAGAATGCGGCAGCTGGATTACCAAGAGGAACAAGCCATTGTGAGCATATTATCCCTGTACTAAAACTCCCGAGATTAACTCCGGCTGATAGCTTAAAGCTGTTACACTGCCCTACATGCTTGTTCCCTAGAAGAGATGTGCCTTCCCATGCGCCACTCCCCAGATGATCAGATCACCAGATGAAGCCCCGTTTTGCCATCTGAGGCATGCCATGCGTGCGCGGGGGCAGGAAGCATCAGCGCTTTTCAGTTGTGGCCCCCTCCCTGTGGAATTCTTTGCCAAGGGAGGCACAGAATCCTTTGGGCAGCTGGTTGAAATGGCTTTCTTTATAAGACCTTCATTAATGGCTGGGTTTGACAGCGGCAGTGACGCCCCAGCTCTTGGGCTGTGTGTTATTGTTGTTCAGTGCCAAGAGAACCCAGGATGGGCAGATTGGCGAGACAGACATTTTAATCTACAGAAATCCCATTGGAAGGGACACATGAAATTTCCTGTGGGACAAATATCTGTGAAATAAATTAAAATCACTTTTCTCGGGTTTGGTTCTTTGCTGCTTGCAAGCGGAGGCAGAATACAGTTTCCCTTGTAGTCCAACGTGGATTGTTAAGCCAGTTACTTTTTTCAAGGCTTCATCAGCATTGTAAGCAAGTAAAATTGGGGATTAAATAAAACTATATTGAGGGGCTAGAGAGACTCCAATCACACAAACTTTCCCTGGATGATCTTTAGAGTCTCTTTTGACCATTCTGCTTGATGGCTCAAATAGTAGTTTAATCACTAAGGAAGTTGCAAAATTCTTGTATGTTGCTATTCTGACTAGGCCTTCTATGCTTGCCTGATTCTGTTTTATTGTATGTTTTTATTCTGAGTGTGCAACTGAGAGCTGGTATATCTTGTTTGTATTGTGTGTGTATATATATATGTGTGTATATATATATATATATATATATATATATAGGTGTGGTCGGTAGACCGTAAATAAACATTATTATTATTATAAACTATACCCAAAGTGAAAAACAAACAAGGTGCATGTAGAGGCACGCTGTGTTTTTAGAAGCACATCTCAGTACATGTGCTTATCTTTACAAGGCAGGGTATTTATTGCAATAGATTTCGTTCTCGGTTTCTGTGCCACTACAATGACTGCAGCAACTCCGAACATTTATTTATTTATTATATTTATACCCCACCTTTTTTCCTGCAAGGAACCCAAGCCGGCTTACATAATCCTCCTCCTCCTCCTCTCCTTTTTATCCTCACAACAACCACCACACATTTCTCTCGCTTAGATGGGAGGTAAATTATTTTAACTGAAATCATTGAATTAGCCCAGGTTCTTCTTTGTCAGTCATTCTCCTGTTGCACTGCGAGATCCGGTTAAGGCATATAAACAGCATGGCATCCACTATGCTCTGACTCATACCCCTTTGTCTTCTGCTCCCTCATAGACAGACAGGAGCGGGAATCAATGTGGCAGTGATGCACTCTGTTGGGGGGGGCGATATCTCATCCCATTAACATTGCAACCTCAGCTGGAGAATTTGGAGAAGAAGCCAGGCTCCAGAGGGGCCTTGCTCGAGCGACCGGCTGGCAGATCGGGCTGCAGCATGAGCAGAAGAGCGGGCAGACGGCTAGAGTATGATGCCGTGTCAGGGAGGAGGGGAAAGAACAAGCTGTCAGGAAGCCGCAAGGTTACAAACTTCCATTCCCACTCAAGTCAGACCCTCAGGTTGATGGTGCCAAGTGAGGTCCTGCTGTGAGAGTCAACAGGAGCCTCGGGAAGGAGTTCATCAGCCCTTTAGGAAGACAGCAGCGACAGCAGCAGTACAGATCTTTGAAAGGAAGGGTAAAGCTAAAAAAAAATCCTGGAAACTTACTGCTGTGTCTAACACACACACACACACACCAATGTTAACTAAGAAAGGTTTTGGATCTCCAGAATGCAGCATTTGTAGAGGTCAAAAAAACCCACAGGTGAGTCATAGGCATGTTATGCCTCCTCACATCTGCATCATGCCATGGCTCCATCTCTCTCAGCCGCAAACCCCAGCAAAAATTAGCTTGCCTCAAGCCGGGAACATTAATTTAACCTGGCAGCGTGGGCGAGTCTCTCTGTATAGAGAGGTTGCAGTGTGCGAAGTGGCGCCAAGTCCCAGCAGGAAGGACACATGACGTGACGTGCCCTGTGGAGCAAGAGATCCACGCAGCTATAACTGGGACACAGCAATGCGCACGATCGGTTCCGAGCGCCCCCGCTGCAAGCGAGAGGCGAGCCTCAAGGTGCCGTCACCGTGCATGGCGCAAGCAAAGCTCTCCTTAGCGAGGTGCCCGGTCAGCCGTCTCCAGTGACTCAGCAGAGTAAAAGCAAAGCCAACCCCAGCAGGAGCTCCACATGACAACTCAACCCTGAAAAGCAATCATGGGGCGCTGTTTTTAAAACGACCGCCTGTTTGAACTTGCCTCTGTTCCTGGCAGTGTGTATTCTTCAGTCCTGGCCCTAGCTGTGGCCATCCCATCTTCTTACGTTCCATTTCAGGGACGGATGCATCTTACAGGTCACACCAGTTCCAAAAGGTATGAGTTGTTTTAATCTGAGAACATGAATGTGCACACAACCAGTTCCAGTTGGTGCCTTGTAGGAACGCATCAACATTTCTATGACGATGCAGCACAGAGGAGTCGCCTTCAGATGCTAGCATGCATATATTCTAACATGCCATAAGAATAAAGAGCTTATTTAATTAACCCACAGAAGCAGGTAGTGTCCAAGTAAGCTTGCCAGATTCTGTGCTGATACCAAATCAGTAATACCTTGGATTGCAAGGAACTTGGTCTGAGAGCGTTTTGCAAGACAAGCAAATTTTTTAAAATAAATTTTGACTTGATAAACAAGCGACGTCTTGCAATACAAGTACTGTAGTACGGTCAAGAAAAATGAAGACTTTACACTATCATTCTTTATTGCAGCTTAAATTAAAAATGTGTACAAATTTCTTATGGAGAATTTCGCTTTGATATACAAGTGTTTTGGAATACAAGCACGGTTCTGGAACGAATCATGCTTGCAATCCAAGGTATTACTGTATGTGTATGTGATCACAGAAAAATACAGGCTGCCCTGTGGTGGATTAATATGGCCTCTTTGTTTTCGATGCTGCATGACAGTTCGGGGCTTCTTTGTGGAAGCAGAGAAACCACCCGTTGCATTTGGTACTGAGGGCAGGAGTTGGTATCAGTCGGAAATGGGGTCTGGCAAGCTGGCTGTCCACTGAATAGCTGCAAAGTGGTTGTGGGCATCCATGGTTTGAACTGGAGAAGCAGCGAGCTCAACCCTTTCCCTGTCGCCATTTTCCCCTGACAACTTCCTTCGCCCCCAGCTGTTTTTCCCCAGGATGCACCAGACATGCTGCCAGAACCTCAGATGGGAACAAAGTAGCTGAGGGAAAGGGGTCAAGCACCCCCACCCACCGGCTGCTTCAAACCTGCCACTGCTTTGCAACGACTCCACAGAGATCTGGGCTCTGGACTTAGGCCTGGTGTAGTCCCACATTTGCGTTGAACTTTCACGACTCCCCTGTAGTTATGCAGATAAAAACTGAGAGCCATCGTTGACTTCTCCCCGCCTTACCCCTCTGAAAGAAGAGAGAGTGAGCATGGTATAGTGGTTAGAGTGCTGGACTGGGGAGCCCCAGATTTGTCCCCAGTCAGCCATGAAGCTCACTGGGGGACTTCAAGCCAGTCACTGAGTCTCAGCCTAACCGACCTCACAGGGTTGTTGTGAGGATAAAATGGAGAGGAAGAGGATCGTGTACGTTGCCTTGGGGGAAAGGCGGGATATAAATGGAACAGATAGAATTAATCAATAAAAGAAGCCCATTCTGTCTGTTGGCAGTAATGGGAGGTTCCAATCCCTATCCAGTACAGTAATACCTTGGATTGCAAGTAACTTGGTTTGAGAGTGTTTTGCAAGACAAGCAAATTTTTAAATATTTATCTATTTAGTTTATTTACTTGATATACAAGCGACGTCTTGCAATACAAGTACTGTAGTACGGCTTAAATTAAAAATCTCTGTACAAGCTTTTTTTGGGGGGATTTCGTTTTGATATAAGAGTGTTTTGGATTACAAGCACGTTTCCAGGAACGAATTATGCTCTCAATCCAAGGCATGACTGTATTGGCTTGTCACCCTCTCTCATCATCCTAGCCTACATCACAAGGGTTGAGGTGAGGACAAAATGACATCAGGTCTACCATGCTACCCTGAGCTTCTTGAAGGAAGGGCGGCGGCAGCAGCAAAGCAGGATGGGTGGAATGTATTAACTCATTCTGTCTTCTCACCCTTCTATTTCCAGTTTAGGAAGCAACCAGGGCCCTCTCTGGCTCGCCTGTTACAGTAAATCCACTCCCCATCAAAGCATTCTTTTCACCAGAGTGGGATTATAAAGGCAGGTTTAGCCAGCAAGTGATTTTGCAGCAGCACAGCAGCTGATGCCCTGCCAGATTCTGTCGCGGGGGACATTGTCTGCTTTAGGCTGCCTTTCTACTTACTTGGAAATAAGCGTCCTTGAAATAATTGGAATCCATGCGGTCAGGACTGCAGTGGTAGTTGATGTTGCCCTCACCTCTATGTGGCCCAGTATGATCTAAATAAATATGGATATAATCTGGTTGGGCGGCAAATCCTTCATCACAATAGGGCTTTAAGAGCTGAATAGGCAACCATTTGTTTGGGTTAGTTTAGCTCAAGGTTGGGTAGAATGTATATCAAGGATTTACTGGTAGATCTCTGTGTGAATTGCAGTAGATAGCAAGGGTTTCCGAGTCACGCTTGTGTAACAACTAAAAAGCCCCCCCACCCCCCAAAAATTAGGTTGCTGAAAAAGAATGATTGGGGAGAAACCAGGAGTAGAGTTTTGTGTGAAAGGACTTGTGAGCGTGGTTCTAAGAACGTAAGAAGAGCCCTGCTGGATCAGACCCAGGGTCCATGTAGTCCAGCATTCTGCTCACACAGTGGCCAACCAGCTGCCCATGGGAAACTTACAAGCAGGACATGAGTGCAACAGCACCCTCCTGCCCATGTTCCCCAGCAACTGGTGGACATGGGCATACGGCCTCTGATACTGGAGGTAGCATAGAGCCATCAGGACTAGTAGCCATTGATAGCCTTCTCCTCCCCCATTAATTTATCCAATCCCCTTTTAAAGCCCTCCACATTGGTGGCCATCATGACATCTTGTGATAGTTAAACTATGGAATTCACTATGCGCAGTGTGAAGAAGTCCTTCCTTTGATCCGTCCCGAATCTCCTACCAATCAGCTTCATGGGATGACCCCTGTGGAGCTTTTGGGGGTTCCTGCATGCATGCAGGAACACACACACACACACACACACACACCACACACACCACGCCTCCTCATGTGGTAAACCAAGTGGGGGCTGGGAGGAAACGAAAGCCTCGGATGGAATGGGTGGCGCCTAGATGCCTAGAGAAGCTGGCCTAGGCTTTTCATATGTAGATAGTTCAAGCCATGACTCACGAGTTTCCTTCCCCCTGCCTGGTCAGGTGAAATTCAAATTGATTGGCTGAAGGCAAGTAAGCTACAGAAAAGGGGGAGGGGGAAGAGCTATTTCCCCACGTGTAGCCTTTGTTCTTGTTCTTAGTCTTTTGGTAGCGTGCCCGGCATGGCAGCGCACCAGTGAGGGACCCAAGCCTTTAAGGCCCCCCCCCTCAGGATCCGACCCCAGTTAGCTCCTGGTGAAATGAGCTGGATGAGGGCTCTAGTGAATGCATGCTCTTGTGGAGGGCTATTTATCTCGGACCTGCGGGTAGATAAAATAGTTCCCCCCGGGCGGCAAGGCTGTGCTGGATCTAACCCTTGAAGAGAACACCCTCAGGTAACAGGTGTGTGTCTGAGAGATATTAAGGAATCAGGTTTTATTGTTTTGTAGCTTTACACCAAGGTCTCTCCTATTTTGATGCTCCCACCATTGGTTGTAGATGCTAGAATAAACCTGTCTTGTTCACCCCACATGGTTTAGTGCCTGTGAGTTCGATCTAACAGGTACAGAAAAGCAGTCCCTCACAAGACCAAGTAGGATGCAGAAGCTGAGGCTGGCAATCTGTACCTTGAGACCTGAGGGTCTGGGTTCCTTGCAAGTAGAAAGGGGGGGGTGTGGCGGGCCAGCCAGCCCCACCTTCGGCCAAATGGTGGCAAGCGCTGGGATCTTTGAGTTAGGAAAGGGTGGAGGTCTGGCGGGCAAAGCCAGCCCCCCCTCTTCCTTCACAACCCCGGTGGGTTCTAGCATTATGAGACAGGGAGAAAAATATCTCCCTGTCCACTTTCTCCACACCATGCATAATTCTGTACACCTCTATCATGTCTCCCCTTACTCACCTCTTTTCTAAGCTAAACAATCCCAGCTGCTGTAACCTCTCCCTTGATCATTTTAGTCGCCCTTTTTGCACTTTTTCCAACTCTACTATCCTTTTTTAGATACAGTGACCAGAATTGTACGTAGTATTCTAAGTGCGATCGCACTATAGAATACTGTTACCCATCACAGATTCCCGGGCTGAGCGTGTGCTCAGAGGCACCGTGTTCCTTTATTCTTAGGGTGTGCCTGCCTGCCTGCGGCACTGTTTTGCACCCGGCTCTGCTTGGTGGATCTTCTCAGGGTCCTAGTAAAAAACAAAGCAGATCCTATAAACCTGAAGTCTCTCATCCCTGGTTGAGCCAGTCAGTCTCCAAATTTGGAGAATGGATAGAAGACATCTTAAGAATATTTCCAACCATATAATCAAGGATGTCCATCTACATTGGAGTGGATGGTGCACAGTTCTGGCTTGCAACAGGGAACTGCCACTGATGAGTCGTTCATGAGTTGTGCTCCATAATAAGGAATGCATGGGCAGAGTTTTTGCCAGGAACTGAAACGGGCAAGGTGAATTTCCGTAGGGGTAAGGAAAGAGGAGAGAGACCTTGTATCCTTGGTGATTGTGGACTCGGGCTATATGGCACTACAGTAAAAAAGGATATGTTTCACAATCATTACCATTTTGTTAGATTTAACTTAACTTTTAATTAAATAAAATCCCTTCTTGCTTTCTTCTTCTAATTTTCTATAACTCTGTTAATGAACTTCTTGAATGCAGCTTGCTCGTTTTTGGCCACTTCTCACGCTCCAGGTAGCTCCAGTGATTCAATCGATATTCATCATTTACATCATCAGGCAAAAGGCAACTTCTTTCAGAACATAACATTCTGTTCTGTGATAAGAAGGAACAATGAACTGTTGTGTTTGGAAGAATGGTTGTATTTGGAAGTAGCTTGAGATTCATGCCTGCTTCATTCATTCCGAGAAACATAGAACCAAGATCAGATCAATATATACCGGTATATATTTCCAGCTAGAACATGGCAATGCTACACTCTGGGGGAATGTATTCAGAAAATTCAGGAGGGCTGTTGGGGTAATCATCAGGCTGATTGGTCCTCAGTAAATTAGAACCCTGTTTTTTCAGTATTTAAAATTGTTTCACTTTATATTTGTCTACCTTTTCTTAAAGACACTTTTCTTAAAGCCCATGGTTATGTGTGTTTAGTTTCAGTCTGGGATAAGTCCTGCATGTGCGGGTAGCCCAATCCTTAAGTTGAGCTGCATAATGTTGATTTTGGACTAGATGCATTTCTTTTGATTGGGAATTTCCAGGCATCCCTAAACTCATATTCTAACATAGGATCAAAAGCAGCTGGAGTCTGTGATGCTATATAGGCAGACACAAAGATGTCATTGGGACAGATTGTTCGAGGGGACCGGGTTATCTCTCAGTTGGTAGCTCCATTGGGACTTCAAAGGAAAACTTATATTTTGTGGCAGTGGAGAATGCAGAAGAAGGAAAACAACTTCTTCTTCGGACATATTATTATGGAGATAATTCAAGTGAATAAAATGAATGTCGATGCTATAGAGCTGGTGATGTGTGGTTATCTATGTGATCAATAAAATAGGAGCTCATTTATTTTAATCTTCGGACATGTTTCGCTTGAGCATTTCTTAGAATATTTTCTTTATGGAAAATATTAGAGGACACCATAGGAATCTTCAAGTGTTGTTTAAGTGTGACTCTGTTTTCTCTTTCAGTGACCCTGAGCAACTCCATAGAAAGAGGTGTGTGCATATTTATCTCATCATATTGTCATGGTTTGCTCTTATTTCAAAATATTGTTCTTCGGTAAAAGAGAAAAAGAGTGTAATTGGAAGTCACCTTTTATAGAAAGAGAAAGGGAAGAAGGCCATAGATGAACTGGCTTGTCTGCTTGGCCGATGAGGGGGAGGAGAGATGATCAAGACATTGGCTTGTTCTGAAGTTCATGAACGGGGGCGGGGGAACTATTTCTGCCAATTCCCGCCTCCATCCGCAGCACCCTGCAGCATGTACTACACCACCCTCCCCCAACCTGGCGCCTCCAGATGTGTTGCACTATCATGCCCACCATCTCCAGCCGGCATGACCATTGGCTGTACTGGTTGGGGATGGTGGGAGTTGTTGCCCAACACACCTGGAGGGCACTAGTTGAGGTAGGTGTTACTACATCATTGCCAAAGGTCCTCCAACTTCCAGGAACAGAGGGGGTGGGCACAAGGGCTGGACGGCGGGAGGCAGGAGAGCCTGTTCCATGGACACCAACACTGTTCCGTTCATGCAAAGCAGGGCTCTCCCGCCTTGGGTCCCCAGATGTTGCTGGCCTACAGCTCCCAGCATACCCAGCCAGCATGGCTAATGGCAAGGGATTCTGGGAGCTGTAGTCCAGCAACATCTGGGGGCCCACGGTTGGAGAGCCCTGATGTAAAGGGACGTTACGATCCAAGCCATTGTGACAAGTGATGATGATAATCGTATGTAACTTTCCCCCTAAAGTTAAGAGCTTAAAGCCTTTCGCATACATGATCTCAGTAACCTTTATAATGGTCCTGTATGATAGACCAGTATTATTACCCTCATGTTGTAGATGGGGGCTGAGATAGAGGCCTAGTTTTCATTGTCCAGGCTGTTTCACATCATCCTGTGGTTGGGGGCTCGCAGGACTGACAAAATGTCCCTCCAGCATTGGGTAAAATCAGTATTGTCTCTTCTTGGAAGTCTCCAAGAAGGAGAGTTCATTCAATGTATCTATTTATTCAAAGATTATCCTGTCATGGAAGCCAAGTATTAAAATGCAGAGCATGAAGAAAACTGCCACGGTTTGTTTAATTCAAGGATGCTCTTTTCCCCTTTAGTGGTCTACCTCATTATATTCCATGTGATCTTTGTGTTCTTCGTATGGACGTATTGGAAGTCTATATTCACTCCTCCTCGGCAGCCGGACAAAAAGGTAAAACCCAGAAAATTTCTAGAGCAACTAGGAAGAGGGTTGGCTCCACTGTCTCAACCACCCCAAGCATAAGCATGGCAAACTAAATCCAGGCAATTCCCCTTTTAGTCTGAGGAGGGTGGACAGCTGCAACATTGATGGGGGGATGTTAAAAGATCCTGAACCAAAATACACCAAAGGGGCAGCTCCCGGAACAGGAAAAGACTAGCATCCAGTGGGTGCAGGATTCCCATTTATCGATGCAAATTCTAGTTAATCCCAACGTGTTTCGAGCAAATGGCTCTTTGTCAGGGGACGGTAGTTCAGTAGGAGCTCCTAGCCTGACTCCTACGACAGGAACTGACCACCACAAGATCCTAGTGGAGGGGGCATGCCAGGGGCGGGGGACACAAGATGGTCCCGCTGCTCTTCAACTGTGACCATCAACACATCCTGCCCTGTACTGCCTCCCTTGGCCAGTCGTGGTCTTTCCGTCAAATGGGTAGTGGCTGGATGAAGTGCTCTTCCTGCCACGTGGGTGTAACCAGTTTTCTCTTCTGCTTCCAGTTCCACATGTCTTACACCGACAAGGAGCGCTACGAGAATGAAGAGCGACCCGAGGGGCAGAGGCAAATACTGGTTGAAATGGCGCGGGAATTGCCGGTGTACACAAGGACAGGGAACGGAGGTCAGCTGCACGGACGGCAGACAGCATCATATTTGTTCAAAAGGATTTCCTTCCTGACTTAAGAACACGGGAAGCCGCCTTACCTGAGTCGGACCACTGCTCCATCTAAGCCCAGTATTGTCGACGCTGGCCGGGTTCGCATGTCCCTTTAAACCAGTGTTTCTCAACCTTGGGTCCCCAGATGTTTTTGGCCTACAACTCCCAGCATGCCCCAGCCAGCATAGCTGGCTGGGGCATGCTGGGAGTTGTAGGCCAAAAACATCTGGGGACCCAAGGTTGAGAAACACTGCTTTAAACCCACAGAGGTTCTGAAACCTCTGTGGGTTTAAAGTGGCCCCAGGTCCGGGCTATCCCCGACTAATAGGCGGGCACAGCAGGGGTCCGGAGGCACCGCCTCTCCTCTCGGTCCTCCGGTCGGTATCCCAGCAGGGAACACCACGGGAGCACTGAGGGGAGAGCAGTGCGGATGATTGCTGCCACAGAGTGCCCAAGGAGCACTTTGTGGCAGCTGCCCGAGAGGCCCCTTCCCCTTGCTCGGCAAGGTTGCATCCCCGTCGAGCAAGGGCAACGAGCCCCCCTGGCTGGCCCACCCCCGAACCCCGCTCACCATCGCCCCCGTCCGCCTCCGCCACTGCTGTCCTTTCAGCCAACAGGACAGCGGTGGGGGCCGGATCCAGCCGGCCAGGATTCACTAGGCCTGGCCAGCTGGATCCCACCTTCGCCGCCGCCACCGTCCTTTTGGCCAAAAGGGCAGCAGCAGCGGGGGCGGACGGCAGCAACTCAGGGGATCCAGGTACCCGGCCTCGCTTGCTCTCGAGAGCGAGTGAGGCCAGGGCACCTGGATCCCCCCCCCGTGCCATGGCCAAGGCTGGGAGACCGGGATTGCTCGCGAGCAATCCCACTCTCCCAGCATGGGCCATGACGCGGGAGGAAACGAATGACAGCCGCGCAAAGTGCTGCCTGGGCACTTGGCCTGCTGTCATCAGCCAGAGACCCTTGCCCAGAGCAGCCGCCATTTTTTGTCGCTATGGCCAGGGGGCTCTATGCCCCCTTTGGCTTGCGGTAGGGTCAGTGTGTCGTTTGGGTTCAGACAACACGCTAAACCTACTAGGGTTAGCGTAACCCTAATGCAGTGTTTCTCAACCTTGGGTCCCCAGATGTTTTTGGCCTACAACTCCCAGCATGCCCCAGCCAGCTATGCTGGCTGGGGCATGCTGGGAGTTGTAGGCCAAAAACATCTGGGGACCCAAGGTTGAGAAACACTGCCCTAATGTAAGCCATGGTTTCGCAGGGTAGTTTAGAAGGCACAGCAGGGTTGGCTTCTAAAGCACCCCACGGGGGTCAGACAACACACTAAACCTACGTAGGGATTAACCTACTGAGGTTTAGCGTCTTGTGCGAACCCAGTCACTGACTAGCAGCAAATGGCTCTCCAGGGTTCCAGGAGAGCAGGATTCTTTCCTAGACCCACCTGGAGATTGAACCTGGGAACGTCTGCATGCAAAGCTAGTGCTCTGCCATTGAGCTGTGGGCCCTTCTTCCTCAGCCTTTTTCTGGTAGGGAGAATATCCCTTAAAGATATTCTTGATCTACCAGGAAAGGGTCAGCTGCTTTGCAACCCTGTTGTCTCAATCTCCACCTGCTGTGTACTTTGGGGAACCTAATTCTACCTCAGACCTGAACTGTGCTCTTAGAATATTATAATTCAGAGACAAAGCACAAGCTTTGCACGTAGAAGTTCCCAAGTTCAGTTCCTGGCATCTCTAGCGAAAGGATCTCGGGTAGCAAGCAGGTGATGCGGAAGACTCGCTCTCTGCCTGAGATTCTTGAGACGGGCCACTCGGAGTAGACAGCGGTGGGCCAGGCAGACCAGTGTTTTGACTCCGTATGAGGCCGTTTCATTCATTCGATCGTAGCGTTGGATTCTGTAGATCTTAACAAAGTTAACTGCATCCTGCGGGACACAGGGACGTGGTCCCAGTGATAGCAGCATGGCCACCAGGGTGGCTAATTTGGTTCTTCTTGCATGGAATCTTACACTTCTCAGTTCTTAGAAGCTAACGGGAAATGCAAATCTCAAGACTGGTTGTTTTTATTAGTAGGGGAAAAAATGAACTCAGATCTGTAATTGATAACAGACACTTGAGAAATATTCAAAACCACAGCACAAACGTGTGTTGTTGGGTTTTTTTGCGTGTGTCTGATGTTTGCTCTTTGCCAAGGGGCTGAAAGCTGTTGGGCTGCTATAATATCTGGAACTTTTCCAAATTCATGCTCCCAATTTTGTAGGGGGTGGTGGTGGTGGTGGTGGTGGTGATGATGATGATGGATAGTACAGCTGTTCCCAATGTGATCCCCTCCAGAAGTTTGGGACTTCAACTTTCCTCTGCCCTAGCCTACAAAACCAATGGTCAGGAATGCTGGGAGTTGTAGTCCAAAACATCTGGAGGGAACCACATTGGGTGTGTGTGTGTGGAAGGCTGGTATAGTACATTCAAAATAAATGTTCAAAGCAGTCAGCATACTTGATCTCAGTAATCCTTGTATCCACCGTATGAGGCAGGCCAGTAGTATTATCCCTATATTGTGTGTGTGAGTGTGGGGCGGATGAGGGTGAAGCTGAGATAATAGGGGCTCGCTTGAAACCGCCTAGTGAATACGACGTGCTTGCCTGCGTGATGGTCATTCATTGATGGAGGAATCTCTGTGTGTGTGTTCCTTTCCAGCCATTCGATTCTGCGATAGATGCCAGCTCATCAAACCGGACCGCTGCCATCACTGTTCAGTTTGTGCTATGTAAGTTGACTGGCGTGGTCGGCACCTACAGCTCATGTCGCAGAAAGCCAGCATTGCGTAGAAAGCTAGCACAGGGGTGAGTGGGCAGGGCTAGGGCCTTTCCCTGTGAAGTGCTAGTCTTTCACTTGCAGGGAGTTTGTCATGTGGAGGATCATTTAAAGATGTGACACCGCCATCCACGGTTAAGAAGTTGGTACTGTCCATTCTTCCATCCCAGAACAGTGACGGGAGCATAACGCCTTTAATAGGATTTCATAGATCATAGAGTTGGAAGGAGCCTACAGGCTATCGAGTCCAACCCCCTGCTCAATGCAGGAAACTAGAGGAGGGGTCTCCCATCCAAGTAATAACCAGGCCTGACCCTGCTTAGTTTTCCACACTCAGACAAGCTGAGCCAACATAAGCCACAGGACCAGTGAAAAGTGATGAAGTATTGAGCGAGCTTTTAAGAACTCTTCCTCAGGCTGGATGTAAAACGAAAAAGAAGGGGCGGAGAGAGAAGGAAAGAGAAGAAAGTGTGCTAGTAAATGGCATTCGTCAGAAGGGTCGAAGCAACCCTCATGTAATCATTATTTTAGAGCAGTGTTCTCCAACCTTGGGTCCCCAGATGTTTTTGGCCTACAACTCCCAGCATGCCCCAGCCAGCTATGCTGGCTGGGGCATGCCGGGAGTTGTAGGCCAAAAACATCTGGGGACCCAAGGTTGGAGAACACTGTTTTAGAGAAAGCACTTTGAAGGAGAAAGGAGGCTAGAAATCGAACAAACAAAAGGGCCCCGTGTAAGCCCCATCTTCACTACGTGACAGTCCTGTATACATGCTGATCCAGGAAGCTCACAGCGGACTAAATAAGTCAGTCTGTGCCCGCTGCAAAAAGATCTCAGGTTCCAATAAGGAGTACTAGAAGAAGCAATGGCCACTCTCCCTCTGAAAATATAAATGGCAGTGGTTAGTCAGATCTGTCTCTAGCACTAACTGGAACTCATGGGTCCTTTGTAAGGCAGAGAGCAGAAGGAAAATGCAGTAGTCCTTCTACTTGCAAAGTTGAAGACTGATTTAAGATGATTGATTGGCTGGAAAACATGGGAAAGGCCCTGGAGGATGACGACGTCATATAATGGGCCCACAAACTTCTGTGAGTGAGGGATCATGAGCACACAATAAATGCCTCATCTAGAGAAGCCCATAGTTCGTACAAAGGCAAGCCTTGGTTTAGAGCTGCTTGCCGGCCATCGTTTTCTGTCCTCTCAGCATCATGTTTGCTCTCATCTCTACAGTACGTGGCCTAGAGGCACAGTGATGGTCATGACTAGGCCTTATCATAGAATCGTTGAAAAGTAGAGTTGGAAGGGGCCTACAAGGCCATCGAGTCCAACCCCCTGCTCAATGCAGGAATCCAGGTCAAAGCATCCCCGATAGATGGCCATCCAGCTGCACCTTGAATGCCTCCAGAGTGGGAGAGCCCACCACCTCCCTAGGTAGTGGGTTCCCTTGTCCTATTGCTCTGACAGTCAGGAAATTTTTCCTGATGTTTAGGTGGAATCTGGGTTCCTGTAACTTGAGCCCATTATTCCGTGTCCTGCAAACTGGGATGATCGAGAAGAGATCCTGGCCCTCCTCTGCACAACATAGTGCAAATAAACAATAAAAAACAGTAAGCACATCTTAAAAGAAGTCCAGTAGTAAAACAATATAAAACTGCAAAGTAAAACATCAGAATCAAACAGCAGCAGCAGTTATTTTAATCCTGGTTAATGACACTGATCTGAAAAAGCCCATTTAAATTAGAACTGGGCTGAAATATTTGGCTCTGCTCTTTTGGCATTCCTTAGTGGCAGGAATCCCCCCCCCCCCCAAGATTGATTTGATCTTCGGGGGCAAGCAAATTCTCACACCTTTCATGGACATGGGGTGCTCTTACCTTTAAAAAGGGGGGGGGAGGGAAGGTGGCTGAGGATGGTTTCCCATTTTTTCTTGCTTTTGACTTTTAAAAAAGCCTTACGCTGGCTGGCCACAGCGATCCGGCAGCATTCCTGGGGGCAGAATGCTACATAATGACAGCGTCAATACCTGGAGCATCGACCCAGTCATTCTTGGGGCTTTGTACGGGGAGTGGGGGTGGGGGAAGGTGGCAGCTCTCCTTCCCTTCTTGGGAAGAGGTAGTGCCATTCCCAGTGGCATTCTGGCCCCAGGAGCACTGCCAAATCATGACTGCTTCCAGTAACGAAGCTTGTTGCAAGGAGAAAGAGACAGGCCCCTGGCCACCTTGGGTTTTTAAGAACGCACGGGCACCATGCACCTTCACAAAAGGTGTTAGAATCTTACCTACCATGCCAAAGATCACCAAAAATGCCCTCCCTCCCCCATGTTAACGTGGCACAAATGGCTCTGCATGAGTGTGCGTGTGGGGGGGATTTTTGGCACGGCTTTAGTTGAAATAAAGGTCTTCACTGCCCATCTAAAAGCAGGCAGTGAAAGCTCTGGGCACCACACCTCTCCTGAAAGGCTGTTCCAAATCTGGAGGGCCACATCAAAAAAGGCCCTCTTCCAGGGACATGCAGTGGCGGAGGGTGGATCCCAAAAGACGGCCTCTAATGTGGAGCAGAGTGGAGTTCTCGGGCAGGCAGACGTGAGGTTCGATCCAGGGAATTTTGCAGCTCACTCAAAAATGATATCACTTTATAAATATATATCAGGTATTTGGATAACCTGCAACAAAAGAAAGGAATCTCTATGTCCCTGTTCCCTTGAGGTTTCCCTTCATTATATCCTGACCCTTTTCTTTTTTTACAGGTGTGTATTAAAAATGGATCATCATTGCCCATGGTGAGTGAAGCCTATTGGGGTTTGACTTCCTGAAAAAGGAGAATTGTTTAGGACAGCCTTTTATCTAATCCATCATGCACGCATGTTTTCTATGTCTTCCCAGAATGTCCCTGTTGGTCAAGGTATATTAAGGATTCTCGGGGACAGAGAATCCTGTAATTCTGAGTTTGGTGAGCCCACTCTACCAATACAATTTAAAATTAAGAACTTAGACTTTGGGACAGATTTTCAGATAATCTTCGACTAGTGTGTTGTTGTTTTGTGCATGTAATATTGCAGGCATGCAAATATTTGGAGTGAATCCAGAATGGTGCATGCGTGTACTCTGTGTATGAAATTGTATTATCGATGAACAACTGTGTACACAACGTTTGGAACTGCCGCTGGAAATACTGATTTAGTGGGCTTCTACTTTAGAACCAGCTGGAACGAGAAGATGGAACCAGCGTTGGTTGATTTTGCTCTATTTCCTTATCCAAAATTCCCTTACTGCCAACCAGAGGAGTCCAGTTTTTAATGCTTGTCCTTCACAGACCTGGAAAGGAGGTGCAGATCTGAAATGCTTGTTCTGCCAATTGTAATTCTCCATTTACCTTGGCTGTAGACTGGTACACTTGTAGTTCATTTTCCTTGTGTTATTTACACACATGCAGAGTGAGATTGTATCCACGTAGTTCTGCAAAATTTGACCCAAACACAGTTTCCCCACTATGCATGATCCACGGGGAGTAGGTTGACATGAGTGGGGGTGGAGATGGGATGTGCCTTTCTGATCAGGTTTGCCTTTAAGGAGAAGGGAGGTGAGAAGAACGGGGTTCTTTGGTGTGTGTGTTCGTTTGTTAATACAGGCAGTCCCCGAGTTAAGAACATCCAACTTACAGACAACCTACACTTAAGAACGGACTTCTGGGTCCCCCGGAGCTACCTCATTTACGTAGAGTACATAGCGTAGTATACTACGCAATTTGCGCAAATGCCGATTTTAACGTATAGAATGCGGTGCTGTTCCGACTTACATACAAATTCGACTTAAAGACATTCTTAAGAACGGAATTCGTTCGTCAGCTGGGGACTGCCTGTACAGGGGAAATGTGCTTTGGAGTAGGGAAAGCACACAGTCTTAAGTTTTTTGTTTTTTGTTTTAAGTATCATGGACATCGCTATGTATGTGTGCAGGGAGGGTATCTTTTCCTGTGCTGCCTGCTTAAGTTTGTATTTAAAGGCGCTAGAAGAGCAATCCTGCAATTGAAGAGCTCAGGAGCGGAGCACCAGCCTGTGAAAAGATTAAGCAAGGGGCATGATCCATCCCATTCATACATGCAATGCACAGGCTGCTCACGCTCTTGAGTAAGAGCCAGCTCTTACTAGGGGCAGGAGACACGTGTGCATCGTGACCCTTGGAAGGAGCAAAGCTGCTGGATCTGTGCGAGGCACAGGCATGCCTCCTATTCTAGGTAGTGTGGGTTCCAGAAAACTGATATGCTGTGGTGGGGGAGGGGAAGGCTCAGCCACTGTCTGTAATGCAGCCCTGCATTACAGCCCTGCGTGCCCAGGCAGAGGAGGAAGATCGTGCCTGTACTTCTTAGAAGATGCCCAAGATGACATGAGCACTGCGGGAAGGAACTTGTGATGTAATGGCCACTATCCAGAAGGTGCCCCTGACAGCCATGTGGCTCTCGGGCAGGGCTCTCCAACCTTGGGTCCCCAGATGTGGCTGGAATACCACTCCCAGAATCCCTTGCCATTAGCCATGCTGGCTGGGTATGCTGGGAGCTGTAGGCCAGCCACATCTGGGGACCCAAGGTTGGAGAGCCCTGTTCTAGGGCATGGTCCGAAGACAGACGATGCATCAACTTTGCAGAAGTTAAGCAGGTCTGGGTAATGCCTGGCTTGGAAACCTCCTGGGGCCTTTATGTATGGCCCATGAGTTCCAAGACAGAAGGGGAAAAGGCAGGATATAAAAGTCACAAACCAAACCAAAAATAATCGTAACACTTTCATGCAGGACTTGCAGTTGCAAACTACTGGAGAGGGGGGAAATGCATTTTCCCACCAATAAATTGCTGTCATTTGTGCAGTGGGAAATATACGGTACATCGCCTTTTCCTGTTCTGATGCTCCGCAAAAAGCAGCTAATACGTGTGTGCATTTCAAGCGACTGGCTGCCCTCAGCTAAATACATGAATTCAGTGGACTCCTCTTCCAAGTATAGTGGGATGGATTTCTTCCCGATAGGATTATAGCCAATAGTATTCCAAAAAAAATTACCACTTGGTGGCATCCATACTTGCTGTGCACCAGAAGAAAAGGTTTCCCGGAGTGAACAACTATGGAAGATCAGTGTCCCAGTTTTGTCAAATGGCTGCTCATGCTCAGCAAACTCCGATATCCTGGCTGAACACCCCACTCTGGAGAGCACTTTAATCCTCGATCTGAATTGAACGTCTGTGGTAATGAAGAATGCAAGCTTGTTGTCTCTTAGGGCTTTGACCTTAAGAAGCAGGTGACTTGTGTTTTCGATGGGTGTGTTTCTTGCATGAGTCTGGAATGCAGAAGAATTGAGGCAGGCTGGTATTATAGCTAAGTGCTGCAGTCACTGGGGACTATTCATTGGGCTGATTGTGCCGTGCAATCATGCTCCATCGAGGAGATCAGAGTGCTTTTCATTGTTTTCTCTTTGCTCTTGGGTCCATTACATTGAATGCTTTTTTCTTCTTCTTCTTTTTTTTTTTTTTTTTTTTGGTTATCCCTTCCTCTCCAGGGTGAACAACTGCGTTGGATTTTCTAACTACAAATTCTTCCTACTGTTTTTAGCATATTCACTGTTGTACTGCATGTATATTGCTGCAACAGTCTTCAAGTACTTCATCAAGTATTGGACAGTAAGTTTTGGAATCTGACTATTTTTTATGCATCCCTTACCATCCACTGGGGTGTGAAACATTCTGACTGGGTTCAGACAACACAGTAACTCACACTCAACGGTTGAGTGTGGGTTGTCGTTGAACCGTGGGTTGTTGTTGAAACGTCAGTTATCGTGTTGTCTGAACCCAGCTGCGCTAACAAACCATGGTTTGTTAACCATGAACAACCCACAGTTCACAACCCAACAACAAACCATGAGTTGTCTTCATGGGTGGTTAATAAACCATGCGGCTGGGTTCAGACACCACGATAACCCATGTTTCAACAACAACTCACGGTTCAGCGGCAACCCACGGTTCAATGATAGCCCACATTCAACCCATACTCAACCCTTGAGTGTGGGTTATCATGTTGTACTGAAACCAGCCTCTGGGTTCTGAAATTGAAGCTAATGACAGCCTGTGGTTTACGCTGGCTCAGCTTGTCTGAACGTGGAAAGCTAAGCAGGGTCAGGCCTGGTTATTACTTGGATGGGAGGACCCTTCCTCTAGTTTCCTGCATTGAGCAGGGGGTTGGACTCGATAGCCTTGTAGGCTCCTTCCAACTCTATGATCTATGAAATCTATGAACCATGGCCCAGTGATCAAGCACATGCTTCCATGCAGAAAGACCCAAGTTCCACCCCTGGCATCTCCATCTGGGAGTGCTTGGAAAAAACCCTGCCGAGGACCCTTATTTAGAGTAGATAACGCTGCACTCAATGAACCAGTTGGTCTGACTCAGTATAAGGCAGTCGCTTATGTTCATAAATCGGGGCGGGCGGGATGATTTGGCCAAATCCAGAAATTGAAACGTGAGTCCACTCCATCCCCACTCAGCTAGTGAGCAAACCACATTAAGCCACAACAACAACCACTGTGACTCACAAATCGAGCAGGCAATTTTGGCCCAGGCCAAGTAGGCTTACAAACAAGTATAAGAAAAATTGGCCAAGTAGCCTGTTCACATACAGAAGCCTTCCCCAACGTGGTGCCCTCCAGGTGTATTGGACTACAACTTCCATCATCCCCAGCCAGCCTGGCCCATTTCAGCCCTGCTGAACGTCTGCTTGATTTTTCCCTCCCCAACTCTTTTTCCTTGGGTTTCGAGTCCATTTTTCGATTGTAAGCCTGCGAGCAGGGACTGTCTCCTCTCCCCACAAAAGACCCTTGGTGACAGTATTGGTATCACTTGTGAGTCACTTTTCTAGAACAAATTATTTGAAGGGACTTACAGACTGTTACTAATTTGGAACCACCACAATACATTCTTAATGGGGTTGGATCCTAGAGAGAGACATGCAGAACTCCCCCTATGCAGCAGGGCTTACCTGGCTTCTCCCCCCCCCCCACTACAGCCCCCTGCGCCCTGCCAAAAGCCACTTCTGAGGGTCGGGGGACCCCCTGGAACTGCATCTGACAGGGCACTGGGTGGGGGTGTCTGTAGAATTTGGCAGGGTTGCCTTGCACAAGCAGAAGTGCCTTTCTCCTTGGGCAAGACATCTCTGGATCCATGTCAGTAAAAATAAAATAAACAAGATATGCAGGATTAGGTGTTGACATAAGTTGCCGTTCTGCAGTTTTTTGCAGGATTATAAACCCCTCAGAGTAGGGGAGACCCCACTCATTTGGTTTCTGCAAACTTGTGTCCTTACAGTTCACAAACGAACGCGTACTGAATCGGACCGTGGTCGCATCTAGTTCATGATTGTCCACCCTGACTGGCAGCAGCCAGATTTGTAATGAGGAGCTTGAAACTGTAATATTGTGGAGTTTTTCCCTCTTCTGTTCATCCTCTTTTGCTTTCCTTCACAGGGGGAACTGACCAATGGACGCTCCAAGTTCCATGTCCTCTTCCTCCTTTTTGTGGCAATCATGTTTTTTGTAAGCCTCGTGTTCCTCTTTGGCTACCATTGCTGGCTCGTCAGTCGAAACAGGTCTACGTTGGGTAAGATATTGCACGGGATTTTTTTCTGGACAGATGGTGGGGAGAGAATGTTTTAAATCAACGATAAAATTAAAAAGAAGTCTTCCCTTCTAGCCAGCCGCACTCCTGGTTGGAACTCCTCCCGGCCCAAGGCTGTTTTTGCAGAGCAAAATCTCCCTTTTTAATCTCATATCCCACCCTGCCCCCCCCCATTCCTCCACGCTGATTCTGCCCACGTGATTGGACGGTGGAGCTGCCAGTCAGCTGCTCTTATAGGCTGCACCACAGTTCCCAAGTGGGTCATAATTTTAGTAGCAAACTGTTTTGCCCAACCTGGTGCCCGCTAGATGTGTTGGACTGCAACTTCCAGCATCCCCCAGCCAGCATGGCCATTGTAGTCCAACACATCTGGAGAGCACCAGGTTGGGGAAGGCTGATCTACTGGTTCGCATCACTAAGAGCTGTTAATTTAAATACAACACTGGATTAAATTTGGTTCCTCGCAGTGCCACCTTTAGGTGTGCACTCACTCGGTGTAGCTGCTGCTGCTGCCCTGGTAGTGCAGTGGTTCCCAACCTTGGGTCCCCAGATGTTGCTGGACTACAGCTCCCAGCATCCCTTGTCATTCGCCATGCTGGCAGGGTGGACCCAAGGTTGGGAACCACTGCACTAGAGTTTTCTGCCTGCCTGGGTTGCCGTTCCTCTGTGGTTAAGAACCACGCAGGTCATGGACCTTCCTAGTGTGGTGCAGTGGATGAATGCTGGATTTATGCCAAGGGAGACCCAAATTCCAATCCCTGCTCAACCCTGAAGTTCACCAGCTTGCCGTGGGCCAGTCATGATCTCTTAGCCTACCCTACTTTGCAAGATTGCTGTGAGGATTTAAAAAAATGTGTGTGGGGGGGGGGCTGAATCATGGACCCTGCCCCCAAGCACTTAAGAGGAAGGGTGGGATAAAGCAGGTGGGGACCCACAACCACATGTTGGGGTGTATCCCCAACCCCCAGGAGGAGTGCTTCTGGACTGGGCTCCAACCGGCTGGCAACAGGAGCCTTGTAGTGCTGCTTGGGGTGGAGAGGAGGGGGCTCAGGAGTGCTGGGGGATGGAAAAGAATGCATTTTTTCTTTCCCACTCTTCTGAAATCTTCCCCCAAGTTTTGAGTTGGGGTTGGCTGAGTATCGTATGTAATGTTTGGGGAGGGAGGCGGGTTCTGGAATGTGGGAAAGAGCGTCCTTTTCTTCTCCTCCACTCTGGAAACCTCTGCATCTAGCTTGAGGAGGGTCTTTTCACCTGATGGCACATGTCCTCCCAACCCTGATCCTCCCTCCGGGATAGAGTAAGCTCTTAGGGGCTCAAGCAGGCCAACCCTCCCCACTCCATTTTCCTTCCTGCACACACACACCCCTTCCCCAACCAACACCCTGAGCATTTCAGGGCCCATCTGGCCTATTCTGTAGGTCCTGGAAGTCGCTGAATCCTTGTCAGGCCATTTGGGGTTTTTAGGGGAGAAAATGTGTTTGATATACAAGTGAATATACTTCTGTGTACCTGGAAAGCTCTCCAGGTATGCAGAAACCACCACCTTGTTTTTGGGTGGCTCCGTTCCAGTTCCAAACTGAGAGGCACTCAACTACCAAGTTCGGTACTGGAGAGAATGAGCGTACATCTGCACCCTTGTGTTTGCCTGCAGAGGCTTTCTCGGCTCCCGTGTTTCCGAGCGGCCCCGATAAAAACGGATTCAACCTAGGCTTCGTCAGAAATCTTCAACAAGTGTTTGGAGAGGAAAAGAGACTCTGGCTAATCCCTGTGTTATCCAGGTAAGTGGCGAGGAAGCTGCTCCCAGGGCCTGAGAGCAGAACATGGGCTCTTATCAGGAAAGCAGGAGATGTCCTGCTTAGACGGCAACTCCGAGAGTAGCCAAGGGGATGCTCATCCGCCCCGCTGTTTTAGAGGGCGCAAGGGAGGCAGCTGTGGTGTGGATCCAGGCTGCGTTGTGTGGAACGTTTGCCGTTGAAAAGAGAAGAGTCGGCTTTCCCTTTTTTCAGTGGGCTGGAAGGGGCCCCGCTTCCCTCACTGCTGCGCTACCTTCTTTTTTCTCCACAGTAAGGGCGATGGACATTTTTTCCCGACAAGAACGCTGAGTGAAGCGCGGAATCCGCTGCTAGCAAACGAAGAGTCATGGGAAGACGACGGGTTGGATGGCGACAACCATGGTAAGGGTGTGAAGTGTGCCAGGAAGGTCCCATGGCGCACAGATTCAAGGAGAGCGGCTGCAGGAGTTGGTTGCAGCAGCTGAGAAAAACTGGCACAACGGATGCATGAAGTAGACGGGGGGGGGGGAAGAGGGGTTTATATATGCATCAGTATGGTAGGGAAGAGTGAGGGGCCTCTGAAGCAAAGGGGGATTTTAAAAAGAAACAAAGATGTGCTAAGGACAGACAAAATGCACGAGTCAGTCAATAGAAGTAAATGAGGTTCGGTCAGGTCAACAAACCCAGACGTACCTAGGAGAATCAAGAGGGACGATGAAGCTGCCGCCGTGGATCTGCCCCTCACTCACTAGAGCAGCTGTCTGCAGGGTTGCCACTTTCTGGAAAGTCAGGGGAATGGAAATTGGTCAGGGAGATTGGTCGAAAGTCAGGGAAATTGTGATTAAGATAGACTCGTGTAATGGATTTTTTGAGATGCTGCTGCCAGGGGTACGTGAGTTTGACGTTAGCTTGTTGCGTGTCAAACTGAGCCCTCCCTCCGGTCAGTGGGAATCCCCTCCAGGTTTTGAAGGTTCCCCTGATGCTAGCAGTGGGGGGACACTTGCAAAACTGGGGGGCCACTAGGGACACCTGATCTCCCCCAAAGAAACCAGGGGATTGCGCTATGAAAAGGGGGGGGGGAAGAGCCCCTTTCTGCAAACCGCAATCTCCCAGGGCTTTGCAAGAAGCTGACAGGTCCAGATCTGTCAAAGCTGTCAGTTCCTTGCAAAGGGGGGAAATACTTAGCTGCAGTCTGGGGCAGGCACTGTACAAGGTGAGTGCCTGCTGGATTTGGCCAGTAGGCACCCACCCTGCCCAGTACCGATCCAAGGGACCTCCTTGTGCTAACCCGCCCTGCCTGATTTGTGCAAATTGGGCAGACCAAGGGTCCATCTAGTCCCGCATTCTGTTCACACAGCAGCCAACCAGCTGCCCACGAGAAGCCCACAAGCAGGACGTGAGTGCAACAGCACCCTCCCGCCCATGTTCACCAGCAGCTGGTGTGCATAGGTATACCTGCTCTGATCCTGGAGGTAGCATATCGTCATCAGGACTAGTAGCCACCGATAGCCTTCTCCTCCAGGAATCTGTCTGAAGTCTTTTGGAAGACTCGCTGCACCATTCAGGCACCAGTTCCTGCCTCCACCTGTTCTCCCCATCCACCCACCGGTGCTGCCTAAAGCAGGTTGCTTCCCCCTGCTGGGTGCCCCGGCCAGCCCGGTGTACAGCAAGGCATGCTTTGGAAAGCGAGCCTTGTAGGTGTGACCATTTAATTGTGGACTGCAATGAAGCGTGCTGAAGAGCTCTCAGGCGACATGTGTTCCCACCCATTAAGCAGACTGGGATCTGAGAGGTATGACACAAGCCAGTGGACCAGGGAAGCCAGCTGCCTGCTCTGCGCCAGGAGTTGTCATCAGACCGAGGGTCTGTCCTTGCGGATTGTAAGAAGACATCATCGGGAAGGCCCAGGCTTGGCTTCCCCCATGTCCTTTCAGGAACCATTCCAGTTAGTCTCTCCTCTCAGATAGGGGTCCCTGTCTGGGATGCAGCTGCGGAGAACCAGCTGGCACCTCCTTGTCTCCTGGGTCGACCTCCTTGCTCATTGTCAGGCACCAAGCAGGGGGTTGGCAGCGAGGAAATAGCGATCACTGGACGTGGGGGGGGAGTTAACGATTCCCCCCCCGCCCACCACAATTCTGAGCCAGATACCCGTTTCCTCGCTATTCGCAGTGAGGAAACGGCAATCTCTGCATCAGGGTTGTTGGGAGGAGGGCAAGGCTAAAGCCTCTCATTCCCCCACCCCAGCAATCTATTTCCCACCCTCCAACTACTGGCTGATCAGCTGGGAACAGTAGGCAGGGCTCCACGGGCTGTGCAGAGTGGCCTAGGATTGCATGTGGCCCCTCGGTCTGTGGGTTGCCCATATGTGGACTAGACCAACTCCAAGGTCCCTTCCAACTCTATTGGAGAAAAGCGTATTGGTCTTGATGGGAGGGACCATGCCTTCCATCTTCTTTCCTGACTCTCTGACCCTGATCCCTTTTGGCCACATATCACCCTCTGCCCCGCTTCATCTTGAACTGCTACGCTGAATGAAGCTCACAATCTCCTCGCTTTCAGCTTCAACCGGACAGGCAAACAAGGACACACAATTTGAAGAGGTGCACATAAAGCAAGAAGTGGCGCATAAGCCAAGGCTCTTGCACTGCTTCCAGATAAGACCGGCCCTCTGTGCAAACTGAGAGCACACCCCAGAATCCTTTGTTATTTTTGTGGAGAGTCTGAATTCACACACCGACAGCCCCGTCCCCATCTGAGACAGCAGAGCGCTTTAAGCAAGCCCCGAGTGCCAGTGTTTCAAAACCTCACCAGACATTTTACATGTGCCTAAAATGAGATGCCACACACGCCATTGGCAATTCCTCTTGTGCCAGCTCCATTCTTTGCTGATCTTGCACAAATCTGGGCACAGTGCTGAGAAGGCACCAGACTTTTCCTGTTCTGATGCAGGTTGAACCACAACAGTCTGCCTTTCAGAGGAAGTGCGTGCAAAGCAAACAAACCAATCCCAGCAAGGCTTCTACTTTAGACCAAATCAATTAATCGAGCAAGTAAGATTTAGATTCTAAGTGCTCCCATTCCCACCACTTCCCTACCCGCATACTCAACGAAACATGTCAACGTGCCGCAAAACAGGTCAAATCCTCTTGCAAAGGTACCTGGAAGGGATCTCGGTGAAACTCACTTTCCTTTTTTGTCAGTGTGATGCTTTCGCTCTGCTCTTCTCTGCTTTAGCATTGGCATTATTCTCTGCTGGAGAATGTTCTGAACATTGCAACATTTAATAAGCCACCGTGCCCAGGACTTGCACTTCAAATACCAGCACTGCTGGGGAAATCTTCTCTCCAGGATATCGGAAGTAATATTGAAGTGACTTGCTCGAGCATTTACTCGAGTGACTCTCAGTGGCTTTTGTGTGCCTGCACTGGGGCAACTTCTCCCCCTGCTGTGTTATATAGACTAGGTTCACACGACACAACAACCCGTCGTGGGTTGCTACCCACAATGAGTTGTCGTGTCATGCGAACCCAAACCAATTCCCGCAGGGTGGTTTGTTCGAGGGCAACAAGCCACCCTGACAACTCATGCCTTGTAGTTGAGGTTTGTTGTACCCTCGATGGGTTGCCGTGTTGTCTGAACCCAGGTGACCAACCCCATCATGGGTATTGGCTACCGAGCCGCTTGGCAAGAGCACAAAAAAAAAACCCGCTGCCACTCTCACCAAACATGCCCAGGCATCCGCCAGCCAAGCGGCCGTCAAGAGAAACCAAAGCCGTGAATGATCTTTGCTCGCGAAAAGGGGGTGGTGTGATGTGATTTACACCCCCTTCACAGCAAGATCCTCATCAGAGTTTTTTCAGCCTGACAGTGCTCAGGGTGATGCACATTTTGTACTTTTCCCTGAGACTCTAGGGAAAGTGCAAAAGTGCATCCCACCCCGCCCCCTTTTCTGAGGAAAAGGAAGTTTTGACAGCTAGTATCAAAACTCTGGATCCCCTTTAAAAGGTTTTGACAGGGCAATACCAGTTTTTTTTGGACTGGGACATATCCAGCCATATGTCCTAGTCAAAAACCAGCCATTTTAAAGGGGACCCAGAGTTTTGACAGCTGATGGGGGAGAATGCCCTCCCCCCTACAAGCCCATCCATCATTCTTGGAAGTGCTGGTGGAATGCAGTTGGGAGGAGGTCAGAAGCACTTTGAGATGATACTTGTGACACTGCAAGTAAGGAAGTAACCCCCACCCCAATTTCTTTATATACAGTATTGGGATGCTGAGCACTCCCCCTACTGTACTGCTGAAGGGCAGGATTCAACAGAGTGAACATCAGCAAGGGAACCTCCTCTCCTCTCTTCTAGTGCCAGAATACCTAACCCCCACCCCTGGACTTTTTTTTGCCCAAAACACTGTCACCGCCCTCCCTTTCCATCAAGGCGGTTCTCCTTTCACCCACCGTCTGTCGCCCTCCATGAGATGTATAGTGCTATTGAAGCTGGAATGAGAACAGTGTGAATATAGGAAACTGGAGGAAAGCCAACCAAAAGGTGCCTTAGCTGCAGTGATGCTCATTGCCCCAAGTGGAGAAGCAATTTCTCCTCCTCCAGAGTCACCTGTGATTACTCCCCCAGAGCCTGCATGGCTCAAGTGAAGCAAGAGCTGCTCTTCTCCCGACTTTGCCCTCCAGGCATAAGCACAAATGGAGACATGCAACCATCAGTAATTAAGAAAAGCTTCTAATGTTCTCCCTTCTAACTGTGACAATCCTTTGTTTCTCCTGTACTCAACAGTTGCTAATTGCGCCTTGAGACTGAAAACAGGTATACCCATGCCTAAGCAAACTCCTGCGGCTGAATGTGTCTTTATAATCATGAGATGTGTTAAGTGCTGAAACTTGACTTGTTCTTTTAAATAGCGTCAGGGAACAACTAGGTTTATGAATTATATAAATCAAGCATTCCTCAAACTGTGGGAAAGATGCATTTGAGAGTCCTGTGTCGTGGCTTGTCAAAACCTGTGCTTTCTCCTTGCCAGTCTTTAATGCTGTGCTAGAAGGGTCAAACACCCAAATTAGAGCCAGTGCAGAGAGTCATGTAATTTCCTGACTCTGCATTCAAACTAGAATCTATTCCATCATTGTGGCAGCCACTAAAGCCCACGCTTTAAATGGCCAGTAAATAAGTCATAGAGTGGAAATTGGGAGAGTCATAGACTAGAAATTGGGAACCCTTGACAAGAATGACAGCCTGCCATGCCTGCAGGTGGCGCCGAGAGCCCATAATGCAGGCCACATGCTGAGGCTAAGCAGATATGAGCCGGGTCAGTGCTTGGATGGGTGACTGCCTGGGCTGCCCACATCTGTTCTGCATTGAGCAGGGGGTCGGACTCGATGGCCTTATAGGCCCCTTCCAATTCTATGATTTTTTACGATGCGGTGTTGTTGGGTTTTTTTTTTTGCAACATTCAGATTCTGAAGCTGTGTTGTTGTTTTTACATTGTTTTGTTTGATGATCTAGATTACCAGCAAGGTTCCTCCCTTTCTGTGGAAATGGAGACGTAGCATTTTCGAAAGGCTGATGGTACAAAACTTGCTCTTCTCAGGTAAGCATTTTATCCTCAGGTTAAAGAAAAATCTTAGCACCGACTTTTGATCAGCATGCGTTTCATAAGTGTAAACTTGACCTGGATCTGTTGGGAGGGATGGTACGTTTTCACAGTCTGGGCTGGATATGACTGACCTCAGGTTGTGATGATCTTCCATGCTGGTTGCTGCTAGTCTAAACTGCAGATTGGGGACTAGCAGGATCAGCAACAGTCGCACAATCTAAGAGCAGAACTAGACAATAAGGAAAAAGTACGGCTGCCACCAAAAACAGAAACGCCGCACCTCCTTGTCCCCTCTCCCCCATAATGGGATATTGCATTGAGTTCCCTCACCCGTGGGTGGCAACCAATGGAGTGATGCAGGAATAGAGAAAGTGTGATCGTGTCCCCTTTGCTCAACGTTACTAGAGCAAAGAAGGGAAGAGGAGACATAGGCCCGGTTTGAACATGACAGCCCAGGGTTTTTAAACTCTGGGTTGTCGTGAATGAGCGAGTGTGCTAGTTCACGCTGATCTGTCGCTCCTGCTGTAGGTGGAGGGGCTAAATGGCAGTTTGCCATGACATGCGAACTAGGAATTCTGGCTCATCTTTTACCCCGGTAAGTTCCAACTCTGGCTTGTTGGAGGGGAGACAAGCCAGAGTTCCCAATTCGTACATCACAGCAAACAACCCAGGCATGGAGCATCCCTGGGTTGTTTAGCCACCCCCACGCTCAGCAGGAGCATTTGGGCAGTGTGCATGCTCACTTGTTCACAAGAGTCCAGGCCATGGAGTAACTCCTTTTGACAGCAGCGAGGCGTTCTATACATTGTCTAGCTCTGCCCTAAAAGGCAGGCAATTGCACAAAACCCCTATGCCGATTGGTACCTCTTTCCTTCCATAACCCCCCTCAGCTAATGGTTTAGGCCAGGGCTCTCCAACCTTGGGTCCCCAGATGTTGCTGGACTACAGCTCCCAGAATCTCTTGCCATTAGCCATGCTGGTTGGGTATGCTGGGAGCTGTAGGCCAGCAACTTCTTGGGACCCAAGGTTGGGAGAGCCCTGGTTTAGGCTCTACAGCACCAATGGGAGCTTTCCTACCGATGGAACAGCTTCAGAGGAGCAATTTTCAACAAGACTGCAGCAGAGGAGGAAGTGATTGAACTCCCTTATTCCCACCTGCTGCAATCCTCATAATTGCCACCCCTTCCTGAGCAGTTACTTGCATTTTTTCAAGAATGTGCCAGTTAAATGCAAAGATGTGTAACGTCATGTCTAGTTTGGTCCTCAGAGCAGAGGAACAGAATTTGCTTTCAGCTACTCATCCATGTCGTTCTCTCCCCCCAACCCACTTGAATTTCAGCATCCTTCTCTCTCATTTGTTTCCTCCAACGATGAACACTTGTGGGGAATAGAAGGAAAGGAAGCACATGGATTTTCCAGGACAAGAAAGTGTCTATCAGATGCTAACCCTGGCTCTCTGAAATGGTCCTTCAGGATGCTTGCCTGGGTGATACTTCCAAGGCTTCCTGCACATTACTGATTGTTAACAGGGCAACCTTGGAGTGATTAAGCCCGTTCCCTTTTATGTGTCTTACCCAGAATAAGTGAAAACTATTAGTGCAAATGCATTTCCAAATGCCTTAATGGCAGTTATCTAACACCCTGGACTTCGCATTGTCTCATTTTGCCAACTAGCAAGAATGATTCTATAACAAGGAGTAGATGGATGGTTAACTAGACTACTTGGACAAGTGCTTTTGAGCAGGAATTGTGGTTGCCAAATCAAGTCCTCTTGTTAGAAACCCCAGGTGAGTATGCACTGCACACGTGGGCTGTATATAACCCCCTCCTCCCAAAAAATACCTATACTCATTTTCTTAATCTATAACTTTGATTCTGCTAAGAACTCTCACCCCTTTTGATCTGAACACAACCTCTTTGGTGCAGTGTAAAGTTTTTATGAGCCTTAAAGCACAATCTTTGTTGCAAATGCCTACAATTTCAAAGAGACGTTTGTTGACTGAAATTCTTTAGTGCAAATCCCAATACTGGGCAAGTTTCAGATGTAGAATGCCTGCATTTGACCTGCACAACAGTAGACCAATACTGCCCAAGGTGGAAGTTGCACCTGCTCACGTGACTGAATGCTCCTTTATACAAAAGTTTCCCTCCACACAGAAAAGTAGCATGCTAGGAAGAAGAGTCCTAGCCTAGCCATCTTCTTGACATGCTAGTTTTCTATGTAAAGGGAAATGTTTTTTTCTGGAGGAACATTCAATCATATGAGCCCCCAGCAGGCTGAAGTGGAACAGCTTAAACACAGGTCCATATCACAGGCTTTATAGAAAGAAAGAAAAGGATAATCTTAAAATGAGTAGTGGTACTAAGAATTTGTGTGCCTCTGTCTTTAAAAATAAAATCAAGCATCTTTTTTTAAATGTTTAACAGATCTGCCATTTTGGCATGCTGGAACTTGCTTGACCTTTTCCTTTTGTAACTCTACCTGAAGTGTTGGCAACAGAAGGACCCCTTTTAGTTTCAAGGTCCAGCCAAGCTTTTTCCTGAGAGATTTCTCTGTTTCTGTGATCAGTAACACTGCACAAGTGGAGGAAAATATGATTTTAGAAAAAACTGTCCAGTGGAGACAATATACCAAATTGTAAGCCTCTTATAGACATTGAACTGTAGTCCTAGATGTGTCTACTGCAGTGGTGGAGTTTTAAAAGCAAGTTTTCAGCAGCAAGGCATTCTTTTAAACACATCTATACACAGAAGCTGGGAAAGGAGATGCTTCACCATTTTAATATTTTAACTGAGCCCCTTGTGCTATTTCTTTCATGGGTTGCTCCCTTTCACTGGCCCCACTTATGGGGCCTCAGACGCATGGCCCATTGCCTCCAGAAGGGTTTAGACTCAATGAGGGGCACTTAATGTGCCATTTCTACCCCAAAATGAAGACAAACCAGAGAAAATGAAGTGGGTCTAAAACTCACTGAAAGAATCTGAATTCACACGAATGTGTTTTTAAGCCTGATCGATTTCAACGGGACTTCTTTAGGCTTCACTTTCCCTGGATTATCTGCGGTATATTGATTGCGGCGTGCATGTCTCATTCTGGGTATGTCTATTCAGAAATTGTTTCTATGTATCATCATCTCTGTGATGCATACTTGATGCAAAATAGACATTTGCATGACTTTTATATTCTTCTCCAAACAGAAGTACCAGTTGTGGTGTCAAAAATTGTGATTTGTTACTGCTGTTACCAAACTGTGTCCCCCCCTCTTCCTTGATTGGAGCTAGTACACTTTAATTTTTATTTAATATGTCTGAAAACCCAGCTCGGCCCATTGATTCCAAGCTGGTCAAACATTAAAAGGTAGTGAAGTAAATGTAATTACTGGAAAAAATATTTTTAAATCTCTCCTTTAAAAAAGGATGAAGAACGTTTCTTCCTCATGAAGAAATAGGAGCCTTAATGCGATCTGCCTCTAACTATGAACAGCTTACACACAGTCAGGGTCAGCATCACACTTACTGCTGGGCTGTTCTCAGGCCCATGGCTTGGACTTCATGACTGAATAGGAACAAAGCACATTGGGCTGTATTTGCATGGTCCTCATTAGATGCTGATGTCTAATGTGTGGACATCAGGCAGATTATGGAGCAGGCAGCAGCTGGTTATGACTGGCTGAATCCCAACCCACCTCCTGGGACAGAAGTTCTGTGCTGTTAGTTAGGGTTGGGCAGACTTCAGGCTTGTCAGATTTAGTCTGTTTTTTTACTAGAACCCCAAGATCCACCAACCAGAGCCAGGTGCAAAAGGCATACACTTAGAATTAAAGAACAGGTGCCAGAACTGGTTTTCAGTGCCAGAACTGAACTGAGCTCGCAGCCCTTTCACACAAATGATAGCAGAACAAGAGGGGAAGGCACCAATGTGTAAACAAAAACACATTTTTTCATTTTCAAATACCTGCTAACACACAATCCTGCAGAGTATAATGAACCTGACAAGTCAACAGAGGATGATTTTGTGCACTCATGAATGAGAGAGATCTGTTACCAGACGTACTAACACTGCAGTATCTGTATACAACTATCAACATTATCTCAAATCACAGATAAAAACCCACGTATAGAAAGCTATTTTTGAGATGTAGATCCAGCTTGTATTTCCTCTCTTACCATGAGTTTCATGAGCCTTTTTTCAAAGGGTCTAGTTGAAGAATCCAGATTCCTCATGGGTAAAAGCAAAAACTGAAGGAATATTTCACAAGTTTCCATTGCCTGTATTAAGTAAGTAACAGGCAGGGTATAAATAATAATAAATTAAATAAATAAATAAATAAATAAAGAGTATGGGCCACAGGTGATAGGCTACTGCAGTCTGCCCCAACCTGGCACCCTCCAGATGTATTGGACTGCAACTCCCATAATTCCAAGCCAGCAGGTCATTGGCTAGGAATTATGGGTGTTGCAGTTCAATACATTTGGAGGGTGCCAAGTTGGGGAAGGTTGGGCTACTCTATACAGCAGGAGTACCTTCTCAGTATATCCAACTGACATTATGTTATTAAATACTTTTAAGAGTATCATCACTTTCACCAGGCCTGTGGCTCACGCTGGCTCAGCTTGTCTGAGCGTGGAAAGCTAAGCAGGGTCAAGTCTGGTTGTTACTTGGACGGGAGACCCCTCCTCTAGTTCCCTGCATGGAGCAGGGGGTTGGACTCGATGGCCTTGTAGGCTCCTTCCAACTCTTATGATCTATGAAATCTATGAAAATCAGTCATCCATTTCTTGTGTTTCATTCAGATTTGCCTATCTTTTCATAAGCCAAAAACACAGAGAATGGTGACATTCATTAGAAGAAGGGACAGTATTTCCCTCTTACTCTAGTTCCAGTGCCTTCGTGCTAAACTGAAAATACAAAAAAAATGCTATCAAAAGAGGATATGGAACAAAAAATCCATGCTGGCGATGCTTCTTGAATTGTACTGACCCAGACTGATCCGACTAGCATCCCTCTCTGTTGGGCATGCACCCAGGGGACATGTAACTTATGGAGATCAGCTTTGCTGGGGGGGGGGGGGCAGGGACCACATGTGCGCATATGATCAGCTGTTAAACAGGTTTGTAGTTGCAGCCAACCTGGATGCAACAGCCTTAAAAGTATTCTTACTGCCACTTCCAAAGTCTTCAGTATTTTCATAGAAATGCAAAGCACTACATGTTTTCATTAAACAGAACATAGGAATCCAACCATAATATGAGACACGCTGGCCTCCGTTACCTTCATACCTGGCTGGATTTATAATAAATATTAAATAGACTCCCTGTGCTACAAAAATATGAGGCAGCATCCACACATTGGCAGTGTAAGTTGTGCTCTGCACAACCTCTGTCCTACAGTATATATGGAACTGAGTACCAAATGGACCCAATGAGTATGCCATAATGTTCCTGTTTAAAGAACCTTTTATAGGGTTTCTATTGTCCTAGTTCAGAAAATGATGTAGTGCAGACACAGCATTAGTGGTGTAAAATCACCACCAGGAGCAGATGGACAGTTTCCACCCAATTAATTTCCCATAAGAAGTGGTGCAGAATATCCCTCGTGATCGTTATACAGACTTGGCACTGCAGGTACACTGCTCTGGCTAGCAGTTTAAGACATCACTTTTAAAAGAAATAATAAAAATTGTGGCAGTGACAAATTGGGTAGTTGATTACTGTTTAAAGAACTAGGGCTTTTGCACATTCTGCTACACAACACTAGTTAATTTTATAAAGTAGGATATGGAGCAAAGAATTGTGATGTTGGAGAGAATGCAGGGTTGAGAAGTAAATAGTGTGCTCGTTGCATGCCTGCCTACTGTAAGATTCAATTAGCATGATGATATAACACGTTTACTTGTCCAAAACCTATGCGATGGTATCCCTGTCAGATGAGTCATAGACTGAAAGCACAATTTTTTGTACTTGGCACAGTATCAGGAACACAAAATATCTGCAATGGCAATATGAATGTAACAAGTCATTCCTTTCTGCCCACCTTGGGGGAAAGGGTGTGGCAGAATTACACTAGAGAAGCAGGGATTTACAGGAACCAATTTGCCCCATTTCTTCTCAAGCTTCTTGAAGATCTAGCACAGTGCCATCATCCCACTGCAAAACACTGTCAGTAATACAGCAAGTTACTGCCATGTAGGATTGCAGGTCTGAGCGCCACAGGCTGGTTTGGCTGAGCAGGGCATGCTTGCTGCAACACTGCTGTAATGCACCAACACAATCGGGCATTGGTTTTTGAAGGCCATTTTGCTTGCTCCCCCCCCCCCCAACCCCATTTGCTTTTCAGGTATGTCTAGGGTACAGCCTGTTGAAATCAATCTAAGTGCAAACTGGTTTTTCTTAATTAAGTTGTGTAAACAAATTAAGGGGGGGATAGGTTTTGATCATCACTGCTGATGGGAGGATGGTGCACATCTGAGCTTCCTGCTGCTCCTTCATCAAACAAAAAGATGGTTGTGCTTACTAACAGCAAAGTTGGACTGGTGTATAAGAGTATATAGTGCAGTGTTCTCCAACCTTGGGTCCCCAGATGTTTTTGGCCTACAACTCCCAGCATGCCCCAGCCAGCTATGCTGGCTGGGGCATGCTGGGAGCTGTAGGCCAAAAACATCTGGGGACCCATGGTTGGAGAACACTGATATAGTGGCTTTGTTTCCCTCAAGTCACTCATTAGTAACAAAAGAACATGACTGGGGCAGGTATTTGAACACAAGTGTGGCCTATATACTGTGGATTTCTCAAAAACTAGATTTCCAATTTAATGCAGTACAGCTACAGCTGTCAGTTCTTCCTCTGATCTTCTAAGAGGGCTGGAACAGGCTTCATATTTGAAGAAAGTTCATTAATGCCCCATTTTCCCAACTGTATTTAACTCATAGGAGGATGGCGGAGAGTAACATATTACCTGCAGGAGACTAATTCTTCCCACCCAAAAATACCCCCCTTGAAAGTCTATGTTCCCCCATCAGCTGTTGATTAACTGGATAGCTCAGCTTGGCTGTATTTCTGTGAAACTTGTTGCCCTGCCTAGCATTTTGTTGCTGTTCAAGTAATCATTTGTACTACAGCATCATTTTATTTGAACGAAATTGTTTATTAGGAGTCTTGAAAGTGGTCACTTACTGCATGGTCCCAATTAAATTTCTTACTTTTTTCAATGGTATCACTTTTCTGATGGTCATTGGGACAGGCTTAGGTCCCTTCATTGTGTACATTTGAATATTCTGTTCCTTGTCACAACTGCTTCCATGCTCTGGCTTTACATGCTTCTATAGAGTAATCAAGGCCAAATTATTTAACTGATAATGTTTAAAAGAGGTGCAACTTCCCCATTTGATTTTACAATTGGAAGTGTATAAAATGGACTGCTGTTAAGTATCATGGAACAGAACTATTTCCCCCTCTAACTAAACCTTCTCACAATTCTGTGTCTATATTCAGCATTTTGATCACTGCAGAAAGTGCCACTTGGAGCCTCTTGAATGTTGAACTATTCCATTATCTCAGGTTTGTTCATTTAAAAAAGTATGTTCACGCTTTTGTAGCAGCCTTAAGCATGGAAACCTTTTGCAATAAAAATATTTTATAGAAGTTTAAAGACTACATTTCAAATATGTTTTAAAATCTGTTATAACAAGTTTGCAAACTGCTTGTGTTCTTTCTTTTATTGGATTCAAAAGAATACAAAGAGAGCTCCAAAATGGCAGTTGGACCTATGAGATACCATTTGTACCTCTGTGCCTTTTCCTATGCTTCCGCTTGGAGCTTTCCAATGACTTAAAGGCACTTTCAGGTCCCATAATATGTTCACGGGCACTGACTATTCGTTGAATCAACAAGGGTTATACGAGCCATTGAACAGTGTCTTTAACTGTTTCATTTGCACAAGCCAGAAATGTGTGTTGACTCCTTCATTTTTCTGATGCTGGGGTCAACTGTCCTTATGGAAAACTTCCCCCAAGACTTAAGAGGTAAGGAAAACATCAAGACCATTTTACACCAAGTAGTTCAGCAAGGCTTCCAATCAACTCTGTCCATTCAAAACACAATACTTTCCTTTATGTAAATATAGGTTTCTTCTCCAAGTCTGCAGTGGTGCAGCTGCGACAGTCATGACTTGTGGTGTGCCCCAATCAAATACCATCACTATTAAGCAGTTAGAGACAGTTTATGTTATAGGTACCCCCAGGTTATTGCTGAAAGAAATATTCCCATCTTGCATCATAAGGAACAGCCCTTACGGAGGACCAGCTATAAAGCAGATATTGTACTGAACATGGAAATAGCACAGTAGAAGCATCAAAGGCTTACGATCTACACTATCAAGAGAAGCAGGACTGCAGCATTTTATACTTCAGATTCCCAGAGAGCTTAGAAAGCAACTTGCAGGAATAGTATGCACAGTAAGTGTGTGAATATAATGATACTGCTGGTGTATTTATATGAAGAAATGTGGTTCACAACTGCTTTTTTATACAAGTATTTCTATTTGGGTGTCAAATGTTTCGAATTTATGTATAAGAGTTCTGTAGTACCTGAACACTGCATTTTCTTTCCTACTATTTGGATCTTTTAAAAGCAGAATCTATACTATCTACACAGCAGACTAGAGGGGCCACGTTAAAACCATTTTAAAAATTGTTGGGTTGAGGCAGGGCCTATGATATGACCAGAATCACTTGCATGCTTATAATACAACAGTTTGATGGAACAGTGCAAAACCATAACCATAACCATGGTATTATGCACAGATGGATTGAGACCACAGAAATCTTGTGCAGTCTTGGGGAGGCGCATCTTATTCAAAGTCTTCCAAATGTGAGCCTTTCAAAGGCTTGCCATCCACATATTCAGAAACTCCATACATCCAGGCCATTTTTCCCCACTGTCCCCATTTCTAGCAGACTAGATCATGAAAATATTCTAAGAATTAGAAGCAAGGCTGTGTATACTCTATGCTAAGTAAAAAAAAAAAAAAAAAATCCAGGTAATTAAGTTGTGCACCAAGGAAAGCTGAATTCTGCATCCTGTATAAATTAACTAATTCATGTGTCTTGTTTTGCATAATTTATTCTGCCATTTTTCGTATTTTGCTTATGTTTTTACTGGTTTTGCTAATCATGAGGAGGAGCAAACAGACCAGCTTCCAGCAACTGGAACTCAAATTCAACCACCCCTCTGGCTTTGATTTCAGCAGGCATTTATTGCTCATATACTTAAGGGTGCAATCCCATGCATGTTTAGACAGAAAAAAGTCCTTACAACTCCCAGCACTTGCCAGCCAGTATGGCTGGTGGGGGAATGCTGGGAGTTGTAGGACAGTTTTCTGTCTAAACATGCATAGAATTAGACCCTAAAGTTTCCAAGCATATTTTTACGGCCACATGGTTTAAAACCCTGTTCTAGAGATGGAAAGAAATACCCTCAGGCCTCGATTACATATAGCCACAATTAAGAGATCCTCATTATGAATAAACAGATCAAGGTAACAGTGCTATAAGAAAACACTGATTTTTCAGAAAATCCAAACCTTACATGGCTTTGGGGTGCCAGCAGGTCAAGAACAGATACCTGAGCTCGTTGCTGCTATATCAAAGCCAAAGTATTTTACGGTTTATGGCTGTGACCTGAAACACCTGTTTTGGATACAGAGCCTTACACACACACACACACACACACACACACACAGCCGTAGTGTCTTACACCTCCCTCTGGATTGGGGGGCACAGTTTGTTTACACATCTTTATTACAGGGACATAACTAGTTTGAAATTTTAATCTAGAGAACATCAACTATCTAGGGCCCAAAGAAATGTGCCATTGTTTCTAGAGAAACATCCATCTCTTCTGAAAAATTCCAGTTGTGTCATATGAACTAAGTAATTAGAGGGATCGGCAATGGTGCCTTCAGTTATTTTATTTTACAGTTGCAAGCAGCCACTTAAAACTGGCTACAAAAGAATAAATAAATGAACTATGAATGCAGCAATTTGGACATGCGCATTATTAGATGTCTGTCATAGCCTGATGTGCTTCATTGCCCTCAACTCATTGTTAAAATAAAAAATGAACTTAAGACCATATATTTCTCCTTATAAATAAAAAAAAATTGGCCTAGGTCAACTATTTTCACCTTTGGCAAAAGAAAAGAGATGTTAAATACACCCATAGATATCTCCACTTCAAATTATAAAACGTAGAAAAACAGTATAGTAATATACAGTAACAAAACACAAACTGGTTTAGTACTTCAGTCCGTTCCAAAATACTTCTGTCCAAAATGTGTGGGTGCAACAGGATGAACTTCCGTTGTTAAAATTGTGATATCTGGAAATTCCTGGATTATTGATTTGGCACCTTTAAAAGAAGAAAAGAGGGAGTAGTGAAACCAGTATTTCAATAAGCTACATCTGCTGCTCTGCAACGAAGCGGCCCTCCACTTCTGGCCTGGCCTTTTTTCATTATTTAGGTTTAATCCATCTAATGTGCACAGACTTCATACAATCATCTTATTTAATTGCATGTTCTCAGCAGCAATTCCTGCTGACATCACTCTTTTCAAATATTCTTTTTCCTGCACAGTGTTTTCTAATTTAAAATAGCTGTGCTTTGCCCACATCTTTAAGTCATGCTCATGCACAATGATCCAGGACCCCTACAAGCCCCTATAATCAATGCCTAGTGAAGTCCCTATGCCCCGGAAGTTCACAAGGGGAGTCAAATGAACCTCCTGTAATGTACCACAAAAAGGGCACCTTTTAGAACACCCTTAATTTGCCTGGGAAGCAGCAAAGCCAAGTAGACCAAACTGGAACCCAACATGTAGCCAGAGAAAAGAACCTTTCCAGGATTCCCTTGCAACAGGAAGGGGTTCCTCACTAGAAAACATGACATGAAAAGAGTTTCCCAAGAACAGGAAGTTTAATCCTATAGGATTCCATAGCCATAGGTAATTCGTTCCATCTCCACCAGTGATCACAACAGGCGGGTTCGCACATAATGCTAAGCCAACCCTGTGAACAAGCTACACAGTGACTGGGTTCGTACGACACGCTAAGCCACTTTAGGAATAAACCTACTGAGGCCTAGCATGTTGTTCAAACCCGGGAAGGGTTAGTTAGGGAGAGTCTCCTTAACCACTCTACTAAGCCATGGCTTGTTTTAGGATTAAGAAAACCCCAGTAGGTTTAGCATGTCGTCCAAACCCAGACAATGTGCTAACCCACTTACAAGCCAAAAGGGCACAGAGCCCCTTGGCAAGAGCAGCAAAAAGGACTGCCACTCTGACCGATGACAGCCATCTAAGTGGCACTTGGCGCTGCTGTCATCGGCTTCCCCCTGCAATCCTGATGCCGGGAGAGTGTGATTGCTCACAAGCAATCCTGCTCTCCCGGCATCGGCTGGAGCACGGGGGCGGGGGCGGGGGGGAGCCCCAAAGTACTGCAGCAGCGGCGGGGCATCCAGGTGCCCAGCTTCTCTTGCTCTCAAGAGCAAGCGAGGCTAGGTGCCTGGATCACCCGCTGCTGCCCTTTTGCCCAAAAGGACAACAGTGGCGGGGATCCAGCCCGTGAGGTCTGGGCGGCTGGATCCTGCCCCACCGTCCTTTTGGGCAAAAGGGCAGCGGTGCCTCTCCTCCTCCCCAATCCCCGCTCAGGGATTGGGGGGGAGGAGGCATGCGACAGACCCTTGCTCGTCCCCCCTTCTCTCGCTGAATGAGGTGCCTGTGGGCACTCCACCCAGCAAGATCAGGAGTGGGGGGGGGGGAGCAATTCCCCCTCTCAGCGCAGCACGCATGCACTGCACTGAGGGAGGGAATCAGTCCCCCCGCTCTCCAGGACCAGCGAGTGACCTTGCTAGTCCTGGAGGGTGGGGGGACTGATTCTCACAGCCAAGGCTGCAAGGGGGATTGGCCATGGAGCTATCTTGGAAAGACAGCATACAGCCAATCTCCGTCGCTGCCGCTGCCCAGATCGCCCACGTTCCTGCTTGTTGCGGCGCCTGCAGGTGCCAGAACAAGTAAGTGCAGGGGGGGGGGGAGAGCCGGGGGGGGAAGCAATCTCTCTCAGTGCAAGCACTGCTCAGTTAAGCAGCGGCTGCACCAAGAAAGGGTCGGGGACGAGCGCCGTGGCACTGCGTTTCCTTGCAAGGAAATGCAGCACAATGAGGCTCATCGGCCTTGCTCAGCAGGGCGGCAACTCAGCTGAGTGGCAGCCCCGCCGAGCAAAGGCAACAAGCCACTGACAGCTGCCAAAAAGTGCCACTTAGGCACTTTTTGGAAGCTGTCATCCCCACTCCTCTCCCCACAGTGTTCCCTGGGAGACTGACAGGAGGACAGGGAGGAAGAGGGGAAGAGGCGGTGCCTCTGGACCCCCACTGTGCCCGACCAACGGGGCAACCTTAAGCCCACAGAGGCTTCAGAACCCACACTGGCTGGATTTGCACAGCACTTCAGAGTCTCTGTGGGCTTAAAGTGCCATGCGAACCCAGCCAGTGTGGGTTGTTAGTGGAACAACCCATGGTACGCCAACAGACGATTGGGCTTGCCATGGCTTGTTCTCCTCCTCCTTCCCTCAGTCCTCCAGCTGGTTCCAGCACATATCCCTGGGGATTTTGTGACAGAGTCTGTCTTGTCTCCTCGCCCCCTCCCTGCTCCAATCATTCCCCTTTTTCGTTCCCCAGGTGTGTGTTTTTCTGGAGCCTCAAAAATGTGCAATTTGGGTTGTAATTTTATTTATTTGTTGTCGTTGTCAGTCTTTCGCAACTGCGGAAGTGCACTTATGGCTGTCTGCTTTGTGTAGTCTCCTGGTCAATTTCTTTGTACGTTTCAGCTGTCAAAGGGAGCACTGAAGTGGAGAAGGCAACATACAAGGAAATTGACAAGATAAGGTTGCCATATGCGCACAAAGGACCATTGGGGCCCAATTCTCTCCATCCCATTCAGCCACCTTCTAAGCTTTTTTTTCTTAAACCGAGAGGGAACCGCAATAACCACAGCAGTAGAAGTGGTCTGAAAAGGAGCCATGAAAAGGGGGGGGGGGGGAGGTAATATTTCCCCTTTCTGGAGTAGCTGGAAAGCCATTGAAGTGTTGAAAAGGTAGAGGGCACTGAAAGTGTCAGTTCAACACTTAAAAGCAAGAGGATCACATCGTCAAGGGGAAGATATTGTTCCCCCCTCTTTTGGTGCACTTACTCCCTTGGCATTCCCCCCACCCCGTTTTCAGTGCTTCTGACTTGCATTAAGGGGTCCCTCCTTTCCTTTATTATTATTATTTCTTCCCTGGTCCTTCACAACCATGTGCATATTAGCTGACAGGCAACCTCTTCCTGTCAATTTCCTTCTATGTTACCTATTCCACTTGGCTGGTCCCTTTGACAGCAAAACAGACAAGGAAATTGACTGGGAAAGACTACACATAAGAGTGTAAGAGTGCACTTGTGAAAGACCAACAATAATAATTATTATTAAATAATAATAGTAATAACTGCATTTTTGAGGCACCAAATTTTTTTTGTTGAAAAAGCTGGGCAACTAGTGACGGTTCTTCTAAAGTGCTGTTTCAATGTCAATGGAAGGGCAGTCATTGGCGAGCCTGTGAAAAGCATGGGCCTTTTTGCTGCTCTTGCCAAGCAGCTCTGTAGTCACTCCCGGCAACCCACAATGAAATTGCTCTCCCAGGTTCAGACAACACAACAACCCATTGCGGTTCGAACAACCCCAAGAACAAGCCATGGGCTGCCAGGGTGGCTTGTTCACAAAAAATAAGCCACCCTGCAGAAAGTGGTCCAAGTTCACATGACAACCCATTGTGGCTAGCTGCCCACGGTGGATTGTCATGTCGAGCCAGTTCAATGTTTGGATGATGCAGTTTACATCATCAATTCTTTCTATAGTGTGAATTGAAGGTAGCCTGTTTTGAATTGGCAAGTTTGAAAACATGAGCTTTCATGTGGCACACTGCTCTAAGGACATCCAACTTTCATTAAATTTGCATATATCTTTAGTTACAGATTTATATTTAATCATGCAGCTTGTCACCTTTCAGCAAACCAACCGTACAATTGTTGATCAAGGCAAAAAAAATATTGGGTTTGATTCAGACTTAGTTGTGCTTAGAGTAGACAATTTAAATGAATAGGTGTAGTGATTGTTATCTTGTCCAATTGATTTCAGTGGGTCTACTCCAAGCATGAACAATCCTAGATCCTATGCAAAACTTATTATCTTGTATAGCGTAAATTGCATGCTTTTACTGGACCACAAAATAGAAGGCAACAACTCAATTCTTTTACGTTCCATTAAACAGACAAAAATATTTATTTTGAACTAGCTGGCACAACTTGAACCATCCATAAGAGGTCACTACAGAATTACTAGACGTACCAATGGCTGAACTATGTATACAGTATAGAATATACGCTGTTTAAGCCCAGAATTCGAGATCCTTTGAATGTCCGATCTCGATCTCTCTCTTTTTAAACAAACTGCTTAGCTTTTATAGCAATGATGAAAAGAGAACATATGAGCAGTCTGCTCTAATTACTCCGCTAGACTGCTTAAAATGGTCAACAAGCTCCTGTACCTTGCACATAACCTGCTTAATTCATACACTTGATTCAAAATATAGATTTGAGGGGGTACAAATAAACACAACCTTAGTATCCTTGACTAAGCAGAAGTACATAGAAGCAATATCCTTTCCTATTAAAACCCAATCAAACCAACATGGTTCCAGGTAACTAGGAAGCAATAATAAAATGATGGCATCACAGGATGGTTGACACTGTGCCAGGCCAACAGAACTCTTAAAATCAGAGTGCAGAATGTAGTTCTTATTAGCGAAAAGGAACTGGAGGCAAGGGAAGCTAACCCACCCCAATGCATCTCAATTCACTCCACTGCTTCAAATGGGTATCTCCCAGGCCACCTCCAATAAGCCAGGCTGGGAAGAAAAGTGCTTGAAGCAACCAAGCTACCTCAGTTTGGCCTTTAGTCTGTTGCTTTAACTTACCATGGGGTGTAGAGAATAGACTCAGTAGGATTATGACATTTGGCTGAACTCCATGTTCTATAAGAACCTTTACAGCCTCAATCACAGTGTTGCCAGTGCCTGACGCAGGGAGAGGAAGAGAGAAGAGAAAAAAGAATTATCCTAGTATCTTTTCAAGTTACGGTACATATGTCTCAATCAGCATCATCTTGCTGGACAGCAACTATTCTATCATCAGTCTGGATTGACCACAAGCGTGGATTCAGACCTTATACAAAAAAAGCAATAAGCTCACTGCCATCTAAGATTCCTTCTCCACTGGCTAGTATCGCTCATGAGTGGCGTGATCCACTGTAAGGGAGTACAATTATCTAGTTTCAGAACGAGTGGCAGCCACAGGCTTACATCTTGATCTTACACACTTTGATAACGTAATGATCCCATTAATTCCTAATGAGTATGTTTAGGACTGGGGTTTGAGTCACACTGTGGAGCCTTCATTAGCTTGCAAAGCATTTTTGAAACATTACAAAGTATTTGCTTAAATAGAATAAAATAGCTCAGAACTTGGAATGAAATATCAGACCAGCCATTTCATTAACATTTAAGAATTGGTGAAATGTTCCTCCCACCACCTACCATCCTGTTACATTCTATCAGTTACAGCTACTATCAACACCCTCTATGCTTGTTTGTTTGTACTCCAGTGGTTCAAATCCTGCACTGTATGCCCCAAGGGAAGCCATAGCCAATGATGGAGCTGCTTTCCAACAGAGTACTCTGTAGTCAAACAGCTTAGGATAAAAAAAAAATCCTTAAAGCACTCACTTAGTATTGGGTACATGAGGAGAACTTTTCTCCTGTAGATATCTGGTGGAAACTTTGCATAGTACACTTTGGCTCTCTGGGTCTCTTCGTCGCTCTGTATCAGGATCTTCCCTATTCGGATGGATCTGCAGCAGTCACGCAAACCCTGTTCCATTGCCTCTCCTCCATTTGGGGAGGAAAACAGGAAAGTGTTATGCATCAAGGAATGGCAAGTCTGTTTCACAGGCAGGACTTCCAAATCAAAGGATCTACCCTTCATATTACATGTGGGAAATGGTGAACACTCACTTCATACATCCATTTTCCATGGGAATGAAAGCCAAGAAGGGTTATGTCAAAAAAATGGCCCTTAAGAGGGCATATGGGACTAACCCTTAGCTTACGAGGTCCTCCTGTTGTCAGTTACTTCTGTCAGTCACCTATATTACTTCCCTTAATATAATTAAATAACTTACATAGTGAGCATTTGTTTCATGCATCTATTTCCAATTTGAATTCCATCTTTGTTGAAAACAACAACATATTCTATTAATTCTATTAATGGGAGCTAGTGTGGTGTAGTGCTGAGAGTGTTGGACTGGGACTCAGGAGATCCGGGTTCTAGTCCCCGCTCGGCCATGAAACTCACTGGGTGACTTTGGGCCAGTCACTGCCTCTCAGCCAAGCCTACCTCACAGGATTGTGAGGATAAAATAGAGAGGAGGAGGAGGATTATGTAAGCTGCCTTGAGTTCCTTGCAGGAAAAGAGGCGGGGTATAAATATAATAAATAAATAAATTAAATAATATAAGAACACTGAAAAGCACATACACAATTTTAAGTGACCTACCACTTCTCATTATGCTGACTCCACAGTTTCCCTTTTCGAATTTCACCCCTTCATACTTGTACCCTGTTGAAGTCACATAGAATTTGTAGTTAAAAAGTGGTTTCCCTTTTACCCAAATTTACTATCCTAGTTTAAGTTGGACAACACAAAATCTGTGAGCACAATTTACACAGCACAGTGACATTTTCAAACACCCAAATCTGAGGTTCTACAAACATTTTAAGGAAGTGTATTCATCATGGTTCTGCAGAGGGCAAAAGGAACTAGCCTTCATAGAATCATAGAAAAGTAGAGTTGGAAGGGGCCTACAAGGCCGTCGAGTCCAACCCCCTGCTCAATAGGAGCGCTCACCACCTCCCTTGGTAATTGGTTCCATTGTCTTATTGCTCTAACAGTCAGGAAATTTTTCCTGATGTTCAGGTGGAATCTGGGTTTCTGTAACTTGAGCCCATTATTCCGTGTCCTGCAGACTGGGATGATCGAGAAGAGATCCTGGCCCTCCTCTGTGTGACAACCCTTCAAGTACTGGAAGAGTGCTATCATATCTCCCCTCAGTCTCCTCTTTTGAAGGCTAAACATGCCCAGTTCTTTCAGTCTCTCCTCATAGGGCTTTGTTTCCAGTCCCTTTATCATCCTTGTTGCCCTCTCCAGTTTGTCTACATCCATCTTAAAGTGTGGTGCCCAGAACTGGACGCAGTACTCAAGATGAGGCCTAACCAGTGCCGAGTAAAAGGGAATTATCACTTCACGCGATTTGGAAGTATACTTCGATTAATGTAGCCCCAAATAGCATTTGCCTTCTTTGCAGCCACATCACATTGCTGGCTCATATTCAGTTTGTGATCTACCACAATTCCAAGATCCTTCCCACTTGTAGTACTGTTGAGCCAAGTGTCCCCCATTCTGTAACTCTGCATTTGGTTTCCTCTCCCTAGGTGCAGCACTTGGCATTTATCCCTATTAAATTTCATTCTGTTGTTTTCGGCCCAGCACTCCAGCCTATCGAGATCGCTTTGAATTTTCTTTCTGTCTTCTAGAGTATTAGCTGTTCCACCCAACTTTGTGTCATCTGCAAATTTGATAAGCATTCCCTGCACCTCCTCATCCAAGTCATTAATACAAATGTTGAAGAGCAGTGGGCCCAGGACCGAGCCCTGTGGTACCCCACTCGTTACCTCTCCCCAGTTTGAGAAGGAACCATTGATAAGCACTCTTTGAGTCCGAGTCTGTAGCCAATTGTGGATCCACCTGATAGTTGTTCCATCCAGCCCACTTTTAGCTAGCTTGCTAATCAGGATATCATGAGGCACTTTGTCGAAAGCTTTGCTGAAGTCCAGATATATGATGTCCACAGCATTCCCACAGTCCACAAGGGAGGTTACCCGATCAAAAAATGAGATCAGATTAGTCTGGCAGGATTTGTTCTTTTTTTTTTTTTTTATTAAACTTTTAATTTTTATTCATAACAAACACAAACAAACACAAATACAATAATGGACTTCCAATCTTCTCCACAGCTTAATCAACCACAGTTATTCTTAAAATCTTTTCTGTTAACAAAAAGTCACTTCCAGTTATGGCAAAAAAGAACCCTAAAAGGAACAAACACCAGAGGTCTCCACACTCCCCCAATATACATCAACTATTTAATCTATTAAATTCAACATTTATAGATACACCAAAAGAGAAAACCTATAGTTTCATTAAATAGTGTTTTCAATTCCAAAATACAGTATATTAAGAATCCGAAAAGTAAAAAGTAACTATAAACTAATTAGCAAGTGACCACATAACAAAAGCATTTTGTACCCCCGCACTCTCTAGTACCTAACCATCTAATCAACACATTTGTATTATTACAATTACTCATTATTTCTTTCTATCTAAACAGAAATTCCTTCACTGTTAATCTCCAAGATATTTTTTTTTTAAAGAAAAGAAAGATAAGTCTAAAAATTAAGAAATAAGTGACATCTGACAAAACAGCAGAAGCACATAAGCCATCATGCTACTTATAGAACAAAAAACAAAAGACCTTCTTTTTTAATACTTCAAAGCCTCCACAAAACAACACCCCCAACAACAACAAAAGAATTATTTTTTAAAAATAAATATTTCCAAACAGACCAAATATAATTATACCTTAATTATAATAATTTCTCTTACATCACCATTAATATTTAAAATTCAAATAAGTCATATAAGCAATCCCTTTACCTTTGCCATTAATATTTAAAATCAAAAGATTATTTATATTTCCAACTAGACATGTAATACAGTATACATCAACCCTTTATCTTTTGCCAATAAAAGACCATGAAGATAGTCTCTTTCATTGCTTTCCTCTGTCAAAGGGATGATCATTAAGTTCCAGGTTTTGAACCAAGAATGAAATCAGCTTGTTCTGTTGTTTTGTGGGCTCCTGCATACCGGTCTCCGGCTCCGCCATCTTAAGATTTTAAAAAGTGCGTCACAACTTCTTGCTGAACTGTCTTCCCGTGCCAATCCAATCCAATTATAACTTCACAGTCTCTGTGAATTTCTGGTAAGTTTCCCAAGTCCTTATTTACTTCTTCTGTCTTCTCCTCTGCCGATCCTGTAAAGAAATCAGTCTTACGTTGTTCTTCTTATTGATCCACTTTAAGATTTACGTTCAAAGTCTGGATTCTTACTTCCAATCTGTTTAGAATTTCTCTCTCCATTTCATTCCACAGGTTTAAGAATGCTGCAACTGCAAACATCTTGCCTTGCGTATAGATATTTCCAAGACACTTCCAAACATATAAGATTTATAGACCTCCTTTCAGGTTTCCTCTCTTATCTTTTTCGCCTCCCAGATAAACATAGTCTACTTACAGTTAATTATAAATCCCACTCTGCTGCAGAAAGATTCCAAATTAGCCACTCCAGATGTACTCCTTTATTTTGGAAGCGAACATGCATAATTCTGATGATCGGTAAAACCGGTCTCCGAATAAAGCGCCGTTTTCCCCCACCTCAGATCACCAGCCGCATTTATCCGTCATAAGACAGACAAAAAGCAATTTATGACCCTATGAGATAATTTGGGGGTAACCTCAGATCTTCGCTTCTCTAATGAGAAGTAGATCCCCCAGCCTGAGACATTCTCTGGCCAGGAAACGCTGTACCAGCTGCCCCACAGAATTTCTGTGCGGCTTTCAAAGCTCCATGTTCACCCGGAAGTCAGGCAGGATTTGTTCTTGAATTTCATTGTTGTTTTCGGCCCAGCACTCTAGCCTATCAAGATCACTTTGAACTTTGTTTCTGTCTTCCAGAATATTAGCTGTTCCACCCAACTTTGTGTCATCTGCAAATTTGATAAGCATTCCCTGCACCTCCTCATCCAAGTCATTAATAAAAATGTTGAAGAACACTGGGCCCAGGACCGAGCCCTGTGGTACCCCGCTCGTTACCTCTCCCCAGTTTGAGAAGGAACCATTGATAAGCACTCTTTGAGTCCGAGTCTGTAGCCAACTGTGGATCCACCTGATAGTTGTTCCATCTAGCCCACTTTTAGCTAGCTTGCTAATCAGGATATCATGAGGCACTTTGTCGAAAGCTTTGCTGAAGTCCAGATATATGATGTCCACAGCATTCCCACAGTCCACAAGGGAGGTTACCCGATCAAAAAATGAGATCAGATTAGTCTGGCAGGATTTGTTCTTGACAAATCCATGCTGGCTTCTAGTAATCACTGCATTGCTTAAGGTGTTTGCAGACTGACTTCTTCCAATGACAAGGGGTAGAATTTTACTCCGGGTGCACTTTTCATTGCAGAATTTACACAAAAGTAGACCTATAAAACTATCCTTCTGGGATATTGTCATCTGCACAGTAGTAAAAAATGTTCCCATGTTTCACCCACTTACCATTTACAGGGAGTTTTCTGTACAGAAAAAGCACCTGGGACTAAAAAAAATTCCAAAAAGCCAACTGATTCCAGGGTTAGTGGTGCTTTATTGCCCCAGCCAATGTAACGTGTTGGGTAAAACTTTTCCAACCAAAATTGATCCAGGGAAACAGATTTAAGTGCCCCATGTTTTCTATTTGGAAATCAAAAGAAGTCTGGGACAAAAAAAAATCTATTGATCTTTGCCACTGTGGTCTTTTTTTGTCCCATCAAATAGAAAGTACTGGGATAAAAGATGCCCCACAATGTAAGGAAGCTGAATTAAGCACCTTTCTTCTGTAAACACAGCTTTGTTTTGGGGACATTTTACTACCCCAAGATACGTTTCAATGCCGCTTGGGCTAGTAAAATCCCCCCAAAACCATTTGTCAGTTTATTTCTGTTTAAGAACTAGTGTCACTTAAACAATGGTGTTTGGCTTAGAAATTAAGAATTCTTATACTTCCAACTGATCCTGCCCTTTTCATGGTGGGGAAAAATGACTGGATCTAGGCAGAAAAGTAAAGCTACCACTTAGCAGGAGAAGCTTCTAAGAAACAAGGTGAAGGATGCATTACTACCAGAAATAAAAACCACTCATAACTATAACTTATTTGTCAGTGACACATGGATCTCAGCCATGGTCAGATGCATGCCCCAACAGAACTCTGCAAGCAGGCATTTGAATGACTGGCACTGAACTGGCAGATGTACAGATTATAGAATAGTAGAGTTCAAAGGGGCCTATAAGGCCATCGAGTCCAACCCCCTGGTCAATGCAGGAATCCAAGTCAAAGCATCCCTGACAGATGGCTGTCCAGCTGCACCTTGAATGCCTCCAGTGTGGGAGAGCCCACAACCTCCCTAGGTAGTTGGTTCCATTGTTGTATTGCTCTAACAGTCAGGACATTTTTCCTGATGTCCAGGCGGAATCTGGCTTCTTGTAACTTGAGCCCAATATACCGTGTCCTGCAATCTGGGATGGTTGAGAAGAGATCCTGGCCCTCCTCTGTGTGACAACCTTTCAAGAACTTGAAGAGCGCTATCAAATCTCCCCTCAGTCTCTCTTCTGAAGGCTAAACATCCCCAGATCCATCTCTCCTAATAGGGCCTTGTTTCCAGTCCCCTGATCATCTTTGTTGCCCTCCTCTAACCCCTTTCCAGTTTATCTGCATCCTTCTTAAAGTGTGGTGCCCAGAACTGGATGCAGTCCTCAAGATGAGGCCTAACCAGTGCTGAATAGAGGGGAACTAGTACTTCACGCAATTTGGAAGCTATACTTCTATTAATACAGCCCCAAATAGCATTTCCTTCTTTGCAGCCACATCGCATTGCTGGCTCATATTCAGTTTGTGATCTACCACAATTCCAAGATCTTTCTTGCTTGTAGTGTTGTCTTTTTTATAGTACGGTAATTTTTTATTTTACTAAGAACACAAAAAATAAACAGAACAGAACAAAATGGACTTCCGTTTTTCTCAAGTATAAGTAGCAATCTTTTCTCTTACTCTATAATTACAAAGAGCATTCTCTTTTTTCCATTGTCCAATTTTTTCTTATTATTATTCATCAAACCCACAAGCATAAACTTCATTTTTTTCTAAACTCTGAAAAAAGTCAATTAGAGGTTTCCAATGATTAGTGACGTAAGTTCAGACTTTTCTCTGATTAGTGACGTAAGTTTAGCCATCTCTGCCAACTCCAGTATCTTCACTAACCATTCTTCTATTGAAGGTAACGTTGAACATTTCCATTTTTGTGCGTACAATAATCTCGCTGCCGTTATCATATATAAAAATAAAGTTACGTACTGTAACTTCTTTCCAACTGATTATCCATTATTCCCAAAAGAAACAACTCTGGTTTCAATTGTATATTAATCTTTAAGATCTTTTGAATTATTCAATGTATTTGTATTCAAAAAAATTTGGCTTTCTTACAAGACCACCACATATGGTAAAATGTACCTACTTGTTCACATTTCCAACACCGCCCCGAGGTACCTTTATACATTTCAGCCAATTTCTCCAGAGTCATATACCAACGATACATCATCTTATATAAGACTAGTGGTCTTATATAAGACTAGCCTCAGCATTCTCCCCCTATTACCTGTTGGAGTGGTTACTATGCATTCTGTGTATGGCAGCTGATTCAATCCCTCTTCAACCACAAGCCTGATCTGCAAGAGAGGAAGAATTCAAATCAGGGGGAAGAGATCAGAGGAGACACTATCACAGCAAAGCTCCAGTTTCAATAAAACGTTAACAAATGTACCACTAAGGTTTCTTTTCACACCTTCAGTGTAAACACAGCCTACCTGCCCCCTCCCCTTCCTCATATCTTGGGACTGTTCAGAAATAAGCCCAACGGACTTTATTCCACCATCTGAACCACCTACAAATCATTTAACATCGAACTTAAAATTATGTCAGTAAGCTGGCGGGTACCAGGGCCAGCTTGGCAAGAGCAGCAAGGGGCTTTTGCCACTCTTACCAAACAAGTCACTAGCTGATTCCCTGTACCCACAATGGAGTCGGTCACCTGGGTTTGGACAACATGACAACCATTGTGGGTACAACCCCTACTACAACCTGTGGGTTGTCAGGGTGGCTTGTTGCAGCAACCACAATGGGTTGTCGTGTCAAGTGAACCCAGTCAATGACTCCAAAGCTATTGCATAATAGTTTATTTGCACAGCATACCATATATATGACACTTACATACTGGAAACAGAAAAGAAGAAAACCAAAAGCCTCCAAAGCTACTGTTTATCTATTCTTCTACATTCCTGCAAAGGGCTTCTAGTTTAGCTCCCTTTGCCTAGATGTTTATAGCTATTCAGCATTTACTGTCCTTCCTTTATCTGCTACTCATATACCTGCTAAGTCTAGCTGTCATTTAAGGTCATCAAGTCCTTACTTTTACTGACTGAGACCCAAAGAACTGTTTCAGACACATCTAGGCTTGCACAGTCCTAGTAGGATTTGATTCCCCTCCCTCCAATATCAACCAACGTGCTTGAATACACCGCCCAACATTTCAGAAGTCCTGCCATGCGGCATAAGGAGCCGCTGCTCAAAAACGTGCACAAAGCCCCTCAGCCTAACAGAACTAGCTGCATAGGTCTTTCCCATTTTCAATTTCTTTGCACTATGGAGCTGCCAACCTCCTACAGCCTCTCAGTTCTACCAAATCATATGGAATACCAAGATTTACAAAACAGCCCTTGTGATTATTTCAGCATATCATTCTGCTCAGAAACAAAAAAGGATTATGTCATTCTCAACATAAATCAAAGTTACTGCACAACCAGCAGGCAGAGGCTCTCTTGTGAGCAGCACCTCCACGTCTGCCAAATTTCAGGTTAGCCAGGCAAAGTCCCAGCAGCACAATCAGACTTTGACTTCAGCTTTCTGCCTGCAAACTGCACTGTGCTGTAGCTATGAAGGTATCAGCTTCCCCCTCTACATGGCACAACAGCTTTAAAGAGGTGATAGGACAGAAACAAGGGCCAATATACTGGGGACAATCCCCTGAAGATTTTCCCTGTCTGAATCACTTTTGCCACTTCCGTCTGCCCAAAACAACAACATAATTCACTCATTTGATCCCTTTGATTCTGGAGTGTTTCAAAGGGACAAAAAAGAAAAATCAAGATGTCCAACAGTCATCTGTGTGAATCTGACTGCTGTTACTTCAAACCGCAGGCAACCATAGGCCACTTCACACACACTGTTCTTCCATGTAGGAAAAAATATGCACAACATCACATGTGAAGACAGCATGGGTGCTGTGTAGTTATAATTCTTTGGAAGCCAATAGAGCAGCAACACATGGCACATCTTCACACACAGCAGCAAGCAGTGTGAAAGCACATGATGCAGCAACTTTGCCGAAGCTAAGCAGGTCTGGGTTTGATCAGTGCCTGGATGGGAGACTGCTTGGGAACTCTATATAAATCACTTTGAGATCCATGATGGAAAATATACACACCCACCCCAAAGAGCATCTCTATGCAAGAAAAATGTCTGTGTGAAGTGGGCTTAAGTATACAGCAGGTAAAGAACCTTTTTCCAACCCGAGGGCCAATTCCCTCCAAGAAAATCTGCTGGGGGCAGGACTGGAGCCACCCATACTCTTCATATTCTCTCTCTCCCTCCCTCTCTCACACACCCTTTCATTCAATCTCCAACCCGCAGCTGCTTCCCCTCCTCATCCTCCCGCCCCAAACCTCACAGCAATTAGGCTTCTCAACAGTTTGCACTGGCACCAACACAAGCTTTTTTAAAAGCCTAATTTGTCATTTGGGGAGGGGGCTGTCACAGCACACAGAGAGGGGAGAGTTAATCCTTCCCTCCCCAGCTGCACCACACCCCCAAAAAATCACCCACTTCACACAGCAATTAGACTTTAGAAAGCTTCCACTGGCACTGATGGAATCTTTTTAAAAGACTAATTACTGTGTGGGGAGGTAACAGCCAAGGAGGGGATGCCGTGGGCAGGCCCTGCAGGCTGCATCCAACCAGTGGACCACAGGTTCTCCACCCCAGTATCCAGGAAATCATCCCAACAAAATGTCACTTTTTCCATAGTTATATATTCCTATTAATGCCAGAGGGAAAATATAATTTGTAAATTAGGAATTTCACATGGTTGCCAGTTCCGTCAAATGAATGGACATTTCCAAGAATAAGCTGGCACTGAAGAATGACAGGTGAGTCTCCACCCTGTAACAATGTCTAACCGTTCCTTAAAATGTGATAACATTAAGTAAACTCATTCTGAAAATGTCAGGTAGTCAGGACTCCAGTGCTCCACAAAAGCTGCTTTTATCTGTTCTGTCCTGTCCAATTTGATATTATGAATCCCAGCCCTCTAAGTCACTTAGAATCATAGAAAAGTGGAGTTGGAAGGGGCCTATAAGGTCATCGAGTCCAACCCCCTGCTCAATGCAGGAATCCAAGTCAAAGCATCCCTGACAGATGGCCGTCCAGCTGCACCTTGAATGCCTCCAGAGTGGGAGAGCCCACCATCTCCCTAGGTAGTTGGTTCCATTGTCTTCTTGCTCTAACACTCCGGAAATTTTTCCTGATGTTTAGGTGGAATCTGGGTTCCTTGTAGGACATCAAGTTCCGTTAACAACATTTAGTTTAGGATATTAACAGCTGAGTCCTTACCATATTTGGAAGCCCCACTGATTTCAAAATAGATGTGCATAGGATTATTAATGCATAGGTGTATGACTATTAATGGCTGGTTTTGAAATATCCTGCTAGCTTAAAGAAAACTGAATTTACTCGAGCCTAATACACAAAGCATGTGAAAACATTCACTCACCAAGCGATCAGCAGAAAATACAAAGTCACCTCTACTGGCTGTCCTGTAGAAAAAGAACAAAATAACATTCAGTAAAAAGATCCAATTTCAATGTCAACCCCCAGAATATATGAACACACTAAAATAACCAAAACTAGAACAATTCACATATATTTTATGTATTATATGAGGGAAAGTAAGTCTAGACCCTTAGATTCACTTCTTTGAAGTTATATCACAAAGGTCTTTGAACATTAGTCATTAGAACAGGAACCAACATATTTCCTGAGAAAAGTTACAACAACAGGCTCGGTCATATTAACAGTATGACCAAGAAGCTAAGCTTTAGCTCTATGAGCCTGAGTCCCACATTTTTATTCCTTCCCATAGTCTTATCCAGGCAGCCAATCTGAATTTAGAAAGTGAAGAAATAGTCCATTCATGAATTAATATATGTATAATAAGCTGCTTTGTTATATGAAACAGTCATCAACACAATAGAAAAACACAGGGATCCAACATGGTCACATTCGGCTTATTCTGATCAGAATTAAGTGGCAGCACTTAAGACTGTTGTTAAATGGAACATGCATGCTAGGTCAAGATCCTTCCCAGATGTACAGTCCTCTTATCAGGAAAGTCTGCACTATTAATCCATCCACTTCTCAAACCAGCAGAGCATAAGCTCCCAGCTGCCATAAACGCCTGTGTGACAGAAAACAGCTTCAAGAGTTGTCAGTGCCAACTTCATTATGGAGCTAACAGTAAGGGCTTTGCAGTTGTGGAGAAAACATGTCCACACATAGCGTTCGCATACAAATACCTTTTACATATCATTTGCATGTTACACAGCAAATCAAACAGATGTAGTACTAAAACGTAGAATATTTCTTACAGCACAGAAACATTGTTCTTTGTTGTTACAAGCACAAGTGGGATCAAGTTTTTTATTTCTTTATTTAATTTTTATCCTAACTTTCTGCCAAAAAAAATGGTGCTCAAGGCAGCTAGGAATAAAATCCACATTAATTAACAGCACTATCCTATGTGGTTGTCCAGAGACCTCCGAACCCAGTCGAGTACAGGCATCCAATCGAGGGTGGGAGGAGCACGGCATGCAGAATTGCCACTGTGCTCCCCTCACCCTGTACACCTCCTCCCAAGGAGGAGAGGCTGAGACACCACCTGGATTCCTTGGAAGCCGGCTGTGCTTCGCTCCTCCCCGCCCTGCCCCTGGGAATCCCCCCCCCATGCCGGAACCGAAGGTGTTCCAGATTTGGTTCCCAGCCGGCGCGGAAAGAACTGTGATGGCTGCAGGGGGGGGCAGGCACTCTGGGCTCAAACTCCCCACTGCAACCTTGGAAGACTCTCATTTAATACTTCAAAGCTTACACAAAACATACTAAAAAATTTAAGTAAATGTTTAAATCCAAATAAATCATATAAGCAATCCCTTTACCTTTGCCAAAGATTTTTTTTATATTTCAAACTAGACAAGTAATTCAGTATACAACAACCCTTTATGTAAATAGTCTCTTTCTTTATCACTATCATTAAGTTCCAGATTTTGAACGAGGAATAGTCAGTCTGTTCTGTTGCTTTGTGAATTCCTGCATATCAGCCTCCGCCATCTTATTTCTAAGAAACTGCATCACAGCCCTTCTCTGAACCCTCTTCTCGAACCAGTTCAGTCCAATTAAAACTTCAAAGCCTCTGTGAATCTCTGGTAAGTTTCCAAAATCCTTATTTACTTCTTTCTTCTCCTGTGCCGGTCCCGAAGAAATATCCGATTTCCCTTGTTCATGTGGTAGATCCACTTTTAAATTTACGTTCCAATTCTTAATTCTCACTTCCAATCTGTTTACAATTTTGTTTTCCAATTTGTCCCATAGCTTCATAAATGCTCCCCAAGAAACCATTTTCCCTTGTGTATATTTTTCCAAGGCACTTCCAAACTGCTACACATAAAAGATTAATAAACCTCCTTTCAAGTTATCTCTTCGTTATCTTTTTTGCCTCCCAGATGTACCCATAGTCTACTTACAGTTAATTATAAATCCTACTATGCTGTAGAAAGATTCCTTAAATTAGCCAGTCCAGATGTAATCATTCATTTGGAAGTGAGCATGTACGCTTACAGCGCCGTTTTCCCCCACCTCAGGTCGCAAGCCGCAAATCTATCCGTCAGAGGGTAGACAGAAATCAATTTATGACCCTATGAGATAATTTGGAGGTAACATCAAATCTTAGCTTCTTTCATCAGAAGTAGACTCCCCAGCCAGAGAGGATCTCTGGCCAGGAAACACTGTATTGGCTGTCCCACAGATTTCTGTGAGACGCTCAAAACGCCATGTTCACCCGGAAGTCTACGGACTCCAAATTATCCTATGCCCCCCACCCAGGCAAGGTCGGAGGGTCATAGGATCGGGCCCTAAATCTTAAGTAAAACATAGTGGTCCATACTAAAAATTTCAAAACACATTTAAAAATAGAATGCATAAAAATATCAAACAGCAGTAACCAAAAGATAAAAGTAGCATCTATTTTATTTAATTTATATCCCATCTTTCCACCCCAAAAATGGTGCTCCAGACAGCTAACAGTAAAATCCAGATCAACAAAACCTTCATTAAAACATGGCATAAACCCTTTCCACAACTGAACTGCAGTAGGGTGTGTGTATGCATATCTGGCTAGTTGGCTATCACTGGAATACTACTATTTTTGGACAGGGCACTCCAATGGTTCTACTAGCAGACTAGTGATGCAGAGATGTTGTGCCCCTATTCCAAAAATGAGCCACTGATGCATGTTTTTAGAGTCAGAGTACCAGCAATTAAAAACAATACAGTAATACCTTGGATTGCAAGTAACTTGGTCTGAGAGCATTTTGCAAGACAAGCAAATTTTTAAAATAAATTTTGACTTGATAAACAAGCGACGTCTTGCAATACAAGGTAGGGATTTAACCGCTCACCTCGAGCGGGCATAGCGGGCCGAAATTGGCCCCGCTCACACCCGCCAGAGACTCGCTTTGATATAAGAGTGTTTTGGATTACAAGCACGGTTCCGGAACGAATTATGCTTGCAATCCAAGGTATTACTGTACACAGCCATATACCCAGTGCCAGCAGTCAAATTTGCCTCCTGTTAAGTGTGGATTTTATTATAATAGAAGAACACTGCTCCAAGCTGCTTCTATGGAAACCAGTTCTGAAGTCTAACTGCCTCCAAACTGTTTCTTTGTTGTGAACTGCAGCACTGCCAGTATTAGCCTTGAAATCAGGCAATGTGATCTCTGTGGTAGGAACGAATGTTTCATGAGATGAGTGTAAATCCTGACCCAATAAACTCAGAATACAGTAGTAAACAAGAGACATTTGCAAACGTTCAGCAGCTAAAACTGACTGGATGATACGGCAACCCATCATAAGTAACTAGCCACAGTGGATTGCCGTGTTGCCCAAACTAGGACCGCTTCCCACAGGGTGGCTTGTTTGGGGGCAACAAGGCACCTTGACAACCCATGGCATCTTCTAAGGCAGTGTTCTCCAACCTGGGTCCCCAGATGTTTTTGGCCTACAACTCCCAGCATGCCCCAGCTTGTTTGGGGGCAACAAGGCACCTTGACAACCCATGGCATCTTCTAAGGCAGTGTTCTCCAACCTGGGTCCCCAGATGTTTTTGGCCTACAACTCCCAGCATGCCCCAGCCAGCTACGCTGGGAGCTGTAGGCCAAAAACATCTGGGGACCAAAGGATGGAGAACACTGTTCTTTTTTTTTTTTATTGTTTTTTTTTATTGAATTTTTAACATATATATATAACAACCAAACAATAAACAAAATATCCAATCTATTGCATAGACTACTATAAACCTGAATAAAATAACCACCCCCACCCCCAAATTAGAATTTCAAAAGAACAAATCCAGATGGGCGGCATTTCCAAAGTCTTTTTCATCCACAAAGCAGTCAATCCTGCAATAGGTATGATGAACTGAGGTATGATGAACTGATGTTAGGTAAATTGTCCTTATTCTACTGTAGTTTCTGCTTCAGCCATTCTGTTCTGTGGAGAACACTGTTCTAAGGGTTGGCAGATCCACGATGGGTTGTCATGTCGGCCAAACCCAGGAGACGTGGCCCCATCGTGGGTTGCAGGAAGCTGTTCAGTAAGAGCAGCAAAAATCCCTTGCCCCTCTTGCTGAGCTCGTCCGGGCCACCGCCAGTGACAGCTGCTCCAGCAATGATCAAGCAGCACTTTGGAGCAGCCGTCACTGGCTCAGACTCCCCGCTCCACTCATGACCCCTTTTCGGTCACTGCTGCAGCTTTCGTGATCTTTTCGCAATCTCTGCCAGTAACAGCCACTGACTGGGACTTGGGGGATCCGGGTTCTAGTCCCCGCTCAGCCATGAAACTCACTGCGTGACTTTGGGCCAGTCACTGACTCTCAGCCTAACCTACCTCACAGGGTTGTTGTGAGGATAAAATGGAGAGGAGGATTATGTAAGCCGTCTTGGGCTCCTTGCAGGAAAAAAGGCATGGTATAAATATAATTAATAAATAAAATAAATAACACGTTGGAGTAATCTGATCAAGAGGTTACCAGAACATGGATAACTACAGCTAAGCTATCTCTGTCCAGGTAAGGTCATAGTTAGTGTATCAGTCTAAACTGATAATTTATTTATTATATTTATACCCCGCCTTTTTTCCCTGCAAGGAGCCCAATGCAGCTTACATAATCCTCCTCCTCTCCATTTTATCCTCACAACAACCCTGTGAGGTAGGTTAGGCTGAGAGTCAGTGACTGGCCCAAAGTCACCCAGTGAGTTTCATGGCTGAGCGGGGACTAGAACCCGGATCTCCCGAGTCCCAGTCGAACACTCTCACCACTGCGCCACTCTGGCTCTCAGTGTGGATAAAAAGGTGATCCTTTAACAAAGAAGATCTGCAACAACTATTGAACTGCAGAGTGGGCAAATCTTTGGGCGGGAAGAGGCAGGAGCATGCCCCTGAAGCAAATCCAGCTGTGGCTGAACTTCACCCCAGTTCCAAGTCTAAGCAGCAGCTCCTTGACTTCTTCCAACTCTTCCTGCTGCACTTCTATTTGTGTTAGGGAGAGTGCAACCCCCTCCAAAACAGATTGACCACCACTCAGCCAGGCAACAAACCACCCACTAACAGTATGTCCATCTTGTCTGAATTGTCTCAGTTTATTGACCCTCACCCAGTCCATTACCGTACCCAGGCACTGATTCAAACACCCATTGCTAAACAGGTGGGTTTGTAATGCCACCTAAGCTACTGCTAGCTTCTTCAGATAGTGAATTCCATATATTAATTGTGTATTGTGCACAGAAGTGCTTTCCTTTTGTCTGTCCTGAACCTACTGCCAGGGTATTAATGAAAGGACAAGCATTTCCCTCTATTCATTCCACTGGGTTATTGTTGAGGATATCTTGTTTCCTTCTCTTAATTTCGCCCCAAGAACCCAAAACTATTTCTATTTTTCTTTGCTCATGTACATTTACACTGACGACTACATATTAGAAAAGACTAGATTATTGCCTAAATCAGCCTCTTCTTTCTCCACAAAGTCATGGAACATGTTTCTCTAATGACAAGACTCCAGCAAAGCCAGTGGTAGTCAGAACTCTGAGGAATGCACTTCTGGCCAAAAAGAAGTTTCCATATTAAGTACTTCACACTTTCTGTTGCACTGAATTTACATATAGCACTGATCTAGCACATTAAACTGAATTTTACTAACTAAATTCCGCGTATCCAAAAATATGTTGCGGTTCTAATAGGAAGGGACTTGATTAAGACCAAGAGAACAGAATTTTGTCATGCAAATACTGACACTGCCCATGGCACAGTAGCACTGCTGGGTGCGGCTATAATAAATGTGTGATGTCAGAGAAGGCAAGCAACAGTTCTTCTTGCCCTGGAGCACAGGACTAATCACAGTGTTGTCTGCTCCTAGCTGCATGTAAATATAGCTTCTCACCATGTGCTGTGCATATATCCAAAGTCAGGAATTGGTTAGAAAGCAGCTATTGCAACAACTTCACGGACTGCATAGCTGCAGCTGCGACTCAGTAAGCCTCCATTCTGGAAAGCCCCCATTCCAGTTTAGCCATAACTGGTAAGTTCACCTTGATTTTATTTATAATGATTTCACACAAAAAAGAAATCTGGCCAATTACGCCAGCAACATTCCCTGCAAACAAAAGTCATATTCTCCTTTTTAAAGACACAACTGCTCCATTATTTATCTGACAACAAAAAAATACGGTAGAGTTTGAAGAAAGGAGCCGTGACAAGAAAAAAAGAAAAGAAAAAAAGAACGGAAGCAGAAAAGCAAGACAGTCTCACTCATACATGTAATGTTACCTAGCGGCAGCCTGTCCATCAGGCTGCAAAGCAAAGAAACACTGTTATTCCATCCCCTCTTCTGGAAGACCAGCTGTATGTGGCTCTCTCCAGCTGACACCTAACTGTAGCCCTTCCTTCAGGCTACATGAACTGCTTCCATTCCAGCAGGTCACAATAAGAAATTTAAGAACTGCTACCTGAGCCTGCTTTTTTCTTCCTCCCTCTCCCCTTTTTCCTTGCATGCCATGTCTTTTAGATTTTAAGCCTGAGGGCAGGGACTGTCTTGGTACTGATATCTGTAAGCTGCTCTGGGGGGCTTTCTGGCTAAAGAGTGGGGTAAAATGCTTTAAATAAATAATAAATAAGTACAGCTTAAAGAAGATGAAGGGGAGACATGGAAAAATCCATTCACATAGAGACCACATCACGATATTAACACACTGAAATAAATCAGTGAAGTGTTGCTATATGTCATTAGGTCCACAGGCAGGAGGTTCTGCACCCCTGCTATGTAAGTAAGGGATGCACAGACTATTAAATGCTACCTTTTTCTTGTCACCAATATGATCAAACATATCCTCATCCCACTAATGTGAAGGAATATGTGACTTCCACTATTGGAGTACCATTCATTTTCATAATATTTTACTCAAGAGAGAAGAGATTCTTGTTCTAGGCAATAGGCTGTAATTTGTCATTACAATATGTTCAAGTACATTAATTATGGACCCTGTTCTTAGAGCTCGTTCCAGAGAGATTCAGACATCCTGCTTCATTGTTGTTCAGAAAGCAATAGAAAATGTTATTTTAAGAGCTTTTTAATGTACCATGTTGCTTTGAATAGTGTTTTGATGATATTTATACATTATGAAGAACAAGGATAGCCATCCGGGTCCAAAACTCCACAAAAGAGTGCACAGTCTTTCAAGTACAGGCCTGTGGCTCATGCTGGCTCAGCTTGTCTGAGCATGGAAAGCTAAGCAGGGTCAGGCCTGGTTATTCCTTGGATGGGAGACCCCCTCCTCTAGTTTCCTGCATTGAGCAGGGGGTTGGACTCGATAGCCTTGTAGGTTCCTTCCAACTCGATGATCTATGAAAGTTCAGGCTATATGATGCAAAAAGCAGAGATCAAAAAAGTACAAAAAATAGGCCAGATGTTGTGGCCATGAGGTCTGCAGCTGAGTCACAGCTCATTGCCGCAGCTCATTGTGAGTTATTTACCTCATGATGAGTCACAGTGGACACCAAATTTATTTATTTATTATATTTATATCCCATCTTTTTTCCTGCAAGGAATCCAAGGTGGCTTACATAATCCTCCTCATCCTCCTCTCTATTTTATCCTCACAATAGCCCTGTGAGGTAGGTTAGGCTGAGAGTCAGTGACTGGCCCAAAATGAGCTTCATGGCCAAGTGGGGACTAGAACCCAGATCTCCCGAGTCCCAGTCCAACACTAACCACTACATCACACAGTGCATATGTAACCCCCACTTGGGGGTTGTCGTTGTGCGAACCTGGCGAGCATGGGTTATGTGAGGGTTAAACAACCTTCAAAGACCATGGGTTATGCAATGATTGTTTAACCCTCATAACCCATGCTCACCAGGTTCACAAGTGGGGGTTGCATATTCAAAATGGCAGCCACCACAGGTTAAACAGTGAGCTGTTGTGTCACGTGAACAGCCACGCAATCTCAAAATGGGGATTGCAGATGCAACCGCCATCTTGAAAAATGCCTCTTTCATGGAATTTTGGTTGGTCCTAATAAAGGTATTGCCAACTGTGGATTTTGCGATAATCCACATAAACTGTGGATTTTGCAACTGTGATAAAATAATTTATCATGGTTGTTTGTGAATTTGAATGGATGTTAAGAATGGGATACAAACAGGATTGGATCATAAATTTTTTAAAAAAACCAAATACGCACTTTAAAATCAAAAGAGGAACACATGCCGCTTTGAGTGCCACTTTTTCTTGGTAGGAGGGTGGCATATAATCAAATAAATAAAAATATTGTTTTACCCCATATAAAATCAAGTACTATCCATCAGAAAAAGGAGATTTGGGGCTAGTTCACACATTTATTGCCCAGCAAGACCATTCATGTAGTGAAGACCAGGATACCCACCCTCCCTATATGATACAGGCACTCAATGAAAATATCTGTATGTAAATACACCTGAGTTACATGAACTTGCCACACACACACACACAGTTTGAGGAGGAGGAGGAAGCAGCTCGCCAAACTGGTAAGTGTAAGTCCATAAGGCAGAGCTGCAACAAAACAATGCAAGTGCCTTGAGAACTCCAGCCTATGAGAATTATTTAAAAGGTGAATTTTTTGTCTAAGCAAAGCCCCACACACCCATCCTATAGCAAGAGCAGTGTGCGGCTGATCTTGAACTTCTCAGGATGCAATAGTGAACGAATGACCAGCAAAATGGATATCTGTAGTGCCAATCAACATGGGGCCCAATCACCATTCTGCTCACTAAAATACAGGATTGGATCTTTTGCTTGCAAGTCACCAGTGAAAGACCTGAAGGCACTTAATGGATGTCACATCTTATCTGTCAAGCAGGGTTTAGTCTGGTCTCAAGTACATGCTGGCCCTATACCTCATTCATTAATTTGTACTAATACCTCAGATGTTGGTCAACCAGCCAAAATACATTTTTATTACAGCTGTTTCTTCACAGAGAGTAAAAAAATTGCTTCTAAGACTGGTCATCTAATACAAGTGGAGTTGGGAAGAATTATCAACAGGCCATCTTTGCATGATCAGATGTGGGGGCAAGCCAAGAACAGTGAGACAGCAGAGATGGATGTGCAGGTCCCCATTCACTGACCTTGGGCGCAGGCTTGAGTGAAATGAATCACTCCAGCTCTATTCAGACTTGCTATTTTGCCATGACTATTAAAGAGATGAGGGGAAATACCCCCTTGCACTGATGCTCCCTTGATACTTTTAAGGAACACATCCCATCACCTGTCCTTCGCCCGCGGACGCTCCTTCTGCCTCCAAGAAACTGGAATGGCCACTTCAACAATACTTAACAGTTCATGTGCATAAAGTGCATTTCTGGTACTCAGAGCACATTACATATACCTGGTTGAACCCAGACTTAACCATACTTTGAGTAGACCCGCTGAAATCAATGGGACCGAAATGAACCCTGGTTACCTTAAGCCCTATTGATTTCAATGGGTCTATTCGAAGTATTATTAAGCCTGGATCGAACGCATTATCTGAACAAATCATCTTTTTAAAAGGAGCCCTACATAGGCCAGTATTATCATTCCCTTATTTCAGACGTGGATGGGTGGGGCTGAGGCGAAGAGAGCAGCACTTTATTGAAGCCTACCTAGTAAGCTAATGGCTGAATCACGCTTTTAACCAGAGACTGACACGCTCATCATGCCCTTTGTCCCTAGGCCAAGCCCTGGCTCTGAAACCCCATCTGCTGGAAAGTCCCTTCTGTTTTGTGTCCCCACCACCGCCATCTCTCTGCCCCCTCCCACCACCCCTATGGACCCTGCAGACCAAAATGCCCGTCCAGCCCTTCCTTCCTCCCTCCCCCTCATCGCACTGGGCTGGCGCCGAGGGTCTCCTGGTTACTTCCACGTGCCCGCACGCAGCAAAAGAGGAGAGGTCCCGGGGGCTTCGTGCGTTGGGGGGGCGGGGGTGAGAGGCTAGCTCCCGCGCTCGCGGGGCTTCCCCGACGGAGGCTCGGGTGGGCGCCCCCGCTGCGCCCCGGACCCTCGTGCTGGCACCGGGCGGCCATGCGGGCGCGGAGGCGCCGCCTTGCTGCCACTCGGCAGGAGGACGGCGCCACCTCCGGGCGAGGGAGAGGGAGAGGGAGGCGGCGGCGCGCGCCGCCACGCCGCCCGCGTGGGCTCGCTGCCGGGCGAGGGGCCTTCTCTCTCCCCCCACCCGGCGCTCGGCACATGCTCAGAGGGCAGCGGCTTCCCGCCGGGGCCCCAAAGAAGGCAGCCGCCACGCCGCCGCCGCCGCGTGCCCGACTTACTTGTCCCGGATGATGGTCTGCAGCTCCCGGATCTGGTCGTTCATGGGCAGCAGCTTGAGCTGGGCGCCCGCCGGCAGGTCGTGAGGCGACGACGACGGCGCCGCCTCGGGGGCCCCGTTGCTGCCCGAGCAGCAGCAGCAGCAGCGCCCGCCGCCAACGCCGCCAACGCCGTTGCCGCTCCCGCTGCAGCCGCAGCTGCTGCTCTCCGGGCTGGGGCTGCTGTCGGCGCCCGGGCCGGGGTCGGCGAAGCGCAGCTGCCGGGAAGCGCCGCCGCCGCCGCCGCTCCCCGTGCCCGGCTCCGGGCAGTCGTGGTCCCCCGCCCCCTCCTGCTGCTGCTGCTGCTGCTGCTGCCGGGACGCGCCTGCTGCCGAGCCCACTCGCTGGTCGTGGCAAGGCATCGCCTCCATGCGCCGCCCAGGCAGGCAAGCGCCCACCCGACACGCGCCCGCCTCGGCTCCGGCTTTACCTCAGCCGCAGCCCCGCCCACCGCGGGGCCTCCGCTCGCGGCGGGGCCGTGACGCGCGGGGTCCCGCCTCGGCCGGCGCCCCATTGGCCGCCCGCGGCGCCACTCGCCGCACGAGTCATCGCCGCAACGGGGACTCCCGCCGCCGCCGCCGGCGCTCTCAGCTCTCCCCCTCCCTGGTGCGCCGGCGCGACGCTTTTTCACCCCCTCCCCAAGGATGCCTCTTTTTACCTCACAGAGAGAGAGAGAGAGAGAGAGAAAGCGAGCACGCCCTTCTCGCCGGAGGGCGCAATCCTATGCAGCGTGTTTAGAGAGGAAAAAAGGCCTCCAACTCCCAGCATGCCCCAGGGCATGCTGGGAGTTGGAGGCCTTAAACACGCTGCCTAGGATTGCGCCCTTAGTCACGCATCTCCCCCACAGATTTAAGGCACAATCCTATGACAAGTTTAGAGAGAGAAAAGGCCTACAACTCCCAGTATGCCCCAGCCTTGCCTTTTTTTCCCTATCAAAATTTGCGTGGGATTGCACCCTTAACCTACAATCTCCTGGCCCCTTACCTGAGAATAAGCTCCACTGAGCTCTACTTCTGAGTTGACATGTTATAGGCTTGCACTGACAAAGTGTATTAATAGGTGTAGTTCTGCATAGTCGCCAATTGCCCAGAAAATGCTGGACCATCACTTTGTCATGCAGAGTCCCGAATTCCCCTGCCTCCTGGCAAACTACTTTAAGCTGTTCTTAAAGGGGCCATGGGCAAAATTGTAGCTAAGCTTGTAGTTTTAGCTTAGCTGCAATTTTGCCCATGGCCCCTTTAAGAGTAGCTCTTAGGCTCCAACAGCCATGGTAAGCAGGGAGGGAACAGATGCTGTGCGTGTGCAAACACACACACCTGGGCCAGTATAGGGAAGGACTACTCCTGTGTATCCCCCCTCTTTCCCCTCTTCTTACCTCTGTTACTGTCTGTGCACTTTCTACTGATTGCTACTGCTTACATCGGAAGTGCAGGAATATCAACCATTTCAAGTAAATCATGTTGTCCTTGCATTTCCACTCTAAAGAATGGGTATAAGCTTCCTGTAATGATTGGTGTGTGTTTTCAGCAGTTCTGTTCGTCCATGCACTTTTCTCTATGCCAAATGTGGTCAATATTTGGTTTACATAAAACGGGTAGGAATTGTGTGGCCCTCTAGATCAGTGTTCTCCAACCTTGGGTCCCCAGATGTTTTTGGCCTACAACAGCGAAGCTGGCTGGGGCATGCTGGGAGTTGTAGGCCAAAAACATCTGGGGACCCAAGGTTGGAGAACACTGATCTAGATGTTGTTGGACTGGAACTCCCAGCATTCCTCACCACTGGCTCTGCTGGCGAGGGCAGCTGGAAGTTGCAGTCCAACAACATCTAGAGGGCTGCACAATTCTCACCCCTGCCATAAAAGGTACAAGTTTGCTTTGAGGCTTTTTCCAAATCCACAACTGATGCACTATGTAACTTTGACTTTTGTTTCTAAATGTTGCAGAGTGCTTTCCTTTGGTATAAAACATGAAACAGGCTCCCTGGTGACACTGAAACTAAGTGGCAGTAACTCCTTTGCTTGTGTTGTGTTGATCCGGTTTGAGTTTTATGGAAAGGACTTCTGTACTTTAGGATGTAATCCTATATACATTTTCCTGTGAGTAAGTCCCATTGAACATAATAGGACTTACCTTTGAGTATGCATGCATAGGATTACACTGTTATTCTCTTTTCAGAGCAGTGGTAAACTTTACTTGGCTCTACCTATGTACCCCATGTGAAAGTCTTTTTCTAACACATGCTGAAGTGCAATGGAGAAAGCACTCTACAGTAATGATTAGGATTATTCTGCAGGGATTTTGGATTGGGTTTTTTTTAATGCATTGCATTAGTAGGGCGTTAGCAGAAAACACACCCTCCTCAAGAGAAAGAAAGAAAAAATCCCAACTACCTCAAATAGCAGCAACAAGCACTACCATTCCATTTTGGCATTATTGTTCAATCACAGTGTTGTTGCTCTTGTTTTTTTTTTTAAGTACAATAGAGCCCACATGTGTGTTTTTTTGAGTGGAGAAAATAGGAGCTTGTAGGGTGGGCCTGTGAACCACTTTGCACACTGAGATATCTAAATGTTAAATATTATAAATTCAAAGATTTATGTGCTTAAAATACTGCAGTTTTGTGTGTTTCCTCTAATAACTTTTGTACCTGACCATGCCCTTTGGTTGCCTGGCCATACCCTTGGCCACGCCCTCATGTTGCCTGGCCATGCCCTCATGTTGCCTGGCCACACCCTCTTGATCACATCTTCATGTTGCTTAACCATACCTCTTACAAATTCACATGTGTGTCCCTATTTTCATCTGTGAAATGTTGGAGGGTATGGTTCTGTGGAGGAGAAAAGATCTCTTAAAGGAGAGTTCTCAGAGCCCTCTCCAAATTCCATTTCCCAGGATTCTTTGGCAGAAGCCATGGCTGTTGAAGTGATGTTGTTTGTTTTTATTTGTTGGTTGAATGAAAGTACTTTTTAGGCCACCTTCCAAGGCCACGCTTTCACAAAGTGGCATGCACAATAGAGAAGAATTGTATTTACAAGTTTTGATTGGTAATCAAATTAATATTCATTATGAAGAGACAGCACTTGGGCATTGTAGGTCTAAACAAAGCTATAGGATAAACAACATTTATTTTCTCAGGCTAATTGAACTTGTTCCCCCATGTGCAGCCCACGGGATTCTGCCCAGTTATGGTATTTCATCTTCTCATTTGAACTCTCTTAAGGTGCAATCTTTTCAATGTTTAGACAGAAAAAAGGCCTATAACTCCCAGCATGCCCCAGCAAGCTATGCTGGGAATTGTAGGTCTTCATAGCTATGCTGGCTGGGGCATGCTGGGAGTTGTAGGCCTTTTTTCTGTCTAAACATGCTTAGGATTGCACCCTTTGGAATACAGAAGTGTGCAGGGTATTTACACTTGCAAGATTTATGCTTCAATCCTGTAGTCACTTTAGAGTAACCTTGTTGAACTTTGTGGGAATTACCTCTGCGTAGCGTAGCCACACATAGGATTGCACTGTTAATGTTCTACCAACAGTAGGTACTTCAGGGCAGATCTCAGAAAATTCCATTTCATGGTAGATTGTGTCCATGTACAATCATGCCAGTGCGGAGTCCCTGAAGCTCTGAGACATGTACTTTTATTGCAGTTTTTATTCTGAGATATTGTATAATTTATCCTCTTCTGACTAGTTTACCAGGGCATCCAGATGAAAGATTGGTAATGCATCATGTATCAGCTAAGGACCCACATATTGGTCCCACATACTGTATTTTATTTTTAAAAATATTTTATTGTATTTTAGTTTAACTGTTTGTAATCCGCCATGAGAACATTAGTACACTTCTCTGTCTGTCCATCCTGTTCCCCCCACCCACAGACAATTACAGCAGAATTTCTGCCCATATAGTGCCTACCCTGTCCTAAGGGGCCAGACATGCTCCCCAACTGCCTGGCTACCCTTTGTCTCCTCAGGCCCAATCCAATTCCTCCCCAGGTTGGCTGTCAATGGGAAGAAGACATGCTTTGCCCTTACCTGGCTAACCCACCTTGCAGTGGCCACTTACAAGGTGTAGCATATCACATGATAACACTCGCCAAATTTCCCCTATCATCCTAGTTATGCAGAATACATAGACTTGCCCTAGTTTTCTTAGCTCTTAGCAGGCACAGCTGCCTCTCTCTGAGTCCACAGTCGTTAATAGGGGATTGATTTTATTCTCGGTTTTCCTCAGCTTCCCGCCCCCCCCCCTGAGATCACTGATGTTTTGAGGTTTTATGATTTTAAATATGTACAGTTTTAATTGAATGTTAATTGTATTGTTAGCCACCTTGGAAGCTTTAGCTGAAAAGTGATAGAAATCTTTTTTAATCACTGTGATTTAACATACGAACTACAAATTGACTCTTGCAGTCAGACATTAAGAAATATAACAATAAACCATGTCAATATGGTTAGAGTTTTGATGGGTAAGATTAACAGGTAGAAATTGTAGTTGGGAATCAGGGTAAAGAAAGCCCTGTTTATTTTTATGTACGCAATAGCATGTATGGCAAGAGATGCTCATCAGTCTAAATCCTCCCAGTTTGCCAGCCTCTTTACATCACTTCAAGCTGTCTTTGATGTTTAAACTAACTTAATGAAGTCAATGCCCTTGGTGCACCCGTGGAAAGCGGTGCTTGCACATGTTTTTAGTCCATACTTGCAAATCAGTCTGTGACAGTTTAAGCACATGCACCGTGGTGGGCATGAGCCCCATCCAGACTTCCTGTGGTGGCTCCTGTAGAGTTGCTGGTGGCCCATCTTGCTCCAGAAATCTTTTAAATTAAACAATCCAGCAAACCAAGGTAACTAAGAGTTCTAATGGTGGAAACAGAAATTCCCAGTATTGTGATCACAGTCTCACAGACAGCTTGTTCTTGGGTGTAAAATGGGCAATCACAGTGCTTCAGCTATTGTCTATGCCATGGGCCCCGAGGTATGATACTTTTTTCATTTTGCACAACACTCTTACTAGATAGTACGTCCCGTAGAAATCAGTAGGACTTACTTCCAAGTAAATATGCACAGGATTACTCTGCATGTAATTTCACCTTGCCAGTCCATTAAAACAACCACTCCAATATCTTAAGAAGGGATACAGGTTTCATAGAATCATAGAAAAGTAGAGTTGGAAGGGGCCTACAAGGCCATCGAGTCCAACCCCCTGCTCAATGCAGGAATCCAGGTCAAAGCATCTCTGACAGATGTCTGTCCAGCTGCACCTTGAATGCCTCCAGACTGGGAGAGCCCACCACCTCCCTAGGTAGTTGATTCCATTGTCTTATTGCTCTGACAGTCAGGAAATTTTTCCTGATGTTTAGGTGGAATCTAGGTTCCTGTAACTTGAGCCCATTATTCCGTGTCCTGCAAACTGGGATGAACGAGAAGAGATCTTTGCCCTCCTCTGTGTGACATCCCTTCAAATACTGGAAGAGTGCGATCATATCTCCCCTCAGTCTCCTCTTCTGAAGGCTAAACATGCCCAGTTCTTTCAGTCTCTCCTCATAGGGCCTTGTTTCCAGTCCCTTTATCATCCTTGTTGCCCTCCTCTGAACCCTCTCCAGTTTGTCTATGTCCTTCTTAAAGTGAGGTGCCCAGAACTGGACGCAGTACTCAAGATGAGGCCTAACCAGTGCCGAGTAAAGGGGAATTATCACTTCCCGCGATTTGGAAGCTATACTTCTATTAATACAGCCCAAAATAGCATTTGCCTTCTTTGCAGCCACATCGCATTGCTGGCTCATATTCAGTTTGTGATCTACCACAATTCCAAGATCCTTCTCACTTGTAGTATTGTTGAGCCAAGTGTCCCCCATTCTGTAACTCTGCATTTGGTTTCCTCTCCCTAGGTGCAGCACTTGGCATTTATCCCTATTAAATTTCATTCTGTTGTTTTCGGCCCAGCGCTCCAGCCTATCGAGGTCACTTTGAATTTTGTTTCTGTCTTCCAGAGTATTAGCTGTTCCACCCAACTTTGTGTCATCTGCAAATTTGAGAAGCATTCCCTGTACCTCCTCATCCAAGTCATTAATAAAATGTTGAAGAGCACCGGGCCCAGGACCGAGCCCTGTGGTACCCCGCTCGTTACCTCTCCCCAGTTTGAGAAGGAACCATTGATAAGCACTCTTTGAGTCCGATTCTGTAGCCAATTGTGGATCCACCTGATAGTTGTTCCATCTAGCCCACTCTTAGCTAGCTTACTAATCAGGATATCATGAGGCACTTTGTCGAAAGCTTTGCTGAAGTCCAGGTATATAATGTCCACAGCATTCCCACAGTCCACAAGGGAGGTTACCCGATCAAAAAATGAGATCAGATTAGTCTGACAGGATTTGTTCTTGACAAATCCATGCTGGCTTCTAGTAATCACTGCATTGTTTTCAAGGTGCTTGCAGACTGACTTCTTTATAATCTGCTCAAAAATCTTCCCGGGGATTGATGTCAGACTGACTGGCCTATAGTTCCCAGGTTCCTCCTTCTTGCCCTTTTGAAGATGGGAACAACATTTGCCCTCCTCCAGTCGTCTGGCACTTCACCTGTCCTCCATGATTTCTCAAAAATAATAGACAGTGGTTCTGAGAGTTCTTCTGCCAGTTCCTTTATTACTCTAGGATGCAGCTCATCAGGCCCTGGTATATACCATGTATATACCAACAATGTACCCCATAACTTGTGACAGCAAACATACTTCTTGTCTTTTTAACAGTGTGCGCACATCTGAGGGACCTGGGTCTCTGCAGCATGAATATGCAGTATAGATGTAGTTAAGAAAAGGCATTTGCCAGTAATGTTATGGGGTGCAGTCCAGTACATATGGTTTACATGCTAATTTCCTAACATAGGACTTAGCCCTGAGTAGTTATTCTATCATTGCAAGCTACCCTGCTGAGCTCACATGTGACTGGAACTGCTTATTGTGGAGAAAGCCTGACACACATACACTCACATGCACATACACCTACCATCTCTCCCCGAGGGGGTGAGAGAGAGGCACCGGAGATACAAGGAGGTAACCAGACAGATCTGCATAGCAACAATGGGGCACCTCGGTCGGAATCCACAAAACCCAGGAAAGGACCATCAAAATGGCAGGGCAGTCTCAAAGAGCTGTGAAGTACCCAATATGTCACCTTTTCCCTGGCAGAATAAGCCTACCTGACATGAAGGGGCGGGGCAGGGCAGGATAAGCCCACCTGACACAAAGGGGCAGGCATAAGCCCCACCTGACCACGCAAGGGTGGGAGAGCGGGAAACTGGGGGTAGAAAACCCCTCTCCCCACCCTTAGGGGGTTGTTGGGAACATGGGTCGCTTCAGCAAGTCCATTCCCCAGCGGTGGCTGGGATAAGCTGTTCTCTTCCCCGGATCAGGCGGATCCGGAGCCAGGCATGAAACTGACCAGCGTAGAGTCTCAGGTCTAAGGTAACTGACTTTCCTCAATAGGCTAGCCTGGGAACCCATTCATTGATAAAACTCGGAGATCACGTCAGGTCATGTTGACGTTGTAGTATACCTAGAAAGCTATTAGTTCCGCTCCATTTAACTTGTAGTAAATAAAAGCCTAATATGGTCATACAAAGGGCTCTGGAGTTTCCTTTTGCTGCGCAAACCTCCTAGTCAATTTCAATTGCTTGTACGGGCTGTAGCTCAGTGCCGGTTAACCCGTTAAGCGCAGAACTCACGCAGAGGACTGGTCCTCCACACTTATGCTCTTTGGTTGCAATCCACATCCTGCTTACTGTGGATCAGTTCTATTGGAATAAATAGATTTGCTGGAGTGTAAGAAGGTTGTGGTTTCTATTCTTTACACAGGAGCTAGTAATGCCATTGTCTCCCAATATAGTTATGAAATTTCGTTCCTAGCTTTAGTAGGTCAATAAATGAAATTAATTACAAATGTGTACTTTTATTATAAAATTATTAGAAATCAATTTAATTACAAATGTGTATTTTTATTGTAAAGGTATTCTAAATCAATTGATTCCTAAAATGTGGTTTACCTTATAAATTACCTGAATTATTTTTAATATTCCAGAAGGTGGCACTGTTCAGGCCAAGCACTGTCAAATATGATTCTGATAACGAGTCCGCCTAGTCAGTGACAGAGAAATACCACCGAAGTTGCAAGCCGAGTTCAAGCACAAGGGTCAGGAAGGATGCACTTCGGTAAAAATTGATATCAGCGATCTAGGATTGGCAGCTTCTCCACATGCACCACCCTTAGCAGGGCTCCTGTGCCATTAACAGCAGCACAACAGACAGAAATTAATCAGAAGCTTTCCCTACCACATGATGGTAAATTATTACTGTAACCAGCAATTTTGCTAGCACTTTAAAATAATATTATGAAAATGCTAAAGTGCGAAGCTGGGACACAAAAATAATTGATTGATGGAATCAATCAATGGGTTGGACCCTGACAGTCATACTTACAATAGACACACTGAAATAAACGGGACGCTATCGAGTTCAATGAGTCTAATCTACTCTATGGAGATTAAGTGGATCTACCCCATTGATGCCAGCAGTTTATTATTTTTGTCTTCCAGCTTCACGTTTTGTTATTAACTCCAGCGATGATGATGATGCCTATCGATTACTATTACCTTTTTATCCCGCCCTTCCCCATGTCGGTGCCCACGTTTCCCCCACCCCATATCTTCCTCACAACAACCCTGTGAGGTAGGTTGGGCTGAAAGAGCGAGAGGGGCTCGCCCGGGGTCACCCCAGTGCTACTGCTCCCGCTGACGCCGGCCCCGCCCCACTTCCGGCGCCTCTCCTTCCCCCGCGCCTCTCTGCTCCCGCCCGCGGCTCCTAGTCCTCCAGTATCCCACAATCCCCTCTTCCTCTTTCCTCCTCAATATGGCGCTGCTGAGGGCTCTGTTGACGCCGCCGACGCCGCTCTCAGCTGAGGCCGTCGCTGCTCCGCTTCGGCACAGGCTGCTCCGGGCTTCCTTGCTGTGGCGACCGGCGGCGGGAGCGGCCCGGGCTCACGCTTGGAAGAGGGGCCGCCCGCCACCCGAGACCCCCCAGGTGCGTTGGCGGCGCTGGGACGGAGAGAGGGCGGCCGGGCTGGCGGGCTGACTTCCGCCGCGGTCGCCGGCCAGGCGTGGGATGGGGGGCGACGGCGACCGCGCTCCTTTTGGCCGAGGCTGGGGGAAGCCCGAGGCGACGAAGGGCAGCCAGGCGGTGGAGTGGACTGGACTGCCTGGGCCCTGAGGGTCACCTCGCGTGGGGCAGAAATCCCGTGGAGCGGAGGAGGGGCGTCTGCTCTTCCCCGAGTGGGAATTTATTCTGTACAAGAAAGCCAGTTCCTAATATAGGTCTGTCACGCTTTGCTGTGACCAAGAGATAAGAAACAAGCTTTGCCCTGTGGTTGAATTCTAACTTGCAATCTCCTTTGGACTCTGATCTGGCTTCTGGTTTGCTACTCTATTAAGCACAGTGCAAGCTGATGTTGTAGTACTACTACTACTAGTAAATAATAATATAACAGCAGCTTGAACCCCTATATCAGGGCTCTCCAACCTTGCCCCCCCAGATGTTGCTGGACTACAGCTCCCAGAATCCCTTGCCATTAGCCATGTTGGCTGGGTATGCTGGGAGCTGTAGGCTGGAGAGCCCCCTGCCCTATATCCACCCCCACCCCCCAGGCCACTACGATCTTCAGTGGAGGCCCTGTTGTTCATTCCATATTTATTTATTATATTTATACCCCGCCTTTTTTCCTGAAAGAAACCCAACGCAGCTTACATAATCCTCCTCTCCATTTTATCCGCACAACAACCCTGTGGTAGGTTAGGCTGAGAGTCAGTGACTGGCCCAAAGTCACCCAGTGAGTTTCATGGCCGAGTGGGGACTAGAACCCGGATCTCCCGAGTCCCAGTCCAACACCCAGTGCCATTAGGCACTGACACAAAGATTGGATTCATACAACACGATAAGCCGTGGTGGCTTATAAGCCATGTTTGTTTCAGAGTGACTTGTCCTGTTGTCTGAACCCAGCCGGAGTGGCTTCTGCATGGTTAACAAACCATGCTGCTGGGTTCAGACAACAGGACAAGGCACTCTGAAACAAACATGGCTTATAAGCCACCAAGGCAGTGATGGCGAACCTATGGCACGGGTGCCACAGCTGGCACGCAGGGACCTCTCTGTGGGCACTTGAGCCATTGGTCACCAGATCGCAAAAAGACCGTCCCCGTCTGCAAAACACTAATGATCTTGTTCTTTCTCACAGTGTGGAACAGAATGATTTTATTCTAGAATTCCTGTTACAGAATTCTTTTCTACATTGTTATCACATTTAAAAGATTTTGAAGAATGATGCACAGAGCATGGCTTGGATGTAAAGCCCTAACAGTTGAGCTGAGTGCTGCATGTGTTGCTCTCAAACTAACGGAGTATGAGCCAAGGTTTGACAAATTATCAGCATGCATGCAAAAGCAAAAATCACATTAATTGTGCAAAAGCATGCCCAAGGCAAACTTTTACCTAATGCAGTGTTTGCAGTCCAAGACATAAAGTGTTTAAAATGTGTTAAGCACGTTTAGTTTTCTTGTTTATCTTGCTCATCCTAGTACAGGTTGACTTTTACTTTTACTAATCCGACACCTGTAGAAGCAGGGAAAGGACCCGGGGTAAAGCTTGCCCCATACAATTTCAGTCTGGCATATAATCATATTACAAGTTGAGAATCCCTTATCCAAAAATACATGTGCCTAATTATTTAAAAATGTTGTATAAATTCCCTTCAGGCTATGTGTACAATGTAGTACTATAATAATTTTTTGAGTTGATTTTTTTCCAACAAAAAACTTTGTATCATTGAAAGCTCTGTTATTGTGTTTTTCTTTTAAGACAAAATGTGTTAATTAGTTCGGACAACTGTATGAGTTGTTTTTCTAAAACTAAAACCTCGGTATTCGGGTTTAATTGCAGTGTTGGCACTTTGAAATAAATAAGTTGGTTTTGTGTTGCAGTTTGGGCACTCGGGCTCAAAAAGGTTCGCCATCACTGCACCAAGGTGTTGTGTGAACCCAGTCAGAGTCAAGCCTTCTCTGCTGTGGTGCCTGCGCTGTGGAATGATCTCCCCTCTGTGGTACACCAGGCCTCAACACTGGCATGTTTAGGTGTTTGTTGGAAACTTATTTCTTTAGTTTGGCTTTCCTCCATCCATGAGCTATCTTTGAACCAACCTCTAATATGAGGTTGCCTGTCTCTTGTATTCTTTTTGTAAGCTGCTTCAGGGTTTATTCAAATGAGAAGTGGTATATACATATTGTTAATAAATAAATCCAGGATAGATGGATGTAGATAGGAGCAACCTTGCATTCTCAAATGCTGGAGTCACTGAGAGCAGGTTGAGCCCCAAGTAATGTCATGGAATGCAGCCTCTTTACTTCATCCTAGACAGGTGAGTGGTTGTTGTAACTCCTATCCTATACTAGTAGGAAACTTAGTTGTCCAATTTTAGCATGTGTACTGCAAAAGCAAAACTCAGTTCTGGGTGTCATTTCTTATGTAACACAAGAAGGAGGTATTAGCAAGCATGGGGTAATCCAAGGTTTGAGGAATTACCAAAAAGGAAAAGGAAAAAAACTAAACTAAAAAACATCTCAATAAGGACTGAACATGCTCAGCTGGTGCAGAAGACTGACTGAGAGGAAGAAAATAAAACCCATGAAGGGGGGTGGAACGGAGTATCCTGAAAGATGGCATGGCTGGAATCTTGGAGAGGAGCACTCCACACTTGTGGGAAAACAAAGTACTGTTCTTGACGATGCTGTTGAAATGAGAGCAAAACGTCCCTTCTATCTGGACACTTGATGGCTGAGTTCTCACTGGTCCTGTTCACACATACAGTCATACCTTGGACTGAGAGCATAATTCGTTCCAGAAACGTGCTTGTAATCCAAAACACTCTTATATCAAAACAAAATCCCCCCAAAAAAATTTGTACAGAGATTTTTTAATTTAAGCTGTACTACAGTACTTGTATTGCAAGACGTCGCTTGTATATCAAGTAAAAAATAAATGATTAAATATTTAAAAATTTGCTTGTCTTGCAAAACGCTCTCAAACCAAGTTACTTGCAATCCAAGGTATTACTGTAATGACAGCCCATTGGTTTAAAAACCGGTGGGTTGTTGTGTGCAAACAGGCGTGCTGCTTGCAGCATGTCTCCCTTTTACCGCACAAACCATGATTTTTTATAGATTGTGCAGTGTGACGTGCAAGCCCAGGCCACTTGGTTCTTAGGGGACAAACAACCCAGCAATTAACCCAACAACAAGCCATGGGTTTACCGCTGGGTTGCTTAGCCCCTAAACGACCCATGGTCCAGATTTGCAAGTCACGCTGCACAACCAGTGAAGGAGCCGATCGTGGGTAGTATAGTAAAACCCATTGTGTATGAACAGGAGCACTTTAAAAACCAATGGGTTGTCATTATGTGTGAACCAGGTCACTGATAGGGGTCCTGTAGGAGGATGTACAGTACATGTTTGCACAGCATGCTGTGTGTGTGTGTGTGTGTGTGTGTTTTCCTGAGTCACTATTGCAAAATTGTCTCTTATCTAGGAATAGTAAAGTATAAAAGCAGGGAAAATCCAGGAAGAATGCTGGAGTCCTCATGCAGTTTTGTGGTTCTGGTGATATGTGCATATTATAATTGTCTGGAGTCAGAGTGAGGTAGACATACTAATGAGTAGACTACATATTCCTTGATAACTTAGCTGCCACCTCAAGCAGATCTGGGCAGAGACACTTAGATCTGGAGATGTTTCTCCTTTGCTTGACAGATCAGTATCTCTAGGCTAATCATAAGAGTTCCCAGAACAAGTCATTTTTTTTTTCATAAGGAAAGCACCTCTAAATCAGACCAACGGCCTATCTACTCCAGCATCCTGTTCTCCACAGTGGCCATATAGATGCTTCTGGAAATCCCAAAAGCAGGACATGAGGTAAATAGTCCTCTCCTACTTACGTATGTTCCCCAGGAAGCAGTGGAGGTAGCCTATAGCCATCATGACTATTAATAGTCTTACCGTCCGTAAATTTGTTTGACCTCGGTTTGGAGCCATCTGAATGGTCATCATCTGTCAGGGGACCTAGCTTCCTCACCATCGGACAGGATGACAGAGGCATAGATTCAGTGACTTAGCTTTATTCAAAGGCGAATGAGGTGATACAGACCACACTTCAGAAGTCACAGCACTTAAGCTTAGAAGTTATAAATCAGTTAACTTGAGAGCTAACGGCCCAGGCCTTAGATTAAGGAACAGTCCAGAAGCAAGTACATCCATGCTCATATTCAGAGACTTAACTCTTAGAACAACATGCGAGGTTCGGAGCACTTAGCAATTCAGGTTCATGATACAAGATTCAAAAACAGGCTATGGTTCACAGTTCAAAAGGAGTCACAGCTAGAGCCCCAGGCAAAAATAGAGATGTTCCCAAAAGCAGGATCTCCCTGCTCAGGAGCCCCGAGAAAAATGTCTCCCTGTCCAGTATCTCCACACCACGCATAATTGTATACACCTCTGTCATGTCTCCCCTTACATGTCTTTTTTCTAAGCTAAAAAGTTTCCAATGTTGTAACCTTTCCTCATCAGCTCCTTGATAGTTTTTATTGCTGTTTTCTGCATCTTTTCCAGCTCTACAATATCCTTTTTGAGGTGCAGTGACCAGAACTGTACACATTCCAAGTGGCAGACCGTACATTTGTATAAAGGTGTTACAATATTGGCAGTTTTATTTTCAATTCCTTTCCTAATGTTTCCCAACATGGAATTTGCCTTTTTCTCAGCAGCTGCACACTGGGTCAGCAGTTTCATTGAGCTATCCACCGTAACCCCAAGATCTTTTTCCTAGTCAGTCACCACTAGTTCAGATCCCATCAACTTATGTGAAGTTGGGATTTTTTGCCCCAACGTGCATTACTTTACACTTGCTTACATTGAACTGCATTTGTCATTTTGAAGCCCACTCTCCCAGTTTGGAGAGATCCTTTTGGAACTCTTTGCTATCCCTTTTTGTTTTAACTACCCTAAATAATTTGATGTCATCCGAAAACTTGGCTACCTCACTGCTCACCCCTAACTACACATCATTTACGAACAAGTTTAAAAGCACCAGTCCCAATACAGATCCTTGGGAGACCCCACTATTTACATCCCTCCATTGCAAGAATTGACCATTTACTCCTCGTCTCTGCTTTCTGTTCTTTAATCATTTACCTGTCTATAAGAGGAGCTCTCCTCTTATCCCATGACTGTTAATTTTGCTTAGGCATCTTTAGTGAGACATTTTGTCAAAAGCCTTTTGGAACTCCAAGTAAATAATGTCTACCAGATCACGTGTGTTCACATGCTTGTTGACATTCTCAAAGAATTCTAATGGCCAGTGAGACTTACCGTTTCAGAAGCCATGTTAATTCTTCTTCAGCAAGATGCCCTTCTTTATGCTTTGTAATTTTATCTTGAATAATTCTTTCCACCACTAGAACAGATGTTCATAGAATCATAGAAAAGTAGAGTTGGAAAGGGCCGGGCCTACAAGGCCATCGAGTCCAACCCCCTGCTCAATGCAGGAATCCAGGTCAAAGCATCCCTGACAGATGGCTGTCCAGCTGCACCTTGAATGCCTCCAGAGTGGGAGAGCCCAGGACCTCCCTAGGTAATTGGTTCCAGTGTGTTATTGCTCTAACAGTCAGGAAATTTTTCCTGATGTTTAGGTGGAATCTGGGTTCCAGTAACTTGAGCCCATTATTCCGTGTCCTGCAAACTGGGATGATCGAGAAGAGATCCTGGCCCTCCTCTTTGTGACAACCCTTTAAGTCCTGGAAGAGTACGATCATATCTCCCCTCAGTCTCCTCTTCCGAAGGCTAAACATGCCCAGTTCTTTCAGTCTCTCCTTATAGGGCCTTGTTTCCAGTCCCTTTATCATCCTTGTTGCCCTCCTCTGACCCCTCTCCAGTTTGTCTACATCCTTCTTAAAGTGTGGTGCCCAGAACTGGACGCAGTACTCAAGATGAGGCCTAACCAGTTAAGCTAACCAGCCTGTAATTTCCTCGATCCTACCTTGATTCTTTTTAAAAAATTGATGTTACATTTGCCACTCTCCAATCCTCTGATACAGAGGGCAATCTTAGGGACATGTCATATTTTTGTCAGAAGATCAGTAATTTCACATTTGAGTTCTTTAAGAATTTTTTGATTGATCCCATCCAGACCCCAACAAATCTGGACCTGATGATCTTTGGCTTTCAATTTGTCAGTAAGGTCTAGAACTTCATCTCTTGTCACCACTATTTGCCTCACTTCCTGAAAATATCAGTTCAGGATAGGTATCTGCCCTACAGCTTCTACAGTGAGGTTGGACACAAAGAATTAATTCAACTTCACTGGAATCTTCTTAACCTCCTTTAGTTTTCTTTTAACTGTTAACATCCAATGATCCAACTGCCTCCCTAGCAGTTTCCTGCTTCTGGTGTGTTTCCACCACTTGTTGACATTTGTGGAAAGATGGTATATAAATAATAATAATAAATAAATAAATATTGTTAGCCTTGATGTTTTTTGTGATATGCTCCTCAATATTCTTTTTTCTTTTCTCGGGATCCCGTATTCCATTTTCTGAAGTAAACCTTATTTCTAATACCGTAGCTTTCTTGACATGGCTCATTACCCATGCTGGCGAGCTCTTTGATCTGGTGCTGTCTTTCCTGGCCTGCACTATACACCCTTGCTGAGCTTCTGTTGTGGCTTTGAGTAAACCCCAAGCAGTTTGGAGAGATTTGATTCTCTTGAACTTCCTTTTTACCAGCTTCCTCATTTTAGAGAACTTTCCCCTTTTGACGTAAAATGTGTTGGATTTCCTTGGTCATTTCCCACTTACGTATGCATTGAATTTGATAGCACTGTGATCACTGTTTCCAAGCAGTTTAGTAACACTTGCATCTCACACTGGGTCCTGGGACCTCTTAGGCTTAAGTCCAAGGTCACCTTCCCTCTGGTCAGTTTTGTGACCAGCTGCTCTAGGATACAATAGGGTGTGAGAGCTGGACTGACCCGGGTTCAAAAGCTTACCTAGCCAGTGACCCTCAGTCCCAGTCAATCAGACGGAAGGAGGAGATAACAGCAGTTATAAAGATTAAAGAGTTTATTTGTAAGACCCAATTACATGGGATTAAGGCAAGCAATGCATCTCTTACTCACTACATGATTGCAGATTCAAATCCAAGACCCCAGTGGTAAGGCTGAGATGAAGTGACTGACTTGAAGTAGAAGTCCAGAACAAGAGACAGGAAGTCAAAGTGAAGGGATGTGTGTCTTACCCCATCTTATATAGCAAGACCCCATTTATAGTATCTATAAATAGGATATTACTCACCTATTATATAACCTGTTTTTCACAACATGTTGATTCCAAACTTCTTGTCCCATGGCTGCTGACTCATAAACCTTGAGACTATGTCTGGTGACTGAAGACCTTGTGTACTTCACCTCAAGAGACATCTTCCATGTCAGGTGACAATCCTGATGTCAGGTGATAGTCTCGTTCTGCCTATGCAAAACCTAACATCCCCCTGCTTTTGCATTTGTTTCAGAACGTGGTTATTTATCTAATACAACAGCAACAGCTTTGTTGACTCTGATGCTGTTTTTTCATCTATGGACTTTGATAAAAAAAAACTTTGCAGGGATAACTTTACCTGCCAGAAATTTGAACCACCATCAAATCACTTCTGATGTATCCCTCCTCATGACACAGTTTTATTTGCAGACCCAAAACGTTGTGTATTGCTATCTGCCTGCAGCATAGCAATCCTGGCTTTGGTTTCCTGAAAAAACTGTAATAGGTTTTTCACATCAATCCCAGCATCATTTAAACATTTTTAACAATTTAAATTTTAAACAAATGCAATAACTATTCAAGCTTTACAATAGCATAATAGCACAATACATAATACAATGCATTCAGTTCAACTTCAGTTGAACTCTAACCTTTAGATGATTGTTTCTTACAAAATCAATCAAAGTATGGTTATAAAAATAACAAACCTCAGGTGTATTCTTGTTGTTCTTACTATCACAACCACAACTGGCATTTCTGTGAATCTGTAAACCACCTGTGCTCTGACTTGTAACATAGTCTGAAGTATGATGTTCCCTCCAGATAACACTCAACTCCTTTTTCAGAGCTCTCCAAGCATGTTCTGTTGGTCTAACAGCCTGCCTATTACACTGACAGCAATATCTGGCCTTGTTGCTTTCACAGTGAAGCTCAACTGCCCAATGCTTCTGTGTAGCATTCAAACTGCTTTTCCATCAGCATGTGCTTGAAAATCCTCAATTATTTGGAGTCTCTCACTGAGTTAACTATCTCCAAAATTCTCAATCACATCCATGATTTTCTCTGGTTTGTTGCAGTACGATACTGCCCTCTTGGTTCCTCCTTCAACTTCTATTTACAGATAAACAGTTGATTCACCACCACTCCTGTGAGGCTTTAGCGAAGCACTTCGCAGATAAAATCGATCGGATTAGGAGTGGGATATCGTGCGTCGTGGACACAGGGAGTGAGCGGGAGGAGGCCAATGGCAGACCGGTTTTGTGGGATCGGTTTCGGCTTCTTCCTTCTGATGAAGTGGACAAGGTGCTTTCATCTGTGAGGCCGACCACCTGCTTGCTTGATCCTTGCCCGTCCTGGCTCATAATGAGCTGCAGGGAGAGACTGGGTGAGGGGATCAAGGCGGTGGTGAATGCCTCCCTCGAGGAGGCAGTGATGCCATCAGCCCTCAGGGAGGCAGTAATAAGACCGCTTCTAAAGAAGCCCTCCTTGGATCCCCAGGATTTAAACAACTTTCGCCCAGTCTCCAATTTACCATTTCTGGGCAAGGTGATCGAGCGGGTGGTGCATGCTCAGTTGAAGGCACACTTGGATGAAGCCGATTATTTAAATCCGTGCCAGTCGGGCTTCAGGTCTGGACATTGGACGGAGACGGCCTTGGTCGCCTTGGTGGATGATATGAGGAGGGCTTTGGATAGGGGCGAATGCTCCTTTCTAGTCCTCCTCGATCTCTCGGCGGCTTTTGATACCGTTGACCCCGGTATCCTCCTGGACCGCCTGGAGGGGTTGGGCTTGGGAGGCACTGTATTGCAGTGGTTCCGGTCCTTCCTCTCTGGAAGGTACCAGAGGGTAGTTCTTGGGGAGGAGGCTTTGGACCCTCGACTGCTCACTTGTGGAGTGCCGCAGGGTTCCATCCTCTCCCCGATGTTATTCAACATCTACCTCAAGCTGCTAGGAGCTATCATCAGGAGGTTTGGGGTGCGGTGTCATCAGTATGCGGATTACACGCAGCTGTACCTCTGTTTCAAGTCCTCACCGAGGTTGGCCGTTGAGACCCTGTCCAAGTGCCTGGAGGCAGTGGCTGGCTGGATGGGAAGGAACATGCTGAAGCTGAACCCCGAGAAGACCGAGGTACTGCTGGTGGGGGACAAGGGGAGGTTAGGGGATGTTGACCTGGTGCTGAATGGGGTACATCTACCCCTGAAGGACCAGGTCCGCAGCTTGGGGGTCATTCTAGACTCCCAGCTGTCCATGGAGGCTCAGGTGGCAGCTGTGACCTGGGCAGCGCTGTATCAACTCCATCTGATACGGCAGCTGCGCCCCTACCTTCCTAATCACCTGCTCCCATCAGTGGTTCATGCCTAGGTCTCCTCTCGCCTAGACTACTGTAATGCGCTCTACGTGGGGTTACCCTTGAAGACGGTTCGGAAGCTACAGCTGGTACAGAACGCGGCGGCTCGCCTGGTTAAAGGCAGCCGCCGGCGGGATCACATCACGCCAGTGCTGAAGGATTTGCACTGGCTACCAGTTGCTTGCCGAGCCGAATTCAAGGTGTTGGTTTTGACCTTTAAAACCCTATACGGCTCTGGTCCAGTTTATCTCAAGGAGCGTCTCCAGCAACACCAAGTGGGCCGCTCAACAAGATCTGCCACGGATGGCCTTCTCCTTGTCCCTTCAGCCAGAGCAGCTAGACTGGTGGGGACGAGGAAGAGGGCCTTTTCTGTGGCAGCCCCTGTACTGTGGAACTCTCTCCCGAGTGACCTCCGCCATGCCCCCTCTCTGATGAGCTTCCGTCGCTCATTAAAAACCTGGTTGTTCAGGCGGGAATATGGGGTGGGTTAAGATTTTAAAATTTTTATATTGTTTAAATGTATTTTATTGCATTTATGTATTTTATTCTGTGTAATTGCCCAGGGTGGCCGGTTGCCGGCCAGATGGGCGATAAATAAATATTAATAATAATAATAAATAATAAATAATAAGCAGTTTCAATTTAAAATGAAATTCCAAACCCTGGATCAATTATATCATATTGCTTTTATCTGTCCAGAAAAAACAATAGATCATCCATCTAACAAAGTACATACAGTCTATGTCCCTGTTCCTCCTGTTTAACAAACAAACATTGATCTGCCTCTCTGTGCAAATCTCAATTCAGCAATATTTGAGTTAAAAACAGAATTCCAGCCTCCAGCTGATTCCTAACTTTACCTACAGAAAATCTCACAGACAGTTTTCCATTTAAAATGCTTATGTTCCAATATTTCCAACTGTGAAATATTCATACATCTCTCCACATTCTTAAACATCAGTCTAACTATTTCCAAAGCAAATTGTTGTTGCATTCACCTCATGATTATCCAGCCCCTTTTAACCTGAGCAAAAACCACAAGCAACCAATCTTGCTATTTTAACACACATAACCTTTTCAATCTGGTTAGTTTTCACCTAAAAATCTATCTGGTAACAATGAGTTCCATGGACTGCTGTTTCTTTCACCCAGCTTCCATGTTTTGTTCTTTATCCAAAGAATTCAACTTAGCTTGCATAGCCTGAAGCTATGGTTTAGCTTCCTTAACAGACAATTTTTCACCTCTTTGAAATTTTGAGTTTTCAAATGGCTTTTCCTTCAAATTCATCCTGATATCTCACAGGTTGTTTGACTCACCTGTTCCTTACCTCATCAGTTATAAGGTTCCTGTTCCAATGAACTTGCACCAAATTTACCTGACTGCCTTTCAGCAAATGCTTTTCTATTCTGACTCTGAGCCTTGATGCATCCCCTGCATTAACAGAATTATGTTTGAAAATCTCACCTTTTCATTCAGCATTATACTCAACACTTCTAGATAATCTCACTATCCGTGTTATTCATGTTAAACACAATATTCTCATTTTCTAGAAAAATCTCATGTTAGCTTCCTTACAGATTTCTTCTATCTTTGAGGTGTATGTACCTACGTATCAGATCCAAGATCCTGAAATGTTTCTCCAGAAGATTCCTCCTTCTACACTACTTTCCATAAGATGTACAGTTCAATACAGAACTAAAACTTCTATCATGTACATAATCAACACATTTAAGAGCTTCTACCCAAACCTCATTAGCCAAATTATTCTCACCTCTTCTGAGTTTTTGTTTACTCTTCCACACACAAGCCATGTGTTCAATATCACATCCTGTTAGAAATGCATCAAGGATATGCACTGAATTGAACTTCCCCATTTCTTAAAAGAAATAGGTAACATACATTGGTAATATGCTTGTTTCCCACCCAAGCACAAAACACCTTGACTTTGTTCGGTACTCCAGTTTTCTATCTAACATGTACACAACCTGTACTTCGTGTATTGATCAATTAACATCATGAAATAACGTGCCTCTCCTCTAAAAACCATCAGAGTTTCACAAGATCACCAAGAACAAATTAAAATTATTTGTCTGCTTGCCTTCCAGTTTACCTGTTGAAGCTAGCATCCCTTGTTTATGTGCACAAAATTACCTTTCATGTGAAAATTTACAGTTTTCCAAATGCTTTCCCCAACACAGTTTGCATTTTCTTTCACAGCCTGTGAATCTAAATGACCAAACATGTATGTGATATGCATGCATGTACATGTCATATATATAAGCATTTATTTTTTACAGTTGCAACAGTACAACTTTCCATTTCTTTATTACATCATTGCAGTATGATAAAGGAAATAATCCATCTCTTAGCTTTGCCATATAAACATACCTACTAATTATTCAGTATTTCACATTTTGCTACAGAGAAATCCACAATACACTCATAAGTCATATACATTCAGTACACTTCCTGACATTTCCAGAGCATATATTACACTTCCTTGATTCCAAGTTATTCAAACTTTCAAGAAATACAGTTTCAAAAAACATGACTGTTAAACCTCTGACCATTTGTATAGTCCTCCTTCTGCTTATTTATGTCCAACACTGAAAGCCTTGTTTTCAACAAGTCACTGTTTCTGTTCACAACCAAATAATGTCAATTTTGTTATGTCCTGGGTTAAACACAATGTTTTTCCCATCAGCAGCACCCCTGCTGATTTCAAGCCCCTTCTTCTGTGATCCCACATGAAGAAAATGAAGAACAGCATCCCATTTGAAGCACAGCTTTCTTGTTTCAAAAACTGCCACGCTGTTTCTTGCCTGCTGTTGTAAAACCACGCCCCCGCTGGTTTAGTACAGCCTTCCGTGTAGTATCAAGTTTCCCAGGATACGTTCTAGTCATTCGTGACTTTGCTGCGACACACGCTCCAGACGCTTTGCCCACGTCAGACGTAATCCAAGCCACTTGTTGACATAGTGCAAAAGATAGCTGAGCCGCTGCTGAGCAAAGAAGCAAACTGTAAAAGAAATATGATCCTCCTGCTGTAGCCTTGTCTCAAGTGAGTAGACACAGAGCCTCCTGGAGATATTTCCTTGCCCGATACAGCTCCTTGACAATCACTCCAGCAAGCTGTGGAAAACGAAATCCTTGTGTCCAGCGTTGTTCACTGTTAAGTAGCCTCGGATCTGCCAAGCCTGGCACCTCCGTTCCAGCTGCTTCCAAAACGAAAAATCCTTCGTCTCTCTGTCCTACATTCTTCAGTTGTGCTGCATTCCAAGCTGCTGTTATCAGCATCCAGCTCTAGCAACATCGCCTTCCCGGTTGTTTACATTCCAACCTCCTTACAAACAAACAATCTTAACTCCATAACTGCTGTTTTTCCTGCGTCCCTGGGCTTATCTGCCCCATCTGAGATAATAATCAGGTTATCTCTGGTTGATCTGGGCCCATAACCAGATGTGAGAGCTGGACTGACCTGGGTTCAAAAGCTTACCTAGCCAGTGACCCTCAGTCCCAGTCAATCAGACGGAAGGAGGAGATAACAGCAGTTAATAAAGATTAAAGAGTTTATTTGTAAGACCCAATTACATGGGATTAAGGCAAGCAATGCATCTCTTACTCACTACATGATTGCAGATTCAAATCCAAGACCCCAGTGGTAAGGCTGAGATGAAGTGACTGACTTGAAGTAGAAGTCCAGAACAAGAGACAGGAAGTCAAAGTGAAGGGATGTGTGTCTTACCCCATCTTATATAGCAAGACCCCATTTATAGTATCTATAAATAGGATATTACTCACCTATTATATAACCTGTTTTTCACAACATGTTGACTCCAAACTTCTTGTCCCATGGCTGCTGACTCATAAACCTTGAGACTATGTCTGGTGACTGAAGACCTTGTGTACTTCACCTCAAGAGACATCTTCCATGTCAGGTGACAATCCTGATGTCAGGTGATAGTCTCGTTCTGCCTATGGAAAACCTAACATATGGCAGGGCTCTCCAACCTTGGGTCCCCAGATGTTGCTGGCCTACAGCTCCCAGCATACCCAGCCAGCATGGCTAATGGCAAGGGGTTCTGGGAGCTGTAGTCCAGCAACATCTGGGGACCTAAGGTTGGAGAGCCGTGTAATAGGGTATCTAGAAATTTTACCTCTTTGTCATGACTGGAAAATGCATTTAATTGGTCTTTGTCAGGGTAATTGAAGTCACCCATTATTATAATACTTTCTCCTTCAGATGCCTCCCTACTCCAACAAGTTCAGGGAGGCATGAGAAACGGCGGGGGCTTGGACTGGCAACCTGGGGTTGCAGGCACCGCAGCCAACTATGGCTAATAAGCCACAATGGGCTGCAGTGATCGAGTGAACTAAGTTAGGTTCTGTGTGTGGAAGCCACGGAAAGCTGACCATGCTTGTGAACATTGCTGGATTTCACCATAAAACTAATAGCAGAAAGGGGAAAGTATAATCCTGCAGCTGGATGATAACTGTTTAACTAGTATAAATTTGAGAAGACTCCGCTAACAAATAATAGTCCTCAGGAAGCTGCCTTATACTGAGTCAATGTTCTATCTAGGCCAATATTGTCTTCACTGACTGACAGTGGCTCTCCAGGGAAGGGTATTTCCCAGCACTATCTAGAGATGCCAAGGTTTGAAACTGGGACCTTCTGCATGGAAACCACGTGCTCTACCACTGAGCTACGGTCCTTCCCCAAATTAGAATGCTACCTGTTTCAACATTTCAGGTAAATTTGTTGCTGAACCCAAAAGTAGGAGCTGAGGTGGAGGGCAGAGTTGGACTTACAGTGCAGAGATCTGGGTTCATTTTCCATCTTGGCAGTGAAGCTCACCGGTTGACCCTGGACCTGTCACACTCTCAGCCTACCTATCTATCACAGAGTGAGGAGAAAATGATTCTGTCTGTATATCTGGGTGTGGTGGAGGAGACAATGGGACAGGTATGCCACCCAGAGCTCCTTGGAGGAAGGTTGGGATAATATACATTATAAATATATATTTATATGTATAGATGGTGTCATTGATATACTCGCCCATTGGCAATTGTTGGTGGATCCATGCAAGTGGATGAATAGTTTAGTCTTGCAAATAAGCTTGCAAACATTGCTGGCCCGTAAACATTTTCAGTAGCCAACCTTCCCACACATACCAACATTAAACATTATTGATAAATCAACATTCCAATTTACCGAGACTTGGCTGCTTGACTCCTGGAGGTAATCCTTACTTGCCTATTTACAAGTCTACAATAGCTCATTGCACCTCTAGCATTCTTGCCATGTGCTGTATTTGGGAAATGCTTTCCAGAAAGCAGTTTAATAATAATAATAATAATAATAATAATAATAATTTATTTCTTACCCGCCTCTCCACTCAGATCGAGGCGGGGAACAACCTTAACCCTAAAATACATAAGTAGTTAAAAACATAGTAAATATTATTAAAATATTCTTAAAAACCTTTAAAAGTATCCTAAAAACTCTTAAAATTTCACTGGGTCGGCCTGTCGGAAGAGGTCAGTCTTTATGGCCTTTTTAAAGGCCAAGGACTGTCTAGTTGACGAGTCTCCTCCGACAGGCCATTCCACAGTCTGGGAGCAGCAGAAGAGAAGGTGCTCTGGGTAGTACCCGCCAGCCTAGTCTTGGCTGACTGGAGTAAATTCCTCCCAGAGGACCTAAGTGTGCGGGGCGGATTGTACTGTATAGCTGATTTGCACTGGCTGTTTGCAAGCTGGTTGGCATGATGCAACAGCCTCCAGTTTATCTGTTTTTGTAGTGCTGCTTGACATTTTCCACCCTTATCTGTCCTTTTTCTTGCCATTTGTTCCTTCTTCCCAACCCCCTTTACAACAGTTATTTAATTAAAATAGATTGATTCATAATGTGTAGAGGGTTATGCTAACATTCTTAGTTAAGGCTGAGCCATTATCTCAGCGCTTTTCAAAGATACTTATGAACACTCATGTTTAATTATATTAATGGCTTTTAATGCATCCCTTTGCTTTCTTTTAAACAAAACACACATCATGCATATCAGGGCTGGGCAACTTGTGGCCCTCCAGATGTTTTGGCCTACAGCTGCCATCATCCCTAGCCAGCATAGCTGGTGTTGAGGGATGATGGGAGTTGTAGGCCAAATCATCGGGGGGGGGGGACGGGCAAGTTGCCCAGCCCAGATTTATATGTATAGCCGAGTAAGGGGAACTTGTGCCTATATATTACCCTCATACACCTATATATATATATATATATGTTTTGGGGCAAGAGTAGCAATTATTACGCATGGATAGCAGTCAATATTACTATTTTTCAGTCAGAATTTCTTCTTTCTTTGGTAAGACGTTCCAGACCTGTTGCTTTCTAAGTAGAGGTCTGGTCTTTACATACAGCAAAATGAAATGGTAGAGAGGATTGTATATCTTCAGGCTACAGATCAGAGATGTCATTTTTTATGTTCCATTAAAAATAATCAGCTTCCTGCAAACAGATAACTAGAAAGCAAGTGTAGAAGGTAACATCGGAACTGAAAAATTCTGCAGTTGAGATGTGCTATCTCCCTTATTCTGAAAATTGCACACTGCAGTATTCACTTGCACACTGCAGTATTCAGTTTCCTGCTCATAAACTCTATCCCACAATTTGCCTGTGTGCTGTGTGTATATTTTTAGAGGGGCTGCAATCTAGGTTGAGATGGCTGAGCCATTATCTGTGATGTTTGCGTTCTGAACCACATATAGGAAAATGTATCACATACGTAAACAGTTAGATCTGGTTTAATTGGTTAGATCTGGCTGGAAGGAATCTCTTTGCCCTTAGTACAGAGTGATTTGTACTTTGGCTGGTGCATAATTTATGGCTGTCTCATTGCTGTTAAGATCGGTTGCCAGTCATAGAAATATATCTGTCATAAGTTAAATGTTCTTATGCTTTTCTCAGAAGAATTGCATCAGACAGCTAAAATAAATTAAATAACACATATACAGTGGTATGTGTTCTGAAACTTGTACAGGGTGAGAAATTGGGTCAACAAGTTAGGACCTGCAATAATCCCCAGTGGTTGGAGGCAGACTGAAAGAGGAGGTTAGCCTCACCAGGTGGGCCCATCTGCCAGCCAGTTATCACAGAAGAGCTAACTGGCAAAAGAACTTGGAAGTCACTAGACCTGGGGCAGAGTAGTCTCACAGCATTAGTGGCAACAGCACTGGTGTTTCTTACTCCATGGTGGAGTTGGGAACCAAAGGTGTGAGAGCCCATTAGAGTGATGAAAGTGGACAGGAAGATATGTCCTCAAACCAGACCTATAGCTTGCATGTGTATGTTAGCATTGCCTGCCAGGAGAACCCCAATGGTTTATCATTAGAGCGTACACAATGGGTGCGTTTACACGTTATGCTAACCTGCCCTGGCAATAGGCCACCATAGGTGGGTTGTTGTGTGAACAACCGATAGTGAACCAAACAGACGATTGAGCTCACCATGGGTTATTGGTCCCGCCTCCCCCCTTGGTCCTCCCATGGGACTCTGGGACGAAAGTGGCATTTCTCCCCTTGAGGTGGCTTTTTTTCCTTTTAAACTTTTTTTCTTTGGAGAGCGTGAAAGCCGGCTGTGAAGCCAGCTTTTGCAGTCCCCATCTTGATAGCTACGAGGAGTTCCTTCAGAGTGGCCCAGCAACACCTTGAAGAGGCCACTTGTGGCTGCCCAGCATTTAAAAAATTTAAAAAATTAGGCACAGTTGCACAACTGCAGTCTTTCGCAGTAGCGCAAATGCAGGGATTTGAAGCCTCTGCTGGAGTAATGTCCAGGGGGGGTGCCTGCTGCCAAGGGGAAGTAGGTACCCACCCTGGACAGTGCCTCAGCCGAGGCTCCAAATCCATTTCCCCCCCTTTAGTTCCTCTTTACAGCTAACAGAAGGCAAGCTGTCAAGAGAAAACAAAGGTGCGAGGGATCTTTTGCTGAGAAGGGGGTGTTTTTTGGGATTTACACCCTTCACTACAAGATCCTCATCTTCCCCCACACACTTTAGTTCCCATCGTGGTGCACAATTTGCACTCCCCTCCCCCCCGCCCCCCGCTCTAGGTGCTTGGGGAAATGCAAATGTGCACTCTGTGCTTTTTTCAAGGGAAAAGGGGGAGGTGATAGCTTTGACAGCTAGCTGTCAAAACTCGGTCCCTTTGAAAAGGGGTTTTTCAGTCGGAACTGGGTGGTTTTGGACTGGGATGCATGCCTGCGTATATCCCAGTCCCAAAACCCTAGTTCTCACTCAAAAGCCCCTTTTTAAAGGGACCCAGAGCTAGCTGTCAAAACTCCTTTTCCCAAGAAAAAGGTGGGGGGATGCACTTTGGCCTGGTTCAGAACTCCATGCCTGAGTTGTTTGCTATGATGTATGAACCAGGAACTCTGGATTGTCTCTCCCCGGGCAAGCCAGGTAAAGAATCCATGCTTTGTTCTTGAGTTATTTTTCTGACTTGTCGTGGGAGAGACAAGCCAGAGTTCCTTGTTCACACATAACACTAAACAAACTATAGTAATACCTTGGATTACAAGTAACTTGGTTTGAGAGTGTTTTGCAAGACAAGCAAATTTTTAAATATTTATTATTATTATTTTTACTTGATATACAAGCGACGTCTTGCAATACAACTACTGTAGTGCGGCTTAAATTAAAAATCTCTGTACAATTATTATTTTTTTGAATTTCATTTTGATATAAGAGTGTTTTGGATTACAAGCATGTTTCCGGAACGAATTACGCTCTCAATCCAAGGCATGACTGTACAGATGGGGGAGCTCATAGGTTGTTTAGCAGCTCCTGCTTGTAGTGGAAGTGAATGGGCAGTGTATACCAGCACACTGCCTCAGTCACAACAAGCCACAATTTAAAAAATAAATGTTGGTTGTCCTTACATGTGAACCTGCCTAGTTTAATCCCTTGTAGCCTTATACAGTTACCGTATATGACCCTTTACATTTATTTCATTTGCTCCCATGAAACAAGAGCTTTGTTATCTCTTTGCTGATTTAACCTACAGACAAAGAAAAAAAAAGTATTTATTTATTCATTATATTTATATCCTGCCTTTTTTCCTGCAAGAAACCCAAGTCAGTTTACACAATCCTCCTCTCCATTTTATCCTCACAACAACCCTGTGAGGTAGGTTAGGCTGAGAGTCAGTGACTGGCCCAAAGTTATGCAGTGAGCTTCATGGCCAAGTGGGGACTAGAACCTGCATCTCCTGAGTCCCAGTCCAACACTCTATCCAACACTCTTGGAGAAATTGTTCAAATAAATGTAATTTTTTATGCTGACTAGGCTGCAGTCCTATCAACACTTACCTGGAAGTAAGTCCCATTGAACTCAGTCACATATAGGGTTGTGTTGTTAAGAGTTTTTGAAATAGTGCATCTGTAATACTCAGTGAACTATGATAAATAGTGTGTAGTTACAATTTGCCTTAGTGATATATGTTCTGTATCATAACATTTTTAAAGACGTATTTCTACCCTCCTTAAGTTTGCGCAAACCCCCCAGCATGTTAGTTTGTACGTGTCTTCTGTGCTTTATCTTAGTTTTACAGCTGCAAAATGAAATGAGATAAAAGTAGAGACAAGGGTTACATTTTTGTGCATGGTTGCATATGGTAGAAGCATATTTATTCTCTCTCTCATTGTTTCCAGTAACATTACTGCAAAAAGTAATGGTTTGGATTTTAGTCAAAGTATCTAAATTTTTGGATCACTGTTTCAATTTATTATGGTAGCCTCAGTAATGGAGTTCAATGAAACTCCATTACTTAGGTTACCTTAATAAATTAAAACAGCAATATTATACAAGTCTATTCAGACATAAATAGGTATTTCCTACTCATCCCAGGTAATTAGGTACAGGATTACAGCCTAAAGCTGCAATCACATTAAACCAGGGAACAGGTAAAACACAAATCCAAAAATGCCAATACAGCATGTGAAACCTTTACAATTATGCCAAATACTTGTTGTGAATCATATTTGAATCACTTCATTTATCTTTTTAAATTTATTTTATAAGTTCCAACAAAACCATAAAAAAGAAAAAGAAAGAAAGAAAAAGAAATACACACACACACGCACACACACACACATATATATACCGTACTACATAGATTTGAATGTATCAATTATACATAAACTTCAACAAAGGCAGACCAAATATCAATATATATATATTTGAGAGTGGCATCTATATGCCATCCGTTCAAATGACGGAGTAGGGCTTTTTGCTGAGGCAAGCCCTAAGAAGACCAACCCCCAGGCAAAGAGTAAGTGCCTAGGTATTTATATAGTAAAGGACTAGTTTTGTTGTTTTGTAGCTCTACTTGTGTATACCAAAGTGTCTCCCCACCTTTTTCCCCTTCCCTCATTTCCCACCTTTTATTGTAATCAGTTTACCTTAAATAAACTTTCCTGGTTTTATCCCACACGGTGTGTGTGGTTCCTCTGCGGTTCAGTGTAAAATCCAGTGTACAGTAATACCTTGGATTGCAAGCATAATTCGTTCCGGAACCGTGCTTGTAATCCAAAACACTCTTAGTATCAAAGTGAGTCTCCGCTTGAGGCGAGTGATTACATCCCTACAAGACCTTGCTCGTTTATCAAGTCAAAATTTATTTTAAAAAATTGCTTGTCTTGCAAAATGCTCTCAGACCAAGTTACTTGCAATCCAAGGTATTACTGTATAGACAAAGGGCAAGGCCCTGAGGGAATCAGGTCAAGACGGCAGAGCTAAGGCTGGCAGTTTTGCACCTTTGATCTTGAGTAAAGAAAGGACCAGTTGGCAGTCCTTCACAAAAACATTTTCATACCAATTTTTAAATCTGGATTTTGCCATAAGGTTAATTTAGCATGCAAAAATTGTTCAAAATGTATTTGACATGATATTATCGGCCACACGTCTCTAGCAACCATGACTGTGGGAGGAACCCTATAGACTTTTTTTTATTTGTCAAGAGTCTAATGCCATCCATTTGAAAAGAGGATCCAGACAAGATTCCAAAACTGACCAAGGTGGAACATCTAATCTACGTAAGTGGAAAAGACCAAAATTTAGTACAAGTCAGCGAATAGGCCCAATGATATAACGCAAGATCCGGAAAGCGAAACCCACCTTCCTTGATGGAAAATTGCATCCTTTTCAAAGATATTGTAGCGGAGAGGAACCCCAGAAAAATTTACGAAACCGAGAATTAAATTTTTGAAAATATTTGCCAGGTATAGATCACTTCATTTATCTTTAACACTTGCTTAAAATTCTCAGTTGACAGTTCTGAACAGTGAAATGATGCAAGCACTAGCTTAGTAGACAAGAGACTGTAGTGAACTGAAAACTGCTTTAATGCAAACAAAAAACAAACAAAAAATTGTCCCCATATGAGAAGCAAAGAGAAGCTAAATTCATAGATGATTGGTAAGATCCTCAAGGACTTCAGAAAAGTATTCTCTCATGCCTTGACAAGTGTGAAAAATGAACCTAAGATTATCAATTGGTTTAATGTAAATATTTGATCAGTTATTCTTATATATCCAAACAAACCAGTACATGATCAAAATAAATTTTAGCACTTTCATGTTCTATTAATTAACACTCCTGTTTTGGTCACTGAAACTTAAAATGCTTTTCAAGTTTTGTCTCGTTTGTTCCCTCAGTTTATAAACCTTCTGGGTATAATTGAATAGTGAGCATAGTAGCCAGTAGGATAGTTGGCACTAGCTGACTCCATTGACTTGTATGGAATATAACTGCTGCAGCCAGGCCCACAGTCACCGCTAAAGGCCAGTTTGGGAGTCGGTGGATTAGATTGAAGCAATAAGCCAAGTACCAAACTGACAACCATCCTGTCACTAAACGCATTACACATTAGAATCAATAGGACTTGCCATGTAATGTGTGTAAAATCAGAGCACAAGTGTAATCTTTCCAGGTAGTTTTTCACAGATCATGAACAAGCTGCTTTACAAGGAGGTAACAAATAGGTTTCATTCTAATCTAAGCCCTGTTCAGTGTTAAATAATTGGACAAAAGCAGAAAATCCATATAACATGTTTGTAGCTAACCCAAAGCTCAGCCGCAAACACTCCGGAAAAGAAGAGAATTCAAGGGGGACATGGGAATATATGAAAAAATTGATGCCTTTTCTTCCGGCAAGAAGCCGGCGGTCCAGTCTGCAGGCGGGTCCGTGGGGCGAAAATGACCCCTGGACCTCCTGAAGTTGCCCATCCCTGATGTACAGGCGTGTACGTATATTGTATAGTTTAAGAAAAGCTCTGTTCCATCAGACTAGAGGTCCATGCATTCCGGCATTCTGTTCACACAATGGCCAACCTGCTGCCTGTGGGAAACCCACAAGCAGGACATGAGTGCAATAGCGTGCTCCCACTCATGCTCCCCAGCAACTGACATACACAGGCATACTGCTGCCTCTGATAATGGAGGTAATATGTAGCCATCGTGATCAGTAGCCATTAATAGAATTTTTTCCTCCTCCACAAATTTGTCTAATCCATTTTCAAAGCTGTGCAAGTTGGCCGCCATCACCACATCCTGCAGTGCCAAGTTCCATAATTTATTCACTGTGTAAGAAGTACGTCCTTTCACCTGTGCTGGATTTCCCACCATTCAGCTTCATGGGATGGCCTGGGTTCTAGTATTCTGAGAGTGAGAAAAATTCCCTATCTACTTTCTCTGTACCGTGTATACTTTTGTAAGTGCATGTATTTACCAGAAAATACCATAATAGTTGTGCCACCTTAATGTTGCCTATTGTGATGTCATACTGGAGTTTCAGAAACATTGCAGTTAGAAAGATACTCATGTTAACTGTCTTCCAATAGGAGTTATCTGTCAGGCCAATTTACGCACTCTAGGGTTTCAGACTGGAAACCCCAAAATGGTTGCAAGTTGTTTGACAGTTGGTGTTTGCTATAAGTGACATAACGTGTAACTGCATTCTTACTAATTGTGAGATTTCTTATTTGGTGTGTGTCCCCACCCCAAAAAGTCTTCTCTTACAGCACAGATTAAAAAAGGAGGACTTGCTTAGCCTAAGAAACAAGAGGCTCAGAAGCTGGATGTGAGAGAGGTGTCCAGCATCAGATGTTTGGTATTTTTCCAGCTCTGGTCTGGGAGGGACTAAATTTTTGTCTTGAATATTCTCAGTACATAGCTTTTCTTAGGGTCTACTAGACAACCTTTTGTTTGGAACTGGGAAAGAAACTTATACCAGGCTATGGTGACAGTACCTTGAGGCACAGCCTCTGTGAGTTCATCTAGTCTTCTAAGTGAAGAAAAACTCACTGAAAACCGGGGCTCAGGGAACAGGGACTATATATTAAGATCATAGCATATATAAAGAAAATTATGAAAATGTGCAACAGAAGAATTGAAGTTTATCTCTAATTAATGTGCATGCCAACTGAGAAGAAAGTATTAAGTTAGAAGATGATGTGGAGCTTTCAGAAAACGAAGGTCTTGTGAGAGTGCAGGGAGGGAAGGGAAAGGTTCATCGCTATTCAGCATTTTAAATAGTTGGAGGCATTTTGTCTTGCACCTGCTCCCCACAAGTGTTCATGCTTTCCAGAAGTAAATGGTCTTTGAGTGTGCCAGGCATGTATACAGTGAAATGGTTGAAGTGTTCTCTGATCATGAACTTGGTGCTGTTAGGGCACAATCCTATTACGATGATGGTAAGCCCCCGCACTCAGGGGCTTATGCTCATCCTTTGCCTCCACAGCCTTGCAATCTTCACTTCCCACCCTGCATTTTCACTAAATGGGCTTTTTGACCATCTAGCTACAGCGTTTCAGAGTGGGAGGCCAGGAGAGGCCTCAGGATAGTTCATATCCTGGCCTCTCCAGCCTCCTCCCCTCCCTGCCCACCAAAACACCCCCTTTCCCCCCTTTCCAAGGTTGTGTTCCCAACCTCGGGGAGGCAGCTGGCACAGTTCTTTCCATGCCGAGGGAGAGCGGGGGCCGGAGCGCCAGTTCCCAGCTCTTGAGGTCAGAATGCTGAATTACGACAGCCTCACTTTTCTTCTTTTCAGGTTCCACCAATATTAAACAGACTCAAGTGGCAGAGTTCAGGAAGATATTATTCAAGACCGCTATTGGATGCCGCAAAGGTAGGATTGAATAGTTTTTTGTTCCCCATAGTTCTGTAGTTGAAAAAAAAATGCATCTTGCTTTATCTCTCTAACTTTTGCTTTTATAGCTTAGGAAGACGTGTGTGTGTGTGTGTGTGTGAGAGAGAGAGCGAGAGCGAGAGAGAAGCAAAATTTCCCTGGACAGAGATGTGTCCTCTGTAAAGCACCATACAAATTGGTGGTGCTCTGTAAATAAAAATAATGGGCAATCCTTACCGGGGGGGGGGGGGGGGAGAAGCATTCCATAAATAGGCACCGCAACTGAGAAGGTCCCCTCTCCTGTTTGTCCCCCACCACCACTTTACTTCAAATAGTGGAGGCAGCTGGAGGAGGGCCTCTAGGACAGTGGTTCTCAGCCTTTTTTTTTTTTTTTTGCCCCATGCACCCTCTTCACCATATGTCAGAATGTAATTTCCCCCTTTCCAAGAATGTCTGACTTAATCTGTGCCGTACAATAAGGTGTTATGTCCTGTAGATCAGTGTTCTCCAACCTTGGGTCCCCAGATGTTTTTGGCCTACAACTCCCAGCATGCCTGGGGCATGCTGGGAGTTGTAGGCCAAAAACATCTGGGGACCCAAGGTTAGAGAACACTGCTGTAGATTATGTACAATCTGTAGAATTGTAATTTGTAGAAAGATCAGTATTCCAACAGTTTGAGTCTGTGATCCCAATTCCCCCCCCCCGAAACCCTAAAATCCCCCCCCGGGGGGGGGAAATACCCCCTGGTTGAGAACCCCTGCTCTAGGATGACACAAGTACATGAGCAGGCTCATGTTGGAGTAGGCAGTGCAGGGGATGCAATTTGGTTCAAAAATATATTTGGGCTTTCAAAACTTAAATAACAGTGTTCCCATCAGAACAGGTCCCTGCAACCCTGCCTAGCACAGGGGGATAAAGGTTAATAGCCCGTGATTCACCCTTGGACTCATAGCCCACACAGCTATTTCACAAATAGATGCACAGATACTTCGGTTATATTTTAAAACATTTATTAACAAAACACAAATATATTCAAGACAATTATGGAAAGAAGATGGTAACATGGAACTGGCGAACAAAGTTTAGAACAGGAAGAGAAAGCAAGACATACTGTACCCAGTCGCAGCTTTCTGCTAGCAGAGGTGACTCCCTGTTGGGAGTGACCCAATTCAGTATTTTTTTTATTTTTTTTTATTATGACACTTGTATAATCAGGGACCAACAAACTTTGGCCAGGGTATTGTGCTCATGGCCTATTTGTGGTTTTCCCTTGGGCAGCTGGTTGGCCACTGTGTGAACAAAATGCTGGACTTCATGGACCCTTGGTCTGATCCAGTATGACACTTTGTATGTTCAGGCTTGATAGACAACAATTATTTCTACTAGCCAGCTGAAATATAGTAAAGTGTCCCTGAGCACATGCAGAGTACATTTCACTTTCCACTGAGCCACTTTCCACCTTTGACTAAGCTGGACAATCCCTCCCTAATCAGTGTTAAAAGTCAAAAGGGCAAAAGTCGTAAGTGCAGGTGGAAATACTGGGGGGGGGGGGGGGGATAGAGAATTCTTATGATCTATTTTATTTCAGGCTTATTAGAGAATACTAAAGTAGCATTTTAAAATACAGGGTATTTCCCTTTCAGTATTCAATTCTCTTAACATTAATATTTGATATTAAATACCAAGTATTTAATATGATCTTTATGTAAGTAAAACGATAGTATTCATCAACTACCACTTATTTATACTATGGACACTTATAACTAGCTCCGTATAGCTTTCAGATTACGTACCGGTAGTTGGAAACTGCTGATCTTTCTGATGTGGATTCCAATTAGAGAAAGAAACTTGATGTATGCTAGTGTATTTTTTGTTGTCCTCCGTATAAAGGGTACTGAACAGGATGATTAGTTTTCTCCGTCTACAGTTACAACATGTGTATGATAATGATAAAGAGACTAATGGAGGGAGGTGGGCTCACCACATGAGAGAGCTTGAGTTCTCGCCACCTGCTGGCAAAATCCAACTCAGTCTGGGATACAGAGTGTCCATCCACAAGCCCAGATGTCAGAACCAAACACCAGGAGCAATAGCATGTTTGAGGGTAAGCTTAAATCTCTAAAGGATTATTCATTGTCACAAATTAGAGCAAGATACACCTCTGGCTTCTCCTAGGCCTAAAATGGCTGCCATGGTGGCACATTCAACTCAGACAGCTGACTCTCCTTCCCTGACACCAGGCAAGCAGACAAATAGGAGTAGACAGCCCGCTGCCCTCTGGAGGCTTTGGACTAGAACTCCCAGAATCCCTGCTGATTGACCATGTTGGCTGTTGGCAATTGAAGTCCAAAACATCTGGGGGAACCCGCAGAGAAGCTCTCCTGGTACCTTCTTTATGGTCTTTTCATTTGTGAGTTGCCCAGAGATCATTGTTTTTGGGTGACCTGTATAAATGCCATATATAAATAAAAAATCCGCATGATTCCGACATCATGCTTTTAAGTGCTTATAGTGGCCTTCCCCAGCCTGGTGTCCTCCTTATGTGTGAACTATAACTCTCATCAACCCCAGCCACCATGGCTGTTGAACATGTGGCTGGGGGTGATGGGAGTTATAGTCCAACATATCTGGAGGGCACCCGGTTGAGGAAGGCTGGTTTATAGTATCTGCATAGAACAAGTAATTTGATATGCAGGTTTACAACCTCAATTAGACCACGGTATATGAATTTTGGCATCAGAAATGTAGGATATTTTAATGGAATTTAGTATACAGCATCTCACCTCCCCCTCCAGTTACAATTGGGAGAGGTGGCTTCATTTTGCAGAAATGCAAATATCAAAATACGTACATACTTAAAGCATCCAAACAACATTAACTTGGCCCAGGTGTGATATAGTTCACATATTATGCAGTTTGTGATCTCTGATTGAATATTTATTCAAGGCACGTTAGATTATTTTTCTTTGTACAGCTTCTTTCACTAACCTCCTAGCTCCCCTTCTTCAAAGCAGAAGCAATGATGTTTTCAGCCAAGAATTGCAGTGAATTAATGCTTTCTATGGCACTTGTAAGCATTTCTTAAGGCCTGTATAAGTGCTTTACATTGTTGTTATGATGCTTGCCAAATTGCTCTTGGTGTTCAAACATAATAGAGATGTTAAGCATTTTGATTAAAGCCTAGCTGCACTTTGAAAAGTGACATTCTAAATGCAGCATTCTCTTCTTACTTGAAAACAGAAGACCTCGGTTAAAAATAAAAAATGATGTGATAGTTCATCATGGCAAGCTGTGTCACAGAAGGACATGACAATTGCCCATGCCTGCATTTTACTCCTTGTGTGGGTGGTTTACACATGTTAGGAAGCTGCAGCCAGTCACATCTTTGCAGCCAGCTGCTGTTTATGGAACCAATTCAAGGTGCTGGTTCTTACCTTTTTAAAGAGCCCTTGACAGCCTAGGACTCACAAATCTCAGGGACTGCTTTAACCCATGGGAGTCCTGCCACTGTTTGTAGTCTATGGACTGGGCTCTGCTCCATGTTCCTTCACAATGTGAGGTGAGGATGTCTGCGGCAAGGAAGAGGATCTTGAATGCAGCTGACTTGAGGCTCTGACCTAAAGTTCCCCTGATGAGCTCCAGAGCATCTCTTACTTTCTGACTTTCCAAGGGAATGCAGATTCATCTCTTTCAGAGGACGTTTGGTTTTTGGAAGAATTCTATTGGTGAAAAAGATCTTTGTATTGTAGATGTACTGTTCTTGAGATTGTTACTGTGTAATAGTAGTAGAATCATAGAATCATAGAAAAGTAGAGTTGGAAGGGGCCTACAAGGCCATCGAGTCCAACCCCCTGCTCAATGCAGGAATCCAGGTCAAAGCATCCCTGACAGATGACTGTCCAGCTGCACCTTGAATGCCTCCAGAGTGGGAGAGCCCACCACCTCCCTAGGGAGTTGGTTCCATTGTCTTATTGCTCTGACAGTCAGGAAATTTTTCCTGATGTTTAGGTGGAATCTGGATTCCTGTAACTTGAGCCCATTATTCCGTGTCCTGCAAACTGGGATGATCGAGAAGAGATCCTGGCCCTCCTCTGTGTGACAACCCTTCAAGTACTGGAAGAGTGCGATCATATCTCCCCTCAGTAGTAGTAGTAGTAGTAGTAAGTGTATTTATTATACTAGACAACCTTGAGTTTGGTTTATAACTCTCATGGTTGTTTAAAACATTACTCACTTCCGTGTGTGATTATCACATGTAGTAATCTCCACACAGGTTTCATGTAGCCTCGTAAGCAGAAGTATTTTCCATGACGGCAATACTTAATGTATGAAGGAGCTTTAAGTGAAGATCTGCTGCCAGACCACTAGCCTTGTTTTCATGGGAATTAGTTACTGTGTATTTCTAAAATCCAGTTTTTCTGGAATGAGTTGTGCTTCGCACCAGCCCAAGCCTTTTCAATGAAAGCAGAGTGGCAGAGCTCACTGGAATATATTTCATCATAACATTTATAATGGTTGAAGTCACTGTTTGTTGTGTTCTTCCTTGCACAGAATCTGCAGGGGTGGTCTCAGTTAGATAAAAGAACATGCTGGCATGGACATGCAGGTGGAGGACTCCATTCAGATCCAAAGGAAGGGGTAAATATTTTTGTTGACACACATTTATGTTTCTATTTATTTATTTATTTATTTATTAGATTTATACCCCGCCTTTTTTCCTACAAGGAACCCAAGGTGGCTTACATAATCCTCCTCCTCCTCTCCACTTTATCCTCACAATAACCCTGTGAGGTAGGTTAGGCTGAGAATCAGTGACTGGCCCAAAGTCACCCAGTGAGCTTCATGGCCAAGTGGGGACTAGAACCCGGATCTCCCGAGCCCCAGTCCGACACTCTCACCACTACGCCACACATAGCAGCACAATATAAACAAATGTCCACACAGTTTGTCCTTTATCTGTTTTGGGGTTGGGGGTGAATTCTTCTGGTAATTTCCCTTCTAGTTTCCCTAAACTAGTTTGACCAAAAGTAAATCCTCATCTACATAAGATAGTTCAGATTATTAGTTTCTAAGCAAGAATGAAGCCTCTAAAACCAATTCATCCTCCCGTGACTTGAAAGGGCTCTGTCCTAGGCAGGAGGTGTCCACTGGGAGTTTTTTTAATGAGTGTGACCAGCAGTTTTTAATGAGTCATGAAACAAGTAACAGGACTGGCTTCTCCATTAGGCATTAATGCCTCTTCCTCTCTCCCTGCATCCTTGATTGCATCATGGCAGTCCTGATCCTCAGGGGCATGGTCTAATTTTATTTATTTATTTAAAATGTTTGCCTGACAGTAGGCCTCCAAGGTGACTGACAATAAGTGGAAATGTGTAATGTACATAAGATGCTTTCTTAAAGGCAGTGATGGGGTCTGGTGGGATGAGGATGAAAAATGCTGTTTTGGTTCATTGCATTTTATATTCTTATTATTTTATAATTTTACTTTGTAAGCTGTCTTGAAAGGCGGTACAAAAATATTTTAAATGTAAATAAATAAATGCCCATCCCCTAAGCTTTAGATGTTGTTGCTCCTGTGGATGCTTAAATCTAGACAAATATGGAATTGTATTTCAGTTCATCACAAGCCTCTGTGTTCATGACTTTCTGCCAGAAGTAGTCGCTAGTACCTAGCTGACTGAAATTATCTTAGTAAGGCAACAAATATAGATATCTATATGGGAGGAACAGTAAGAAGATTGGGGGAGCGGAAAGCCCAACTGGCGGGAGTCTACCATTGATGGTGAAGTCAAAACTTGTAGTTGCCAGATTCCACTTTTCTCCCACCCACCGCTTGCCCAGCCTCCCTCCCCTGCCAACTTTTTCTAAGGGAAGGATGGGTGAAGAGAATGGCTATTCAGGCAGAGCTGCTTGTAGGTGCCTCAACAAGCACCTTTGGGCAACACCAACTCCCTCCCACACCTTTTCTGCAGGAAAGACCAGTATGTTGTGGGATGATTGCCAGTTTAGCCCTGCATGACCAATGTTCTTCAGATGTCTTGGCTGCACAGCTGCCAAACAATCCCCAGTCTTCCTTCCAACTGTGGAGCTGGGAAGGTGGCAGGAATCCCTGTGCAACTGCCAGCAGGATCTCTGACCTTTTCTGCAGCTTCAAAGTTGGGAGGAAGGCTGGCCACTTGTCATGTGTGCCATGGTGAGTGGAATTACTGAAGCCTGCTAAGTGGCTTTCCTTCATTTTAGAGAGGAGCAGAACTGGGTCCTTCTTACAATAGTACTCTCCCAAGCCTGTGTTCATTCATGGTATCATCATCATCATCATCATCATCATCATCATCATCATCATACACACCCCACTTTTAAGACCAAATACTTCCAAAATGGCACATACCAATCAAAAATTCAATACAATGCTAGTGGCAGGCACTGTAGCTAAATGAAAGAGATATAGACCCTGCCTTCAGGCTCGCAAGCTAAAAAGACAAGATGCAAGGGAAAGAGGGTGGAGGAAAGAGATAGAGTGGGAGATTCATTTAACAATGCCAGAATGAAGTGGTGAGTTGTAAATGGGCATTTCTATCCAGTTGGGGCCAGACTCATCTTCCCTTACTAGTATTCTTGCTTGGATAGAGTGGTGCAACTACTGGGAGGCCTTTGTTCCTCTTGGTGGTGGCAGTGTCCAGAGAGTCCTTTCTGATGAGGACCTAGGAAGTAGGTTCCTAGCAGCTGCTTAATCTCTGGGGCCTGGGTGGTCTTCTCCCTGCCTGTTCCTCTTCCTTGGGTGGGGGGTGGGGGTGGAGGATGCAACTCTCCATGGCCCTTGATCCTCTGGATGGTGGCCAGAGTTTCAACATTAATGCAAAATGTCTGAAAATGATTATTAAAAATCCACAGTTGAGCAGTACCTTTATCAGGACCAACCAAAATGCCACAGAAGATTGTACAAGCTTTTGACTTCTCTAGAACTCTTCATAAAGCTAGGTGGTGCAAAAAGCAGGGGATGAGGAAAGAAACAGGAAAGTTCCAAAATTAGGCCAGATGTTGTTGCCGTGAGGTCTGAGTTTAGACTGTCTCAAAATGGAGATTGCAGACTAAATGAATTAGTTACAGGTAGGTGTTGCACATACAGTAATACCTTGGATTGCAAGTAACTTGGTTTGAGAGCGTTTTGCAAGACAAGCAAATTTTTAAATATTTATTTAATTTTTTTTTAATTGATATACAGTACAAGCAACGTCTTGCAATACAAGTACTGTAGTACGGCTTAAATTAAAAATCTCTGTACAATTTTTTTGGGGGGGGGATTTCGTTTTGATATAAGAGTGTTTTGGATTACAAGCATGTTTCCAGAACGAATTATGCTCTCATTCCAAGGCATGACTGTATCAGATTGCATCTAGCATTCTGGGACAAAGAAGGAATGGCTGACTTCCTGTTTCTATTATAATTAGTTCTCTAAGCCATGCAGCTCAATCCTGTGTATGATTACATGGAAGTAAGTCCCACTGTGTTCAGTGGGCCGACTCCCAGGTAAGTGTGCATAGATAGCAGCATTAAGCAGTTTTCATAAGTGGTACTTACATTGTGCTTATGTGTTGTGTATGTGTTAGCATTCCTGCATCTTTCAAACAAATGAAAACACTACTTTAAGCCCTCTTGCTTTCTGTCTTACATTAACTACATTTGCAGGTGGTGTATTCCAGACTAAAATGCGTTTTTAGCATCACTTTTTAAAATGCCTCTCTGCTGCAGGAATGTTGAAAGCCTGCAACTGGATAGGGTCCAGCTATACTAGCCACAGAACAGCTGTTAAATATGCCCTGAAAAGGAATAATACCACTGACTTGATTCAGATTTTTCTTTGGTATCAATTAAACTAGAATTATATCTGTTCTCTACTCATACATAGCAATATCTTTTTTTAAAAGCTTACTTTAAAGGTGGAGGGAAGAATATACCAATCTATTTTTGTGTGGGAGCCACTCAGTGGATTCATGTGACTTTTACATTAGCGTATACAGCTTTCTACTTTTGTATCCTGATTTAGTTCATGTGGACTTGTTCTCTAATACATATTCTTTTACACATTCTTTACCTTGATCTTCTCCTTGCCCTTCTTCATTGTTCATGGCAATCCATGTGCTGCTTTGTAACTTCTTTCTGCATTATCCGTGTTGCCTTGTAACCAAAGTCAGATTCAATTCCTTGTCTGTAAGCTCTTTCCTCCACAAATTGTGACAAGCTTATAGCAATGTATAACGTGAACGACTGCAAGTAGCTTTCATGTTAACTGGGCACCAGTTCTCCTTTCTTTCAAATCATTAATGGTGCTCAAACATCTCTTCCATCTGCTTGAAATGTGAAACTGTGTGTGTGTATGTGTACCTAAAAGGGAGAGATTTCTGCGTATGCTATCACCCTCCTCCCATTCTTTAGAGTTGAGAGATAAGCAGAAATTTATTTTGTACCCACTTGAGACTTATAAAGTTGTCAGTAGAGGATATGCACCCTCTGAAGGATATATAAAAGGTACTTATAATGGTACTGTCGGCTCTCCTAGCCCCTCCAGTTCCGACTCCCTAAATCCAAAACAGCACTGGTCAGATCCCGTGGGAATGGACTCTGAAACGGAAGGGGGAGGGGGAAGAGGAGGCAGGAGCGGTGTCATTCTCTGAAGATAACCAGGACCCAGCTGTGCCATCAAGGTTGCAGCCAGAGGGGGAGTGGGGGAAGAATCTCTGGGAACAGGGGAGGCAGAGCCAGGGGAGGAAAAGCTCCTGAGGGAAGGGGGTGGGAAGCCAGCCTCTGTAACAGATCCGGGAGAGCGGCATAGATTATGTAGGCAAGAACAGCTGACATCTCTTCGTCGCTCAGCTCGGTTGGCTAACAAGACTTTTGACCCGCCTTAGGGGTGGAGTGGGTTCTCTAGTTTGAGGGTGAGTACATGCGAAACACCTCAGTGCAGAATCAACTGTTTAACATTCCTGACCTCCCATTGACGGGATAAAGGGTCTTCAATTACTTTCTTTACTTTTGTGTAACACTTTTCTGCAACCACCTGAGTTGCCCTGCTTTTGCTTAATAAAGCTTTACAAAGAAACCCGTGAGCTGTGCTTGACGTTCTGGCTGGAGAGAGGGGAGCAGGAGCGTGGGACACGACAGGTGCTATTCTCAAATACATACGTTAGATTGTCAGCAACCTTAAGTATATCTCAACACTTTGGTTGCCTCTGGTGGGGGCAGGGCAGGGCGTAGGAGAGAATATAGTAACAAATAGAATCTGGATTTTACTGCTTTCTTCCATCTAGGCCTGCAATTTTTCTTCTACTGTGCTTGAATATAATCATATGATACATTGGTTATTGAGCAGATTAAAAATATAAGAAATAAAAAATAAATACCGGTACATGATGAAAGGGCCCAACCCCAGCACGGCAGTGGGCTCTATAGTTTACAGCCAGAATCGGATCAGAAGTGGTCCAAAAGGCTTTGGAGCCCAGTTCAGTAGTGAGAAGCCTGGGGCCTAAGGGTTTGGCTTTGTGTCAGCTCCGTGGCATGAGTGGCAGTGGTCCTAGGCTGGAATGCCGGGGCCAGGGGTGATGGAGGCGGAGGCAGGCCAGAGGCAAAGCAGAGTCCAGAGCAAGCAATGGTCAAACGGCGGAGCGGGGCCAGTGGCACGAGCAAAGTCCAGAGATGAGCAGGGGTCCGGCACATATCAGGCAAGGTGGGGGCAGAAGCAAGAAGCAAAGGTCAGGGGCAGATGCAAGTCAAACACAGGCAAGGCAAAGCAAGGATCAGAGTTGGTCACCAGAGTAAGGAACCGGCTACAGACACCGCAATGACTCACGTTGCTGTGGCAAAGGCTTGAGGGAAGAGGAAGCCTTTATGTAGGGCTCCCTGCAGCTCCCAGCTGGTCTGCATTAGCAAGCCTGAGAGCACCTGGAGGTCTGGGGCGGAATCCTGCAAGTACTGCAGTGCGGGCTGGGCTGCTTTCTGAAAAGCGGCCAGTAGATGGAGCTGCAGCACTGAGCAGATCCTGACGCTATGCCTGGTTATTCATGTCATGGTAAGAGGAAGGGTGGACGCTGGTTTGGGCCAAAGTGGCCTGTGGAATGTCAGAATAAATGTGAGCTTATCTCTCTCAGTTTTCTCAGAGAAACTAGTAGAAGAGAAGAAGTGAGTTTCTCCTGTCCAGCTGCTAGTGGTTGTCCTTGAATACCATGCCTATAGTTAAGATAGTTAACAGCCCCTCCATGAAAAACTAGCAGAAGGGGCGGGGTGTGTGTTCAGAGGTGTCACACAGGTTGATACGTCAAGAAGAGGGCAGAATAGAAATACCCTGTTTGGCGTAGGTTTTGTGTATGGGCTAAGATCCCCTGTCGATTACGTAGATAGTTAGGAGGTGTGTTATTGTAGCCCCACCCTTGGCTTTAAGCCATTACCCGGGCTGGGAGCCTTTGCTGGGAACATGGTCTTTAATGTCCATCTTTTATCACCGGTCGTTTGCTGCCTGTAACCTTCATGTTTGTGTGACTTCCCTCTGTCTGAGCTGCGAGAAATACTTCTCACCTGGATTTAGCCTGTTCCACCTGAATTGTCTGTTTAGCCTGTGAATCATTAAGAACCCTGCCATGGAAGGTATTACATACTTTTAATAGACCTTGAATTCTTGTTTGCTATGGATTGTGTATCTTTGTCTTTAATAGCCCAGAGTGCTTGCTGGCTTGGGCTGATCCTGACTCTTGGATTTTTCTGTGCCTTGACCCATGTAGCATGGAGATACCAAAGTGGAAGCCATGATCGTCTAAATCTCTGCATGTGTGGGTTTACTTTGGACTTACTCTTGAACCTATGTTTTGCCTCTTGGATTTGATCGGCCTTTACCCATGTAGCATGGCGGTACCATTGAAGATTTCAGGATTGGACTAAATCTCTGCATGTGTTGATTTACGAGAGCCAGTGTGGCGTAGTGGTGAGAGTGTTGGACTGGGACTCAGGAGATCCGGGTTCTAGTCCCCCACTTGGCCATGAATCTCACTGGGTGACTTTGGGCCAGTCACTGACTCTCAGCCTAACCTACCTCACAGGGTTGTTGTGAGGATAAAATGGAGAGGAGGAAGACTATGTAAGCCGCCTTGGGTTCCTTGCAGGAAAAAAGGCGGGGTATAAATAAATAAATTACTTAGGTCTTTTTCTAGAACCCTTGTCTTTGATTGCCTGGGATGGTTTACACCGGGAACCATTTGAGCCCCTTGTCCTGTATTCTAAACCACAGAGGCTGCAGTGGGGAAACCAAGCTGTATTGATCTCTGACACAGTTCTAGTTATTAGCTTTTGACTGTTCTTTGAGTTACATATTGAGCCTATAGCTAATTGCCATCAGTTATATGATTTCTGGAGAGTTGCAACCATTAAGCGTTTGCCGTGAGAGCTAAGAAACTTGTCTATGAAACCTGGTTTGCTACCAGTAAAACTTCTCACTGTTTCTGGTGTTTTGTGTATGTATGCCAAGATTTGTTCATGCCAAAAGATGGGCACAGGACACATAATAAATAATATTTGAATATAATAATTGATTAAATCATTGATTAAATCATCAATAAAAATCCATATATTTTTTTTTAGCAAAAAAAATCATGTATTTTTCCGACCCTGTCGTGTAGGTAGCCTAGTTCTGGTTAATGTTTTCTGTATAATTTGGTGTTCTTAACTATTAAGTGTAGGCTATTTGTACATGTGGTTGCCTGAAACTTTGAAATTAATTTTACTAAAAAAAAGGGGGGGGGATTGATTAAATCAAAAAATGATTTTTTCAATTGTTTGCAAAAAATCATGATTTTTTGCAACCCTGCTACCTGCTTTTCAAATTATTATTATTATTATTATTAGCAACTGGAATCTGCAAGTGCAACATCCTTCATTGTCCTGAAGTGAAAGAGACTTCCTTGCAAGAGAGGCATGTCTGCTTAGATATTTTTGACAGCTGCAAACTTCCCATCACAGGCATGTTCAACACTGCCTAGTGGACAGCACGCCACAGGCTCTTCTGCTTTCTGCTTCATCCAGGTGTTCTCTTCCCCCACCACCACCTTTTTTTGTTGATAACTATGACTAGGGTTGTCTCTGCACTGACACTGTTGCTTAACATAGTTAACCCAAGCTGTGGTTCAGAAACCTGCTTCTGCTCCTGGTTTCTATCTATGGTTTGGAGGTGGTGCAGACATCATGCTGCCAAAAGATGTCCCCTGGACAGCCTGCCTTTTGATTTCTCCCTTGGACCCAGTCCAGCTATAATGCTTGCTGGCCTCTAACATTAGCTGAGGGATCAAGACTGGATCACAGGAACGCATGCTTCCCCCATCTCAGCTCACCAGATCTTCCTGTCCCACTTACTCTGATTTGGTGTTTAATATCTGACTTTCACCCTGGCTTACACAAACCTGGAACACTCCAAAACTAGCTTCCAGAACTCAGGATTAATCTTAGATTCTAAAAGTTTGGTATGGAACGCCCTCAGCTTTCTGTGCATTATGGGAGAGTGGGGGGCTCGTCTGTAATCTTGTCGACTGATCCCTAAATCCTGTTGACTGGCCAGCTAAGATTACATCTGCTCTGGTTCTTACTGTTCACAGCTGCTGTAGATGTCGTTTATAATTTTGTGGTGTAGGAACACATACGGAGGGTTTGGAATGATAAACAATTTTATGATGTGTGACATTAGCTTTGGAATATGAGGTTGTTCCTGGTTTTTATACTTGAATATAAAAATTCTTGGCTATCGTTTGAGTTTACCTGGCAATATAGAAAGACTCATAAAATGACAGAAGAAGGGTCGCAGCTGTGTTTGATTAGTTTGAGCTTTAAAACAAAGAATTAATAACACAGGACAGGACAGTCTTTCAATTTATTAGAGAAGCTATAGTTCTTTGCTTGGCTGTTAAACAGCCTCATAATGCATGATTACCCAACTTCAGAGCCATTCTTTTAAAAAGAAGTGGTGACATTTTACACACAATTAAACCACCTAGGACAATTTTCTTGGTCTTAGGCGTGACATTACTGTGTACCCTTTGAAAGAAGCTCAGTATGTGCCAAATGTTTTTCTTCTTTAAACAACTATTGGAATCTGAAAGTAACTTGTATCTCTGGCTTGAGATTCTGCCGCCATCATTTTTGTGAAATGCATTTGGGTTATCTTCTGTAACACGGTGTTTTCTCTTCACAGTTGAAAGAAATAGATGGCGGAAAGATCATCAAAGCAATGCTCTCCTATGTGTGGCCCAAAGATAGGCCTGACCTGCGTGCCAGAGTTGCCGTATCACTAGGATTGTTAGCAAGTGCAAAGGTAAGAGCTGTTTCACTGAGTTGAAACAGGGGACAAGGCTTTTACAGTAAGTGCTAGAAATGGCTCCGTTTCTGTTTCTTGAGAGATGGCATTTTCTTACATTCCATCATGATTTCAGTGAGTGAATATGAGACATTGAGGGCTTGTGTTCATGTAACGCTCCCAAAGGCGTGACCGTGTTTGAACAGGATTGCGTGCTCCGTCCCTCCCGCAGCAAGCCCTCCCACCCCCAGCCTTCGTGCACAAACTCTGCCTGCCTTAGCCTTAACTGCATTTTAGCAGACCCTGCTCAGCCTGAACTGCAGGCGCTGTTGGTTCCAGTGTAATGCTTAATTGCAATCAAGGCCATGGAGGGGGAGGGGGTCTTCCCACTTCATGTGGGAGGGCCTGGAGGAAGGGGGCACGTGATTCGGTGGCCTTTTCCAAGTCACTTAAACAGGTAGCCACATGGTGGCTGCTTCTTCATGGCAAACTATCCAGCAAGAGCTGTCTGCCACAGGGAGAAGTCATCTTTTCCTCGCGCAATGCAAACTGCCATTTAGATGAGCATGCGGATAATATGTACAGTTAATATGTCACTTCTATGCTTAGTGGCACACTTTGAACAAAAGGCTTGCTGCAGGTTGGTGGCCTCCACATTTTCCAATTTAAATCAGTCCTGGGAGAGAGAGTATTCTGGTGGCATTTTGACACCCTCTTCCACTGGAGTCAATCAGAGCATCTTTTGCTGTAGAGCCTTCGTTTACTCAGGCTTTCGCTAACTGGGATTGAAGTTAGCTTTCGGCAGTGGGAATTAGTTGGAATTTTAATCTTGGTGGTATTTGGTAAGTTCTTATTTTGATGTTCCTCAGGCTTTATATTAGTGAATTCTATCATAACTCTTTGCGACTAGACAGTGCAGAAATACAAAGAAATAAAATAAGCTCAGAAGTATTGAGTCATGGTGATCTTCTTTTGAGGGAATAGGTTCGTAATATATGTTTGTGTTGTATTCAGTAGCTACCCTGAAAGATCTCTGCAAGAATCTAGAGTAATAACATGAAGAGCAAACCTGTTTTGTCTTCCCTCTCCATACCTACATATGGATTTATTTATTTTTGCCTAACGGGACACACAAATTGCCAACCACTAATTTTAATCTGAATCTAGTGCCTCAAGCTAGTGCATAGGGCAGTTGTGATCCACAGTGCTGAAATGAGTCTGCAGCTATGTAAATTCTAGCCAAAAGAGAATATTTTACCAGGAAGAAAGTCTGCGTTGGTGAGAAATAGCCTTCCGTGCTAAACCAGGTTGAACCAAACGTTCTCTTATCTACGTTCAGCAGATTTGCCTTGTTAAGAAAGGAGGGAGGAGGCTGCAAGGAAGAGGCAAAGAGAGGATAAAAGGAGTACAGTTGTAAGAGAGACTGTTTATATCATTTTAGCTGAATATGAGTGGAACAGGCAACATTTTGGTTCTCAGTATGTTCAGCTTGATGGTGGCTTGCCTGTGAGTGTAGTTTCTTGATGTTCCCAGATATTATGGCCAAGATCTAAAGAGCTGTTTTGGCTCATGCGAGGGGTTCCTGTTAGCCCAATGAGGGTCGTCCCCCCCCCCACATTGGTATTATTATTAAATGTTTATGCCTTGTCTTCGCATTTAAACACAATCCACTCAACGTATTAAAAACCACATAGCAAATATTGCAGAATAACTAGTTAAGATAATGCAAGAGTATAGCAGATAAAATACACAAAAAATCATTCTCTAGTGGATCAGCAGAAGAACTTCAGCTTAGCGGGCCTGCTGAAAAAGTAATTTATTTTATTTGTTTTTTTGCAAGTTTGCAGAAGACCCATCAGAGAGGATGCAAGATGAGCCTCCCTACAGAGGGAGTTCCGCAGCTAGGCATGGCCACAGAGAAGGCTTTCTACGGCACCTGCCAATGGAGCATGGAGAAGAGCCTTTTGGGTAGATCATAATGAGTGAGCAGGCTCATGGAAGACTGTTAGATATTTAGGGCTTTCAAAGGTTATAATGAACACTTTTAAATTGTACCTGAAACGAGACCAGCAGCCAGTTTGGACAACACTGTAGCTGCTGCATTCTGGACTAGCTAAAATTTCTGGACCCTATTCAGAGGCAGCCCCATGCAATAATACAGTCTAGATGTAGCTAAGGTATGTGTCACCATGGCCAGATCCGTCCTTTCTAGGCACTGATGTAACTGGCACACCAGCGTAAGCTCAGCCAAACTGCTCCTGGCCGCAGCCACTACCTCAGCATTCAAGAGTGAAGCCTAGACTCTTCCAGCAGCTTCATGTAGATGGTAAACAGTACGGATAACAAGAGAAGGTATCCAATAATAATCCCCATATCTCCTTCTGAGATCACCCCTCCAGGAAGGACTGGAGCCTTGACAGCACACTACCTCCAGATGCCATACTAGGCAAGTAGCGCGGAAGAAAGTTTTAAAGGCTGTGAGCCGCCTTGGGTCCCAGTGTTGGGAGAAAGGCAGGATACAAATAAATATAATAATAATGAGAAGGAGAAGGAGAAGGAGGAGAAGAAGAAGAAGAAGAAGACACCGACGCCCATTTTCAGTGGCGTCAAAAGTCACTGCAGGCTTACAGAACCAACAGGGATACGCTCCCCGTGTCCAGTTTTCAATGTGAGTCATTCACTAAGGCTGTGTCTGTTTCATAACCAGGCCTGAAACTGGATTGAGATGGATTTAGATCTTGAGTTGAGACAGAGAGTGTGTATCTATCTCTCCATCCCCTCTCTCTCCTGTATCACAAATTGCTTTTAAAATTATTTTCAGAAGAGATTTATCAGGTTGCATTGGGGAAGGTGTGCAATGCTTGTATAGTTGTTTGGATTCTGTCCTGTGACCACTTATGTATCGAAAGCATCTGCTAATCCAGCCCAAATTCTGCTGGGCATAGCATCAAGCATCTGTCTTGTGTTCTCTGCACTGCATGTTATAAGCTCTGTGCAGATAGTTTTTGAACCATCCTTTAACTTCTGTCCTTATATGAGTTGGCTAGGCTATATGCCCCCTTCTCTCTGCTCATCTTTTTCCTTCCATCCTTTTGTCTTTCATGTAGACTGTAAACACCCTCAGCAAAGAATGGGCTACATCTATATTCTGCATAATGCTTATTGGCATTCAGTCATATATAGCAGTATTCCCCAATTTGGTGCCCTCCACATGTTTTGCACCAACTCCCATCAGGGCAGTGTCCAGAAATGCTGGAGTTGTAGTCCAAAATATCTGGAGGGCAACAAGTTGGGGAAGTCTGATATACCAAGAAGAACCTCAAGTATTGGTTCTTACATAGCCAAAACAGCACCCTCCACACACAAGAGGAGGCTAGCAAGCCTAGGAGAAACGCCAAATATTGCAGAAGTAGAAAATACCTTGCGGGCGGAAGGAACCTCGGTGTGGGAAACCACCAAAAAGCTTCGCACTGAGACTAAGCACGCTCATTGAGCATGGAAAGTTGACAGCAGGAGGGGGCAGACTGAAAACCGGGTGGGTGGGTGGGTATGGAATGGAGTATCCTGGAAGAGGGCAGGATGCCATCCAGCCATGAACAGGAGCACTCCACACTGCAACGTTTTGTTGCAGGTCCCAGTTGTCAATGTTCTTAATTTTTGTAATGGTACCAAGTACCTCACTTGAACAGTATGAGCAAGGAACATCTCAAACACCTCATGCAGCTGAGGCTTGGCATCTCGAATTAAATTGGATCCTGTTTTTGCAGATTGATTACTGTTGATCTTGTATGGAATAGCTATTCCTGTGAGAATTGAAGTAACATTCCTTCCTACCATTCCATTCTGGTTATCATTTTGCTGTTAGCTTGTTCTTTAGAAGTGCTGGTTTATATTATAGCCATTTTTAGCGTTTTTCCATCACAATAGCAGCAGAGAGCTTTCAGATGCAATGTGAACTGTCTTAGTGCTATTTGTCTCAACTGGTTTAGGGTTGTGCTTTCTGACGTGGTTGGTGAGTGTGCGTGATGATACCTCTCTTCTTCACCGGCCCATCACCCCTCTGCATCATCTTTACTGCCCTCTCTCTCCGCCATTATGCAGTTCTTGGGGGAGGAAACCTTGTCACTTTCCCCTCTACAATGAAGAGGCATCTGCCAACTGGACTGGGCAAGGGAGGGGGTTCTTGTCAGCTCCTTCTACTTTAATTGAAGTCGTACTATGTATTCCAGTGCTGGTATGTGCACATAACATACCCTCTTCTTCTTCTTCTTTTAAACACCCTTCCTCAGAGCAGCAACAGCAGGAATGGAGCAGGTGCGCTAGGACTGGAGACGGCTGTCTTCTCTTAGGACTGGGTGGATGTAAAGGAGCTATTTCATCAGGGAGGATTTAGCGGCTATCTGTGAAACTTTTTAAATTAAAATAGTACCATGCACTTTCAGCAATTTTGAACAAGAAAAAACAACTTCATTGGAGTAAACACAGCAATGGGGAAAAGGGGTGGACAGGTGAAGTTTCATTTCAGCAGTTGCTTTGTGCTTTGCATAGGTACTGCATAATGTGCAGTTGACACAAACTTGGGGGTCACTTTATTCCCCACCCCACCCCCCTGGATCTGTTGTGTTTGTCTGGAAGGTACAAAGAAATAGCAGTTTTTGGACACATGGGACATCAAAGCCAGCGTTCCCCAACCTGGTAGCCTGCAGGTGCTTGGGACTACAGCTCCCATCTGCCCCATCCAGCATGGCCAATGGCCTGGGAGGATGAGAGTTGCCGTCTCAAAACATCTGGAGGGCAGCAGGTTGGAGGAAGGTGGATCCAAGCATCGTTTATAACAGTGTTCTCCAACCTTGGGTCCCCAGATGTTTTTGGCCTACAACTCCCAGCATGCCCCAGCGAGCGTAGCTGGCTGGGGCATGCTGGGAGTTGTAGGCCGAAAACATCTGGGGACCCAAGGTTGGAGAACACTGGTTTATAAGCTGCCCTCTCCCCAAAACCAGGGCCGTATTGCTGGCAATAGCGACCGGCGGCCCCATCTACAGCGTATTTAAGCCTGAAGCACTTGGAATTGCACAGAGATAACACTGGTGGTCTAAATTGGCTTAAGCCCTTCAGTTCTGCTGGGTTGTGGATCAAGCCGTATATATCCATACTAGCTGGATTAAATTCACATATTTGATAGGAGCGGCTGTCACCTCCTGTCACGTTTGCAGTCTTTTGGCCTTTTGCTCATGGGCTGAGCATCCATTATTTATGAGTCAGGCACATCTTCCGCAGTATCTGCGTTGCTACCGACTGTTAATTTTCTACATTTGGGAGGGGAACTGGCTGAAAATGCAAAGCGTGCATGTTGACTGCCAGGGGAACTTTAAAATGGATGATATGCCTGCCTCGCGAGTACTTCTTATCTACCTAATCAACAGGGGATATGTCAATGCAATATCTAAACTCATTTAGCTCGAGTCAGCCTTATGAACCCTTAGGGGATGGTCTTTTAATGAAAAACCTACTGGCTTTCTTTTCCTACAGCCACTACTAGGGCCGCGTCCCAAGAAGCCAGAAAGCTCTGCTCATCTTCCTACCTGCCACCAGTCTGTCTGTCTTTAGTAGTGGTGATCTGACAACATTTTGTGCTGTAGCTACTAGACCTCTGCTTCCAGAGCTTTCGTTTATGCGTTTATTACATTTGCATCTGCCCAGCCTTTTGGGAGCTCAAAGTAGTCTCTTACGTTAGCAGGGTTGGTACAAAAGTAATGCTCTTGCCTTCTTAACTGTTGGATCATGTACTCTTCCCTGCCCCTTCCCTTATGTCAGTACTGCCCTTAATCGTGCTTAATATCAGCTTCAAAACCTGATTAAGTTTTGAAACAGTAAGACCCGATTTGCCTTAGCCGTGGGTAACTTGCACTGGTGACGAGGGAGCTTGCAATCCTGCAGCCAGATCCCTTAACTATAATTAAAAGGGCCGGGGACATTATGTTTGCACTGGCCCAGCAAAACATGCCCAGTTTACTTCACAGCTGCAGAGGAATGTGAGCCTTGTTTTCTTCCCTCCCGATCTGCCACTGCGCCATGCTGCGCCACTCCCTTGTGCCTGTCATTGTAACATTACTGCAGGCCAATTATATGTGCAGCTGCTTTTAACACAAATTTAGAGCTTTTGCAAATCCATAGTAAGTGGATAGTGAGTCTCAAAACACTGAGCTTCTAAAACCTTAGTGAAGATGCTTATCTAGCCCCACTTATCTCCGGGCATTCTTAGGATTATCCATTCTTTTTCTTCTAAACTGAAAAAATGGGCATTGAAAAATCCAAAAATTTCAGTTCGGCAATACCCATACCATGTGCACAAGCAGTTATATGCATCTAGGCTAATAAAAATGGTTTTCCATTTGCCTCTTTCTATCTCCCCTACCCCCACAAACACACACATACACTCTTCTAGATGAATTAACAAACGAAGTGTTAAACTTTCCTTGGGTTTTAGGAGTTTTGCTACAAAATATTGGCTTTAAAAACTTTGGGTCCCCGTATATGCACTAAAGACTTACTGGATTGAGACTAACATATCTATGTCCTATGACAGTGTTCTCCAACCTTGGGTCCCCAGTTGTTTTTGGCCTACAACTCCCAGCATGCCCCAGCCAGGAGTTGTAGGCCAAAAACATCTGGGGACCCAAGGTTGGAGAACACTATCCTATGAGATCTAAAACAAATCGGCTTTATTTGAGAAAACAAACTGTGTGCGTTTATGTGCATATATTATGTTGGAATGAGCAGGAAAGGGGAAATACCGGTACCTAAAATTCAAGAGTTGTATGTAATGAATTGCTCAAGTGTATCTGTTGTGAAGGAGAACTACATGCATATCAAGGCTTCTGGAACCCATCATAGCTGTGCAGGTAATGCTACTGTTAGGAAAATCTCATGCTTCTCCTGAATACAGTAATACCTTGGATTGCAAGTAACTTGGTATGAGAGCGTTTTGCAAGGCAAGCAAATTTTTAAATATTTATTTTATTTTATTTTTGACTTGATATACAAGCGACGTCTTGCAATACAAGTACTGTAGTACAGCTTAAATTAAAAATCTCTGTACAAATTTTTTTGGGGGGATTACATTTTGATATAAGAGTGTTTTGGATTACAAGCACATTTCCGGAACGAATTATGCTCTCAGTCCAAGGCATGACTGTATGTGCATTAATTTCACTTCAGCGTATACAGTGTTCTTAAAGCAATATTTATTTATTTATTTATATCAAGACATCTATAAAACAGGTTCTCTAGGCAATCATATATTTTAAAAAATAAAACAATACAATATAAAAATCTAAAAACTTAAAACCAGCATGATAAAAATACTAAAGCCAACATGATTTTAAAAAATACAATAAAAAGCCAACCCAATAGAATGCAGTAAAAAATAAATAAATGAGGAGTGCGTAATAGGGATTGAAATAGCAAAGATTTAAAAGGCCTGGGAGAACAAAAAAATGTCTTAACCTGGTAACAGAAAGAAAACTGTTGGTGCTGGGCGAATTTCCCTGGGAAGCCATTACTGAGAGGACTTTCTCTCTAGCCACCCTCTGAGCTTCAGAATGCGGAGGCACCTAGAGAAGGGTCTCCATAGGTAACCTATAGAGGGAAGGAGAGAATAATAATTAGCACTGAAATGTTCTCGATGCAAGAACTTAACAACCATTACCATGCAATGGGAGAGGCTGTGGCTCAGTGGTAGGACACCTGCTTTGCATGCTAATGGTCCCAGGTTCAGCCCCAGCATCTCCAGGTACGGTTAGGAAAGAATCCTGATTGAAACCCTGGTGAGCTGCTACCCGTCAGTGTTGCCAACACTTGGCTAGACTCCCGTATAAGGCAGCTTCTTATGTTCCTAACTGCTCACCCAGGAGCGGGCATGAAGCAAGATGTGTGAGCCACCCTCCTTTTCTATTCAGGTAGTCCGACAGTGAAAACACTGAAGTGCCTGACACAAGCTGGCAATAGCAGGCACAGCAAGGCTCCCTGCTTGTGTACTGTGCTGTGTTTTTCCACTTGCAGTGCTCCAAGGCAGGGCAGCATTTTGTCTGCATTATGAACAAAGGGTGTGTTGAAGCTACACTTTCTTTTCCCTACCCTGCATTCTGGTCAGAGTAAACGTATTCAGATGTCGAGTTTTAGGTTCCTCTTATATCATTTGTGTGTGTGTGTGTGTACGTACACACACAGAGGCCTGTGGCTTATGCTGGCTCAGCTTGTCTGAGTGTGGAAAGCTAAGCAGGGTCAGGCCTGGTTATTACTTGAATGGGAGACCCCTCCTCTAGTTTCCTGCATTGAGCAGGGGGTTGGACTCGATGGCCTGAGCAGGGGGTTGGACTCGATGGCCTTGTAGGCCCCTTCCAACTCTATGAACTATGAAATATATATATATATATATATATATATATAAAATAAGAGATTAACAAATCTAAGTGATGGTATACACACACGCGCACACACACACACTATCACTTATTTATTTTATTTTATTTATTTACATTTATTAATCGCCCATCTGGCCGGCAACCAGCCACCCTGGGCGATGTACATAGGATAAAAACAAGATAAAATACATTTAAAACAGTATAATTTTTTTAAAAAAAATCTTAACCCACCCCATATTCCCGCCTGAACAGCCAGGTTTTTAATGATTTGTTAATCTCAGAGATTTGTTAATCTCAGAGATCTAGGCTTGGAGCTTTAGCTTCAGTATTCTGAGTCTAATATTTGAGCATTAGGGTAATGCTGTATTCTAGAAACCCTATTTTTAATGTAAGTGTTGGCCAGGGTCCAAAGAACCCCATCTAGTTTTGCTTGCCCAAGGAGGCTTTGAGCTTGTATTTCTTGAACAGCAGCTCTCCAAGCTGCCTGGCAAACTGCTCTGGAAACAGGGGAGTTTGAAAAGCAATTTCTATTATAGCATGGGGGTGCAGGGAGGTGCTGTTCAAAGAAGAAATAGTGTAAAAGAAATCCTACTGGGTGCATGCAAGGCCTCCTGGGCATGCCTAAAGTGGCTCCCTGGATCCTGGCCGCGAAGGACTTCTTTTAGTATCTAATCCATCGCTCTCAGGGGGTATAATACAATGGAACCATCACTTTTGTTTTGAACGGGGAGTGCAGGAGGAGGATGGGAACACAAACAGGTTGTGAATGAGATCTAATATTACGCTGCCTCATTCTGATTCATGTTTTTATCCTCTTGGAGCGAGAGACCAGTTTTAAATTTCATTTAAACACTTTTAAAGGTGGAGGGAAAATGGAATTTTCTTCCAAAATCATAGTGGTGCCAATTAATGTAATTGCAGGTTGAGATAGATGCTTGAAGGGGGCTACGACCTCTTAGCTTTAGAAACAGAACCACAGCTATTCTAAATGTAGCTTAAATCATACCATGTACCGGTAGCCTGTTTTTGAAAAGTAAAATGGCTGCAGAGGGACTTACGGGAATCTGCAGCAAGTCAGGGCAATCTGCATTACAATAACTTTCATTTCTATTGAGTAGCATCTCCTGGGGAAACCTGTTTTATGCCCACTAAATGATGGTCATCACAATGTAAAACAGATGGAGTGGTGTTATGCCTTATTAAAAATAAAAGGATGGCTGAAAATTGAGTTTCTAGGCAAGTAACACCAAAGGGAGTTGACCAACTTTTCTTGTTCTTTATCTGAAGGGACATTTTTGGAAATTAAGATTCCAGAGCAGTTACTTCCTTAAAGCTTTAAGATCTACTTAACGCACCTTCATTCAATTCCTTGGAGCTCCGTCTGGAGTTATTTTCCAGCCACAACAACCTGTTTGTTTTTTCACTGAGGGGGATTTTCAATCTTAGAATCTCAAGTATATGAAATCTTCAGGAATTTTGCATACTTCTAATATAGGTTAGTGCCTAGGGGAAGGACTAGACATTCAGCCATATACAGTGGTGTGGGGTACCTAGTGGATGCCAAAGAGCAGCGGGGGCACAGCACAATTTTCACAGGAGGAGGAGCAGGGGAGGGGCTTCATTAGGTCTGCTAATGAGGCCCTACTTGAGGTTCCATACATTCCTGAATTTTATATTAATATTTATTAGGATGAGGGCCTTTTCATTTGTGGCTCTGGTAACTTTTGAATGCTGGGAAATGATTGGGGGGAGTGCAGCCCTATTCTCTTGGACCTCTCGACAGCTTTTGATATCATTAACCATGAAAAGAGACTTCCCTTTCCTCCCCGCCCCTCCCATGCTTGCCTGCAGTTCCAGGACTGTGGCAACCTTTGGCTGCTAGTTGACTTCGGCCGACACAGCAGCACCACAAGTAACTGTAATGTTAGTTCCAAAAGGTCTTGGCTCCTCTTGAAAGACGATTTTGCAGATAACATTGTTCAGTAGTTCCAATTCTGACTCCCCTTTGGGCACACCGCCCACAGTGGAAGCCCCCCGATCTTCCTCTTCCTGCTTGGATGAATTTCAGTTGTTTACACCTCAGGATGTGGAAAGGGTGCTTGGTGCTGTTCACCCCGCTGCATCTCCTGGCCAGCACCCACCTGTCCAGAAAAGACTATTGCTTTCTGTTCTATAAATATTTCCAGCTGAAATGCTCTGAACAGCCTCCAGTGACTCTTCATAACTTAATGACACTATAAATATATGCTGTGTAGTATCTTTCTATTTTGTGTCTCCCAGTCTTGCCATCGCTTTCATGAGCCTCCAAAACAAGGTGAAGCACATTCTCAATGAACTGTTTAGTTGAGATAAAAACTGTTTTTTATGAGGAGCCAGTGGGAAGCTTGAGCTTCTTCTCTGGGAGAGTAGGCCTCTCACCGCAGTGCCCATTATCCCTGAAATCTGTAGTGTCTCCCCGCTAAGTAGTTAATAGCAAAATATCATAATTGCTGCTAATTCAGGGGAAATATTTATACTTTATAAATAAACATTTTAGCACATCTTGCATAATTGCTGTGTTTTGTGCTTTTTAGGCCATGAATATAGTGGTTCCCTTCATGTTTAAATATGCAGTAGACAACCTCAACCAGATGTCTGGAAATGTTCTGAACCTGAATGATGCACCAAATACAGTTGCAACCATGGCAACAGCTGTTCTGATTGGATGTAAGTGTGATTCTTTAATCCGTTGACAGGTGCTGACTTTCTTCTGGAAGGTTTTGGAACATTAACGCACATGACCTTTCACTGCTAACACGGCTAAGCATCTGGGATGGATATTATTCTTTGGAGTTTTTCCCTACTTTGTTGACATCCAGTACTAGCATTTTGTGATATTATATTTTTTTTCCCCAGTTCTATTATATCACCAGTTCTGGACTAAAATAATGATTATAGCAATAATCTACTGTAATAACAGTTCACTCTCTGAGTTTGTTAAAAGGTCTGCAAATGAAGTCTGAGCTTAAAAAATGACTTAACTTGTAATATATTTGACCTCTCAGCCTAGTAAGTAATATTGACAAATATGTGAAATTAAATGTCTTACCAAAGAGCGGTAAAATAAGTGGGTTGGATCCAAATTTAGTCCTACTTGGAGTTATACCCATTGAAATAGGTGAGGCTTAAGTTAGTCATGACTTAAGTCCCATTGATTTCAATGGGTCTACTCTAAGTATGACTAAATCTGGATCCATCCGTGTGTGTGTGAAGTTTTAAAAAAATATCTTACTGTTGTTTTTTTTTCACCAGATGGCATCTCACGAGCTGGGTCTGCTTTATTTAATGAAGCTAGAAATGCTGTATTTGGAAAAGTAGCCCAAAACTCCATCAGAAGGATAGCAAAGAACGTCTTCCTCCACCTGCATAACCTGGACTTGAGTTTCCACCTGAGTAGGCAGACTGGAGCATTATCAAAAGCCATTGACAGAGGAACAAGAGGCATCAGCTTTGTGCTCAGTGCTCTAGTGTTCAATTTGGGCCCCACTTTGTTTGAAGTGGCACTTGTTAGCGGAATTTTGGTATGTGTTGCTTAGTTATTTATAGCAGCAACTTAGGGTGCAATCCTATGCATGTTTAGACAGAAGTAAGTCCTACAATTCCCAGCATTCCCCAGCCAGCAATGCTGGCTGGGGAATGCTGGGAGTTATAGGACTTTTTTCTGTCTAGACATGCATAGGATTGCGCCTTTAGTTGAGCATTTGAATTATGACACTGACTAAACAGATTGGCAAGTACCGGTATGTGTTCTGTAAAGAAGATAACTGATTGTATACAGACAGTTGGAGTTCATGATTGATTCCGGTGCCAGTTCCAGATCGACACTGTTTAAAAACAAACCTTTAGTTTTGGGTGTGGCATCTGCTTCCAGATGTATCTGTCCATATTTAAAGATGATGTTTTCTACAACTTTACTACACGTGGACCCAGTTCATGTGCTGCAAAATTCTCAATGCCAGCTGTACCCTCCACTTCTCAGCAGTGATTCACATGTGTGGAAGCTGGTTTCATAGATTTCATAGATCATAGAGTTGGAAGGAGCCTACAAGGCTATCGAGTCCAACCCCCTGCTCAATGCAGGAAACTAGAGGACGGGTCTCCCATCCAAGTAACAACCAGGCTTGACCCTGCTTAGCTTTCCACACTCAGACAAGCTGAGCCAGCGTAAGCCACAGGCCTGTACTTGTTATGAGAGAGAGAGAAGCCTTTGTAGATCACTGCCAGGGAATGGCAACTGTCAGTATGGTTTCACTGGATCACATGTTCCTTAATCCATTCCATACCCCTCCCCCACCTGGTCTACCTAGAGCAGGGCTCTCCAACCTTGGGTCCCCAGATGTTGCTGGCCTAGCATACCCAGGCAGCATTGCTAATGGCAAGGGATTCTGGGAGCTTCTAGTCCAGCAACATCTGGGGACCCAAGGTTGGAGAGCCCTGACCTAGAGGATAACAGGATATTATAGCGCCTGAACCAGGCCAACATTTCTCATGTTTTAATCAGGTATGCAGAAAAAAATCACCTTTAAATTAGCTGCACTTTCTCTAAAATAGTTTCTCTAAAATAGGAACATAACGACAGTGGATGTAATTCACCCCGAAGTTAAGCTCTTATTCAGTCTTCCTTTTATTTCAGAGTTAATCGCAACCTTTATCTCTGCTGTTGAAATCAATGGGGCTTATAAGCATTTACCTTTGGTTGGATTGTGCCATAATAAATGGGCTGAGCAATGGTGTACCAAATTAAGAGTTGGAGCTTCTCATGGGAGTCTCTCACAACTGCTTTACTGCATGCGAAATGCAACAAAACCGAAGGCTGGCAAAGGGGAACCGCAAGAATCAGCCCAGAGTTTGCTGCGTTGACTTTCTGACATCATGATCCTAAATACACCTGAGATCCGATCATACGTTACCTTTTGGCTGCAAGACCATGCCCTTTCTGAGTACTGGCTAACTCCCATGCTTCTTTGATAATTTATGAATGTGGAGATCTTGTGGGTAGCCCTAGTCACATCAGTGCAAAAAGCTTTCATTGGGACAGCTGGAGCTGGTGTGGAAAAAAGTAGCTCCTTCTATGCATTAAGACAGTGTTCTCCAACCTTGGGTCCCCAGATGTGTTTGGCCTACAACTCCCAGCATGCCCCAGCCAGCATAGCTGGCTGGGGCATGCTGGGAGTTGTAGGCCAAACACATCTGGGGACCCAAGGTTGGAGAACACTGCATTAAGATTACAGCATGACAAGCAGCTGCAGGGGAGCAGCTTTGCCACAGCAACTAAGGTTGAATTGTTGTTAACCGCCCAGAGAGCTTCGGCTGTTGGGCGGTATAGAAATGAAATGAGATGAAATAAATAATAAGGTTGTAAAGTATAACCGTATGAATAGGGCCCAAGTACAGTCGGAATGATTGGAAGTTATTTCCAGGCTCTTGTGACAATTCACCAGTCTCCCTTATGCGCTGGAGCACCATATTCCTATGAGGTTTGCCCACCTGAGGCAGCTTTTCCATTCATTTCAATTGAGGGCCTATCTGTGTGTGTCTCTTTGCACACGCCTATCTTTTTTTCTCCATTGGTATGAATAGGGCAGCTCACGTATGGTAGTTGTGCGTGTATTGGAGAGCATGCAGGACTGCGGAGAGCCCCAAATGTGTATGGTACCGAGGAGTTGGATTGGCTTTATCACTGTCTGTCTCTCAGCCATCCCTCTGCACTGCTACTCATCCTGAAGATGATTGTTTCCCTTGTTTTTCATAGTACATCACATCTAGATAGTTTTGTCTGTATTGATAGCATAACTGAAATGGTAGATCTCAGAAAACCCGTAATGATATTGTTCCCCTTTTTTCCTGTTTCCTCCTTCAGTATTATAAATGCGGTGCACACTTTGCACTAGTAACCTTGGGGACATTAGGAGCCTACACAGTGTTCACAATAGGAATTACACAATGGAGGTAAGGCATTTCCCCAAACTGATTAGGTTCAACTGTTTTGTGGCGCTGCAGTGAGAACAACTCTATTAATGCAAACCTTTTGTCTTGCAGAACTAAATTTAGGATAGAAATGAACAAAGCAGATAATGATGCAGGTAATGCTGCAATTGACTCGCTGCTGAATTATGAAACTGTGAAGGTGAGCCATTAACATTTTTAACTTTTCATATTCTCATTAACTCATAGACGTTATCTATTAATGCCTTTTTTTCTTTACTCAAAAGGAACCTGTATTTGCTCTCTTCTGTTCATAATAACGACTTGCAGAATTAACCCCTGCTTAAGTAGTTCTTCAGAATTTTTACATATTTTGGTTTCAAGTACCCCCTTCCATTTATGTATTCTCTTCAAACAAAATGCTATCTCATTGGGGAAATATGATTGAACAGCCTATATCTATTGGTTATCTCTATTTGTTTATTGGTTCTAACTTATGCAAAGGAGAGTATGTCTCTCTTGATTTGCGTTTCAAGTGAATCGCCATCTGCCTTCCCAACCCACCCACCCCGGCATCTGCCCTTTCTCTCTCCACCCCTCCAATGGTTTATGCCCTTGCGCTTTTCCTGCTGGTCCTTGTGGCCGTTGGGTTTCCTAATAATACTCCATCTGTACAGGAATGCATTTTTTTCAGTGTGGCGTAGTGGTGAGAGTGTTGGACTGGGACTCGGGAGATCCGGGTTCTAGTCCCCGCTCGGCCATGAAGCTCACTGGGTGACTTTGGGCCAGTCATGGACTCTCAGCCTAACCTACCTCACAGGGTTGTTGTGAGGATAAAATGGAGGAGTGGAGGAGGAGGATTATGTAAGCCGCCTTGGGTTCCTTGCAGAAAAAAAGGCGGGGTATAAATATAATAAATAAATAAATAAATAAATTCAGTTTTGATTTTCAATCAATCTTTATTGTGCGGTCACAGACCCAACAAAACTCATGTAAACATATAAAAACAGTTTAACCAATTTGTAAGATTACATAAAGATAACTTAAAAGCAATTTTAAATCAGAAGCAAGAATCGACCTACACGTTCTCTGTAGTTTTGATTTTCATTATTTTATTTTGCTTATATTCTGTGGGTCACTCGAAAAGCCGCCTGCTAGGCTGGTCATGCAGGATGTACGTGATGTAGTGGGTAGAGTGTTGGGCTAAGACCAGGATGGCCTGGGTTCATATTCCCACTCAGCCAGGAAGCTTACTAGCTAATACTGAGCCAGTCACGCTCTCCTAGTCTAATCTACCTCACATGCTTGTTGTGGGGGACTGAGATCCGTGTATGAGCCCCCGAGCTTCTTGGAAAAGGAAGGATGGGATAATGATGTGATCAATGTTAGAACAGAACAAAATATTGGGCGGGGGGGGGGGGCAGCTGTACCTGAATAGCTGTTGGCCTCCAAGAACAGAAAGCAGGCATGAAATATGATGTGTCTGGGATTGGCAGGTCAGATACTGTGGCTGATCTGTTGGCTCATCAGTTGGCTGATAGTGTCGCTTCATAGAGCACCCAGCTAATTATGTACTAACTAGACCAGTGTTCTCCAACCTTGGGTCCCCAGATGTTTTTGGCCTACAACTCCCAGCATGCCCCAGCCAGCAGAGCTGGCTGGGGCATGCTGGGAGTTGTAGGCCAAAAACATCTGGGGACCCAAGGTTGGAGAACACTGAACTAGACCATCATTTACTCGGTATATTCCTAAGGATGTGATTCTTTACAGTTCTCCCCCCCCCCCCCCTATTTGCTAGTATTTCAATAATGAAAAGTATGAAGCCCAGCAGTATGATGGCTATTTGAAGACGTATGAAAATGCCTCACTGAAGACTACCACCACCTTAGCTCTGCTTAACTTTGGACAAAGTGCTATATTCAGTATCGGTCTAACAGCTGTCATGGTACTGGCTAGCCAGGGAATTCTTGCAGGTAATCTCATATGTGACTAAACTTAAGTTTTTTGTTTTATCTTGCACACATACTTAAATAAATGGAAGTCCTTAAAGGCGATGAGTGGTCTAAATGAATGACTGGCTATTTTAATTTCAGTTTTCCTGCAAACAGTGTCTGCCTGCACCTTTAGAGATGGTTTCTCTTCAAGGATATTTATTTTCTATTACTATTTTTGGTTCTTGAAACAGTTTTATCAGTAACACATTGCAGAGATTCTTAAAGGTGTGGAGCAGAATCTGCCAGCTGGTCATGGAAACCTTGTGGGTGGGACACCCAGATGGCTACTAACATTAGGTAAAAAGGAAGGTGTAGAATAAAGTGTTTTTTAAGAACAGTCTGCTTCTTGATCATGGGTGGAAATCAGCTGGCATGCCTTGAAGAAAGACAAAATTATGTTGCAGCCATATAGAAATTGACCTGATGAGCAATGGCAGTCTCCATATATAACCCCCCAAAATTTCAGGACTCACATAACTCCACCCTCCCCACCACCTGCTTATTTTCCCGCTTCCTCTCTCCAATATCTGTCGTATGTGAAGGGTTATAATAATATAATGTAAAGTGTAGGTGTCATCTGACTTTAGTTTTAAGATGTGAATGGATGTTCAATACAGAGGTGAACTGGGTTAATCAAAGCTTATTTTGAAGTTGCTGCAGCATATGTTGAAGAACATAGCTCTTCAACTAAACTAAAAAGATTGCTGGACATCTTGGTAAATAGGCATACTAAAACTCTACCTTTTCCCTGTTACTAAGGTAACCTAACAGTTGGTGATCTGGTAATGGTGAACGGACTGTTGTTCCAACTTTCTTTACCCCTTAACTTCCTGGGAACAGTGTACAGAGAAACAAGACAAGCGCTTATAGACATGAATATCTTGTTTACATTGCTTAATGTAGACACAAAAATTAAAGTGAGTATTGCCCATAGAATGTTTCTTAGAGCCTTACAGAATATATTAGAATGAATGGGGTTACCTTCTGGTGGTCATTTTGCTTTATCTGAGAACTAATTTTCATCCCTAGAAGGATTGCTATATGTGAGGAACTTCGGGTTCTTTTGTAAGGGTGGTTAGTGCAGAAGCTTTATTTAATCTGTTTCTGAAAGCTTTTTTTTTTTTTAATGGCACAGTAGTATTTGAAATCTTTGCACTTTGTGTGTGCACCATGCACTGAACTCTTTATTTTATCGTTTTAAATTAATGATGCAGAATTTATTGTGCAAAACGCTACCTAGAAGCTGGACTGTTACAGCAGAAATTCTGGAGCTTTAGGAAGAGGAGGGAGAGAGAGAGAGAGAGAGAGTCTTACCTGTGTGGTTGAAACTGATAGTTTTCTAACTTCTTCAGGCTACAGCATTTGCTGCCCATACCTCATTTTGAATTATAGATCAATTGTTTAGCTTCTTAAGCTCTTTGAAATACCTTCTGGGCAGTCTGTAAAGCAGCACTCTTCTTTTAATAGGATAAAGAGCTGGCTCCGCCCCTGCAGATCACACCACAGACTTCTACCATCGCCTTTGATAACGTGCATTTTGAATACCTTGAAGGACAGAAAGTCCTCAGTGGCGTGTCTTTTGAGGTCCCCGCAGGAAGAAAAGTGGCCATTGTAGGCGGCAGTGGGTCAGGGTGGGTAAGCGGATGTGCAAAATTCTGCATCATTGATTGATTTCGTTTTTTAAATGGCAATTCAAAAAAATTAAATGCCAAGCAAGTAATCCAGGTTCTAACTTTGTGCCTTTCTTTTTTTTTTCCCTTAGGAAAAGCACAATAGTGAGATTATTATTTCGCTTCTATGAACCTCAGAAGGGTGAGATTTATGTTTCTGGCCAGAACATACAAAATGTCAGTTTGGAAAGCCTGAGGAAGGCTATTGGAGTGGTACCTCAGGTATTGTATTTTGGAAACCATGATCTGTTGTAAAATACTGATGCTGCAGCCACAGATACCTTAGTGATAATTTGAAAACTGTAATGGCTGAAACGTAGAAGGAAACAGGAATCAGAACGAGTTTAACTGAAAATGGACAAGAGCTCATGCTTAGATCCTGCTCCATTTATTTATTTTTTAGACTCCTATCCCACCTTTCAAGTGCATTATCAGCATAGAATGAAATATTAATAACCATAAAATAACCCAGGCAATCAGAGGCAGTGTTAGGGGGCAGCCCACTAGGGTTGGAACCCCAAATCTTGCAATTGGAGCCCCGAGTCTCTGAGAGGACATCTCCCCCACCACCCTGCTGTCCATGGGCGCTTGCTGAAATAAAGGTACAGGGGCCCTGATGATCTCTGTTGCATCTGATCAGCCTGGATTAGCTGGCTTTTGGCCCACATGTGCTTCACCTCCTGCTCCCCTCCTGCCCCCTTGAGTCTTCCTGCCTGAAAGGGGTGGCTGGCCAGATGGGCGATTAATAAATATAAGAAATAAATAAAATAAATAAATGCCTTCCTCTCCCCTGTCCATACACCCCTTTTTACAAATAGAGGTATCCTTAGGAGAGGGGGTCCTCTAAAGATACGCGCACACAGAGACTTTAGAGCATGTGTAGATTAGCATATGCAAATTTGTGTATTTTTTTTGTCCTGTGGGCCTGAGCCCCGGGTCTTTTTGGTACCTAGCACCGCCCCTCCCAGACATTAAAATAAGCGAAACCAGCAACTCTATAAAAGCAGCATCCAATAAAACAGAAGCAGCAGATAAAATGCATCAGCTTCATAGGCCAAGGACCTGTCCAAATAAAAAGGTATATATCTGTTGATGCGGGGCTATACTCCCTAGGAAGGGAGTTGCAGTACCTGGGTGCAGCCACCAAAAAGGCCCTCTCTCAAGTCCTCGCCAAATGAGCTTCAGTTGTTGTGGGACAAAGAAAGGTCCCTCCCAAAGATCTTAAAACCCATGCAGGGGCATATGGCAAAAGGCAGTCCTTCAGGTAACTTGTTTTTAAACTATTTAGGGCTTTATAAGTTGTAATCAGTGCTTCAAATTGAGTTTGGAAGCAGACTGGTATCTGGTGAAATTGTCAGAACAAGAGAATCGCATTTCCCTGGTCAACAGCCTGGCTGTAACATTCTGAACCACCTGAAGTTTCTGAACATTCTTCAACATAGAGCACATTACAGTAGTCCAAGCAGGATGCCACTAAGACCTGTGTCACGACGACGACGGCAGTGAAAAGAACCAACTTCGCCCACCACCGTTGCATCCACTCTTTGCCATCCAGTGCAACTTTTTTGAGTGGCAAGGGCCTTACTTCATCTTGGGCCCTGAGTTCAGTGAGGAGAGCCCTCAGTAGCCTGCTGTGACAAGCTTGAAAATCATGATGAGCAAAGTCATGAAAATCATCTATCTTAATGTAGATGCCACACAGAGCAGTACCGTCTATTATTTATTATTTATTTATTTATTACATTTCTAATAATGTTCTCTGGGCAGATTACGAACAGTTAAGAAATTAAAATGCCATAGAACAGTTAAAAATATAAAATACAATGCAAATATTTAAAATAATAAACAGCACAGGAATCAATAAAACAGCCATAAAAATCTAGAACTAGGTCTCTAAAATGCCTTGGAGAAAAGAAAGGTCTTTGCCTGGCACTGAACAGATAACAACGTAGGTGCCAGGTGCCTTTGGGGAGTTTATTCCATAAGTGGGGTGTCGTCTAGCTTGGGAAGAGTGATCAGTTGAGCCCAGAAAATGATGCATGCCTCTTTGAGAGGAAACAGTCCTAGGTTGCCTATGCTGTGAGTTAAACAAAGGGTGTGAGATCCTGTTGATCCTCCTGGACTTCTTAGCAACTGTTGATACCACTGACTGTTGTATCCTCCTGGATAGCATGTTGGGGTCGGGAATTGGATGCACCAGATTGTGATGGTTTAGTTCCTTTGTGGGAGAAAGATGGCAGAAATGGGTGCTCAGAGATTTCTGATCCAGCCAGTGGCATTTATACTGTAGGATGCCAGTGTCTCATGCTGTGCTAACATCTCCATAAACTGCTGTGGGAGGTCATCCAGGGATTTGGAGTGAGGTGTCATCAGTATGCTGATGATACCCAGCTCCTTTTCTCCTTTTCAGCAGTTCCAGGTGAGGCAGTGGAAACTCAACAGGTGTCTGAAGCCATAAATGGATTGGTAATGTCCAGGATAGGTCACTGTCATGTGCTTTATGTGGGGCTGCCTTTGAGAAATGTTCAGAAGCTACTACTGGTTCAGAATGCAGCAGCCATGCTTTTAACTGCCTGCTCCAAGCATATTACCGCAGAGCTTAAAGATCTGCACTGACTTTCAGTTTGTTTCTGGCTGTAATTCAAAGTGCTGGTGTTTGACATGTAAGGCCCTAAATCAGTGTTTCTCAACCTTGGGTCCCCAGATGTTTTTGGCCTACAACTCCCAGCATGCCCCAGCCAGCTATGCTGGCTGGGGCATGCTGGGAGTTGTAGGCCAAAAACATCTGGGGACCCAAGGTTGAGAAACACTGCCCTAAATGGTCCTGACCTGGAGTATCTAAGTGGACCGCCATCATGGATATTAACTGACCCATATATGATAATCAGTTATGGCCTTTTTCCAGGTGTTCCTGCTGCCTGCGATTTGGCAGGTGATTAGGCAGTGGTAGCACCCAGACTGCGGAACTTTCTTTTGAAAGATGTTTGCTGCTCCCTTGCTTCTGTCTTTCACGCATCACGTTAAAATCTGGGGTTTTTTTAGGCAAGCTTTTATTTGATGTGGTGTTGCTGGCTTTGGTTGGTATTTTTGCTCTGTGTGTATCTTACAACCTACTTTCTGTTTTATGTGATTTCATATTGTACGTTTTTATTTATTATCTCAACCACTTTGATTGCAGTAGTAGAAAGGTGGCATACAAATATTTTAAATAAGTGCAGAATTTGCATGGTTTGAGAAACTCTGAAGATTTAGTAGTATCTGAATGTGAATGAGGCTATCTTAGATAACCTTATAAGGTTTCAGTGCTGCATCTTAAGTTATATAATCCTTCTTATTTATGCCAAAATAACAAAAAGCATCTCTGCTTCTTCTCCCCTCTCCCCCACCCACTTCTTTGGTTTTTTGCTTGCTTGGAGTAGAATTATTCTTGCAGCCTCTGTAACCTCTCATTAAAATGTCCTGGAAGCACTGTTGCCTGAAGGGGGTTAGTAGAAGATTCTAGACAATTCACTATTGAGTTTTCAAGAAGGAAAAAAACCCCTCTGAATTGTCAATCAGCGTTTTGTGTTTAAGAGGTATTGCTCTTCTTGCATGTGTTTTAGGATGCTGTTCTCTTCCATAATACCATCTTCTACAACCTCCTGTATGGCAATATCAGTGCCTCTGCAGAAGAAGTCTATGCCGTGGCAAAGCTGGCAGGAATCCATGATGCTATTCTCAGAATGCCCAATAGGTACAACACGCAAGTGGGTGAGCGAGGTCTGAAGCTGTCAGGTAAGTTAATAAATGTGCAACTTGTCTCCACAGCCGCACTCTTTCTGTCTCGCCTCAGGCTTGGTGCACAGTTTGTACCTCACTCCGGCTGTTGGTGATATGACTTGCTCAGCAGTAAGGTAAATGCTGAGTTTAATATTAAATGGTCATCCAGCAGCATTGAAATCCCTGCACTAAACGACAAGGTGTTCAGAAGACTGTATTACTGGGTACGGAGCGCTGCCATGGCTCTTCATCCCTCCCCTCCCAATAATGTGATATGTGCTGCAGTGGTCAACAAAATATTTGGATAGAATTGAGATGAGTAATGGCTGCTGTGTGGAGTGAAACATGGGCATAGTACAGGCTTAGGCAAGTATATTAAGATCTTTCGTGACGCATCTGATACGAGTATAAACGGGTAGCTGTAAACGTGTAACTTTTCTGTAATGAATTCTAGTGTATGTTAGCAGGTCATGTTAGAAATGAAGTAATTTAAAGGTTGGAATGCTTTTATGATTCTACCAATGTGCTGCTCGGCTGGGTGTATATATGAAGATTGAATGGCAAAATAGGGCTCAAGGGGGATGATGGTAAATGGTGATCGGGAGGACCCCCTTCATCTCTTTGCCCTTTAGGAGTGGCCTTTTAGCTTTCCTTGTGAACCTCTTTGATATTAAATATCTAGGTTTGATGGTAAAGAAAAACAGTGATGATTTGTCTTGTGGGATAATAGACTCTAAGAGTCTAGTAGAGATGTGAAGGCCCAGGGAAAAAAAAACAAACTGGGGTGTGTGGGGGTTTTTTTGTTGTTGTTTTTAAATACCAATTTTTCCAAAGACAAGAAAAAGAAACTGTCCTTGGGGGGGATTCCCCCCCCCCATTTTTTCCTGGTGCTTTGCCATGTCTTAACAACTCTCTTCTTTGGCAATAAACCCCAAATATGTTATTGGGGACCAAAAATATAGGTATATACTATAAGTAGATACTATGCAATACTAGCGAAATTGCTTTAGTTTACATCACTCTACAGCAGTGTTTCTCAACCTTGGGTCCCCAGGTGTTTTTGGCCTACAACTCCCAGCATGCCCCAGCCAGCATAGCTGGCTGGGGCATGCTGGGAGTTGTAGGCCAAAAACATCTGGGGACCCAAGGTTGAGAAACACTGCTCTACAGGTTGGTTTGTTTAACATGAACTGGAAAGAAGAAGAAAGCTGGACTGTTCAGTTTTTATTGCCTATTTATAGCTTGCTACATGGTTCCACACAGTATTAGGATAGGTGAACTGGAGCTGGAGGTCATGGGTCTTGTGCATTGTGCAATCCTGAGTTGTAGCTCGCATCCTACACCAACTGTCGAAAGTTCTGATCAGATTTTGAGCTTTTATCAGACTGTTCTTGCTACTCTCAAAGTTGTCACTATAGATTTAGAGCCTAGCCCTGTGAAATGGGAGCTATGAAATATCTCACGACTTCTGAGAAACAGGTTCCATCCTGCACAGTACAACTGCAGCCATGGGAGAAAAGATCCCTTAATCATAGGACGCAAACATTGTATATTTCTTTTTCTTTTTCTTTTTTTTAAATATTTTATTTATTTTTCAAAACAAATTATAACACAGAAAATATATTTAGCAAAATACAAAATTATCATACAAATATAACATAATCAACATACAATAAATCATAAAGTGCTCCCCCCCACCCTCCAAGGGACCAATTATTATACTTCTATCCTCTTGATCAAATAAAGTCTAAATTCCAAAAATATAACATATCCTGACAAGGCATGTTACCCTTCCCCTTTATTAATGCATAGTCTAGTAATTGATTCCATATCTCCATAAAATTATTCTTCTTTAGCAATCCTTTTTTGCATTTGATACTACTAGTTAGTTTATCATTTAGGGCTATGTCCCAAACTTCCTTATACCAGTCTTATTAGGAAAACATGTTGTACTTTCCAATTTCTCGCTATCATTAGCCTGGCCGCAGTTAACAAGTTTACAATTAACTCCTTCGTATTTTGATCACAAATAAGCTTCTCAGTTATTGATAACAATGCTAATTTTGGACAGACCTCTAAATTAGTACCAATAATTTTCGATATTTCTGTAAAAACCTCTCGCCAAAACCCCAATACATTTTTACAACTCCACCACATATGAGCATATGTCCCTTTTTCCTGACATCCTCTCCAACATAATGCAGAACAATTATTATCTATTCTATTTAATCTTACTGGAGTTAAATACCATTGGATATTTCATGTAATTAAATTAGTATTCTTATACTGGCATATATCCTTTCAACATAAAAAGAACAAGACCTTCATTAAAACTCAATCATGGGTTAAGCTAAATGGAAACTGGCTCTTCTTAAGCTTTGAAATCCACCAGTGTCTTGAAATCGCTCCCAAGTATTTGGTTACTGAAGTCCTGAATGTGCACGGAGCCCTTAGTTCCTCCTTCATGTTTCCAAGGCAGGGCAGGGGGTGTACCCAGCATTTTTTTATATCATCATTGAATTGGAAGAACAACTGTGGCAATGCTACCATTCCCGCAGACCAAATAGCACTGGATTATAGCGGAGGGTTGGACTCGATGGCCTGGTAGGCCCCTTCCAACTCTTACTTTTCTATGATTCTATGAAAGCCAGTTGCAGTGGGGAAAGCAAAAGAATCTCATTGAGCACAAGGATGTCTCACTCGGTGTTCAGCACTGTGAGGCTTGAGCTAGAATTCTGCAATTAAGGTGTCGATTCCCTCTGCTGCTGAGGCTGCTGGTCAGAGGAGGGGTTCTGACCCCCCTGGTCCTGGGAATCAAGTGATCTCAAAGAACCAGCCGTACGCCACTGCCTGCTCTGTAGTTCTCAGATCTACTGCCCTCCCTCAGTCTGAGCAGCTCATCACACAAGGAAGCCACTAGGCTAGCCCTCCCTGGCTGGGGGATGCTGGGCATTGTAGTCCAACATATGTGGCGGGCACCAGGTGGGGAAGGCTGCATTAGGCGCTCCCTCTGTAATTTCCAGGCAACTTGCCTGCCGCCTGCCTCCCAGTTGCCCCCTCTCTTGCAGGTACAAACCAAGGGAGGTTGGACCCTGCAAGTACTGGCAACTGGGTCCCTGATGGTTGGCCTCCCTGAGACGCCTGAATTTCCCTGTGGAAGAGGCTAGCTCTCATAGATCACAACTGGAGGACTATCTCACAGTGGCAAAGGCACCGGTATTATGCAAGGGCTCTTGTCTATTAACAAGATGGCTTTCTAGATAGGTGAAAGTGTGATAGCACTCTCCATTGGGCATCTTTTAACACTTCTTTTTGGGACTTCCTAAATGTTAAACCTAAGGAGGGGGTAGAGGCATTTGTTTGTTCATGATTTAAATAACATACTCTATATATAAGCTCAACATTTACTATGGTAAAGGTCCTTCTGATTCCTTGCTGGGCTTTTAATTTCTAAAGTGGATGCTGCAGCAGCCCAGTAATTCAATTTGAAAGTTGACAATTTACCTTAATTAAATGCTGTACTTTTAATTATAGTGTTGACATACCATGGGCAGAATCGTAGCAAATAGGCCACTATAGTAGAAGTAAACCAGTTCTTTATTTCAAACATGACTATATATAGTAACCACTGCAAGCATTTCAAATGGCGAAGAGCTTTCCCTTCATTTCATAGGGCTGGAAATGCAGTGGTAAGGAATTGTTATAATGAAATCCTTCGACAATGCATTTAAAACCTGATTGCCTTTATAAATACTATGAAATTCTTTTGGACACAGCACAGCCAGTGGCTGCGGTCTTTTGTGCAATTTTATGTGCTTAGTGTTAATTTTGCTGGGAGTTGCACATGCATAACTTTGCAGGATTGCAGCCATGAGGATTTGAAGACGGAATGGAGATGCATTGTCTATACAATTGTAATGCTTTTGTTGTGATCTGAAGCATAGAAACTGCAATTATAAATATCCAAAAAATATGCTGCTTTGCAGGATGGTGTGGAGAGAACAATAAGCCGGAATAGTATTTCCAGTAAATGGCTGTTTAACAGCTGCTTCAGGTGTGGCTGAATTGCAACGCAGAAAGCACTCTTGTTTTGAAAGCCCCCGTTCATATGCATCATTCCTGATCCTTTGTAATTAAAGTTTGAAGTGGGTTCACACATTCTGGTTACAAGGAAATATATTTAATGGTAACCAGTGTTAGCACCAGTGCAGACATAATGCTACACCTTTATTAAAGCAAGTGTGTGTGCGTGTGCGTGCGTGTGTGTGGATTGGGGGAGTGCTTGACCCCGTGGCACATTCACAATCTAGTGACTGTGTTTAGATGGACATTATGTCTGCATCAGGCCAAAGTATCATGAGATTGTCAAAGGAGACATGTGCACAAGTGTTCTTAGATGCATGTGTGTGTGCTGGGAAGTTGCACTAATTGCAGTTTTGCAGTGCATTACAAGCAGCAAAATGCATGGGTGCACAGTGCACTTGTCATACATGACTGCGCACAGAGTTTATTCTGTTCCTTATGCAAAATAATTTTCCATGTAGCAATTTAGTCACACCTGAAATGTCCCTCATGCACAGGTGTTCAAAGAACCCAAGCATGGCTCAGCGTACCAGTGTCTGTTTTGGCTGTGACAGGTAGAAAAAGTCCTTATCATGTTTAATTTTTTGTCATGAGAGTGACATGCGCAGACTCTGAAATGGGCGTGGGAGAGGACCTAAGAAAAGGCTCTGTATTATGGGGTCATTTTTCAAATACTGGCAATAGCAGATTCAACACGCTTCAGAGTATGCTTTATATAAAGGGAGAGTGTGGCAGAAATCACATCTTGGGTGAATAGTTCAATTTCTGTTTATTGCTCAGCTTCAGCACAGCCACTTAAGGCTCAAAGTGAAATGAGATTATTATCCTCCTAAAGTGGTTTGCTAAAACAAGTCAGTGCTAGTTAGGAGGGCACATCACCAAGAATCTGAAGGTATTAAACGGAAGCCTTGTCAAATCTTTGGAAAGTAGCACAGGAAGACATATGCATATATAAGCATTAATTACTTGTGGTGCCTCCAAAATCTGAAATGGATTTTAAATTTCTAAAAATAAGCTTGCATGTTTAATAGCAATAATTCTGTCTGAAAGGTCATGGAAAAATTAAACTAATGGTAACCTTAGCAGAGGGGCGGGCGAGATGGTGCCCTGGATACAGCAAGGCTTGCACAGATGCCAGGTTCCTCCATGGCTGATTTCACACAGATCTTGGCTATAAATTGTAACATGGTGTGTATGATGCAGCAGGTGCTCTTCTGGACTCTGCTATCTCTGCTAGTGTTTGGTCCAATAGTGGACACGACTTGTGGGTGTCAGACATACTGGATCAGCCTGTCTGGTATTCAGAAAAAAACATCTGGGTGCACCCTTTAAAAGGAGCTTAGCTATGGTGTAAGGTTTGGTAGATGTTTTGTATGTTTCTGCTTTCCCAAAATAAGTCTTGTTCATTCTAACATGGCACTTGCTGTTCCAGTACTGCAATTATTTTGTTTATTGTTCTATTACATTTAAACTGCAGTCATCTTTTGAAGAGCTCAGAGTTTTTGATAAAGTTGGAGGAGCAAATATCATTTCACTTGGTAGATCAAGAAAATATGCAAGTGTTAGGTGTAGTTTCTTTCATTTCAGAGTAGCATTCAAGGCAAAAATAACTACCACTGCATTTGTTTGATCTTCTATTTTTTAGGAGGAGAAAAGCAGAGAATTGCCATAGCGAGAGCCATCTTGAAGAATCCTCCCATTATCCTCTATGACGAAGCTACTTCATCTTTAGATTCAATTACAGAAGAGGTAAATTAAGCTACAGAACATGACGCTTTTCCAGCTGCATCCTTGTGCAGACTGCCTTCCCACTCTACTGGCCTCCCAAAGGCCAAATGTTGGGTCACTGAGAGGCCCAGCCTTTCTAGAGTTGGATGCAGAAATAATTGGGTCCAGTTCTGAATGGGGTTCTAGCACAATATCCTGCATCAAGTGAAGCAGTTGGAATTGCCTGACCTGTTTGCTGTGAGAGATGAAGCCTTCACTTGAAAGGAAAGCCATTGGTTGCCTCCATTAATCAAAATAGGTCCTGTAAATTGTTTTTGCATAATGCTCATTATGGAGCATCTTTGCTGAGATGCAAGTCAGGTGTCTGCAACCTCTGGCCTGGTATCAATTTATATTCTCAGCTAGAGCTGTGAAATAACAGGATGTTGTCACACAGATGTCATGACATTACTAAGGCAACTGCATCAGACTTCATAACAGTTAAATACAGGAATCTCAGCACCAACAATAATTTCCTAAACTAATTTTCTTGTCTATAGCAAAAGCTAACTGTCTCGGCTTGTGTTAGGTTACTTGGAGTACCTGTTGACCTCCAATCATGAGATTGCCTGGCTGTTGACAGTCGACTGTCCCAGAGTGTAGGAAGATAAAAGATGCACCTGCCAGGAGTAACCTCCTTAAATTCCCATTCACAGATTGCAGTGTGAATATCTAGTGAACATTCTACTTATCTGTTGCCTTTCATTTTGCTATATTTTTTACAAGGTTGTCAAATGAAGCTGGATGTTTACACAACACAGGTGCACTTCAAAAGCAGCTAGTAAAAATGACTCTTCCCCCCAAAATGTGCACCAAGCAATCAAAAGAGGGTAGTTTGTATTTAAGAGAAAGTAAAATGTGTATATTGCCCTGATCAACTGCATTTTTAAAAGAGTTCTATTATAAAGACAGCAAAAACAAAGTGCTATGCACATTTCTCCTATTTAGAAGCTATATTCTGGAAGCCCAGCAAAGAGTTCCTTCTGGCCCCATTCCCTTGGGGGTGTCTAGACTTTACAAAGACGCATGTTCTCTGTGTGACTGAGCATATGAAATATCAGTGTTGGAGGGTTTCATAGACTGGGTTCAGACAACATGATAACCCAACACTCAAGGGTTGAGTATGGGTTGGGTGTGGGTTGTCATTGAACTGTGGGTTGTTGTTGAAACATGGGTTACCATGTTGTCTGAACCTAGCTGAGATAACAAACCATAGTTCGAACAACCCACAGTCGAACAACCCACAGTCGAACAACCCAACAACAAACCATGAGTTCTCTTCATGGGTTGTTCATGGTTAACAAACCATGATTTGTTAGCGTAGCTAGGTTCAGACACCACGATAACCCACGTGTCAACAAAAATCCACAGTTCAGCAACAACCCATGTTCAACCCTTGAGTGTGGGTTATTGTGTTGTCTGAACCCAGTGAGCAGCGCCTGAATTCTTGTACTTCCACTAATTAAGTTCACCTATTACCTCTTTCTTATTTTTGACTTTGGATCTTCTGGTGACCCTTCTTATCAAGTGATTAAATTATTTTTATGTATCTATCTTGAGATAGTTTTTCCCCTCATCTGAAAGGCACAAAATGTTCTATCTTGCTTATATCTTTAATCTTACAGAACATCTTGAATGCCATGAGGGACATGGTAAGACACAGAACATCCATCTTCATTGCACACAGGTTGTCAACGGTGGTTGATGCTGATGAAATAATTGTCCTGGATCAGGTGAGATCCCACTTCCTGATGGGAAGTTGCTTTAGTAATCTTGTGAGAGTCTTTTGAGGATCCACAATTTACAATCAAGCTGCCTTCTCTTAAAGTGCATTTTCACTAGTAATGCATGCTCCATTATCAGTGTCTGGAATTGTGTATGTATATTCATGTGTACAGCACATGGATATAGAGGTGTGTGTCAGAGAGACAGAAAAAGAGAGAAACCCGACTACGTATACGCCTTCTAAATGGATTATCATTAATTATTTTCACTGGGCGGCTTAGTGATGGTGGGAGTATTGTGCATTTCTTAAACTAGTGTTCTTATTATGCTGGATTTGCATTATTTGTGTTCTTATTATGCTGGATTCCTAATGTGTGTCTAGTTCATGTTTTTTTTATCATACCAGGACAGTGACTACTTTTCAGATGCATACATTGTTTTGCTTTTCAGCAGAAGAGAAGATTGGACACTAAAATCATGTTCCTGTGGATATTTCTTTTGTGGCTTGATACTCTTAATTAGATTAGAAGTTTGATGCGCCATTCTCTATTGTAACTGGATATTTCTGGAATATTTAATTTTTTTCTACCTCACCTTTGCACATAAGTGCAAAAGGAAGTTTACATTACTAATAGTGAGCTCAATTCTCCGAATGCCAATCCTCACATAGCCAACACAGCACTATCTACACACACAAGAAAGGAATCAGCAGTCCTGGGGGAACCCCAAACTTTGCAGAAGGGGAAAAAAAACTTTAGGGAAAAACCCCAATGGGGAGGGGACCCAAAAATAGGACTGAGCATTCTCAGTAGCCACAGAATGCTGTCAGACTGCAGGAGGTGGGGAGGAAATGGCAAACTAGTAGGGAAGGAGGAATGAAATGGAGTATCCTTAAAATGGGCACGGCCGGAGCTCTCTACACTACAATATTTTGTTACAGGTCCCACTTGTAAGAAACAATACAATTTAAATTCAGGATAAAGTACAGTAATACCTTGGATTGAGAGCATACAGTATTTTTCCATGTATAAGACTATACTTTTTCCTTAAATTGTTAGACTAAAAATTGAGGGTCGTCTTATACACGGAAGTAAGCCAAGGAGAGAACCGCAGCGGTTGCGAAACTGCCCAGTGGGAGGCGTCTTATACATGGGGGCGTCTTATACACGGAAAAATACTGGGTAATTCGTTCCGGAACCATGCTTGTAATCCAAAACACTCTTATATCAAAGTGAGTCTCTGGCGGGCATGAGCGGGGCCGATTTCGGCCCGCTACGCCTGCTCGAGGCGAGCGGTTACATCCCTACGACTACTTGTCTTGCAAGACGTCGCTTGTTTATCAAGTCAAAATTTATTTTTAAAAATTTGCTTGTCTTGCAAAACGCTCTCAGACCAAGTTACTTGCAATCCAAGGTGTTGCTGTACTGGAGGTTAAAATAGTTTTTACTTGGCTTGAAAAGGTTGTGGATGCCAATTGAAATTGCATTATAGAGGGAGCCCCCTCTGTGGGGAGGGCATTCCAGGACAGGTGTCACCTGCAATTTGTACCATCATTCTGGTTCCTTCACTGCCCCAAACAGCCTAGAAAACCAAGGAGTTACATGAGCTCTAGCCTCATCAATGATAAGAGGTTTTTAGGAGTCATTGTGTCCGTTTGCTGGAGCCCTCTCCATATTCCATGGATCCACTAGGGCAGGGCACTCCAACCTTGGCTCCCCAGATGTTGCTGGACTACAGCCACCAGAATCCCTTGCCATTAGCCATGCTGGCTGGGTATGCTGGAGCTGTAGGCCAGCAACATCTGGGGACCCAAGGTTGGAGAGCCCTGCACTAGGGCTTTAACAAAACTGTAATAGGTTTTCCCAACAATTCATTAATACTTTTGTATTGCTTAATAGATTTATGAATTGCCCGTCCTCCTAATAGGCCAGTGTTCTCCAACCTTGGGTCCCCAGATGTTGCTGGCCTACAGCTCCCAGCATACCCAGCCAGCATGGCTAATCTTTTGGCCTACAGCTCACAGCATGGCTAATGTTTTTGGCCTACAACTTGTAGGCCAAAAACATCTGGGGACCCAAGGTTGGAGAACACAGCAATAGGCGCTTAAGGCAATTCGCAAATCAAATAAAAAATAATAAATCTCAAACCATCATAAAATTACAGGAGCCCAGAGCCCCCCAGTCACATCCATTGTATCACTCCAGGAGATCTGGGTCCTAGTCCCCGCTCAGCCATGAAACTCACTGGGTGACTTTGGGCCAGTCACTGCCTCTCAGCCTAGCCTACCTCACAGGGTTGTTGTAAGGATTAAATGGAGAGCAGGAGGAGGACTATGTAAGCTGCCTTGGGTTCCTTGCAGGAAAAAAGGCGGGATATAAATATAATAAATAAATAAATGATGGGAGTTGTAGTCCAACACATCTGGAGGACACCAGGCTGGATTACTCACCTATATGATCAATACTAGTAATCACAAAGGTCATAGGAGGATGTAATAGGATTTGTAGTTGACGATTATAATTGTCATAGAGGCAAAAATCATAGAGGCTATAATACAATGACTACAACCGCTTTTTTGATAGCTCTCTTGTGATTATTCTCTGGCAGGCCTATTTGAGTAGTACAAAATCCAAAAGAGTTCTGCTTAGGGCCTTGATTAGGACATGCATGCAAGAGAGAATGGAATAGTGGCTTGTTCCTTCACCAGTGGAGATGCCTTCAAGGAACCCTGCCTGAAGAGTAGATGCATGTCGCACAGGCTGTGTCTTAGGCTGTGCCTTTTCAAGCTGTGTTTTGGGGGCTCCTGTGGTTCCTTGGAAGCTTATCAAGAATTCCTTGATGAGAAGTTCAGTAACAGCAGAGCCAACCATTCCAGGAGCATGCTGGCTGTAGGTCTATCACCTTTTCCTACAGGTCCTGCTCCTTGTACCCCTAAACAGCCTGTCACATGGAAATCAAGCATGTGAAGCTTTCACTTTATCTCCATACTAGGAAAAAGTTTACTTGCCAGATCTTACATGTCAGCTTGCTTTTGAGAACACTAGGCATAAAGCCAGTAAAAAAAGTGGAAGCCTTCTTCCAGTGTGTCTCAGTTCACACAAGCTTAATTGTTGCCTGGTACTAGTTGAGAGTATGTCCTGGAATGCCTGCCCCCCCCCCCCCCAGAAATGCAAGGCATCTGAAGCAAATGAGGGACTTTGGCAAAGATTCCTGAGCAAACCTAGCAGTCAGGGAATAAGCGGAGAGGCCCTCTTCTGGATCAGTAACTGGTTAAAGAACAGAAAGCAGGGAGTAGAAATAAATGGTACATTCTCCCAACAGTGTGAACAGTGGGGTCCCACAGGGATCTGTATTGGGACCAATGCTTTTCAACTTGTTCATAAATGATCTGGAATTAGGAGTGAGCAGTGAGGTAGCCAAGTTTGCTGATGACAACAAATTATTTAGGGTGGTTAAAACAAAAAGGGATTGGAGAGCGCTCCAAAAGGATCTCTCCAAACTGGGAGAATGATGGATGTTGGGGCAAGAAATCCCAACATCATATATAAGCTGATGGGATCTTTGCTAATGGTGACTGATGAAGAAAGAGATCTTGGGGCTGTGGTGGACAGCTCAATGAAAATGTCAGCCTAGTGTGCAGCTGCTGTGAAAAAGGCAAACTCCATGTTGGGCATAATTAGGAAAGGAATCAAAAATGAAATTTCCAGTATCATACTCTCCTTATACAAATTTATAGTGCGTCTACACTTGGAATGCTGTGTATGGTTCTCGTCAGCATGCCAAAAAAGGATAGTGTAGAGTTGGAAAAAGTGCAGAAAAGAGTAACCAAAATGATCAAGGGGCTGGAGCAAAAGTTACAACATCTGGGACTGTTTAGCTTAGAGACATGACAGAAGTGTACAAAACTATGCATGGTGTGGAGAAAGTGAATAGGGAGACATTTCTCTCCCCTTCGCACAGTACTAGAACCCAAAGGGGTCATCCCATGAAGCTGGTTGGTGGGAGATTCAGGACAGATAAAAGGAAGTATAGTTAAACTATGGAATCCACTATCACAAGATGTAGTGATGGCCACCAATTTGGATGGCTTTAAAATGGGATTGGACAGATTCATGGAGGAGAAGGCTATCAATAGCTACATGCTTCCTCCAGTATCAGAGGCAGTATGCCTATGTACTCCAGTTGCTGGGGAACATGACCGGGAGGGTGCTACTGCACTCATGTCCTACTTACAGGTTTCCCACAGGCAGCTGGTTGACCACTGTTTGAACAGAATGCTGGACTAAATGGACCCTTGGTCTGATCCGGCATAGCTCTTCTTATGTTCTTAAATGCCTAGGAGATCCACTTGGAAAGCATTCTCTAAAAGTAGGGAGTTTGTATGCTGCTGGCTGAGTGTCAAGACTTCATACACTTGTCAACGTCCATAATTATGTCAACAGACCTCTTCTGGACATAATTATGTCCATAGACCCCAGACCATCACAGAGTCAAAAAGCCTGCACAGTGTTGGCACCCACTAAATAGGGTACAGCCAAAGTGATGATATCGCTCAGATACAAATAACAGAAACAAAAATACGACTGGAGTAAATGCACGTCTTATCTGAATGTTTGCTGTTTGATGCAAAGGGAAGCTTGAAATGCATGCTTACGGATGAATGAACTTGTGCTTGGCCTGTCATTTCTAGAACACCATTCTTCTGGCACCATCTTTATTGTGCTTTTAAAACTGTATTTTCCATATCTGTTGTACGCAGCAAATTTAACCGTGCAATGTATTGGTATAGTAAGGATGAGTTGTACTAACTTACTAAACGATAATTACTGGATTTTTTAAAAGACCCTATTAAACTGGCTCATTAGCGGTAATGGAACAGCTGGGATGCTTAGGCCCATGAAGTGTCTTGCTTCTGCAAGCCCTTGCTCAGTGGAGACCCCATGATGATCTCAGTGAGGCTGCTTGATGCATGTCTGACTGCCGGCTAGCTCATAAAATGCCAGTGACTTCTGCTCCGCAGAAAGCTGCTCGCTCTGCCCTTATGGCTTGCAAAGTGCTACAGGCCAGCTAGTCAAATAAAGATGGAACAAAAAAGAAAATGGGGCGAGGAGAGGACGGGGGTTGAATGTTACGCAGCCCGTTTCCTACACAATGTAAATGTTTGCAGTAAATTTAATGTATAATAAACATGTCTGAATAAATGGTTGTTCTTCAAAAGTATTAGGCAGCGAGCTTAGTACTGGCTTTGTTGCAGGATGGGAAGCTTTTTGTTCCCCTAAAATTGCTGGGAAAGCATAGCATACTGTCTTTCAAACACTTCCTTTTTTTCACTGATGAATTGTAAATTAGAGTGACCTATTGTGAGCTTGATTTTTTAAAAAAGAGTATTGAGAGCAGAAGAAAAATGTGTGTAATGTGAATCAGTCCCGTTGATTTACCACTGTGCTAATCCAGCAGATGTTGCAAGGCTGCAAGCTTCAATTATAAATCAGAAGTTTAAATCAGAATTGTGTCATTGTAACCTCCAGAAGTTGGAATAGCAAAAGATAACAAACCCTTAATTCAAATAATTCATGAAAGTTTTAAAAGGCTTTTGAAGTACCTCTTTTCCCCCCCACTCACTAATAAAAATCTGGTACTTTGAAATGGTCATCTGTTGCTTTCTGTGCAAAATTCCGGACAGATATATGCCATCTATATAGTCACCTGCTTCTTAGGCAAGCCTTTTAGATACACTCTATTACTGAAAACTCTTTCTTTGTTTGTTTGTTTGTTTTTTGCAATTCAGTGACTTCCAACCAACCATTTGCCTAAAGCAAATAGATCAGGTTGTCTTGACTTGATTGGCTTGGTTTCTCCTGGTTTGGTGCCCCTGCAACAGAGCCAGCCTCATTAATAGCTGGAACACTCTTGGCTCTCTCTCAGGCTAATCAGTTTCAGCTGATGTAACCCATCTATGCTCCCAGTTGTTAACCAGAGAGAAGATGTGGCACCACTTCCACTCCAGAAAACCCAAAGAGCATTTTTACCCCTTGTGCAGCCTGTAACTATTGAGTACATCTAAGTCTAGCTGTGAAGAAGGGCCAAACTAGACATGATGGGAGCATCTTTTACATGTCTGCCCCATACACATATGGGATGGGATAGCCTGTCTTAGACTGTAAACTCATGTGACGGAAGGGACTCTGAACTTCCATGGCCACCCTCTTGCGATCTACCTCCCCTTAATCAGTTGCTCCACCCACTTTGCTTCTCCTTGCCTGGCTCCGATGCTGGAAGTGAGAGGAACGAATGGGGGAAAGTGCCAGAAGCAACGGACGGAGGGGAGGTAAGTGGCATGGGGAAGGTACAGGGCCCCTCTCACGTCCATACCTATTACGATATTGAAGACTCCCCCACTGCCACCTGATATGTGAGCGGGGCAGGAGACACATGAAAAGAAACCTGTCCACCACAGCCATATCCATTTTGACCAGTAGACATGTAAGCCAGGCTCCGACTGTGGAGAATTCTGAAGCTCTGCAGGAGGCCGGAAGAGAAAGCTGGAGCAGTGACCGTCTTCCCTCCTCTCACTTAGCAGCTGCATGACTCTGTCCCTCTCTCTCCAGGGGAGGGTCCATAGCTCAGTGGTTGGGCACGGGCTTTGCACGCAGAAGGTCCCAGGTTCAATCCCTGGCATCTCTAGTTAAAAGCGTCCGGTAGCAGGTGACGGGGAAGACACCTCTCTGCTTGAGAGCCTGCCAGTTGGAGTAATCAAGGCTCGCCTCGATGGAGAAATAGCCTGACCTTTTATAAGGCAGCTTCTTATGCTCCTGGTCTCTAGACCAGTTAGCTGCTTAAAAGCAATAAGGCCAGAGATCAGCCATGTAGGGGCGGGAGAAGGGCACGCAGCAGCTCCCTGATCCCCTCCGCCCCTTCTCCCAGAGGAGCATCAGAATTCTCAGCCTCCCAGAGTCTCTAGCTTACATGTGGCTAGTGTTCCGACCTCACAAATGTAATATGTAGCTAGACTCCAGGTCTGAGAACTTCTGGTCTATAATCACGGATTTGTGTCTGCCAAGATTTTGTGGGGGCACTGAATTCAGCTTCCCAAGAACCTTGGCTTTCATATTTGTGTTTAAAAGAGCAATAACAATTTCTAGCACTTCTGGCTGAAAAGCAAAGCTTGAGACTGTTTCATAGATTTCATAGATCACAGAGTTGGAAGGAGCCTACAAGGCCATCGAGTCCAACCCCCTGCTCAATGCAGGAAACTAGAGGAGGGGTCTCCCATCCAAGTAATAACCAGGCCTGACCCTGCTTAGCTTTCCACACTCAGACAAGCTGAGCCAGCATAATTGCTCACCTCTGTCACTTGACTGTGAAATAGTCAAAGCTGGAGGCATGGCTGAAGTAATATTTCCTGTGGTCAAGTGATACAGGGTTAATGTCCTAACTCTTCCCAATAGCAAGCAAAAATGATACATTGTTCCAAATAGTCAAACTTGTGTAACACATGTATACGTATTTGCGTAACTTTTGCAGACTGTAAAGGATTTAGCTCGATGCAGAGTTTGGGGATTGCCTGGACACAGCAAGTGGCCTGGTCTTCTGCACAGAGCATGTGCAAACACAGACACGTGTGGGTATACCACAGCCCTCTCCCTGACAAGCTATGGATGCTTTCAGCATGCAGTGCTGCACTCAGCTGGAGCCTCTGTCTGGGCGGGCTGCTCTTTCCCTATGAAAATGCGGCAATGTTTGTTCTCTGGGCTGTGGGTTGGATGCCTTCCTGCTCCAGAGAGCTGATACTGTTTGATCACTGACTTCATGTTTTTTAAAACAGGGTAAAGTTGCAGAGCGTGGCAAGCATTTAGATCTCCTTACCAGTCCCAGCAGCCTCTATTATGAGATGTGGCACACGCAGAGCAGCCGGATGCTGAATAGGAATAACAACGAGAGGTGGGAGGAGAGAAACAATCACATGTCCAAAGAGGAGGAAAGGAAGAAGCTGCAAGAAGAAATCATAAACAGCGTGAAAGGCTGTGGGAACTGTTCATGCTGAGTTTGAGTCCGATCCTCACCCCCTTCCTGGTTTAATGGTGACACAAGTTTGCACTGAAGCCATGTGCTCCGTTCAACAAAATAATTCAGAGATTCTCTTGGCTTTGTAAAAAGGCTTTTTTCCATGGAACATAATTTCTTTAACCAAAGGATTTTGCATCTGCCTCTTGGCCTCTCCAATATTTACCGAGATCTATGGGAGCAGGTTGAAGCTGTCTCGGAATATCTGATTAACGTATGTTTTGGTTATAGTCTCAGACACTTTTCCAGCAATCGCTTGTTAAAGGCATAAATCCCTATCATCTGGCCAGAGTACTGTGAAGTGTTTGCATTATCTTGCTCTTCAACACTGATGGTGGATTTAAAATGTTTTTATATATCGGTTTTCACAAAATCCAATTTAACTCGAGTATGTGTGTGCTAATGGGGGGAATGAAGCAATTAACATTCTTTAATAATTGTTGGGTTTGATAGAATTTGTATCCTTTTATAAAGAATGATGGCCATCAAGTCTATAGTAACAAATCCAAAGCAGAGACATTTCTGCTTAGTCCCTCAGTACTTTTACTCATTTGTCCCACAAAACATGCATATTTCTGCAAGGAGTAAGATCTCAAAATTATGAACAAAATGTGTGCCTAAAAATGATCAATGAACCTTGCAAGGCAAAATAATAAAAGTCGGTTCATCTCAGTTCTCTGCTATGTGTAGAAATGCACAAGGAAACGATTCTATTAAATTCTAATGAAAATTCAATACAGATATTGTCAGAGTTACTGTCTTACCAATAAGTGAGGTTTTTGTAGTGTGGCATAGAATGCCTTCAAATCCTTGGGCACAGTTTAGAGTACCAATCAGTTGGACCCAATTATGCCTTGCGTATTGATGAAGAAAATGTATTTGTTTGGAAAAATTGATAAGTTGGTACATGAAATGACCTTGATTTTTTTAAAAAAATACTCTAGTAGACATTACTGTACAAAGATGAGTAACTTTCCTGTTGTGTGTGCAAAGCACAATGTTACTAATGTGTGGTGACAGTTCAGAATTGATTTTAATTTAGGATCTGTCTTCTCATCTTCCCCAACTGGATGTGTCTCTTCCTTGAAATTAGTGCAGAGAATAGCAGAGGCTACCAAGAATGTAATATATCTCTTTATCTGCTAGAAATAGCTGATAAATTGTTTTCTGTGAATCCTTTACCTGTTCTTCTAGTGTCATTGTGGGAGGTTAGGGAGGAGGGAGGAAAGAATGTCACATCAATATCGACAGCTGTGTGCAGGGAAATTGTGTATATAGCTTGTTTTTCTGTTTCTGATTTTTCTTGTTCTTCCACAATGTGAAAGTGTCAGGCTTGAATTTTTATTTGTCTTACTAGACCTGCACTTTTATCCAGAAATCTTTTGTGCGTGCAGTCTTTTTCTAATATGTCCCCTCCTATCAGAGCTTTCTTGTCCATTACAGTGGAAGGGGGCAGCTCTATTCATGTAAGGAAAGACCTCCACTCAAATGAACAAGGAAGCTTGCACAGGCAGGCGTGTGCACATGGAGCTCTACATCACGGTGATGGTTCCTAATTTACAGACTCTGTCCATTAGACATCTAGTGTTGTGTGTTATAAGTATCTTTCACCACTGGCAGTGCTAGTGCTGGAGCATATAAGAGATTGGTGTAAGTGCCCAAATAGAAGCTGCATGTCTTAAGGTTGGGATTTGTGTGATACGCTATTGGTGCTCTTTATGCAAATGTTATTTCACTCATTAAATCTGAGTGGTTTCTTGTATATTTTTGGACCAGGGGTTTCATAGCCAAGAAGCCTCCCCAAATTACACGAGCATAGGTACCACAGTGTGCTTGACAGTTGATTTAAGCCACTTTGTGAGGAAAATCGGATTTTCCAGGAAATAGGTTGTAATGCAGTGGTGTAGACATTCTTATGTTTTGCCTTTGGGGATAAAGATCTCCATCACAGCAATGAACCTACTTTTGTCCTAGATAAACCTTCCCCGACCTGGTGCCCTCCAGATGCATTGTGATTACCATACCCATCATCCCCAGCCAGCATGGTCAGTGGATTGTAGCTCATCATTTTCAAGCAGCATGGCCATCTGGAGGACACGGGTTGGGGAAGGATGTCCTAGAGAACCATTCCTAATTTGCAGTTGCTTTACCAGGCCACGTATTTGCTTTTTTTCGAGGTAGCAGAGCGGCAGCTTCACCCCAGATAGCAGCAGTATTTTTCTAGGTGGGTTCCAGAATGAAGTGAAGCTTTCTCTCTGTCATTATTTATTGTCATAAGTGAAGGCTCTCTCACCTCATCACAAACATGTTGATCACCATGTTTAATTCAAACATACCTACCTGTTACTGTTGCATCCTGGTCTTGCGTGGTTCTTTTGGTTCCTCTTGCAGATTCCTCTCTTTTAAGGAAGGGTCTAACGGATCGCTAGCTATAAAGAAAGAAGAATGCCACCTTTTTTGTTGCGCACATTCTGTATGTTTTAAGCTTTTAGCATCCATTGAAAAAAATGCAAATCTGTTCTAATCTGCCACCCTTACCCTAAAGAACCATATTTCTTAATGCCCCCCCCTTTTTTCTCTTGGAGGACATATTTACACAGAAGGGAAGGTTGGGAGTTCTTGTTACTTGCATTGTACATTAATTTACATTAACACTGATATACTCTGAAATTTCATTTGATCAAAATTTAAAAGGCAAGAGCAGGAGGTAGAAAATCGAAAAGAAGCAGTAGCAATTTGACATTTTGGATAGTTCTCATTTTGTTTTGTTTTTTATATTTGCTACAGTACAGATTGTGCTAGCATTAAAAAAAAATCCCAGAAAACTCTTATTCATCTCACTTGCTACATACCAAAAACTTTGCTTAGCATGGTAGATTTTAGTCTGAGGTTACATAGTTATCCAAGGCTCTCTGGTTTTTCCTTTTGTAGGAAACTATAGTTTTGATATGTCGATTGGATGTTGTAAGGTGGCTTTATTTGGAATCTTATACCAGTCTTGTTTTGTAAAACACGGTGAAGCTGTTTAATATCAGTGGTATCAGCTGTTAACGATAGATGCCCTGGTCTGTAGACATCTTTGCATGGTCCTTGAATTGGAGACAGGCTGTTTTGCCACAGTTCAACCAGGTCAGTAGGATCACACACAAAAAGGAAATGTAACATCAAAATGGTGTAGGCTAAATAGTGCTGTACGCCCTGTTGACTAGGAGTTTGGGTCTGTTCGGGTTTTCTTTTTATCCACGGGATTCTACTCTGGATGAGATCAAGAGCAACCCTGGGATACGTCCATGGGTAGAATGTAACTGCAGGTTTTATCCCAGGGTTGTCAGGAAGATCCCATGTCTCCCGGTTCATTGGTTACTTTTTGCTGGCAAGTGAAGGGAGGGCGTGCAGGACACTGAAGCCTCTTCCTCGTTTCTGCCCATGTAGGACTGAGACTGAGCAGTGCGTGTGTCCATCTCTCTGTAGAGGAGAATGGCTCATTGGCTTAAGGTTGCAGTGTTCTCCAACCTTGGGTCCCCAGATGTTTTTGGCCTACAACTCACAGCATGCCCCAGCCAGCATAGCTGGGAGTTGTAGGCCAAAAACATCTGGGGACCCAAGGTTGGAGAACACTGTGAATCTAGCATCTTGGTTATGTGATGCCTAAATAGACAGACGCACCATTTCTAGATAGATTCCTCAAACACAGAACAAGGTGGAATAGCAGAAAAATAATTGTATGCCAGTGTGTCAGCTATACACATGCTTTTCTGCAGATTCTTTTGGCTTTTATTCCTGATCGAATCTTTTGGGGAGGGGAGGGGGGTGGGGAAGATTGCTAATTGTAACACTTAAAAAAACTATTTTGAAATCCAGATTTTAAATTTCATCCATGCCTTTATTTCAGTTCAATAGAATAAGATGTAACTCGTACAGTACAGATAACCAATGCCCCTCCAAAAAAACCTCACAGTAAAATTATTGTACATAAAATGTTCATTAGGAAACCTTATCATGCCTCATGTTTAATGTGTGTAGATAATTATTTCTGGGATAAATGCTTTATTTCTTTTTGAATAGAAATGGCTATCCTGTTGAAATGACTCTTTAGTAGCAGCTCCAAGAGGGAAACCAGTATTTTCTCAGTCCCTTGCACAGAACAGTGGGCCTGATTATTTTAATAGCATGCTTCATCTACCCAGAAGGAACACTTTGGGGATTATTCTTGGACTAAAAGTCATTGTGCAGCATTCAGTAATGTCAGTGAAAGGAGAATAAATGTATTGCTTTGGGTTTGAGCAGTAGCCAGTGAGAAACCTTGGAGAATGATGGGTTAGAAGAATTGAAGACCCCTTATGTGCTACATCCCCTCCCACAATGATATCATGCAGGGGTGTGGAACACCTTTCAGCCCAAGGGCCGAATTCCATTTCAGAAGCTCTTGGGGGCCTCATTCCAGTGGTGGGCAGGGCTACAGGCAAAAGGGGGTGAGGCCAAAAAAAACACACAACCCTATCAGGAGGATAGCTTGATGGGCAAAACTGCATCAAGGCTGCGAAACCACCAGATGATTGGTTGTTGGGGGAAATGGGGTGGGGCCAGGGGGAGGGGGCATGTCCTTCTGGGGAACCCCGGAGGGCCAGATTGGGACATTGAGAGGGCCGGATTTGGTCCCCAGGCCTGAGGCTCTACACCCCTGGTATAATGTCCTTATTACAAAGGTAAAAGTTGTTTAACTGAATTTTATTTAATTGTTTGTTTGTTTATTTATTTATTTGCAGCACTTTTATCCCACTCTTCAGCCAAAAAAGGCTCCCAGAGTGGCTTACAAAGATTAATATTAGACAGTCCCTGCCCTCAGGCTTACAAACTAAAAATCTAAAAAGGAAAAGGGATTGGGAGGGAGGAGGAAGAAAGCAAAACTCAGGCCCAGTTCTTAGTTATAGTCCCCGTTTCAGTGTAAAACCCCTCACAAAGTGAATTACAACATAATTAAAATACAAAATATATAAACAAACCCGTAAAACAATATTCAGTACCTAAAAGCTAATACCAGCACCTTAAATTGGGCCTGGAAACAAATGGCAGCCAAAGTAGCTGGCTCAGGATTAGGTATAAGATGATCTGAACACCTCGCTCCTACAAGCATTCTAGTGGCTGCATGCTTCCCTGGTTGTGGTTTCTGGACCATCTTTGTGGGCAACCCCATGTAAAGTGTAACCAGGGCACGTGTTACAGAAGCAAAAGTCAGCTTTCTCTAGATAAGGCCGCAGCTGGCAGAAAGCACTCCTGGCCATCAAGGCCTCCTGCATGTCCATGGTAAGCACTGAGTCTAGGAGAACTAAACTGCATACCTGGCTCTTTGGATGCGTTGCACTCTTCCTAGAGTCTGTTGCACGCACTCAGCCAGATCAGCAGATTTCCCCACCCACAAGACTTCTGCCTTGTCTGGGTTAGGCTTTAACTTGCTTACCCTCATCCATACCCAGACTGCCTCCAGATACCTGTTCAGGGTTTCTACTGGCACTTTTGGAATTAGGATGGAAATGAAAGGTAGAGCTGCATGTCGTCTGCAATACTGGTGGCATTTTAGCCCAGGCCTCTGGATGACTTCAGCAGATTCATGTAGAACAGTGTTCTCCAACCTTGGGTCCCCAGATGTTTTTGGCCTACAACTCCCAGCATGTCCCAGCCAGCTGGGAGTTGTAGGCCAAAAACATCTGGGGACCCAAGGTTGGAGAACACTGATGTAGACCTTAAAAGGCACAGGGGAAAAGATGGAGCCTCGAGGAACTTCAAAAGCCAGTGGTGATGGGGTGGAATAGAAGTCCCCTAGTACCACCTTCTGAACCCTTCGCTCCAGATAGGACTGGAACCACCATTTCACCACGCCTCTAAGTTCCAACCTGGAGAGATGATCCAGAAGGATTATCACGGTTGATCTCAAAAGCTGCTGAGAGATCCAGGGAAATCAGGGTCGCACGCCCCACCCCCGTCCATTCCCCAACACAAGTCACCCAAGAAGGTGATCAAGACCATTTCTGTCCAAAAACAAGAAACAGATTGGAATGGATCTAAATAATCCGTATCCTCCAATCCAAGACTGCCTGAAGTTGAAGAACTACTACCTGTTTTAGGACCTTGCATAAGAATGGCATGTTAGAGACTGGGCAATATGCATTCCAAATCCATATTTATAAATATGGCCTTTTCAGAAGCAATTTCACCACTACCTAATTGGGACAAACCCATCCTTCACAAGCCCAGTTCTGATGCCCACACAATTATCCCAGCACTGACAGATTTCCCAAGCCATGGCAGGCAAGGATCCAAAGAGCAGGTGGTTGCTCTCAGCCCTCCAAGCAGCCTGTCCTCATCCTCAGGCTGTACAAGCTTGAAAGTATCCATAATAGTACCAGATGGTGTATCGGTTACATCCATCTCCAATTCTGTTAAAATTCGCATCTAGGTCGTGGCATCTATGGCATACGAGCAATTCTGTCTGCAAAATGCAATGCAAATTGATCACAACAGGCCTTTGAGAGTTCATAGATTTCATAGATCATAAAGTTGGAAGGAGCCTACAAGGCTATCAAGTCCAACCCCCTGCTCAATGCAGGAAACTAGAGGAGGGGTCTCCCAAACTTGTTTTACCTACTGGACCTGCCCTAAGCAGGCGCTTTGCCACCTGAAAAAACTCGGTTACTTGACATTGTGTAGTTGCAGTGGTGGCAGAGAAATAAGCTTCCCCCCCCCTTTTTTTTCTGTCATTACCACCCTGTGATGGGCTCTAATTTGTGCTCAGTGATGTTCATCTTCTGCTATATGGGTTCTAGATGTTGGCCTTGCCAGTTAATCATTCTCAGCTCCTCAGAATACTGGGTCAGAGAGAGGGAGAGAGCGCACGTGTGTGAGAAGTGAGCAAGCAGGTTGCAATGGTGAAGGGGAGGAACAACTCCAGGGGTCTCTTGTCAGTGGGCCCCTCCTGGGATGTGGGTCCTCAGCAGCTGCCCAACCATGCCTACCCTTAATGCCAGCCATGTCCAGGAGTCAACTAAGGCCTTGGCAGGGCTGTCAGCCTTATCTTCAGGAAAATCCCCTGGAAATATCAGGAAACCTAGATCCATACGTTTCTGGTGGTGGAGCATCAAACTGGTCCCCCCACCCGCACTCTGCAGAGGCCCGCAGTCCAAACCTAATCAGATAGTAATCTGTCCATGACAATGGAGTCGTTCCCACAGATCACCTTCCCCTACTCCAGTACAGAAAGCCAGATCCAATTAGTGTCCTGCGCCACATGTGTTGGGCCAGATATAATTTCAGGCAGGCCAATGGTTACCATGCCGGCCTTAAAATCCTGAGCTGCTCCAGTCAGGGTGGCCCTACAAGAATGTTGAAGTTTGTCAAGACCAAAAGCCTTGGGGTCACACCCCCCCCAAGACCACCTTTACCAGCTCAGGCAGCGAAGTAAGACAGTGGGGTGGATGCCATACTAACAGAATCCCAGTCTTGTGTCTCTATTAGCCATCACCAGGTAATGGGATTCTAAACTGGCCAACTGGTTAGAGACAGTGGTCCTGTTATTTAGTTAGTTAGTTAGTTTATGAATCGCCCATCTGTTTTGTTTTTAGTGTTACTGTGTTTTTTCTATCTTTGCATTGCTGCTGGCTTTTACTCTGGTGTTTACTTTGGTTTTATTTTGTTTTAAACTTTTAAGGTTTCTATATTATGTTTTTATGGTTTTGTTTTTTATGAAGTGCCCAGAGAGCTTTGCCTATTGGGCAGTACAGAAATGTAATAGATAACATTGACCTTATGAGGTGGGTTAGGTTAAGAGACAGAGACTGGTCCAAGATCACCCACTGAGCCTCATGGTTGAGCAGGGATTTGAATGCAGATCTGGCAGTCTAAATACTACACCACACTGGCTTTTTCTGATGGCAGATCCCGGATGAGAGGGAAGGAACTGGAGGAAGCAGAAACATGCTGGCGTTTGGTGGAGATTGATTTCCCCTTGGACCAGCTGCAGACTCCGGGGGCGGGCCAATGGGAAATCTAGCAAAACTTAGACGTGCCTGGATACATACGGATGCCAGAGTAGTTGGGCTTCAGCAGTTTGCATTCTTGTTCTCAGTCCAGTAGGCTCCCAGAGTAGTTGGTACACTCATGCACAGCAGGTCTGAGCTCAGCTGTGTTGTGGGGCATGAGAACCCTGAAAGACTTGCCTTCCCCCATATGAGCCTGGTCACGTTTTAAGATCTTCAGGGAGAAGACCCCTCTCACAGTACCATTGCAATCAGTGGCATGTTTGGTGGGGACATGAGAGAAGCCCCCCTTGGTGGCTGCTCCCAGGCTGTGGAACTCCCTGCCAAGGGAAGTTAGGTTGGCTCCCTCTCTGCTGTCCTTCTACCTTTTTACTCAAGTAGGCCTTTGGCCTGTAGGCTGGTCTGTTGGGTGTTTGTTGCTGTATATTTGTTTTATGGTTGTTTCGATGAAGTTTACAGTATTTTTATTTTAAATTTTGGTTCCTGTTATTAGCCACCTGGAGCACCATTTCCTTGATGGAAATCCAATAAATAACCCCTCCAGCTCACTGGTAAAGACAATTTCCCGCAAGGGAGCCCTCTGTTTTGAATCAAACAACCTGTGGCAGCAGTCCTTTCTGTGAAAGGTGGAACAAAGTGGCAATCTGACTGCGTCAGACCTCCCCTGGGAATACGGTTCTCTCCAGGGCAAGTGGATCATCCTCCTGGTTCTTACTCAGACACATTGAAATGGGAGGGGACTGCCTGGTCTAGGGGAGCCCAGGTTGGAGGAACAGTCATTAGCATTGATTTCTTTTCGACATTTTTATCTTGCCTTTCGAAAGGAATCTTCAAGGATCCAAACAAGTACAGATGAGTTTAAAATAGCCGTCCAGAATTATCAAGTCAAAATTACACTGGTACACCGTTAACAGTATTTTTAAAAAACATTTAAATTTCAGACTGCAGCCGTCAGGATCCCCTTTTTTAAAATCCATACCTTAAAAATGGCCGTTGAAAAAGATACACCTTGGCAGGCAGATGTGTGGTGGACACACACACCTCTTCTTGGCAGGGCATTCTAGCATCTTAAGAGCCACCACGGGGGGGGGGGACGACGACACCTGCCCCTCAGATAAAGAGCCTGTTGTCCTTCAGACAGTGGGGGAAGCAAAGCAGATCTTCTTAAAAGGGCTCAAGGGAAAGGCAGATTCATCTGGGTGGAAGGAATTTGTTGTTTGCCTAGTAATTTTTTATTGGGAATCCAGTGTTCTCCTGGTTGTGGTCTTTCTCAGGAAATGGCCACAGCACCTGCGAAAGAAACGACCAGTTAAGTTACAGGGATAAAGGGATCGTGGGCATTACTCTTCTGGCTTACTAGCATAACTTGGGGCCTTAGGTTTATTTCCCAGCCTTGGAAAAATGTCTGGACTCAAGTCTCTCCTAATTGGTTCATCTCTGTGTGGAGATTTAGAAAGAGCTGGGTGCATATTGGTGCCATGCACACTTTCAACAAAAAGCTCTCTTAACTCCACGCAAGTTTGCTACTACGTATATATAACATGCCGGTATTATTGCATTCTGTATCTCCCCTTCAGCCAGTGCAACTGATCGTGCTAAATTGCAAGGTGTGTTTTTATGATGTGAAAGAAGAACAACACATCTTAAAAAACCTGCCTTAAGGCCACATGTAAAACTGAATCTCAAGGGCTGAAAGACAAATGTGCCATCCGAGCTCGCCAGCGCATTCAATGCTATTCTTCTGCACTTCGTAGCCATCAATAAAATTGTCAAGGAAAACACATCCCTCCAACCTTAAAATGTGTACTCTAAAGCTTTCAGCCTTGGGTGTTTGTGCGTGCATGTGGATGTGGTGTTTTTGTTTTGTTTGGTGTGTGTTTTTTGTTTTTAAGAGAAGGATTTTTTCCTATAGTAAGCAAAAGTAAAATGTGGAATGGACTGTGCGCTATAGCATCCTTTTGAATCCACATCCAAATAGCACACTTTGAGCTCAGATTTTGTAGGCCTTTTCCTAACACAGGAAGATTTTGAGGAGTGGAATGCAAGAGGGAATTCAGAGGAGTTTAAAAGGAGAAATTAGGCAAGTGACATGAAGGTTGGTTATGACTAACACTAGTTGAAACTACTAATCTGTTACTGGGCAAAAAATGGAGGAAAGAAAACCTGAGGCTTCTGAAATGCAGTCTTGGAGAAGAAAGTGTAAAGTGAGTCAGATAGAAAGGAAAACTAATAAAGGAATATTGGATAGGATTGGAGAGGAATGAGTGCTTAATGCAAAGCACAGAAGAGGCGATCAAGTATGATAGGGCAAATTGTAAGAAATAGGGGACTAATTCAAAATATAGTGGAAGGGAAATTGAAAGGAAAGAGGACAATAGGAAAGCCTCAATACAGCTACATAAAGCAAATTTAAAAGGGGGGGAAAGGTGAAAACACTGTAGACCGGAAAAAGCTTGCACAAAAGGGAGAGGAGGAAAGAGTTGACAGAGACTGGTTTATGGATTGAAACGAGAATTGAAACGAGTGCACACTGTTACTTCTTCGGATTTCAAGTGGACACTTGAAATCTATCAGAAATCCGAAAAGGGGCACCCTCTTCCCCCATGTTGGAGAGACTCATGAGTGGTCTGCTAGGGAGAGGCCTTGGGGTTGAATAGTCCCCAACTGTGGTCTTTCCTTTCTGTCAGGGCACTCACGGGATATATGTACAAATTATTGCCAATTCTTCTATTTTATTGCAGCACTATCCATGTCTGGCTTGCATAAACTTTACATTGGATTAGCTCCCCTGTACATCCAGCCTTCAGGTAGGAAGATACTGATTGTCAGGAATTGGCCACTCTGGGTTAAAACAATTAAAAAACAGCCGAGCCATAGGTCACCCATTAAACATGGGAAGCGGTCAGACCAGCGGTTCAGTCTTGTCTACACTGACAGGAGTGGCATTTTAAAAGCCTCCAGTTTTTTCTTCCATTTTTGCATTATTATTATTATTATTATTATTATTATTATTATTATTATTTTCAATTTATTTATTTATTATATTTATACTCCTCCTTTTTTCCTGCAAGGAACCCAAGGCGGTTTACATAATCCTAATCCTCCTCCCTATTTTGTCCTCACAACAACCCTGTGAGGTAGGTTAGGCTGAGAGTCAGTGACTGGCCCAAAGTCACCCAGTGAGCTTCATGGCCAAGCGGGGAATAGAACCCGGATCTCCCGAGTCTCAGTCCAACACTCTCACCACTACACTACACTACACTACACTAGTATTAGTACTAACCAACCTTCATGTTACATGTCCCTGGCAAACCTGAAGTGCAGACTGAAGGGGCAGGATTGCAGCTTGAGATTGATAGGCAAACGGTCAAGGAGCGCCTGATTACTTTGAATGAGTTTAAATCTCCAGGACCTGACGAACTGCATCCTAGAGTAATAAGGGAACTGGCAGAAGAACTCTCAGAACCACTGTCTATTATCTTTGAGAAATCATGGAGGACAGGTGAAGTGCCAGATGACTGGAGGAGGGCAAATGTTCCTATCTTCAAAAAGGGCAAGGAAGAGGAACTTGGGAACTATAGGCCAGTCAGTCTGACATCAATCCCTGGGAAAATTTTGGAGCAGATTATAAAGAAGTCATTCTGCAAGCACCTTGAAAGCAATGCAGTGATTATTTATTAATTAATTTTTATACCGCCCAATAGCCGAAGCTCTCTGGGCGGTTTACAGCAATTAACCAGACAGTCCCTGCCCGCAGGCTTACAATCTAAAAAGACACGACACACAAGGAAAAAGGAATGGGGAGGGAAGCAGGGGGAATATTAATGAATACTCCTGGCAGGGCTTGTGGAACCCTCTCATCTCCCTCCTCTCAGCCTGCTGGAATGGCCACTGTGGTGGCAGTAGAGGGAGGAGGAGCCGTCATGAGGGAGGCCTTACTAGAAGCCAGCATGGATTTGTCAAGAACAAATCCTGCCAGACTAATCTGATCTCATTTTTTGATCGGGTAACCTCCCTTGTGGACTGTGGGAATGCGGTGGACATCATATATCTGGACTTCAGCAAAGCTTTCGACAAAGTGCCTCATGATATCCTGATTAGCAAGCTAGCTAAAAGTGGGCTAGATGAAACAACTATCAGGTGGATCCACAATTGGCTACAGACTAGGACTCAAAGGGTGCTTATCAATGGTTCCTTCTCAAACTGGGGAGAGGTAACGAGCAGGGTACCACAGGGCTCGGTCCTGGGCCCACTGCTCTTCAACATTTTTATTAATGACTTGGATGAGGAGGTGCAGGGAATGCTTATCAAATTTGCAGATGACACAAAGTTGGGTGGAACAGCTAATATTCTGGAAGACAGAAACAAAGTTCAAAGCGATCTTGATAGGCTGGAGCACTGGGCCGAAAACAACAGAATGAAATTTAATAGGGATAAATGCCAAGTGCTGCACCTAGGGAAAGGAAACCAAATGCAGAGTTACAGAATGGGGGACACTTGGCTCAACTCACGTGAAGTGATAATTCCCCTTTACTCAGCACAGGTTAGGCCTCATCTTGAGTCCTGCGTCCAGTTCTGGGCACCACACTTTAAGAAGGATGTAGACAAACTGGAGAGGGTTCAGAGGAGGGCAACAAAGATTAAAAAAGGGACTGGAAACAAGGTCCTATGAGGAGAGACTGAAAGAACTGGGCATGTTTAGCCTTCAGAAGAGGAGACTGAGGGGAGATATGATGGCACTCTTCCAGTACTTGAAGGGTTGTCACACAGAGGAAGGCCAGGATCTCTTCTCGATCATCCCAGTTTGCAGGACAGGGAATAATGGGCTCAAGTTACAGAAACCCAGATTCCACCTAAACATCAGGAAAAATTTCCTGACTGTCAGAGCAATAAGACAATGGAATCAACTACCTAGGGAGGTGGTGGGCTCTCCCACTCTGGAGGCATTCAAGGTGAAGCTGGATGGCCATCTGTCAGGGATGCTTTGACCTGGATTCCTGCATTGAGCGGGGGGTTGGACTCGATGGCCCTGTAGGCCCCTTCCAACTCCACTTTTCTATGATTCTATGTTTATTTTCTTTTTAAAGCCCTCTGTATTCCCTCTTGCGTTTCAGACAAGTAGAGCCTTTCCCAGGCTGCCCTGTTGATTGAACCTGAGATATTTTGCATGGAAAATGTGTGGTCTACCACTGAGTTACTCGGCCCTTCCCCTATGCCTTTGGGAATAAAAAAAGATCTTAATTTGCTGTCTAAAACGTAGTGGTGCTGGTACCCCCCGTGAACCTGCCTGGGAAAGGTATCTCACACCCAGGGTGCCATAACTGAAAAGGCCTTTTCCATCCCCCTCTCCTCCAAAGGCTGAAGCCTTTCATGTGGGGATCTGTGATATATCATCCACAAGGGAGAGGTTACACTATATATTACTCTTTGTTCAGAAATGCGTAGAAGAAAATTGTCCTTGTTTGAGAACTTTCCAGCTCTATAGAATGGATACTTCAACATTTATTTGTGTGTGTGTGTATTCTGAATTTTATGCTCTCAGTCTTTCTTCAAAGAAACCCTGCTATGCTGTGCTCTTCAGCCTTGTTACAAATAACTTCAAAAACTGTGTTCATTTAGAAAGGCCCTATAGTGGAAAAATGGAAGAATTGCCACCCCCACCCCAAGTTTTCAGAACACACTAGTTTACTTTTTGTAAAGGTGATTTTTGAGGTTTGCTTTTTAAAACACTGACAATCTGAGTGTTTGCAAACTTTTAAAAAGGCAAGACATGCCATTACCTGCATGCCTTTGAATTACTTTGTACTTCAAGAGCATGCTTTGATTTGTTCCAGACCAAGGAAGTTTATTTAGTATGACAAATGTACATGCCCTGTCCCTAAATTGGGAGCATAATATACAAACCTTTCTGTATATGGTGTGTACAGAACAATTTGGCACAGCCTTTCCACACTTTTTGCAAAAATGTAACAGCCAGTAGCTGGATTTCAAAGAATAAAAATTATCACCAATTCCTGTATTTTATTGTAATGTCGTGGCAATCTTAGGAATCTTCTAGGGGTGGCTGAGGTTGTCTGTTGCAGGAAATACAACAAAGTCTTGTCACACCTTGATTCTGCTTGTTTTATTGTATTGTAGGCTTTCATGTTCTAAAACTCAATTACTCATATGTGTGAAGTGGTACCTACAGTTGGGATATAGATAAAAATTGTAAATGGTGGAGGCAAAGGCCAGGAAATGGCAAGAGATCCAGTTGGCCTGTGACATTTACATGAAAAGCTCAAAAACATACAAGATAAGACTAGTTCTCATCGTATCTGTTCTTACATTGTATGTATTTCAGCTTTGCATAGAAATGTTGCAGACCAACGGGTCCTCCTGCATTTCTTGGCCTTTTAGCCACACTGTTCATAATGGGATTTCCCCCGCTGTACGTGCGTGTGTGTGTGTACATGTATACACCCACAATATACTAAGGGCGCAGTCTAATGAGGCTGCCCATAACCAGGGATGGGGACTCGGACTCCAGGATTCGACTCGTGAGTCGGACTGAGTCCCCCCTGTGACTTGAGTCAGACTCGAGTCCCAATATTTTTAATGGGACTCGAGACTCGACTCCAGACTCGAGACCAAGGACTCGTGTTCCAAAATCGTGTTCCTCAAATGCAACATGGATAGGTTTTAGGAAGTACAGCAAGTTTATTTTTTAAAATCATTTTCCTAAAATGCAACCTCTCAGACATTTTGGATTTGGCTGCCTCTGCCTGCCTGTTTGGGGTTCCCAGCCTCCTCTGCCTGCCTGGTCTCTTCTTAACCAGTTCCACAGTTTGACTTGTCCAAGAGAAAGGCCTCTGCCTGCCTGCTTTGGGGTTCCCTGCCTCCTCTGCCTGGCTGGTTATTTTGGGTTTGTGTGCCTGGTCTGTTCTTGCCAAAATCAGTTGCAGAGTTTTGAAATAAAAAGGCACACTTGTGCCTAGAATTTATTTAAGCCACACATCTGAAATAGCCTTATTTTGTTGGGAAAAAACTCCATTGATTTTAATAGGGACTCGTGGAGTCAGCTTTGGGAGTGACTCGTGACTCGTGAGTCACCATTTTGGACCTCGGACTCGAGACTCGGGTCCAAAGACTCGTGACTTGACACCAAGTAGTCTTCAACATCCCTGCCTCATAACCCTCCAGACTTGGATGATTACTGGCATCTTATGCAAGGCAGGCGGAGCGCAGAGGTTGCCTCCATGCTCCTCCTGCCATGTCAAACACTTAGATGGCCGATTTCAGCCCCAGAGCAGGTGGGAAGGAGTGCGAGGCACCGCCAGGATACTTCGTATGCTGGTGGTGCCAGTCTCCTCTGCTCCCTGCCCCCAAAAGCCCGTCTCGGAGGTCGCTCTTGCAACCTCGGAGACGCAGCCAGCATGGTTCTTTCCAGGGTGGCAGGAAGGCACTCCAACCTCGGAGCAAGTTTCTCAGGTTGGAGCTGGGACTCTGAAAAATCCTGTGGCCATCTAGACTCTGTCCAGTGGCCACAGGATTGCACCGTAACTGAGCGTGATGTTCGTGCATCTGACAAACAGGGCTTGCGTCCACAAAAGTCTGAGAACTTATGTGGGGAATAGTTTGGCAGCCAGCGGTGCAGTGGAGCTGGAGCTCGCAAGGATGCAGCTGCAGCGCCAGCACATTTTTATTACCAGGGACACTGATGTCATCAAAACCCCCCCCACCTCAGAATTCCCTGTTCCCTCAGAGTTCAGCTGCAATCCTCACAGGTCCTGGGGAGAAATGAATTTCGGCAGCAACAATATATTGTTTCCTGTGTGACCTTCCTATGAGGAGAGACTGAAAGAACTGGGCATGTTTAGCCTTCAGAAGAGGAGACTGAGGGGAGATATGATCGCACTCTTCCAGTATTTGAAGGGATGTCACACAGAGGAGGGCCAGGATCTCTTCTTGGATCATCCCAGTTTGCAGGACACGGAATAATGGGCTCAAGTTACAGGAACCCAGATTCCTCCTAAACATCAAGAAAAATGTCCTGACTGTTAGAGCAATAAGACAATGGAAACAACTACCTAGGGAGGTGGTGGGCTCTCCCACTCTGGAGGCATTCAAGGTGCAGCTGGACGGCCATCTGTCAGGGATGCTTTGACCTGGATTCCTGCATGGAGCAGGGGGTTGGACTCGATGGCCTGGTAGGCCCCTTCCAACTCTACTTTTCTATGATTTCTATGAGCCTATGAAATGCAAAGTATTTTGGGGCTTTGTCTTTAATGGGCAAGTAAGGACCAATAGCTTTATAAAAGCCCTGCTCCTGATGGAGATGAAAACTGCTGGAACTGGTTTGTTGATATGGATCCACACAGCAGCCTGCATTTTTGGTCCCTCCTTGGGGGCGTGGCTCTCGGGAGTTCACCATGACTGCCTGCACGCACTTCCAATTTTACGAGGACACCATTGCAACATAAAGGCTAAACACTTAAAATCTTTCAACACATGGTTTTGTTGTTTTTTTTTTAAAGTGCACCAAGTACTTTTATGGAGAAAGCATTTACCTTTTGAAGCGGCAGCACAGTATTCCTGTGAGTGTGACTTTTGCTCACGTGAGGACTGAAGCATCGAGATTCGATGGAGCTTCATGACGGTGTGTTGAGATGCCTTTTGTAAGCGATGAGCCCAAGAGACAAGAAGTGGCTACGCACAGAGCTCGCAGAAGTCCGTGCCAAAAAGCTGTTCATTATGACAAGGCAGAGAACAAAATGGGCTGAAGAGCCAGGGGGGGGGCAAGGAGCAGAGTCTCTGGGAACGGGCCCCAGAGGTTGCTTTGTGGCACTGTGAGCCCATCCAGACAACCAAACTCATCATCAGGCGGTCACTCATCGTGACCGAGTAAGATTGTCTTCCAGGATAAAAAAATTACAAAAAGGAGATTTTAAAAGGAGGAAATCCTAAAGAAAAATTGTGTAGACTCTAGCGATGGGTCCGTAAGTGACTGTGGAGGCCAATTCTAGATCCACACAGCTTCCCACAGTGAGGACACAGGTTACCAGATGGAAGATGGTCCTGTAAAGGATTCGTTGGACGTGCTTTTCGCTTAGCACGTTTCTCCCTTTCACCTTGCACTCGGGCTTCTTCAAAGTCCATGGAACCTTTGTGAAAGGCCAACCTCCAGTTAGATCGTTCATGGGCCAGAGCTTCCCAGTTTTTGATGTTTATATTGCATTTTTTTAGATTAGACTTAAGAACATCTTTAAACCTCTTATATTGACCACCGATATTATGCTTTCCATCCTTGAGTTGGGAATAAAGTAACTGCTTTGGGAGACGGCAGTCAGGCATTCGAACAACATGACTGGTCCACTGAAGTTGGCGTTGAAGGCGTTTGGTCCAGACAACCAAACTAAACTGACCTGGAGTGAGTTCTCCTTTCAGCCCACCCACTTCCTCCCACAGTAGCACAGTTGTGTCTGTCCTCATTCCTGAGAGATGAAGCCCACTACAACACTTGCACCCATCTTGTAAAAACAAAGAGTGCTGCTTTTTTTGGGGGGGGGGGTTGCTTCAGCACTATTTTTACTCATATGCAAGTTTAATTGATCAGTTGATACTCATGCAATTAATCCCACACAGATTCCTTTAATTCAGCCTCCCCCAATTTGGTTCCTTCCAAAAGTGTGTTGGACTGCAACTCCCATCATTCCCTCGGCTGGGGATGATGGGAGTTATAGTCCAACACATCTGGAGGGAACTAAATTGGGGAAGGCTGCTTTAACGGAACGACGCCTGGCTAATCCCACTAGGGCAGAGTAGAGCAAGGCAAAGGCCAGCCAAGGGAGCCAAGGGGCTTATGGCTTCCAGCAGTGGTGGTGTGGCTTGGCAAGCAGGGGCCCAGGTTAGGATATGGAAACCGGTACCGTATATACTCAAGTATAAGTCGAGTTTTTCAGCACATTTTTTGGTGCTGAAAAATGCCCCCTCGACTTATACTTGGGTCAGCGCACTTATACTGGAGGCAATAAGTTTTCCCAGTTTTGGGGGGTGAAATTAGGGGCCTCGACTTATATTAGGATCCACTTATACTTGAGTATATACGGTAGTTTGGCTTTGCCTGTGGCTAATGGCCTGGGGTGGAGGAGGTTTAATTCCCAGCCTGATCACCTGTAGGCAGTTCTTACATGTTACTGGCCTGTGGCTCACGCTGGCGCAGCTTGTCTGAGCGTGGAAAGCTAAGCCGGGTCAGGCCTGGTTATTACTTGGATGGGAGACCCCTCCTCTAGGTTCCTGCACTGAGCAGGGGGTTGGACTTGATGGCCTTGTAGGCCCCTCCCAACTCTATGGTCTATGAAAGTTACAAGTGACCTGGTGAGTTACAAGTGACCTGGTTTACAAGCCCACTTGCACACATGTAACACGAGTAGTGAAATGAATATCCACACATCTTTTTAGAAGCCCACTGGACAGTCATTCTAGCTCAGTGTTCTCCAACCTTGAGTCCCCAGATGTTTTTGGACTACAACTCCCAGCAGTTGTAGGCCAAAAACATCTGGGGACCCAAGGTTGGAGAACACTGTTCTAGCTGACTGCAGTGTTGGCATAAATGCTTGGGCATTTACGCTGGGAAAACCTGCCCTACGCTAGCAGAATGAGTTGTTATACAAAATGATTCTCCTTTACCCTGCTGGGAAGGGAACTACACTGTAGTTTTTGCCTGGGAGAGTGAAGAGAGCTGAAAGCAGCAGTTTGGGGTCTGGCTGGGAAAAGAGCTGATCTGGTGTGGGGGAGCGGGGGACAGAACTGAGTTGCTTTGGGACCATACTCGGAGACAGCACAATCCTGGGCCTACCTATTCAGTCCTACATCCCGTGTAGTTTAGTGGAGATTCCTCCCAGATGAGTGAGTAAAGCAGGAGTGGGCATCCTCAGGATGGGGGACCAAATCCAACCCTCCTGGGGTTCCACTCTGGCTTGCTGGGGCTCCGCAGAATTGGTCATGTCCTTGCCGCCACCCTGTCTCCCCCAACCACTGATTGGTGGTTTCCTCGCTTTTGCACAACTCTCTCTCCCCAACGCCATGTTGAGAGGTTGAAAGGCCTCTCCTGAGGCTTACCGTAGTTCCTGGCAGTAAGAATTTTAACCTAAAATATGCTGGTATTTTCTGTATTTTGGGCCCGCCCCTTTTTGCCTTTGGCTCCGCCCACCACTGGAATGGGGCCCCTGAGAGCATCTCTGAAATTGAATTCAGCCCGAAAGGGGTTCCCCAGCCCTGGTATGTAGGATTGTGGCCTGAAAATACTTCCTTACACAAGCCATAATTAACTTGTGGAATTTGCTGTCCGCTGTCGCAAGCTTCGGTGCTGGCCACGAGCTCAGGTGGGGCCTTCTAAGGTTTGCCTACATTCATGGGGTAGAGGTCTATCGCTGGCTATTAGCCGTCATAATGAAGCCTCCATGTCCAAAGGCAGGAGCAGATGCCGAGAGACAAACAGGGAAGGGGCCCCAGCACCTTCATGCCTTCGTTGGCTTCCAAAAGCATCCGATGAGCCACTGTAGGAAGCGGAGGGTGCTAGACTGTTTCAAATCTCAGGACCTTCCCACCTCGTTCTCACGTCATTCTGCTGCATGTATCAACCAACACTATTCTTACACTCGTTTGGCAATAACTGCAAAGTGCTCTAGTCCAAAGAAAACCTGCCCTGTAAAGGTTGCTCTGAACTTGCCATTGCTTAGGCAACTGCAAAGCAAACTAAGCTCTACACACACACACACACACACACACACACACACACACACACACACACTTACTTGATGGCTGTGATAAGTCTAGGATGCCACCAGAGAGAGGACAAAGAGAGCCTGTTAGTTCCGTGTTCACTGGCGGGAGAACAGTTATTGCCGAGGAAGCATAGAGGGGGGGAACCTCTGATGTCTCCTAAGCCAGGTTTGCATCCCTGCCAACTGAGCTTAGTACCTGCAGGGAGGTAATCTGGTATTCCTGGGTCATTAGATGGTCTCCGAATGCTCTCATTGTGCACAAATTATTTCCCTTGTCCGGATTGTTAGTACAAAGGTCCCATCATCTGGATCTTTGCCAGTGTCTTCCCATGGAAGGAAGGCAGCAGCAAATGCATTAATCTCTGTTTACAGTTACCTCTCTGGAGCTTCGTTTCTGTGTTCAGTGCTTTAAACAGTGAGCACTTTCTTCAAGGAGATGTCACAAAGTTATTTGTACATTTAAAGCTTTCCTCCTACTCAATGTTCCAAATAAACTGGGGATTGTCACAGAAGTACCCGTGGTTAAAAAGTACAACGTGTGGCTTATGATGGACTGAAAAGCTTTATTCGGTTAGGCTGTTGGAGGATTTCAGCTTTTCTTCCTGTGGCATGGTTGGAGCTAAGAGGAAGGCTCAGCAAGAACTGGGCATTGTTATTAATTTTCTTCGTTTGTACAATGCTCTCCTGTCTTCCTAAAAGACACTTAAAATTGTTTGCATAGATTTGGCATCTGCTGTGTAAGAGTCACACTTAAAGATTACACGATTGACCATTTTTGGCATATGTTGGTGCAAGTTGGCTCATCTATTGGCTGCCAGCCCTTCCTGAATGAAGTCCAATTCTTTGCAGGCACGTTTCCATCTGGTCAAGCTTTAGGACTCAAGCTGTTTATAAATATATGTTCAAAAAGATCTTGTACCAATAACAATCTGCACCCAAAAAAACCAACAAACCCCCCCCCCACATCACCACACTGTGTTCTTCACTTTCTAATGCATTTTTAATTTTTATTTGCCTTCTTTCACTTGAAAATTGAAAGGCAAAATAACATTCCACATAGGGAAGAACATTTGCTCCTGCTAGGATCCTTGAAAATATACCAACTGGAGTGGTTGACTTCTTTAAATAATCTTCAAAATGCACCAACATGGATGCTAAAGCTGAGCAAGATTTTTAATGTTAGCTGCCACCATGGCTCAGTTCAGACATCACACCAAAGCATGGTCCATCCAGGAAGCTACATTTTAGCATGATACTGAGTGGACAAACCATGATCTGTGGTCAGGGAATCTCTACTGAAAACCAGGGTGTGCAGTGGACTAGACACTAGACAACTTGCGATACACCAAGCCAAACATAGCCAGCCACCAATGTGTTGTGGCCTGCCAAGTGCTGTCATCTCTCCAGTTTTGCGCTCCCAGGTAAATAGCAAAAGGTGGTCAATTGAATCCCTGGTGGGCCACTATACTTGACTGAGGAGCTGCATCCAACTTGATGGGCCATGACATGAGAGTCAAAAGCTCACCTGAGTACAGGAGCTGCTACATTGCTGCAAACTAGTGTGGCATACTAGAGAGCCAGTGTGGCATAGTGGTGAGAGTGTTGGACTGGGACGCGGGAGATCCAGGTTCTAGTCCCCGCTTGGCCATGAAACTCACTGGGTGACTTTGGGCCAGTCACTGACTCTCAGCCTAACCTACCTCACAGGGTTGTTGTGAGGATAAAATGGGGAGGAGGAGGAGGAGGAGGAGGAGGAGGAGGAGGAGGAGGATTATGTAAGCCGCCTTGAGTTCCTTGCAGGAAAAAAGGCGGGGTATAAATGAAATAAATAAATAAACGAACAGCATCCTCTCTCTCTCTCTCTCCCTGGACTTAAGGCATGAATCATAGAATCATAGAAAAGTAGAGTTGGAAGGGGCCTGCAAGGCCATCGAGTCCAACCCCCTGCTCAATGCAGGAATCCAGGTCAAAGCATCCCTGACAGATGGCCAGTCCAACTTCACCTTGAATGCCTCCAGAGTGGGAGAGCCCACCACCTCTCTAGGTAGTTGGTTCCATTGTCTTATTGCTCTAACAGTCAGGAAATGTTTCCTGATGTTTAGGTGGAATCTAGGTTCCTGTAACTTGAGCCCATTATTCCAGTGTCCTGCAAACTGGGATGATCAAGAAGAGATCCTGGCCCTCCTCTGTGTGACATCCCTTCAAGTACTGGAAGAGTGCGATCATATCTCCCCTCAGTCTCCTCTTCTGCAGGCTAAACATGCCCAGTTCTTTCAGTCTCTCCTCATAGGGCCTTGTTTCCAGTCCCTTTATCATCCTTGTTGCCCTCCTCTGAACCCTCTCCAGTTTGTCTACGTCCTTCTTAAAGTGTGGTGCGGGCAGAGATGGGCAGAGATGGCCTCTGTGATGTTATTATTCCCAATGACCATAGGACTGCTGCCTAAATTTACAACGTTGAAATAATATTATATTCTCCAACAGAATATGGAAGAGGATCATTCGCGTAACAATGAAAGGAAATTCCATTTAGAAGAAAACTGTCTTCAAATGGTGTACCTTGATTCAACTCTTTGTATCTCATGAGCTTATTCATCTCTGTAAAGAAATAAGCCTTTTAGTTCACAGATGGAGATCTTTAAATTCTCCAATACCTGGCAACACAGATTCTTCATGCAATTAAAAGATTTCCCATGAGCTCGGCATATGTTGGAGAAAACCAGTAAAATAACTCAGCAGAAATCCAATTGGTAAAAGTGGGGTTTCATACCCAGCAATACTGTTAATGGTTGCAATCTTATTTCCAAATAATTTTACCCTAGAATGGAGCCTCCACTTATTTAAAAGGAACTGGGTGGCTTATTACGATCTTCAACATCTCTCTGAGTGAGCAAAGGAGTGTCCCTTTTTTGGTTTCCTGGCATCAGATGTCCCACAAACACTTTAATGAGAAATTATTTCATAGTTTATAATCTCCTACATCATTGTTCTTGGGAAGATGGCAAGAAGTGTAGAGAAAGTGGATAAGGAGACATTTTTCTTCCTCATAGTACTAGGTCAAGGGGTTGGCGCAACTCTCTTATGAGGGACTGTTTAGTCCTATGGGGACTGTTTAGCTTGGAGAAAAGGTGAGTGAGGGGAGACATGGTAGAGGTGTACAAAATCATGTGTGTATGTTGAGAAAGTGGATAGGGAGACATTTTTCTCCCTCTCTCATAATACTTGGATCCAGTGGGGTCATCACATGAAGCTGATTGCTGGGAGATTCAGTAGAAATAAAAGGAAGTCCTTCTTCACACAGAGCAGAGCTGCACTGTGGAATTCACTTCCACAAGATGTAGTGATGGCCACCACTTTGGACAGCTTTAAAAGGGGATTGGACAGATTCATGGAGGAGAAGGCTATCAATGGCTACTAGTCCTGATGGCCGTATGGTACCTCCAGTATCAGAGGCAGGATGCCTAAGTACACCAGTTACTGGGGAACACAGCTGGGAGGGTGCTGTTGCACTCATGTCCTGTTTGTGTGTTTCCCACAGGCATCTGGTTGACCACTGTAAGAACAGAGTGCTAGACTAGATGGCCTTGAGATAAACTGGACCTGGAGCCATACAGGGTTTTAAAGGTCAAAACCAACACCTTGAATTCGGCTCGGCAAGCAACTGGTAGCCAGTGCAACTCCTTGAGCACTGGAGTGATGTGATCCCGCTGGCGGCTGCCTTTAACCAGGCAAGCCGCCACGTTCAGTACCAGCTGTCGCTTCCGAACCATCTTCCAGGGTAACCCCACGTAGAGTGCATCACAGTAGTCTAGGCGAGATGAGACCAAGGCATGAACCACTGATGGGAGCAGGTGATTAGGAAGGTAGGGGCGCAGCTGCCGTATCAGATGGAGTTGATACAGCGCCGCCCGGCTCACAGCTGCCACCTGAGCCTCCATGGACAGCTGGGAGTCTAGAATGACCCCCAAGCTGCAGACCTGGTCCTTCAGGGGTAGATGTACCACATTCAGCACCAGGTCAACATCCCCTAACCTCCCCTTGTCCCCCACCAGAAGTTCCTCGGTCTTGTCGGGGTTCAGTTTCAGCATGTTCCTTCCCATCCAGCCCATGGATGTAAGTCATGCTGTATTCAGGAGAGGCGAAGTGTAACTCCCAGAAGAGTATGCACAGGATTGCAGCGTAAAAGTGACTAATTAATAAGCCTAGCTACAGTGACCCACACATTGGTAATCCCACATCTTGATTAGTGTAATGCACTCTATGTGGGGCTCCCCATATGCTTGTAGAATGCGGTGACCAGGCATACCCGGCCACAAATATCTGATACTGTTATTGAGAAATCTGCACTGCCTGCCCATTTGCTACCAGGCCAGGTTTAAGGATTTTGTATTGACTTATAAAGCCCCAACAGCTCGGGACCTGGGTACTTGAGAGATCACCTGCTCCCGTATTGACCTGCCCGGACATGGTGGCCCTCCTGTTGCATAATAATAATAATAATAATAATAATTATTATTATTATTATTATTATTATTATTATTATTAATAACAACAACAACAACAACAACAACAACAATAATAATAATAATAGCAGCAGCAGCAGCAGCACAATGGCAAGCCACCACGGGTAAATTTCCCTGCAGGGCTTGCTGCTTTGCATTTTTAAGATTCAAGGGTGGGTTGCTGGGCTGGTTAACAAGCCACCCAGAACCCCTGGCCTATTTTAGGTTTGCGAGTGGCAATGACATATGTATATGCTTATGTCTCTGCCAAAAACAAACCCCTGATTAGCCCTGTCAAAAATGCTGTTTTAAAAGGAAGCTTGAGCTTTGACAGTTGTCAAAGCTCAAGCTTGCTTTTAAAGCAGCATTTTTGACAGTTGTCAAAGCTCTGGCTCCCGTAAATGGGGTGGCCCACACTTTTCCACCTTCCTGAGCACCTAGAGTCTCAGGAAAGTGTGGGAAAGTGCGAGGACTCCGAGAAGAGTCAGGTCCTACTAAAAAAAAAAAACCCAACAACTAGAGGATATCACTGCAAAGGGGGTGATCCTCTCTATGTCCCTTTCATGAGCAAAGATCACTCACAGCTTTGCTTTCCCTTGACAACTCGCCTTTTGACAGCGGTCAAGAGAGCGCAAAGTAAAAAAACGGACCTATCTGCAGCCTCCCTGGGTCAATGTCCATGGTTGGTGCCTGCTGCACTTTGATAGCAGGTACCCCCCCCCAGGACATTGCCCAGGTCAGGCTTCCCATTTCAGACCCCCACAAGTGTGCACCTCCACACTTGTGCAAGTCTGACTAACAAAATGTTTGCGCAAATTTCTCGTGCTTATTTTAATTTTTTTTTAAAAAAAAAAGAGACGGTGAACCAGTGACAGCCCCTCCAATGTGCTGCTTGGGCACTTTGGAGGGACTGTCACTGGCTGTTAACTTGGAGATCGCAAAAGTGATCCCCCAAAAATAAAGGGAGGGAAAGCTGCTGGCAAGCAAAAAAGGGCCCATGATGGCAGAGGGAAAGGAGGCAAGGCATCTTTAGCTGCCAAGTTCCTTGGGATACCTGCTGGAGGACCAAGGGGAAAGGAGGGGGGGGTCAACCCACGGTGAGCCCTATCATCTGTTAGGTGCACCATGGGTTGTTCTGTGAACAACCAACCCACCATTGGTTGTTCGCAGGGTGGGTTAGCATGACGGGAGAACCCGCCAAATGGAGTGAAAACATCTACCAAGCAGGCTTCTTCACATGGAGAAACCCCATTAACATACGTAGGTAGTTGCCTTACACAAGTTAGACCAGCCTAGTGCCCTCCGATGCGTTGGAATACAACTCCCATCATCCCTAGCCAGCATGGCCAATGCAACTCTCATCATCACCAGCTAGCATGGCCACTGGGCTTTACCAGTATTATGGTAAGCCACCTTGGGTTCCTTGCAGGAAAAAAGGCGGGGTATAAATATAATAAATAAATAAATAAATACCAGTTCAAATACAGGACCCCTGGCATACAGTTCCTTTTCTGAAACCTCAAAGAAGTTTGGTGTTGGTACATGGAATTCCAGGGGCAGACAGTACTTGGAAGGGAGACTGCTTGGAATTCCATATATAGCATCAGGTTCTGTTCTCCTTTGAAGAAAGAGCAGAATACAAATCTCACAGGTCAATCACACACTGATTCCTTAAACAACAATATTTGGAATCATAAAGCAAATGCTGTTTCTGCAGCCTGCATAATCCTTAAAATCTTATCTTAACTCTTCGAAATGGAAAATCCTTTTCTACCATGATTTATCAAGTTTACCTTTTCCATTAAGCTGTGGATGGCCAATGAGGAAGGGTAATTTAGCTTTATGTAGTTTGGGTCACTTCATAGTGCTTACTTAGCATAATACTCTTGGATTTGCAAGTTTACGAGGGCGTCTTTATCTCTCTTTGTGAAAAATGGACATGTTTTCAGATTACGGTATACAACCCTCCACCGCTCCATTTAAAATGATCTGCAAAGCTTAAATTTTCCAGTGTAAACTATCTGAAAACATGCCCTTTCATTTCACCCCCACGGTGGACTGGCGGACTTGTACAAATGAAGCATTGACCTCAGTACCTATGTTGATGCAAAAGCTTGTCTTTCATTTCTTCCGTGAGTGATTTTTCTCTCCCTCACTCCCACTCCTTTCAAGTAATATCATAATAATTGTATCATCAATTTGCTGTTCCTGATTTCAAGAGGTCCCTAATTTAGTTTCAAATCTATCTTCATGAATGTGGTGTCCCTCCTGATTTGGGCAGGTAAGCTAATGACTTTTCATTTGCAGAACCCTTTTCATCCAAATTAAATGTATCGAGAGAGATCGCAGCTGCGTTTGCTGCAAGAGTTTTGCCTACTGTAATTGCTAAAATACTTTATAATTTTTTTTTAAAAAAATAAATCTTTTTCTTGGTTTAATTCTGGAACTGTGCAGTGCTGACCTCCTTTGCTTTTGAAAGGACCATGGCCACAAGGTTAGACAGCTTAAAAAAAACAATTTAACAAATTCATGGAGAATTTGGTGTATCAAATTTCCCACACGGGGGGGGAAACAACGCTGCAAACACAGGGGAAGTGCAGCATCAGTCTGTGAGCTAGGACCTGAAAGATGGTGAACGATGCTTGGGCAGGGTCAAGGCAGACGAAACTCTGGTGGGGGTCTGTGGCAGTCCTGATGTACAGACAGACTGAGACCCAAGGATTCCTAAGGCAAGCCACAGCGGCTCCTGACATCCAGTTTTCATTCTAGTTAATAGGCTGAATGAATCCAGACTTAGTCGTACAGTAATACCTTGGATTGCAAGTAACATGGATTGAGGGCGTTTTGCAAAACAAGCAAAATTTTAAATATTTATTTTAAAAAATTTGACTTGATATACAAGCGACGTCTTGCAATACAAGTACTGTAGTACAGCTTAAATTAAAAATCTCTGTACAAATTTTTTTTTGGGGGGGATTTCGTTTTGATATAAGAGTATTTTGGATTACAAGCACGTTTCCAGAACGAATTATGCTCTCAATCCAAGGCATGACTGTACTTCGACTGGACCCATTGAAATCAATGGGGCTTTGAATTGGTCATGACTAGCGCAAGCCCCCTTTATTTCAAGGCGGGCCTACTTTAGGGATGACTAAGTCTGGATCCCACCCCTTGTAACCAGGGGAGGCTGGTGACTCCTATGTCAGTGGCGCTCCTTATCCATTGCAGGTTTTATTCTGAGCTTTATAGGAGCGATGCATGGTGCTCCATGGTGGCGAACCTATTTTGGGGATGGACTACAGCACCATGGATAGCGCCCATAAAGCTCAGAATAAAACCTGCAATGGAGGAGGAGCCCCACTGACACCGGCGTCACCAGCCTCCCCTGCTTGTAACTTCCCGGATCTAACCCTAGAGCAGGGCCTCTGCTAATGATGTGAGTGAACAGGCTGGTTTATGCAGGAGAAGGTGAAGCAGGAGGCTGTGTTATGCCAAGAGGCTGCCCTGAGATCTTGCCAGAGGAAGGTTATCTGAGCAGGCAGTAAAAACCCAGACAAACTGTCCAAGCAAAGCAGCCAGAAATACAATGGGAGGAACCTTAGTGTCAGAGGAAGACTGTACTGAGAAGCTGGACTTGGTTGTAAGGGTATTTGGCTGTGGCGGGGAGAGGTTTAGGAAATTTGTCCTGAGGTAAAAGAAGTCCTTAGAGCAGTGTTCTCCAACGTTGGGTCCCCAGATGTTTCTGGCCTACAACTCCCAGCATGCCCCAGCCAGCTGGCTGGGGCATGCTGGGAGTTGTAGGCCAGAAACATCTGGGGACCCAACGTTGGAGAACACTGCCTTAGAGGCTTGTAACCGCAACAGAGCCTCTGGAGTCCTAAAGAATTGTCGCTAAGCAGTATTTTGAAAACCCGGAGTAAATATTAGTAATCCCTTATGTATGAAATAACCCTTTAATAAATTACTTGTTTAATAGGCCATCTTGTCTCTAGCGTTGGTGTCCATCTCACGCCTATGCCTCTTCTACCAAGCTACTAGGAGGTTTTAAAGTATTCTAACAGAATCCTAACAGAATTGGCGGCAGCGGGAAAGGGTCAGCTTGTGGAACTCTGAATTACCGTAGCAGAGAGTTCCTTGGGGCCCAAAATATAGACATTTGCTATAAATCAGAAACCCCATAGGTGGGATTGCCCAGTGAAGGAGCAGCTTCCCCATAGGTGGTGGGAGTGCAGGGGGAAGAAGAAATCCACCACAGAGGGTTTCAGCTGTGGGCGGAAAGAAATTGTCTGGACACCAGGTGAACCCACTGAGAAACAACAGTGGGGTAGGTCTAAGGTACAAGTTTCTCAGCGGCTAGCTCTACCTATCTTGGCAGACCTGGTGCCCAGGCCTGATCGCTGCTCAGTCATCAGATATACCAGAAATAGTAGCCCTGCTCTCTGATGCTATCAGGGCTTTTTAAAAATGTGCAACCATATTTGAGCATAGATTATTCTTGCTGCTGTCATCCTATATTGTAATAATGTTCCATAGTCTTTCTCAAGTTGTAAATCCATTATGCCCAATAAGAACATTACTGGTTTAAGTTGTATATTCACTTTTTAAATCTTTTGTATCCATGTGTGTATTTGTATCCAATATTTTTTCACTTTTTTACATGTCCACCAAACATGATGCAACGTTCCTTCATGGAAAGAAAGAAGCAGCAATACCGACTATAGAAGACTGGCTGTTGAAAATGTTGGACTTCGCAGAGATGGTGAAATTGACTTGTTTAAATAGAGTAAAAGATATATCTTCATTTATAAAAGACTGGAAATCTCTGGTGGACTTCTTGGGGAAGAGGGAAGGTGATTTAATAACTCAGGGCTTTGATTTTTGAATATTAGTAAAGGTGATAGAAATTCTTTTTGTGAAAACAGAGAAAATTTAGATTGGATATGAATTGGTAATGTTTGTCAGACAAGGAGGCGGAAGCCAAATATGATTTGTTTGTTTTGGAAAATTCAATTTAAAAAAGTAAAAATAAATAAAAATGTGCAACCATACACAAAACGTGCAGTTCAACGACAAAATATGCAATTCCAAAAGAACATTGCTGCAGTTCAAAATTCAAGCCATGCAAAAGTTGCATTGTTAGCTGATGTAAAAAGTGGCTGATAACAATGTGAAAAGGAAAGTGAGTAGCCCAGGCGTCTCCAGACCGCTAAAACTTGATCAAGCAGACCCATTTCTCCTGCCACTGCCAAAGACCCTCCCCACAGACTGCACCGCTGCTGCCCTGCAGAGCTCCCTTCCCCAACGTGGAGCCCTTCCAATGTTTTGGACTTCAACTCCCATCAGCCCCAGCCAGCATGGCCAATGGTTCGGAATGCTGGGGTTCCAGTCCAAGACCATCTGGAGGGCACCAGGTTGGGGACGACTCTTCTAAAGAGGGTTCGCCCACGTTTTCAAGGTGAAGCAAATCATTCTAGGCCGAGTCATGTGAGGTTGTCAATGTTATAAGGGCAGTGATGCCATAAAATATACAATACTAGATGCGCTCACGTGGGTTTTAGGATTTTGTACGATGAAAAAGATACAGTGTCTCTGACTGAAAGTGTAACATTTAGGCTGCATGCTGGCAGCAGAAAACTTTTCTGACAGAAATATCTGATCTTAAAGAAAAATCAGGTTAATCCTGAGAGTCTACAGGTGATGAAGAGTGACCATGCCAAGTTTGGAGTTGATCCGTCAAAACGTGATGGAGTGGAGCCTATGTGACGACGCCCCACACACAACAGTCATTCAGTCATTTAAAAAGTTTCCCTCCCTTTTCACCCCCTCAGTGAACATTCTAAATGGCCTAGGGGAGATTTGCATGCCCACCCCTATTGGCCCCTGCAGGAATTCATATGAACATTCTAAGTGTCGTATGGGCTATTTGCATAACTGCTCCTATGGGCTCCTGCAGCAATTATGAGGTGAGGCCAACTTGCATAACTGCTCCCCTGTTGTTTTGCCCATAGGAGATATGAGAGTGGGGCGATTTTGTCCCCTTTTTTCACCCCCTTAGGGATGGAATTTCCAAAAATCTTTCCTTAGTGGGTGTCTACGTCATAAAAGCAATGTTCCTTCAAAATTTCACGTTCCTAGATTAAACGGTTTGAGCTGGGCATTGATGAGTCAGTCAGTCAGGACTTCTTCTTTTATATATAGGCCTGTGGCTCACGCTGGCTCAGCTTGTCTGAGTGTGGAAAGCTAAGCAGGCTCAGGCCTGGTTATTACTTGGATGGGAGACCCCTCCTCTAGGTTCCTGCATTGAGCAGGGGGTTGGACTCGACAGCCTTGTAGGCTCCTTCCAACTCTATGATCTATGAAATCTATTCTTAAGACAGCTGTACTGTGTTTGTGCATGTGCGGTTTCCCCCGCTCTTGTTCCTAGGTGAGTTTTTTTAAACCCTCATTCCAAATAAAGTTTTGTTGGAGTTCATGATGCTTCTTGAATATAACACTCGTCTACATTAGCGCTGTTCAATGCCCAGGATCTACTACTGCTCTGTGTAGGCTTCTAAATATCATGGAATGTGACGCTAAGCAACAAAGAGCACACACCAGGAAAGTGCACAGGTGCGGTGTGAGCTATGTGTGTGAATTACAACCACAAGCTGCTGTCCAGCTTTGCCCCCCCCACCCTCGCCCCCAGAAAAATTCCTATAGATGTCCATGCACCCAGACAATGATTTTTGTGAGTGGTTTGAATATCCACCTGGTGTCATTATGTGATGACTTGTACAACTGTCATGACCTGGTGTAGCATAGTGCAGTGATGGCGAACCTATGGCACGGGTGCCACAGCTGGCACGCAGGGACCTCTCTGCGGGCACTCGAGCCATGGGTCACCAGATCGCGAAAAGACTGTCCCCTTCTGCAAAACACTAATGATCTTGTTCTTTCTCACAGTGTGGAACAGAATGATTTTATTCTAGAATTCCAGTTACAGAATTCTTTTCTACATTGTTATCACATTTAAAAGATTTTGAAGAATGATGCACAGAGCATGGCTTGGATGTAAAGCCCTAACTGTTGACCCGAGTGCTGCATGTGTTGCTCTCAAACTAACGGAGTATGAGCCAAGGTTTGACAAATTATCAGCATGCATGCAATAGCAAAAATCACATTAATTGAGAAAAAGCATGCCCAATGCAAACTTTTACCTAATGCAGTGTTTGCAGTCCAAGACATAAAGTGTTTAACATGTGTTAAGCATGTTTAGTTTTCTTGTTTATCTTGCTCATCCTAGTACAGGTTGACTTTTACTTTTACTAATCTGACACCTGTAGAAGCAGGGAAAGGACCCGGGGTAAAGCTTGCCCCATACAATTTCAGTCTGGCATATAATCATATTACAAGTTGAGAATCCCTTATCCAAAAATACATGTGCCTAATTATTTAAAAAGTTTGTATAAATTCCCTTCAGGCTATGTGTACAATGTAGTACTATAATAATTTTTTGAGTTGATTTTTTCCCCAACAAAAAACTGTATCATTGAAAGCTCTGTTATTGTGTTTTTCTTTTAAGACAAAAGATGTTAATTAGTTCGGACAACTGTATGAGTTGTTTTTCTAAAACTAAAACCTCGGTATTCAGGTTTAATTGCAGTGTTGGCACTTTGAAATAAATAAGTTGGTTTTGTGTTGCAGTTTGGGCACTCGGGCTCAAAAAGGTTCGCCATCACTGGCATAGTGGCTAACAGATGGAACTATGAAGCAGGAAGTCCTGGGTTGTCATCTCACTTCTGCCACAGACCTGGCAAGCCACCCACTCTCAGCCTCAGGGCTCCCCCCAACATACACTAATACCTTGGATTGCAAGTAACTTGGTTTGAGAGTGTTTTGCAAGACAAGCAAATTTTTAAATATTTATTTAATTTTTTTTTACTTGATATACAAGCGACGTCTTGCAATACAAGCACTGTAGTACGGCTTAAATTTAAAATCTCTGTACAATTTTTTCGGGGGGGGGGATTTTGTTTTGATATAAGAGTGTTTTGGATTACAAGCATGTTTCTGGAACGAATTATGCTCTCAATCCAAGGCATGACTGTAATAGGAGAATAATCATACTGACCTCACAGCGGGGTAGCCAAAACTTTGGGCCCATGGGCACATTTGGAAGTTAGAAAAACTGTTCTGGGCACAACCATAAAATGTCTGGCATGGGTGGGCATGGCTTGTCACAAAGGACAAGGAACCTGCCCAGAGGCATTCATGGGAAATTAACAGGGCAGTAGCCTAGAAGCTCCCACTTCCATTTGAAGCAAGCCCAGCTACCAGTAAGTAAATATTCAAATAGTTTAAAAACATTGCCTACCCGTCTTACAGAATTGTTGTATTTATTTATTTATTTATTTATTATATTTATGAATCGCCCATCTGGCCAGACATCTGGCCACTCTAAGCGATGTACAATGCAATAAAATACAAGGGGACACACACACACACACACACACACACAGTATAAAACACAATAAAAAACAGCACAAAACCCAAAAATCCTAACCCACCCCATATTCCCGCCTGAAAAGCCACGTTTTTAATGCCCGGCGGAAGCCAATCAAGGAAGGGGCATGGCGGAGGTCACTCGGGGGAGAGTTCCATAAATTGGGGGCTGCCACAGAAAAGGCCCTCCTCCTAGTCCCCACCAGCCTGGTTTCTCTGGTTGATGGGACAGGGAGAAAGCCATCCGTGGCGGATCTTGTAAAGCTTGTCATCATCATCATCAGGCGATCACTCGTGACCGAGTAAGATTGTCTTCCGGGATAAAAGGAGGAGATTCTAAAGAAGATTGTGTAGACTCTAGCGATGGGTCCGTAAGTGACTGTGGAGGCCAATTCTAGATCCACACAGCTTCCCACAGTGAGGACACAGGTTACCAGATAGAAGATGGTCCTGTAAAGGATTCATTTGACGTGCTTTTCGCTTAGCACGTTTCTCCCTTTCACCTTGCACTCGGGCTTCTTCAAAGTCCATGGAACCTTTGTGAGAGGCCAACCTCCATTTAGATCGTTCATGGGCCAGAGCTTCCCAGTTTTCGATGTTTATATTGCATTTTTTTAGATTAGCCTTATGAACATCTTTAAACCTCTTATATTGACCACCGATATTCCGCTTTCCATCCTTGAGTTGGGAGTAAAGTAACTGCTTTGGGAGACGGCAGTCAGGCATTCGAACAACATGACCGGTCCACTGAAGTTGGCGTTGAAGGATCATTTTTTCAATGCTAGTAGTCTTTGCTTCTTCCAGTACACTGACATTTGTTCGCCTATCTTCCCAAGTAATCCGCAGGATTTTCCGGAGGCAACGTTGATGAAACCTTTCAAGGAGGTGGAAGTGACGTTTATAGATAGTCCATGTTTCGCAGGCATACAATAAAGTTGGTAATACAATTGCTTCATAAACCAGTGTTTTGGTCTTCTTACAAATATCCCGATCCTCGAACACTCTATGTTTCATTCGAGAAAATGCGGCACTTGCGGAGCTCAGACGATGCTGGATTTCACTGTCGATGTTAGCTGTAACAGAAAGATAGCTGCCAAGATAGAGAAAATGATCGACGTTTTCCAGTATTGTCCCGCCAAGCTGGATAGATGGCATCACCAAAGGATTGGCTTGCACTTGCTGATGAAGCACTTTGGTTCATCAGCAATGCACTTTGTATAATATATACAAAGTGCATTGAACACTCAAAAGCACTATACAAATTATAAGCAGAATAGGTCCATGTGGAACTGTGTCACCTGAAGAAGTCCAACATATAACTGACTGTGTAGCTGTGTAGCTGGGTGTGATTCTGGCAAACTGCAACAAATTAGTCTGCCAACAGCAGTCATTTGCAGTGTTGATTGTAGAGCAGTGTTCTCCAATGTTGGGTCCCCAGATGTTTTTGGCCTACAACTCCCAGCATAGCTGGCTGGGGCATGCTGGGAGTTGTAGGCCAAAAACATCTGGGGACCCAACGTTGGAGAACACTGCTGTAGCAGTAACCAACATTCTTCTGGCGGCCGCAGAATTCTCAGATGCTTGATGGCAAGTGCAAATCTTCAACTGGTGCAACTGGTAGATTCGGCAACTCAAACTTTGCTCCACCCTTTGATTGATTAGCGATTTTAAATCAGATGCAAACTTAAATCACTGGGACTGTTGAGCTAAGATCACTTGTGTTTGTTGTTGTTTGTGAAATGTGTCCTTGTTTTCTGGTGCTACTCTGATTGAAATTTGCCTCCACTAATTAATTGCTCACGGTGTTAGTTGATGCCTCTATCAGTTTCATGGATGAAATCCTGCCATCCTTAAAAATGGCTCCCCCCTCCCCCAGGTCATCATCTGAAAAGGGTCCAGACTTGAGAGGAGACTTAGCAATGAGGGAAGCAGCACTCTGCATTCGCTCAGAATTGTTCCCTTTATTTTTATGTCACATTTTTGAGTGCTGTAACATGGAACTGGAAAGGAGGTGTGGAAGTGAAACTCATTTTAAATTAAATGTGTGACTTCCATATACTCTTCTTTACATGCAGAGTGGCGGCCACCCTTCTCAGCCCCCATTTTTTAAAATGTTCCAGGAAGCCTTCTCTGCTCTCCAACCACTACTGTAATTGTTACTTTATTTTCAATGTATTGTTTTTTGTTTCTTTTATCTGTTTTTGTCTTTTTATTGTTCACTGCCCTGGAATTTGCTTGATGTGGAGCAGTATACAAATACTGTTAATAATAATACTGTATTATTATTATTATTATTATTATTATTATTATTATTATTGTCATTATTATTATTAACAGTATTTGTATACTGCTCCACATCAAGCAAATTCCAGGGCAGTGAACAATAAAAAGACAAAAACAGGTAAAAGAAACAAAAAACAATACATTGAAAATAAAGTAACAATTACAGTAGTGGTTGGAGAGCAGAGAAGGCTTCCTGGAACAAGGAGGTCTTCAGCAGGCGCCCAAAGCAGCACAAAGTTGGAGCCTGCCTGCCTGACCTCCAGAGGCAGGGAGTTCCACAGAAATGGAGCCACCACACTCAAGGCCCTCTCCTGACTCCAATCGGGCCAAAGGTCCATGAGAACCACCAGGAGCATGGAATGATCTTCCCTCTGAGGCCCGCCTGGTGCCAACTGTGTCATCCTTTCGGCGCCCAGTTAAGAATGCCGCCTTCTCCCAGGCATTTAATGGCAGCTAAGGATGTTTAATGGCATGAGGGACACCACCGATGTCAGCTGTATTTAACAGGTGTAGTTTGTATCAAAAAATGTTTTAGCCATTAAATTGTTCTTTTTAAAATCTTGTATACTGGAATTTTTAAAATGGCGTTTTATTGTATTATGGTCTTGTTTTTATGAGCTGTTGCAAACCGTCCAGAGAGCTTCAGTTATTGGGTGGTACTAAGTAATAATAATTAAATAATAATAATAATAATAATAATTATATAGCAATATATCTTCAGGAGGTAATAGTGATGTATGGGGCAAGGAAGCAACCCTTGGCTTATCTATGTTTTGGGTGAATATAACTTCATGTGTACTATGAAGCAGATTCACCAGGTCTACTTTATCTCCTCAAAAAGCTTTAATCAAAAGCTTCTTTTGATTATTATATTGGATTTTGGTCATTTTTTTAAATTATTATTTCACGGAATTATTGGTTTTTAATATGGTCTGTTGCCTTCGGGCAACATCTAAATGCTATTACAGAATAATGCTATGCGCACGTCTTGTGTAGGCTAGTGGAAAAGCCAGCCTTCCCCAACCTGGCGCCCCCTGCAGATGTGTTGAAATGCAACTCCCATCCTCCCCAGCCAGCATGGCCAACGGAATGCTGGGAGTTGCAGTTCAACACATCTGCAGGGGGCGCCAGGTTGGGGAAGGCTGGGCTAACACTTTCCAACAGAGGCGGGGCTGGGGACCGTCCGGCCGGTCCGCAGCTCGTCCCCTGGCCCAACACGCCCCCTGCAGTCTTGCACCCCGCAGGTCCCAGGTGGTCCAACCCCGGCGGCACCTGGCTGCAACCAAGACCGGGGAAGACTCCTGTCCAAAAAATCCTGGCGTGTTTCTGCCTGCCAGCGTGGAGTGGACAGTCCTGACCAAGATGGCCCAACGGTCCAGTCCGGTGTATGGGGTGTTCCTGCATGTTCTTCCTGTAACGTGCAAATCTGCAGGGGAGTGGGTCGGGGAGACGGCTTTCTCCCTCAAATACGGAGATAACACCGGCCTACCTTACAGGCTTGTTGTGAGGCTAGCTTAAATCCGTTCGTAATGCAAATACCCACGAGATATAAAACAAGAGCAGCTCTTGGAGCTGTAGGGCATGTTGCGTACACGCGGAGCCCTGGCGCGTCTGTTATCACCGAAGCCGCTTTGAGGTCCGCCGCGCGGCAGAACTTTCTGCTCCCCGCGCCGAGAACGACCCCGCCGCCGCCGCCGCCGCGGGAGACCCTCCTCGGCGCGCGGGGTCGCCGGCGCGCGCTCAGCGCCGCAGCCTTCTCCAAGCGCGCCTCCCGAGCGCCGGGGGTTGCGCGCCCTTTATATGCCAGGTGGCCGCGCGTCGTTGCGCGCGCCGCTCTTCAAAAGCGGGGGGGGGGAGAGAAGAGAGAGACTCCATCACAGGAAGGGGGGGGGCGGCGGCGAGCGTGTGCGGGTGGCTGCTGCCTCAGCGGCGAAGGGGAGCCTGCCTGAGCGAGCGAGCGAGCGAGCGCGGCGAGGCAACAATGGCAGCGGCGGGAGCGCAATAGGCACCTTCTGAATGGGCAAAAGCAACCCGGGTGGGTTGGGAGGCGGAGGAGGCGAGGAAGCCCCAGCAGCCGCGGAGGAGGAGGAGGAGGAGGAGGAGGAAGGCGAGGCAGCGGCAGGCGCGCCCCCCTTCTTGCCCGGCCGACGAGAGCTGCGCGGGGCCGAAGCTTGCGGGCGCCGGCTGGCACGGCTGCGGGGAGCCCCTTGCCACGCGAGCGGCGGCGGCGGCGGCTCCATCCTCTCCATCCTTTTTCTCTGCCACGGAAGGAGGCGGAGGAGGCTGCAGGAGCAGCGGCAGCGACGGCGGCGGCGGCGGCAGAGGCAGGCGCGTCCACCTGCACGCGCTGGAGCGCCGGGCTCCCGGAGAAGAAGCCGCCGCGAGCGCCGCCGCAGCAGCAGCAGCCGCCGCCGCCGCCTCCTCCGACTGCCTCTCACGCCGCAGGAGGAGCCCCTTCCCGGACAGGCCTCTCCGCCTCCTTCGCTCGAAGGTAAGCCCTTCACTCACAGAATGGTAATCATCATAAGCGAAGCGAGAACCCGCGCCGCCTTTTTGTGTGTGAGCCGGGAGGGGGGGTCCTTTTGTGCGGATCGGGGGAGGACGCCGGCGGCGGCGGCGGCTTTTTCTCCGGGCTTGGTTGGAGCTGCAGCTGCAGCAGACCGGGAAGGGGGGAGGGCGCGAGGCAAGCCGCGGGCGGGCGGGGGGAAGCGAATGCAGGCAGCCCGAGCACCGCCGCAATCCTCCTCAGGGGCGGCCCCCTCCTCTTTTTTTTTTGCACGGGGTGGGAGGACCAGGCCAAAAAAGCCGCAGGAAGGGCTCGCGGGGAGAGGAGGGCTTGTTGGCGACGGCTTTTCTCCGGAGCGGTTCCGGGGGTGCCCGAAGCGAAGCCCCCGATTGTGCCAATCCCGATGCCTCCGATCCTGGGCGGTGGGCGCGAGGGAGGGATTGGGAAGGGTTGCGAGGAAGGGGGCACGCAAAGCGGGTGGGGGAAGCAGCGCGTGGCTGGAAGTTCCCGGGTCCCTTATTTTGTAAATCTGCCAGAAAAGAGGGGGGGCACTCAAAATCCCCCCATCCCCTTTGTTAAACGTGGAATACTTCAAAATCTGACGCCTCGCTCCTGGTTTTCTGTGGAATGCAGGGGCCAGAGGTTATCATAATTAATTAGCAGCTGTTTTAATGGATGATCCCCTGGGAGCGGAGGGGGAAAAAAAGAAAGGGAGGGGTGTGTGTGTGTGTGTGTGTCATTGCTGGCTTGCTAAAAAGTGAATGGATGTTACAAATGCTGTGTCTCTGTGTGTGGCTGTGTGTTAGGCCTGAGTATTATGGTTCCCAAGCCGCCTCTTCCTTGACATCTCGTAGCCTTTAAACTTAAATGCAACAATCAATTAAAAACAGAAGTATGTTTTCTCATTCTTTCAGTATGGAAATGTACCTGCTTTACTTGTGTTCAGGGAGAAATATTTATCAAGTAGTTCTTGGTCAGCTGTTCAATAATTTATCTAAGGGTTCCTGCTGAGGACTTTGTTAAATTCTGGTAATTAAAACACTTTACAGGCTGGAGAGGTGGGGGGGAATGGAATTGTCTTTATTTTTCTTGGCCTTCTGATAGTGATCAGGATTTTGTTTTTGGCAGCAACTGGGAAATGTTCCAGATCATGGAAGTGAAAGAGGCCACTAGTGATCCCTCTTTGCTGCTCTTACACTCCTGTACACACACACACACACACACCGGGCTTTACACACGTGACTCTGTGCTGCTTATTTACAGCAGATAAGCTTTGAATGTTGGAAATAACTTGTGAGGGGGAATGGTAAAAACAAAACAAAAAACCCACCCCAAATCATTAAAGTTAATGGTCACTTTCCATATTAAACTGGCTAATCTAATAAAACTGGCAGATTATTTGAAACTCTAGTCGAGTGAAAAATGCAGCTATGAATATCATTAAACATCTGTCCAGTGAGCAATTATAAATTGGGCTCTTAGAGCCTTGCATTTTCAGTTTGATGCCTTAATTTCTCAACTGCTTGTACACTTGTGCCATCCAAGCTGGGTTACAAAGTGTAGCATTTTACCTATGTGGATATATTGATAGCTGACCTTTTTTTAAAAAAAAAATAATGCTCCAAACTCTCTTATTAATTGCATTTTGCTAATTACGGAGGATATTATCACAATATATTAAGACATCTGTGAAGGAACTTGTGATGCAGACGAGGGTCCACTCAAGTCTTCCGTTCCATCTGGAAGTTTAGTTTTTGCTGAAGATAATTCTGTATTAGCCGCCCCCAGTCCGGAGGGCTCCGGGTTGGGACTGGTTGTTCTGCATGTTCGCGTCAGTTGAAAGAGTGCGCGTGCACAGGCAGGGGTGTCACAAGGAAGAACGTGTGGCTGGGGTGGGATTCTTTCTGTGTCAGTGTTTTTCTTGGCCACAGAATTGGTTCTGCCTTACTCCCCCATGTGCATTTCTAGCTTACTTCACTCCTCTTCCCCCCGCCCTGTCGAATTTGCTTTTCTCTTTAGTCGTATTTACTTCTCTGCTGTCAACGCACCCACCCTAGCATTTAGATCTGTTTCGCAGTCTACTTGCTGCTGCTACCACTTAAGAAGCATGGCCATGCAGTAGCCACCCTGCCAACAGAGGGGAGAAAATCTGAGTGCTTATTCGATTTTGTAGCCCACTCCATCCCAATGGACTTGAGGTGTGTGAAATACAGAGCAGATAAGACCACCTTCCATAAGCAGTAAGTGCCATCTGGGTATCCTTCATTAAAAAAAAAAAAATCTGAAACAATTTGACTGCTTGTGCTCCAACCAAGTTGTCATGGTCTATGTCAGTTGGTCTATGTCAGTTGGTCTATGTCAGTTGGTCCATGGTCTATGGGCAGATGGTAGATCTCCAGATGGTTTGGACTTCAACTCGCGGACCCCCCCCCTGCCAACATGGCCAGTGGTGAGAAATGCTGGGAGTTGAAGTCCAAAACATCTGGAGATTTACTTTCTGTCCAGCCCTGGTCAATGGCAGCCTTCCCCAACCTAGTGCCATCCAGATGTTTCGGACTCCAGCTCCCAGAATTCCTGACCACTGGCCATGTTGGGTGGGGCTGATGGAGCTGAAGTTCAGAACCTCTGGAGGGTGCCAGGATGGGGGTGGCATGAGCATTTAAAAATAATAATTAAGTATTACGTAAGTCGTGGAATTCCCATTTTAAGGCTATGGGGACTCCTTTGACACCCTCCTCGCTCGCTTCAAAGCTGTTGAGCCCCCCTCCATGACATCCGTCGAAACAGCAGCAGCTGGAGAGGCTGTGATGCTTGTCCCTGCAAAGACTTGGCAGGGCGGGCGGGAATAAGAGGGTGGGAATAAGGGGGTTCACAGGACTGCCCGCGGAGGTTCTCGAGCATGTGCTGTCTATGATATACAGGCCTGTGGCTCATGCTGGCTCAGCTTGTCTGAGCGTGGAAAGCTAAGCAGGGTCAGGCCTGGTTATTCCTTGGATGGGAGACCCCTCCTCTAGTTTCCTGCATTGAGCAGGGGGTTGGACTCGATAGCCTTATAGGCTACTTCCAACTCTATGATCTATGAAATCTATGAAATCTGCAATACGAACGTGGCATTTTCTACACGTACTATATGTACAGGACTCTGATTGGGGATGATATCGGTACAAAGGCAGAAAACATCCGGTTTCCACTTTCAGCTGACTTGAATATAGCTGTTATATGGGGACAGCAATAATCAGTAAACTGTTTTTTTAAAACAAATATTTGACAAAAGGGCAGACTGGTTAAGTAGTCAACAATTATGTAAGCATATGAGTAGGGTTTGACGTGCATCGTGTCTGTTAAATCAACCTGTTCAGTGAATAAATCTGCTATGCACCAGTGCCTTATTTCATTTCTAGGAGAGAATGAACTTAACTTGCATGCTTTTAATCTCCCTTAATTAATTAATCTTATACCCACAATCCTATATCTTTGTTTTGGGAATAGAACTGCCACCCTGATGGCATTCCATATATATTGTATGATTGGTGAAGGAGAGATCAGGAGGTGATAAGATGGATACATTAAAACATTTGCACCCAAATGTGCTTAGGAATTCATGCTGGCAATTCTCAGTGATCCGTGTCTTGATTATTGGCTTTGAAAATGGCAGTGGACCATATAAAACTACGTATATTTAGGGCAGTGTTCTCCAACCTTGGGTCCCCAGATGTTTTTGGCCAACAACTCCCAGCATGCCCCAGCCAGCTATGCTGGCTGGGGCATGCTGGGAGTTGTAGGCCAAAAACATCTGGGGACCCAAGGTTGGAGAACACTGATTTAGGGTTCTTTGCTTGCAGGGACAGTTCCAGTGAAGTGTTATCCCCAAAGCTCCAACTAGAATCATAGAAAAGGTAGAGTTGGAAGGGGCCTACAAGGCCATCGAGTCCAACCCCCTGCTCAATGCAGGAATCCAGGTCAAAGCATCTCTGACAGATGTCTGTCCAGCCGCACCTTGAATGCCTCCAGACTGGGAGAGCCCACCACCTCCCTAGGTAGTTGATTCCATTGTCTTATTGCTCTGACAGTCAGGAAATTTTTCCTGATGTTTAGGTGGAATCTAGGTTCCTGTAACTTGAGCCCATTATTCCGTGTCCTGCAAACTAAACGAAGAATAGCCTCCCTCTCCGCCCGTGGCCCAAGTCAGTTGTGCGATATCTCTTCATATATCTGGCGGACAATAGACAGTTCACATGTACTCTGTCTTAGCCAAAATGAGGCTACAGTAGTAACGAAGAGGCCTGCCTGCTCCTCGTTTCTTTGGACCACTCCTTGCAAAGCGGGTTTTGTTTTGTTTTTTTGTTGTTGTTCTAGTGCCCCATTTCCTTTCATCATTGCTGTGACTTAAAACACTTTGGGTGCAATCCTATGCAAGTTTAGACAGAAAAAAAGGCCTACGACTCCCAGCATGCTTGGAGTTGTAGGCCCCTTTTCTGTCTAAACTTGCATAGGATTGCACCTTTTAATCACTAAATTGCCTCTGCCCATAAAGATTGTGAACTGTACTTTGCTTAACTGCCACAACGTAGGTCCATTATAAATGTATCAAGTAGATTTGATCTGCAATAAAAACATGTACATATTCTTTAGAAGCATTTCTTTTCATTGTCAGCACAAGCTACATATAAGTCTACCACCCCATCTCAAAATTGCCTAAATTACACCTGGAAAGAACCAGGTGGCACCTTAAATACTAACAGGGCATCGTCCCTATACCACCCTGCACATGTCTGATCTCGTCTGATCTTGGAAGCTAAGCAGGGTCAGGCCTGGTTAGTACTTGGATGGGTGACCGCCTTGTAATACCAGGTGCTGTTGGGAGGGGCCATAGATGAGTGTGATAGAGCAGTGTTCTCCAACCTTGGGTCCAGGCATAGCTGGCTGGGGCATGCTGGGAGTTGTAGGCCAAAAACCTCTGGGGACCCAAGGTTGGAGAACACTGTGATAGAGCACATGCTTGGCATGCAGAAGGTTCCACGTTTGAGCCCCCGGCCCCCAGGTGGGGCTTGGAAAGAATCCTGTCAGAAACCCTGGAGAGCCGCTGCCAGTCAGTGTTGACAATACTGGATTAGACGGACCAATGCTCTGACTCAGGATAAAGCAGCTTCCTATGTTCCTAACACATTTAAGGCACAATCCTGTGCAAGTTTCGACAGAAAAAAGGCCTACAACTCCCAGCTATGCTGGCTGGGGCATGCTAGGAGTTGTAGGGCCTTTTTTCTGTCGAAACTTGCATAGGATCGCACCTTTATTCTGGCATAAGCTTTTGTTGACACTGTCCACTTCAGCAGATGCATGAAGTGTTAACCGCAAGAATGCTTTTGCTGCACTAGACTAACACGGCTGCCCTTCTGGAACCTGCAAAGAAAATGGCAACGAGAAACATTACAGTCATGCCTTGGATTGAGAGCATAATTCGTTCCGGAAACATGCTTGTAATCCAAAACACTCTTATATCAAAACGAAATCCCCTCCCCCAAATTTGTACAGAGATTTTTAATTTAAGCCGTACTACAGTACTTGTATTGCAAGACGTCGCTTGTATATCAAGTAAAAAATAAATAAATAAATATTTAAAAATTTGCTTGTCTTGCAAAATGCTCTCAAACCAAGTTACTTGCAATCCAAGGTATTACTGTATTTGTTTGCACATCTTCATGGAGCATCATTGACCCCTCTCAATGTGGGAACCTGTAAAACCCAGAGTCCCATAACTGTGACCTCTTATCTGTATTCCTTCACCAAATACCTTTCCCTTTTCCATTTTTGAAGATTGGCTGGGCATAATCTGATCCAAAATCTATCCATGCGTGTAGCGAAATTCCTGTCGCTCTAGAGAAGCGAAAGAACGAAAGGCTCCATGAAATTTACAAAGGTCCTTTCTATTGCCAATGTGGGAGTTTGGGTTTGTACTTCAGGTGGGTGGGGTGGCATCGGTTTAAAGTCCTGAAATTAGAGTGTGTGTGAAGAAATTAGTGTGTGTGAAGCAATCAGAACACCATTGCTGATTAGTAATTGCAATTTACAGCCCATTCATGGTTTTAGACAATATGACTAAAGGAACAGTTGAGAAATAGTTCAATCCTGTGTGATACCTATTTTCATCTGGAAACTAACCCTGTATGTGGTGCCAGATATTTCGAAAAGTGTTTAGCATTCACAATGCAGTCAGATTTTCAAAAGGTGGTCATTGGATCCTGTTTACTTAGGGCGAGGATTTAGGGACAGATGCTGCCGTGGCAGCTCTTACTCTCTAAACCAGTGTTCTCCCACCTTGGGTCCCCAGATGTTTTTGGCCTACAACTCCCAGCATGCCCCAGCCAGCATAGCTGGCTGGGGCCTGCTGGGAGTTGTAGGCCAAAAACATCTGGGGACCCGAGGTTGGAGAACACTGCTCTAAACCTTGAAGGTAAAAAAATTCTAATCCCATTTCTGTGTGCCAAGCATTATAACGTCCCTTCTCTTTAGACTTCTCTTACATCTGAAAGGCTGAGGGCCGACTTCTGCATGTTGTTCCTGTGATTGCCAAGTACAGTATACAAAAGTCTTGGCCCAAAGAGGCTTTTTTTGGACATGGCATTGCCTGGAGACTCTGCACACCTTTGGACGCTACGGAACACTTGAGTAGGCTGTAGCCCAGCCTTCCACAACCTTGTGCCCAGATGTGCTGGACTGCAACTCCCACAATCCTCAGCTAGCATGGCCGATGGCGTTTGGAGAGCACCAGGTTGGGGAAGGACGGCTATAGGCCGCTGCACCTCCCGCCTTTTCCTCTGCTTGGCCCTTTTGCCCACTCTCTGCCAATATAGCCTGTATGCAGCAGACAGGGACTGCATACACAGTAGTGCGAGGGCCCGTGCGCTCGGTGGCAGAGCCCCTGCTTTGTTTGCAGTGCAGAAGGTCCCAGGTTCGATCCCGGGCCTCCAGGTGGGGCTTGGAAAGAATCCTGCTGAAAACCCTGCAGGCCGCTGCCAGTCCGTGTTGACAATACTGGGCTAGATGGATCAATGGTCTGACTCAGTATAAGGCAGCTTCCCGTGTTCCAAGACTGTAATGTTGCCAAATAGCAGGCCTAGAAGGCCGTCGGGTCCAACCCCCTGCTCAATGCAGGAGAACAGATGTGGGCAGCCCAGACAGTCACCCATCCAAGCGCTGACCCTGGCTCCTACCTGCTGAGCTTCAGCATCTGGCCTGCATTATGTGCTCTCTCAACACCACCTGCCTGTCAGAGCAATTTCCTGAAAGACTCCTCCAGGTGGGGATCTAGGCCACCTTATGAGGGAGGCTATATCCAGTCACCTGTTTTGCGGAGGAATGACTGGTTGGCTCATCTTAATATCTGGTCCAGAGTGATGTGGAATCCAGGAGCGAATATCCAACGTGGATTCCTTGCGTTTTTGGCATCCACCAGTAGATCTCATTGTATATGAGATGTGCTCATTCAGGTGGCTCTTGATTCATTCTTCCGTTTTATTTCAAGAGGTTTTAACTTTTGTACAGAAGGGAACTGAATTTGTATTAAAGATTAGATGGATTCCCACTCAAAACTACCATAGGAACACACAGCCGCACAGTTGCGTCCCTTGAGACTTTTATTATACACCTGCCAGTGATGGGTTAAGTCATGGTAGCATCAAGCAGCCGGTGCTCAGCTGGGCACTGCTGCTGTAAGCTGCCTTTGTGTCTGGATAACCATGGCTGGAGGGCCGTGAGAGAGGAGGCATGATGATACCGATGATTTGGGAGTCTGCTCCAAGCATGCAGGATAGAAAAGGAGACCCTCAGCAGGAGCCTGGGTGTGGTGGAGCGAAGGTCATGGGCAGGGACATATTGGGATATATCAGCAGGGAGATGGGAGGGGGACAAGGTCATGGGTGGCTTTGAAGGATGAGAGAACATCAGAAGAGCCGTGCTGGATCAGACCAAGGGTCCACCTAGTTCAGCTTTCTGTTCACGCAGCGGCCAACCAGCCGCCCACGGGAAACCCACAAGCAGGACAGGAGTGCCACAGCACCCTCCCGCCCATGTTCCCCAACGACTGGAGTACATAGGCATACTGCCTGTGATACTGGAGGTGGCATATAGCCAAGCAGGACTAGTAGCCACCGATAGCCTTCTCCTCCAGGAATTTGTCCAATCCCCTTTTAAAGCCATCCAAATTGGTGGAAATCTTGCGGAAGTGAATTCCATAGTTTAACTATGCGCTGTGTGAAGAAGCACTTCCTTTTAACGAGGCTTGTGGTGGATCTGGGAGCGGACGGGGAGCCTGTGTAGGGACTTAAGGAGGGGTGTCTCGTGATAAGAGCATGGGGTTTTGTGCAGGGTCCAGCTTCAGTTCTGGTTGCTTCAGAGGCAAGCCCACTTTGCCTCAGGAAGTACCAGAAAAGGTGCTACATACCAGGCAGCACTTGCAGTTTGCAAAAGTGGTACCACAACTACAGGTATAGTGGCAGCCACATACAGTCTCATTCATAGGGGTTCCAGTCTGCACCAACGCAAGCAGGGCCCTGTGTGGTCGGCAGACCAAGGTGAGACAATGGAAGACCAGAAAAGAAAAGCTTGCAGTAGTCAAGGTGAGAGATGAGTTGTGTGTGGACCAGAGCTTTTGCCAAGAGGAGAGGACAGAGGACAGGGAGGAAGAGCTGTATTGCTTGCTTGCTTGCTTGTTTTGCTAATTATCTTAGATTTAATCGTGCTTAAATTTTTGGAAGCTTCCCAGAAAACAGTGGAAGGGCAGGATATAAATCATTCAAATAAATAGTTGAACTAGGCACTCCTGCCTGGAAGTATAGAGCAGAGATGCATGTCTGGCCACAATGCGAATGGAGCCCGCACCCATGAATGCTCCCCAGCGCCTTCGTGATTGTAAGGCAGGAACTTACATGAGACCTGGAGTTCGTTGTCCGTGTGGATTCTCGGTTGTGCTCTGTGCACACTGACCATGCCTTCTCTTTGTGAAAGCGATTGCCTGCTAAGTGGGAAGGGCTGTTTAAATCAGAGTTTCCCATTTTTCTATCCATGCCTCCTCTCTTCCATATTAAGCTTTTCAACTGTGTGGGGCTCTTTGTATATCTGTACCACACGTTGCAGCTGCAGAGTTGAAATTCCAGGTGGGCGTTTGTGTCCAGAGGCAGGAGGCCAGGTTCCTGCAGGGAATCTCAGAGTACCAATTTTATACTGTTGCTCTCCTTTCTTTTCTCTAGGAAAAGAATCTAGAAGAATAATGTATGTCCAGATGTCAGATGTTGTCTTGGATGTTTCCCATGGGGAAAAAATCATAGCTAGGTTCATGTTTTATACACCAAAATCTTCATAAGAGCATATCCTGAAATGTTTATAAAGACATTTGGTTCATAGAACTATGCCATAGAAAATATTAGCATGCAGTCTTGGATTTTTGTACGTAAATGTCTTTTTATAAAATCTCAATTTATTTTAGCCACAGTACATCTTGAATTGTATGTAAATTCAAAATATTGTATATGAGATGTGCTCATTCAGGTGGCTCTTGATTCATTCTTCCGTTTTATTTCAAGAGGTTTTAACTTTTGTACAGAAGGGAACTGAGAAACATGGTCCATTCATTTAGTGGTGGTGGAAAGAAGGGGTGGGTGGAAGTTCTGAGCGGTGCACTCTTCGGAAACCATGGTTATCTGGTACTTTACAATCTCCTAAGCATTGTAGCATCAGGAATGTATTTTTGGCAATTAGTTTGAGGTTTAAACCTATACTTCCTAGACCAGCCTTCCCCAATCTGGTGCCCTCCCAATGTGTTGGACTAGGACTTCCGGATTCCTGACCAGTCATGCTGGAAGGCTCTCTTAGATTGGGACGGGTGGTAGGCCATGCTCAGGTGTGGGTCTGCGGACCTCACAGGGCCTTGCTTGCATTGGTGTGGACTGGAACCTCTGTGTGTGGGACTCCACGTGGCTGCCGCTATACCTGCAGTTGTGGTACCACTTTTGCTGTGCAAACTGCAGCAGCCATGCATGTGCGCCATGTAGGGAGATGGTCCACTCTCAAAAATGGCACCTCCGTGTGAGTGTCGCCTAGTATGTAGCACCTTCTATAGTGCTTCTTGAGGTGAAGCAGGCTTCCCTCTGAAGCTGGATCTTGCACAGAGCTTCATGTGTGACCCGGGCTTGGGAAATGCAAACAGCCTGCCTCCAAAAACACAGTGTCTTTTGGTTTTGTTTCTCCGTAAACCAGGGGTGGGCAACTTGTGACCCTCCAGATGTTGCAGCCCACACAACTCCTACTATCCGTCACCATTGGCTAAGCTGCTGAGGTCTGATGGAAGTTGTAGGCCAAAACATCTGGAGGGGCACAGGTTGCCCAGCCCTGTTGTAAAAGCTGATGAGGGAGGGAGGGAGTGTGGCGGAGTGAGTGGTCCACCTTCTAATCACAAGGGATGTTTTATCAGGGACTTTCCAATGGATGCTCTTTGAGGGAAGGGATTATGAGTTGTCTCTTAGGTTTCTTGTTCTGTAGAAAGCAAGTAGGACGTCACAGGTTCTGTGTTGGGTTGGCATTGGGAGTGGGGTGGCTTTAAGTTCTGTTCGTTCATGATTTCAAAATCCTCTCCTTTCCCCTTCTCAATTTTATTTTATACTGTTTTAATGTATTTTAATGGAGAAAAATGTTTCAATGTATTTTATTCTGTTTTATCTTCTGTACATCGCCCAGGGTGGCCGGTTTGCCGGCCAGATGGGCGATAAATAAATGCAAATAATAAATAAATAAATAAATATTATTATTAATTCAACCCTTTTCTCAGACTTTTTTTCTTGCACTGAAAAATCTTTCTTCAGTGAATCACTCCCACCTCCCCCCAAATCTGAGGATTGTTGGTGCGTGTGTGCGTGAGCAGCAGAGTGCGTGAGCGCATGGGAGATTTAAAATCCTGTCTGTGTGCTAGCAGAGGCCTGTTATTCCACACACAGATCTTCCAGATCTCAGCTCCCCCCTTTTCGCAGCGTGCAGCAGTGTTGTGAAGATGCCAGCCCAGCCTGCCTGTAATCCAACTTGCTTCCAGCTTCCCCGTTTGCAGATTAATCCATGGAGTCAGGAAAACACTCTGTAACACCACAGGTCTAATTCTACCTGTTTATTCACTTAGCAAGTAAAGTTCTACAGAGTATACATTTCCTAGTTACAGTCCATGCTGCAGAGTATAAATGCATAGCAAGCATTACATCCAGTGGAGTAAGTTGAGCTTCACTCCACCTCAGCAAAGAAGTTACATTGTTGCAGTGACAAAAGTCCAGCAAGAAGAACAAAGGAGAAGAGAGAAAGCAGTCCTGCCTCTCTCGAAGATGGCTTCAGACAGAAAACAAGCTAGCACGTCATCAGAACATACAAACCATGTGACTAGCTCATACAGTTCTCACAGTCCAGAAACCACAGTTTCTAGTAAGACATAATAAACCTGTTTACTTCGCCATTCTGTCCCTACCATGTGTAAACAATGTGCTGCAGCTGGTAATGTGATACATATCACAACATCCCCCTTACAAGCTGAGTACATCTTGTTTCACATTTGCTCAATGAGGCCTAGCGCCATCATTAGCTTCCTGTGTCTTACTACAGGCAATGGTTTTGTGAAAAGATCTGTCACCATGTCCCCTGTTGCACAGTATTTGAGTGTTACCCACCCTTTCTGCACACAGTCCTTTACATGAGAGTAACGAACATCAATGTGCTTGGTTCTTGGCCTACATTTTTCATTTTGAGCCATGCTTATGCAAGCCTGGTTGTCTTCAAAAATTGTAACAGCCTGGTCTACTGGTATTTGCAAATCAGTAAACAGTTGTTTGAACCATTCAATCTCATTGCATGCTTGAGATAAACTGATGAATTCAGATTCTGCACTAGATACAGCCACACAAGATTGTTTTCGTGTATACCAGTCAATTAAACTTTTATCATACATGATCACAGTCCCACTTGTGGACTTTCTATCTGTTGCAGACCCCCAATCAGCATCAGTGTACACACAAAAACCTCCCTCTGTGTGTGATGACAATTTCAGTTTGCAATTCATGGAACCTTTTAAATACCGTAACACACGTTTCACAGCTAGCCAATCATACATAGAAGGATTTTGGGTTTTCCTGCTAAGTATGTTCACAGCATTGCTGATGTCTGGCCTACTCACATTTGCCAAATATAGCAGGCTTCCAATAACACTTTGATATTTCCCAATATCTTCAAATTCAGTGTTATCCCTGTGTTTCTGATATTCAAGAGTCATTGGAGTGGTAACTGGGTTACAATTCTCCAATCCATGAATTTCCAGCAATTTCTGAATTTTTCCACTTTGTTCAACCAAGAAAGAACCTTCCTCATCCTGGGATAATTGCATGCCAAGATAGTGTTGTACCAAACCTAGATCTTTCAGTTCAAAGTGTGCTTGCAATTCTTTTGCAATTTTGTCTTTTTGACTTACTGATTCTGTTATCAGCAATATATCATCAACAAAGACTAACAAATACACCCAATGTCCCAATTCTGTGTGACATGTGTACAGACAGTGATCAGCCTTGCTTTGTTTGAATCCCAAACTAATCAAAACTCTGTCTAATTTTTGGTTCCAGCACCTTGCTGCTTGCTTCAGCCCATATATGGATTTGTGCAAACGACATACAAGACTGGGATTTTCTACAAAACCTTTTGGTTGCATCATGTAGATTTCCTCTTGTAAATCACCATATAGGAAAGCAGTTTTTACATCAAAATGAAATGCCATCATTTTTCTTTGTGCTGCCAATTTCAACAACAATCTTACAGTTGCATACCTTGTTGGTGCAAACACGGAATCAAAATCTATCCCATGTTTTTGTGCAAATCCTCTTGCCACGAGTCTTGCCCTGTACCTTTCCACCTGCCCCTGGTGATTCGTTTTCACCTTGTACACCCATTTACAGGTGATGGCCTTGCGCCCTACAGGTAAAGATACCAGACTCCATGTTTTGTTGACATGCATTGCATTAATTTCATCCTGCATGGCTTCAAACCAATCATTTCTCACCTTTGGTTCCATGCTCTGGATTTCCTCAAAACTTTGAGGTTCTAAAGCTATTTTGAGAGCTTTATGTACAACAGTTTTGCCACTTTGGAATTCATCCTGATATCTAACAGGTGTTTTACGTTCTCGGGTTGAACGCCTTAGAGATTGTTCACCTCCCTCCTGTTCCCCAGATATCTGCCCAGTGGTTTGTTCTGTTTCAGAAACTTCCTGCTGTGTTTCAGCCATTGAATGCATTGGCAATTCCACCAGCTGTTTCTCATCATGTGTTTGCTCGTGAAAAATCACATCTCTGCTTAAAATTACCTTTCTGTGTTGTGGTGACCATAACCTGTAACCTTTTGTTTGTCCATCATACCCCAGCAGAAAACATTCAAAGCTTCTGGGTGACAGCTTTGTTCTGTTTTGAGCCTGTATGAACAAAACATTTGCACCCAAAAATTCGTATGTGTGCTATCTTTGGTTTCCTCCCATGAAACATTTCATATGGAGTTTTCCCCAGTTGTGGTGTTAGGTAATCTGTTCAGCAGATAATTTGCATTTGAAAGTGCATCCCCCCAGAAATGGTTTTTCAACTGTGAGTCAGCTAATTGAGCCCTCATCATTTCCTGGAGTGTTCTGTTGCGTCTTTCAGCTATGCCATTTTGAAACTGTGAGTTTGGGGCTGTGACTTTGTGCCCAATGCCCTCACTTTCCAAGAATTTCTTAAATTTTGTATTCATGTACTCTCCCCCACCATCTGTGAGCAGTTCACCTATGGGGTATTGTTTGAATCTGTTACCAGCCCATTTCACAAATGATTCAAATTTCTCTCGTACCTGAGACTTATGCTTCAGAAGATAAACAAATCCAAATCTAGAAAAGTCATCAATGAGAGTCATGTAGTATCTATTTCCCCCATAGCTTTCTTCAAATGGCCCAGCAACATCAGAGTGTACCAGCTCAAATATTCTTGTGCTCACTCTATCACTGCGTTTCTGAATGTTAGTCCTGTGCGACTTTGCCTGACTGCATACTTCACATTCCACATAATTAGAACAAGGTTTCATTTTCATGCCCTCACACAGAACCGGCATCTTCTCAATGCTCCTGTAATTAGCATGTGCAAAACGTTTGTGGAATAAATGTATACAATTATCATGAGGCTGACAATTTGCATACTTCACACTCTCATCATGTGTTACAAATGGATTTATAACATACAGAGAATTCTGCAAATCACCTTTTGCACAGACTGTCCCTTCACGTGAAATCACACATTTGCTGTCTGAAAAACACATTTCATAGCCATTTTGAGCTAATTGGGAAATACTTATCAGATTTGTGTCCAGTTCCGGAACAAACAATGCTCAAAAGTTGACCCAAAGTAGCAAATTCAATTGTTCCTGCTGCTGAAACATCTATTCATTTCCCGTCAGCTAATTCCACATGCTGACCTGTACATCCATTTTCTTCCAGAGATTGAAATACGTTCCTGGAGTTAGTCATGTGATGAGAAGCTCCAGAGTCCAAAACCCAAAAACCATTAGAAACCCCCACCCTTGCAATCAAACTTTTGCCCGTTTTAACTGCCTCTTCAGGTGTGTTTGTTTCCGGTTTGTTTCGTTTCTTTCTCTGTTTACATTGTTTTTCCAGATGATTTGTAGATCCACAATTAAAGTATTTTTTCACTTTTAAAGCAGTGGCTTGGGTAACTCCCTGCTTGTTGCTGCTCCCTTGGCTGTTTATCATCACATCAGCCGAGCTGTCTGCAAATTTACAGGCCAGAATTGTTTTTCTTTCCTTGGCGCTTTTCCCACTCAGAAAGAAGTTTGCCTGACACATATTCCTGTGAGAGCTGGACTGACCAGGGTTCAAAAGCTTCTCTAGCCAGTGACCTTCAGTCCCAGTCACGCAGGCGGAAGGAGGAGATAACAGCAGTTAATAAAGATTAAAGAGTTTATTTGTAAGACCCAATTACATGGGATTAAGGCAAACAATGCATCTCTTACTCACTACATCATTGCAGATACAAATCCAATACCCCAGTGGTAAGGCTAGATGAAGTGAAGTCCAGAACAAGACAAGTCGAGCAAGACGAGAGGAGTAAGAAAGTGAAGCTGTCAACAAGTGTGTCAGCTTTATACCACAGACCCTGTACCTATAAATAGGATATTACTCACCCCAGTTGTATAACCTATTCATCAACATGTTTACCCCAAATCTGACCAAGGTTGCTGAGTCATATCACCTTGAGACTATGTCTGGTGACCGGAGCCTTGTGTACAACAATTCCATTGTCAGATTTTGATCTGGCTGCCCTTCCATCAATGTGACAATTGTGTCATATGATGAGTCTAGATAACAGAATAGAAACCTGGTTCAATGGATCAATAGTCACCCCTTGATTTCTCAGTCTGTTAAACAAGTCCCGGATCGTACTCAAATGCTCTGGCATAGAGCCACCTGGTTGCAAGCTTAGTTTGTACAGCTTTCGTGCCAGCAAGATTCTGCTACCCGCTGTTTGCATTTGATACGTGTTCTGCAATACATTCCAGATCTCCTTTGCAGTGTTTTGAAACTGAATAAATGGCACTTGTGAGCTTTCAACAGATAAACAAAGAATTGCTTTGGCTTTATCGTCTCGCTCCTTCCATTCATTGTATGCCTGATCCCCCACTGCAATTGGATCCTGTGTTACTACAGTCCAAAGTCCCGCATGGGTTAAATAATGCTGCATCTGGAAATTCCATAGCACATAGTTCGAGCCAGACAATTTTTCCACGATTTGTGGATTCAGGGATTGTGCAACAGCCATTTCTGTGACTGGGGGATTTTCTTCCTCCTCCCCTCCAGAAATCTCAGCTTCGCTTTCTCCCTCCAAGCTGTCGGCCTTGGAACTTGCCTTCAAGCTGTCTAAGTCAGCCAGCCGATATCTCCCCCTTTCTTCCCCCTCCTTACCGGTTGAAGGACCAGGAGATATTTCGTCTTTGATGTCTTTCTCCTCTGCCATTAATCACTGCAATCACGGAGTCGAAGCTGCTGCTTAGCTGTGTTAGAAAACAGGTCCTGCTGCTGGAGCTGGCGCCGACCTTCGCCTGGTTCCGAACTGGTACCGGTCCAATCTGGTTCCAATTGGTTCTGGTTCTGGTCCAATTCTGGTTCTGGCTGGTTCTGGTTCTGGTCCAATTCTGGTTCCGGTCCAATTCTGGCTGGTTCTGGTCCAATCTGGGCCCATAACCCTGTTGGTGCGCGTGTGCGTGAGCAGCAGAGTGCGTGTGCGTATGGGAGATTTAAAATCCTGCTAGCAGAAGCCTGTTATTCCACACACAGATCTTCCAGATCTCAGCTCCCCCCCTTTTCGCAGCGTGCAGCGTGTTGTGAAGATGCCAGCCCAGCCTGCCTGTAATCCAACTTGCTTCCAGCTTCCCCAGTTTGCAGATTAATCCATGGTAGTCAGGAAACACTCTGTAACACCACAGGTCTAATTCTACCTGTTTATTCACTTAGCAAGTAAAGTTCTACAGAGTATACATTTCCTAGTTACAGTCCATGTGCAGAGTATAAATGCATAGCAAGCATTACATCCAGTGGAGTAAGTTGAGCTTCACTCCACCTCAGCAAAGAAGTTACATTGTTGCAGTGACAAAAGTCCAGCAAGAAGAACAAAGGAGAAGAGAGAAAGCAGTCCTGCCTCTCTCGAAGATGGCTTCAGACAGAAAACAAGTTAGCACGTCATCAGAACATACAAACCATGTGACTAGCTCATACAGTTCTCACAGTCCAGAAACCACAGTTTCTAGTAAGACATAATAAACCTGTTTACCTCGCCATTCTGTCCCTACCATGTGTAAACAATGTGCTGCAGCTGGTAATGTGATACATATCACAACAAGGATACCACTTCCACATAAATCACTGCTCCTGCCCTTCTGAAACTTTGCATGTTTCTTTCTTAGACTGCCTCTAGGCCGTCTGTCGTTCTCAGAGCAATGGTCATAGAATCATAGAGTTGGAAGGGTCCATTGAAGCCAATGGCCCAGTTTGCGTTATCAAAACAAGCCACCGTGGCTTAAGTAAGTCACAGTGGCTTATTGTGAAAAGTGCTGGTGTGATTTGCATAGTCACCATCCAGCTGCAGTTTATGTCGTTCAAACCTGGGCAGCATGGCTTGTTGGAGGGTTAAACAACCCTCAAATAACCCTACAACAGCCCATGGGTTATTTGAGGATTGTTTAACTCTCCAACAAGCCATGCTGCCTGGGTTTGGATGACATGATAAGCCGCAGCTGGGCAGAGATTATGCAGATTGTGCCCAGGATGCACCACGGCTCACAACAAGCCACGATAAAAAACAAGCCATGATCAAAACAAGCCACTGCGGCTTATTTATTTAAGGCACAGTAGCTTGTTTTGATCATGCAGAGTGTCCCATTGAGACCAACTGCAATGAGTCGTGCTCAATGCAGGAATCTAGTTTAAAGCATCTCTGACAGATGGCTGTCCGTGGTTGACAAGGAACATAGGGGGATAAGCATATCCTCGTTCAAAATGTAAAGGCTGATCTTGCACAAAAATCCTTGTACCTCTTCATCTCAAACTTGGCAGGCTTGATCCCCTCAGAAGGGGCAACTAACACTGCAAATTGCATCCAATTTTGCCAAAAAATAAAAGTGATTTGGTGGTTCCCATGCAAAAAAATCAAAATAGAAAGACACACGGCACAATAAACACTGCATCTATTTTTCAGAAATTTGGCAGGTGTAATCCTGTCCTAAGGCTTTACTACGCCTGCAAATTTCATCCAATTCAAAAAAAGAGAGAGAGAAAGGTTATCACTGTTTTTTGATTTCCCAGGATAGTCAGGGGAGGGACAAAGCCTCGAATTTCCAAATCTTGACTTGGGTTTGGCACCTGTGTTGAAGTGGATGGCCTCCGAATCGGTCGAAGCCAAATCGAGCCATTTTCTAAAGCATTGAATTGGGGTCCAAATTGAATCTTGTAGTCAGTGCACACCTCTATAATGGACACTCCAGTGGGGTTCATTGTTGGGAGTGAACCTGCTATAAGAGGTGTTGCCTACTCTTTTGTGTACCACGGAAGCATTTCTACCCTTTCCCTGGTGCAAAAGTAGAGGCTCCCACCTTGGGGAGCCTACTTGTGCCGCGGCAGCCCTCCGGTGAGGCAAGGTGAACCATGCATGGATTCAAGCGGCAGGTCGGGGTCCCGCACCTCTTGCCCCTCCTGCTGCTGACTTTTCTCCCTGCTCCCACTGCCCAAGGCGAAGAAAGCCAGTGTGCTTGACTTTTCCTCCTGACTGAGATGGCAGAGCAAGCGGCAACCTTTTGCGTCTATTCCCCCCAACCCCAATAGAAGAGTTGTAGCTACACAGTCACTGCTATTACAGCAACTGAGCAGTGAGAAAAAGGAGAGCGAGTGCTGTGAGCTTTTGTGCTATGCTGCTGCTGCTGCTCCTCTACTGCCTGCCCGGTTCTTAAGATCTTCTGGAGAGGCCCTTCTTTTCAGACCGCCACCTTCAGAGGCGTGTTTGGTGGCGACCCAAGAGAGAGCCTTTTCGGTGGCTGCTCCCGAGCTGTGGGACTCCCTCCCAAGGGAGGTTAGGTTTGCTCCCTCTCTACTGCCCTTCGGCTGGCAGGCAAAGACCACTTTATTCAGGAAGGCCTTTGGCCTCAAAGTGGGTCTGTTGGGTTGGGTGCTGGGTTTTTTTAAATTGTTTATTCTGTAATTGTTATGTTTTAATGTATTCTATTGTTTTAATCAATTTTACTTACGTCTGTAAGCCTCGAGTGCCAATTTTGGTGGGGGGGGTTTGGTAGAAAGGCGGGGTACAAATCAAATAAATAAAGAAATACACTTCGAGCCACAGTGGCACTGCCCCAGCCAAGCCTCACCCCTGTACTCAGGGCCATGGGAAAGAGAAAGCCGCAGGGCAGCCGCGCCCTGGCTTGGCAGTAGTGGCAGCCGCACTCGCCTTCCTCGATCCTCGGCGGGTCCTCGCCTGCCAGTCTGGCCGTGCTTCTGTCGCTTCTCAACAACCAAGTCCAGTGTGGAGACCTAAGTGGAGCTCTGAGTAGTCAGGAGAGGAGGTCATTTGTGCTGAGTGAGGAGGGGCGGGAGAAACAGGAGAGGGATGGCGTGTGTGTGTGTGTGTGTGTGTGTGTGTGTGTGTGTGTAAAACTAAAATCGGCTTTCTTTTCCCATGCTCACGAAAAACAGGGCAGGTGGGGTTTTTCATGAAGGAATTTTGTCAAATTGCACAGAATGAAGAGTTCGGAGGGCGGGGGGGGGGGCGGGTGAGGACCACCACAAGTGGTCAACTTCATTTTCAGCGCATAGGGGTGCTGCTGGCTTCTTCAAAGGGCAATGTCCTTGAAAGAGCTGCACCTTGGCAGTGTTTTGGACGGTGCAGTGGGCAGGCGTCCAGTGCTGGAAGGGTGTTTTTTTGTTTTGTTTGCTTTGTAATGAAATGCACAGGGCCCTGTGCCCACATTGCTTGCTCCTTCTCCCACATTAGCCAAATCACAACATGTCCCTAGCTTACTTCTGAGCAATCATGCTTATTTTCTTGTCCATCAAGAATTCTTGGTTGAAAGGACTGTGCTTCTGTGCACACTGACCTGGGACTGAGCCCCACTGAACACATATAATTATGCGTTGGATTGCACGGTAAAGGCGTTTAAGGATTTTTGCTTTTGCTTACATTGAAGTGTATGCATCACACTTTTATTTGTGCACATGTATAGCTGTTGCTTCACATGTACGTAAAGCGTCACCCTTTGTGAACAGGGTGTTAAAGTAAGGAGGAACATAACATCTCTCCCATTGTGTGAGAGATTTTCTTGTTGAGTACCTTCAGATGACGCTGTCTACCTTTGTTTGTTGGTGTGCGTGAAGTGAAGGACTCCCCTTTAGTAGGAATGCCTCTAAGCATGTACAGAGCATTTCTCCTTCAGTCATACATACTTGCAAGACGGTGCTACGTAAGTAATGCCATGATCATTATTACCAACTTTCAACCTGTGCGCATAGTTACAGATGCTCATTTTATATTCTTTTTTCATGATATATTACCAGGGTGACCAAACTGCCATTATTTACTCTAATGCGCTGGCTGGGGCATGCTGGGAGTTGTAGGTCAAAAACATCTGGGGACCCAAGGTTGGAGAACACTGCTCTAGTGACAATTGGCCACTAAAAGGGAAGATAGGCAAACAGATAAACAGTCAATGCAGGGAGAAAGATAGCCACTAGTTACAGCATCCTTTGCCGGTCATGCTGGGAGTTGTAGGCCAAAAACATCTGGGGACCCAAGGTTGGAGAACACTGCTCTAACATATGTAGCAGGAGTTATAAAGCACAGAGTAAGGCAGTGATGGTGAACCTATGGCACGGGTGCCACAGCTGGCACGCAGGGACCTCTCTGTGGCCACTCGAGCTATTGGTCACCAGATCGCGAAAAGACACTAATGATCTTGTTCTTTCTCACAGTGTGGATTTTATTCTAGAATTCCTGTTACAGAATTCTTTTCTACATTGTTATCACATTTAAAAGATTTTGAAGAATGATGCACAGAGCATGGCTTGGATGTAAAGCCCTAACAGTTGACCTGAGTGCTGCATGTGTTGCTCTCAAACTAACGGAGTATGAGCCAAGATTTGACAAATTATCAGCATGCATGCAATAGCAAAAATCACATTAATTGTGCAAAAGCATGCCCGATGTAAACTTTTACCTAATGCAGTGTTTGCAGTCCAAGACATAAAGTGTTTAAAATGTGTTAAGCACATTTCGTTTTCTTGTTTATCTTGCTCATCCTAGTACAGGTTGACTTTTACTTTTACTAATCCGACACCTGTAGAAGCAGGGAAAGGACCCGGAGTAAAGCTTGCCCCATACAATTTCAGTCTGGCATAAAATCATATTACAAGTTGAGAATCCCTTATCCAAAAATACATGTGCCTAATTATTTAAAAAGTTTGTATAAATTCCCTTCAGGCTATGTGTACAATGTAGTACTATAATAATTTTTTGAGTTGATTTTTTTTTTCAACAAAAAACTGTTTGTATCATTGAAAGCTCTGTTATTGTGTTTTTCTTTTAAGACAAAAGATGTTAATTAGTTCGGACAACTGTATGAGTTGTTTTTCTAAAACTAAAACCTCGGTATTCAGGTTTAATTGCAGTGTTGGCACTTTGAAATAAATAAGTTGGTTTTGTGTTGCAGTTTGGGCACCCGGGCTCAAAAAGGTTCGCCACCACTGGAGTAAGGGAAGAGAAATGTTCACTGTGTGTTTCACAACTGAAATAATACAATATTTCACATTTATATAGCACCTTTCAAATGTTTTATTTTATTTATTTATTTATTTCATTTTTATACCGCCCAATAGCTGAAGCTCTCTGGGCGGTTTACAGCAATTAACAAGACAGTCCCTGCCCGCAGGCTTACAATCTAAAAAGACACGACACACAAGGAAAAAGTAATGGGGAGGGAAGAAGGGGGAATTCCCCCCCAAAGTAATTTCTCTATCAATATAAATGGTAGGTGAAAGAAAAGGAATATACTAATAAACTATATTTGCATCTGATAACAAAATCAGGTACAATGTACAAAACCAGATCATTTGACCATAAAAAGCTATTTTAAAAGTTTAACCTTTTCCTTTGAGAGTGCTTCATGTACAGTATCTTTGCAATCCTTACAACAGCCCTGCATAGTAGGTCAGTATTATCTACATAAGCAGGTGGAGCAAGAGGGCTCAAGCCACCTACAGTGTCCTGGGCCCAGATAATCCTGTCGACACCCAGGCTGTGGCCTTTTTAGTAGCCGGCAGCTGCAGTTTCCCAGGCAGAGAGCCTGATGAGGCTCGGGGTGAGGATGGGGGGATCAAGGCAAGAGGCCTTACAAAAACATGCCCCTTCTTTCCCGGGTGCGTGGGGCAAGGGCAAGGCACGGAGAGGCTTGGGAGGACCGGTGTGGCGCAGCGGTGAGAGTGCTGGACTGGGACTCGGGAGATCCGGGCTCTAGTCCCCACTTGGCCATGGAACTCTGTGGGTGACTTTGGGCCAGTCACTGACTCTCAGCCTAACCTACCTCACAGGGTTGTTGTGAGGATAAAACGGAGAGGAGGAGGACTGTGTAAGCCGCCTTGAGTTCCTTGCAGGAAAAAAAGGCGGGGTATAAATGTAACAAAATAAAGAAAGAATAAAACAATGGCCCTGATGGATGATGTCTTTTTGTTTTGCATTTTGGAGAATATAGTATGCACAGCTCTTCTGAGCCCTTGGCAGTTGCAGAGGAGGGGACGGGAAGCATGTGCAGATGATGTGTGTGGTGCGTGTGCGTGTATGGGCTGTGGTGTGTGTGTGTGTGTGTGTGAAAAAGTGTGTGAAAGGTTGGGTGTGGTAATGAAGTGATTGTGTTCTGAGAAGAATCTGGAGGGGCACCGTTATCTATGCTGCCTCAGGCAGCAAAATATCTCGGGGGTGTGTGTGTGTGTACTTGTTTCACCATGGAAGCTCTGACACCTAGCTTCAACTGTTTTGGGAGAAGGGGTTATACCGATGCCCTTAATTCATGAGCTGCTTTTGATCCCTAATGGGAAGGCTGCTTAAGGCAGTGGGTTTCAAACTTTCTGCCATGAAGGAACTCTTCCCCCACTGACTCATCTGCCATGGAGTCCCTGTGGCCATATTCTAGGGCAGTGTTCTCCAACCTTGGGTCCCCAGATGTATTAATAGAATGTATTAATAGAAGTATAGCTTCCAAATCACGGGAAGTGATAATTCCCCTTTACTCAGCACTGGTTAGGCCTCATCTTGAGTACTGCGTCCAGTTCTGGGCACCACACTTTAAGAAGGATGTAGACAAACTGGAGAGGGTTCAGAGGAGGGCAACAAGGATGATCAAGGGACTGGAAACAAGGCCCTATGAGGAGAGACAAAGAACTGGGGATGTTTAGCCTTCAGAAGAGGAGACTGAGGGGAGATATGATCGCACTCTTCCAGGACTTGAAGGGATGTCACACAGAGGAGGGCCAGGATCTCTTCTCGATCATCCCAGTTTGCAGGACACGGAATAATGGGCTCAAGTTACAGGAACCCAGATTCCACCTAAACATCAGGAAAAATTTCCTGACTGTCAGAGCAATAAGACAATGGAATCAACTACCTATGGAGGTGGTGGGCTCTCCCAGTCTGGAGGCATTCAAGGTGCAACTGGACAATCATCTGTCAGGGATGCTTTGACCTGGATTCCTGCACTGAGCAGGGGGTTGGACTCGATGGCCTGGTAGTAGGCCCCTTCCAACTCTACTTTTCTGTGATTCTATGATTCTATGTTTTTGGCCTACAACTCCCAGCATGCCCCAGCCAGCTCTGCTGGCTGGGGCATGCTGGGAGTTGTAGGCCAAAAACATCTGGGGACCCAAGGTTGGAGAACACTGTTCTAGGGAGCACACACGGTGCATAGAAGCCATTGGCCAGGCTGCTTGGCCCCCACCATCCTGTTGAGAGTGTGCCCAGCACTCTCTGCAGCTGCTCCTTGCGGGGGAAGATGGATAATGGCAGACACACTGGCCCAGTTAGAACGCAGTGCTACACCAGAGTTCAGTGTTACAGGATGGAATGAGCTGGTTCAAGCTTCCCAGTCGCCTCTCCTCCGAGGGACAATTACCTGGAAAACAGGTAATTAATTACAACTTTGAAACTGCCAAGCTTGCCTAATATTGTATTTGCAATTGGCATGCGTTCATTTGCACTAAGGAATTTACAAAATGCAAGATTTTCCGTGGAGCAATAAAGCACCAGAAAATTGTCCACCCCACATCACTGCTTTAAACTAACCACAGTTTCCGTGATGGCTGAACCGGGCCATGCTTTAGTTATTTTAAACTATGGTTTATTGAAACATGGCTTAAACCCCAAAGTGGATGTTTTCAGTCTCCTCCTTGCAGCTGCATCAGAAGAGGACGGGGAGGGCACGATCCTGTAACACTAAGCTCTGGTTTAGCATTATGTTGGGATCGGGTCACTGTCTTTCCGAGCAGCTTGAGGGATCCCAGGGTTCTCCGGGGCACCGTTGTGAAAACCACATCCGTAAGGATATTAGCTACGGTTGCGGTGCAGTAGAGCTGAATAAAAAGATGGGATATCCTTAAGGAGTGTGGAATAAATGTAGTAGTCTTGAAGAAATGGATTATTTCATGTTTCAAGTTGTCAGAAATGGATCTTTGCATAAGATACTCAAAATTTAGGCAAAGCTTTTGCGGAAAATGTATTATAGCATCCATTTCACACCTTCTAGCAGTATTGTCTTTGCTGATATCCTAACATACAGGCAGGTACTGATTCATTTCTTCCATGCTTTTTTTTTTTTTTTTAAGTGGGGGGGGCACTGATAAAGAACGTGCAGTGGGGCTTCTCCATAAGCAGGTTGCATTTACTGAACACTGTGGGGTTAGATCAGCCTTCTCCAAGCTGTTATGCTCCAGATGTTTTGGACTTCAACCCCCATCAGCCCTAACCAACATGGCCAATGGCCAGCAATGCTGGGAGTTGTAGTCCAAAACATCTGGATGGCACCAGGTTGGAGAAGGATGGGTTAGATCAGTGTCAGCGTAGCTTGGCTGGGGCATGCTGCGAGTTGTAGGCCAAAAACATCTGGGGACCCAAGGTTGGAGAACACTATTCTAGTGTACTCAAATGAGGCCAGGCGTCTCAGATCATAAGGTGTCTCAGAGTGGCCGGATGTCTGGCCAGATGGGCGATTCATAAATATAATAAATAAATAAATAAAAACATGAGGAGATCCCGATTGGGTCAAACCAAAGGGCCTTTCTAGTCCAGCAGTATCCCATTTCTAACGGTGGCCTTCTGTTTCTAATAGATGTGACAGGGAAGCGGGACATGAAAGCAACTGTCTTCTCCCCTGCTGCTCCCCCCCCCCGCAACTGGCATTAATTGGTACGCTCTCTGAACACAGAGGTTCTGCTCAGCTACCAGTGGAAAATTTTTTCCAGTGCTTTATTTTTCTGCAGAAACATTTATTTATTTCATTTCTATACTGCCCAATAGCCAAAGCTCTCTGGGCGGTTTACAACCGTTTTCTATTTCATAAGTTCATCAATATATGAATGTATGCCAACTGCAAATACAATATTAGGCAAGCTTGGCAGTTTCAAAGTTATACGTCGCTGTGTGGTCGTCAACAGATCATGCACAGTTATTTGGGTTGCTAAAATTGGTTAGTGTGTCAACAGTTTTCAGTATCTTTTATTTCTTCCCCTTTAAATCTAAACAGTGGAAGGGAAGTACGCGCTACTGTCTTTAAATTTTTTCAACTATTCCAATATTTTTAAAAGTAATATAACATTTAAATCACATTAAGAGTGCTTTAATTTTTTTCTTCAAATATTTCAGATCAAATACTTGTGGTGTACTGTGACAAAAAATCGACACACAGTCCTTTTAAAAGCTTTGCTGTTCACTAAATACCAGTAAAATAAACATGTTCTAGGACAGGTACAAAGTAGTTCTCCAGATGTTTTGAACCTCAACTTGCCGCCTTCCTGACCATTGGCCATGCTTGTAGGGGCTTCTGGGAGTTGAAGTCCAAAACATCAGGAGATCTGCCTTCTGCCCATCCTGCTCTAAGGCTTCAGATTATTTTTTTCAGGAAAACCCACAATTCTAATTATGGCTAATGCCCATCAATAGACCTGTCCTCCCCCACAAATTTGTCTAGTCTCACTTTATGCTGGCTCAGCTTGTCTGAGCGTGGAAAGCTAAGCAGGGTCAGGCCTGGTTATTACTTGGATGGGAGACCCCTCCTCTAGTTTCCTGCATTGAGCAGGCGGTTGGACTCGATAGCCTTGTAGGCCCCTTCCAACTCTATGATCTATGAAATCTATGAAAAATAAACCCACTGGAGTCCATGGCCATCACCACCTCTTGGCTATTGAGTATCTTCTGTCTTCATTAGGTCTAAGTGAAGCTTGAGGCACATTTACTGTCTCGAGCATCAAATGGATCTGAATATATATTTAAAAATAACATTGCATTTTTTTCATGCTTCTGCACAATCTCTCACAAGTGCCCTGCACTTTGGAACTTCAACCATCTTCCTGCCAGCTGCAGACCCTGGAAAACTTGGCAGAATTTTGTGTCTGGTACAGTTTACAAAGAAAGGATGAGTCTTTGATGCAAAAGGAAGTAGAGACGTTGTGAGAAGCTTATTTATTGGCATTAATTTTTTTTATTAGTCACATCAGTATCCACCGGCAGTAGGAGAACCTGGAGAAAGAATATTAAATCTTCAGAAGGTTTTTTTTTTTTTTTTAACTTCTTTCCAGAGCTTGCATTTTTCATAAGTAACTTGTGAGGCTTGAAATCTAAAGCTCCCAGAGCCTTTTAAATGTCTTCAGAAGTACTACTAAAGCTTTAAAAAAGGCTTTTTTCTTTCTTTTTAAAGCTGTGCTTAGTTTCATAAATCAAGAACGGTCCTCTTTGCTGCCTCATTAATAGAACAATCCTATACATGTCTTTTCAGATGTAAACCCCCATTTAATTTAGTGGGGCTTACTTCCAGGTAAGTGGATATAGGATTGCACCCTAAATGACCTGAATTTCTTGGTCTTTGGCCTGGTCAGTCAGTTTCCCTACCAGACTCCAATGTAGGAACAACTGTTTCCTCTGGCTTGGTGTTTTCATTTGCATTTGTGAATGAGCCGTCACAATTGAAAGTTGCCCACCCCTGCTGTAGAGGAAGAGCAATTGACATATCAGTAAATGAATTTAATGAGATGTTCTTTCTCAGTGTATAATAATAATAATAATAATAATAATAATTTATTTATTTATTACCCACCTCTCCATCTAGACCGAGGCGGGGAACAGCAGAAAATATAAAATACATAAACTAAACAACACAACACATACTATTAAAACATCCTAAAAATACCTTAAAACATCTTTAAAACATCTTTAAAACTTCCTAAAGGCATCCTAAAATTCCGCCGGATAGGCCTGCTGGAAGAGATCAGTCTTTATGGCTTTTTTAAATTCCAAAAGACTGGTAAGTTGACGAATCTCCTCCGGCAGGCCATTCCATAATCTGGGAGCAGCAGAAGAGAAGGTCCTCTGGGTAATACTTGTTAGCCTAGTTTTGGCTGACTGAAGTAGATTCTTCCCAGAGGACCTGAGTGTGCGGGGCGGATTGTATGGGAGAAGGCGATCCCGTAGGTAGCCTGGACCCAAACCATGTAGGGCTTTAAAGGTAATAACCAACACTTTATACTTCGCCCGGAAACTGATTGGCAGCCAGTGGAGTGCTTTTAAAACTGGTGTGATGTGGGCACCCCTAGGTGTACCAGTAATCAGTCTGGCTGCTAGTTTAGTTTCTAAAATGAAAGTGCTGGTCTTGACCTTTCAAACCTAAATGGTTTGGGATCAGGTTGTTTGAAGGATCACCTATATATACATATATGAACCATATGAACTTACCCATACAGTACCATCATCATCTGAGGCCCTCCTCCAGGTGCCTACTCCAAAGGAAGTTCAAAGGATGGCAACAAGGGACGGGGCCCTCTCAGTGGTGGCCCCCCAATTGTGGAATGCTCTCCACAGTGAGATCCGTTTGCTGCCACCATTGTCATCTTTATGGCACCAGGTTAAGACTTTCCTCTACTTCCAGGTATCTGATGGCATCTGATGAGTCTTCTAAATTTAGTTGTTTTAGAGTGCAATCCTAAGCATGGCTGGGGCATGCTGGGAGCTGTAGCTTTTTTCCTGTCTAAACATGCATCGGATTGCACCCTTACAGGATCTTGGCATTTTAAATTGTTTTTAGCTGTTTTTATTTTTGTATGTTTGAACCCTTGGTATAAGACACCCACTCTGTTTTAGAGAAAGGCATGTGATGATGATGATGATGATGATGATGATGATGATGATAATAATAATTTAAAAAATGGTTCTGTCTCAGCTACCCTTTTTTAAAATCTCTGTGTGCCTTCCTCTGTCCTCCTTCTCCAGTCACTCAATTCCATTCCCCCTCCCACCCAGTTAGCTCAAGTCTGTCAATACAGTATTCACTGCCACTGAATGATCATTGGGCTGACTTGTGGGCTCCTCCCACCTTAGGATTTTTTTCTTAAGATTTTTCATACCCCTGCAGATCTGCTGATATCCCTCTCCTGTGCATGGGTGCTGTGGTTTTGGAAACATTTGCTTGAGCCTGGGAATACTTGAATCCGTATTAGAAGGAACGTTTCCACTTGTGGCGATGAAGCCCCTGACATTGACTGAGCGTGAGGGCGCAGAATGTTCATGAACATTCCCAACTGCTCGAGAACAAGCTGAAGGAAAATCTGCAGTCCAGCTTCTGTGATGGATGGAAAAGTTGGTAGTTTGCATGGGATTAAAAAGATATCAAGCTCAGGAAGTGGACGGGTGAGGGAGGTGTGAGGACTGTAGTGCAGGAAGTCGTGGGATTGCTGAACCTAGACCCTAACAAAACTCTGTAGCTGTATAAATGGCATACCAAGGGATTTTTGCCAGGTGTGGCCTTACTGTCATACAGCATCATGGCCTGACAATCAACAAGGCACAAGCAGGTGTTGAGGCTGTATTTCACATATTAATCCAAGCTAATTAGCTAATTCTTTGGCTACAGGCTGCTAGGCTGTTTTGAAGTACCTGCAGGTGGCGTCAAGAGCCCATAATGCAGGCCACATGCTGAAGCTCAGCAGGTCTGAGCCGGGTCAGTGCTTGGATGGGTGACTGCCTGGGCTGCCCACATCTGTTCTGCCTGGGGTGCCCACATTGAGCAGGGGGTTGGCCTTATAGGCCCCTTCCAACGCGACTATTCTATGATTCTAAGAGCTAACAGGTGCTGGGAATTAGCTGTGTAGATGTGGAGCTGCCCTTCAGCCTCTCTTTCTCCAATAGCTGCAAGCATCTTTGACTAGGAAGCCGGCATCCATAGCCCACTTGGAACAGCACATGCCTTTCCTGGGTCTTCCATATCCACAAAACAGGAAGCCTTTTGATGTATCTAGTCTGCCAGAAATACCTAACACTATCCCCTTTTTAAATAACATTTTGATAGTCCCATCTCCTAGCCCCTAACGACGAGAAGAGGTCCCTGTCCGTCCGTCCCCATGTCTGTGCCACTCCTCTGACTGGTGAAATCTGTTAAGCTATCACCCTTGCCTGCCCCCCCCACCCGGCAGCCAAACGTAATAAAAATGGAATATGGTTCTTTATTCTTTGGTCTCTCTGGTCACCACCTCCTTTGACCACCTGAAGATGCTGTGCATGTTGCACCTTTCCAGGTTCTCCTGCGTGGTGAGGTATTTTACTTGAAAGAGTTTGCCATAGGTTAGCAAGCTTTTTTACCATTTATTATTTTCAAATACCTGCTGGGCTTTCCTTTTTTGTCTCATCGTAATTCTTTAATAAACACTTCCTTTCAACTTGAATCTGAGCTTTGAATGTAAGCTCCTGATGATCCAAAGAGAGGCTTCTCACTCATCTACCTATCTTTGCTTATTTGCACCTAAAGAGCCAGAGTGGCGTAGTGGTTGGAGTGTTGGACTGGGACTCGGGAGATCCGGGTTCTAGTCCCCGCTCGGCCATGAAACTCACTGGGTGACTTTGGGCCAGTCACTGACTCTCAGCCTAACCTACCTCACAGGGTTGTTGTGAGGATAAAATGGAGAGGAGGAGGAGGATTATGTAAGCCGCTTTGGGTTCCCTGCAGGAAAAAAGGCGGGATATAAATATAATAAATAAATAAATAAATAAATAAATAATAACGGATAGTAAGAGGAAAGCAGATTACTTCAGCTAGTCCTCTACCTTTTCCTAGACAGAGAACTGGCTTGTCCCCTTACGCAGGGTTAGAGGGAAAAGAGGGTGTTGTGGTGACTTACTCTATGTACTTCAGATAGAAGTGTGCACAATTGGCCTGCCTCACAAGGCAGTTGTGACACGGTGAATCACTGCTGCCAGGAACTAGTTAATTCTTGATGTTGAATCTTGTGGCTATTAAAACACATGCAACATCAAATGTTTTAACTATGTGAAGTGAATGAAAAACAGCCCATACAATCAGTCCAATCAAGCATGATAATATGGAATAAAACTCATTAGCTGAAAGAATGTGCATGTTTCTCACAGAATGAAAAAATCTTGGTGCCTTTATTCCTAAATTGGATAGGCTAAAGAGTTTCTCTACCTGTCAGACCAGCAGCAAGAGCCAAAATAAATATTTTCCTTCACCCTGTTAACTTCCATCTCTCCATAGCATCCCAACTTGGCTTTATTTATTTTTTTAAAAAATTAAATTTTTATTTTAAATTTTCAAACAATATATAAAAAAACTAAATAAGTCCTAAACTAGCTTTGCTATCAATAACGGAAAAGGTGACCGGTCCTCAAAACGTTAAAGAATTAATTATAAATTTGTTAACGGCACGTAGATTAATGATAGCAAGGAAATGGAAAATTCAGCAAGTTTTCACTATTACTGATTGGTATAAAGAAGTATGGGATATGGCATTGAATGATATGTTGACTTGTAATATCAAATGCAAAAGGGGTCAATTAAAGAAAAATATTTTTAAGGATATTTGGGGTTTATTTTTGGAATATGTGTTAAAAAAGGGGAAAGGGAGTTTACCCTGTCAAGATATGTTGTATTTTTGGAATAATGAACAATTATAGAGTTATTGTATTATTTGGTCCCATGGTGATGGGAGCACTATATTAGTTATATGTGTGTGTTATTTTCTTTGTATTGTTTAAAAATTTTTAAAATAAAAAATAATTAAAAACAACAACAACAACAACTAAATAACAAACCCAACTTTGTTAAAGTTAACTTGGCTTTATGTTTGAACAGATTATCTAAGGAAGCCTTCCCTAACATGGTGTCTTTGGCCTACAACTCCCATCAGCTGCAGCCAGAATGGCCAATGATCAGGGATGATGGGATTTGTATTCTAAATAGAAAGACTGATGTAAGGCATGGTTTTTCAAACTTCCATCCTCAAGGAACTCTTTGTACGTTGATCTGCCTGTCAGGGAGCGTCTGTGTACTTCGGAGGATTCCCAGGGAAAACATTCCAGGACAGGCTTCCCCAGTGTGGTGCCTCCAGAGGTGTTGCACGGCAACTGTCATCACCCCCAGCCAGCATAGCCATTAGCCAAGCGGGCTGGGAATGAAGGGAAGTGTATTTCAACACTTCTGGAGAGTAATGGGTGTGCTAGAATGCGCACTGTTGGTGCCAGAAGCGTGGCATTGTCCTTCCTAAACTGAGAGTTCAGTGTGGCTGTGAAGCATTGAGGCCTACACAGGCTTGAGTTAGTTTGAAGCCTGTAGGCCCAAACATCTCCTGATGGGTGAGTTTCATTTTCCCCTCATGGAGTTAAAGTTTCCTTTTCATTGAGATTAGTCTCCTTTCCCCCCAATGGAGTTAAGTTTCATTTCCCCAGTTGTAGGTCACATGACTGTAACCTTCTAGTTCTGTGAGAGTGTATATAAAGGGGAGGCAGAAGCGGCAGGGGGGGAGAGAGCAAAGTTGGAGAGAGAGCGCAGCTGTGTGGAGGAGAGGTTCTGCAGGCACCAAGAAGCAGAGAGCAGACAGAGAAGCTGAGTCTGAATATCACTGAAGAATGCAGAACAGCCAGGGCTAGGCTGGAGAAGGAATCTCTTAACTGAGGCTTACAGGTGAAAAACTTTTAAGTAGCTAGGATAGAGAGAACTGTGTTATTCTTTCTTTTATTTCTATTATACCTACTTTCTGAAAGTATACAGCTCTATTTGTGTAATTACCCTAAGTTGATGTGGATTTACTATACCAATCTTACTAAAGTAAACAGTTATTGTTAAGCTTTACTTGTCTGGAGTGTCTTTTGCACCACGCCTAAAGCCTAATCCCACGTTACTGGGAAGAGAAGGTAAAAGGCAGAGAATTGGCATCCTGATACAGGAGGGGCTCTTAAAGAGGCAAAATATATTTAAGGAGCTGATCAAGGTGTCCTGGTACAGGTAGAACCTTGACAGTGGCACACATACAAATAGGGTTGTCTCCTACTTTACTAGCCCTGCTGCTGTCTTTAACAGTGGCCTGATGTGCAGACCTTTGCCAAATGGAAGTTTTTCTTGCATGGATATAAAGTGATGGGGGAAGCTTCTTCCGCTTCACTTCCACATGCCAGTCGTTTGTTGCTAAAGAAACAGGAGCAGGGCCAGTGGGGAAAAGGTGGGCAGGCCTAAGCCATGTACCTCCTACAGTTACACATTGGAGGGAAAGATCAGGATTGGTGGGCAAACTATCATTAAACAAAGTTTGTCTGCTGTTGCTCTCATCAAGGAGACCCTGATATGCTTTCAAGGAACTTCAGAACACCACAGAATGATCACAGAATCATTCAAACCCCTTGAATTTCTGCCCCCCTCCCAGTGCGTCCAAGCTGACTAACAATAAAACCCAAAATTTGAATGAAAACATAACATAAAAGCAGATAAATTAAAAACACAACAGTAAAAGAAATAAACAGCACCAACCAATTAAACTCCCCTTCAACAGCAGACCAGCTTATATGCCAAAGGCCTGCCTGAATAAAAAATGTCTTTGCCTGCCAGTGGAAAGACAACAGAGGGGTCCAAGCTAGCCTCCCCTGGCAAGGCGTTTCGGAGCCTGGGAGCAGCCACTGAGAAGGCCCTCTCTCATGTCCTTACCAGATGCGCTTCTGATAGCAGTAGGGTCCTAGGTCTGATGACAGGGCACCAGCTGCTCCCTTGTCAGACAGAGGGGTATTAGTCTTGGCACATTTCAGGCTGGTGTCCCATTCTGTAGTTACCTGAGGCTTGCAGGGGGAGCTAGTGGCATCTGATAGGGCCAGAAAGAGTCCAGCCTAGGTAGAACAGTCAAGTCTATGTTGGTGAGGCTGTGTTAAGTAAGCAGAATCTGGTCAAGGTAAGTACAGAAGGCATGGCAGTCTTAAGTAAAGGCAAAAGCCCTCTTGTGTAAAGAGTGGCTGAAACAGGACCATGGGTAGCTCAGAGGGAGTTTGGCTGGCTGGAACACTCTACTAGAACCATAGGAGGATGTTGTCTCAGCAGAAAGCGAAATCCAACTCAAACCTTATGTAGGCATCCACACAGTCTGTAGTGTGGTCAGCTCCACCACCTCTGGAAGAGCTGGCTGGACTCTTCAAGGGCCCTTGTCTGACTTTGTAGTCTCAGATTTCTGCTAGGGGTTCATCCTCTCATTCAGAGGATGATGGCAAGGCCATGTCTCCCACCCAGGCTGGGGGCTGAATACAGGACTGACTGACCTTCCCCTGGAAGAGCAGTCTGATCCTCATCCGAGCCTTCTCCTGTATTCTGAAAAGGCAGAGGGCTAGTGGGCATGACACCCAGCTTGCTGAACAAGTAACTGATAGGCCATTAGCTCTTATTGTATTGTTTTTAGCTTCCTTCCAACAAGGACAACAACCCGAGATAATGAAAACATTCTTTCAAAACATTCTTTCAAATAACCTCTTGTTTCTCCTCTATCCCCTTCCCTTTTCTCCAGTTCCTCCAAGCTCTCCCCCCACTGCATCATAGGAAATGTAGTTGATAGGGCCAAACTACAGATACCCCTGAGGGACAGACTTTCAGTACAATGATGAAAGCTCCAGTCTGCAGTTTGTAGCAAGATGGAAGAGTGGTGTTTTGCAGGCAGTTGGGTTAGTGACCACGCCCAGTGCGAAAAGATCTTGGGATGCAGTAAGGTAGCATAGGGTAGCCCTTCCCAGCCTGACACACTCCAGGTGTGTTGGATTACATCTCTCATCCCAGCCTGTCTGTGGATAATGGGAGTTGTAGTCCAACACATCTGCTGGAGGACACTAGGTTGGGAAGACCACAGTATGCTCAGACAAAGAAGCAATAACTGCTCTCCCTTTTGAAAATAGAAAATGCCAGCGGTTACTAAGATCTGTCTCTAGTGCGAATTGGAACTCATCGGTGCCTTGTAAGAAGGAAAATGTGGTAGTCCTTCTGTTGACAAAGGTGGAGATTGATTCCAGATGATGTACCTGGTATTGGATTAGAGGAAGTCAAATTGGGTATTACTAGTTGTTTGTTTTCCCCGTTATGGAGAGTTTTACCTTTGTACGTGGTAGAAAGTTTGCATGGTAGATTCTTGACTGTCCTCCTCCTGCACAGCTAGATTCGATATTCTCCCAAACAGAGGATAAACAGAAGTAGCCATGTTGGCCTATTTGAAGGATTCCAGGCAGCAATAGTGAAAACATTACTGCACCAGCCAACAATTCTTGCCGTCCCCTGCCCCCCCGCAAAGAACTGTAAACTTTTATAGAGAGCCAGCGTGACCTAGTGATTAGCATGTTGGGCTGGGACTCTGGAGATCCAGGTTCTAGTCCCCACTTGGCCATGAAGCTCTCTGGGTGACTTTGGGCCAGTCACTGACTCTCAGCCTAACCTATCTCACAGGGTTGTTGTGAGGATAAAATGGAGAGGAGGAGGATCATGTATGCTGTCTTGGGTTCCTTGGAGGAAAGGCGGGATATAAGTGAAACAAATAAAGTACCGTAATAATAATTTTTTTAAAAGCAAACGTGAAAAGCGCTGTAACAACACTTACAATCTAGTATTTGAAACTTGATGGGAGGCTGGTCAGCTCACTCACTTTGATCAAACCATGATTATCCAATTGTATTAGATTCCCCAAGGCATTATGAAGGGGTCCTGAGCTCAAGGTAGATTTCAATTATGCTTTATTTCTAACCTGCGCTTAGATCTGCTCCTGTTGGGTAACTGATGTGCTAGAAGGCAATGAATGAATGGTAAAGAACACAAATTTGAATATTTGATAATGGTAGTTTTATTATGATGTAAATATGTGAAATGGTCACCTCTCCTTGATGGCGTAAGCAGCAATGATTTGTTTTAACTGTTTATGTGGTCACTGATGCTGCTGAATTAGGGAGAAACGTGCTAAGCGAAAAGCACGTCAAACAAATCCTTTACAAGACCATCTTCCATCTGGTAACCTGAGTCCTCACTGTGGGAAGCTGTGTGGATCTAGAATTGGCCTCCACAGTCACTTACGGACCCATCGCTAGAGTCTACACAATTTTCTTTAGAATTTTCCTCCTTTTAAAATCTCCTTTTTTGTAAATTTTCTTTTTTTTTAATCCTGGAAGACAATCTTACTCGGTCACGAGTGATCACCTGACTGACTGACTGGTATTGTAGTTGCTTTAGTACTTTTCTATTTTCATAGATTTCATAATAGAGTTGGAAGGAGCCTACAAGGTTGTATATGATCTAGCCATAGTTAAATCCCACCAATTTCAATGGGAGAGTGAAGCACATGCTTAAATTGTGCCCATTTAAATCCATCAGGACTGAAGTGTTTGCTTTGGGCACTATCCAGGCAAAGTTATTTTTATCTTATTAAAAGTATTGTTAGCTACCGTGATAGGTCATGTGGGCTACTCGGTGGGATATAAAAAGTAGAAGTAATTTTTCATACATTGAACTTACCATGCCATCAGTTAACATGTGAGTAACGTGATCTGTGAACTTCCTCTGAGTCTCCTTTCAAGATACTAAGGTATCTTCGTTCCTGCACAGAGTGCCAATGTATGCAAAATGGCTACCATGTGGGGCAACTTAAATGGTTCCCTGTGACAACTGTCTCCACACCATAGTAACTTGCTATATGTATTGGTGGATTTGGAAAAGCCTTTTGCCCACAGTCTTTTGCCTTTTGCTATGGTGAGCCTTGTTGTCCGAACATGGTCACCACAGGGATCTATTAAAAGTGGTCTCCAGGTGGCAACTTTTAGGACCACTCATATGGGTTCACTCATTGGTCCTGAGGAAATGAATGTGAAAGGGATGCTGAAAGGATGGAACTAATATTTTCTCCCTCCTTGCTGAAATGAAGTAGTTAAAATATTTACCTCAAGTAAATACAGTCATGCCTTGGATTGAGAGCATAATTCGTTCCGGAAACGTGCTTGTAATCCAAAACACTCTTATATCAAAACGAAATCACCCCCCCAAAAAAATTGTACAGAGATTTTTTTAATTTAAGCTGTACTACAGTACTTGTATTGCAAGACGTCGCTTGTATATCAAGTAAAAAATAAATAAATAAATATTTAAAAATTTGCTTGTCTTGCAAAACGCTCTCAAACCAAGTTACTTGCAATCCAAGGTATTACTGTATAGTTCAGAGTCATGCAGAAGCTGTGTCTACTTCTACAAAAAATCTGTTTATTATACCGAAGATGTAAGGACTCTAGGAATCAGAGATGCTATCAGAAGACCCCACTTCTATGAGCTGCACAAGTGATTTTCAAAATTACTTTTTAGAATTAAAACTTGCATCTGATTTATGAGCATTGAGAGAGGTCACAGTACTCCTTTATACAAGGACTATTCTGCAAATGGAGAGAATCATTGATGAAATAAAGATGCTTACGTTATGAGAGGGCATTTCTCCACCCCCTCAGTGTTTTTGCTGTGGTGAATCATGATGAAATACTGAATGCAAAAATTTTGGTCCTGACATGATTTATGCAGCCCCATCTTGTGTAAGTAACATTCATAATTACTCAGATTTTTTATTTACCAAAATATATTGTAGGTACCTACTTGAAAATCTATTTAAATGCATTTATACTAGTCTACTACCTGAAGCTATTGTAATGTGTCACGGAAGGGCAGAGCACATGCTTTGCATGTAGAAGGTTCCAGGTTCCATCCCTGGCATCTCCAGGTAGGGCTGGGAAAGATTTCTGTCTGAAACACTGGAGAGCCACTGCCCATCAGTGGATGCATTCACACTCAACAATATGCTGGAATTCTGGAGAATCCTGGATTTATTGCTCTTGAGCTGTGTGCTGGTGCACACAACCCTTTCCCTCACGTTTGGCTCCTCCCGCCAGCAGGAGTGAATAAACTACACAGAATCTGAAAGCTTACCATGTTGTTTGATCTGGAGCTCTTGGCTTGTTGTGTGCCCCTTACAACCCAGAATTACAAACCACTGCTTGATCTAGGTTTACAATTCCTGGCTTGTTTGAGAGCAACAACCCAGGAGCTCCAGTTCGGACATTAAAGTAAGCTTTCAGGTATGGGTTAGTTTAGTTATAGTTTGTCTCTTCCTGCTAGTGGAAAGAGGCAACTGGGAGTGGTGCAGCTTGTGAATAAGCCAAGATTCTCTGGAACATGGCCAGTGTAGGCAATACTGTGCTAGATGGACCAGTGGTCTGAATTGGTGTAAGGCCGCTTCCTATGTTCCAGTGTCAGTCTAGTTTGAAACAAAATGTTTAGAGAGGAGGGATCATACCAGGACCTTACAAAGGACATTTGTATGTCATCCATTAAATGGCAGAGATCTATCACCCATATTAACAAAACCATCCTAGCCTCATTTGATCAATACGGGGGCACCCTCTCCAAAGCTATTGGTCATCATCTTTCCTCTCTCTCTCTCTCTGAATGTAATATTCTGGAACAAATTGAACCTGACAATTACAGTTCTTAAAAATTAATTGAAGAGGGCTTTGGACATTGGAAGATTGCAGTCATAGCTGGTAGGCGATCTTATCCATTTTAATTATATTATTTGTTGGTGTCAGCTGACTGAGCACTATTTGTAACAAATCTGTTTACTTTGGGGAATTTTTCTGTAGTAAGTTTTTGGTGCGTTGTTTTTTTTTTTTTTACTGTGCAAAGCAAAATAAAAAAATGGGATCATAGAATCATAGAAAAGTAGAGTTGGAAGGGGCCTACAAGGCCATCGAGTCCAACCCCCTGCTCAATGCAGGAATCCAGGTCAAAGCATCCCTGACAGATGACTGTCCAGCCGCACCTTGGATATAAGGATATTGGCCTTATGATTGCTGTATAGCTTGGTTGATAAGTATGTGTTGTGTTTTAGCTCATTGGAAACCTATGAGCAAATCTAATCTTTGTTGTTGGGGTATCGACTTCCATAATGTTGCTGTGGTTGTCTATTGCCCCAAGAAACACATAGCTAATCAAAACTGTTAGGCATGGGGAGACCTCGGGTTGGATCCGAGACTTGCCTTCTGCGAGAGGAAGGGACCTGCTGCATGATTTTTGGAGATCCATCCTCCCACCCTCTACAGCTCACCCCTTTCAACAGGGTCGGCTGACTCTCTGTGCAGTATTTTCAGGGGGGCTGGAGGGGCTGCTGTGGGAAGGAGCGGGTGGGGAGCTCCATCTCCACCAGCGCAGTTGATCCAGCATAAATCTGGATCCAACCCCTTATCTCTTAGTTTCAGTACTGAGGGAGGGGTTTGGTGTCAGGGTGCAGGAATGGAGATGGTTGGCTGATGTAACTTTGTGTGTAGGAAACAAGTACAGTTTGATATGTTACCAGAATGATCAGATAACCAAAATAAGGCTGCAATCCTTATTCAAACATGTTGGTTTGAAACTTAATTGGAGCCTTCGTGTAACCTAAAGGCATAATTCAGAACTTTTTGGCTATGCAGTCCCACGTGTCTTTTGCACTGTAGAATTCTATCTGCTCATAGGTGAGTCAAGTACACATCCAAGGATGCTAAGCAAGGTCACTTAATTTGAAGGCTACGTATTCAATTCCATGGGCCCTTATTTGGAAATGAGGCCGAGTGATCAAAGTGGATCTTACGTCTGAGTAAGAATACATAAATGTGTCCAGAACTTTCCAGAAGAAAGGGAGGGCACCGTATTTTTCCGTGTATAAGACGACCCCATGTATAAGACGACCCCCACTTTTCTGACCCCAAATTCAGAAATCAATATTTTGGGTGGGGTGTTTGTGAATGGGCAATTCAGCCCATGTTCAGCTTCCAGAGGGATGCTCAGGCCGGCCTGTTGGGCTGGATCCGCACAGCTGCAGGACTGGGCCGGGCGGCGGGCGCGCCCGAGCTGCTTCCCTCGCGGGCTCCCCTCTGCCTCCCTGGCTTCTCCCCGTGCGCCGAGCTGGTCAAGCGCAAGCAGGAGCTGGCAGTGAGAGGCCAGGCGGGCGAGGCCTAGGCTCCCGCGGACGGCCTGCGCAGCAGCCCTCAATGCCCCCGAGCACGAGCGCAGCCTCTGTGGCGGTCCGCACCGCACGGGACTGCCGCCCGCCCTGCAGGGCTCCGGGAAGGCGGGCGGCTGCAGCAGCGCTCCCTGCTGCTCACGCACGCACTGCCTGCTCTCCCGTGGCGGCTGGACGGACCTTCTGCCTGTCTGGGTCAAGCTCGCTGGCCGCCGCCGCCACTGCTCCCTTGCAATCTGCTTTCTGCATGCTGCAGCTGCCGCTGCGCCTCCTGTCGCTGCCACCTGCCGCCACCCTGCAAGTGGCGATTGGAGGCGAGCAAGGCAGTCTGGGGAGGCAGAGCGTTGGTTACGGTAGGTTGGGGGCCGTTTCGCTCCTCTCTCAAAGGTTCCTCAGATTTACCGTACTTCCGTGTATAAGACGACCCTCAATTTTTCAACTATCAATTTAAGGAAAAAGTATCGTCTTATACACGGAAAAATACGGTAGTTAGTTTTTGAGGGCTCTTGGGAAGGACACCCTCAATGGGCAGGGCCCCTCCCTCAGTGACGCTACCTCCTCACCACCATTGTCACCGGCTGCTATTCTCCTCTTCCTCTTTTCTCATCACTGCTAACACGTGCTTGCTTGACAGGCAGAGAGCCGGTGAGCGAGTCGGCGGTGGCATCTGCTGCGCCTCACCAACTCTGTTGCCTGGGCTGGAGCAAGAGGCAGGTGAGCAAGCAGGTTGCGATGAGGAGGAGGAGGAGGAGGAGGAGGAGGAGGAGGAGGAGCGAGTCCAGGGGCCTTTTGTCAGTAGGTCCCTGCTGGGGCTGTGGGCCCTCAGCAGGTGCCGAACCATATCCACACTTGACGCCAGCCCTGATGGTAGTTACTAGGCAAAATAGTGTTTTCCAAGAGATGGAAAGAAAATCCCCATGCTGTCTTTTTGGTAGTTATAAATATTAATAACTTCAGAACCGAACACATTGCAAAGCTCAAGTAGCTGGGCATAAAATAGTATAAGGCAGGGCTCTCCAACCTTGGGTCCCCAGATGTTTTTGGCCTACAACTCCCAGCATGCCCCAGCCAGCGTACGCTGGCTGGGGCATGCTGGGAGTTGTAGGCCAAAAACATCTGGGGGACCCAAGGTTGGAGAACACTGGTATAAGGTCATTTCAATGGAATAAGTTGATGATCCTGGCAAGTTCAGAATATCATCATCTGGATTCTTGCACCTATGATGACTTGCTAGTCCTTGGCCTCCAGTATCAAGCCATAATATAAGTACAAGAAGCTTGAGCTGCACGATGACTGATAGTTTTCTCCATAGTTTTTTTTTTTTTAAATAAACTTATTATAGCTGAAACATGAAAAAACAAATGATTTAAAGGTTTTAAAAACGAAGCATTGCAATATTTTATTCACCCTGGCTGGAAGATAGCTTTCAATTGATTAAACCAAAGCTGCCTTTCCTCCTTAGAAGGAGAGACAATCTTAACAGGGAATGAGAGAGAGGATATCCCAGTAACATGCCAGAACTAAATTGTCTTCAAAAAACAAATAAGTTTGTCTAACTCACAACCACACTGATTGAAATTGACCCTCACTGATTAAAATTAGCCCTCCGTCTTTAATCAACTAAATCTTATTTGATTAATCTACCAGGGATGTTGAAGAGTCCTTGGTCTCGAGTCACGAGTCTTTGGACCCGAGTCTCGAGTCTGAGTCCGAGTCCTTGGTCCAAAATGGTGACTCATGAGTCCCGAGTCCTGAGTCACTCCCAAAACTGAATCCACGAGTCCCTATTAAAATCAATGGGGTTTCCCCCCAACAAAATAAGGCTACTTCAGATGTGGCTTAAATAAATCTAGGCACAAGTGTGCCTTTTTATTTCAAAACTCTGCAACTGATTTGGCAAGAACAGACCAGGCAGACAAACCCAAATAACCAGACAGGCAGAGGAGGCAGGGAACCCCAAAGCAGGCAGGCAGAGGCCTTTGTCTTGGACAATTCAAACTGTGGAACTGGTTAAGAAGAGACCAGGCAGGCAGAGGAGGCTGGGAACCCCAAACAGGCAGGCAGAGGCAGCCAAACCCAAAATGTCTGACCCTAACCCTCCACAACAACACATCAGTCAAAATAAATCTCAACACATCGTTGGGGCTATGCTCCTGGTAGCTGTCCATAGTGGCCGAGCAGCGGCGCACCTCGCTTCCATGCGCTCTTCACCGGTGATCACGCTCCTTCTGGCACAGCCAGAAGACTCGTCAACAGCCCAGGGATGTTGACGAGTCCTTGGTCTCGAGTCCCGAGTCGAGTCTCGAGTCCCATTAAAAATATTGGGACTCGAGTCAGACTCGAGTCAGAGGGGGGACTCAGTCCGACTCACGAGTCGAGTCCTCGAGTCCGAGTCCCCATCCCTGTAATCTCCTGATTTAAAGCTTGCAGCAGCCTCAGTTTAAAGAGAACTATGAGTCATCAAGGTTTACACGTTGTGGGAAATGAATAGTAAATGCTGAAGTCTCAACTGCCAGTGAGAAATTGATAAAAACATCACCAGGTCTCTTTTCCAACTTGTAATACTTAAGATGGTCTGGACTGCACATGCAGCAGAATATATGCTGCTGGTACAAACCTGTAGGTTCATCAACACTTGGCTCATAAATGATAAGTTGAATTTAAAATGAGCATTGAAAGCCGGTGTGGTGCAGTGGTGAGAGTGTTGGACTGGAACTCGGGAGATCCAGTTGTAGTCCCCACTCAGCCATGAAGCTCTTTGGGTGACCTTTGGCCAATCACTGACTCTCAGCCTAACCTACCTCACAGGGTTGTTGTGAAGGATAAAATGGAGAGGAGGAGGATTAAGTAAGCCGCCTTGGGTTCCTTGCAGGGAAAAAGGCGGGATATAAATATATAAATAAATAATAATTGTGCCTCTTGTCTGACACTTGCTGTCTGAATCCTAATGTTAGTTACTTAAAGCACTGCTTTCATTAACATGTACGCATGCACATGCGCGCGCACGCACACACACACACACACACCACAAAACCAATAAAATCTGCTTTGCCAATCATAACTGGAGTTATAAGTTTGAAAACTGTAAGATTGTAAACCGGGAGAAATGTATAAATGCCCCAATTCATTATGTGTTTCAATACTTGTTTTAAATATTCGTATATCAGGATTATTAGACAACTGAGCAATGCTGCCCCCCCTTTTTTTAAAAAAGGGGGGAACAGTTTCCAGATGAAAATGGGAATGCGCATTAATGCGTCAAGTGTCACACTTTAATGTTCTTTTAATAAAAGGGGAAATTGTGAACCCAAATGTTGCAGAAGTAGAGGAGGATCAACAAATTTATCTGCAGAGTCTGTTTTGGATAAGAAAAGGAACCACTTTACCAAAAAAGGTCATTATATTAGGGTTGGATGTCACTTTTAGTTGAGTAGATATAACTGTTGACTACATACACTTGCAAACAACATGTTTCAATAGCTCCATTTTATCACCATTGTTTGAGTGTGACTTTACAGATGAATCTTTTCATAGGAACAGATTCTAAGCTACTTAGAAATAAAAATTAAGGCTCAGGCTATGTCTAAATATGTTTTAAATGTAAATAAATTGGTTTGCAAGGCAACAGGCCAGTTTAATTCAGTGTTTGGCTTTTTTTATGCTCCCCGAGAGGGAGAGAGAGAGAGGAGTTCTCTTTATGTTCTTCAAGTTATTGCAAACAAGGTAAAAATGGGACTTAAATCAATTATTTGGATCCTCTCATCTTTTTTATTATTTTCTGTATAATAAAATGTTTAACCTGCTTTTCCCCTCCAGTGGAGATGCCCAAAGCAGCTGACAACAAGTATAAGCAATTAATAACTGAAATGACTCGCATAATGTCAAAAATTATAAGCCAATTGTATAATCTTAACAGTTGTAATTGCGCTTGCAAATGGTGCCTTTGCTTTCAGCAGAAAACTAATTAAGCAACATATCGGATAATTGTCTGGACCATGTTTTCTTCCATAGCATTTGCAGATTGGTCTAGATGATAGAATGTTCTATTTCATCCCTCCATACGCATTAAAATTTCTGCTGACTCATCTCTGCAGCGTTACCGATTTTCATAGATCTGTCCAAAGTTTCATTCGGGTTCTGTAATCTTCTACATATAGTACTGGGTCAGTTGGACCGTCATTCCATTCTTCATAAACCATAGCTTATTTAGTCAGGAATGAGCGTTGAGGTTGAATGTTCCTCTTTCCCTCTGCCCCATCCTTCCTGGCTTATTTTCCTGGTTAACTGACATTAAACCAAGTTCCCCAGTTTGTATGTAACAGGGTACGTTGCTTAATTCGAGCCAAGATCTTCACATCAAAGCTGGTGCATAACAGAAGCAGGGAAAGGATGGGCAAGGGGAGTTGGGCCCTGGAGCTCTTTCAAGGCTTCATAAGAAGCCTGGAACAATCATGAAAACCAGGCCACTGTTACAGATCCTCCAAACCATGGTTTTGAAGACTAGGAATTTGACGTGTGTTCCCTGCTCCTGCATGTTCAGATTCAATTACTTTATTTCCTGGTTCAGGCAAACCATTGTTGGATTTCTAACTGTGGTTTACCACTTGCCATTACATCCAAATGGAGCTGGCAGTCTATTTTCAACACTTTGAAACATTGTTTGAAGGTCTGAAACTTTACATGTGATCTGGCTGATTGCTTCGGATGCCCAACACAACTTGATCTTTTAGATGAGAGTCCCTGAACTCTTCAGAGTTGTATGTTTGGTCTTCCTGAACTCTAACAGAAACATTCCAAAGGTTTCCTTCACTTTCTGACATTTGAGAACAGAAGTGGTACGTTTCCTATTGTCCTATTACTCTAAAATTTTGCAACCTCAGCATCATAAATGACTCTCCTCAGAGGACAGCTCAAAGGAATTGTAAGCATTTAACACCTCGGATCCAGCAATATTCTGAAAAAATGCTTTCTTCTGCTGATTTGGCATATCTGCTGATTGGGTGGGTATCAAATACAGCTGCATGTTCTGTTTAAACAGTTCTCCAGTCCTTCACAAGCAGCACTTCAAAGACTCAAAAGAACCTTTAAATTGCCCATCATTGTTACTTCTTCTAATGCCGAACATGAGCAGTTTGTCAGTCAGATGGGGCCACTCCAAAATAAGGTAGTGCATTTTGTTTATTCTGGGGGTGGGTGGGAGTGGCATGTCCCAGATATGCAAAGTAAGTTTAGTGCTCTTTTCCTTTTCCTTTACAAAACGGACCCACAAGAGCCCATGCTCTTTGGCTTCCAGAATCTATGGATTGTTGGGGGTTTCAGTTGGAAAAAAGAAAAATGCAGTGGGAGGGCAGCTGACAGCTTGTAATATTTTTGAGAGGGCGGGGTTTTGAGTACAAACACTTCTCCCTAAACTATACAGTACCTGCCTGGACCCTGAGAGCATCTTCAAACTCCCTTCTCCAAGTGCCCCTGCCAATAAGGAGAGGGCTTGTCTGGTGCCTGCGTTGTGGTCTTTTCAGCACCAGGTGAAGACCTTTTTATTTTCTTATCCTTTTTAGTCCTTCAGTTTAAAAAATTGCATTAGTGCCTTAAAGCACAATCCTATGTGTGTTTCGACAGAAAAAAGGCCTACAACTCCCAGCAGGCACCAGCCAGCATGACTGATTTAGTAATTTAGCATGCTGGGAGTCGTAGGCCAAAAACATCTAGGGACCCAAGGTTGGAGAACACTGGCAGTGGATGGAGTGTGGAGGCTGATTCTGAGACGACGATGTGCAGTAGATTTTAATGTTCCAGCCCCTTATGGGCACACACCATATCCATCCATCCATCCATCCATTTATTTATTATATTTATACCCCGCCTTTTTTCCTGCAAGGAACCCAAGGCGGCTTACATAATCCTCCTCCTCCTCTCTATTTTATCCTCACAACAACCCTGCGAGGTAGGTTAGGCTGAGAGTCAGTGACTGGCCCAAAGTCACCCAGTGAGCTTCATGGCCGAGTGGGGACTAGAACCCGGATCTCCCAAGTCCCAGTCCAACACTCGAACCACTACGCCACACTGGCTCTATCCATTTTTTAAATTACAGAAATAATAATAATCCTGCTCTTAAACTGGAATTTCTAAAACTGCATCTTAACAAAAATAAAACCACAAAAACATGATAATCCCCAGATAGTAGTAGGCGATCACTCGTGACCAGTACAAAATACTGAATACCATGAAACAGCAGCACTAAAATCAAACAAAGACAAGGACAGATGGTTTTGTTTTGTTGTTTTTTTAGTCTGGCACAAGGTTAATCGAGGTAGGTGGCTGGCAAGGAGCCATGGGGAAAACATTCCACTGTTGGAATGCCACCACTGAAAAGACCCTTTCACCATAGCTGTGTGACATAAAGCTAGCCCTGTACTTGGCTGCTGAGTCACAGTGACATATGACTCAGCAGCCGTATAAAGGCAGCTGGAAGCAGCTATATAAAAAAGAGGAGTCCTTAGGAACAAGAGGAAGTCCCCCCCCCTTTCTTTACTGCTTCTGCTATCTGTGTAAATATGTACTATATATAAATATGCTCCTCCACTAGGAAGAGTATGATAAAGATACCTGAATGTGCAATTTCCAAAGTTCCTGGGTGATCTGGTTAACCTCAAATCCAGCATAATTGAAGGCCAACCACCACATAGCACTGCATCCCTTTTCCAACTACAACAGTGTATTGCAGTGGTTCCGGTCCTTCCTCTCTAGAAGGTTCCAGAGGGTAGTTCTTGGGGAGGAGGCTTCGGACCCTCGGCTGCTCACTTGTGGGGTGCCACAGGGTTCCATCTTCTCCCCGATGTTATTTAACATCTACCTAAAGCCACTGGGAGCTATCATCAGGAAGTTTGGGGTGTGCTGTCATCAGTATGCGGATGTCACGCAGCTCTATCCTCCCCTTCAAGTCCTCACCAAGGTTGGTTGTTGAAATCCTGTCCAAGTGCCTGGAGTCAGTGGGTGGCTGGATGGGAAGGAACATGCTGAAACTGAACCCCGACAAGACCGAGGTACTTCTAGTGGGAGATAAGGGAAGGTTAGGGGATGTTGACCTGGTGCTGAATGGGGTACATCTACGTACCCCTGAAGGACCAGGTCCTGCAGCTTGGGAGTCATTCTAGACTCCCAGCTGTCCATGGAGGCTCAAGTGTCAGCTGTGAGCCGGGCGGCGCTGTATCAGCTCCATCTGATGCGGCAGTTGCGTCCCTACCTTCCTAATCATCTGCTCCCATCAGTGGTTCATGCCTTAGTCTCCTCTCGCATAGACTACTGTAATGCGCTCTATGTGGGGTTACCCTGGAAGACAGGTTCGGAAGTTGCAGCTGGTACAGAATGCAGCAGCTTTCCTGGTTAAAGGCCGCTGCCGGTGTGATCACATCACTCCAGTGCTCAAAGAGTTGCACTGGCTACCAGTTGTTTGCCGAACCGAATTCAAGGTGTTGGCATTGACCTTTAAAACCCTATACGGCTCCGGACCAGTTTATCTCAAGGAGCACCTCCAGCAACATCAAGTAGGCTGCTCAACAAGATCTGCCACGGACGGACCTTCTCCCTGTCCCATCAGCCAGAGAAACCAGGCTGGTGGGGACTAGGAGGAGGGCCTTTTCTGTGGCAGCCCCCAATTTGTGGAACTCTCTCCCCAGTGACCTCCGCCATGCCCCTTCCTTGATTAGCTTCCTCCTGGGCATTAAAAACATGGCTTTTCAGGCGGGAATATGGGGTGGGTTAGGATTTTTAAGTTTTGTACTGTTTTTAATTGTGTTTTATACTCTGTTTTTTCTTTCTTTCTTGTATTTTATTGGACTGTACATCGCTCAGAGTGGCTGGATGACTGGCCAGATGGGCGATTCAATAATAATAAATAAACAAATAAATAAATAAATAAAGATGGTTGCATTCCTACGGTGAAGTGACTTTTGCAGTCATCTGCTGGGTGGGATTCCAAGTGGGACACGACCTTGAAGGGTGCTCCATGTTGGAGCTGCCAGTCAGGGTGCCAAATCTGAATCAATTAATTTGCTGAATTTATGTTGGTTTGCAAAAAGTCAGGTTTTCTATATTGATTGATTGATTGATTGATTTAAAAAGTCAGGTTTTCTATATAAAAGTTGGGCCTGCATGCTCTTCCTTGGCCCCTCACCTCCTCATATGCCAGCTTCAGTTCCGTCAAGAATGAGATCTTGGTTAGTAAATATTGTATCTTATAGTTTTAATTGTTGTGAACCACCCAGAGAGCCTCAGCTACTGGGCGGTTTAGAAATGTCAATCAGTCAACCAACCAACCAACCAACATTAAGCCAGAGTTGGCCATTTTGGACAAAACTGGACCCTCTGGTGGTTTAGGCACACCCATTCCTTGTGTTTCATCTTTAGCTTTCGGGTACAGAGGAACTTGTCTTGTCAGTCCTGTTTGAGGCACTTAAAATTATCTAAGAACAGAAAATTAGAATGTAATATTTGGTCGCAGTTGCAGGGGTGCTCTTCTTGATGATACAAGCCAAGGCTTGTTTCTTGAAGGGAAGGGAGCCAGAGATGCTGCAGATGGATTAAGCCAATTGCTGCTATTACAGATGTTAACCTTCTGGAACCGGCCTTCTATTGATGCTCATTTGTCTGGCTTCTGGCAGTTGACGGAAATACCACAATGGTGTCCTTTTTGTATCTGCCTTTGTGTGTGTGGTGGGCTATTTTTGTCTAAATATTTCGTTTACTGGCCTACCATTAAAAAGGGACATGGGAAGAAGCAAATACCCACACCCCTCTTGTTTACCACTGTTGGGTCACAATATTTGTCTGGATCTTGAGAGAAATGGAGGAACTAAATGATGTATATCTATGCAGTGCTCAGTCAATCAAATATTAGTGAAGAAGGAATTTCTATATATTGCCACCAAGACAGGAAAATAACCCTGGTTCTTGAGATTTTTTTCTAGTACACTGATCGTTAAATGTAAACGAGAACCTGTCATTAAAACCCATCATTTCATAGTGGCAAATGACAAATCTCATTTGCCACTTCACGTAATACTCTATCCTTTTTAAAAAATTATATTTTAAAATTTTCAATATCTGGAAGGGTAGCTTCTGCTCCGCTCTGCCTTGGGAGTTTCTCACGTGGTTTTGACTGTGGGGGGACGTGCCACTTTTGTGCATCTCCAGTAAAATGTAGTTTGTCACAGTCAGCTGAAGTCTTTTGGAGGAAAGAATTATTCTGCTTTTGTTCAGAATGCGGCTTCAGATGCTCATTTTGGATTACCTGCTTGCTAATGCTATTCTGGTCTGTGTGTGTGTTTCTCTTCATGCCTGTCCTGTAGGCTAATGTGAGTGAGGCATGTGCTCATTCTTGAGCTGTGTGTTTTTTGAAATTTTCTGTTCTGAGAACTTAAATCAGCTTAAGGCACAATCCTATGTATGTTAGACAGAAAAAAGGCCTGCAACAGGAAAAAAAGCATACCAGCACAGCTGGCTGTCGGGGCACGCTGGGAGTTGTAGGCCTTTTTTCTGTGTCAACTTGCATAGGATTGCGCCCTTAAGTACTTAAATATGTATTCCCGTCAAAAGAGAAAATGTACTTGCCAGCTTTAAAAACAGAACATAAGGACGTGAGAAGAGCCCTACTGGATCAGACCCAAGGCCTCTCTAGTCCAGCATTCTGATCCCACAGTTGCCAACCGGATGCCTATCAGAAGCCCGCAAGCAGGACATGTACCCTCCCACTTCTGTTCCCCAGCATACTGCCTCTGATACTGGAGGTAATATATAGCCCATCAGGACTAGGACTAGTTTTGTTCAATCCGTTCCATGTGTGTTTTGCGGATTGTCAGACGTCTTTCATTACGTTGTCCATTTGTTGACAGAATCAGACTCCCCCCCCCCCTTTGGAAAAAGTCCACCACAATTTATGTAACTTTTGCTGACATGAAACATTTTGCACATTTTTCTTAGCTAAGCATACAAGGATTGAGAAGAGCGCACAAAAAGAGTGCTACACCACGGAGGCTGAAGAGAGATCAGAGACATACAAAGCATTGTGTTTTCTTTTAAAATTGGCATACATATTAGCTTATTTTCCAGTAACGTTTGTATTTTCATACAACTAAATTTGCATACAATTCCATAAAGTTAAAAAAAAAAAGAAGTCTGTAAGTCCATGCAACTCAGAAGATGCCAGCCTGCTGCTGCAGAATGCGCAGGTCATCTGAATCCATTTTGGATTTCTCCTACGTCCCTATTTGTAGTAGCTAGTAATTCTGGGATACTAGAGACCTGCCATCAAATATTTGGCTGGTTACTTCAAATAAATTTGTGAAATGAAGCCCCTCCACCCTTTACCCGTATGCCTCTTTCCACTCTTGTATGACACTTCATTGTCTTTCCATGCTGATACCTGCAGACAGCATGCAGCCCCTAGGTCATGTGTGAAGTTTTCTTCCCATCCAGACTGACACAGACTGGGTTCAGACAACACGATAACCCACACTCAAGGGTTGAGTATGGGTTGAGTGTTGGTTATCGTTGAACTGTGGCTTGTTGTTGAAATGTGGGTTATTGTGTTGTCTGAACCCAGCTGTGCTAACAAGCCATGTTAACCACAGACAGCCCATGAAGAGAACCCATGGGTTGTTGTTGGGTTGTGAACTGTGGGTTGTTCACCATGATTTGTTATCTCGTCTGGGTTCAGACACCACAATAACCCACGGTTCAACGACAACCCACACCCAACCCTTTCCCCTCAGAAAAGCTGCACTGCTGTCAACATTCAGTTGCTAAACACATTCATTCAGAGCTGTTAATAAGCATTCCATGACATAACAGCAGCAAAGCCAATCTCTAGGGTTGAGCTGGCAGGCAGGCAGTAGGCAACAACCAGGTTTTAATTCCATCATACATATATTTTAGGATGGTACAAGATTGTTGCTAAGTTAAGCGCAAACGTGGAATTAAGTGACCAAATAGTGATCAGAGAAACTATGTAGAATTTTTGAGACAATTCAAACGTTCGCCTTAGGCTTTCTTTCACCAATTCTACTTTGTGGGGGTTATGAAACTAAATTTTGTAAGAACAGGTTTACAGCTATAACTCCAAGCACTCTTATTTGGAAGACTCATGTTCCTCCTTAGTCCCTTGCAGCGCGATCCTGTGTTTGTCTACTGGGAAGTAAGCCACATTGAATTTAATGGGTCTTACTCAGATAAGTGTGTCTAGAATTGCAGCCTTGGTTATGCTTTGTAACTAAAGCGGTGTTCAGGTTTTTCTCTTTGTTTTTGGCTTCTGAAAGGCAATGGTGCCGTTCCTTCAGGATTTCTTTTCAGCTGTCTGCTGGATTGAGGTTAGCAGAAGTAAACAGAATTACCTTGTATGGGTAGTGTTGCACTCTCCTGTTGCCTTTTGTGCCTACATACTTAAATAATCCCACATAAGTAATTATGGTGTGTGTCCTTCAGCCAGATTTAACCAATTCTGGTTTCTGGAAACTCCAGAGAGGGGGCCGGGAGGCAACATGTTTAGATTTTGGCTAAAGTTTGCATTTATGTACTGAAGAGGTTTGCCCGGGGAGAAGATGTTTTCAGCATAGCAAGGCAAGGGTTTTTTTTTTGGTGGGTGAATTCAGCCTTCATTTCTTTGGTTCTGTTGCATTCTTTCTGACAGTAGCTCTCAAAGCACTTGCAAAATCTTTCTTGGATGCCAGTTTATATGTCTTCAGCCCAGATTGCGCCGTGCATACAAGAAAAAAGGATATGATGCAAGCACAACATGCGATGCAGCCACATTTGGAGTTGTGTGAACTGGCCTAAACAAAATGGCATGAGTGTGCTGCCGGGTTGTAGGATGTTGCACTTCCCTGTATAAGCGGGATCTGTGACAGCGAAGGGCCACCCTGAAATCTTCAGAGCCCCCTTCCATGTTCCCTTTATGCTAAGGCCCATCGATGCACTGCACAGGTGAACCCACGGCTGCCACCAGCGCGAAGCTGCAGCCAATCACAGCTCCCTGGCAACAAACAAGTGTTCATACTTGATACACACATTTCCAAACACTAGTTTGTCACATTCATGCGTCACATTTTTAAGTGAATACTTAAAAACACCTTTGGTATACACCTAAATGAGTAGGGGGGCAGTGTGTAGTAGTGGTTAGAGTGTGAGGCTATGATTCAGGAGTCCCAGGTTCAAATCCCCACTCAGCTGTGAAGCACGCTGGATGAACTTGTGCCAGTCGCTATTTCTCAGTCTATTCTCACTCACAGGGTTGTTGTGAAGATAAAATGAGGCAAGAAACCATATATGCCACGATGCCACTATGGTATGGCATATCATATATACCACTGTGAGCTCTTTGGATGAAGGGTGGGATGTAAAGGTAAGAAATAAATACATATAAACTAATCATCCATGTAGATAAAGCTTGGTGCAGGCTACTTCGAAATAGCTATGAGCACTTCTGTGATTGTGTGTACGGAATCCAGTGGAGAAACTCATCTGGGAGTGGATGTGGCAGAGGCAAGTGGCGGAGTGCTGGTGGCAGTTATCTAGCTACATCAAGCCAAGATGTGCGGTGTATTGCTTAGGATGTAGAAGAGCAAGGAGGATAGCCAGAAATTTGGGAGACTTCCTGATGCGTGGTGGTGGGAATGATGTGGCTGCCGACAGTCAGTGCGTCTACACCGGGGATAGGCAACGTGGTGCCCTCCAGGTGTTTTACCCTTGATCTACACGCATACGAAAAACTTGGTCTCTCACTTAACATCAAAAAAACCAAAGTGCTTCATCAGCAAGTGCAAGCCAATCCTTTGGTGATGTCCCGCCAAGCTGGATAGATGGCAATACTGGAAAATGTCGATCATTTTCTCTATCTTGGCAGCTATCTTTCTGTTACAGCTAACATCGACAGTGAAATCCAGCATCGTCTGAGCTCCGCAAGTGCCGCGTTTTCTCGAATGAAACATAGAGTGCTCGAGGATCGGGATATTTGTAAGAAGACCAAAACACTGGTTTATGAAGCCATTGTATTACCAACTTTATTGTATGCCTGCGAAACATGGACTATCTATAAACGTCACTTCCACCTCCTTGAAAGGTTTCATCAACGTTGCCTCCGGAAAATCCTGCAAATTACTTGGGAAGATAGGCGAACAAATGTCAGTGTACTGGAAGAAGCAAAGACTACTAGCATTGAAAAAATGATCCTTCAACGCCAACTTCAGTGGACCGGTCATGTTGTTCGAATGCCTGACTGCCGTCTCCCAAAGCAGTTACTTTACTCGCAACTCAAGGATGGAAAGCGGAATATCGGTGGTCAATATAAGAGGTTTAAAGATGTTCATAAGGCTAATCTAAAAAAATGCAGTATAAACATCGAAAACTGGGAAGCTCTGGCCCATGAACGATCTAACTGGAGGTTGGCCTTTCACAAAGGTTCTATGGACTTTGAAGAAGCCCGAGTGCAAGGTGAAAGGGAGAAACGTGCTAAGCGAAAAGCACGTCAAACGAATCCTTTACAGGACCATCTTCTATCTGGTAACCTGTGTCCTCACTGTGGGAAGCTGTGTGGATCTAGAATTGGCCTCCACAGTCACTTACGGACCCATCGCTAGAGTCTACACAATCTTCTTTAGAATTTCCTCCTTTTATCCCGGAAGACAATCTTACTCGGTCACGAGTGATCGCCTGATGATGATGACACCAGTGTCCTCCAACCTTGGGTCCCCAGATGTTTTTGGCCTACAACTCCTTGGATTTGTTTTGTGTCGTGTGCATTTTGGACACCTTTTTATTTTCTTCGTGGACCAACAGAATTGCAAGGGCCATTTTATGCATTATGCAGCTGCAAACCTGGGCTTGCCCCCAACCTTACAATCTGTAGGGAACCTTGGCCCAATCCCATCTCTCTGAGAAGTGTACCTGTAAGACACACTTGATTCCAAAAGCAAACACTCACTCACTTCCTCTCTTTATCTTAGGTGTATATCTAAAAATGTGTACGGAGCGGTCTTAAGCCCTTTATGGCTTGGGTTAGGCTAAAAATGTGAAGAGATTAAACAATAAAAGCCACACATCAACCTGAAAGAGGTCAATGTGAGTGGTGCAAAGATACATAAAGGGACCTGTGCAGCAAACCGTAATCGGCTTTAGCTGGAGGGCTACCAGGACCCTTATAACTCAGAATGGTTCCTTTTGCTATATATCTTCTCTTCAGCATTATTTATTGCAATTGAAGCACAATATTTATACCTATTAAGCTATTTAGTTCCTTTTCCATCCTCCGCTCCTATAAAAGCGAGCTGCGGCATTGTTATTAAACGGTTCTTGGGGCTAAACATTCTGAATGTTGTTCGCGGTCTGTGTTTATGACAAAAGAGGGAGGGAGAAAGCTTAGCTTTGTCTGGTTTGCTTGGCTCCTATCATTTGAAAGGAAGAAGCTTTCAGTGAGCACCGGAAATTGCATAATGAAAAGGTTCTGGAAATAATTAGAAAAAAATCAAGATGGAATTATTTTGAAGGCAGTTAGATGGTTCTCCCGCTCCCTCTTTATCCCCCCCCCCCCGGTGCATTTTAAATTGGCCATGAAGTATAACGAGAACTGTTAGAAATAACCCCTTACACCCACACAGGGTATATATAGAGATTACATTTACTTTGCTGTGCAGGCATCTACTGCAAGATGGCACATTAAAATGTGAACAAAACAGCAGCGCATGATCTGCGCGACTGGATGCCGCAGTGCTGCTACTGTCTGATAAACACTGTTTGAGCTTGGCGTGCAAAGTGTGTGCATGCATTATCCTCCCTTTGTCACAGTCTGTGTTCCAGCATCAAATGTCTATTACCTTTTTTGGGCTTTCTTTTAAAATAAATAAATAAATACATTTGCAGAACATAAACACGTTCTAATCTGGACTTACGTTTCTAGGCTGGAAAAATGTCAGGAAGCATTTTTTTTTTTAAAAAAAACTCCTGCAAAAATGGACAGTATTTGCTTAGAAGCAGTCAGCTTTTTCTTTGAGGCATCCTAGAACTCCCAGACGTCTGCATCCTTTTGGTAGTGATCATATTTGGGGGAGGGAAATGACAGGGGATGGGGGACAAAGTCAGGACTTGAGGGGGCAAAACTTGGCTGGCACATGCAAGCTCTTAAGGAAATCATGGTCTGCAGGGTCGTTCAGGAGAGAGCAAGATACATTGCTCCCACAAGCGTAGATGTTCCAGCCGTGCAGGCCTTCCCTATGATGGGGTAAAAATCATGCCTCAACCCAATGAACTGGTCATGCTGGCCGGGAAAGATGGGAGTTGCAGTTGCAGTTCAATGCATCTGGAGGGCACCAGGTTGGGCGAGGCTGCTGTGCGATTCTAGTGCCGGTCCAAGAACAAGCGTGCAGAGCTCCTGCTGAAAGCAGCATCCCGACATAGAATCATAGCATCATAGAAAAGTAGAGTTGGAAGGGGCCTACAAGGCCATCGAGTCCAACCCCCTGCTCAGTGCAGGAATCCAGGTCAAAGCATCCCGGACAGATGGCTGTCCAGCTGCACCGTGAATGCCTCCAGACTGGGAGAGCCCACCACCTCCCTAGGTAGTTGGTTCCATTGGCATATTGCTCTACCAGTCAGGAATTTTTTCCTGATGTTTAGGCGGAATCTGGGCTCCTGTAACTTGAGCCCATTATTCCGTGTCCTGCAAACTGGGATGATCCATTTGCCTATCAATCTCAAGCTGCAATCCTGCCCCTTCAGTCTGCACTTCAGGTTTGCCAGGGGGGGGGACACATAAACTCTCTTTTGGGAGAAGACCGAGCCAAAGTAAGAATTGAACATCTTCTGCCTTTCCTTTGTCTTCTGCTATCCATTATAGCCATCCTCGTTGCGTTGTTGAACCACCATTCCTTTCCTCTGCCTTTTACTGTGCAGGTATCTGAAGAAAGCTTTCTTGTTGCTTTTAGCATCCCTCGCTAGCCTCAGCTCATTCTCAGCTAGCCTCAGCTCATCCCTCGCTAGCCTCAGCTCATTCTCCTGACATCTCCCCCTCCTCTCTCCCCCCTGTTGTTAATAGGAATGAAACGCCATGGCACTCGAGACTAGAGTCTCCCCTTCCCCCACGGCCAGCCCAAGCCACTTTGCTGCCCAAGGCAAAGGACAAGATGGCGCCCCCAGAATACCCCCATTCCACGTACCAGAGCCAAATAGACTGATGGTTGAGTCTTACTGTAACATGGGTGATGGGACAGCATCCTCCTCTACACACACACACACACCCCGAGACCAGCAGGCTAGCCTAGAGCAGTCGGCGTGCTACACACTGGTCTGTTCTCCAGTACCTCACTGCTGCTGTTCGTCCCACAACATCTGCTACCTGAGGCAGCTGCCTCACTCTGGCTGTTGGTAGGGCTGGCTCTAGACCCCACAAGCAGCAACCAGTCAAGTACAGCTGAATGGGGAAACCAAGTGTGATGTTACCCGGGTGGGGGGTGGGGAGGGAAATGCAGCTTACAGTCCATGCTTGTCCTTCCTGCTGTCACCAGTTCATGGGCCTCTCCTTAGCACAGCAAACTCCTTGCATCTGCACTCCTGTACAGGGATGCTTCTCTGCCCTCTTGATCCAGGCATCACCTCTGGCTGGGAGGGACTCCTCATCATCACCCGCCTCTCTCTCTCTCCCCCCCCCACTCCCACACACTGGGCAGTATCCAACGGGGCGCTTAGGCCTCTGCCGATTCCGTTGCGCAAGTGGTGGGTCCTGCCGACTGCGTTGCACGAGCAGAACCCGCTGCTTACGCAAGGGAGATTTAGCGCTTCCTAGGAGAAGCCCCGAGATGAGCGGAAATGCTTGTTTCTGGAAGGAGGCAGGTCGGCGGAGCTTCCTTATGCAGGCTCCTTCCAGAAATGAGTGTTTCTTCTGCTCATTTCAGGTTGCCCCAGAGGCACGAAAGCATGTTGCGCGAGCGGTGGGGGCCACTTGTGCAACCCAGTCAGCGGTGCAGAAGATAATTGGCGGGGTAGAAGCATCCCGTTGGATTCTTCCCAATATACACCCAGTCCCCCACCATGTTGCAAATCTCCCATTTTCTTTATTTTTTGTTGTTGTGTTTTGAATCCTTTGGAGGTAACGTTGTGTGTGTGTTTTTTAACAGCATGAGTCACCCCTTACAGTACCAGTAGAGGGGAAGCTTGTGCAGGTGGAGAAGATGAGGTGGGCCTATATGAGAAATAACTGAGATGGATGAGTGCCCCCAAGCAGATGCTGAACCTGGGAGCTGTCATGCAAGGCAGCTGCTGGCTCTGCATTGGATTTAATTTTATAACATCAAAGCACGCCTTAAATATACAAAAGGAAGATCTGAGGGTGGAATTCCATCCTTGTCTCGCCCTCTGTGTGGTGTTATTAGGATTTACAAAACATATGGTATGTAAGAATCACCCCCTCTTCATTGAGATCCCAGCAAAATCTCAGTATAACAAGCTAAGTTACATTGGGGGATGCCTTAACTCTTTATTGTCCTAATTTAAATGAACACACACACACACACACACACACACACACACTTTTTAAGCCTAAAAGGGGGATAAAGGCTTTTTATCCAAAGCCTTTATTAAATACCTTGTGTTACATTTTTCCTCTTTAATTCTTCGGAAGTTATCATGCAATCTTATTTAGTGAAAATCATTTCACTATTTTAAGATTGCTGATACTGGTGTTAAATCAAGGAAAGCACCCTGAATTCTGTTTGTATCAAATTTCATATAAAGCTGAAGTTGTCCTGCATCACGCTGGGCTTATATGCTTCCATGTTTAGATTCCTTACAACGGTCGTTTCTCTTGGCTCCCCTGCATATTGAGGAAATTATGAAAGCAGTTACGAATATGAACACTGGGAAATCACCTGGTCCAGATGGGCTTCCAGTTGAGTGGTATAAAACATTTTCCAGCCTTTTGGTCCCAAAGCTTTATCGTCTTTATAATGATATTTTTGAATCAGGCTTTCTTTCGTCATTTTGATAAATGATGCTTATATCACTGTTATTCCTAAGCCTGGCAAGGATCACACTTATTGTGCTAACTATTGACCTATTTCCTTAATTAACGTTGATATTAAAATATTAACTGCAGTTTTGGCCGATAGATTGCAACAAGTTATTACAACACTAGTTCAACCAGATCAGGTGGGGTTTATTAAAAATAGACAAGGGGCTGATAATTAGTTGTTGATCTGATTGCTTTAAATACTGATAGAATAGACCTGGCTGTCATTGTTTCTTTGGACGACAAAAAGGCCTTTGACAAAATCCATTGGGAATTTATCTTTGTTACGTTGAGAAATTTTGGCTTTCCTGTAGAATTTTTGAAATGGGTTAGAATTCTATATTCAAGTCCAAGAGCTAGAGTTATGACCAATGGCCTTTTTTTGGGGGAAATTTTTAATACTTGGGAGGGGTACCAAAGAGGGATGTCCACTTTCTCCACTGATATTTGATTTATGTTTGGAACCCCTGGCATGTGCTATTAGACAGAATAGTAGTATTCAGGGGTATGTGTACGATCATTTAGAATTTTAAAATATTCTTTACACTGATGATTTGTTACTGATTATCTCAAAACTCTAGTCATCTGTTCCCGCTTTGATGCAGGTTATTAATACTTTTGGTGATTTGTCTGGTCAAAGTCTGAACTGATGCCGATTGGAGATACTATATCTCACAGTGTATTAGCTAATTGGAAATTTCGATGGTGCCCAGATCTTATTATTTCTTTGGGGATACTTATTTCCAGAGACATATCTCAAATGATCAAGCTAAATTTGAGTAAGTTGATTAATGAGATCTCTCAGGATATATATAGATGGGTATCTCTAAAGCTGCGTTTGTGGGGAAAGGTTAATACACTTAAGATGAATATCATGCCTAGGATTGTCTATGTTTTATGTGATTCCTATATTTATACCTGGCAAGTATTTTCAAAACTTTTTTAAAATATATTTTTAAAAATTTTATTTAATAACATAAACAAATCAAATACAATCGAACCCGTGCTCTCATCACCTTGGGACCAATATGATAAACAACTACTACTTATCTATACCATTAAACCTACATTCCAAAAATACATCAAATCTTGACATGGTGTAGTCCCCTTTCCCTCAATTAAAACATAATCTAAAAATAATCCCTATATATCCTTAAAATTGTTTTTCTTTCATTGTCCCCTTTTACATTTGATATTACAAGTCAACATATCGTTTAAAGCCATATCCCACAGTATTTTCAAAACTTAATGCTCTGTTCCGTAAATTTCTTTGGGCTCCTCCCCACCATGAATTTCTTTGAAAAGGATGCAACTTCCAGTTAAAGAAGGCGGGTTTGGCCTTCCAGATTTTGCTTTATATCATAGGGCTTATTTGTTGACTAGCACTAAATTGTGGTCTTTTCCACTTAGATTAGATTATCCACCTTGATCAGTTCTGGAATCTTTATGTCTGGATCCTCTCTCTCAATGGATGGCATTAGGTTCTTGGCACACTAAAATGGATAGGTTTCTTCCTACAATTACGGTGGTCAGAGAGGTGTGGCATATAATATCACGTCAATTACAATTTGATCTGTTTTCTCATGCCAAATTGACTCTATCTGGGGAAATCCAGATTTAAAAATTGGTAAGAAAACTTTCATGTGGCAGACTTGGACAGATAAATTGATTTTTACCTTGGTCAATTAGTGGGTGCTGATGATGAGTTTTTGCCATTTTTGTCTTTGCATGCCAAATGCGATTTGCCTGTTATGGCTGAATGGCAATGCCTGCAATTGCAACATTGGTTAGAATCTAGGTTTAGCCTTGCCGCGTTTACAGCTTCAGAGTCTCCATCGCTATTGGAAGCACTCCTGGAGGTTGATCAATTAAATCAACACACGATCCATGTTTATAAATACTTATTATCTGTGAATAAATACGATGCGCAGAGTCTTAAGTAGGAATGGAATAGGGAACTGGACTGTCCTATTTTGCCTAATTAATGGATTGTTGTTTTTGCATTTGTGCCAGAAGCGTCAATAAATCTTAGGTTATGTCTTATTCAGCAAAAATATTTATTTCCTGTTTATTGTTTATAATACACTAGATGTTGCCCGTGGCTTTGCTTGTGTGGATTTTAGGATTTGGTGCAATTGTTTTTAAAAGAAACAATAAAAAAAAAACAGGTTTAAAAATGAAAAGGGTTTTTTGGGGGGGGTTCTCCTTGAAGGCCTGCGAGAGCTGTATGGAAAAGATACAGTGTCTCTGACTGAAAGTGTAACATTTAGGCTGGGTGCTGGCAGCAGAAATCTTTTCTGACAGAAATATCTGATATTAAAGAAAAATCAGGTTAATCATGAGAGTCTACAGGTGATGAAGAGTGACTGTGCCATGTTTGGGGTAGATCCGTCAAAACATGATGGAGCCTATGCGACGCCCCCCCCCCCCACAGCAGTCATTCAGTCATTTAAAAACTTTCCCTCCCTTTTCACCCCCTTAGAGAACATTCTAAATGGCCTAGGGGAGATTTGCATACCCACCCATATTGGCCCCTGCAGGAATTCATACGAACATTCTATGTGTCCTATGGGCTATTTGCATAACTGCTCCTATTGGCTCCTGCAGCAATTATGAGGTGAAGGCCGATTTGCATAACTGCTCCCCTGTTGTTTTGCCCATAGGAGATATGAGAGTGGGGCGATTTCCCCCCTTTTCACCCCCTTAGGGACGGAATTTCCGAAAATCCTTCCTTAGTGGGTGTCTATGTCATAAAAACAATGTCCCTTCAAAATTTCATGTTCCTAGATTAAACAGTTTGAGCTGGGTGTTGATGAGTCAGTCAGTCAGTCAGTCAGTCAGGACTTCTTCTTTTATATATATAGATATAAACATCGTATTGGAATGCTCTTTAATATTTACTGATGCACATGTTATCATAAATTATTTACCTGTTGCTTGGATGTTAACACAAGGTCAGCGCAAATGGATTTTCTGTGCCCTTTTGACAGCTAAAAGACTGATATTACAAAAGTGGAAAGATAAACACTCACCTCCTATAACACAATGGATTGAGGACCTAATGACACTTTCAACGTTTGAACGGGTGGTATTTGGACACCACCTGCAAATGGATAAATATGTGGATATTTGGTCTGCCTCTCTTGAAGCTTATGCATAATTGTTTTTATTGATAGCTATATTGTTTTATACACATATATACTCATAGGTACACATTTCATACGCACTTATTGTAAGTTATTTATTTCAATTTATGTAAGAAAATGGTATATTATATTATTTATTTATTTATTATATTTATATCCCACCTTTTTTCCTGCAAGGAACCCAAGGCATCTTACATAATCGTCGTCCTCCTCCTCTCCATTTTATCCTAATAGCAACCCTGTGAGGTAGGTTAGGCTGAGAGCCAAAGTCACCCAGTGAGCTTCATGGCTGAGTGGAGACTAGAACCCGGATCTCCCAAGTCCCGGTCCAACACTCTCACTGCTACGCCACACTGGCTCTTTTTTCTTATGGTTTTGTTTTGTTTTGTTTTGTTGAAAATCACAATAAAAATGAATTTTAAAAATGCTTCCATGCAAGATACCAATAGAAGATGCACATCGATCTATGAAATCTATGAAATCTGATGGAATGTGACTTAACTGGCTGTCACTTGTCCTCCAAATGACACATTTGAAAGAAGCCCCAGTAGCTACAAGAATGAGAAGCAAGCCATACTGCAGCCCTGGAAAACTTGCATGAATATTTATCAGTCTTATGTGAATCACACGAGAGAGTGATATTTGCAGATGCATTAACTTTAGAAGCGGAATGAGAAAATAGAGAACTGCTATACATATTAGCGGCTTCAAGTAATAAGGTGGAGAGGACAACGTGTTAATGGCAAAGCTGTTCTGTACAGCTGTGCAAAAACAGAGCTCTTGCTTTTTGGCAGAGAATCTGCTGGTCAAGAGGCATGCTGGGGTATGATCGATGGAAAGATGTGAAGGAATTGCGTTTGCTCAGGGATGGTCCAGCCCCATTGCTATCTGGCAAAATGGTCATGCACGCTATGGGCTGGGTCTTTCTGCTGAGCAAAGATGTATAGTACTTGAGTAGATGGGCCTTATTGGGCTCCGAAAGGTCATGTTTTGATCTTGAGGACCTGGAGGTGCTTGGGTGAGCTGGCTAAGCTGAGTAGATTATGGCTTTAAAATGTCATTCCAGTTTATATCTCCTTAGAAAAGAATTTAGGGTATCATCAACCAAACATATAAAGTCAACAATGGATCTTGTATGACTTTTTATATCGTGTATTTAAGTACTTCCATGACATGCGCATCTATTCTTATCATTGCAATCTGTTTGAGAGTACATAATATTCTCTAACTTAACCTTTCAGTACTCCTATGAGGTAAAATTCCAAAATCCATGTCGTATAATACTTTCATTAGGCCAACTCAAAGATCACAAAAATGTGAAAGAGATCTCCAGATCTCTTCATCAGGCAAGATATTACAAAAAGTAGGTTGGTGGTGGTGGTGGTGAAAATGGGGATAGGGGCTGACTAGATGTTGTAGTCAGAATGTCTGCATGGTCAGAGTCTTAAGATAATAATGGAGGCGGTGGCAGTGTCGACATTCAGATTGGGCTCTCTCAGGTGATGTGACGGTTTCAGGTTTCAGTGCCCCCTAGGCCCACTGGGAAGAAGGAAGTAGCAGGCAATTGTTGATCCTCCATTTTTGAAAATATAAAATCCAGCTGTTAACTCAAAACTATCTCCATCCTGAGTGAACCAGACAGGTTCCTGGTTTGTGGAAAACAGAAGTAGAGATCAAGTAGGCTTTGTTTATATTAACAAAGCTGGAGATAAGTTTGTCTGAACGTGGAAAGCTAAGCAGGGTCAGGCCTGGTTATTACTTGGATGGGAGACCCCTCCTCTAGTTTCCTGCATTGAGCAGGGGGTTGGACTCGATGGCCTTGTAGGCTCCTTCCAACTCTATGATCTATCTATGAGATGCCGTGTTATGTAAAAAAGAGTAAATAGAAGCCAAATTGAATAGTTTTACCTAGTAGTTGGAGGGGATGACCCCTCAGAGAATAAAGTCCCAGATCCAGGTGATGTAAAATCCTCTCCATGCAGTGTAGGACCTGCTGTTGAATGGCTAAATTGTTTTTCCCAGTGTACAGATGTGAAACTGAAGGTGATAGTGCATTTATGGTAGCCTTGAAAGTTACTAGCCCACAACAAAAATACAAAATACGAGCCTGCTTTTTACTCATAAGAGGGGCTGGTGGAGGAGAGACAGACCCATCTGTCATTTGCCAGCCCCTCTTATTCGTAAGAAGACGACTAGTAAAAAATGTACCATCTAGAAATGCAGTAGGCTGCCGGAAGAGACACAGAATGCTTGGTTTCTGTGCAGGGTGCAGGGGAACCCTTTCCAGGGGATATACAGTATGTCAGAGCTGGTCTTTTTGTCCTAGTCTCTAGCAATGCTCTTGGTCCCTCAAGGGGCCAGTTTCCAACCCTTCGCCTGCTATGAGTACGAAGCCGTGGAGTCTCTCTGCCCTAGAGATGCTGGAAGTGGCCAGAGACTTCTGCACCTGTCGACAGACTTTGCCTGGTGCGTGAGCTTCTGTATGAGAATGAGCAATGCATGGACTGCTCGTTGTGGCCTGTGTGCCCTTGTGTAGTAGGTTCACATGGGGAAACCTGTCCATGGCCAAGGATGTGGATTGCATCCTTGTCCATGATCTGCACCTGTGTGGCAGCTGGAGCTGGTGCTGAGCCAGGGAACTCCAGGGCTGGATGCTAAAGAGCTCAAAAGGGAGCTGCTAACCCAGCAAAGGTTCAGTAGAGACATGGAGCCTTATCTACCCAGAGTCAGTTCCTCATCTTCCTGGTCCTCTCTTGGGTTACTGATTGCAGCTGGTTCTTCTCCCTCCCCCAAGTAGACCCTACCACCTGAGTAGACTCCTGACAATGGAGCCTTCTCACATCCAAACGGGCACTCCTGTGGCGACTCTCGGCTTACCCATCAGGTCCGTGGCTGCCTTCGCTCTTGAGAGCCAGTGGTGAAGGAGAGAACTGGGGATCAAGGCAGGGCTCAGGATGGGGTCGGAAGGCTTATTGGGGGGGCCCAGGCGAGGCATCCCTGAGATCGGGCTCTTCAAGTTGCCTTTGGTCTACTGTGAGTTCCTCCAGATCTTCTGTTCTTCCAAGCCTCTTCCTTCAAAGAGGTCTCTCCAGACTGAGTCTGGTTTGGACAGGATCCTGACAGTGTTCTGACTTGGTGTGGTGAAGTGTTTAGTCCATTGTTCGCAGAACAACTTGAGGACGGGAGAAACTACCGTAATTGCCGTTTAGTTCAGCGCTCAGTTTTTCAATGCCAAATCCCAACTCCGATTTGTCAGTTCCATGGCATAGTTAACTGCTGTGAACAGATGAAAAGTTTTCAGTGGAACTGCTCTGACTATGGCAGCAATAAGCAACATACTTCGCTTAGCACTGAAGGCTGCCTATCAGGAGCTGCAGGGCAACAACTCATCTACATATTTTATTTATATGCAGTTTGTTTAAAACTTGCATGAATGTCGTCAATACCCAGGCCTTGGCTGAAAGGAACATCCTGCGTGGCCTAAGATGATGTTTTTGTGATTTGAAGTGGCAGCTGAACATCCTAAGGTGGCGTGGCAGAAAGATCACTAAAGGCGCAATCCTGTATGCATGTTCGGACAGAAAAAAGGCCTACAACTCCCAGCATGCCCCAGCCAGCGCCCTTAATGGCTTATATTTTTGCCTCTTGCTCTCTAATACTGAGAGCATTTCTTTAAAAATTTCTAACTGTAGTTTCTTTACAGGATTTGTGTCATTTTTGAGAAGGGCCCTACTCGGTTGTAGGGCACATGCATGCACGAGGTCCCTGGTTCAATCCCTGGAGACTCCCAAGTAGGGCTGGGAAAGACGCTTTTTCTGAAACCCTGGAGAGCCACTGCCCATCAGAGAGCCAGTGCGGCGTAGTGGTGAGAGTGTTGGGCTGGGAGTCGGGAGATCCGGGGTCTCTCTTCCCCACTCATCCATGAAGCTCACTGGGTGACTTTGGGACTTTGGGCCAGTCATGGACTCTCAGCCTAACCCACCTCACAGGGTTGTTCTGAGGATAAAATGGGAGAGGAGGAGGAGTTATGTAAGCCGCCTTGGGTTCCTTGCAGGAAAAAAGGCGAGATATAAGTATAATAATAATAAATAAATCAGTGTAGACACAACTGAGCTAGATGGACCAGAGGTCTGACTCTGCAAGAGGCATCTTATCATCTTCCTATGGCTAATCCATTTTGAGGAAGCATTGGCTGTTTCATTTGGGCAAAAGGTGGCAAAACAATCAGCCAGTCCTTCAAAATCTTGAGATGGATTTACCAACAAATTATTATTATTTAATAATAATAATAATAATAATAATGATAATAATAATGATAATAATAGATGCTGGTTTGATTTCTGATGAGCTGCTGTCACGTCTTCAAACTTTTCTTCTTTAGGCAGAAAGGCTGTGCCTGTTAAATTGGAGAGCCAGTGTGGCGTAGTGGTGAGAGTGTTGGGCTGGGACTTGGGAGATCTGAGTTCTAGTCCCCATTCAGCCATGAAACTCACTGGGTGACTTTGGGCCAGTCACTGACTCTCAGCCTAACCTACCTCACAGGGTTGTTGTGAGGATAAAATGGAGAGGAGGATGAGGATTATGTAAGCCACCTTGGGTTCCTTGCAGGAAGAAAGGCGGGGTATAAATAAAATGAATAAATAAATAAAACCAATATAAATTTGTAGTTGGTATCTACCCTTTTGCACCTCAGGATCCCCGGAAAGGTTTGTGGTCCGTATAGAAATGACTCTTCCTGAATGCCACCCTATTTATTATGATGCTCGCAAAACACGAGTTACTATAAATGTGAAGCCTCAAATATTTATTTTTAATTCCTATCTTTCTCAAACATAAATAAACTCTGCCATCTGGCCTGTGGATTTGATCTTCTGTCTTTCTATATATGTCTCTAGAATTTGCATGTTCTTTTGGGAAACATATCTAAAATGTTGTTTTTCCCTCATCAGTTCCAAGTTCTTGGATTTTCTCTCTCTGTGCTGTTCGAATCGAACTTGCCATCACAGAGAGGTGCAATCCTTTGCTCATCAGTCTGTGAGTCCTTCTGCCAACCATCAGAATATAATCTCTTTTCTGAAAGTGAAGAATGATGAGAGTGTTGTTTCCATGGGGTCCTATAGAAGAAGCGCTGAAGGGACACTGGGTCAGTATTAGATCACCTGCTTTGAATACAGAAAATGCCAGGTTCAATCCCTGGCATCTCCACATAGGTCTAGGAAACACAAGGGATGGGGGGGCGGCGGGGAGAAACTTGTTTGGTTTGCATTTTAGTACAAACCGATCTAATTTGCACTTCGCAAACTTATACGCGAGCTAGAGTGCAACTATCCTTCAGTTTTTGCACTTCTCCAAATTCTGTAATGCCTGTCTCTGATCTAATATATATTAGAACACATGTATACAGAAATGTGTGTGAATTTTCGTGTGGATGTTTTACTAAAAAAACATTGCAGACTGATGCAGAAACAGGACGGATGCAGTGCTTCAAAAAATTTGAATGTTGTAGATGCTGAAGCAGACAGATGCATCCATCCCTAGCAAAGACCCCTGCCTGAAACACTGGAGAGCTGCTGCCAGTTGGTGAATGTAAACCAGGGGTGGGCGACATCCAGGGCTTGGGGCGCTGCTTGCCCGCCCTGGAACTTTGCGGAGGCTGCATTCCTCCCTTGCTGCCACCGGCAGTGACCGGTGCCACGAAGGCTCACAGGAAGTGTGGGCCTCGTTCCCTGTCAGGATCACGCTCATGAAAGCCCGCCAAACTGCCCCGGGAGTGGAGGCAGCAACAGCAGTGGAGATCAGGAGGGGGCACCCGAACAGCCATGGTAGGCCACATTGCCTACTGAACTGGATAGGCCAATGTATGGCAGCTTCCTATGTTCCAATGGGTTTGCATTGATAGGTGTACAGGCTTGTTTCGCACTTGCCGTTTTTGTTTGTGGGCCAGGGTTGTTGAAAAGAAGTTGACATGGCATTACTTACTCCCACTCAAGATGAAAGCAGTATCGGTGGTCAATAGGGTTTAAAGGTTCATAGGTAATCTAAAAATGCATAAACTCGAAAACGGAATCTGGCCTACGTCTATGGGTGCTTTCACAAGGTTCCATGGACTTTGAAGAAGCCCGATGCAAGTGAAAGGGAGAAAACTTGCTAAGCGAAAGCGAAAAGCACGTCAAACGAATCCTTACAGACCATCTTCCATCTGGTAACTGTGTCCTCACTGTGGGAGCTGTGTGGATCTAGAATTGGCCTCCACAGTCACTTACGGACCCATCGCTAGAGTCTACACAATCTTCTTTAGAATTTCCTCCTTTTTATCCCAGAAGACAATCTTACTCGGTCACGAGTGATCACCTGATGATGATAGGTGTACAGGCTTGTTTTGCACTTGCCGTTCTCTTGGTTTGTGGGCCAGGGTGTGTTTGAAAAGAAAGGTGACGATGGGGCAGAAGTCTGATGTTTTTTCAGAACCTTTTCAAAACACTTTGGAAGGATCCTGAACTTGTTCGTAGAGCAAGTGCTCCAAATGTAGAAGGTACCTACCACGTTCAATTTCATAGATCATAAGAGTTGGAAGGAGCCTACAAGGCCATCGAGTCCAACCCCCTGCTCAATGCAGGGAGCTAGAGGAGGGGTCTCCCATCCAATAATAACCAGGCCTGACCCTGCTTAGCTTTCCACGCTCAGACAAACTGAGCCAGCGTAATCAAAACAAAAAATACAGACTTAAAACCAACCGCCCTGGAACCACTGGGTAAAACTGATTCACCAGATAGTCAATGCAAAAGAAACCTCCAAAGCATCCCTAGTGAGTATTCGCCCAACAGCCAAAGCTCTCTGGGCGGTTCACGACAATTCACAAAATTCACAAAATCACAAGCTACAGATAAAATACAGCGTAAAACTTCAATACACATTTAAAACAATTTAAATTTAAGTATGCGGCAGTAGCTTGATAGGTTCACTGCTCTCTTTCCCTTCACCAATTGCTTTGGGAGAGCACATACTAAAATTGGATATAGGGAAGATGAACATGGCCCCTGCTCAAGGACAGCATGAAAATTCATGAAGTGTTTCATTTTTTAATTTTTAAATACATTGTAATTGTTCTTAGCTGATTGCTTGTATTGTTTTTTAAATTTCACTTTTGTGTTTTATTGTTGCTTATGACAGTTTATTATATTGTGTTCGTATAATTGTTGTTAGCTATCTTGAACACCATTCTGCGGAAAGGCGGGATACAAATTTAACAAATAAAAAACAAACAAGCAATAAATTAGTTAGCAAGATGACTTGCTAGGACTTCTCTTCGGTCAGTGCTGTAAAGGAGCCCTCTTCCCCCACCCCTTCCAAAAGTGAGAAATCCGGACAGCTAATTACACAGTAATGCTGTCCACAGGACTAGGAAAGGAAGTGATGAGTACAATCCATTTCTTAGGGTGCACTGCAGCAGCAAATAACCCCGGCTTTCTTGTTGGGTATTCTGCTCTCACTGCAGGCTCTTCTAACAGTACGTGGGTGTTTAAACTATGCTGTTAATTTATTATTAGTTTTTTTTATCCTGCATTTTAGTTTTAGGTTTTTTTAAAAAATACCCCCAAAGCAGGATATAAGTATTCCAATTAAAATAACCAAAAATGTGCAGTAAAAACCCAGCATAAAACAAAACCTAGCAACATCAACAACTCCCTCCCTCCGCCACCCGCATTAATGTGTAGAGCTAATAATACTCACAAGGCTGCTTAAACAGGGAAATCTGCACCTGCCTTTTGCAAAAGGATAATGGGGGACTCTGGCAGGCATTTGGGGGGGGGGGGGAGTGCGTTCCAGAGGCCACAACTGAGAAGACCCTGGTATCTGTGTTCTAGTGCAGGATTGTTAGTAGCTAGACTCTAGAGGGATTATAAATAACTCGCTCAGTTGGTTGTTTTATTTCTGCTTATCTCTACTTCAGTAGCTAAATATACCCTCCCAACCTCTAGTGCAGTGTTCTCCAACCTTGGGTCCCCAGTTGTTTTTGGCCTACAACTCCCAGCATGCCCCAGCCAGCATAGCTGGCTGGGGCATGCTGGGAGTTGTAGGCCAAAAACATCTGGGGACCCAAGGTTGGAGAACATTGCTCTAGTGACAATTGGCCACTAAAAGGGAAGATAGGCAAACAGATAAACAGTCAATGCAGGGAGAAAGATAGCCACTGGTTACAGCATCCTTTGCCGGTCTCTGGAGGAGCTTCAGAATTCTCAACTGTCAGAGTCTGCTCTTAAACATAATTTCTTTAGATGTGATGGGTATACTGTGAATCCAGACCCTTAAATAAGTGTTGGAGGGCAGTTGGGTTTTATTTTTCAAGTATTTTTTTCTGGCAGGTCTTAACTCACGAGTACATAGAACAGGGTCTCTTCTTCACAGAGCAGGGTCTCTTCTCCAGTGTCATAGGGTCACAGCTTCCGTGATATTGTACAGGTGGTCAAAAGATAGATTTTCTCAGTGGTGGCCCCATCACTGTGAAACTCCCTTCCACAGAAGTGCATCTGGTTTTCTCATTGACTCTTTTTAAAGAGGCTCTAAAGACCTGACTGTTCACATCCACTTTTTATTGGTTAATGATGTTGGTCATGCTCTGAAGCTGTATTTTTATTTTAACTGTTGCTGCCATTTTACTGCTGGCTGGAATGAACTGTTTTTATATGGCTATAAAAAAATGGATATAATTTTATCCATATGATAAAATGGAGAGGAGGAGGAGGATTATGTAAGCCGCCTTGGGTTCCTTGCAGGAAAAAAGGCAGGATATAAATATAATAAATAAATAAATAAATAAATTGGCTGTTAATTTTGTATTTTAGCTTTAATTGCGGTCATGGTTCTTTTTTCTTTGTGAACTACTTCTGAAAGGCAGTATACAAATATTTAAATAAAATAGATCTATCTCAGAGGGCTGCAGTGTTTGTCAGGTGTTCGCGAAGATACATAAAGGAGATACTATGGATTTTTCTGGAGTGGTGGGTAGCTTCTGTCCTCTTCCTAGGCAGAAACTGTGGGGAAAGCATTGCTTTCAAAAGAAGCCTCCATAATTGTTTCGTCACTATGGAATATGGAAAGATATATCTTTTCTCTTTCGTTTGCAGGTTTAAAGAGCAAAAAAGGAACAGCGGTGGTTTAGTCCCCATGGAAAATAGGCTAGCGACAGTGAACCGTGAGATGTACTCACTGCTTAATCTGATGTGGGAGTATAGACCATTTTGTGTTTGATCAGAGTAGGTGCAAGCATCACCTCAATGCAATTAGGACCAATGTATTGAGTTGCCTAGGAATGCTGTTAGATGCGACGGTATGTGTGTGTGTGAGGTGAGGCCGGTGCTCTGTATCCAGCAGGGGTACTTCTGCTGTATTGCTCAGCAGGGCAAGCCAGCTGAACATGAGATTCTTATATGAGTTATGGATGTCATCTGACCTGCTCTGGCCTATAGTTGTGTAAGGAGGCCTCAGCTGGTCCCAATGCAGTTCTCTCTTTTAGCCAGGGACAGATTGTGGTGCACAGGCTGAATGCCCACTTCAGGTCACTAGTTCAGGATCCAGTATGGGCTGGATCCCTGGCAGATGCTTTGGGTTGTGTGTGTCGTCATCCTTTTAAAACCCAGGCTCTTTGGCAAATATCTTGGAGATATTTAATCAGCACAGGTTGTCAGGACATCTGCTTTGCCTCGTTTGAAAGAAAAAAATATATATGGTGCATGCAGGGTCTCTTAGCACCATATATTGGCTTTGGTCCAGTCCTGACTCATGGCAGCACCCAGGTTTTCTTCCCTGTAAACATATTTTGTGCTTTTTCTGTGTAGTCTTCTTCACTTCATAAGGTTCATTTGATATCTTCTAATCTTTCTACACTACAATGATTGTATTTTGAGCTGTATTCAATTATAAATGCGAGGAGAGCTGCTTGGGGACGCAATGCCTTGGAAGGAATTCTTGCTGCCATCTGGCGCATGTAAATGATGACGCCCAAGTGCCTCTCTCTCCCTTTCTCTTCTCCACCCCCCTTCCCGAATCTGGTCCCCTGCGTTGCCTTCGGTATTCAAGTGATAAACTCAGACTCTCTCAATTTTCACTGACGGCTAATAATGGTGGTTAACCTTTTCAAGTTTGACATTATAGATAATAAATCAAGCCTGTTGGTTGGTATTCTGTGTGCAGTGATGCAAGCCTTAAAAATTTTTTTTTCAAAACAAGGGCTAAAAATACAGCGCTTGTATGATATTCAGTGGAAGCCTTTGAGCATCCTGCAAATCATTGGTAATTGCCGTGAAGTTCAGATAATTTATCAGATCTGATGCTATAAACTTTCCTATGTCATACAATAAGAAGTCACTGGAGCTCTTATAAGGAAACTTTATACACATAGTTTCCGATCTGTTAATGGTATCTGCTGGTTTTGATGTGTCATGCTAAGCTCTGTGTTTCCTTTTATTCTTATTTTTGTTATGGTGGAGGTTCTATTTTTTGTTTGCATATCTGTAATGGCTACCAAGAAACCAGTCCCTTAAGGGTATAAACTCAGAGGTTATTAAGGGACATGGGAGTTTTGTGATGGAAGACAACATCAACTCTCCCCATATTATCGTTGTCAGATGGAGTTTCTAAGGAAGTGCAGGAACATCGGTCTATTTCTGTTCATCATTTATCTATTTATCATTTGTATAGAGTGGCACTGCTTTCCTCCAGAAAGGGCATGCAGGTTCCATATTCTGTAATCATTCTGGTGCAAGTTTCTAATTTGCAATCAATTCCGATAATGGTTGATTTACTTTTTTTTTTTTTTAGCATAACCACTGAATCCCAAATAGAAAGGTGTAGCTGCGGATGGGGCTTTTTAGCTTGGAAAAAGAAGTGTAATGGTAGGCATAATGGAGGTGTATAAAACAATGTATTGTGTAGAGAAAGTGGATAGTGAGATGTTTTTCTCCCTCTCTCATAATACTTGAATCTGGGGTCATCCAATGAAACTGAATGGTAAGAGATTCAGGACAGATAAAAGCAAGTACTTCTTCACACAGGGTGTAGTTAAACTATGGAATTTGCTACCATCAGAGGTAGTGATGGCCACCAACTTGGATGGGTCTAAAAGGGGATTAGATTATTAGAGAGTAAGTTTATTAATGTCTACTTGTCTAGGTCTGGGTTAGAATCATAGAACAGTAGAGTTGGAAGGGGCCTGTAAGGCCATCGAGCCCAACCCCCTGCTCAATGCAGGAGAACAGATGTGGGCAGCCCAGGCAGTCACCCATCCAAGCACTGACCCGGCTCAGACCTGCTTAGCTTCAGCATGTGGCCTGCATTATGTGCTCTCGACGCCACCTTATAATCCAGGGGTGGCTTGTTTTGTTGTCTGAACCTGGCCAGAGTGGCTCGTGCACCATGCTGCTGGGTTCAGACAACACGACAAGCCACCCCTGGCTTATAAACCACCATGGCTTATTGTGTTGTGTGAACCCAGTCAATATAGCATAATGTCTATAGTGACTATATTCTGTAATGGCTACCTTCTTGATAGTGGCACCCACACTCTGGACCGCTCTCCCACGTATGGTCCAAGAGGCGGAAACTGTGGCAAGCTTCAAACACCTCTTGAAGATGCACCTGTTTACTCAGACTTTCCCTGACTTATAACTAACACTGCTCTTTCCTGTTTTTGTAACTTTCTTAGTCTGTGTATTGTTGTTTTCACATTGGTTTTTATATTGTATTTGATGCATTCCTTATGTAAACTGCCTAGAGATCTTACGATACATACCTATCTCCTCCAGCGTCATAGGCAGGTATGCCTCTACATGCCAGTTGCTGAGGATATGAGCAGGAGGTGCTCATGTCTCACTTGTAGGACTTCCCGTAGGCATCTGGGCAGCCACTGTGTGAACAGAATGCTGGACCAGAGAGGCCTTGGGCCTGATCCAGCAGGGCTCTACTTCTGTCCTTATAGAAATGTGTAGGCAGCTAGGGGAAAACAACCTGTCACTGTAGGACTTGTTGTACATTGGCATCTCTCACTCTGTGTCTCTGTTCGCATGTGGTCCTCGTTTGTCACGGCTCGTCTTCTAAAGCTGCACAGATGCCAATGCATTGCGATGGCGGTAACCTGCCCAGATGTGTGGCAGGTAACGTTTGCTTAAGGTTTTCATTTGTCACTCTGTGTTGGAGCTGCTGCTAAGTCATGTGATAGCTGAAGACCCTTAACGGTGGTTTTCGTTCTTGGAAATATTGTTAATTAAATTTTTTATGAAGGAGCGGAGGCGCACCAGCAGAGATCTCCTTTCAAGCAGAAATGTAGCAGGCAGTTCCCAAAGAGACCTCATCTGCTCTCGTCTCTATGAAAATCAATTAGTGTTATGAATGTGTGATGGCTTCTTCAAAACAAAAAAAAAGTGTGTTGGGAGGAGGAAGAAAACTTACATGATGGAGAAATCTTTATACCTTAGAATTATAAAGGGAGGTTTGTGTGTGTTTTACCATTCTTGCCCTGCCTTTTCTTGTTCTCTCCCCCAGCAGTTACCAGTTGTCTTAATGTATGCAGGTATTTTGGGTTTGTATCTTCTAAGTTGGTGGGTCGGCTGGGAGGGGGGAGTTAGTCATTGCTAACAACATTCTTAAATCATTTATTTAAATTATTGAAATGTTTGGTCATATTTTCTTTCTGAATTTGATATGTTTGTTGTACGTCTTTCATTGTTTCGACTGAAATGTGATTTGATGTTGCAATTATTATTGAGTGGCTCTGAGTGCAAACATTTTTGAGAAGGAATGGGAAACAAATATTAAATCAGATCAGATCTGTGCACGTAAGTCAGGGTCAGCAGGCCGCTGGGAAGGTACTGCCTAAAACCGCCCACTTGCCAACCTAGAAGTAAATAAAGTGTGGGGTGCAGGGAGTGGTATCTGTTGCAACAGAATTTGGTGGTGGGCCACTTCAAGGGTGCAGTCCCACCAACGCCCCTCTCCTGCTTCAGAGTGGCCCTCCAGGACAACTAGTTGTTGACCAGGGATGTAGAAATAATTAGCATCTGTATCAGTGTTCTCCAACCTTGGGTCCCCAGATGTTTTTGGCCTACAACTCCCAGCATGCCCCAGCCAGCGTAGCTACTGAGAGTTGTAGGCCAAAAACATCTGGGGACCCAAGGTTGGAGAAACACTGATCTGTATACTGTGGTATGCTCAAGGTGTCTATTTTTACTGCTTATGGTATCCTGGAAGCACATGTTCCTTGGCAGGCGTGGAATACTATGCTTTCTCAGTACAGTTAACAATTTTTGGAAGCATCTGGATGTTACCTCTGTAAAGCACCTGGGCAGCGTTGGCGCAGAGCACGCCCTTGAATAAACCCAGTAGAAGGTGGTCTTATGCTCTGGAGCTGTCGCCCTAGCCACGTGTCCCACTGCTGTATCTTGGGAGGGGGTGTCCCACAGAGGCATGAAAAGTAGGGTACAGGTGCACACTGACTTTGCCAGCAAATTAGTCTTGCTTTGGGAATGGGCTGCCTCACCTGTCACTGGACCTGGACATGTGATCTTCCACTTCAAAGGAAAGGGTTGATTCCTTACGTAAGCTCATCCGTGCTTCTTCAATGAGATTTTTTGCGATGCAACAGGGAGATGAGAGATGAGTCTCCAATTCAAAAAAAGAGAAGAGCTTCCTGATTATCTCGGTAATGCTCGATGAAGGAGCAGAGCTGCGTATTAAGAGACATTAAGCCTTCTACTTCTTTATGGTACACATGTTAGATAGCTCTGTTGGTTTACACACACAATATAATTTTCCCAGCATGACAATATTGCTAGAGAATAAATGAATTCACCAATCAAAAAATGCTGACAGTTTTAGTATATATATTTTTTGTGTTGAAGACTTTATTTTTCCCATTTGCCACTGATACAATACTTGACAGCTTGCGTTTATCTATGGGGAAACTTCTGAACACGATGCATTTTGTAAAATTAGGTTTTGATCTGTAATAATGTAAAACAAAACCAAGTTGGCTTAAAATAATTGCGAAGCTATTATGCAAGAAGATTTCTGCTCCACAATATTTGGAACATGACCCAGTTGCGTCTTTCATTGTACTATGAGACTAATTTGCCTCACCTTGGTAGTAATAATTGATGCCCATGATATTGTCCCACACTTTTCCCAAGGAGTGAAGGGCGGCATATGTGATGCCTCCCTTTTATCTTCACAATTACCTTGCAAAGTATGTTAGACTGAGATTGTGACTTGCCCAAGCCACCCAGTGAACTTTGTGGCTAAGTAGGGATTTGAACCTGGGTCACTGTGATCTATGCCAGCCTTCCACAGCCTGGTGTCCTTCAGATGTGTTGAACTACAACTCCCACAATGCCCTCAGTCAGCTGTACGGGAGTTGTAGTCCAACACATCTGGAGAGTGCCAGGCTGGGGAAGGTAGTCTATGCCCAGCACTCTGGCTACCACCCCTTAGTAGTGCTCTTTCCAACCAGCATGATTATATAGATGTTAACCTTTTAAAAAAATATAATGCCTCCGTCAGTAAATATTGCCGGCTTCATACTCTGAAGGTCTGCCATTTCCACAAACCAATAAATAAATAAGTCATCTGGTATGTCCAGACTTTGCTGGTGGTGAGGGAAGAAAGAAATCTAGCTATTAATCCAGCAGTCACAATGTCAATCCTCATAACCTTCCCTTATGTGTCTGGGAGGGACAGTGGATTGGTTGGTTGCTGTTTGATTCTGGGAGTTTTCCATTCAGATCGCTGCTCAGACAAGTACCCATTGCATGGCCTAAAATAAGCCATTCCTAAAATAAGCCATTCCTTTTCAGACTTGGTTTCTTTCTCTCAAGCCATAAAATGGGAAGACTGCTGAGTGAAAGAGAATCCTATATAAATGATCCCAGTGATAATGCTCACATAAAAACCTATGAAGTGGCAGAAGGATCTCTTTAACCAGCTGTTCAGTAAAACTCTAAACTGAGTTGGAAGAAGAATGGAACACATGATCACTCCAGACTGCAAGCAAAACCCATTCCTGCTTTTTCTGGTGATGCATTAATCTAGCCTTCGCCATCCTGGTTCCCTCCGGATGTTTTAGCCTACAACTCCCATCATCTTCAGCCAGCATGACCAGTGCTCAGGAATGATGGGAATTGTGGAAGGACCCAGGCTGGGGAAGGTTGCGTTATTTAGAGGATTTGTCTGCCAGGCTTATCTGTTTGTTTTGCAGTTGTAGATGCCTACTTGTTGGCTGTAGGTCGTAGGAGTGGGTGGCAGGTGTGTGTGTCTATAGCAGTGGTGAGGAACCTGGGGCCCTTGGGTTGCATGTGGCCCTTGGCTCAATTTAACAAGCCCTCTGCAAGCAAGCAGTTCAGGCCTCTGTCAAGACAGATCTGTTTTTCCCCCAGCTGCTCGCTGTTCACGGAGAAAGTATTGGGCTTTAGAAAAATTAGCCTGAGTGCTAGCCTACTCAAAAGCAGTGTAGGTATTCCACAGTCAGCAGCAGAGTTCACTTTAACAATAAAACGACACAGCTAGTTGTTTTAGTTCTAGTTCATACACTAACAGAAAGATGGGGAAACAGAAGGGGGCATCGGGGTGGGAGATAGAGAGAGAATGGGTGGCCCCACCAACTTTTCACTCTGGCCACGTCCACTATTGGCACATGGACCCTGATAGATTACCCTTGAAAGAATGCTGCCCCCAACAGTAAAAAGGTTCCCCACCCCTGGTCTCTCATATGAAAAGATATTTTCCTGTAAGATTTTAGTCCATAATCAGGGCTGTATATCCTGTACGCACAAAAAACAAAATTCATAATTATTTGCCAAGGAAAAGAGTATTTTGCAATTTGTATACATTATGTAAATTAAGGGCACAATCCTCTGAAGTGTAGATAGAATAAATTCCTACAACTCCCAGCATTCCTCAGCCAGCCATGATGCTTTGCATGGGTTTGCTTATGTTGAATAATATTATTATGCTATTTATGGGAAGGCGTAAAGACGCTATCCAGGGCACTGAAGCCTTGCTTCCTCTTAGGAATCCTGTCTCTGTCTCTCTCCCCGCCCTCCCCCAGTGTAGAGAGATGAAGGAGGTGTGCCTGAGCATATCTTTTCATTGTTTGGCAAATTGGGGAGGGGGGGGGAATCCTCAAAATTAAAGACAAAGTTATGAAGTTTGGAATGAGAGAAAAACCTATGTAAGTTTCCTAAACAAATATAATCAAACATTACAATTTGCCAACATTTCCAGTTTTGCTATCCACACTGGAAATTCAGATTTGCATTTTGAATATACAATGTTCCCTTGCCATCTTTAAAACCCAAGTGCTTTCAACTGAGCGTATGTTGTTGTGAATTTGGGCTAGCATCAAACATGTTAACTGGCCAATACATGACCTGCAATGGTAATTATCAAGTACAGCCAAATACTTACTAAACGCAGTTAAATGTCAAACATGGTGATAAAATATTATCCAATGCAGATATCGAATATTTGGCAAATAGAATATTCAGTGTGAAAACTTGCAAAACATAATTTGGAGAAAATGTTTGAGAGCAAACATATTTCAGCTCCAATTATGGGATTTTTATGTTTCTAGAAAGCAAGTGGGGAGGAAAGGCCGGAGCTCAGTGCAGAGCACCTGCTTTGCGGGCAGAAGGTCCTCCGTTGGGACAGCTACGTTCTGAACAGGATGCTGGGCTAGATGGGCCCTTGGTCTGATCCGGCAGGGCTCTTCTGAGGTTGTTGTGTCCCCGCTTCAGTTCTTGGCATCTTCAGCAGGGCCAGGAAAGTTCCCAGTCTGAATCCCCGAGGAGCTGCTGCCAGTCAGTGCAGGTCTTCAACCTTTTTGGGCCCATGAGTCCTTTGGGAATTTGAGAAATTGTCCTGGGCACCCCCACAAAATGGGGGTGCCTTAGAATATTTCCTTAGAATTTCCTTAGAATTGCATCCACTGAATTACAACAACCTCGAACACGCATTTATTTAGCATTTTTGGGAGTTGAAGTCCAGGATAGGGAAGGCTGCTCTAGTGAATGAGGAACTAACGTTGTTCCTTGAAATCTTTTTGGCTTAATTCAGACATGGCACAAAACCATGCCTTGTACTAACCATAATTTAGGATACAAACCAGGGATTGAAATTCTAAACATGCAAAGCAAACCATGGTTTAGAGCTGCCTGACTGCTTTCATTTTCCACTTGTACTGAACTCCAGTCTCTATCTGAAGTGAATTTTGAAGCCTGAGCAATGGCCATAACAATGCTTTGTCAGTTCAGACATTAAGACAGACTATAGGCAAGCACAAACGATGGTTTGCAAATCCACTGGAGACAGTGGCTTCTGATTCTGGGTTGTTGAATGATCACAAACCATAGTTTGTCAATTCAGGCATCATGGAAAAACCATATTTGAGCTTAAGAACAAAGTAAAAGAACTCTGCTGGATTAGACGAAGGCTCCATCTAGTCCAGCATTCTGTTCCCACAGTGACCAGCCAGCTGCCTGTGGGATGCCCACACGTGAGTGCACCAGCATCTTCCTTCTTCTGTTCCCCAGCAACTGCCACACAGCGGCATACTGTCCCTGATTCTGGAGGTAAGACATAGCCATCATGACTAACAGCCATCGATAGCTTTATCCTCCATGCATTGGAAGATGAGCTTCAGTGGAGCTTCATCTACCGTGCTTCGATGTCTGCACTGAGCCACTATGTCTGGTCCCATTTGGAAATCCCTGTAGTTATTGGTAAATAGCCAGTGGAAGAACTTGAAAATAAGGGGGGGAAGACAGTGAAATAACAGGCGGTCAAAAAATTTCCTGACTGTTAAAAATTTCCTGACTGTTAGAGCAATAAGACAGTGGAATCAACTACCTAGGGAGGTGGTGGGCTCTCCCAGTCTGGAGGCATTCAAGGTGCAGCTGGACAGACATCTGTCAGGGATGCTTTGACCTGGATTCTTGCACTGAGCAGGGGGTTGGACTCAATGGCCTTGTAGGCCCCTTCCAACTCTACTTTTCTGTGATTCTATGATTCTATGATTTTTAGCTTTCCAACTTTATTCTTGGTTTTTGCAGGCAAATATCTTATGGAGAGAAAACCACGGGGTGTTGGCAAAAGGTACTCGGCGTAAGCGTATGCCCACCAGCACCTGTAGGTCTTCATGCACGTGATAAGCAAGCTGCTAATTACATGGAAGTGATGTATAAAAAATTATTTGTCCAAAGCATTTACTGTAAAAGAGCACATAACCTATCACAAGCAAAATAATTCTTCTTCGTGGTCTCTGTGCTTCACACACATGGGCTCTGCACCTGCGCAGAGGTCCTCCGGAAAACTTCTATAGCTAAGGCGTTTTGGCGGGAACCCCTCCCCCTACGGTCTACTGGGCATGCCTAGAGGGGTTCCCGCCTATTCCCTCAGTTCCTTTTCGACCGCCATTGTGGCAAGTCTCTTCGGAACTTCTCTTCGTTAGAAGACTACTCTTAAAGGCGTTTTCTCTAAAAATCCTTTATCTGATCTTTCTAAATTCGTTTTATTTGTTTCACTTTTTTAGTTTAGCGAGAATGTCTCTTAAAGGAGCTTTCCGCAAATGTGTCCATTGCAGGTCTAAACTCCCCTCAACAGACGGACACTCTCTTTGTGTTTTCTGCTTGGGTGAGGGACACATAGCGGAAACGTGTCCTCACTGCCAAGCGTTTACGAGACAGACACGCCAACAAAGAGCAGACTGTCTCAAAGCTGAAATGTGGACCAGGGCTCTCCGGGCGGACGCCCCAAGCCCCACGGCGGTGGCTGGGCCAAGTACAATCGGCCAAATAATCCCACCAAACCGTTCAGGTGTGGTGGAGGAAACCCCTGTCATGGGGCGCAGCTTAGCTATTGCTAAAGCCAAAAAACTGGCAAAGAAGGCGAAGACCAGTTTGGCTAAAGGGAAGGAAAGGAAAAAGAAACGCCATTCAAAGTCGCGGGCCACGCCCACTTTAACTTCGCCACCATCGAAGTTGGCTGACTCGATGGTACGGCCTCCGCCTTTCCCACCGAAACTGTCCACATCGATCCCCTCGATACCGGCGGCTGCCTCCACATCGATCTCGGAAGGTGAGATCAGGGAGGGATCTCCGCCTGCAGCTGCTCCAACAGAGGATCAGCCTACATTACTGGCTCCGGGACGGAGTTCTCCCCCTGTCTCCAGCCCTCGACATCGCGAACGGTCTCTATCGACCCACCGCTCATCTCACCGGTATCGATCACGATCCCCACTCTCTGAATGGGACCGTGAATCGAGCTGGGCTAGAAGATCTGACCGAGCCTACTGGGAGGAGTATGTGTACTCTTACCGTGATCGGTATGGAGACAGGCTCCGACATCGCTCCCCGCCTCGACGGCCACCGTCAACATGGTCACGGGGAGATACCCGCTACTACCACGAACGTACAAGCCGCGCGCCATCGGCCTTGTTGGGTAGGCCGCCGTCACCAACACTTTCAGATCGCCCTCACTTACCTACCCAGCAGGCACCAGTGCAACCTCCACCGCTTCCACCGCGTTCGTCACCGAGGCATTGCTCCCCACCCAGAGCGGTGAGCACCTCCCCCAATGATTACGAATCGGACTCAGTAATTGGTATCGAGAATCCTCTCTGAGCCGTCACCAGATCAGTTGGTCTCTTCCCGTGATGCCCCTTCTCCGTCAGAAGGAATGGGTCACTTCGCCGACAGGGTGCACCGCATGGCGCAAGCCCTAGGTCTCCTGACTCAACGCGAAGAGGAACGGGTCCAAGACCCAGTCTTCGATGCTGTCCTCACCGAAGACTCACTACCAACGGCAATTCCATTCTTACCGACCCTGTTACAAACAGCTCGTCAAACATGGAGAACCCCGGCAACGCTTCCTTCAACAGTGAAGCTTGACCTGACAGTATGTACAGAGTCATGGAGGACGATGTAAAATTTCTTTTCACGCATCCTCCACCAAATTCCATCGTAGTGGAGGCTGCGCAAGGAAAATCAGCGAGACAGCACAGCGCGCCAGTTGATAAAGAAGGGCGCCGTCTGGACATTTTAGGCCGGAAGATCTATTCCACATCTTCCCTGGCCCTTCGAGTGGCTAATTATCAGGCCACCATGGGGAGATACCAGCTATTCCTGTGGGAAAAGATGGGATCTCACATTGACTATCTCCTGGAAGAGCGCAGGGAACTTGCTAGAGTCTTCCAGGATGAAGCAGTTCGACTCTCACGCCAACAAATCAATACAGCCAGACACCAGGCCGACTGTGACGCAAGGGCCATAGTTGAAGCGGTCGTATTAAGAAGGCATGCCTGGCTCAGATCCTCTAATCTTACTCCAGAAGCCAGGTCCAGAATTGAGGACTTACCTTTTGATGGGGTGGGTCTTTTCAACTCTACCACCGACAATGCCATGGACACCATCTATAAAGCAAAAACAACTGCAAAAAAGATGGGGTTCATCGCTCCAACAACGACTCGCCTTTTTCGTCAAAACAGGTGGCAACGCTCTCGGCCGACATTTGCTCCTCCTCAGCAACAGCAGCAAAGTCAAGCACATCCGCAGCAACCTTCGGTACTGAGACGCTCATATCAACAACCCTGGTACCAGGGCTACCGCAAAGGTGGAGACTAAGGCAGGCGGCGGGTTTGACTCGACGTGCAGCGCGACCAACCCCGTTCTCTCCTTCGACGCCCGTTTGTCATCCTTCCTACCATCGTGGAAGAACATAACGACCGACCGCTGGGTCCTAGCAATCATCGAAAATGGCTACAAGATCGCCTTCGATACCCTACCGCCCTTTCTCGGAATAAAGGTAACACCTCCTTCTCAACATCTACTCCTCGAGGTCGTAACCCTGCTTCAAAAGAACGCAATCGAAAGGGTTCGACCGACACTGAGTCGGGAAGGATTATACTCCCGATATTTCACCGTTTCGAAAAAGGGCAGAGGGCTTCGCCCGATATTAGACCTTCGGGGAGTGAACCGGTTCATTTCCCCCCAGAAGTTCAGGATGACGACCCTGCAGTCAATTCTTCCTCTTCTACATCACGGGGACTGGTTCGCCTGCATCGACCTACGCGATGCCTATTTTCATGTCGCAATCCATCCGGACAGCCGGCGCTTCCTCCGATTCTGCATAGGACAAGACGCCTTCCAATTCACGGTGCTCCCATTTGGCCTGTCGACGGCTCCGAGGGTGTTTACCAAGTGTGCAGCAGTTGTCTATGCTCACCTTCGCTCCCACGGGATTCAAATTTATACCCTACCTGACGACTGCTAATGACTGGGGGGGAGAGAAAACTGATTTTGCTGCCTTCTGTTGAACAGCTTCTGTTGGCCCATGGCAAGATAAGCCGTCCTCTTATAAACAGTCCGAGTTGTCCAACAAGATGATTATCCAAAACGAGCAAACTTAAACCATTAGGGTTCGGCACAAGCGTAGTCCATGGCCGTTCGAAGATCAAAGTACAGGGGTCCAGGTCAGGAATATAAAGAGCTTCTTGTGGTAGCTGTACAAACAATTCTTCTCATCATCTGAGTGTGTTTGGGACCTGCTTTTGCAGGGTGCTGATTGGTAGGCTACCTCTGGGTCAGGCTGCAGTTTAGCCTGACCACGCCCCAAACACACTCCGGCACGGCTGGTCTCGTGTCTGAACCTACTGGGCACAACACGTCCGTTCTCCCTTCAATGGTGGATGGATGCTACTCACCTGTCCTCAGGATTGCCCTTCCAAAAACCTCATCCAACCAGGACCTTAACAACCGATGCCTCCCTTCTGGGTTGGGGAGCCCATTCAGGGAGTCAGACGGTTCAGGGTCGTTGGTCCGGTCACGAGCTCAACAGACACATCAATTATCTAGAGCTGCTAGCAGTGTGGAAAGCCCTTCAGGCTCTAGTAATAGACCTTGCGGGTCACCACATACAAGTCGTAACAGACAATACAACGGCAGTAGCATACATCAACAAACAGGGAGGCACGAGGTCCTCCCGTCTGAATTCACTCACCCAACGTATTTACAACTGGGCGATCCCAAAACGAATTACCCTAACCACGATACACATCGCGGGGAATAGACAATCTCCTGTCTGACGCACTCAGCAGATTAACTCAAACATCCCACGAGTGGCAATTGAATTGGTTGGTACAAGCCTCCATCTTCCAAGCATGGGGGACACCAATAGTAGACGTCGACAAACACAGCGACGTCGACAAACACAGCTTGCAAAATTTATTGCAGCAGAGCGGGAGTGGAATCAACATCGATAGGAGATGCCTTCCTCATCCGGTGGTCCGGGCTTCTATTTTACCTATTTCCGCCCATTCCACTCATGACCAGAGTCATAGCGAAGCTACACCAGGATCGAACGGACTGCATCCTGGTAGTTCTATGGTGGCCGAGTACGTGGTTCTCCAGCCTCCTTCGCCTCAGCGCAGGTCTCCATGTCAAGCTACCATGTTACCCGAATCTACTCAGCCTCGACGCGGGTCTTATACTCCACCCAGACCTGAAATCTTTCCACCTCACGGCGTGGAGAATACAACCTCGACATGGACTGACTTACCACCAGATGTAACAGCCATATTAGTAGCGGCGAGGAGGCCATCGACACGTCTCTCTTATGAGAATAAGTGGGAGGCTTTCTCCGCTTTCTCCAAGGCTCTCGATCTCGACCCGGTTAACTGCCCCATATCGACTATCCTGAAATTCCTACATTCACTTTCACAGAAGGGCCTCAAACTTTCTTCTGTGAAAGTATATCTCGCAGCGATCTCAGCTTATCACCCTCCAATCGAGGGACGGACTGTCTTCGATTCGACCCATTGGTTCGACAGTTTCTCAAAGGACTGCATAATCTCTTTCCACCAAACAGGACTCTGCTTCCATCATGGAGCCTGTCTGTAGTCCTATCGGCACTTACTGCACCTCCATTTGAACCGCTTGCTACGGTCGATACTTGCCTACTTATGTGGAAGGTCGCATTTCTCGTTGCTATCACGTCAGCACGTCGTTCTGGAGAACTGTGTGCACTCCGCATTGATGCACCCTACTTAACCTTTCACATGGACAAAGTAGTTCTTTACCCTGATATTTCATTTCTCCCAAAAGTGATCTCTGACTTTCATGTCTCTCAACCAATCTCTCTGCCGGCTTTCTTTCCGTCTCCGTCTCCACTGATAGAACGCTCTCTACATAGACTCGACGTTCGTAGAGCTCTGCTCTTCTACAAAGCACGAACGGAGTCTCTCAGGAAGTCCCCTCGCCTCTTTGTATGCTACGGCAAACGGAAATTAGGATCTCCTGTGTCCTCCCAACGCTTTGTGAAATGGATCGTGGCCACCATTCGCCTAGCCTATGACTTAGCTAAACTTCCCCTTCAAGACTCTGTCAGAGCTCATTCTACTAGGGGAATAGCGACGTCCACAGCTTTCGGCAAAGGAGTTCCATTGGCTGACCTTTGCCGAGCTGCAACTTGGTCGTCACCATTGACTTTCGTCAGACACTATCGGCTCAATGCCAGAGCGAGGTCGGACTGCGCCTTCGGCAGAGCTGTTTTGTCCTCCCTTACGGGATAAGAAACACCTTCCCTCCGCCGGTAAGTTAGCTTGGTACAGAGACCACGAAGAAGGACAGGTTGCTTACCTGTAACCGTGGTTCTTCGAGTGGTCATCTGTGCATTCACACAACCCACCCACCGTCCCCGCTACGGTGTTTTATACTATTAGTACGTTATGCAAAACTCTTTATATGTGTTACGACTTATTCTCCCGACATCAATAACAATGTCAACACAATACTTAATCAACCTAAGTCTCTCGGTCCTGGGGCCACAATGTCGGTCTCAGGAACTGAGGGAATAGGCAGGAATCCCTCTAGGCATGCCCAGTAGACTGTAGGGGGAGGGGTTCCCGCCAAAACGCCTTAGCTATAGAAGTTTTCTGGAGGACCTCTGCGCAGGCGCAGAGCCCATGTGTGTGAATGCACAGATGACCACTCGAAGAACCACGGTTACAGGTAAGCAACCTGTCCTTTTCCTTCCCAGCCCCCAACCTCATGAGATTCAGCCTCAGGTTCTTAACAACTTTCCCGTTCAATGCTATAAAGCTATGACACACATAGCTATGTGCCTGTATAAAACTACAATTCACCACACATGTACGGACAACCTGATTGGTGTCAGAATGCCAGTATTTCTGCCAAGCATTTCAGTCTGTCAGCTGTCAAAAGAATATATCAGCATTCAGAAATTCTGGATGATAGTTATTCAGACCTTTTTCCAATCCGGGGGGGGGGGGGAGGAATTGTTCAGTAGCTGAATTTATCCACATTCCTTTGCCTTGCAGATGATTATAAAAGAGCACATGAAAAAAAAAACAGACCATTGGTGGAAATTTGCAGTAACATGAAAGACTATGTATTTAAGGAACACAGGCTTTGAACTCTTAAATTTTCCTGCAATGCAGTTTTATTTTTTCACTGCAGATTTTAATTGCTCCCATGGACTCTAATGGGAGCTGTGTGGCTAAATCCTCCCCCCCCCCCACTTAAGGTCTTTTGATGAGCATATGGGGGCTAATATTAAGGCAGAGCGCATGGCTTTAAAAACAGGGGAGAGAAAGCAGATGCAAATTACAGGGAATGCTTAATTGTTTCTGTTAGGAAAAAAAAATCTTATAGTGTGTTTCTGAAAACACTTCCATTAAGTAAGCTTTCATTCGATAGCTAAATTGTTTGGAGCACGGATGGTCCTCAGTTGTGTGCGCAGAAAAGGCATCGTTTTATAAGGAACCAAGCATGGAGCCTTCTGTTCTATTAAATAGTGTGCTAAAGAGAAAAATAGGGGAGAATTGTTATATATTGCTTTTGGAGAGCAGGGAAAGCAATGGCCTTGGGTTAGAATATTTTTCTAAAAGTTTATTGCCCTTGGTTGTAATAGGTATATCTAGAAATGGGGTTGGGGGGCTGGGAGAGGCAGGGAGGTCATGAATTCTTATGTGTTTAAGAAAGCAATTCTCTGCAGTTCTTATAGATATGGGATGATGTGTTTTCCTTTGTTTTGGAGCACTGTCCTTTAAATATTTGCTTATGGGCTTTGAAGCAATCCTTTTAGATTTTTTTCAGTTGTAACCAGCATCCTCTTTTATTATGCAAAATGAGCAGCTTCCCAAGGCTTTTGTACAGCCTGCTTGCTGAAGATGCTGACTCAAATGACCTTTGTTGTCCACTGGACAACCTGCTTGGTTGAGGTGGGATAAAGAAAATAGTTTAGGAAGCAGAGAAGGAGAAAGAAGACTGAGTTTTGCAGCCGACTGGCAAAAAGGTGCATTGGTTGGGGAAGTGCTCCTAAGAATACGTTTCTAGAGTGGAGGAACTTATTTTGTTTTTAAGGCAAGCAGCGTCATTCCCCCACACTCATCTTGTATATTTGTAAATTGATATTACAAAAACCACGAGTCTCCAGTTTCTTCAAAATTCCCCTTGTGCTTCCTATTGCTTGGAGAAGTGGGACAATGACACGCAATAAAAAGGTTATCAATAATCTTCACATTTGTATAGTGAATATTGAGTGTTCAGAGATCTTCACATACATTGACTCCATTCAGACAGTGACCTGGTTTGGACGACACAGCAGCCCATCGTGGGTTAATAACTCTTGCCGGCTGGGTTTACAAGGCACGAGGACCTCCAACAATCTCTGGTCTGGGTTGCATATTCGTAATGGTGGCTGGCATGCGCCACAGTTCCTCGAGGGTAAATTAACCCACAATGGGCTGTCGTGTTGTGTGAACTGGCCCATTATTTCAAACCTTGTTTTAAAGTAGCTTGAGTGTGATATCTGAATTTGGTAAATCGTGGTTTGTGATTGCCAAGCAAACCAGAAAAAGAAACCGTGGTGTTTGATGTGGGTTTGCAAACCATCGTTTCTGCTAAGTGATGTTAAAATCTGGGATCCTGGTTTGTTGCTCCCAAACAAGCCAGGATTTGTAAGCCAACAACAAACCCTGGAGTCCAGGTTTGGACTTCAGGTTAACTAATTCTTCCTGGTTCATTTTTAGCTGCTTGCACGAAGGAATGAATGGAGACTGAACGGATTGCGTGCTCTAGCATGCTGTCCATTCATAGTAAACCAGGATAAGGCAGGTAACCTGGCTTATTGTTATGTTCAATTATGGTCAATATATGTGGTCCTGTGCGATAAACATTTAAGTAGACCCACAGGAGTATCTTCTTGGCATCCACACACTGGCACCACCTTTTCCTCTTTTGTTAATTAAAAAAATTAAGTGCAGAACATTTTTTGGGGGGGGAACTCTTATAGATGGTGTGTGTATAATTGACAACCTGCTTAGAGAAATGTGTGTACTCTATATTTCTATTCTAAAGAGCAAATGAAATTCACTTATATTGCCACTTACAAAATATGGAACATTTTATTTCCAAGTAAGCCCCTGGGATAATTAGAAGGTAAGTCGATCAGCTTTTAAAAAAAAAATCCTCCCTTTTCAAACACTGTAATGGAGCCAACCTGTACGCTTCCTGATTTGGGATCAATTTTTTGCTTTGCTGCTATGGTGGCCCTGGTGCATACATGCAACTTAAATGGAGGTGTTCGTACAATCTTCTTTTCTCCAGGGTGTGTATGTGTGTGGGGGGCATATGCCCTCGAGAAAATGATATGATATACTAAATATAATAATAGTACAGTGATACCTTGGATTGCAAGTAACTTGGTTTGAGAGCATTTTGCAAGACAAGCAAATTTTTAAATATTTATTTAATTTTTTTGACTTGATATACAAGCGGCATCTTGCAATACAAGTACTGTAGTACGGCTTAAATTAAAAATCTCTACACAATTTTTTTGGGGGGGGATTTCGTTTTGATATAAGAGTGTTTTGGATTACAAGCACGTTTCCGGAACGAATTATGCTCTCAATCCAAGGCATGACTGTACAGTGTGATCACTAGATCACTAGGTATTGGCCCTAAATCAGGGATGCTCTTAAGTATTTCTCTTCAACAACAAAAATAATGCTCATAACATCTTGGCTCAGTCCGCACATCACAATAACCCAGATTTTAAAAAAATCTGCTGCCTGATTGCTCCTGCTGCATATGGGAGTGGCTACACAACCCACAAACCTGTTGTTTGCTGTGATGTGCGAACCAGGAACTCTGTATTATTATTATTATTATTATTATTATTATTATTATTATTATTATTATTGTGGAGGACCAGCACCCGAGTCCTATGCGTGAGTTCGGCGCTTAAAGGGTTAACCGGCACTGAGCTACAGCCCGTACAAACGGTTGAAATTGACCAGGAGGTTTGCGCAGCAAAAGGAAACTCCAGAGCCTTTGTATGACTATATAAGGCGTTTATTTACTACACGTTAAATGGAGTGGAACTAATAGCTTTCTAGGAATACTACAACGTCAACACGACCTGAAGTAACCCCAAGGTTTGTGAATGAAAAGGTTCCCAGGCTAGCGTATTGGGGAAAACAGTTACCTTAGCTCAGAGACTTTACGCTGGTTAGTTTTCTGCCTGGCTCTGGATCCGCCTGACCCGGGGAAGAGAACAGCTTATCCCAGCCACCACTGGGGAATGGACTTGCCGAAGCGACCCGTGTTCCCAACAACTCCCAGAAGATGTGCAAGGGGTTTTTCTACCCCACCTTTTCCCGCTCTCCCGCCCCCTGCCTGTCAGGTGGGCTTACGCCTGCCCCGTGTGTGGCAGGTGGGCTTATGCCTGCCCGGGAAAAGATGATGTATCCTGGTCCGGGGTGTACTTTACAGCTCATAGTGGCTGCCCTGTCTTCTTGATGGTCCGCAATTCTCCTTTGTGGATTCCGACCGAGAACCTCTTTGTTGGTCTGCAGGTTTCGTCTGGCGGAGCCAGCACCTCCAGTTCCCCTCCCACCCCCTGTGGAGAGGTTTATGCAGACAGAGCTTGGCAGGGAAATGTGTGCGTGCGTTGTGTGTTGTGTGTGTTCATGTTCCTTTTACAGTTGGGCTTTCTCCACTATTATTATTATTATTATTATTATTATTATTATTATTATTATTATTTCCATACCCCCCAATAACTGAAGCTTACAATAAGCAGTCTTGTCTCTCCCCCGAGAAGCCAGTGGAATGACTCACGGTTTGTTGTCTTGGTGATTTCTCTGGCTTTGGGGGTGGGGGGGGGAGAATTCCTGGTTCGTATGCCATGCTATACAAACCATGAATCGGACAGTGTGCACCAGCAGGCTGCTGCATTTATAATAGCCCAGATTTTTTTTTTATTTTTAAAAATGGGTTATTGTGATGTGCAAACCAGGTCCTTATCGTAAACGAAGTGTTGAAAAAAAAATTCTTCTTGAGAGAATTTGTTAATTAGTTCTTAGTTGTGACTAACACTCCAATCTAATGCATGTTTACTCTAAAGTAAATCCCACTATGTTCAGTGGGACTCACTCTCAAGAAAATACCGGTATGTTTATAATAATTTTTATTTATTTTTAAAGAACACACATACACACACACAAAAAAAACATAAACCTACAAATCATACACTACAAGTGCACCCGTCACCCCGGGGCCAAAACCAATTCTATCCACATAATCCATTATTAATCTATATTCCAAAAATACATCATATCATGACATGGCTTACTCCCTTTCCCCTTTACTAAAACATAATCTAAAAATGACCCAATACCGGTATGTTTAGGATGGCACTGTCAGTCCCCTTAAATGTAGCCAACTTTTTACTTGTGAATGAAGTTTTGAGATTTAATATTTTGATTTCAGTGACAGCTATAACTTAGGCTGCAGTCCTACACATATTTACTTGGGAGTAAGTCCCATTTAATTATACATCTTTCTAGATAAAAAAGTAAAGATCTATATACACGTTTTAAATAAACTCAGTGGCATTTACTTCTGCATAACCAAGTATAGGGGCACTCTGTCGGTTCCAGTGATTTCAATGGGACTTGTAATCCATTCACTTGAACTTACTTCCGGATTCCAAGTATGCTTGTAACTGCACCCTAAAATTGCAGTCAAGTTCCATTCATTTCAATGGGCAAATTCGCACATCATGAAGCTACGCAGAAAACAAGCCAGGGTGGGCTGGTCAGTCACTTGCTAAGCCATGCTGCTGCCAACAGACAATTAGTCACTCAATGGCTTGCCAAAGTTTAGCCTTCAGAAGAGGAGACTGAGGGGAGATATGATCGCACTCTTCCAGTATTTGAAGGGATGTCACACAGAGGAGGGCAAAGATCTCTTCTCGTTCATCCCAGTTTGCAGGACACGGAATAATGGGCTCAAGTTACAGGAACTAGATTCCACCTAAACATCAGGAAAAATTTCCTGACTGTCAGAGCAATAAGACAATGGAATCAACTACCTAGGGAGGTCGTGGGCTCTCCCACTCTGGAGGCATTCAAGGTGCAGCTGGACAGACATCTGTCAGAGATGCTTTGACCTGGATTCCTGCATGGAGCAGGGGGTTGGACTCGATGGCCTTGTAGGCCCCTTCCAACTCTACTTTTCTATGATTCTATGATTCTCCCTTCATCCTCCTGCCTTCTCCTAACATGTATCCCAGGGGCCTTTGCAGGACAACTCCTCTATGCTCCTGCTGTGATCAGATTCCTCCCACCTTCTTGCCTTGCGACCTGCGTTGACATATATATGCCATATCTTCAGAGTATGCCATATATATATGCCATATCTTCAGAAGGGCAGGCTTACCTTACTTTTTAAGTGGCTGAGGGTTTTATCCATTTTCTTTCTTTAACACAGTGTTCTCCAACCTTGGGTCCCCAGATGTTTTTGGCCTACAACTCCCAGCATGCCCCAGCCAGCGTAGCAAGGTTGGAGAACACTGCTTTAACACATTAAAAAAAAAGCCACCTTGGCTGCTCCTCCCAGCCGGGGATGAGTGATGTTCCTCTTCCCAGCAGAGCTATGCGTATATGCGTGGTTGGCTGTGGCTCACGCTGGCTCAGCTTGTCTGGGCGTGGAAAGCCAAGCAGGGTCAAGCCTGGTTATTACTTGGATGGGAGACCCCTCCTCTAGTTTCCTGCATTGAGCAGGGGGTTGGGCTCGATGGCCTGTAGGCCCCTTCCAACTCTATGATCTATGAAATCTATGAATGACTTACCGTACCTCTGGGTAAGCATGCGCAGCCCCAGTTTGGGATCATGGCAATTCGGGGGAGGGATTTAAAGTGTTGGTTGAAAACCAACATTTTTTAAACCACCCCTGGTGGGGGAGGGATTGCAGCATGAAAACAGGAGGGGCACATAGCTGTGCTAGGAAGAGGAACTATAGCTGCCAAATCAAGTTCAGGTTATATAGGAAAAGTAGCCTCCTGCTTCAGGGTTGCTCAGTGAAGACCAGAGAAGCTCATCTCAGAAGGGGAGAGAGCCGGTCACTGTCAAGTGAAGCACCAAGCTGGAGGAGGAGGGACGGAGGGCACTCATGAGGGAGGATGGAGGCAGCACTAGCGCACGCCGTTGGCGGGCAAAGTTTGGCAACCGAGATCGTGAGGAGTGTTCGGGCTTTTTGCCGCTCCTGTCAGGCATCTCTGTAGCCCTTCCAAACATGTCAGGACAAGCCACTCTGAAAACAAGCCACCTTGAACAACCCAACAACAAGACACGGACTAGGTTCGGACAACACGATAACCCACACTCAGGGGTTGAGTGTGGGTTGTTGTTGAAATGTGGGTTGTTGTTGAAACATGGATTTTTGTTGAAATGTGGGTTATTGTCTGAACCCAGCTGTGCTAACAAACCATGGCTTGTTAACCATTAACAACCCATGAAGAGAAACCATGGTTTGTTGTTGGGTTGTGAACTATGGGTTGTTCACCATGGTTTGTTAGCTTGGCTGGGTTCAGACAACCTATGTTTCAATGACAACCAACGGTTCAACGACAACCCACACTCAACCCATACTCAACCCTTGAGTGTGGGTTAGCGTGCTGTCTGAACCCAGTCACAGGTTCTCAGGGTGGCTTGTGCGTGGTTAACAACCCACGCTTAAGCCGTTGTGCCTGGTTTGGACAACATGACAAGCCACTCTGAAACATGACAAGCCACTCTTTTCAAGGCTGGCAGACCACCTTGGGTTGTCTTGTCGTGCGAACTGGGTCAGTGACCGGGCTCACACAATCACGGAGGGGAAATAAGCCACGCTGCCTTATTTCCCCCACACCACACATGTCCTGGTTGCTTGCCAGGAGGATTTGTATAATTACCCTTAGACACTGCAGCTTGTCCTGTCATGTGAACCTGGCCAGGGTGGCTTGTTGCTGTGGGTAACAAGCCACCCACATTGCTAAGGGTGATTATGCAGAGCCCCCACCCCGGGATGCGACTGGCCTGCAGGGTGGGGTGGGGGAGGAGGAAATGAACCACCGTGGCTTATTTCCCCAGTTGGTGATTGTGTGAACTGGGCCAGTTTGTCTTAAGTCCCAACTAAGGCTGAAATTCTAAACATGGACTATAAAAGAGATTTCCCCCCAGACTCAGGAACACAGGTAAGGCAACAAACCCAGGAAGAAAAACAAGACAACAATAGATACATGTAAACTAGCAGAGCCAAGGATACAGTGGAAAGAGAGATCACCTTGTCAGGTGCGGAGGAGGCCTAGATCTCATTGGATCAGTCCATCTGTTTCTGGGTTGTACCACTTATTTTATATTAAGAGTTCTAGTCTAGTCATTCCTGGAGGGATTGCATGGAGGACCAGTCATGTGATGAGCCTCCACCTGCAGTGTGAAGTGGTACAGCCCAAGTACAGGTTGAACTGAGTACTGCTTCATCAATGGCCCCATTGTTGAGTCCTGCTGGCTTTCAGTGTCATTGTCCTTCCCGTCGGCCTTGAAGCGGAATCTGCAAGGGAAAGAAAAACTAAAGGTAGGCCTGGAATTGAAGGGAACATACACAGTAGAACAATAAACTCTGTGAAATGAAGGCTGCTTGCCTCTGTCACTTGGGAAATCTCGTCCCTGACATCTAGTTTTCCAACAGTGAAGAAGAGCACTCAGTCATGAGACCCTTCCCCTGCAGCCGGAAGCCACCTTGAGACAAAGTTTCGCCACTTGAGAGCTACATACCTACGGACATACATTTTAACCCGGTAGCTAATTTAGATTTAGAAATTAATTTCACTCTCCATCCTTTTTAAGCCCATGAGCACATTGGGTACAAAATGGCTGCTGTGCGGGGTGGGCACGGCTAGTCACAAGATGTTGAGAGAGCATCCTGTGTGCGTGTGTGCTCCCTCCCACAGAGAGAGAGAGAGAGAGAGAAACAAAACACACAGAAGGAAAGGAAAAACAAACACGGGGGAAACAGAGACAGGGAGAGAGAAAAGGAAATGCAGAGAGTGGAAACAGGAAGGGAAGGAAGACAGGCACAGAGGAAAAAAAATAATGCAAGTGAATGGAGTATTGGTGTGGGGGGGGGGAAGCCTCCCTGCTGAAAAATTGCTGGAGTCGGGGAGCTCACCTCCTGCCAAGGGCCCTGTTGCCCCAAGGTTTCCAGGCAGGGGCAGGCGGGCTCCCTTCTCTCCAGCTATTTTTGGGCAGGGCATTTTCCTCCTACTTAGTCAAGTGAATGAAGAAATTGCTCCATTCACTTGCATAGGCGAGGAAAAGCTGCCATGTTGGGGGACTTTGCCTGCAAGGAACAATCACAAACACCCGGGAGCCGACCACATTCAAGCACACAAAGCAACGCAACACACGCAACAGGAGGAGTAACGAAGGGGGCAGCAAGGCGCCACGCGCAGCAACAGCAGGACACCCCACGCAGCACTTCACAGCAACATCACCTCCCCGTCCGCCTCCTCAGCGCTCTGTACCTGTACCCCTTCTGTCACTTGCCACATCTTCTGTGACCTTATATGACTGACTGACTGACTGACTTACAGTATTTGTATACTGCCCCATATCTAAGTAGATTCCGGAGCATTGAACAGTAAAAAGACAAAAACAGATGAAAGAAACAAAAACAAAACATTGAAAAAAAGTAACAATTACAGTGGTGGCTGGAGAGCAGAGAAGGCTTCCCGGAAGAAGGAGGTCTTCAGCAGGTGCCGAAAGCAGCACAGTGTCGGAGCCTGCCTGACCTCCAGAGACAGGTTGTTCCACAGAAATGGAGCCACCACACTGAAGGCTCTTCTGGTGGACTCCAATCTGGCCAAAGGTCCATGAGGAACCACCAGGAGCATGCCATCTGATGACCTCGGCGACTGGGTAGGTTGGCATGGGAGGTGGCGCTCTCTCAGGTATCCATCCTGTACTTACAGACTTTGGAAATTTCCTCTCAGAGGTCATAGAATCATAGAATAAGTAGAGTTGGAAGGGGCCTATAAGGCCATCGAGCGCAGCCCCCTGCTCGGTGTAGGAGAACAGATGTGGGCAGCCCAGGCAGTCACCCATCCAAGCACTGACCTGCTTAGCTTCAGCATGTGGCCGAGGCAGTTCCCTCTTTCACCAGCCTACAATCAATCTTTGCTCTCAGGGTGCCCAAAGGAAACTGAGCTTGACTTGGGGATTGTTGGGTTTTCGTAAGAGTCTGTACTGTGACCCAGGAGGAAATGTGACATTGTGAGGGTGGCAGGGCACTTGTGAGGGAGGGGTTGCTTGCGTTGGATGGGCTGGAAAAGAAGGCAGGACTGAAAGCTTTTTGTGTCAAAAAATGAGAGAAGGGAAACTTGGAAGAGATTGAGAGCGGCAAAAAGAAATGGAAAGAAGGCTGGCAACTGTATCCTATGCATGCTTGTTGAGAAAATTTCAGTAGGCCTTGCATATGGGCATGCATGTGATTGTAGCCTCAAAGCGTTAGGGAAATGGATGCTGGGGTTAGAAAATGGTCTGTAATCCATTGCGACGACACGGTCCATACACTTTAGGAACAGCCGCCTAAACCCTTCTCAGGCTAAGCACCAACACTTAAAAACCTGAGGGGAGGGTCAAATGAAATCTTTCCCCTACCAATGAGGGAAAAGATTATTACAGGATCTATTTTAAATTTATGATACTGTGGGTACAAAGGGGTGTGGGTGTGTAGATGTAACAGCAGTGTAGGTTAATAACGCCAAGCTGACACGTAGGATTTGGGTAGCAAACAAAATGAATAAGTTTATTTTAATTCTCAAAATCTTAGTTCCAGAAAATAACTTTAAACCTGCCTACACCAAACACTTTTGTAATTAACCTAAGTCCCTATAACTCTAGATACTTTCACTCTTCACCACAAGCACTGATTTCTCTCAAAACTCCTGACAGACAAGACACGAATAACGGTAAGAAGCAAAAGACAACGACCCGACTAACTCAACTCCCAACTCACTCTGACATCCCTCCAACACCCCTTATATACTCCTCCCCCCACCCTTTCCAAGACATCACAAACCACACCCACTCGGTTCAACATTCTATACTCACTAAACATACTAAGGCAGACATACACCAGGGAACTGAATTGTGGGGTTATGCCACACCCATCTTGTATGGAAGACTGTAGACCTGTTCAAGAGACAGGGTGGTTAAAGAAAGATGTTGGGCAAAGGAGGGAGTTAAGAAAAAGATGGGTCTAGAGCAGTATTCTCCAACCTTGGGTCCCCAGATGTTTTTGGCCTACAACTCCCAGCATGCCCCAGCCAGCGAAGCTGGCTGGGGCATGCTGGGAGTTGTAGGCCAAAAACATCTGGGGACCCAAGGTTGGAGAACACTGGCCTAGAGCATAGGTCCCCAACGTGGTGTCCACAGATGCTGAAGGACCCTCCAGTGGTACCCACAAGGCTCTCCACTCCCTGCCCCCATCGAAAATTATTTTTAATAAAAACTTTGAAAAATATTAGGGCACCAGGTTCTCCTGCCTATTCTTGCTATTCCAGTATCAGAGGTAGGATGCCTATGTACTCCAGTTGCTGGGGAACATGGGTGGGAGGGTGGTGTTGTACTCGTGTCCTGCTTGTGGGATCCCGTGGGCAGCTGCTTGGTGTGAACAGAATGCTGGGCTAGGTGGACACTGGGTCTGATCCAGCAGGGCTCTTCTGGTGTTCTGATGTTCTCACCTGCCACGGATCAGCTGTATGGCAGACAGGAAGAGAAGGAAAGAGTTGCTTACTGGCCCCACACAATCTTCTTTCACCCACACTGACCTTTCCCCTTTGCTCTCTCTTTCTCTCTTCCCGGCCCCTTTTCTTTGCTATTTCTCTCCCTTCCCCATCCCAAGCCTTCTTCCTCTCCCTTCCTAGCCCCCAGCCGTGCTCTCTCTCCCACTCACCCCTTTATCCCACTGTTCTGTCCCCTCCCGGCCTTGCTGTTTCTCCCCCACTTCTTTACCTTGCTGTTTCTCCAGCTCCTAGCCCCGAGCCTTGCTCTTTCTCTCACTGCGTCTCCTCCCTCCCAGCCGGGCTCTTTCTCTCCCCGACCTCTTGCTATTTCTTCCTCCCCCCCAGCCCCTAGCCTTGCTCTTTTTCTTTCCCTTCCCAGCCCCTTCTCTCATTCTTCACACAAAATTCCCAAATATGCCCATTGGTCCAAAAAGGTTGGGGACCCCTGGTCTAGAAACAGGAAGGTCTGTGCAGGTCTGTGCAGTATTGTTAGGAAGGAAGGGTCAAGCATGGAAGAGAGCCAAGGGGCATCTAGTCGCTAGCTTTACTCTACACCTTGATGGGAATTCTGACTTTAAGGGAGTGATAAGGGCCCCAACGCAGTGGGTGGATGCCACACATTATTTGGAACTATTCAACCAATACAACTGGAAGTGAGGTTGTATCAAAAATAAATATGTTAATCTGACAAACCATTGATATTGGGAACTACAGTGCCACATATTTTGGATCTTCTCTAAGAAGCACACTGCAAAATTTGTGAGTGTGGGGCTATTGTTACAAGTTACCCAAGTGTAGCTGTGTCTTCAGAAAAATGTCTAAAACATTTTTTTGTTTTGTTTTGTTTTTTGAATTGTAACAGGTGTGTGGTTTGTTTGTTTTTTAAACATGCCAATGGTATGCAGTTACCTGGACCAATTAAACGGAAATATAAAGCATGGTATTTTAAAGGTGTTACAAAAGAGCACTTTTGTAACACCCTTTCTGTTCTACTCTTAATCCTGTTGTGGTGATTAACGTCATTTTAATCTTGACGTTTTCAAGAGATGTTCTTCTTGTTCCTAGCAAGGTTGTGGTGTCTTCAATATAAGAATCTTCACTTAGGTCAGTGTTCTCCAACCTTGGCATAGCTGGCTGGGGCTTGCTGGGAGTTGTAGGCCAAAAACATCTGGGGACCCAAGGTTGGAGAACACTGACTTAGGTTAAGGATGCAAGGAGCATCTGTGATTTCATTTTGTAGGGTCAAAATGGCACATTTGCTCTTGAGTATTGGTGAATATAAGCCAGTTTACTACGCTGTTGCTTGTATTAATGAAAACGGAGTATGATTTTTTTTTCTTGTCGTGCATCCTAATGTGCGGGCCTCCTTATGTTTCTTGCATGGTTGAATGGCTGTCTGCATTAGGGGATCTATGGCTGGTGATATGGGGTGAGGATGGAACCCCAGCAAGCTAGAGTTTCATGGCTAGAGTCTTTTATGGAACAGCTCTTCTGTCCTGCTTTTTCTCCATCATTTTCAATTTTCAGAATACCAAGTCTTTATCATTTAAAGATTTTTAATACCGTAATTAACTTTCACGAATGTTGCACCGTGTTTGAGGCTTTCCCCCCTTTACTGAGAAATTATACTGTGATCTCTGAAATCAATTTGTGCATTTATTTAAAATGTGTATACCGGCCCTCATCCAATACATTTCAGAGCCATGAACAGAAAATATATAATAAAATATTTTAATATATAATAAAATCATAGCGTTAACAATAAGATGAAGCAGCAGCTGAACACATACAGCAGGCGAAGGCATTTCTCAAATTAAAATGCCTTGGAAAATAAGCATATCTTCATCTGGTGCCAAAAAGAGTATAATCCAGGTACCAGGCACATCTCTTTAGAAAGGCACTTGGAGAAGAGCTTTGGTTATAGATTTCATAGATTCTAGAGTTGGAAGGGGCCTACAAGGCCATTGAGTCCAACCCCCTGCTCAATGCAGGAAACTAGAGGAGGGGTCTCCCATCCAAGTAATAACCAGGCTTGACCCTGCTTAGCTTTCCATGCTCAGACAAGCTGAGCCAGCATAAGCCACAGGCCTGTGCAATGTGTTGTGCAATGAGGGCACACTAGTTGTGTGTGTGTGTGTGTGTCTGTCTGTGATCTTGTTTTTAATGTGTAAAGTAAACCTTTCCTTTGATGGCGTGACCTCCATTTTCTTCATGCTTGCACTGTCCCACAAAATGAAGGAAAAAAGCAAATGCATTTAAGTAAAGGAACATGGGCCCCAGGGTTGAGACTGGAGATGGCTCATGCTCTGTATAAACCCCTGTGGAGCCAGCTGGGTGAGGACAAACCTATATACATAATCAATGTAATTGGCATTAGTAAAGGGCTTGGCAGTTGATATGTAGTTTAAAGTTTAAGTAAGATTTTCTTGGATAGACCTTTTACTGCACACTTCAAGGATGAGGGTGTTAATTGACTCCAGTAGGACTAAACCAAATCCTCTCTCTCGACTGATTTAGGGACTAGGGTTGTGTTATCCTGGGGTAAGTGCGTCTTTCATGAACAAGCTGTTATGTTGATTTCCTTATTCAGATTTTCCAGTAAAGAGAAACCTGGATCTGATGTTGTGATGTGAAAGCCAAAAAAAAAAAAATTAATGGAGTGAAAATGAACAACTCTGATGTAGTCTTTTATACTTCATAAAGAGGGCAGTAAAGGTCAAACCCATTCTTTGTGTGCTTTCTGCTTAATATTTCCAGGGGCTGTTCCATCAAGGTATTAATTAAATGAGAGACAAAGGCACTCCATCTCTCACTTACACTTGTGTGACTTATTTTTCTCTTTTCTCTCTCCCTTCCCTGCCACGTAAAATCCACAGACTTTTGTGGGTGAAGAAGGACTGGTTGAAGCTCACCCAATTCTCAGTAGGGCTTGCCTAGATGTGGTTCTTTGCAAAATAGGTTTTTAATAAACTTGAAAGTATGCCATTTTTGTCTGAGAACTTTGTACCTCCCTGTAATTATTCCTATATTACTGTGGCAGAACTAAGTCAAGGGGGCATAGGAACCAACAATTACCTTGTCCATATTTCTGCATATGAGGTCTTTATGTCTCTGCGTGAATTACGTATTCTCAAATAGCCAGGTTTTTTTCCCCTTTTGGCTGAAGAATGTTGTGTTTGTTAACAACAAAATCTCTCTCTTTTTTAAAGTTTCTTTGTTTCCCCCACACAAAACCTGCGTTTAATCTGCTTGCTTGCTTCTTCCTTTAGGATATTGTTAGTAGGCGATCACTCGTGACCAAGTAAGATTGTCTTCCAGGATAAAATTACAAAAAGAAAATTATAAAAAGGAGGAAATTCTAAAAAAAATGTGTAGACTCTAGCGATGGGTCCGTAAGTGACTGTGGAGGCCAATTCTAGATCCACACAGCTTCCCACAGTGAGGACACAGGTTACCAGATGGAAGATGGTCCTGTAAAGGATTCGTTTGACGTGCTTTTTGCTTAGCACGTTTCTCCCTTTCACCTTGCACTCGGGCTTCTTCAAAGTCCATGGAAACTTTGTGAAAGGCCAACCTCCATTTAGATCGTTCATGGGCCAGAGCTTCCCAGTTTTCGATGCTTATATTGCATTTTTTTAGATTAGCCTTAAGAAGTATTAAGGATCTTGAACTGGGTAGGAAAACACTGGCTGACCTGTGGTCACTCATGTAAAGTGTGAACTGGTCCTCTGTGTAGATGATGCGATCTCCACACTTCCATAATATCTCAGTCCAGTTCAGCAATATTCACAATTTCAGGCATTGTACCCTTCGAAATGAATTTACAGCAGAGGATTTTTTTATTTTTTTTTAATGGTGGCTTTAATAAAACTGTTCCACTTGCATATGTATGTATGTTTAGTGTCAAGTGGGGTCTTTTGGGGTTTGGAGGGAGAAAGAAATGTACCAGCTTCCATTCATACACTCAACAGTTCCTAGGGCTTCAGCTGCTGAAACACATAAAATCAACAAACCACCCCCTCCCCACACACACACCTGGTTTATTCCCCACTAACTGGTATTCAGAACAGATGTATGTTGCCACTGAACATTAGATATCTTGGCTGTTGATGTGCCTCACCATCCATGAATTTATCTAGTCCCCATTCAAAGCCAGTGACCATCTCACACCGTGGGCAGCGGATGGCACAAGTTGTGCGTCATGTGAATAAGTACTTCCTTTTGTCTGCCCTGAATCTACTGCCAGTCAATCTCATTGGCTCACTTAGGTTCTCTTTCCGTTATTTCCAAACTATGCAAGCCATGTTTTCAGGCGAGTAAGGGGAGACATGTTAGAGGTGTACAGAATTGTGCATGATGTGGAGAAAGTGGGCAGGGAGACATTTTTTTCTCGCTCTTTCATAATACTAGAACCCAGTGGGGTCATCCCATGAAGCTGGTGAGAGATTCAGGACAAGTAAAAGGAAGTCCTTCTTCACGCAGCGCATAGTTAAATTATGGAATTCACTTCCACATAGATGTAGTGATGGCCACCAATTTGGACAGCTGTAAAAGGGGATTGGTCAAATTCATGGAGAAGGCTATTAATGGGTACTAGTCCTGATGGCTCTATGCCACCTCCAGTATCACAGGCAGTATGCCTATGTATACCAGTTGCTGGGGAACATGAGCGGGAGGGTGCTGTTGCACTCATGTCCTGCTTGTGGGATCCCGTGGGCAGCTGGTTGGCCACTGTGTGAACAGAATGCTGGACTAGATGGTCCCTTGGTCTGATCCAGCAGGGCTCTTCTGATGTTCTTCTGTTCTGTAACAATAAGAGGATGTGTGTGTCTCCCTCTGCCTGTCAGTGCCATAGAGCCAAGACTATGAAATGTAGACACCTGAAACTTGGCATGCATACTAAGGGGATCCTAGGGGTGTTCCCCTCAGGGTTATTTTTTTTTTAATGCACTAATTATTTAAATTAATTTAAAGGTAGCCTGTGAGATTGAAACCTGCTATAACATTTTTAGCCACTAGGGGCAGACTTCCCCAATCTGCACATAGCTTTGCAGATTAGTAGGTCGAGAGGGACAGAGTTATATGCCTTCCTTTCCCCCTGCTGTGGGGCAGCCCCCCCTCAGGGAAATGGAGTGGACAGCCCCCGCCCCCAGGAGGCTGTAAGGGTGCACCGTGGCAGGGGCTGTGCCTAGCGGGCATGGCTTTGCTCAGATGGGGCTGGCACAGGGCTTCCAAATCTGACAGCTGTGTAAGTTTGCGTGAAGAAGGCTTCCCTGTAGTAAAACGAGGGGCCTTCTGACCTGTGCAAAGCTGGATCCGTTTGGTAGTATTGAATGAAGCAACACAAAGAAACCGGCCAAATCTATCATCCTAGCACTAAACAAGAGATAAAATAAACCCTAACACAGAAATAAAAGTGTACTACTTACAAGGATAAATGCATCTCCGTTCCCACAAAGGCAACATGGGGGTCTCCACAATTAAGTTAGAAACATTGGTTGACAGCCCAAACCGCTCACATTTGGCAGCCTCCCTCCCAGCTCTCACCTGGTAACCCAATTTTTCCCTCAAAAAAAGTTGTTTTAAGAAAAAAACATACGGCAGGAAAAAAAATCTCCATACTTAATAACTCAGGGGTTCCCAACTTTTTGGGTTGGTGGGGCACATTTGGAATTTTGAGTGTGTGTTGTGGGCAACTTTTACAAAATGACTAATGTGGGGATTGTCCATTCACAAAATGGCTACCATGGTTGGCATGGCCAGTCACAAAACTAATTTCCCAGAAGGCAAACTGGTGAAAAGTAAAAGATAAGTAACTTGCCCAAGAACCTAAGTACAAGGCAGAGGTGGGGACTGAGCTCGAAAGCATAAAACCACTCTTTTGAAGCCAAATAAAGATGGTTGTGGAAGATAGCCCTTTGCTTTGCAGCATACCATCCTCCCAGTTAAGAAATAAAACAAAAAAATCAGGAGAAACAGGGTGCCATGTTGGAAATTACAGCAGGAACAAAGCCTTTTCCATAGATCTGCTTAGTTGCCATATTTTATTTTAACACAGTATCTGGGCTTTTATACAATCCAGAATATTATGGGAAATGACTGGGATGGAAAAGGGTTGTGAAAGAAGAGGAATGTGAACTAGTAATTTTATAAAGCACAGATACCATCAAATCGGGGGGCTATACGCAGGTATCCTTATTTTCATGTGTGGTTGTTAAGAACATAAGAAGAGCTGTGGTGGATCAGACAAAAGGCCTATTTAGTCCAGCATCCTGTTCTCATAGTGCCCAACCAGTTGCCCAATTGGGAATCCCACAAGCAGGACATGACTGCAGCGGCGCTCCTCTGCTCATGTTCCCCAACAGTTGGTACTGGGAGGCTGCCTTGGAGAAAGAAATATAATGGTACAGCGGGAATGTGATTGTCTGATCAGTGGATGGACTCCAAAGATCATATTTCTTGGATAAACAAGTTCTTATCTTTCCCCACCAATACCTTATAGTCATTGCTCTTTAAAAAAAAAAACCCAAATACAATCATGCCTTGGATTGAGAGCATAATTCGTTCCGTAAATGTGCTTGTAATCCAAAACACTCTTCTATCAAAACGAAATAAGTTTTCGAAATAATTTCGAAAATCGAGTCCAACCCCCTGCTCAATGCAGGAATCTAGGTCCAAGCATCCCCGACAGATGGCTGTCCAGCTGCACCTTGAATGCCTCCAGATTGGGAGAGCCCACCACCTCCCTAGGTAGTTGGTTCCATTGTCTTATTGCTCTGACAGTCAGGAAATTTTTCCTGATGTTTAGGTTTCCTGTTTAGGTTTCCTGATGTTTCCTGTAACTTGAGCCCATTATTCCGTGTCCTGCAAACTGGGATGATCGAGAAGAGATCCTGGCCCTCCTCTGTGTGACATCCCTTCAAGTACTGGAAGAGTGCGATCATATCTCCCCTCAGTCTCCTCTTCTGAAATCTCTGCTGTGTGCATGCCCCGCCCCTGCCCCAGATCCGTATATGTCCATGTTGGTCAAGTACATGTGTACAGATGCGTGTTTCAGTACACGTCTGATCGGGGGCACATGGTGACATGGTTACTGTGAAAATATAAAGTGCCTACAGCATTACTTAATTATGATATATAGCAACTTAATTTAATTGCCTTGCCGGGAGATTCAGTTAACTATGTAACTGGCTCAAACTGTTGTTCATGAAGTATAGTTTCACAGAACCTACAGAATTTAAATAACCTCCAGGGCCTGTAATATTTAGCTACTTTACACTATTTTGGGGGAAGCTGAAGAAAGGAATGAATCAAGCTTCCCATTCAGGAACTTGGCTGTTGGCCAGCATGAATGAGTTTGTTAAGGTGGAAATAATGTTAAAATACCTTGGGTCATCTGTAGGCCTGCAGTTTCTTAGAAAGTTACTTTAAAAGGAACATGTAGGCCTCATTTACATGACCAGTTTTGTCAGGTGTTCACATTGCGAATATAGCACCCATATTAATGCCTGTTGAGAGTGTGTAAATGATTACCATAAACATCATAGCAGTTATAACTGCCAACATCAGCTGATAAACACACGTGTGACCCAGGATGCTCATACGCTAGAATAGCTACTTACGCATGGCCAAAAAAGAGGACATACATCATCAGAAAAGAGGACAGATTTGCATAAAATGTGCATATGCTAATAATTACTTTGAAATAGTTGCTATAATTTAAATAGAAATACAAAACTACTCACCAAAGTGGGGAAGACAGTGGCCACTTGACCTGTCCGTCCACTCAGTGTGATGTCCAGATGTTTAACTGTGGCTGGGCAGCTTCAAGGCCTCTGCTCTCCACTCCTCTGGTTCTTTATTTTTAAACCAGACTTGGGACTCGACGACAGCCCTTCAAATAGCGGGCTGCCCTCTGTAAAGTAGGTCACATGGGCCACCCTATCCTATACTAGTGATGCCCAGCGAATAGCTTTGTATACAAAGGTGGGATATAAGTGTAAAAGAGAAGTAAATTTATCCCGCCTCTGATATTTAGTCCTGGAAAGGCAGTGGTCTGGTTCACATGTAACAGCAAAGCATGGCACATGGTTCAGTGGGAATGAGTTAGGTGCCTTGTGCTCTCCCTCTTCCCTTTTCCTTCTCCCTTTGCATGCTCAATTAGTTAGTTTCTCTTTCATGGAAGTTATAGTTTGTCATTGCATCAGAAATGGCAGACTACAGTTAGTGCCTGCCCTCCAAACCAGGATTGCAAGTCATAGTTTGAAGCTGGTTTACAATCCTGGTTTGGAAGGCAAGTGTAAAGTGTGGTGTTCCCATTCAGATGCAACAGCAAATTACAGCTTCTGCAAAAGAGGAAACGAATTGAGCATGTAAGGATGGGAGGGGGAAGAGGAGAATGTGCATGCACAAAACTAGTTTCCGTTGCACTACGTTAGTATTGTGTGTGAGCCATTGAGTTGCATCCAATGTTAGTCCTACTTAGAGGAGACCCATTGAAAGGAATGGGACTTAAGTTAGACTAACATGGATTACTGTGTTCACCACCCCATGCATCCTACCAGCAGTGGTTCACCCAGGGCTGTCTGTACTCCACACTAAAAAGATAAAATATAATTCTGTGCCCATGCAGTGGACATTCTTTTCACGAAAGCTGAATGCTTGACATGCATAACATATGCATCACCTCTTACATGCACAATACTGCATTCTTGCTGTTTTGCATCCTTTATTCTAGCTAATCATCGAGATTAACAAAGAACCGTGCAGGGCTCTCATGCCATGTCCTCCAGTCACTGGAAATCTTGTTCAGCCACTCTTCTGGCTTCTGAAATTTTAGCAGGCATTCCCCATACACTTTATCAAGCATAAGGGCAAGAAGCTTGTTGTGTTTTTTTAAAATGATGTTTTAATGAAAGTCAAGCATCTCGGAAAACAAGTCTGTATGCAGTTCTACAGTATGCATTCTTTCTGCACTCCTGTGGAATGGTGCCAGGCGCACAGCCGTAGGCCTCAACAGTTATGCTTGCCACGGTTCTGCTTATGCAAGCTTCCTCCTATTTTTCGAGCTGCTGTGGTGAACGGGGATCATCCCAGCAGTTGTGTGATGATCTCTGTCACTTCCTCAGTTCTGAAGACAAGAGGATGGCTGGAGGTGGTTGGCAGCTGCATGGCCAAGGCGCTTGAAGCGCCGGTACCCTGCTGGCCTTCGCTGCTTTGGTGGGGAATAGGCTGGGGAGCTCGCTTGGGGAGCGCTGGGTGGAAGGCTCCACGAATGCCTTTGCCCATTGCTGCTGAACCTGGCATGGCTCCCTCCCCGCTGGCCCTTCTCTTGGGAGAGGCTGGTGTGGAGTGTATGTCAGTGCTGCTGCTTGAAAGCACTTGAAGCTCCCAAGCAAGGCAGCATGCTCCTCTTTGGCGCTTCCCTCAAGAAAGTCAGGAAGTCTGGGACCTCAGTTTTTTTCTCGTTATTTACGCGTGCTTCTTTTTTGTGCCCCCGGAGAAAAACTTGCGCCCCCGGGCACCGTTTCATTGTCTCTAATTGTTACAACTCGCAACACTGTTCCTTTTACGTTCGAGCTGCAAAAGAGGAATGTGATCATTTCAACAAGATGCTTTACTGTAGCAATTTAAGGCCAGGATTAAGGACACCTATTGGTTTGGGTCAAACGGCCCCCTACGGCTCGCGCCCCCCCTGGGGGGCCCGCCCCACTATTTGAGAAGCACTGTACTACAGTAATACCTTGGACTGCAAGTAACTTGGTTTGAGAGCGTTTTGCCAGACAAGCAAATTTTTAAATATTTATTTAAATTTTTTTTTACTTGATATACAAGCGACGTCTTGCAATACAAGTACTGTAGTACGGCTTAAATTAAAAATGTCTGTACAATTTTTTTGGGGGGGGGATTTCATTTTGATATAAGAGTGTTTTGGATTACAAGCATGTTTCTGGAACGAATTATGCTCTCAATCCAAGGCATGACTGTAGTTTGGGGTCGGTGACACCAGCTTATTTAGGGTGGTTAAAACAAAAAGGAATAAAGAAGAACTCTAAAAGGATCTCTCCAAACTGGGTGAATGGGCACTAAGATGTTGAGCGTGGTTCAGCGTGAGCAAGTGTAAAGTGATGGATACTGGGGAAACATTGGGGGCTGAGTGAGCTAGCGGTGACTGGCCAAGAAAGAGATCTTGGGGTTTTGGTGGGCAGCTCGATGAAAACGTTGACCCAGTGTGCAGCTGCTGTGAAAAAGTCAATTCCACGTTAGGGTTTATTAGGAAAGGAATAGAAAAATAAAACTACCGGCATCATAATAGCTTTATACAAAGCCATGGTGCAACTACATTTGGGATAATGTGCACAGTTCCGGTCACTGCACCTAGAAAAAAGGATATTGCAGAGTTGGAAAAGGTACAGAAAAAGACAACCAAAATGATCAAGGGGTTGGAGCGACTTCCCTATGGAGAAAGGTTACAGCGTTTGGGGCTTTTTAGCTTAGAAAAATGGTGGTGGGGGGACATTATGCACAGTGTGGAGAAAGTGGATAGGCAGAAGTCGTCGTGTCCCGTCCCCCACGACATAATATCAGAATCTAGGGTCATCCAGTGAACCTGAATGCTGGGAGTTTCAGGACAGAGAAACGGCAGTACTTCTTCACACAGTGCATAGTTAAACAATGGAATTCAGTACCACAAGATGTAGGGATGGCCACCAGCTTGGATGGTTTAAAAGGACAGATTCATGGAGGAGAAGGCTATCGATGGCTACTGACGATGATGTTTGTGTATTGCTTCTGGTATGGGAGGCAGTATGCTAGGGACCGTAGGTGGGAGGATGCTGTTGTGCTCATGTCCTGCTTCTGAGCTTTCCAGAGGCAGCTGGTTGGCCACTGTGGGAACAGAATGCTGGACTGGAGAGGTCTTTGCTCTAATCCAGCAGGGGGTCATTAGACTAGTGTAGGGGTCATTTTATGTTAACCAATGAACTATCAGTTCCTCCAACCCTTCTCCTGGAAAGCCATCCAAAGTAGATGGCATTTCTTTTGGAAACCCTAGAATTTCTTACTTGGTTTTTCAGCCTCTGATCTGCCGTTAAAATAGAGCAGTGTTCTCCAACCTTGGGTCCCCAGATGTGTTTGGCCTACAACTCCAACAGCATAGCTGGCTGGGGCATGCTGGGAGTTGTAGGCCAAACACATCTGGGGAACCAAGGTTGGAGAACACTGAAATAGAGGATACTATTAAAATTCCTACCTCATTTCAGCTATATACTTTTTGCCACTGCACCGGTGGCAATTTTAAAGATAATATAGAGGAGCACTACCCAACTTAAACTTCACACCACTGTCTGGCACATCTTGCTTCTATTGTTACAAGTAGCGCGTGCCATTGCTTCAGCTAGGAGAGATTAGTAAAACATAAACCTGCTTTATTCCGCCCCCCCCCCTTCACAGTTGACAGTTTCACAGTTTTTCTTGCCGCATAGTAAGTTTGTGTTACAGTTTTTTTTAAAAAATAGATTTTTGTAAGCCACAAAGAAATACGTGTCCTTTGTTTTTACGTTAAATCGGGTAAATAATGGTTCTAGAATAGGATCAGCAACTAGAGGGCACCCAGAAGCCATGCCGCTTGTTATCCACAGCAGCAGGCCGCCCTGGCCGTGTTCGCGCAACATGACAAGCTGCGCTGCTGAGGGCAATTATGCAAGTCCCCCTGGCACGCGAGTGGCATGCGCAGCGTAGTTAACAAGCCGCTCTTTGGCTTCACTGGCTGCTGATTGTGTGAACCCGGTCACTGATTGGGTTTGCACGTCACACTAAAGCCACGATGGGTTGTTATTGTGGGTGGCTACAGAGCGGCTTAGCACGATGTCCGAACCCAGAGTGCTTTTCCTTTGTGCAAACAAGCCACCCTGAGAACACATTGCCTGTATGTAGTAGGGTCAGTGCTTTTTTTCTGGAGAAAAGGGTACCGGAACTCTTGGATTACATTTCCTCGGGAGTAGATGGCGATTAAATTGTAATGCAATTAATAGAAGAAAAGGTGCTGGAACCAAGGCGGCTTACATAACTCAGTTCCGGTGAGTTCCACCAGAAAAAAAAGCCCTGAGTAGGGTCGTTTAGGGTGGCTTGTTCTCAGGGTGGCTTGAGTGTGACGTCCAAACCCGCCAGGGCGATTTTTCTGTTGGTTGTCAGGAACGGCTAGAGAGCTGCCTGGCAAACCCCTGCCGCTCCTCGCGATCTCGCTAGTGCCGCCGCCATTCTCCCTCATCCCTTCTCAGCCTCGGGATGGATTTTTATTTGTGTGTGTGGTAGGAATCCTGAAGAAAGGACACTGAAGTGTGTCCGTCCCTCCAGTGTACTTCTCTGCCATGTATTTGGCATAATTTCCCCCTCTGTTCTAGTGCTCTGCCATGAAATTTGTGCAATTTCCCGCTCCGTTGTCCTGCTCTGCCTTGAAATTTGTATAGCTTTTGCGATCCTGCTCACTGCTCCGTAACCCTCGCGTACATCTGACAGCTAGCAACGGAGACCAGTGGAGGGAAGGGGCAAGCACAAAGTGCTGGTGGTGGTGGGGACCCGAAAGCAGCTGCAGGAGAGAAGGTACTCTGGGAGCAGGTGTTCTTACTTCACTGTCACGTGAAGCAGCCTTTAAAAAAAAACAAAAAAAACAGTGTTCACTATGCTTGGCTAAATAGTAGACAGGCGGTCTTTTGCTCTTGCGCAAGAGTGCAAGACCCTGGATTATTATTTTTTTAAAAGCTTGCAAATGCATTCTTGCATTCGTAAGGGTTCAGAAAATTATTTCCTTTTTGTGATCTGATGCGGGGTGTGTGGGGGTAGGGAGTTCCCCTCGTCAGCCGGCAACACCAGTCATGCCCCCACTTGCTAACCAAGGGGGGAAGGAAGGTGGGTGGAAGGAAGTGATGGCAGCTCTGCCAATGAACTTGTTGAGAGTTCTCAACTCTGGAGGATGCGGGGCCCCTCCCCACACAGCCTACTACCTTTCATCTCCTTCTCAAAGAGGCTGTGCTGTAAAGCTAAACAAAACGCTAGCATAATTGCGCCGAACTGTTTTTCAGATTGGGCAGGCTTCTGACTTGACGAATAACTTTTTGCATTTAGTTCTTCGTATACATTAATGCAGCCTTCCCCGGTCTGGTACCCTCCAAATGTTTTGGACCAACTCCCATCAGCCCCAGCTAGCATGGCCAATGGTCAGGAATGCTGGGAGTTGTAGTCCAAAACATCAGAGGGCACCAGGCTGGGAAAAGCTGTGTTAATGTGTACATGACATCAAAAATCGATAATTAGAAAAGGGCTCCAACATTGCACCATTCCAGTGATTGATATCATCAGGCACCTGGCAAGAGATGTGCTCCGACACGGGGGGGGGGCACTGTTGACCCCCAGGCGCTGCTCCTCTTTATTCTTGCTACCTGTTTTCCTGCCCTCCCCAAACATGCGCACAGCAGCAAGAACATGTGCCAATGCCATGCTCTTTCCTCCTGGGCAGTGGTGTTGATTGGCCCCAGAGGGAAAAGGCATATGAATGGGCAGTGGCAACAGTGGGAAGCGAGAGGTGTGCTCACTCAAGAAGGTGGAGCCCCTTGAAGCATCTTGCCCAAGAGTTCCCCAAAATCTGGATTAGTTGCTGCCCACTCGCCCACCTCCACTTGTGCCATTCCTGGGTTGTTTTGTTATATGTGAACCCGGAAACTCTGGGTTGTTAAACAAATCCAGAGTGGCGTGTGGGTGAGAGGCAGTGCACTCGCTCACTCCTTCACATCCCTGCCAATTCCTGGGTTAAACAACCCAGGAAATGGCTGTGACATGTGAACTGGGTCATCTTCTGAAGGGTGTATCATAAGAAGAGTCCCGCTAGACCAGACCAGTGGTCCATGTAGTCAGCATCCTGTTCCCCACAATAGCCAACCAGATTTATTTTATTTATTTATTTATTACATTTATACCCTGCCTTTTTTCCTGCAAGGAACCCAAGGCAGCTTACATAATCCTCCTCCTCTCCATTTTATCCCCACAACAACCCTGTGAGGTAGGTTAGGCTGAGAGTCAGTGACTGGCCCAAAGTCACCCAGTGAGTTTCATGGCCGAGCAGGGACTAGAACCCGGATCTCCCGAGTCCCAGTCCAACACTCTCACCACTGCACCACACAGATACCTCTGTCATAGCTCTCTCATGCTGTTGATCTGAACAATTGGTATTCAGTGGCATAGTCAGGGAGCATTAATGTAGGAAAAGCTTATTTCATGGCAAACTTAGTGATATGGATGAGTTCATTGGATCGATACACTTCTGTAGTTGACCAGTATCTATTGCCCATGTTCTCATTGATTCATAAGGCAGGGTTTATTCATGGTTTATGAATCCTGGCTTGTTTGGAGCAACATGCCAATCCTGGGATTGGACAACCTGCTGAACAAACCATTTCTTGTTTGTTTAGCTGCTTGTGCTGCTGGGAAGAGCCAAATGGGAGCTTGTTCACAGTAAGCCAGAATTCCCCCGGAATCCTGTCTTACAATGATGTGTGAACATGTCCATTGTGTTACTCTCTTATATGCAGGGCTGGTGCTACCATTAGGCCAACTAGGCAGCTGCCTAGGGCGCAGGGCTAAAGGGGGCGCCAGAAACGCCTTGAAAAAAAAATATAGCGCTCTCAAGTGGGAAGGGGGGGGCGCTAAATATCTGATCTTGCCTAGGGCACCAAACTGCCTTGCACCGGTCCTGCTTATATGTGCCTTGTAGTTGTGATAACCTCATGAGGATGGCTGTCATTGCGAAAAGAAGAAACCTCATTATCTTGGTGGGAGCGTCCAGATGAGGCTATTATTTTGCAATCACCCTGTCTCACTCATGGAATGTTATGGACGTTGTCCAGACGTCGTCATCTTCCATGTGCAACCCTCCCATATTTTCCCACTGCTTCTTTCATCCTTTTTTCTTACCACAGATAATCCATTAGGGAGGGAAAGATGTAGGTAATACCAGCTCGATGTCCTTTGGTATTTATTTATTTATTATATTTATTTATTATTATATTTATACCCTGCCTTTTTTCCTGCAAGGAACCCAAGGCGGCTTACATAATCCTCCTCCTCCTCTCCATTTTATCCTCACAACAACCCTGTGAGGTAGGTTAGGCTGAGAGTCAGTGACTGGCCCAAAGTCACCCAGTGAGTTTCATGGCCAAGCGGGGACTAGAACCCGGATTTCTCCTGAGTCCCAGTCCAACACTCTCACCACTACGCCACACTGGCTAGGAGCTAGGAGCTGTCAGTCTGGACCCAGTATAGCTGTCAGTATAGATCACCCAGTATCTATAGCACCAGTTTTATTGTATAAGCTCTCATTGGAAAGGTATTTATGTTAAGTCGCAAAACATGTCCTTATGATTCATGATTTTAATGGTTTTTTCGCCTGAATAATGGAGGAAAAACCCTGAAGAATATGGTCCATACAACCATATTTTTTCTGATGTTATTATGAGATTTACTAGTTAATTACAACCACTATGAAAGTAATATATAGAACGTGTGTTGTAGTTTTCTTTTTCCAACAAGTCAAGATTGGAGTTTGGGAGGTGTTTTGTGTGAAAATATGTGGGAGGGAACAGGTGTAATCCTGCAGGTGCTCACAAAAAAGCAATGCATCAGAAACCTTCTGGTAATACAGCACATTGTGAAAATATGTTCTGTAAAGGCAGTTACTGGTAGTTAGTCTAATAATTTTCCATTTATTTTCTGTATTTGTTGTGTATTCTATTGGTGTTTATCATCTAGCTACCTTGGGAGAGAAGGGGGTATATATCCAAGTGAGACTCAAGTGTAGAAATGTGCTTAATAAAATAAATAATTTATATAGAAAAGTATATCCTCCTAGCTAATGCAAAGAATCTTTAGTTGTAAATTAATATGTGTTAGTTAAATCATGCAGTGGATATACACTTTTTCTTTAGGACATATGTCTCCAATACAAATAGGAAACTTTGAGTCATAAATCATTTATTTAAGTTGGCTTATTTTTTCTTGGTGATTTTAAATAAACCTTGCTTCTAAGATGATTCATACTTGCCTTACTAACTGTTGTTTTGTACTATATCAGAGTTGCAACTCTGAGTTGGAATCTCAGAGTTGCAACTTCTAGCAATGTTTTCCAGTTTTGTAATAATGAATTAAATATTGGAGTTTGGATCCAAAGAAATGTGTGTGATGTTCCACCCATGCAGTGAGGCTTTCTCACTTCCTTCTCACTGCAAACAGCCGTGTCGGGATTGGGGCCACCTGGAAGAGTATGTTGTACAGTGAGTGGAGGAAGGGGGTAGGACATTGGCAGCTTTCAAATGCAAGGGGCTATTTAGATCCAAGCTTTTAAAACTATTATCATTATTATAATAATCATTATCATTATTATTATTGGACCCAAATCTGAGAGTTGTTTTTTAAGCATTCTGACTCTTGCTAGTCCTTTAACCCCCCCCCCCCAATTTTATTAAGATTTTCCATTAAAATGTTATAATAAGAACAAAATGAAAAATCAGAGTGGATAACAAAGAATTTATTATTCATGTAGGTAGTTCATAAATGTCCTTATTAAGTATGTCACAATGTCCTGAATGCATCTCGCCAAAGTAATCCATGCATAATTGGAGGTTGCCTCTCAGTTTCTTTGTGTTGGATAAAATCCAAAAAGCAGAACCATGTGCTAGTGAAAGAATCCAAAACCTGTTGAACTCTGATCCTTCTGAAAACAATGCAGTGATTACTAGAAGCCAGCATGGATTTGTCAAGAACAAATCCTGCCAGACTAATCTGATCTCATTTTTTGATCGGGTAACCTCCCTTGTGGACTGTGGGAATGCTGTGGACATCATATATCTGGACTTCAGCAAAGCTTTCGACAAAGTGCCTCATGATATCCTGATTAGCAAGCTAGCTAAAAGTGGGCTAGATGGAACAACTATCAGGTGGATCCACAATTGGCTACAGAATCGGACTCAAAGAGTGCTTATCAATGGTTCCTTCTCAAACTGGGGAGAGGTAACGAGCGGGGTACCGCAGGGCTCGGTCCTGGGCCCAGTGCTCTTCAACATTTTTATTAATGACTTGGATGAGGAGGTACAGGGAATGCTTATCAAATTTGCAGACTCTACTTTTCTATGATTCTATGATTCTTATTTGATTGGTAAGTTTCTCGGCTGAAATTATAGTCCAGAGATATTGATACCGTTGCTCAACTGAGAGAGCTTTATTATTTTTCTAGTTCTGCTCAATAACCTGCTTGGCTTCCATGATCATGAACAAAAGTGGTATCCTGGTACTGGCCGTGAGAGTACTGGAAGTGTGAAATTTCGTGAAAACAAGCCTGTTTTTACTTTGCAAGGTTGTTGGCTAAAACACAGTTCTACAGTGCTGTGCTGGCTCACTTGTATTCCATCCCTTTAGCATTTTAAAATTGTATTACCATTTCCCTTTATTGCTGATATTCCATTAAATGATCCTTCACATGAACTGTGATGCTAGAGTCTGCAAACCACAAAGCAGACTGCTGCTAGTTTAGTAGTATTGTATGAAGTGTGCATGTGTGGAGGTGGTGGTGATTACCGGTTGGGCTTATTCTTTCTCCTGCAGCGTGGCCGTGCATCTGGAGACAGTGGAATCAGGAAGCGGGAAATACAATTTTTCTATCTGTGCCAGTTGGATAGTAATTAATATTTAGCTCTTTGTCAGGTGTTCTTCAGGTCTGGGGGAGGGGTGAGACATCAGACATGTGTGCCTCTGTACTTGCCAATATAGAACTAGTGGTGAAACATTTTTATGTGGCATCTTTTTAAAAAATGAGCCCACAAGAGTACTCTTTGTAACTGCAGGTGTGTGATGGACCTTTCTAATTTCAGGTGCATGGTAGAAACAGTTAGACTGAGTGGTGTTTTTATTTCCGGATGATGTTTTCCATCCTTGCAAAAGGAGTGTGGGTGGGTGGGTTTAAATGACCTTAGGCTTTAGTAGACTTCTGTTTTGAGACCAGTGGTTGTGTGTTCATGTAGGATTTAAAAATCCCTGGTATGGCAAGTATTGGCATGTATACATTTCAATCTACTTGTTTCAATTTTATATGGTCATCATTTGGATGCACTGACCCAGGGTGTGAACTCTGGACTTGCTATATACAGTAATACCTTGGATTGAGAGCATAATTCGTTCCGGAACCGTGCTTGTAATCCAAAACACTCTTATATCAAAGTGAGTCTCTGGCAGGCATGAGCGGGGCCGATTTCGGCCCGCTACACCTGCTCGAGGCGAGCGGTTACATCCCTACACTACTTATCTTGCAAGACCTTGCTTGCTTATCAAGTCAATTTTTTAAAAATTTTTGGCTTGTCTTGCAAAACGCTCTCAGACCAAGTTACTTGCAATCCAAGGTATTACTGTACTCAGTTTTGACAGCCTACTAGGGGGAGGAAAAGTACATTTCAAGGGCCATGACAGACTTGAATACAAAAGAGGCTCAAAACACTGTGAACATGTGTTGAGACCATTTTTGATTTTTTTTTAGTATTTACAGGATCTTAGCATAGTAGTGAATCGGAAACTGCAATGCTGCAGCCATTGGGCTCCTCTGTTGCTACGGCGTCCCCTAACTCCTTTCAGAGAATGAAGCATCTTGCAGCTGCTTCCCCGAGAAGGGAAGGAGCTCCTGCATTTGCTGCAGATCAGGTGGGATAGGCAGAGTGAGTTCCCTGAGCACGAGCGATTCCGCTGATTCCGTGAGGAGGCAGCTGGCTTGCCAGCCTGTCCGTCCTATTTGGCGGCTGCCTCTTGAAAAACAAACTGCCCTGCAGCTATAGCCTCTTTCCGTCTCAAGGCAAATGCTACAGTCACATGGACAATTAAAAACTAAGCTCAATGCATGTTTACAGCACTTTAAGCCTCTCTTTGATATCTGTCTATCAATCTAAAATTATTTCTAGGCTGCCTTTAAGGGTGTAACCTTCTCAAGGCGGCATACAAGGTAAAAACCACCTAGGGTGGATACAATAAAAATAATAAAAATGTATTCAATAAGAATCCATAAAAACAGAGATTACCAATTAAGATCAATAAAAACTAAACTTACCAATAAAAAACCAACAGCCCAGGTTTACAGGAAGGCCAGCAAAAACAGGTGGGTCTTCAGAGCTTTCCTGATGAACCCCCAATAGAAGTTGATTTGAGAGATACGGGGCCGTCACTGAGAAGGCCCTCTCCTTTGTACTCACCAGCCTAACCGCCTTGGCAGCGGCTATATGAGAAGGGCCTCTATTGATGACCTCAGATTGCGGGCAGGCTGATACGGCCATGATATACGCCTACCTTGGCCCTAAAGTAAGGGTTGCAATATCCCGGGGTGGCTGCCTTCCATGGATGGATACTTTTGTGTGGATGGAAATTAGGGGAAAGCTGTTATTGGGACAAGTCAGCATCATTCCCTACGTAGATATTTTTTTTAAAAGATCCATTATGTCTGAGTATCTTACTGTTTAGCACCCAGTGCTGGCTCCAGGTTTTGGGAGGCTCTTGGGTAAGACACCCTCAGTGAGGGTGCCTACTTCCTCAGTGAGCCTGCCTACTCACCGCCATTGTCACCAGCTGCTGTTGCTCCTCATTCTCTTTCTCGTCATGGCTACCACTTGCTCGCTTGACAGGCAGAGAGCCAGCGAGCAAGGAGGCCGTGGCTTCTTCTGCTCCTCCTTCTCATCACCGCCATTGTCTGGGCCAGAATGAGAGGAAGGTGAACAAGCAGGTGGAGCAAGTCCAGCGGGCTCTTGTTAGTGGCCCCTTGCTGGGATGTGGGCTCTTGGCGGGTGCCCAACCATGGCTGCCTTTGATGCCAGCCCTGTTGGCGCCCCTCACCTTTATTAAGGTGGGAACACAATTGAATTGAAGTGGTTACCTTGGATTAGTAACCTAGAGTGGCACCTTCTGCCTGAGTTACTTCATAAATACACTCCCAGTATCCGACACTTGGGGAAAGATATATGAAGCTGGATTTGAAAGTTGTGGATTCCAGTTCATGTCCGGCTATGAACGCACGGTGAGTAGTCTTGGAGAAGCCAACAGCCCTAAGCCTCAGACCCCTCATTTGTCCAATGTGTCTCCTACCTTAACTTCTTTGTTTTCATAATGGGTATGATAAAAGGCTACATTAAAAGTGGTATAGAAATCCAGTGAAGCTGAGTGTTGGGAGATTCAGGACAAATAAAAAGAAAAAAATATCTTTTATACAGTGCATAGTTAAACTATGGAATTAGCTACCACAAGATGTAGTGATGGCCACCACCAACTTGGACAACTTTAAAAGGGGATTAGATGAATTCATGGAGGAGAAGGCGATCAGTGGCTATTAGTCATGATGGCTGCATATTACCTTTCTGTGCCGGTGTCCTGGTTGTCGGCTTCCCGTAGGCAGCTGGTTGGCCAGTGTGAGAACAGAATGCTGGCCTTGATAATCTGATCCAGCTGTGCTATTATTCTGTTCTTATGTTAAATGAATAATTATTTTTTATTATTTATGAAGTTTTCCAGGTGCTGTAGTGTACGAAGATTAAAAAGCCACAGTGCTTGCCTGCAGGCTCACCATCTATTAAGACCCGATACAAAGGGGGGAAAGCAATGGGGCGGGAACAGGAAAACAAGCATGCTCAGGCACGAAACATTTCTGTAACTTATAAAGAATTAATGATGAGTTGAAATGATCACTGAAGTGGGGAGATGGTTCTAGCAGAGGAGGGACCAACTGGCCACCATTGGTCCCAGTTGAGCCAGTGGGATGGGCCGCTCTGCCTCACCTCTGCCTCTAATGCAGGTAGGTAGAATGGCTGGGAATATCTGGCTGTTTTGGCAGAGGAGGAGCCCAATGGCTGCCGTTGCTCCCAACCGTGCTGTCTCAGCTCCCGCTTTTCTGTATCCAGGTGGAATGCCTGCTAATGAAAACAAATCACCAGTACTGATTATCTAGCAAAGGACAAGCAAACGTTACTTTTTTTGCCCAACGCCTCTGCCACTTTCACCTGAACTTTCGCACGAATAGTAGTAAGATACAAATACTAAAAACAAAAGTACAAGCAGCATGATACGGACATTTTCATAGCTATAGCAAATATTCAAATCACTACTAACAGGAAAGGAAAGGATGCTATTATGACATCAAAGAGAAGTACCAGTAAATAGGACCAAACGTTGCCTTAAAATGCATCATTCCAAAACAAAAAAGCTTTGCGTTTTGATCTTTCAGCCTTAACTTCAGTGAAAGATAACGCTTAGACACGCAGTAATGTTTTGCAGTTTTGCTACACCTGTATCAAGCAGTGGGGCTGGGCTGGGGAACAGCCTGGTGGGTGGGATCTTGAAAGTATCTTTGACATTTCTGCAGCGTGGGAGAAATTGGCCTTGGTAGCATTTGGTGTTTTTCCTTCTTGTATCGGGGAAAACTGCCCAGCAGGTCTGGTGTGATAGTGGGTACTCTTTACAGTCCTGAGAGGATGGAACAGGCCATTGCTTGTGTCGTCCTAAACATTTGCTTGAATTCTAGCAACAATAAATTTTGTTAATTGCTGGTGGAGCATTCTGTGTCATTGGCACAACTTCTGCTAATTTAAAAATACAATATGAAACCGTGTCTAGCAAAAGCTCACCAATCCTCTTTCCCTAATTATCCAATTAAACTCAAATTGCACCCTTGTTGCACAACTTTCTCGTCATAGATGAGAAACGCAAGGATGGATGCAACACAAGAAACTTCAGTAAGATGTGACAAGACAACAAACTCCCCACCTCCATCCCCAGTGGCTCCTGTTGCTTGTCCACTATGTGTTTAATTACTTGCCAGCGCTGGATTCCCTGCCATACCTCCCACAAGTGCAACCAATACTCTAGGATTTAAGCCAAAATAAATTCGGAGTGTTGAGGGGGGGAAATGTGGTTTCTAAAGCCAAGAATTTCAAAGGCTTTTAGGCATCTTCATCTTGTTGGCAAGCATCTTGTGATTTCTTGTGGTAGAACAAATGGATTCCCAAATCTGTAGCCAGCTCTTTGCTATTTTAGCAGGAAAGGTGGAAAATCGTACGTTTTGAAAGGGTATTCTGTAAATTATGGGAGAAATGATGCAGATATCACTATATACCTGTACTGGCTTTCCCCCCTTTTTGTTTGAGAATTCATTTTTAATTGCTGGAGGCAGGGAACCAATTGTTCTGCCTTGCCAGAAAACATCCATGGGAAAAACGATGTTAAAACAGTTCCCCTATTTTTTGGAGTTATTTTCGTTTTCTCCCAAAGCTGTTGTAAATCTATTTACTTTTGTCTTCACTTTCAGACATGGGATTTTGTTGTGGCGTCGGTGTCGGCTCCAGTTAGGGGTGGGGGTTTGGGCAAGATGCCTGCGGGTGGGTCTTTCTTTCTGTGTGGTCCAGCTTCCTTGCCTTTGTCAACTATGCCCATTCGCTTGCCGTTTCCCTCTGGGCGCCACTGCTCAGAAGGAGACCACAAAGCTTGGATCTGGAGAAGCACAAACAGAGTCCCAGTCGTGCAGTGCAGTTTCCTGCTGCTTCCATTCTGCTGCTGCCCCTTCAATCCACCAAAAAGCCACTTGTGAGGGTGGAGACTGGTGACTCCAGTGTCAGCGGGGCTGCATATCCGCTCTGGATTTTATCCTGCGCTTTAAAGGGGCTGTCCATGGTGCCGATCCCGATCCCCACAATAGGTTCAGCACCACGGATAGCTCTTTAAAAGTTCAGAATAAAATCCGGAGTGGATATTGGAGTCACCAGACTCCACAGTGTGGCTCAGAGGGCTGTAGCTTGGGGGTAATTGGTGTAAATTGGACCCCCGCCTCGCCCTACGTGCAAGCAGAATTGCCTTCCCTTTGCGCACAGGGCTCTCTGGGTTCAAGTCATGTATAATTTAGTTACAACATAATATTGGACCTCTTGCTATATTTATGAAACTTAAAAGTATAATTTTATTAAAATCAACGCTACAAATTTGCCAACGGTTAGAAATGGAGCTGCAGGCTATTGCACTCTGAGATACCAAAGTATAGCTTAGGTTTTGCCAGCTGGGAAAATAGTGACAACAATAACGACAAAAATTGACAATAGCAGCCATCAACGTTGCAGTATGTAAAAGGAAGGTTTTATTATCAGTGCTTAGAAACACTATGCTGGCCTTAGTGTTATCATACAGAAACAGAGGAAATGTAGCATTTTAGAGTAAAAGCTCAGACAATAACATTCCTTCAATCGAGTAGCAATAATTTAGACATTCAGTTACACTTTATAATAGTATTTAAGATTTCAGTATTTATTTAATTATCATACCAGACTGTGTTCGGACATAACACTAAAACATGATTCAGTGCTATGAGAACAAGCTGCAGAGAGACTTGAGCTTGTATGCTCCTCATTGCCCCATCTCTGGTACGACTGCAAGGAGAAGATCGGAGGCTTCTGTTTTAGATTATTCTCAGTTTAGCATGTTATCCAAGCCCTAAACTGTGGTTCATCTTAACTATGGTTAGTTAAAACAAGTGAGCTTCATAAACTATGGTTTGAAATTGGCTTGTTTCAGCAAACCATAGTTAAGATTAACCACAGTTCATTTGGGTGTGGATGACATGACAAGCCATGGTTAATCTTAAATGAAAGTGAAAGTCATTAAACTCCTTGAAGGGGGGAGGGGGAGCATGCAAGCCTAAGGCTCACTGTGGTTCATTCTTGTAACACTAAACTATGGTTTGGCATTATGTCTGAGTGTCAATTTCAAAATCACCTATCCTTATTTATTAGATTTTTATCCTTCACTATCCTAGGAAAGAATATATCCTCGAAAACAATCGCATGACAAAAGTTTATTTCTCTAATTAGAATTGACTTCAGGCCCCCAGATTGCACTGCTGGAACAAATAGCTGAAGATGTTCTATATTTTGCAACATTTGAAAGTACGTTTCCAACATAGTCCTGAGAATGTTGCTTGTCCAGTAATCCAGTCCAACACATTAGTAATACTTGCACTGCTATCTTGGAGCCAAACGATTTGCAGCCATGTGACTTGGCTACGTTTAATTTTTCTGGGCTGTTACATCTCTAGTTCCTCACCTACTGTCTTCTCCATGGCGGTTTCGCTAGTAAGCCTATTTGAAAAATACATTGCTTTTCTTTCCCAGAGCTCTGCCAAAAAAATAAAAAATGCAACAGAAATGTGCTTCTTCAAAGACAGGTTGAAATCTTTGGAGTGTTTGTGGCAAACACCTAATGATCTGAAATAAAAGCCAGATTTGTATCACGATCTTCCTTTTATAACAAATTTAATCTGTGATATTGATCCAAACCCCAGATTTTATTCAGTATGCAAGGAAAAGGTAGAGTGAAGGATGGTTATTATTTCAAAGGCACAGTTTGAAACCACCCCGGTTGCTTCTATGGTGTTTGCAGGAACTTTGATTCATTTAAAGGCTAGACTGGATTGTGTTCAAGGCAGGAAAATATTTTTGTTCCCCCTAATAGCTTATTGTAACAGTGAACAACACCACACACAACATACAGTTAGATCTTGTGTTATCCAGATGGCTGAATGATGATGTTCTTGAAAGATGATGTTCTCTAACTTTGTCACACTAAATTTAGTTAGCACCTGTTCCAGCCCCCACAGGAGTGGGTCAGGATGACCTTTTGAAAACCCGTCCATGTGGCAGTAATGTTCTCATGAGGAAGCTTCCTTCCCATTGAGAGCTACTACCCATATGCCATGGCAAGACCATCTTGCATTGAATCACGATATGGTGAAAACCTAAAAACAGCTGCACAATTGTGGGAGAGTTGTAGCAATCCCATGAATAACGGGTGTTGGAATGCAACCCAAATGTAGACAAGACATAGGTAGTTCGTGGGTTCAAGCAGATCAAAGGAACAGAGAGGGCACAAAAGCCCTGTGTGCAGTAGGATCGCTTGTCCCATAATACCTTACTACCTACAGACTGCCTTCCCCTTTATATACCCAATTGACTCCTGAGATCTTCCAAGTAGACCTTATTGGTAATCCCAGGACAAACAGTGTGTCGCCAGGTGTCGCCAGGTAGCGGCATATTAGCGGGCCTTCTCGGTAGTGGCACTTACCCTATGGAACACTCTCCCCCGTGTGGTTTGACCGGTGGAAACCGTATCAACCTTTAAACACCTCTTGAACATGTGTCTGTTTACTCAGGCTTTCCCTGACTTGAAATCTACTATAACACTGCTCGATTTTACTGTTCTTGTTGAAATGTTTTACATATATTCATTATTTTATATTGTTTTTATATTGTATTATATGTGATTTGGATGTAGCCCACTTAGGGTGCAATCCTAGACAGAAAAAAGGCCTACAACTCCCAGCATGCCCCAGCCAGCTATGCTGGCTGGGGCATGCTGGGAGTTATAGGCCTTTTTTCTGTCTAAGATTGCACCTTTAGAGATTTTAGGTTATCAAGTGGTTTAGAAGTAGTATAACAAGCAAACTAATTAAAATAATACTCTTTCATATTAATGCAAATGAAATTAGTGCAAATAACGTTAACACCAATTTTAAAAAATGTTTACAATTTATTTTTATTTTATCTTTTCTAGATGGACACTTGGTATAGTTTACATAAAATTACAGGGTGGGATCCAGACATAGTCAGAATGGACCCATTGAAATAAATGTGACAAATTAGTTGTGACTAACATTGATTACATTGATTTCAATGAGTTTAGTGTAACTATTACCAAGTCTTGATCCCACTCACAGTGAAAATTGTGCAGACTATTTATGTAATTCTTCTTTTTGCAGGCAGGCACACGCACCCAGACGCACACGCACACACACACACACACACACACACATATTGTATGTGTTTTAATTTGCATATGGATTAAAAGGAAGTAACGTAAAGAACTTAGTACCTTATAGCTACGCCAGAACAATTTTTGTGCAAACAGAAAAACCAATGTGATTTGCTCAGCTTCTTGTTTTGGATGTTTATAGCGAGTGTCAAGGATTTATGAACAAAAAACGATGAAGCCTTCGCGAATTTCTCTGAGTTGCTTGCTAGTAGATTTCTGAAGAAAATTATGTGTACTGAGATTTATTTATGCACTAAAAATAAAGGTGGGATTAGGAGAATATTGAACTGTAAATGTGCCAGTGATTTTGCCTTTCATGTACAGCAGAGTGAATCTGATCATGTACAGTAATACCTTGGATTGCAAGTAACTTGGTTTGAGAGCGTTTTGCAAGACAAGCAAATTTTTAAATATTTATTTATTTATTTTTTACTTGATATACAAGCGACGTCTTGCAATATGTTATAAATAAGGTCCTTATCTGAAAAAAGGCTACACCCTGGGCAGAAATCGTAAGATGGCGCCCAGAAGAAGTCTCCTGGAAAGTCCCTAGCAGACCAAAATTAGATAGCTTGCTTGGCAACAGGCCATGGGCCAATCAGCACCTAAAAAGGTGAGAAAGTCCCTAAAAGGTCAATGTACTAGCTTGCACAGTAACAAGTTATCAGCCAATCTGCTTGTTGCACGTAGAGACAAGGTGACGTGTTAAGCTATGCACGCGTAATATCCTGTACTTGTTTGTATCACAGTATAAAAGTGATTGCTCTACTCTTAGGCGGGGCTGTCTCTTCTTGCATGGAGAGGCAGACCAGCGCTGCAATAAAGTTTTGAAGACCCACCTAGTTGTCTTGCTAATTCTCATTGGAGTCCAAAATTCGGTTGGACAGTGCTCACAACAAATACAAGTACTATAGTACAGCTTAAATTAAAAATCTCTGTACAAATTTTTTTTGGGGGATTTCGTTTTGATATAAGAGTGTTTTGGATTACAAGCACGCAGGGCTTTTTTTCTGGTGGAACTCACCGGAACTGAGTTCCAGCACCTTTTCTTCTATTAATTGCATTACAATTTAATCGCCATCTACTCCCGAGGAAATGTAATCCAAAAGTTCCGGTACCTTTTTCTCCAGAAAAAAAGCACTGCAAGCACGTTTCCGGAACGAATTATGCTCTCAATCCAAGGCATGAGACTGTATCTCTTTGCTAATTTTGAATACGTAGGCTTGGGTTGTTCTTTTTACAGTACTTCCGTAGTTCCATTTTGCTATAATCTAGCTAGCCCAAGGTATGTAATACTTGCCGTGCTGCTGTAGGGTGTGTGTATGTGTGTATGGAATGACTTTTAGGATTTGTGACTTCCTGGTGTGTGTGTGTGTGTGTGTGTGTGTATGTGTGACTTCTCCATTGGTGCAAGCCCACTTCACACTGGCTCAGCTTGTCTGAGTGTGGAAAGCTAAGCAGGGTCAGGCCTGGTTATTCCTTGGATGGGAGACCCCTCCTCTAGTTTCCTGCACTGAGCAGGGGGCTGGACTCGATGGCCTTGTAGGCCCCTTCCAACTCTAGAATCTATGAACCCAGTGGATGCATTGCATTCCACGGATCTCCCCTAGCCAAAATGAGAGCAACAATTGATTGGGAAGGAAATATCCAAGTGATTGGCCCTGGCCATCTGATTCCAGTATTCACATGCATATGGCAGCCAGGGATGTTGAGGAGTCCTTGGTCTCGAGTCACGAGTCGAGTCACGAGTCTTTGGACCCGAGTCCCGAGTCCGAGTCCTTGGTCCAAAATGGTGACTCACGAGTCACTCCCAAAGCTGACTCCACGAGTCCCTATTAAAATCAATGGGGTTTTTTCCCAACAAAATAAGGCTACTTCAGATGTGTGGTTTAAATAAATTCTAGGCACAAGTGTGCCTTTTTATTTCAAAACTCTGCAACTGATTTTGGCAAGAACAGACCAGGCAGAAAAACCCCAAATAACCAGGCAGGCAGAGGAGGCAGGGAACCCCAAAGCAGGCAGGCAGAGGCCTTTGTCTTGGACAATTCAACTGTTGAACTGGTCAAGAAGAGACCAGGCAGGCAGAGGAGGCTGGGAACCCCAGACAGGCAGGCAGAGGCAGCCAAACCCAAAATGTCTGAAAGGTTGCATTTTAGAAAAATGATTTTAAAAAATAAACTTGCTGTACTTCCTAAAACTTATCCATGTTGCATTTGAGGAACATGATTTTTTCTAAATGTTTGGCCCCCATTCTGGAATGGTGAGATCTCATCACAATTCCACCCTCACTGAACACCCGCTCCACTGGTGATGAACTTGTTGGAACCAGAAACACACTCGGAGCAGCCACACAGAGTAATCTCAGGTCCTTCTTCTGCCTCTCCCAAGTACGCAACGCATCAATCAAAATAAATCTTGACACACTGTTGGGGCTGCACTCCTGGTAGCCGTCCATAGAGGCCGAGCAGCGGCACACCTCACTTCCATGCACTCTTCGCCGGCAATCACGCTCCTCTCCACTCCTTCTGGCGCAGCCCAGGGATGTTGAAGAGTCCTTGGTCTCGAGTCCCGAGTCGAGTCTTGAGTCCCATTAAAAATATTGGGACTCGAGTCCGAGTCGAGTCAGAGGGGGGACTCAGTCCGACTCACGAGTCGAGTCCTCGAGTCCGAGTCCCCATCCCTGATGGCAGCTGTGTGGGCTTACACAATGGGAGAACAGCTCCCACACCTCAGGGGATGAACGGAAAGGAGCCTTCCTAAACTGCTGTTCAGAAGGTGGCTGCTAAGACTGCTAACTGAGACTGGACATTATGAACCTATTATGCTGGCACTTCCCCAACTGCACTGGCTCAGAGCTCAATCGAAAGGGTTGGTTTTAACCTTTAAAGCCCGGTATGGCTTAGAGGCACCCTGGTTTTGGAATGCGCTCCTCAGAGAGACTTAGCTGATACCCACTCTGATACCTTTATGGCAAAGGCCTTTTAATTTTCCCAGGCTTTTTAACTGGTGTTGAATAAAACTCATTTTTATTCTGATTATTTTGATACTGTTTTTATGGTGCTTTTCATAGATTTGCTGTTGTTTGTTTGTTTGTTTATTTATTTATTTAATACATTTTTATACCGCCCAATAGGCAAAGCTCTCTGGGCGGTTTACAACAGTTAAAACCATAAAATACAATATAAAATACAAAATTTAAAACCACAGATTAAAAACAAACAGCAGAGCTAGCAGCAGCAGTTACAATAACGTAGTTAAAAACTACAAGATTAAAATGATTAAGATGATTAAAATGCCTGGGAGAATAGAAAGGTCTTCACCTGACGCCGGAAAGAATACAAAGTAGGCGCCAGGCGAACCTCTTTGGGGAGCTCATTCCATAACCGGGGTGCCACAGCAGAAAAGGCCCTCCTCCTGGTAGCCACCTGCCTCACTTCCTTTGGCAGGGGCTCCCAGAGGAGGACCGCTGAGGAAGATCTTAGTGTCCGTCGGGCAGGTACATATGGGAGGAGATGATCCTTCAGATACCCTGGCCCCAAGCCGTGTAGGGCTTTGAATGTTAGTACCAGCACTTTGAATGGGGCCCGGAAACAGACTGGCAGCCAGTGCAGATGAGAACTTGTTGTTAGCTTCCTTCTTTTATGATGTTCTTGCTATTTTATTGTAAGGTACATGTTCATTCATTTATTTATTTTATTTATTATATTTATACCCCGCCTTTTTTCCTGCAAGGAACCCAAGGCGGCTTACATAACCCTCCTCCTCCTCTCCATTTTATCCTCACAACCACCCTGTGAGGTAGGTTAGGGTGAGAGTCAGTGACTGGCCCAAAGTCACCCAGTGAGTTTCATGGCCGAGCGGGGACTAGAACCCGGATCTCCCAACTCCCAGTCCAACACTCACCCTTGATGCAGGTCAGGGGTGGGGGGAGCCTCGGGGGCTGGGGGTCAAATCTTGCCCTCCAGGCTTGTACAGATGCCCCCCCTTTTCCCCCCAACCACTGTTCGCTTGGTGGTTTCCCAGCTTTTGTGCAGTTTCCCCCCATTCTAAAAGGTTGAAATGCCCCTCCTAAGGCAGTGAGTGCTTTAAGCTACTTTGTGCTGGCATTTTTTTGTATTTTCGACCCCACCTCCTTTGCCTTCTGCCCAACACTGGAACGCGGCCTCTGAGAGCTTCTCAAAAATTGAATTCATCGCTCGGGGTGAAAGAGGTTCCCTACCCCGATGAAGGGGATTCTGGCTTGTTCTCAGTCCTAGCCCTGCTGCTTGGGGTCCTTCCTCTGGCATTCCTGTAGGTTGAATCCAGGACCTTCTACATGCAACATAGGCCTTCTGCCCTTGAGTCATCATCATCAATTCTTTATTGCAGTCAATAGACCATTCACACAATATAATACATACATACAATACAACTAGTTAATTGAACACATGAGAGTGAGAAATCAAATATAATCTAGTGGAGATAGCCTGGTTCAGAAATTTGGCCACTTCCCACTTCCGGTTGGAGCGGCAGCAGCAGCGTTTGTTTGCTTGTCTCCCCCCCGTAAGACTTTTTTGTTCTAATTTAAGCCTTGTTTCACTTAATATGTTTTGTTTGTTCCCCTCTCAATTCCTTTTAATGAAAGTAATTTTTAAATGTTTGCTCAGTAGTTTGAATTTAGTTCCTTTTTATGAGTGAGAAGGAAGAATAAACGATCTACTTTCAAGTCGTCCTCCTTCAGCAGCCTCATGGCTTGGCCCTTCAGTCATTCACCTCTGTGTTCAGACCAAGCATTACATAATGCCATGGCTGTGTACACTAGGGAGGATTCAGTCAGCGGCTTGTGATCACACAATTGTGATCACATCAAGTAGGCCGCTCAACAAGATCTGCCACGGACAGCCTCCTTATCCCATCAGCCAGAGCAGCCAGGCTGGTGGGGACTAGGAAGAGGGTCTTCTCTGTGGTGGCCCCCACATTATCGAACTCCCTCCCTAGTGACCTTCTGTCAAGGTTCCGCTACTGCAGTTTGTCATCCCAGTCATTTGGGTGTGTGTTTACATAAGCTCTAATCATTCCTTTGAGTGTGGCGTTAAATCTTTCCACCATTCCATTGCATTGGGGGTGATAAGGAGTGGTTTTCAAGTGTTTTACCCCACAACACTTCCACAGACATTCCATTATCTCGGAGAGGAAATTTGACCCACAATCTGTCAAGATTTCAGAGGGAAATCCAGTTCTGCAAAATATACTTAGCAAAGCCTCAGCTACAGATGGAGCATCTATAGAGGCTAGTGCTACAGCTTCCGGGTATCTTGTGGCAAAATCTACCACTGTAAGGATGTACTTTTTTCCCTTGCGGGTGGGTTTAGTGAAAGGCCCTAAATATCCATGCCCGCCCTGAAGAAAGCTTCTCCTATAATAGGCAGAGGCTGCAAAGGGGCTTTACTGTGATGCCCTGCCTTCCCCACACGCTGACAGGTTTCACAAGACCTGCAGTACTCTGCTACTTGCTTAGCAATTCCAGACCAAAAGAAGTTTGCCATGAGCCTTTGTTTAGTCTTGTTTTTCCCCAAGTGTCCTGCGCATGGCACATCATGGGCTAGTTCTAGCAACCTTAGCCGGAATTGGTTAGGTACTACCAGTTGCTTTAGTGGTTCCCAGGTTAACTCTTGGGTTTTTGGTAACCACAGCCTATACAACAATCCTTTCTCCCAAATAATCTGCTCCCTTCTTTCCTCAGAGAAGGGTCTCTCTTGAGGGAGAGCTACTCTTTTCAGAGGCTCCAAACTAGGATCACTGAGGACTCCCTGCTTGAATTCCTCTACTCCTCTTAAATCAGGAAAAGGGGTCTCTAGTGCCTTCTCCTCTACAGAACCACCTGCCTCGGTTGTTTCACTGGCTTTCAGGTCAACAGGTTGCATGGAGGCTTGTTCTGTTGTTTCGGTTTGGGGAGGGTCTGGGGTTGGTTTTGGACCTTCCGGAATCACTGTGGGTTGTACCTCTAGTACCTTTTCTTTTACCCCATCAGCTTTTACCTGGTCCTGTCTTGAAAGTTCCTCCCTTTCCTTTTGCTTGCGGGTTACCACACATATTTGAGCTTCTGGTCCCATTATATCCCTTCCCACAATGATAGGGGCAAATTGGGTTGGAGGTTCCATCACCACAACTTCATACAGACCTCTCCATCCCCTCCATTCTATGGATAACCTTGCTACTGGGACTTCAAAGGTGGGACCATTCACTGCCTGAATCTCAATAGACATTTCTGGTACCAAATCTTCAGGTGTCACCAAATCTGCTCGGATCAGAGAAACATCAGCTCCAGAATCCAACATTGCCATAATGGTCTTATCCTTTACATAAACAGGTTCTTTAAACTGATTATTAACCTCTTCCCTGTTGGTGATCACAAATCCACAATTATAAGGTTTTTTTATACTTGCTACACCTTGTGGCTTGGTTTGTTCGGGTTTAGGACTACCTGGGTTAGCTGGTGTTACTGCTTGTAACTTGGGGCAGCTACTCTTGATGTGGCCTGTCTGACCACACGAATAGCAGGCATGGTCTCTGGGGTGAGAAGGATCAAAAGGAGGTTTTTTGAACTCCTTTTTACTTGGGGCTTCCCATTTCCCCCCCCTTCTTCTCAGACTCAATCCTGGGGCCTAACCCTTCCCAGTTTTCAATCAATTTGTCAGCCATTTCTGCAGCTTGGTTTACAGTTTCAGGATCTTTATCCTTAACCTTCAGTTTTATTTCTCTGGGCAACCGAAAATAAAACTGATCCAGGGCCATAAGCTCTAGCACCTTTTCCCTGTTGTCAGCTTTTGCTTCATCCACCCATTTTAATAGCAGGTTTTTTAATTTTGTTGCAAACTCTACCATAGATTTACCAGGTTGAGGTGTTAACCCTCTGAACTTTTTCCTAAAGTGCTCAGGGCCTAACCTGAACCTTTTAAACACCGTTTCTTTGAATTGAGCATAGGAAACAGCCTCCCCCTCTGGCATGCTATTATAAATCTCTGCCAGCTCCCCTTTGATTAAATTAGGCACAAACTTCATGTAATCACCCTCCTGCAATCCCCACTTCTGTGCTGCCCTTTCAAAAGTGGTCAGGAACACTTGTGGGTCTTCTCCTGGGGTGTATGCTGTGAAGTCCTTCGGGGTAACTCTGACAGGCTGCTCCTGTTTCAATTGCATCATCCTTTCCTCGTGTCTGCGTTGTTCTTCTTGGGCTTGAAGTTGCTCTTTCTGGGCCTGAAGTTGCTCTTTCTGGACTTGCAGTTTCTCCTGGTGCATCTTTTCCTCATGTTTGCGTTGCTCCTGTTGCATCTTTTCCTCGTGTTTGCGTTGTTCTTCCTGCTGACGAAGCCTTTCCCACTCTAATCTGGTCTCTTCTTCCTTCTGCTTTGCCCCTAGCCGCAGTTCCTGTTCCCGGAGCTCCCGTTCTTTTGTTTGGGGTCCTGCTACCCTAGGGCTAGAGGGTGCAGCTCCTTCTATTGCCGCCTGGGAGATCAGCATAACTTTCAGTTCCTCTGCTGTTTTCTCCTCCCATGGCAAATTGTCCTTTTTACACTGCTCAATCAGGGCAGTTTTATTCATAGAGAGGTATTGGCTCATTTTACTAGCCTCACTGGGTCCCTATTCCTCAGTCCTGAAGTTAACACATACACTGCTTTTGCCAGCTCTATTAGTAAAAAAAAAACCCAATCACTGTTTGGAGTGCTTAATCTCACTGTTCAGGATCGCTCCGCTGCCACCATCTGTCAAGGTTAAGGGGTCCCTGCAGTAGCGGAACCTTGACACCTTCGCCATGCCCCCTCTGTGATGACCTTCCGCCGTGCATTAAAAACGTGGCTGTTCAGGCGGGAATATGGGGTGGGTTAGGATTTTAAAAGAATTTTTTATTCTGTTTTAATTATCATGTTTTATTGTGCTGTTTTAATTGTACATCGCCCAGGGTGGCCGGGTGGCCGGCCAGATGGGTGATTAATAAATGTAAGAAAATAAATAAATGGGCTTGCATAGGTAGAGTGCAACTTTTTGTCTTTTCTTCTTTGAATAGTACGTGAGCACGTGTGCCCCCCACACCCCATGCATTGCCATATCACACATTGACGGGGGAGCAAATCTGAAGCCTTTGGATTCCTGGTTACTATTCTAAAGAGCTCTAGTGCCAGGTGTAGTCAGTCAGTTAGTCAATTCATTACAGTTGTAGACCAGCAGGAGTGCCAGGTGCAGGTGAAAACATTTTTTAAATTGTTGTTAATGTTTGTTGTTGTTCTGGAATATAAATTTACAAAATACTTGAAGCGTAATTACCATCCAAGAAAATACAATGACCAAATGCAAGTTCATATCAACAACAAATATAAATTCATAATAAATAGTACTTTTGATGTAGGTTGATAGAAATGACCGTAATCATCCACATTTTGTTTTTCTATTTGATAGCTACAGTAACGGAAATTAATTTGGTAGTACCTTGAATTTGGCAGCACTGTGTTAGGAGTTCCAGTATCCCCTAAAACACCTCCAGTCCTCTCCAAATCTATTAAATATATATTATCCTTGTTTTGCCCAGAGATAATCATATAATATTATTCAGTGTTGCTAAATCCCACAGTTTATATATCATTCCCTTATTCTAGCAGTTTATTCTGATTTCCAGTATTGGCTAACAATAATTTTGCTGCTGCTAGCATATGGAATAAAAAAAATTCTCTATCTCTGGATAATGTTCCTTGTCAAACTGTTAATAAGTATGTTTAAATCTTAATTTTCCTGTATAACTTAGAATACTATGCAAGTGTGCATTTTTAGGGTGAAGAGGCAGTTTGACAGTGTCTCTGCTGCTCTAGAAGCCAATGTACAATGTACATTTTTTTCCCTCTGCTGAGATAAGCTTTGGGTGAATAGTTCTCGGGTGAGAAAACTGGCTGTGGAGAGCACCTATTGGCTAGTGCTGGTAACAGCTCTAACCTCCCCCACTCTGCCCAGATCCCTTATGCAATTTTAAAGTTGTATTTGATAGTGCTGTACTGGCTTCTGCACATGCCATGATACTTAGAGCTAGCTGTTTTTCCAGAGGCCGAGCTGGTCAAGTGTGCACTGACTGCCATACGCTAAATTTAGCATGCATCAGGTTTTGACAATTCATCACAAAAATTTCAAAAGCTTTAATTACAACTGAACTGGATTAGGCTATAGCAGCACAGGCTGATGAAAAACCACCCATGGCATAGTTTCTGTGTGTGTGTGTGTGTGTGTGTGTGTGTGCGCGTGTGCGTGTGAGATGACTTATCCTGGAGAGTTCTCTCCCTCTATCTCTCCCCCCACCCCTCCATATATATTAGCACGATAGCAATTTGGAGATGAAGTGTGTGTATACATAAGAAGAGCCCTTCTAGGTCAAACAAAAGACCTATCCAGTCAAGCATTCTGTTCCCACAGTGGCCAACCTGGTGCCCATGGGAAGCCTGTTGGAATTCAGATGCCTGCTTAAAGTCCTGTGAGCTTTACCTGTGTGCTTGCTACCTGCTACTTTGGCTTTTAGCTTCCAGCACACAAAGAGTAAATTCCACCCACAGTTCAACTTGTAGCTCTCCTGCTCTCTTGCAGCAATCAGGAGCACACCTCCTTGCTAATCTAATTGTTTTATTATATTTCATAAAACAATTACAAACTACAAATATAAAACAGAGACAGTTCTGAGAGCATAACATAGACATCTGAAATCTTGAAGAAGAGAGACGAAGAAGCAGAAAGCACAGCAAACATACACACCCAGTTGTGCCAGAGAGCCAATGGGAGACAGGACAGGCATATGACAGTATAGCAATTGTCATATTATGTGACACCCACTTTCTCCTACTAGATGGCCAAGGACATCTAGATATAGGAAACAAGGAACACCTGTTCCAAAGACCTTCAGCATCGCAATACTGAAGTGCTGGCTGATTGTTTTAGTGAAAGAAAAGCCTTTCAAGCAAGCACAAGCTTGATAATCCAACAAAGCCCACAACGTAGGACATAAGAATATAAGAAGAACCCTGCTGGATCAGACTAAGGGCCTATCTAGTCCTGCATTCTGTTCCTACAATGGCCAACCAGATACCCATGGGAAGTCTACTAGCAGGACACAAGACACGAGTGCAACAGCACCCTTCTGTCCTTATTCCCTTGCAACTAGAGGGAATACTGGAGGGGAATATACATATATACATATACGTGTGTGTGTGTGTGTGTGTGTGAGAGAGAGAGAGAGAGAGAGAGAACACGGATGTGGGTGGGAAGACTTTAGAGATCAGTGTTCCTTGGGTCCCCAGATGTTTTTGGCCTACAACTCCCAGCATGCCCCAGCCAGCTACGCTGGCTGGGGCATACTGGGAGTTGTAGGCCAAAAACATCTGGGGACCCAAGGTTGGAGAACACTGCTTTAGATAAAGGAGAGACTACTAGATTTTAAGGCATTGTTGTGTGCTAGGCCAGCAATTCATAATAGCATCTTCCCACTTCCCACTTCCAGTATTATTCAGATTTGAAAACCATATTTGTGTCATGGACTCAAAGGACCATATAAATTGGACATAGGTTGAGTGGGTGGACCTTTTTATTTTTACTTTTGTTGTTGTTGTTGCTCTGAGCACTAAAGCCCACACCCAGTATTTTGAACAATAAATAGCCCCGTGGTAGGTTATCACCTGCTTGCTCTGCCCTTTTGTTGTGTGTGTTTTTTTTAGCTCTTTATTTTTTAAAAAAAGCTAATTCTAGGTGATGGATGGTCTTCATCTTATTTAGCATTTTTAGATCTGAAGAAAAACCTTGTCCCCCACACCCTCCCTGATCATGTTGCTTGGAATTATGCTTCTTGCTTTAATTTGGTCACCTTGAAAGAAGACTGCCAAAGACAAAGGCAGAATTCAGCGATACAGATCAGCTTACACCATGGCAGCATTGTTGCCTGAGAATATCTCTTGCAGCGAGAGGCGCTTGAAACCTGCAGGATGTCTTTCTATGAAAAAAGCAAATATAGACTAATTCATATGCATAGACCACCTAGGGGAGTTTCTTTTGAATTTTTGCAGTTTTAAGCCCTCATTGATGTGAGCGCTTATTGCAGAAGCAAGAGCAAATAAGAGGTGTAGTAGCTGAAGGGATGTTTCTGTCTGTAGGTGCCCACAGCTGGCATAAACAAGGTTCATTTAGATCATAAGCAAGGTTGGATGAGACCGAGCATGTTACCACCTGGTGAAAAGAGTCCAGCAGTCTGGAAAGAGGATGCTCTTCTTCACCGAACAGATCCCATGACCTCCCTGTAATTCTGGCCAAGGTGTCTAGCAGAAAGATGAGGCACAGGTTTTGGTGAGAGAGGCAGGTCAAGGCCATCTCTACATGGAAATGACCTTTCTGTAGGCTAAAAGGTGCAATGCCATGTGTGACGACTGCTTTTGTTTTGCTTGGCAGGCTGCACCTCCCAGGAATGGTAAAAACTGCCTTTTGTGTAATGTTCTTAGATGAAATTATGTTAGGGAGCAAAACAAGTTCCTTCAAGAATATTTTGCTATCTTGTCTACAAGTGTCTGTCTGTTAGTGTCTGTCTGTCCACCTTCCTTTCTTGAGCTATCTTGCCAGCATGGTTAAGAAACAGACCATCAGAAATGAGAGACGAAGGAAAAAGGAATAGATTATGTTTGGAGGGTCTGGTACCTTTTCCTTGAGAGAGAGCCCCCAATTCCCCTTCTTTGTAGGAATGGCTTAGGGGGGGGGGAATCACTGCTATCCACAACCCATTCTTTTAGGCAACTATTCTTGCTTTTCAGCATTAATCTATTTTATGTAGATTGATGTATTGTAGACCTATACCTTTTTTTTTTTTTTTTTAAGTTTGCAACTGTGTATGTAAAGCCAAAAGACTGGGCCTTTTACTTGAGCTTGTTTTTATTACTAGTTTTTAAATGAGCAGTTTTCATGCATATTAATTGCTCTTTGGAATTTACCTCCTGTATATCTAAATAATAATTAATAATAAGTATTTGTTTAGGACTTTCAGAGCACTTTACATGCATACTCTAATTATAATCTTTCCAACAACCCTATTAAAGGTAAGTCTGTATTATTATTATCCTGCATATTGTAGACTGAGGGGCTGAAACCGAGAGGCCACCTACTGAGCTCATAGCAGAGGCAAGACTTGAACCAAGGACTTCTTGAGAGAGTCTCTTACCCGCTATGTGACATCAGCTAGGAGCATCACGGCTTGGGCTAAATCAGTGTTCTCCAACCTTGGGTCCTCATGTGCTTTTTGCCTACAACTCCCAGCATGCCCCAGCCAGCACTGGGCTAAATGGAGTTGTACTTTGTCTTGGGGCTTAACTCCACATTACAATCAAATATGTGTAACTAATGCCTGTTGGTTGCTATTTCTAAGCAAAAGCAGCTTTGGGAACTCATATTTGGACCCCACAGGGGATCAAGTGGCCTGGGGAGGTAATTTAGAGCAGAGAAACAGTGGCTAGGAAGAGGGTCAAGTGCTCACTCCTCCACTTCTCTGCTCCAGATTGCCCTGCTCCTGAAGCTGCTTTTCCATAGAAATAGCAATTGTCAGGGCTTCTTAGCACAAATGTTTTTGCATATTGTGGTATTTAGGGTTTCAGGCAACTGCAGCTGGCGCCATTTTGGACTCTCTTTAGCTGGCTTAAACAAACATTTGGGTAAGTTTTTTCCGCTTGTCTGGGGAGTATCACCTGCACTAAAAAGAGTAAAAATGTAACAGAAATATATATATAGTAAACAACATAGCATTCCATTGCATCACAGGCTAGTCCCAAATGCCTGCCGGAACAGGAAGGTCTTTGCCTGCCTCCGGAAGCTCCGGAAGCCACTCTAGCCTCCCTGGGGTGGGAATTCCGGAGCATTGGGGCAGCCACTGAGAAGGCCCTCTCCCATGTTCCCACCAGGCATGCCTGTGATGGTGGTGGAACCGAGAGAAGAGCCTCCCCTGAGGATCTCAAAGTGTGGGCAGGCTTGTAGGGGAGAACACGGTCTTTAGATAACCTGGACCCGAGCCGTATAGGGCTTTATAGGTCATGACCAGCACTTTGAATTGTGCCCAGAAACAGACTGGGAGCCAGTGAAGCTGTTGTAACAGAGGAGTTGCGTGCAACCTGTAGCCAGCCCCAGTCAGCAGTCTGGCAGCAGTTCTTTGAACCAGCTGAAGTTTCTGAACACTCTTCAGAGGCAGCCCCACGTGGAGTGCGTTATAGTAATCAAAGCGGGATGTAACTAAGGCATGTGTGTGTCACTGACTGTTGCCAAATCAGACATCTCCAGGAATGGGTGCAGCTGGCGCCCTGGCTTTAACTGTGCAAATGCACTCCTGGCCACTGCCAAAACCTGGGCATCCAGGCTCAGGGCTGAATCCAGAAGTACACCCAAGCTGCGAACCTGTGTCTTCAGGGGGAGTGTAACCCCATCCAGCACAAAAAAGATTCTGTGATTCTTTCCTCCTGCTAAAAATACCTTTTATTAAATGGTCATTGTTTGTCTTGGTTGCTTCCAAAGAACTCAGGCTAGTACAGGCAAGGGTGTCTGAAAGGCCCCCTCCCCGGGTTGTACCCAGTTCCAGGTGTCGAGCGGGGCCCTTAGTAGTAACACCTTGGTGGTGACAGCTGCCGTATCATGCGTCGCTTTTGAAAGTTTGCTCAGTTTCAAATGTAGCTTGCCATGTGGCCTGGGGAACTGCCGTTTAAGAAGTGCAAGTCTAAAGTCAGATCCCTTGGGCATTCGGAATGAGCAGTAGTTTGGATTCCAGCTGCAGTCTCTGTTTTATACACCAGTAATGTTACTTAGGTAGCCATTGTCTGCGGAGTTGACATCTGCTTTGCGTTTGGAAGTATTTTCACAGCAGAATCCTGGCAGCCGCCGCCACTACTTTAGGAGGGCATGCAAAGTACCAGAGTAAAATGTATACCAGGCCATCCCAGAATATCTGGACATGTGGAAATCTCTACTGCTCTCCCTACAGGGGAAAATAAACATGGTTAAAATGAATGTCATTCCACGATTGTTATATATTATCAGAGGTTTGCTGCTCATGATCCCACAAAAATATTTTCATCAATTAGGGGTGCTATTTAATATATTTATTTGGGGGGGGGGAAGGGAAACAGCCTCAAATAGCTTGTACTAATTAACACTTGTCATTGGCTAAAGGGGAGTTTGGTATACTACTTAATTTAAGAGACTATCATATGGCATTTATGAGTAGTCAAGCCCAATTCTGGAAAAAGGACCTAGAATTGGATTCTCTATTATGGGCACAGTTAGAACCATACCCCCTGGAGTCAATATTTGGGTGGGCAGCATTGGTTACACCGCATCTTTGTAATCCTAAAATATATTCCCCTGTAATTACAGCAGCTCGTTTACTCTGGAGGAATTTGGGCAATATCCTGGACTTCAATCCATATATGCATGCAGGTCTTACAATATGGGGAAACCCAAATATTAGAATCGAGAAAAAAAATTGGTCAGTGGGAAGAAATGAGCTTCATCCGGCATTGTAACACTGGCACAGTTAATTGATGAAAATAACCATTTCAAAACATTTGATAATCATAAGAGATGAATGTGGCCTTTTGAAAATAGCTTTCTGGCAGAACCTGCAATTAAGACATTGTATTATCAAACTGTTCAGGCCAGATGCTCTAGCAGGCTCAGAAACACCAGAAATATTGCAATTTTTGGAAACCGTAGAAACATTCTCTTGAGCCTACCATCCTCTGTGTTCATGTATACAAGATGAGGTAGATCCAACCTTAAATGAGCTTTGAGTTAATTGAGTGTCCGAACTAAAGATTCACATGTAGAAAGATATTTTCCAAATAATTAGACATCTTTGGATGTATGTTTACAATTTATCGTGCGTAAAATTATATTGAGAGCATAGTGGACTCCTAACAGGCTATGTTGAGCAAGAATTCTAAGTTATAATGGGTGTTGGAGACATTCACTCACAAATGCAACATTCACACATATGTTATGGGCCTGTCCTGCAACTGAACCCTTTTTGAACGAGATATTTCAGAGGATTAATTGCGTGTTAAATACAGCATGTAACCTTACAGCATTCACTTGATGTTAGGATACTTACCTTCAGAACTAAATCCGGAGAGGAACCAGAAATTTTGGCACCTCAGAGCAGCATCCATGGCCAAACTCATTCTTCTTAAATAGTGGAAATCTCCCAATTGTCCACATGTAGAAGAATGATGAGAAGATCCATTGGATTTGGCAGGTAAAGAAAGAATTGCTTGTAGTTGCCGAGAGGCTTCAGGGAAATACATTTAAGTATTTGGACTTTGTTTTTATAACTCTTTGGTAATTGTGCTTTTGCTTTTAAAAAAACAACACTGTAACAACTTAATTTTTAAAAATACTTTGTCTATTACAGTGCAAGATATAAGGCAGGTTTATATTAGCTACATGTATTGCAATATGTTGTGATTACTCTGTTTTCAGTTGGAATGATAGTTAAAATTCATCAGATTTGAAGGCCGTGGCTGCTTAAATGGGCTATAAAGATTTTTTTGTTCTGAGCAGACTTTTAACCTCCAAGTGTGATGAAGGTTTGTGTTATTTTCCCTGCTATTAAGATAATGCTGCTGATTTTATTTTGTAAACACCCCCCCCCTTGAATTGGTACGTATTTTGTTTTTGTTTTTGTTTAAATTATGCACAGTTTGCTTTTCGGCATGAAAGACGGATACTCTCCTCTTCCCTCCCCCCGCCCGGAACGATTACACTTGAATGGTCATTTCAGACTTGAACTCCTTTGAAAATAATGGAATTAGTTTGAACAGTCTGTCTCTGTTAGGGAAATCAATTTTGCTTTGAGAAGTTCCTTGCTTCCGAGTGCAGCCATGCTGCATGAAAGATGGCCTGCTGTATAGAGATTCACTGGCAGTCTGGTGTGGTATATAGTAATACAGATATCTTGAGTGGTTCAGTGTGAAGTAGTATATATGTGTTAAAAGTTTTGTGCTATTTTGTTGTTCTTCTCTCTCCTGGCATTCTTTCCGTGCAGATGTAATATTGGTGATGCCTTCACCATGGTTATGAGATTGGGAGCAGGCTTGTGTGTGTGTCCCTTCTTCCCTTCCCTTGTTGGTTTAGTGCAGTGTTTCTCAACCTTGGGTCCCCAGATGTTTTTGGCCTACAACTCCCAGCATGCCCCAGCCAGCTATGCTGGCTGGGGCATGCTGGGAGTTGTAGGCCAAAAACATCTGGGGACCCAAGGTTGAGAAACACTGGTTTAGTGTAACATCTGCACTGCAGCTAACCAGGATTTGTCCTTGTGACCAGTGTATTGAAGCTAGGGTACACAAATTCCTGGTTATAAGGGAATTTGGCTAGAATAAACGATGGATGGTTCCAATCCGGATGTTAGGCAAGTGTGAGTCGGCTTCCCTCTACATTGTAAGACTTCACAAAATGGTCATCATAAAATGGTCAGAAAACTGCACTCAGTGGTTTTGCATTCTGCACGGTTTGACAGTTCAGACCTCAACTGGTGCAGTTCCCTACTCCTAATAGCCTCCCAGAATGTTGAGTTGTGCAGATTAGGGTCACATTAATAACGTGCCTGTTTTTGGAGAGTAGCAATTTAGGGCACAAACCCATGGGATGCCTGCATGCCTCTGAACTCGCGGGCTTACGGGCATCCAGCGCAGAGTGTGAGGAGTGACAGAGGTGATCTTTGCCTCCTCGCTCCTCCTGCTCTGCATTTTCGCCAGATGGCTGTTTTTGGCTGTCTAGTGATGGCGCTTCCGAGGGGGAGGGAAGGAGGCTGGAGTGCCTCATATCGTGGGCGCCCCAGTCTCCTCTGCACCCCCTTCGACCCCTCTCCGAGGTCGCTTTTCCAACCTCGGAAAGCAGTCGGCGTGGTCCTTTCCACGCTGGCTGTGAGGGGGCAGAGGAGTGGGACTGGAGCTTCGATTCCCAGCTCCAAGGCCGGAGTGCTGTCTCTGACCTCACGGCTGGGAGTCCGGACTATCCTATGGCTCCCCCAGACAATGTCTAGGAGCCATAGGATTGTTCTCTTAGTGAGATAAAAGTGAAACCAGTTAAACATTCTGCTTCGCCAAAGGTCTTCAGCCCACGGACTGATCAGTTGTTGTAAATGTGATGTGATGTACATTAAGCACTAGAAAAAATCCAGTTACATTCAGCAAGGTGCGTGTGAAGGGAGGGCTTGTATGTTGCAATGAAACCCTTAGGGTGTGAAACCCTCCTCCCCCATGTCGGGGGTAGACGGCAGGCTTTACCTCACCATAGAAATGTCTACAAATGCAGCACTGCACTTTTCCACTTTTAGGAGTAAATGGCATCGTTTTATCACCAGCATGATTAACTAGCAAGGTCAAGGAAGCTGTTAGAAGAAAAGAAGGCTTCCTTCAGAAAACTGAAGTCTTGCCCAAATGAGGAAAACAAAAGGGAGCACGAGCTTGGACAAAGGAGATGCAAGCAGACAATAGGAGATGCAAAAAAGCATGTTGAGGAGCATATCGCTAACAGCATCAAGGCCAGCAATAAAGAATTCTTTAAATATCTCAGAAGCAGGAAACTAGCTAAGGAGGCAGTTGGACCATTGGACAACAATGGACTTAAAGACGTACTAAAGGAGGATAAAGAGATTGTGGAGAAGCTGAATGATTTTTTTTCATCTGTCTTCACTGCAGAAGATACAGGACACATGCCTGTGCCTGAACTGATGTTTTCAGGAAGGAAGTCTGAGGAATTGAGACAAATAGTGGTGAAAAAAGATGAAGTTCTCAAACTTATTGACAGACTGACCGTTAATAAATCACCAGACCCAGATGGCATCCATCCTAGAGTTCTTAAAGAACTCAAATATAAAATTGCTGATCTTCTAACAGAAATATGTAACATGTTCCTAAGATCTTCCTCTATACCAGAGGACTGGAAAATGGCCAATTTTTAAAAAGGGATCCAGGGGGGATCTGGGAAATTACAGACTGGTTAGCTTAACATCTGTTCTGGGTAAATTGGTTGAAAGCATCATTACAGATAAAATCAGTAAGCATGTAGAGGGATAAGCCCTGCTAAAAAATAATCAACATGGCTTCCACAAAGGTAAGTACTGTCTCACTAACCTTTTAGAGTTCTTTGAGAATGTCAATAAACATGTAGACAGGGGTGATCCGGTGGACATTGTTTACTTGGACTTCCAAAAGCCTTTTGACAAAGTTCCTCACCAAAGAGCCCTGAGCAAATTTAGCAGTCATAGAATAGGAGGAGAGGTCCTCTTATGGATCAGTAACTGGTTAAAGAATAGAGAGCAGAGGGTAGGAATAAATGGTAAATTCTCCCAGTGCAGGGGATGTAAACAGCGGGCTCCCACAGGGATCTGTATTGGGACCAGTGCTTTTGAACTTATTCATAAATGATCTGGAATTAGGAGCAAGCAGTAAAGTGGCCAAATTTGCTGACAACACCAAACTATTTGGTGGTTAAAAGAAAAAGGGATTGAGAGGAGCTCCAAAAGGATCTCTCCATACTGGGAGAATGGGCATCAAAATGGAAAATACAGTTCAAAGTAAGCAAGTGTAAAGTGATGCACATTGGGGCAAAAATTCCGAACTTCAAGTATAAGCTGATGGGATCTGAGCTTGCAGTGACTGACCAAGAAAGAGATCCTGGGGTTGTGGTGGACAGCTCGGTGAAAATGTCAACGGCTGTGCATTGTGGCTGTGAAAAAGACAAATTCCATATTAGGCATAATTTGGAAAGGAATTGAAAATAGAATTGCCAAGATCATACTCCCGTTATACAAATCTGTGGTGCAACCACACTTAGAATACTGTGTACAGTTCTGGTCACTGCACCTAAACAAGGATATTGTAGAGTTGGGAAAAGTGCAGAAAAGGGCAACTAAAATGACCAGGGGCTGGAACAACTCCCCTGTGAGGAAAGGTTACAACATCTGGGATTGTTTAGCTTAGAAAAAAGGAGAGTATCATCAGGCGATCACTCGTGACCGAGTAAGATTGTCTTCTGGGATAAAAGGAGGAAATTCTAAAGAAGATTGTGTAGACTCTAGCGATGGGTCCATAAGTGACTGTGGAGGCCAATTCTAGATCCACACAGCTTCCCACAGTGAGGACACAGGTTACCAGATAGAAGATGGTCCTGTAAAGGATTCATTTGACATGCTTTTCACTTAGCACGTTTCTCCCTTTCACCTTGCACTCGGGCTTCTTCAAAGTCCATGGAACCTTTGTGAAAGGCCAACCTCCATTTAGATCGTTCATGGGCCAGAGCTTCCCAGTTTTCAATGTTTATATTGCATTTTTTTAGATTTGCCTTATGAACATCTTTAAACCTCTTATATTGACCACCGATATTCCGCTTTCCATCCTTGAGTTGCGAGTAAAGTAACTGCTTTGGGAGACGGCAGTCAGGCATTCGAACAACATGACCGGTCCACTGAAGTTGGCGTTGAAGGATCATTTTTTCAATGCTAGTAGTCTTTGCTTCTTCCAGTACACTGACATTTGTTCGCCTATCTTCCCAAGTAATTCGCAGGATTTTCTGGAGGCAACGTTGATGAAACCTTTCAAGGAGGTGGAAGTGACGTTTATAGATAGTCCATGTTTTGCAGGCATACAGTAAAGTTGGTAATACAATGGCTTCATAAACCAGTGTTTTGGTCTTCTTACAAATATCCCGATCCTCGAACACTCTATGTTTCATTCGAGAAAACGCGGCACTTGCAGAGCTCAGACGATGCTGGATTTCACTGTCGATGTTAGCTGTAACAGAAAGATAGCTGCCAAGATAGAGAAAATGATTGACATTTTCCAGTATTGTCCCGCCAAGCTGGATAGATGGCATCACCAAAGGGTTAGCTTGCACTTGCTGATGAAGCACTTTGGTTTTTTTGATGTTAAGTGAGAGACCAAGTTTTTCGTATGCTGCTGCAAAAGCATTTAGGATAGTTTGGAGATCATCCTCTGAATGTGTGGAGACCACATTATCATCAGCATACTGAAGTTCCACAACGGAGGTTGTAATTACCTTACTTTTTGCTTTCAGCCTGCTGAGATTAAAAAGCTGGAACAACTCCCCTGTGAGGAAAGGTTACAACATCTGGGATTGTTTAGCTTAGAAAAAAGGAGAGTAAGGGGAGACATGTTAGAAGTGTACAAAATTATGCATGGTGTGGAGAAAGTGGATAGGGAGACATTTTTCTCCCTCTCTCATCATATTAGAACCCAAAAGGGTCATCCCATGAAGCTGGTTGGTGGGAGATTCAGGACAGATGAAATGACGTACTTCTTCACACGGCCCATGGTTGAACTATGGAATTCACTTCCACAAGATGTAGTGATGGCCACCAATCTGGATGGCTTTAAAAGGGGGTTAGACAAATTCATGGAGGAGAAGGCTATCTATGGCTACTAGTCTTGATGGCTCTATTCTACCTCCAGGATCTGAGGCAGTATGACTATGTTCCCCAGTTGCTGGGGAACATGGGTAGGGAGGGTGCTGTGGGATCCCATGGGACATCTGGTTGTCCACTGTGTGAACAAAATGCCAGATGTTCTTATGTTATATTCTTATGTACTTACACGTGCGATGGAGTACAGTTGTGGTTATCTCAAAATGAGTATCCTAGAGCCTAGAAGAAGGCAGTCCAAATGATGAGGGAGTTGGTGCATGTTCCCTATGAGGAAAGGTTAAAGCATTTGATAATATTTTGTTTACAGAAAAAGGCAAGTAGGGAGGGGACATGATGGAGGTGCATACAGTTAGGGGTTTTATTATTTCAACTAGTATGTAAGTATTACTAATAAAATTTTAAAAAATATGCTCTGGCTGGAGAAATTAGATAGTTTTTCTCTCTCTCGCAAAACTAAAAACTTGATGTCAGTCACCCAATGAAATTTATCGGCAGGTGAAAAATACCGTACTACTTATAGATTCATAGATCATAGAGTTGGAAGGAGCCTACAAGGCTATCTAGTCCAACCCCCTGCTCAATGCAGGAAACTAGAGGAGGGGTCATCCATCCTAAGTAATAACCAGGCCTGCCTGACCCTGCTTAGCTTTCCACACTCAGACAAGCTGAGCCAGCATAAGCCACAGGTCAACTTCATACAGTGCATAATTCACTTATGGAATTCTCTGACACAAGATGTCGTGATGGCCACTAGCTTAGATAGCATTAAAAAATAGACAATTCATGGAGCATTTGCCATGATGTAACTTATAGAATCATAGAAAAGTAGAGTTGGAAGGGGCCTACAAGGCCATCGAGTCCAACCCCCTGCTCAATGCAGGAATCCAGGTCAAAGCATCCCTGACAGATGTCTGTCCAGCTGCACCTTGAATGCCTCCAGAGTGGGAGAGCCCACCACCTCCCTAGGTAGTTGGTTCCATTGTCTTATTGCTCTGACAGTCAGGAAATTTTTCTTGATGTTTAGGTGGAATCTGGGTTCCTGTAACTTGAGCCCATTATTCCGTGTCCTGCACTCTGGGATAGTCGAGAAGAGATCCTGCGTGACAACCTTTCAAGTACTTGAAGAGTGCTATCATATCTCCCCCCAGTCTTCTCTTCTGAAGATTGCTTTTATGTCTACTTGTGTAGTTTTTGGATGAGAGTCGAGGGCCTAGTCCAGCCTTCCCCACCCTGATCCCCTCCAAATGTGATGGATGAAAACTCCCAGCATCCACCAGCCAGGCTGGCTGGTGGATGCTGGGAGTTTTCGTCCATCACATCTGGAGGGGACCAGGGTAGGGAAGGCTGGACTAGAGTTATGTTTGATCTGATCCAGCAGGATTGCTCCTTTGTTTTTAAAGTGTGCACCATTGGGATGGAGGCTACATCTGCTTCCTTGGTGACCCCAGGCATTCAGAATCAAGCCTGCTCCTATTGGTATGGCTTCGATCCTGTATTCTGTTTCCGGGTCACGCTAAAGTGTGGTGGAATGTTGTGATCTGTTCTACTGTACAGTGTTGAACAGTACAACGCTGTTCAAATGAACAGCATAGCAACACATACTGGCGTAAAAGTTGTTTACATTTTTCCTATAGCAGTGAATGACTGAGCTTTTAAATGCCTGTGTCATTCAATTTATGTATCTCGGCACCATGTAATTATATATGAGAGGTTAGAAAGTCTGCAAAAGCGCATTTATTATATTACACATAACATAACATTTAGTCAAGATTTTTTTTTTTAATTAATGCTGGCTAAATATAATAAGCCCACTCTTTCCATTTGCCATCGCACAAAAAGGAATATTCTGAGGAATGTCTGCTGCAGCTAAGAATGTAAGTTAGACTGTCTTCATTCCAAACCTTACATGAGCCATGAACTCCCAGTGGCTTTCAGGAAATTACAACTTTATTATCCTGCTGCATGCATCCCCCAGTCTGCACTATGAGCAGCAGCAGCACGATGACGACGACAACAACAACTACTTTCCTTTATAATGGGTTCTAATAAGCATGACTCAGGGAATGCTTTGAACCCTTGAAATGTGGTATATCAATGTTGATTTTTATGACGATGAAAATTATTTTTATTATTGATTGATTGATTACATTTCTATAACACCCTATAGCCGAAGCTCTCTGGATAGTTCACAACAATTATGTTGGGTCACTTGGGCCAAGGTCTGTTTTTTAATTAATATTTCTTTATAAAGCACCATCAGTGTGCATGGTGCTTCACAGAATACAAGAAGATGGGTCCCACTCCAAGGAGCTTAAAATCTGGAATTTGCCACAGTGGGAAAAGAAGAAGGGGAGGCAAGGGGAAAACCTGCTCTGTCCATTGGTTTAAGAAGCCTATTCAAGAACTTTTCGGTAAATACGAATGTGTAGTGTACACACACACACACACACACACACACAATTTATGACTGAGCTTTTAAATACCTTTCTAAAGTTTCATTTGCTTATAGAGTAAAGAGATTATATAATCTCTTTATTCAATAAGCAAACGAAACTTCAAAAACTTCATTAGAACATAGCAGATGCCATATAGATACCGACAGCTAATAGTACACTACGTAGCATAGAGCAGGGGTGGGAAACATGTAGTCCACCAGATATTGTTGGACTACAACTCCCATCATCTGTGGACATTGGCCATGCTGGCTGGGGCTGATGGGAGTTGGTAGTCCAAGACCATTTGGAGGGCCACAGGATCTCCACCCCTGGCATACAGAGTTATACAATTTAGGACACAATCTTATGCAGAAAAAAAATCTACAGTTTCCAGCATTCCTCAGCCAGCATGTAGGAGTTGTAGGATTTTTTTCTGTTTAAACATGCATAGGATTGCGCCCTTATATACCTACTCAAATGTCTAAGATAGTTGCATTCCTCCAGAACAATGTGTGCTAGGCAGCCTGAAGTAATTTTTTTTAAATTGTTTACCCTCTGGCCTCTGCCCTCCACCATCCAAACAGGCATTTTGTTTGCTAGCATTCCAGAGACTTTTTTTTTTTTTTGCCTTGTTTTCTTTTGACCTTAGTATAATTATTATTGAATTGTTTATGGTTATCTGTAATTATTTCTCTTGTATTTTTTGAATATTATGTTTAGCGTTTTTTGATATTTTGTAAATTATATTTACTGTTCTCTGATATTTTGTAAATTATTCATATTTAGTGTTCTTTGATGTTTTGTAAATTATATTTACTGTTATTTATTTGTCATGTTGTGAGCCGCTTTGGGCACCATTTTTGTGGGAAAGCGGCATACAAATAAAAGATGATGATGATGATGATGATACTTTGTAAATGGCAAATATTGAAACTAGGAGGCTTTCAGTTTTGCAAATTTTGATTCCAGTTCACTGACTTTTTAACGATTGATAAAGGCAAAGCTGTGCCCTCCTGAGCAATTTGGTTTGTTGCAAAGCGGAAACAGAAATTGACAAGTTCGTTGAAGTGGAGGGTATGAAGTAGGTTCTGTCAACTTCACAATTTTTGGCAAAACATTTTTGCTGTTTGAGACAACTTCATATTGTCTTGCCAAACTGGAAAGAAAGTTATTGGTCAGTGATGAAATCCCTGATACAGAGAGGCATGTGTGACAGTTTACCTGTTTGAACAGCGGACATTTTACTTTTCTGAACATCTCCCTCCTTCCACTAGATTGCCCACTTAAATGTGCCAGAAATTCAAAAATAGTTCCTAATTTTGGAAAGGTGGGGTAATTGCTGTTCAGAAAAGAAAGGGGGGGCATATATACACATAGGGACATGCTCTTAAAAAAAGCACATTCAAAGCTTGTGAAGATATGGTTGTAAAGTCATTGAAACACAGCACGGGACTTTAAGAAACTGCTTTTGGAATCACTTGTCAGAGTAATAACAACACTTTAAACAGTGACTGCAGTGATAATTAAACCCTAAAATGCAAATCGGTAAGTATTTCATTAAAATGCTGAATACGCTGAAGACAAAGAATGATGACTTTGAAAAGGCAGTTGGGGGGTATTGAGTATGTCGCAGTGGGGGGAGGGGGGAATTCCATAATAAGGTTTCCTCTGTGGGAATGCACTTTGGCTTAGATTTAGTCGCCCAAAGGTTTGGGCATGCCCAGTGGGAATCTTGGCATCTCTTCCTTGAACAGTTTCCCTTGATTTCTGCCACCACCATCACCCCACCTTGACACAGGAACATCGGTCGGAAGCTGCCTTATACTGAATCAGACCTTTGGTCCGTCTAGTCCAATACTGTCAACACTGACTGGCAGTGGTTCTCCAGGTTTTCAGGCAGGAGTTTTTTCAGCCCTACCTGGAGATACCAGGAATTGAACTTGGAACCTTCTGCATGCTAAACGCGTGCTCCACCACTGAGCTACAGCGCCTTGTATACCCCAAGGTCATGAACTGTTTTTTAAGGTTCTCTCAGTCTCAAAACTAGTTTACTATGTTGAATTGAATGGGCCTGCTTTTTGCGAAACACAAACCCACAGCCACCATGGGCATGCAGAAGAACTCATTGTTCTTTTGGAACCTGGCCTTCGTGTTGCGGCCCAAAATTAGATAAACACCATATCTGCCGCCAATGTTGTTGAGCCATCTCTGCAATCACAGTAGAATCAGAAGACTTGTGCGATTGCTTTGATGTTGCTTTGATGCAACAACTGTTTGGATTATGCCATAAATGTTTTATGCAGGTGATGAATGCAGTAGTTTATTATAAGATGGTTACGCTTGTCTGTGTTTGTCTATAGTGTGTTAATTGAAAATTTGACACTGTGTGGAATTACGCATTGTTATGTAGTCTCTTACTCTGGGTCCTGGGTTATCATTTGAAGCAGTGGTTTTCCAACTGTTCGTTGGAAGTATACCCATAGATTCCTCAGTGAAAAGATCAGTAATGGTGGACAAGCTTCTCTGCCACTACTGATGTTACCCTGCGATGTGCAGTTGCATGTGCTATAAGCAGTGCTCATGTGGGTCACTGGGTAGACCAAGCAGACCTGGCCGGCATTCTGTGTGGACTGTGAATCCACTGCAGAAAATCCCTCCCGAATCCTCTGCGGCGTTCAAGGAAATTACTACACAAGGAAATTACATGTTCAAATTACTTTCTAGGAGGGGGCATTCAGGTTTTCAGCCCTATGGGGTCCATTCCAAAATAGTTCTGTGCTGGATTAAAACATCTTGCTGGGATCTCATACTTGCTCTTAAAATAGAGAAAAATAGGAGCCTGGTTTGGAATGTTCATTCCTGGGTGAAAGGGGACCTACGGTATTCTGGGTCCCTCTGTGATTTGACGCACATGGCTGAATATGTGGTTAGATATTAACTTGGGTGGTATTCGCATGCCATGTGTGCGAACCATTACTTGCACTTACATGAATTATAATAATTCAAGTGTGCTTCAAGCGATATCTTTAAAAGAGTGGTAATCACATATGCCAAAGAAAAGATAACCTTCATGTTCTGTGCTCTGACAAGCACTTAATTTCGGTTTTGAGAAATAAACACCTTTTCTTCTTTCATCCTCTCCAGCACCTTGGAGGATGTAAACAAGGCAACAAGGATGAGGCATTTAAAGAACCTTCTGGTTGGCCTCTATAGTAATTTTGACCCTTGATGTGTTTTGTTCTCTGCAGTGTGGTCACGGATCCTGACTGTTTCCACTGCTGCTGCTTCTGAGCTAATGACTTACTTTTGTTTCAACAAAGTGTTGTTAAACACTGGAAGGCAACACTTGGTTCCCATCCTTTGCTGTACAGATAACATGATCTGGTAACAGAGTCCTCAAATAAAGATGATTCTTAACTATTTACTATTACTCTGAGACTATGGGGCACTTAGATTTCCCACCTGAGATTAACCTGGACAGAATCATAGAATCATAGGATAGTAGCGTTGGAAGGGGCCTATAAGACCATCGAGTCCAACCCCCTGTTCAATGCAGGAGAACAGATGTGGGCAGCCCAGGCAGTCACCCATCCAAGCACTGACCCGGCTCAGACCTGCTTAGCTTCAGCATCTGGCCTGCATTATGGGCTCTCGGCGCCACTGTGGGAATTAAGATAGAATCATGGGCAGTTCTAGGCACTGACCTTTGCCACTGATGACTGCTTGTGTTCCTGTTCAGAGAAGCTTACAGTTTATTTATTTATATTTATTAATTATTACATTTATATCCCAACATTTTTCCTCCTGCAAAGAACACAAGGTGGCTTGCATGACCCTCCTCCTCCTCCTCTCCATTTTATCTTCACAGCAGCCCTGTGAGGTAGGTTAGGCTGAGAGTCACTGGCCTGGTTCACGCCATGCAACAGCCCACCATGGCTTAATTTAGCCATGGGGGCTGTCACGTCATCCTGGGTGCCAACAGGTGCCCTTTTTGCATGGCACTCATGGGTGCCCCTGCTTGCTGTGGTTTTCCATGTCGTGGGTTGTTTGAGAGGGTAGAGAGCCTTCAAATAACCCTAAAACAAGCTATGGGTTATTTGAGCGTTGTCTACCCCCTCAAACAACCCACGGCACTGGGTTTGCACGACACGGCAAACTATGAGTGCACCACTGCTGCTTGCATATTCAAAATGGCAGCCAGTGCAGTCCTCTAAGCCCCATGAAGAAATTAACCCCATGGTGGCTTAGCATTATGTGCAGTCAGACCCAGTGAGTGGCTCTAGGTCTCCCAGTGAGCTACATGGCCAAGTGGGGTCTGGAATCTCCTGGGGTCTCCTGTGTCCCAGTCAAAGACTCTAGCCACCTACACCACACTGGTTCTCATGGTTCTCAACAATGCTAGGATTGCCCCCAACTCCTGCAGAGTAAGGGGGCGGGCTCTCTTCGCTCTTTCCCTTACTACTATGGGCTAAACTAGATGTGATGCTAAATGCATCATTAGAAACCAAATTAGGGTGGTTTTAAAAAAATTAGTAGCAGGTGCAGAGAGGCCTCAATTTTCATTGGGAGCATAGTGGCGACCCTGATGAAAAAGCCCCCCCCCCCTGGTGTGACTGTTGGACATTGGCACTGAATGAATGAATGAATGAATGAATATATTTATTACGGTCAACGACCAGCTCCTACATTGGCACTCATTGGAGTCCCCCGTCCCCCCACCCACCCAGGCTTATAACTGTGCAGGAGGAGGAGGAGCAAAAGTTGGAGCTGTAGCCGGGGACGGAAGTGTTAGACCTCCCCTCTCAGTGTGCTGCCCCCCGTACCAGCTATTAAATAAATAATAACTAAAAGACACAGCCCTGCCACATTTTCTAATGTTGTGTTTAGCCTTACCTCTATTTCGGCCCTAACACAATGATGAACTGATGCAAAAAGTGAAGCTGCCACTTCTACAGTAGCATTCTTGGCTTTGCGGAATATTTGACAATCTTTGATCGTGGTCAAATAATGCGCAGACAGTTTATTATTATTTTTTTATGTTTATATCCCACCTTTTTTCCTGCAAGGAGCCCAAGGCGGCTTACATGATCCTCCTCCTCCTCTCCATTTTATCCTCACAACAACCCTGTGATGTAGGTTAGGCTGAGAGTCAGTGACTGGCCCAAAGTCACCCAGTGAGCTTCTTGGCCGAGCGGGGACTAGAACCCGGATCTCCTGAGTCCCAGCCCAACACTCTGGCTTTCCAATTGACCTGTGTGCCAGTGCTGTTGCCTACAGCTTGAAGTCAGAAAAAGTATGCCTTACCTATCAGAAATTTCAGAGGCAATGATTTACTGGGTGTTACGCTTTTCTGCAAGGCATTCAGTGGCAATAGTACTGACTGTGCCTTAAGGGAGTGCGAGCACAGTTTCCCTAATGATGCGTGTTGCTTATCTTGTCAAAATAAATACCTGCTCTGCTCTCTCTTTCTTTTACTGCAATAGGTTTCATTAGTGTCCATTGTGTATAGGGCATGCCTGGGAGAGAGAGCCCAAGAAAGGACTGTACAACTTTAGTGTGTATACATTCACATTTTGTTGCTGCTCTTTTTGTTAAGATGTTAAACAACTGCCTCCTTCTAACATGCTCATTTACATCTGTGCTGTTTTTGTTTTTGTTTTAATCCTGGAGGACAATCTTACTCAGTCACGAGTGAGAGCCTACAGTACAGTACAGTTTTAAAACTGTTAAGTCTGTTTTCATGGTCTGGATTAGGAATTGTTTTTAGTTTAAACATTTTTCAGATATTCCTTTTTAAAATGTTCTTATTATCTGGATTGTAAGCCGCCTAGGAAAAACTTCTGTTTTGAAAAGCAGCATACAAATAAATACATTAAATTAATGTTGTGAATAGGAAACTTGTGTGTGTATGTGGCGGGGGTCATAATCACAACTGTTGGCCCAACCCCTGACTTAGGTGGATAGATGGTCCTTGCATGGGCTTCTCTGTGTGTACGGGGTCCTTTCTTTTTGCTGTGTAGTATGTGTAGTGGCTAGTGTGTTAGAACTGGGGAGCTGTGGGTTCAAATCCCCACTCAGCCACAAAGCTCACTGGGTAATGCTGGGCTAGTCAGTATCTTTCAGCCTAATCTACTTCATGCATTGTTGTAAGGGCAACCAAGGTGGAAAGGAGAGAACTTTGTACTTCGCCCTGAGCTCGTGGTATGAAAGTTGGGGAAAACACCATCAACTGGCCTGTGGCTTGTGCTGGCTCAGCTTGTCTGAACGTGGAAAGCTAAGCAGGGTCAGGCCTGGTTATTACTTGGATGGGAGACCCCTTCTCTAGTTTCCTGCATTGAGCAGGGGGTTGGACTCGATGGCCTTGTAGGCCCCTTCCAACTCTATAATCTATGAGACTATGAAATAAGTATGTATAGTTTGTTCACAAGGTCTATTCAATGCATAGAGGCCCTGCATTCCTTTACATGCCCTTGTCAAGTGAACTGGGCTTCTGTTATATAACTGGGTCATATAACCAAGTTATGTAGGCAAATGGCTTCTCAAGCATGATTGGGGTTAGGTGCTTGTGTGTGATGGCTGGTGTTGTTGTTACTGGGGGTGGGGGTGGAGGCGTATGAAGCTGTCTGTCTCTTGAATCATCTAGCCCAGCACTCTCTTCTCTGACTGTCAGCGGCTGTCTAGGATCTCAGACTGAAATTAGGGGTGCTACTGAATATCCTTTTAACTTGGACTGAACCTAGAACCTTCTGCATATCTAGGAACACTTTTTATCATATACCAGCTGCCACCATATTTGGACAAATATAACCTGGATACATTTATGCACGCTCTAGTAACCTACCAGTTGGATTACTACAATGTGTTATACATGGGGCTACCTTTGAAGACTGCTTGGAAACTTCATTTAGTTCAAAATGGAGTTGCCAGGCGACAAACTAGGATTGGCTGATGAGCTCATGTGATGCTAGTGCTTTGTCAGCTGCACTGGCTTCCAGTCGGTTTCTCAGCCCAATTCAAAGTGTTTATTTATTTATTTGATTTATACCCTGCCTTTCTACCAAAAAGTGGCACTCCAGGTGGCTTACAAAAACAATTTAAAATAGATTAAAACAATAAAACACATTGAAATACAATAAAAACACAATCACAGAATAAAACAGCAGCCAGTTTATGTTGACCTTTAAAGTCTTTAAACAGCTTGGGACCGGAGCATCTAAAGAATGTCTCCTCACTTATGTACATGCTTGGACCCTTAAGCCATCTTTGGAGACCCTCCTATGTGTGTCTGTTTCTCTTTCTCCTAGGAGCTCAGGGTGTGGCACACATGGTTCTTTGTACATCTATTGAGATAGGTTAGGCTGGGAGTGTGGCCGACTGAAGGTCACCCAGAACATATTGCGACTTTTGGCTCTGTTTTCAACCCCCTCCCAATAAAATCACCAAAAAGGCAGGAGGGGTGTTCCTTGGGCAAAAATGCCCATGAAATGGCACAGCCTGAGACGAGCCATCTCTGGATTTGTTTTCGTTAAATGTCTTTTGTAGTGCTTCTATTGCTCTAGAGCTTTGGGCTAATAAGACATGGAGAATTCAATTGCTGGTGAGTTAACAGCCTTGCAACTCCAAGATACGGAAGCATTACTTACAATTTTCCTTTTTGCCACTTGAGCAAGATATTTGTTGTACTTAGACATGAATATTTGGGAATGGTAGGTTAGCATTGTCACATGCTCTTTCAGTTGGTAAAACAGATGTTCTTTACTGATGGCTTTTTATAATACCAAACTTTGCCTCTCTGTTTGGAAGCAAAAAGGGACCACTAAAAACAAGGTAGTGATTTCTGCCTACTCAAAGGGTCCCTAGGCACACAGAAGTATATTAGTTTGTGAATTAAAAGAAAAAGAAATGATTAAACAACCCAGTAACATGGTCCAGATATTGCTGCATTACTGAATGAACCTGGATAGGACATCAGTGGTAGCCTGGAGAGACACACGGTCAGTGAATATTTAAAAAGTGGGTGGGCGAGCGGATTCCCAACCATAACCTATGCACAGTGATTCCAGGACCGATGGCATATTGAGGGCATTAAGGGAAAGATAAAAGGAAAACTGCAGGAGGGGAATTGAGCCCCTAGTGACTTATGGTCTTCAAGGCGGTGGTGTGGAGGAAGGTCAAGGGGATGCCTGACGAGAGTTTAAAGGTTTCTCCTTTACACAGCATATAGGGAGGTTTCCAGAAGGAGGAAAAGGTGAAAGGTCACATTGTTTCCGCTCTCCAGAACACCCACCCACCCATATAGTAGTAAATCGCTCTGGTTTGGGGGCTGGCAACCAGTCCTGAATCAAGACCCTATAGCAAAAAAAGGTGATGTTTTAAGGGGGATTTGTGGAGGAGTGTCTTTTTAAAATGCCCCCTTCCTGAAATCTCCCCAGCCCTGAGCAGCGCTACAGGGCTCCTGTTCCAGACAGGCAGAATAGGAGCTGCCCGCCCCCCTGTATGTGTATTTGTGTAGTTCTTGGGTGGATTTTTCCCTTAAAGGAACCCTAAAAAACACTGAAAAATTTAAATAATAATGAAAAAGAATTATTTTCTCCTTGTCACTTCCTCTTGCAACAGTCAGCAAATAGCAAAGTAGCCTCAGTGTTGTAGCAAGGGCTGGAAAATAAATTATTTGCTAAGAAGGTACCCATTAAGCACCTTATAAACACTGATGAATAGTTTTGTCGCTGCTCATGCAGGCATATTTTCATGTGCTGCAAGAGTAGTTGTTGGAACAGCTGTGCTTGAATCCTTTTCAACACAGTTGTTTTCTGTTTTGTGCCCAAGGCAAAAATGGATGGTGCTCGCGTCCTTGACAAGGCCTCATCCCAGAGGGACAAAACCCTATAAATGCCTTGACAGGAGAGGCAGCTTCGTAAAACCTAGCTAATTACCATAATTCAGTGATACCTGTAGGAAAATCCAGGCTCTCTCAAAGATGAGTAGGAAAAAAGGCAACCCCTAACTGAACAAACACCTTCTAATTAAATATTTGGCATTAACACATAAAAAAATTGGTAATACTGGAGAGAGAGAGAGAGAGAGAGAGAGAGAGAGAGGAATGAACTCCAAACCTGGCCCATGGCAGGGGAAATAATGACAAAACATTAATTGATGCTAAGAGTATATTTTGAGTCATTTCTGTATTCAATTAGCTGTAATTAAACACTTGCTGAATACGAAATTAGGTCATATATTATGTAAATAGGATGAAACGTCCACTAGTACTAGCTATCTTGCAACTTCTTAAGAGTGTCATAGAATATGACATAGAAATGAAATGAATATTGGCTCTTGTCCCCAAACTGCTCCATCCCGACCCTAATCTTCCTCACCCCCTGCTGCCCCACCACCCGCACTTCATGTGGCTTCTTGTTCCTGAACAAAGCCTTGCTTGCTGAAATGCTTGGTAAGCTCTCTCCTGTACAACTGCTATTTATTATCTGTTCATCAGTACTTCTAATGTGCAAAGTAGCTAGTGGTCAACCTTTTTATTGGGTGTGTGCGTGAAAGACTCCTTTCAGCTTACCTCATACTTCCACCACAATGTCCAGGAAACCCCTCAGATTATCCCTCTGTTAGCACCAGATATGGAATAACAACCTGTGGACTATCCCACCTATGTCCCCCAACATGTAGGTTTTCCACCGCTGTTCCCTTTTGAACAGATTGAGACTTGGGTCTATGGAACTCCCTGTCTCAACTATGTTTAAGCATAAAAATGCTGCCAGCAAAATAATCCCGCTCTTAACTTGCTTACCTCAGTATTCTGTTTACTAGGAATAGGCATGGGATAGACACCGGTAGAGATAAGATGACCAAAACCTAAGAGGGTTATAAAGGGAATATAAATATATACAAGGGAATAGAGTGTTATTCTTCAAATAATAGGATGGGGTTGCTTAAATGCACTTAAATGAAATATCCTTAGTTATTTTACCTAACAAGAGAGTCTTCCATGCTAATAAGCTCTCAATATCTCCCCTCACCCCAATCCAATTCCCCTAAACTCCACCCCAGCCAATCCATCAAAACCAGGAACAAGTGCTATAACCAGGCTTCCTCTGGTTATAGCTCTTCCTCTTGTCTCTGGCTTCTGGGATGATGATACTGTTTCAGGGATCACTTGCTGAAATTCCCTCTGGTCTCACCTCTGCCTGAATTCTTCTGGTGTTGGGGCTCTGTGTGAAGCTTCTCCACAACCCTGCTGCTCTCTGGAGCCACCAGCTTCTGATTCCAGATCTCCCTCCAGGAGAGTTCTCTCAGACTGGCTTTCTCTTTCCAGAACTCTGAGCACTGCCCCCTTCAGCCAACAACCATGAACTCTTAACTCCCCCTGTTACCAACTGGCTCTTAATTGACCCTAAGTGTCATGACCCTGGGTCTGGAGGATCACCCCAAAGCAGACTCTGAGCCCAACGAGACACTGGTTCCCCCACTCCAAGGGAGGACCCTCAGGAACTTGGCCTCCAGGTATGACTATCCAAAAACCGCTCAGGTCCCTCGGTCACATAGGAGCCTCGTGCCATGAAAATGAACATGGGTCCTTTAAGGTTCCATTCAATATCTAGTGGGAGGTGGAGCTTCTGAGAGACCGGGATGTATGAGAATTTTGTTTCAGTTCACAAATCACTCAGAAACGCCACGTTCACAACCCCCAACTTTAACGGGAGCACATTTTCTCCAAAAATGTTCTCAAATTCCCGAACTTAACATTCGCAAAATGTATACTTGAATAATGCACAACTTTCTCAAAATGCGCAAATTTTGAAAAATGCACAACATTCTCAAAATGCACAACATTCTCAAAATGTGCAACTTTTAAATCATCCATGCTTTAGTCTGTGGAGGAAATTAGTGCAAATTTGGGATTGTGTTTGTACAATTTTCACGTTCGATAGCTGTTTTGTGCAATTTCCCATTTCCGCAAAATGAACAGCAATCGCGAATGCAAGCACAAATCCAGGAGAGATGAATAGCAAGCTGATGTTCAGAATATCTTGACAAGCTTGAACATCTCTCCTTCGTCCATCCCTAAAGTTGCTGCTAATCCCTTGCTGGAACAACAGCTCTTTTCATGAGGAACTGCCTCAACCTAGCAGCTCCTGCCTGGCGCTGTCCAAGGTGCTGAAGTATCTGCCTTGCTGCGCTCCTGTTTACATGGCATAACTGCTGACCAAATGTGACCCTTGCCTCACCAATCAGTCCCTGCTACTGGTGCCTTCTCGAGTGCTCGATTGACTGGTCCCCTTCCCCTAGGGTCCAACCCAAGTCAGAACACTAACAGTCTTTAACCGATTTCTCGCTGTCCTTTTTAAATCTCCTGGCCAATCATGTTGTTTATAGACCTCCTAACTGCCAGTCACCTTTGTTAACCCGCTTGATCAATCCAAACAAAGATATTGTCTCCCCCTCAACATCTGTCAGATGCTGTGACTTGGATTCCTGCGTTGAGCAGGAGGGTTGGGCTCGATGGCCTTATAGGCCCCTTCCAACTCTACTATGATTCTATGATTTTTAAACTCTGCCTGACACCTCCCTTCATAAACTACAATGACCAAGGCAACCACAACTGTGGTAGGCCGAATACATACATAGTAACAAAGCTAGGCCCCTGCCCTATTCAGTTAAACGATAACATCACAGATGTGGCACAAAGGATATAAACATAACAAAACGTAAGCAAACGGGTGGAAATACAGTGTTCCTTCACAGTGTGTTTCCAGAAAACTACCTTGTGGGGGCATGATTCTCTAATGAATAGAAGCCAAGTAACAATAGCTTGTTAAGGTCGAACAGACATAGCAAGACCATGGCAGAGGTTGGATTTGAATCTGTTGGGTCCTTCAGAACTACCAGAGGTTGGGTTCAAATTTGCAGTGTATTGCTTTATTATTTCAGTGTTTGGAAGCTTCTTATACCAGGTCAGCCCATTCTTCTATCTAGTTCAGTATTGACTACAGTGACTGGTAGCGGCTCTGCATGGTTGCAGACATAGGTCTTTTCCAGAGATGCTAAGGATTGAATCCGAGACCTTTTGTATGCAAAGCATACACTCTGCCTATTGAGCCACATCGCAAAGTTGTTGATTATTTGTATCAACTACGTACTGATGATACTTTCTGACTTATCCGGTTGGAAATTGTTATTAGTTCACCAAGTTACTAATCCAGCATTACAAACCCACTTGAAAGTTCTCTGTTATTTTAAGATTTCAAAATATCTACAAATTTTTGCACATAGATTGATAGATTTTATTCTTATGGCCATGGATCCATAAAGTACAGATCAGGTATCAGACTTCAGATAACATAAAATAGAGTAGAAAGTATAGTACAGTGTAATACTTTTATGCATAGTTCAGTCTACACAACTTAAATAATTTGAGCTCTTATCTTGATGGCCAGACTTTAAAAAAAGGGCTTACCCTTCTGGTAATATACTCATCTTCTCCCTTCATACAAAATTGCAACAAAACACCCATTGTTATACCAGGTAGATACGTTAGAAGTGGAAGACTCAAATCCTTCCTAACACCATTGTAGGATTTACAATAAAACATAACATAATAAAGCGTTTCCTAACAGCTCTCAATTTTTTGCATGTACTGTCACCAACATGTATCTTGGGAACAAGGCATGCATAATATGTCTCTTTCCCCCAAACCTGTGAGTCAGTGTCATGCATCACAATGTACTTTTCTCTGACTGGCTATTTTCATGTGTGGTTTGGCAAAGAATAACTACAGCATCGAAGAAAAATTATTCTGTGCCCATGTGCATTGCAAACAGGATGTTTCCTGTTCTTTTGGAAAGTAAAGGGGTGCAGCAACCAACATCTGAGTATTCACAAAAATGACGGAGTTTGGATGCTTGGTTATGCAGACTGTGCCGGTGAAGAAATCATAAATGAACTCAATCATTTGAGATATTCAATCTCAGTTTGGTGTTTCCAATTCATCTTGGTTTGTCTTTTAATTTTATTAAGGATCACACCAATTATTTGGATAATTTAATGGTTCCAAATTTCGGCTGATCTTTTTTGGACTAGATTTAATTGTTTACGCATGCCTTGTTAGACATCCTTTTTCTTTTCCTTTCCTTTCTTTCTTTCTTTTTCTGTCCTTGTGGGGATGGAGTAATAGAGAGCCAGCGTGGCGTAGTGGTGAGAGTGTTGGACTGGGACTCAGGAGATCCGGGTTATAGTCCCTGCTCTGCCATGAAACTCACTGGGTGACTTTGGGCCAGTCACTGACTCTCAGCCTAACCTACCTCACAGGGTTGTTGTGAGGATAAAATGGAGAGCAGGATGAGGATTATGTAAGCCGGGTGACCGGCCAAAAAACCCCAACAGTGTGGCCCAATCACTCCATGCCATCCAGCTGCCTTGTCAGGGTTTTTGACAGCTGTCAGGGAACCGCAGGAAATACCCTGAAAAGGAGCTGCGAAGAGGGGTTACCTTAAGATCTCACCTTTCTGGACGGGCTGGAAACTTGGGAAATGTCCCAAAGGTGGAGGGCACTGAGAAGTGTCAGTGCAACACTTAGACCCAGAGGATTATCTTGCTAAGGGGGAGATCTATAGCCCACCCACTTTTGGTGCACTTACCTTGGTGGTTGCTTCCCAATTTTCTGGTGTCTTCCAATTGACAGCTGTCAACAATGTAGCCTGTACAGTAATACCTTGGATTGCAAGTAACTTGGTCTGAGAGCGTTTTGCAAGACAAGCAATTTTTTTAAAATAAATTTTGACTTGATAAACAAGCGACATCTTGCAATACTAGTAGTGGTAGGGATGTAACTGCTCGCCTCAAGCGGGCCGAAATCAGCCCCGCTTATGCCCGCCAGAAACTCGCTTTGATATAAGAGTTTTTGGATTACAAGCACGGTTCCGGAACGAATTATGTTTGCAATCCAAGGTATTACTGTATGCAGTCTCACCTCATTACTTTTATTGATTGACAGCTGTAACTGACAAGGCACTAGACCAGGAAAAACTGCGTACAGTCATGCCTTGGATTGAGAGCATAATTCGTTCCGGAAACCTGCTTGTAATCCAAAACACTCTTATATCGAAACGAAATCCCCCCAAAAAAATTTGTACAGAGATTTTTAATTTAAGCCGTACTACAGTACTTGTATTGCAAGACGACGCTTGTATATCAAGTAAAAAATAAATAAATAAATATTTAAAAAATTGCTTGTCTTGCAAAACGCTCTCAAACCAAGTTACTTGCAATCCAAGGTATTACTGTATATTGGAAAGGTGAAAGAGCACTCTTGCACAACTCCGAAAGACCTACACAATAATAATAATAATAATAATAATAATAATAAAATTACAAGAACAGTTGCACATATTTTGGGGGCTGGAAACACCCCCCCCCAACCGAATTCCTCTTTTTGGAATCTCTGGAAAAAAAACAATGGCAGAGAACAAAAAACGGGTTGCAATTGAAGTGGTGGCAGACAAAAGAGGTCACAATTGGAGCGGGGATGGGGAAGACAAGACCAGTTGTGCTACGAGGGACACTGGGATACTGGCTGGAGGACTGGGGAGGAAGCGGCTGAGTCCAATTGTTTGTCGGGGGCACCGTGGGTTCTGCGAACAACCCACACTGTGTAGCTTATTTGCAGGGTGGGTTGCCATGTCATGTGAACTTGCCCATTATTATTATTCAATTTTATATACCGCTTTACACAGAGGTATCAAAGCAGTGAACATAAAATACAGTGGCATCCAAACAACAATAAATATAGCAATAGAACAACACAATATTAATCAGCAGTAAAACTGCACACTCATCTACTGTGTGCTACAAACCATAGCTTGCTGGGTCACACTTCAGGAAAAGCCTGTGTGACGAGATTAGTTTTAAGGAGATGTCTAAGGGCCGGTTCACACGACCCACGCTGCCGGCAGGGGAGGAACCGCGGGGCTGTCCGCGGGGTCCAGCGGGGCGCTGCACACGACCGGCGCCCCGCGCGCGTGGGCAGACCCCGTAGTCCCCGCACCGCAGTGCGGGCCTCCCGGTGGTAGGGGGTGAGGCCCGGGATGCCCAGAGGGGCCGTTTGCCCCTACAGGCTGGAGCGGCGGCGGCTCCGGCCGCTCTGGGCTGCCGTCTCTGTGGGGACCCCGCGGGACGGCCGCCCGCTGTTCCGACGGCACGGTGACCACGCGCGGTAGGGGCTTACCCCGCTACCGACCGTGGTCACTTTCCGTGGGTCCCGCCCGCGGCTGTCCCGCGGGGGCACCTCCGGTCGGCGTGCACACGACACGGGAACCGCGGGGGAGCAGCGCTCCCCCGCGGTTCCCGTGTCGTGTGAACCGGCCCTAAATGTCAGAACTGTGGGAGCCTGTGCCAGGGGCCAAAGTGCACTCCCTCAACACCACTCTCTCAGACTCACTACATAGGCAGGAATAGAACCACGGAAGTACAGTGCCCCCAATACCCATCCCATGGAGCCGATCTAAGGATGCCATCATTGAAGGTATCAAAAGCCACAGAGAGCAAGGCTGCACTCCTTCCATACCTCTCAATAAAGGTTATCCAACAGGGTGACCAAGGCCAATTCAGTCCCCAAACCAGGCCTGAACCAGGCCTGAAACCTAGACTTGTTTTTTTGTTGACTGATTTCAATAAAACAGTAACAGAAAGTGGTGCTTAATTTCTCTTTTCCAGTGTAAAGACCTGTAAAATAATTTTGTCAGCATAAAAGTGTAGTTTGGCCTCCATTTGCCCCAATTTTTATGTTCTCTCCTTTCATTTTGTTTTTGTTATTTTAACCTCTTTTTTTTTTAATGTCAGAGGATGCCCCATGTGTTTTGATCCTCTGCTTTTTGTTTTGATGGGTCTGCGACTGTACAGTCAACTTTGATTGACTGATTGATTGATTGAATCTCATCTTGGATTGTGAAAATATTAAAGTTCATTCGACTGAAGTCCGGGCTCGTTACAACATTTGAGAATTATGAACCTACTAGATTCAACCTATGAACCGACTAATTTTGAGTTTTGGCAGCATTTGTTGTGCACATGCTAATGACACCCAACTCTGTTGCATTTGCACGTCATGCTAAAGCCACCCTGCAAAGAAGCTGCACAGTGTGGGTTGTTTGTGAAGGAACCCACAATGCACCTGGCGGTAAATATTCCTTCCATTTACGGTACTTCCCAGCTCTCTGATTGTGTTATTGCTGTTTTGATGCCGCTGTATTTTGTGTTCACCGCTTTGATACCTCTGTGGAAAGCAGTATATAAACTTGAGTAATAATAATGGGGGAGTTTACATGACACAGCAACCCACCCTGGAAATAAGCTGCACAGCGTGTGGGTTGTTTGCGGAACAACCCACGGTGCACCCGACAGACAATCGGGCGCACTGTGGCTTGTTCTCCCCCTTCCTCCCCCCTCGATCCTCCAGCTGGTATCCCAGTGTCCTTTGCGGCAGAACCCATCTTGTCTCCTCCGTCCCCACTCTGATCACTACCCCTTTTCCTTGGCTGCTGGTTCCCCCCCCCCCCTTCTTTTTTCTGGATCCTCAAAAATGCATGATCAGGGTTGTATTTTTTATTTATTTATTTTTTCAGTCCAGAAAATTGCACAATTCTGTTCGTAATTTTTTTTTTTTTTTAAATGGTGGTGGTGGTCTTTTCCAAGTGTGCAGAAGTGCACTTGTGGCTGTCCGATATGTGTATTCTTTTTTAAAAAAATAAATTTTATTTAATTTTTCCCAAACAAAATATGACAAAATACAACCATAACACAGAATGTAAACTAAAACTACATACAATAAATCATACAGTGCACCCCCCACCCTCCTAGGGACCAATTAATATGCTTCCATCCCATTAATCAATTACTACTATTCCATATTCCAAAAATATAACATATCCTGACAAGGCATACTCCCTTTCCCGCTAGAAACTGACCCCATATATCCTTAAAATTATTTATCTTTAGCTTTCCCTTTTAACATTTGATGCTACAAGTTAATTTATCATTTAGAGCTATATCCCATATCTCCTTATACCAGTCAGTAATTAGAAAGTCATGCTGAACTTTCCATTTCCTTGCAATCATTGACCTAGCCGCTGTTAACAAATTTACAATTAATCCCTTCATGTTTTGGGAACGAGTAACTTTCTCCGTTATTGATAACAGTGCTAATTTTGGACAGACCTCTAAATTAATACCAATAATTCCCAAAATTTCTGAAAAAACCTTTTGCCAAAATTCCAGTACGTTTTTACAACTCCACCACATGTGAGCATATGTACCTATTTCCTGGCATCCTCTCCAACACAATATGGAACAATTTTTAATCTATTCAATTTAATCTTACTGGAGTTAAATACCATCTCCAAATCAATTTATAAAAGTTTTCCTTCATCCTTATTGACATAACAGAATACGTCTATCCCAAATAGTCTTCCAACCCTATGTTATCTACTAGAGTTTGCGGCTCCCTTTGACAGCTGAAACATATAAGGAAATTGACCAGGCAAGACTACACATATAGGAATAATCTGCGCTCCTATGCACTTGTGAAAGACTGACAAAAATAATAATGATTAAAAAAATAACAGACACCATTGCACAATTTTCTGGGGCCAGAAAAAAAGGGGTGGCAAACCTGTGACAATCACTCCAAAGTGCTTCTTGGTCATCCATGGAGCATCCCTCCTCCCATCGTGTTTCTTCCCTGCTCCAAATGGCCCTCTCTCTGCACTGCTTTGCATCAAAGAAGTATTCTTGGAATTTGGAGACATTATTTGGCATGCAATGTGTTGCTCTGAATTAAAAATGATACTTTTGCAACTTTTATTTATTTATTGTATACTTATACAATAAATAAATAAAACTTGGAGAGAATTCACTAATATTTGAGAGGATCTTTGATAAATGTCTGCACTCTTTAAAACAGGGCTCTCCAACCTTGGGTCCCCAGATGTTGCTGGCCTGGCCTACAGCTCCCAGCATACCCAGCCAGCATGGCTAATGGCAAGGGATTCTGGGAGCTGTAGTCCAGCTACATCTGGGGACCCAAGGTTGGAGAGCCCTGCTTTAAAAGAATGTGAACCCAACAGAACTTGTGGGATCATGCATAAGGCATAGGCTGACATATCAAGGGAAATATGTGACCGGCCAGATGGGCGATTAATAAATATAATAAATAAATAAATAAATATCTATTCTGTTAACTTGTCTTCACTTCTGCACCCAACTGTGGTAGATCATGTTTTTGTCGTCATCCCGCTCTCTAAAGGAGAACCAAAGAATATGTTACTGAGATGAAGATAGTGTATGCAGATTCTATATTCAGATGTTTGAATGCTGGCTTAATATGATTTATGAAGATATTCTGCTGGTATCAAAATCCCATACATACTCCATAGACATTACACCCACCTCTCCCCTGCTTGAAGGCACAGGAGAAGAAAAATCTTCTCCTGCAGTAGCTTGGCTCCTTAAACACTATGAATACAGCAAGAAAGAATGCCAAACCAGTACTTTTTTCTTTCCCTTGACCGTGACCCCTGATACCTCCAGAAACCAATGAACATCTATTGTTACTTCAGTTTGTCTTGCTGCATTATATCGAAAGCTGGGAAATAATAACAAAGCACTGCAGCTCAACAGTGTATACCATAAAAGAAAACACAATCCCACACCCTAATTAAAGCTGAATTGAACATGCAATTGTGTTAAATATGTAGTCTCTTTTTAGAAGGTTGGGCCGACAGACGGTGAAACTGAGCTGCCATCGTTTCAAATAGCTCTTTATATTCTTGTTCGCCTTTCTGACATTTGATGCCAGTAGTTGCTGTTTGTTTTCAGTGAAAACTTTTGCTTGGGAATCCACTGATATTTTCACATTCAAACTTGAATTAGGGAGGGAGAAAAATGGGTCAGGCCTGACCGACTTCAGTTTCATAACTTCAAGGAAGCTTGGATTTGACTTATTATGCAGCAGTGGAGTTGCAGTGACATTGGGAGAAGTTACTGAAAAGCTAGATCTGACTGCTCTAATGGAGAAGAAGTTGGAAAGTACTGGTTTCTGATTGCGAGGGCTGAGGCGGATGATTGGCATTTCGTTCTCATTTTTTTACAGTTACTGCAGCACTATTTAAGGCAGTGTTCTCCAACCTTGGGTTCCCAGGTGTTTTTGGCGTACAACTCCCAGCATGCTGGGCGCATGCTGGGAGTTGAAGGCCAAAAACATCTGGGGACAGTGTTGGAGAACACTGATTTAAGGTATATGCAGGCATATTTTCTGTTTGTTTAGCATTGTGATTCGTTTAAAAAAATTTTTTTTATTGATTTTAAATAAATAGTTATAAACATCACAACAATAAAACACAGCAATAAAAACAACAAAAATAGTTATAAACATTACAACAATAAAACATAACGTGCACTTTGCATGTTGGCTGGTTCTTGTTATACATTAATCTAATCTCCAGCATGCACAAGCTGAATATGAGCCAGCAATGTGATGTGGCTGCAAAAAAGGCAAATGCTATTTTGCGCTGCATTAATAGAAGTATAGCTTCCAAATCAGCATGAAGTGATAATTCCCCTTTACTCAGCACTGGTTAGGCCTCATCTTGAGTACTGCGCCCAGTTCTGGGCACCACACTTTAAGAAGGATGTAGACAAACTGGAAAGGGTTCAGAGGAGGGCAACAAAGATGATAAAAGGACTGGAAACAAGGCCCTATGAGGAGATACTGAAAGAACTGGGCATGTTTAGCCTTCAGAAGAGAAGACTGAGGGGAGATATGATAGCACTCTTCCAGTACTTGAAAGGTTGTCACACAGAGGAGGGCCAGGATCTCTTCTTGACCATCCCAGAGTGCAGGACACGGAATAATGGGCTCAAGTTACAGGAACCCAGATTCTGGCTGAAGGTCAGGAAAAAGCTCCTGATTGTTAGAGCAATATGACAATGGAACTGTGGAGGACCAAGAGAAGCTGGTCCTCGGCGCGAGTTCGGCACCTAACGGGTTAACCGGCACTGAGAAAATGCCCTTTATGCGGCTCTTATGCGATTAAAACACAACCGCTACCTAAAAATAACATGAAACCATGCTTAGACCAAAGAATAGGCTTTATTTACTATAAGGTTAATGGAGCGGAACTATTAGACTACCAGGAATTTCACACACTATAAACAAAGCAGGTCATAACCTGGCTAGAACGGAAAGCTTCAATTTTCAGATACTAGAGGCATAGCGTATTACAGAAGGAGGAGTCACCTCACACCAGAGAATCTGACTTACGGGCTTAGCGTAGAGATCTGCATAGCCGGCTCCGAGCGCGCCTCGCTCGGGGTTGGAAGCTGCTTAACCCTAGCCGGAGCCAGGGGCTTGAGGCGTATCAGCCTGCACCGTGTTCTCAACTACCCTTGGACCTTTGGCACGTATCTTTTCTACCCCTTCCGCCCCCTCCCCGCCCCTTGATGACCAGGTGGGCTAGTTCCGCCCCGCGGGGTGGTGGCGCCTCGTGTTTACTGGCAGCTTTTGAATACTTTGCAGCTCTTTGAGACTGCCCCCCCCCCTGACTTGGGAATGTTTCTGCCCTTCTGTGTGGATTAATGCAGAAGTGTCCTATTGAGAGTATGCAGATGTGGTCACATACAACCCGTCTGAGCAGAACTGTGTCTCCTGTACCCCCCGGGTGGGGATTATGCAGAAAGAGGGGAGTCTACTGTCAGGGTTCATGTCAGGGTTCATGTGTGCCACTGTGTGTGCTCAGGCTTTCTCCACAGGAACCAACTCCCTAGGGAGGTGGTGGGCTCTCCCACTCTGGAGGCATTCAAGGTGCAGCTGGACAGACATCTGTCGGGGATGCTTTGACCTGGATTCCTGCATTGAGCAGGGGGTTGGACTCGGTGGCCTTGTAGGCCCCTTCCAACTCCACGTTTCTATCATTCTATGATAACACAGATAAGTATTAATTGTCGTATACCAGGAGAGGGGAACCTGGGTCCTGGGTTGATGGGAACAGGGCTGGCCCAAGACATTTTGCTGCTGGAGGCAAAGTGCAGGATGGTTCCCCTCTGCACACCCCCATTCTACCCCCTGACATCAGCTGGACTGGCAGTGGAATCATACTTCCGTGCTGGTGAAGGGCGGCAGGCTAGCTTAGGGGGCGTGGAGCAGGTTGCCACCAACACAGAGCTCTGTCCTCCCACAGAGGGGAAAAGCCAGGGCCGCAGCCGCCGCCTTCACACCACTTGGCATTTGCTGCCTGAGGCAAGCGCCTCACTTTGCCTAATGGTAGGGCCGGCCTTGGATGGGAGTTAAAGTTCAACAGCAGCTGGGGGCCCACACAGGTTCCTCATTCCTGCCCTATACATTTCTGAGAGCCAGTGTGGCATAGCAGTTAGAGTATCGGGCTGGGACTCGGGAGATCCGGGTTCTAGCCCTCACTCGGCCATAAAGCTCACTGGGTGAGTTTGGGCCAGTCACTCACTCTCGGCCTGACCTACATCACAGGGTTGTTGTGAGGGTAAAATGGTGAGGAGGATTATGTAAGCCGCTCTGGGTTCCCTGCAGGAAAAAAGGCGGGATATAAATATAATAAATAAAAAATATATAACATAAATAATGAACGTTAAGACGGGTTCTTGAAGAACAATTTTAAAGAATGGACAAGTACAAATGCCTTGTTCCATATTCAAGGTGCGTGCAAAATGGCTCGCTGTTTTCTGATAACATTTGACCATTTTTTCGTTGTTGTCTGTCTTGCTGCTGCAGCTCCTGCTCCTAAACATTTATTTAACATCAAGTGCATTCAGTGCGGTACAGAAAACAAAACCAGTATGTGTTGTGGGCGAGCCACAACAATAGGATACATGCAGCCGCAGAGTATTTCTGTGCATGGCCATGCTGGCTGGGAATGATGGGAATTGCAGTCTAACACCTCTGGACGGCAATAGGTTGGGGAAGGCTGATCTAGGATCCCAAGTGCCCAGTGTGGTTGTGCGTATCTGGTGTCGCAGGTGCGTGTTTGGGGAACGTTTCTCAGCCTGCCTCCCTCCCCGTGTAGCCTATTCTATACTACAAGGATCTCTGCTTTTCAAGCAGCAGAAGGTAGAAAAAGAAAATCCAACTTCAGTTACTTAAAAAAAAAAAAGTACTGATGTGATTCTTTCAACTCCCTTTGATTTTTCTTCTGTGTGCCAGCAAGTAGTCAGTGTGTGTGTGTGTGTGTGTATTTGGATTCTGTATGGTGGTTGTTCTGTACGTGCCTTGCAGTGCCCTTACAAATGAACGACTTACTGTGAAAAAAGTAGGTCATTGTGGAGATACTTCCCCAGCAAAGATGCCTAATTCTGTGTGAAAGTATAATCTTGCCTTGCATTTGGTGTAGTGAAGGTTTCCCCCCTTTTAAAATTGCATTTCATTCAGATCCTTGGGTTTGAGGGAAGTGTGGAACCAAATCCGTACATGCCAAACCAGTAAAAAAGGAATATATGCCCCTCCCCCAACTCCTTTGAGTTCCCAGAGGGAGGTTTTCAGCCTTTAGAAAATGACAGTCCCCAAACCATCGCAAAGTGCAGCGATTATCTCCCTTTTCTAATGAGTACACAAAGCTGGATTGTAAATTTGCCAGTGGACTCATTGTGAAACCTTGGCCTTCCCTTAATCCTTTATGCGAAGCCTTCTTCTTTTTAAACAGAGCTGGCAATTTGAATCTAATTTACACTAGTCTGGGCACTAAGCCTCCTCACACTGGCAATATACCACTAATCAATGAAGTTGACATGCCTTTGCAGTTAGGAGTCTCTCTCGTCTGCAGCTCATTGCACATTTTGGAAAAAAAGACTAAATCTTTAGTTCGTCATCTTTACGCAAGAATAAACAGTGTTTTGTTCCTTGGCTCAGAGTTACTGCATAGCAAACAGAAAATATCTTAAAAGTCCAAGGGAAGCATGGTAGTCTTTGCCAAAAGAAGGAGGTTTTCCTAGATAAAATGTGTGTGTGTGTGTGTGTGTGAGAGAGAGAGAGAGAGAGAGAGGAGACTGCTGTATAATTGAGGGACATCAAACAACTTTCTTTGTATAGATGAATTTCCTAGAGAATCTGTTTGAAAAGCAGGACTACTCCCAAACTGCTCCCTGTAATAGAACTCTCTCTGCTTAGGCCACCATTTTGAATTGCCAAAGTGGTAGCCATGTTAGTCTGTTGTACAAACAACAACGAAGAGTCTTGTGGCACCTTTAAAGGCTAACATATTTATTCTGCTGTAAGATTTCATGGACACTTCATCGGATGCATCTGATGATGTGGACGGTGTTCATGAAAGCTTATGCCTGGATAAAGGTATAGTCTTTAAGGTGCCACAAGTCTCTTTGTTCATTTTGAATTTGTTCTCATGCCGGCAATAAGCAAAGCATGTATTTATTTGTACTTGTACTTTCTCCCTTGAAGATCTTGTTAGAAATAAGCGACTTTACCAGGGAAATGGCTTTCTTAAACATGGGAACTGCTTAAAATAATTCCTGTTAATGTATTATATATCCATTGTCTGCAAAATAGAGTTTAGTGTTCCTGAATACTGGCAGCTGCAGATTAAATTCGTAATTTTTATAACACACAACAGGGGAATGGCTTGGCCATCTAATTTAGAGTTAAATACTTTCTTTATCGATTGAAGGTTTATGTATCTCTTTTGTTTGATAAGGGTTATGCTTTTGTGTTCTTAGGACTTTCTGATTTTTCTCATGTACTATGATTTTTATGTAAATCTACTGAGAGTTTTAAAAAAGGATAAATCTTGCTAGGTGGATATTTCATAATAAATGGCTATACAGATTCATGTGCATAAATACAGGTTGCATTCTACAAGCATACGTATATTTTTGGCTGTTTCCGGAAAACCCCTCTCCCCAAGGAATGTCAAAGCGTGTGAAAAAAGGAATTTCTGCATCCCTGTGTGCTATTGGAGGAATCACTTTCCTTGCCCTCTGCTGAAGTGCTGACTTCCGTTATGAGTTCGAATTCACATTGCACATTTCACCAAAAGGTGAAAATATGTCCCACAAGTAATTAGGATGGGATGGACTCCATGTGTATCAAATTTCAATATTCCATTGGTTGTGTGAGTGCCTTTTCAGGCACAATCCTGTGTATGTTTAGACCAAAAAAAGTCCCACAACTCCCAGCATTCCCCAGCCAGCCGTACCGGCTGGGGAATGCTGGGAATTGTAGGACGCTTCCCCCTTTAAACATACATAGGATTGCACTGGAAATCTTTATACCATTGTTTTGAGCAAGTGTTCTCTTTTCTCCCTCTCACATACAGATGGGTATTTGGGCCTCAAACAGCGTAGCATCCTAGTGGAATCACAAACAGTGGCTGTGTTTGCGCAAAAGGATATGCCAGAATTGTGGAGAATTCTGGTTTATCATTCAGGACCTTCTGCATCCTTGCCTGATTGCTGCCACTTGTGTTCTCTCACCAGTTACCAGGGACTCACAAGGAAGAAAAGGTTTAGCTTAGCTTTGTGGAGCTAGTCTAAGGGTTGGGTGGGTTGGGGGGTGCGGTTGAGAAAAGAGGCAAGGATCAGAAGTCATTATGGTTTTGTTCAGACATAATGCTAAACTGCTGTATGCTTTAGTGTTACATTCACGAGCATTAAGCCTGTGCACTCCCCCATCCCTTCTCTGGTGTGGCTGCAAGGAGATCGGCCACTTTTGTTTTCAATTAACCTCAAGTTTTTCAATAAATCTGAACCCTAACCTAGCTAATCTTAACTATGGTTTATTGAAACAAGCCATCTTCATAAACCGTGGCTTTCAGCTGGTTTCTTTCAGTATTCCATAGGGAAGACTGACAACATCTTGTCTAGGTTTGGACATAACACTTCTCTGGCGGCCCCCACATTATGGAACTCCCTCCCTAGTGACCTTCGCCATGCCCCCTCCGTGATGAGCTTCCGCCGTGCATTAAAAACATGGCTGTTCAGGCGGGAATATGGGGTGGGTTAGGTTTTTAATAAGAATTTTTTATATTGTTTTAATTATTATATTTTATTGTGTTGTTTTACTGTATTTTAATTGTACATTGCCCAGGGTGGCCGGGTGACCGGCCAGATGGGCGATTAATAAATATAACAAATAAATAAACAAATAAACACTAAGCTGCAGTTAGTTAAATGAAAGTGAAGCCTTCTTCTCTCCATGCAGCCACACTGGAGGAGGAGGAGGAGGAGGAGGAGAGAAGGGGGCGCTGTGACGAGCCTGAGACTTTTCATGCAATGCTAAAGCATAGTGTTACGTCCGAACTCCGCGAGTGTCTGAATTGGCCCTAGGTATTCATTGGCTACTTTTCTACTTAAAGTGCCCACGGTAATGTATAGCATTAATATTGTGAGCAGCAACCAAAATTTAAACCAACACAAGGTAATACAGTGTGCCAGGTAGTAGGTGTGTGGCACCCCACCTGTGTTCACGTCCTTTTGGGTTTGCGTATTTTGTGGAGAACCACCGAGTCCAAAAATGAGATACTAGTTACACATTGAAGGCAGTACCTCTGGTCTTTCGCCAGCTTTCCAGTGTGGCACTGTTATTGTTTCATCACATGCAGTCATTCTAACAGGCCGAACTTGAATTGTGCTTTTGGTTTATATTTTAACATGAAAGTTTAGATGTTTAATCTCTTCCAATGCTTTCCTTGTTACCTGCACCAGCTCCTTTAACTCTACAAGGAAAAGAATAACCAAACCTTCCGTCTTGTGTAATTTTTGGTATGTTCTTGTGCAGACAATCTCCTCGTAACCTTGCTGCCCCCAAAACTGGGCCCCAGGGGGGGGGAACTGGAAGTTGTTTCCTCAGAGCTGTCAACTCTCGTGCTTTCAAAATGAGCCTAATGATGTTGGGCCCGATATGATTCTTTCACACTTGTCTGCTTCAATCTCATGCCACGAGACGAGCAAGAGCTGTGAGGAGGGGCGGCTGAAAGTCATGCCATGCTGGAAATCTGTAAAACATAATGCTTGGTGCAAAATAAATGTCATTTAAAAATGTGAGACGCCGGCATTTTTATGGCCTTCATCTAACGGGGAAGCTATTTTCCTTCTGTGTACATGCCTCCATGCATGCTTGTGTGTGTGCTTGCCTGTGTGTTATGCACCAGAATTCTTCTGCATATCACAGCATGGCTGCTTTAATAAGGCACTCTGGTCTTCCACTCCAACTTTCACTCCGATCCCTATTCCTTTCTTTCTGCTCTACACCAGCGCGTCTGCTCTCTCCCCCCCCCCAACCTTGTTCCTTTTTTGCCACGTTTTCCTTCATGACTTCAATCATGTTGCTCCTTTACGCATGAAACATGCTTCCCCTATCAATCTATCAAAACAGCCCTCTCTCGTTCCTCATTCAAGCCTCGGGTGAAAAATCAGTTTTTCCACCAAGCCGTTCCTAGACTGTCACACAGTAGTATTTCTTCTGGCCTATCTGTGTAACCCCGCGCTACCACATATGCTCAGTTTTAGTTGTAAGAGTCTGGTACATTTCTCCCCCCCCCCCCACCAGTTAAATTGTGCAGTTACTTTGCAGAGGGCCTAGTGCAGTGTTGAGGTATATCTTACCACCACCAGCACAGCAGTATGTTTGGCACTTTTCAGAGTACATGGGGAGAGGTCCCCTACATTGAGGAGCTTACAATCTAAAATTCGACCCAGGGGGAAACAAGAGAGGAAGGGGAGGGAAGTGGAAGGGTGTGTGCGTGCGTGCGTGTGTCTGGTAAATAGGGGAAGCATATGCAACTTGAATATACGGTACTCAGGCTTGCTTATAGGCTTAGCCTGCAGTAGGACATGGGAATCTATTCAAAATAGAAGTAATACATTGGAAGTTCATTGTGGGGCTTTTCTAGGACCTCTAGATAGGAGCCAGACTAGATGTCGGGCAATAGACCCAGACCTGGAAACCTGAGTTACTGCCAAACAGTTGCAAAATGCCAGGAAGAGACGGGCACAATTGGGGTGGGGGAAGTGGGTGGGAGCGGGAGCGGGTGCTTCCTCCTCCTCCTTTCCTCCTGCAGTCAGGGTTGGCATGGTATTTACAGGGGTGGTTCTCCCCAGGTTAAAAACCTGGGTTTCTTTACCAGTCCAGTAAAAAAAAAAATAGCTGTTTGCCTCATGAGAGAAACTAAATAGCCTCAGTTTAAGGCATTGACACTTTCTGTTCTCATACCGTTCTGTCAATCCATAGCATATTGCTGTCGATTACAGTTTGTTGAATTTTAGTTGGCTATTCAAATTGTGATTGTATAATATAGTAGATTTATAGATTAAAGTCAGGGTTGTGCGTGGCGCATAGAATCATAGAATCATAGAATCATAGAAAAGTAGAGTTGGAAGGGGCCTACAAGGCATCGAGTCCAACCCCCTGCTCAATGCAGGATCCAGGTCAAAGCATCTCTCTGACAGATGTCTGTCCAGCCGCACCTTGAAAAATGCCTCCAACCGGTGGGAGAGCCACCACACCTCCCCTAGGTAAGTTGATTCCATTGGGGGGGGTCTTATTGCTCTGACAGTCAGGAATTTTTCTTGATGTTTAGGTGGAATCTAGGTTCCTGTAACTTTAGCCCATTATTCCGTTGCCTGCAAACTGGATGAAGGAAGAATCTTTGCCCTCCTCTGTGTACATCCGCTTCATACTGGAAGAGTGCGGATCATATCTCCCACTCAGTCTCCGCTTTCTGAAGGCTAAACTGCATCAGTTCTTTCAGTCGCTCCCTCATAGGGCCTTTGTTTCCAGTCCTTTATCATCATGTTGCCCTCCTCTGAACCCTCTCCAGTTTGTCTATGTCATTGTTAAATAGTGGCCCAGAACTGGCACATGTAACTCAAATGAGCCTAACCCTTGCCGAGTAAGGGGAATTATCACTTCCCGCGAATTTTGGGAAGCTAACTTCTTTAATACAAGCCCCAAAATTGCTTTGCTTTTTGCAGCCATGTCCGCAATTGCGGGCTCATATTCCCAGTTTGTGATCTACCACAATTCCAATCTTCCTCTCACTTGTAGTATTGTGAGGCCAAGTGTCCCCCCTTCTGTAACTCTGCATTTTGTTTTCTCCTCTCCCATGTGCATCACAACACAAGCTTAGAGAAGCATTAATTGATGTAGTTTACATTCTGCAATTAATACCAGCCTGCCTGTAATATATTTTTGCTATATTGAAAAGATATGCTTATATATTTGACATAAGCAAAACTATAAACAGCTTGGCAGTTTATCTTTTACCTCTTGCTTTCCAAACTATATTTACAAGTAGTTTGTGGATCATAATGAGTCCTTCTTGCTTTTCTCTGCTCTTTCCCACTACCTTTTGCAAAATCTCTCCAGAACTGTCTTGGCTTGTTATTCATTTTTCACTTTGCCATATCTGTATCTAAGGGCCATTTCTTACAGGATGGCTGGCAATTATATGCTGATATCCAAGTATGTAAAGATCATGTACGCTCCATGAAATATGAATATTGCATATGGGGTTTTAATCGTTTAAAAGTTTTCCAGCAGGGAACCAATCCCTTTCCATTCACCGTTCACATACTTTAAAGAGAAGAATGGTGATTTGTACATGTGTGTGCCCTTCTTATCTGACGCAGTATGTCAGATATGTGTGTACTTTGGTATCAGGTGGCCATTTCGTATTTGGTTGTTGGAATGGCAGCCCTTTCCCTTAATAATAGTAATCTAGTTGTTCCCATTTTCAAAGTAAATACTGGAGGGGGGAAAACAGTAATTAATAGCGCCCTGTCTAAAACACGCAGCTCCCCCTCCCCCATCACCCCGAATGCAGCAAGTGTATGTTTAGAATCTTGACTATGGAAAACGGGCAGGCAGGCAGGCAAAAGGGTGGACCCAGTCTCGGCCAGGGTCCAAGCAACGGGTACACTTTAGCAGGTCCCAGCAAACCAAGAGGGTCCAGCCCAAGCTGCAGCCCTATTATTAAGAGGGCAGAGGGAAATGAGGATGATAAAGGGACTGGAAACAAGGCCCTATGAGGAGAGACTGAAAGAACTGGGCATGTTTAGCCTTCAGAAGAGGAGACTGAGGGGAGATATGATCGCACTCTTCCAGTATTTGAAGGGATGTCACACAGAGGAGGGCCAGGATCTCTTCTCGATCATCCCAGTTTGCAGGACACGGAAGTAATGGGCTCAAGTTACAGGAACCCAGATTCCACCTAAACATCAGGAAAAATTTCCTGACTGTCAGAGCAATAAGACAATGGAATCAACTACCTAGGGAGGTCATGGGCTCTCCCAGTCTGGAGGCATTCAAGGTGCGGCTGGACAGCCATCTGTCAGGGATGCTTTGACCTGGATTCCTGCATTGAGCAGGGGGTTGGACTCGATGGCCTTGTAGGCCCCTTCCAACTCTACTTTTCTATGATTCTATGAGGCTGAATTTTAGATCATGCTTGAAGATGTTTACGGAAGCTTATTTCCCTCTCTTCTTGTACCTATTGTCTAGATCGGGTAGGCAACGTGGTGTCCTCAGGCACCAATGTGCTCCCCCACCCCCCCGTATAGCTTTCTTGGCACCTGCCACCTCAGACCCCCACCTCTGTCTTGTACTCAGTCTTTTGGTCAGGTTACTTGTCCTTTGCCGCACCTCCCGTGCTAGTCATTTTGGTAGCCATTCCTGCTGGTGCCCAGGACAAATTGCCAAATGTGCCCATGTTCCCCCAAAGGTTGCCTACTCTTGGTCTAGATCTTGTGAGAGCCAATCAGAAGCGGTGTTAGAGCAGAACAAGCAACATTGCGATCAGTGGGTCCCTTCTCTAGAACAGAAAGGGTGTGCTTGCTAATTAATGCAGCTAAACGAGGACTTGCAGTTTGAGAGAGAGAGAGAGAGAGAGAGAGATATGTGCTTCCCTTATGTGACATGCTCTCTCAAGAACTATCAGTCCCAGAGTTCCTTGTGCGCGTAGGCAAGAGGGAGGTGCACTTAGTGTCAGCAACAAAGTGCCATAATAATCAGGGACGTTGATCCCAGTGGCAGTGGGAGCCAGCGCTCCTGGCAGGGTTAAGTTAACAGGCCCTGGATATATGTGAGTAATTGTCTAGTTCACAAACACACACACACACACACACACAAATCAAAACATTGACAGGATAATACCTTTGTTAGGACCAACCAACCAAAAAGTTACAAAAATAGCCAGGAAGGGCAATTTGTAGGACCCTTCTTCTCTTTGGATGTTATGTTTAAAAAAAAAAAAAAAAATAGGGAGGAAAAGGAGAAAGAAAAAAAGAAAAATTAGAAGAAAAATAGAAAAATATGGGTTTTAGGAGGGGGGCATGGTAGAAAAGCCTCAGTTTAGGGCCATGGTGTAATTTCAGAAATGTTGAAAATGTAATTTTAGAATTAAAATAAGAAACTTTTCTTCCATGGCTCATGCAATTTTATGTATGGGGGCTGGGGGGTCGTGTGGGAAGAGGCCTGTGTTACAAATTTGTATTGGGTTCAAACAGGGAGGATTCTCGGGCCCTGCTCTCTACTTCTTGAGATCTTTCACTGTCATTTTACGGTGCTTTGATGACAGCTGGGGTTCCCAAACTTGTGTCTACTCCCAAATGTCCAGTTCAGCCATAAGAGGGCAGGTGAGGAATTCCATGATCTGAATTGGCCTTTGACTGCTGTTAGTTGAGCCTAAATCCTGGTTTAGGCCCACTACTTCCTTCTAAAAATGAGAGGGACTTAAGTGCCTAACCTTAGATGGATTGTGCCCTGGTTTCTAGACCTCATGATTGCAGGTAGTCTAGAAAATATAATGGAAAAAGATAATATTGGAGGGGGGGGAGTTAAGAAATGAAAGGAAGAGCCCAATGCAGGGGTTTCCTCATTTTCTCACACAATATGCACAAATTCTATGCCAGTGTATCTTTTGAGAGTAATACATTGTGAATAAGAATACTATAGAATAAATACAAAATGTTCTGCAGCTACAGTTTGGAAGCTGACAAGTTCATTAAAATTATGGGTAACTTATGTGCACTCAAATGCACAGATTAATTAGCCCTCTAGCGTCCAATGATGCTCTCAGTGTTGAGCATCCCACGATCCCATTGATTACTTTTAAACTATAGTATTAGATCTTTGTTCATCCACTGTTAAATTTTTACTGTAAATGGTTAATGGATTGTAACTAATAAACGTTACTGCATTGATTCTTAGTACAGTGCAGTGGATGAGCTGTTAGACTGAGACTTCCAAGCCTGAGGGAGAAGTGAGCAATTGGCCAGTCTGCCCAGTCGAAAAAGGTTTGGTTAATTGACTGGTCAGATATTGTCAGATAATTATAAAATATTATTAGTCATTATCTCTTTTTTTTGTTCTAATAATAAGTTACTTTAATTATAAACTAATTCCATACTTATGCTAATTACAATAATAAATTTCATCCATTCATTATATTTATATCCCGCTTTTTTTCCTGCAAGGAACCCAAAGCAGCTTTAACTATTATTGTGAAACAATGAAATTTACTTTAATTTTTTTTAGTGAATTATCATAACTTATACTAATGTTAGGCAAGATTTCTCTAAATGTGAATAATCCACTCCTTGGCTTTCATCCTGGATTACCAAAGTCTGCTTATAGTTACACTGTTAAAAAAGAAAGAAAAGAAAAGAAAGAAATTTAAAACAGAAATGAAGCAAAGTAAGAGCAGCTACATTTAAAAACAACAACATGCTTTTTAAAGGTAAACGTGAGCAGCACCAGTGTTCTTCGCATTGTATAATATTTGACTGCAGTCTAATAATAGGTGCTTGGCTGGGATGTCACCCAGAGCCTGTGGTTTTGATCTTAGGGTGTTTTTCAGATAATGATGATAAAACCAGATATTTCCCTTAGCTCTATATTCATGCCAGCCCAAATCCAGTGTCAGTAGTATGATATTCTTTCCCTACACAATGGGTTGACTGGAATTGTCTTTAGTACAAGATGTATTAAGAAAAAGAGTGGTAGCCATATTCCTGTTTATCATTTGCTCAAATTCAGAGAAGTCTAGCGATGTAGAGAAGGGAGTACATACATTAAGTGCTTTTCTACACAAGGTTGTTAATCGGCTGTTAATCTGCAGTATCTACTTTTGGTTTCGTCGCAGAATTGAGATCCAAGCACTACAAGAGGAACGTTTCCTTTCCTGCTTTCCCACTACATAACCTCTAGGTGGCACTGTGGGATACCAGGATAGTGCAATTACACAAGAGGAAAAAGCAGTTTCTTTCACTTTCACGAAAAAATACCGCACTTTCCCTGATCTTAAAAAACCTCGCCCAGAGTGCTCTTTAGATACAGAAGTGAAACTAGAGGGTCACGGCGTCATCTGAAGAACCCGTAAGCAACTGTGAGTAGGGAATGACAAGCGCATGATAAATGTCTCATGTAGAAAAGCCCTAAGAAAAAGGTAAATAGAATATTTGGGGCACTACTGTTGGCTACATTTCCCCCCTCAAAGGGCTGTCTTAGTGCTCCCATGTGTAAATGTACATATCGATTGCCTGTGGGCCGCAAAGGGCCTCCAGGATTCCCACCCCAGCTGGTTGGTGCTGAAAACAGGTGTGGCGTGCTCCGGTCTCCGAACTCCTCAGCTCTTCCGAGTGCCAGTCAGCTGAGGTGCAGGGGGAGGTTGGGATCACTATGATACTGTCATGTGTCCCTCCCCCCCTGCCCTTGGTTACCCAGCTGATTGGCCCTGGAAACACTGATTCCCTGTCTGTGTATGACTGAGTGGGGGAAGGGGGGTGCTTGTGAGAGAAGGGGTGAGCCCAAACCACGCCCACCACCAGCATGTGGCCCTAGGGGCAAAAAGGTTGCCCATCTTTGTTTTCAGGGTATAATGGAAGAATGCTCACTCTTCAAATACGAAATCGTTGTGAAATGGGGCAGATGTGGTGATACAGGTACTATCCAGTAGGGAGCTATAACACGTGAACATCCATAGTTCGTGCAGCCACCGTAGCTGTGGTGAGTGTGCTAGCTAGGGTGGAATTTATGTTTTTCCAACAACAACAATATTGCAGTTTTAATGCTGGGAAAATGCCATATGCCCACAACACAAACATTTAGACAAATGTCTAAAGCAGTGTTCTCCAACCTTGGGTCCCCAGATGTTTTTGGCCTACAACTCCCAGCATGCCCCAACCAGCATATACGGTTGGAGAACACTGGTCTAATGAGAGCCAGTGTGGCGTAGTGGTGAGAGTGCTGGACTGGGACTCGGGAGATCCAGGTTCTAGTCCCTGCTTGGCCATGAAACTCACTGGGTGCCTTTGGGCCAGTCACTGACTCTCAGCCTAACCTACCTCACAGGGTTGTTGTGAGGATAAAATGGCAAGGAGGATGAGGATTATGTAAGCCGCCTTGGGTTCCTTTCAGGAAAAAAGGCGGGGTATAAATATAATAAATAAATAAATAAATAAATAAATAAATGGGGCTTTGCATATTATGAAGAAGCACTGCCAGAGAAGTCAAAAGTGACGCATGCATTTCCTCCCTCAAATCTTTCTGGTATAATGTGCAAAATGTCCCCTTTGCCTTGGTGGAGAACTATCCCTGCTTCTGCAGTGCATGCAACTCTACACAGGGAAAGAGGTACAACTCTCTCCCTTTGCACAGACGGAGGGACGATGCACAAGTCACTTGTGCTTTTTATGCCAGGACTCCTTTGTAATGTGTGAATCTGCTCAGGATACCGTGCAGCTAACGAAGAAACCACTGCAGATTTATTGAGTTGAGGGAAGGAAAGAATAAACTGGAAAGACCCTTTAATGAACCATGGATTCATTACTGGAAATATCTCTTTCCCCACCAGTATAATGGAGAGTACCAGCCTACATTGTAACAATTGTTGCAAGGATGCGTGTTTAAAGAATGGTAAAGCCTTTCATATACTGAAAATTGCTGAGTTTGCTTGTTTTTAAATGTTGCCAAGAATTGCCCAATCTGACCTCCTTTTCACACATGTATAGCTAATATTGTATATTCCACACATGTATACCTAATATTATGTATGTATGTATGTATGTTGTATACCTAATATTGCTTCAAGGCTGCATGTGCTGAAAACCTGGGTGCTTTCTCCACCCCTTGCTTTGCACCAGCATGTAAATACTGTACATTTATCCGAGGGCTGGGGCGACATTTATTCAGACAATCCTGGTGTCCTGTCCCAATCACTCAGATGTGTCATTGCTTTTAATATGTTTGGAGGAGTGTAGTGTTAATATTATTCAGAAATTTGCCATGTTTTTAAATGTAAATATATAATGTAAGACCAAAGATGCTTGCAAACATGTGTGTTATACAGAAGGAGTAGTAAGAAAATTGTATGTTTTTGGCCATAATCCATAACAAAACCAAAATATCAATACAAAATAAAATCCAAACATGTGTATCCTACAAGTACATTTATCAGAGAGCCAGGAATGGCTGAAGCAGCGGCAAACCTGAGTTTTCTCTGTGTAATGTGTGAAGCCACTCTGAGAACCTGGGCTTTACCAACAACACACGGTAAGCCTATGAGTGGGAGATGGGACTGAATATAAAAGAAACAGGACGTACACAAACCTGAGTGAACATGTTCTTTTTAAAAAAAAATCAAATAAAACTCATCCTTTCTCCCAAGCCATTTGAATCCACATACACCTTTTAAATCCTTGCAGATACATAATGCAGCTGAAAACACACTAAGTACTTAGACGTTCTTAGTGGATGTTTTGCCAGCAAGCGCTGACGTCAAAGCTTTGTATGGTGGAAAAGCAAATTGAAGCAGCCTTTTGTGAATAATTTGAAAAGGTGCTGCTGCTAGCCAGCTTCCCAGTAAATCCCAGCACCTTCCTAATGGTCAAATGGCTGTTTACTGTGTGTGCTTCTCTACCCCTCACTCGCCATTGCTATGCAGCAAGTTAGAGCTGTCACTCACTCACACACACACACACACACACACACACTCCTACCTGCATCCTTTTATTTTAAAGCCTTCCTTATTGGATTTTTGAGCTTTCTGTAGTTTTTTGTTTATTTTTGTTTTTTTAGCCCAAATGACCAGCATTTTAAAAAATAACATTCTCTGGCTGCAGATCTAAAGGCTGAGGAGGTAGCAAGTCTGAATGTCACTCTTGAAAAGTGGGCAGCTTTAGAACAACAGGTGTAGAAATCAAGCCAGTACGTGATTTAAATGTGCTCTCTCAGTAAGGCCTGTCAAGGGACTAAGTGGCTTTCACTTAAACAAGTTCCTGAGGGGTCAGAAAATATATGCTGGGAGAGAAGAAAGCATGTCCTTAGAAATGGCATTAAAATGTTATTTTTGTCTGGGTTGGGATGATGTAGAGCCATGAAAATCCAGTAGGAATAAAACCATACATCCTTCTGAACTCTGTGATAAAGATGACATGTTTCTTAGCTACAATCAGGGCCAGCAAATCCTTACGTTGGATGCAGGCCAAAGCATTTTATTGTATTTAGCAGGGGGCGGGGGCTACCTCTGATATGTTATATTACAGTACGTTGCTTGGCCGCTGTGCCCATTCTGTTAAAATAAACAATTACACCTTAAAAGAAGCTTCACTGTAGGAATGCTTTCAGGGCCGGTGCTACCATTAGGCCAACTAGGCAGCTGCCTAGGGCGCAGGGCTAAAGGGGGCGCCAGAAACGCCTTGAAAAAAAATACAGCGTTCTCACGTGGGAAGGGGGGGCGCTAAATATCTGATCTTGCCTAGGGCACCAAACTGCCTTGCTCCGGTCCTGAATGCTTTATATGTGTGTTATACACATTATACACACACACACACAGTGCAGAGGTTAGTAGAAGGTCTGTCTGCTCTTTTGAATAAGGTCTTCTTCTTTTTTTTATCTTGCCAATCCTTTTGCATTTATGTATGACTTCAGATTGTCCAAAGTACTTCACCGACTCTCATGCCTCCCTTGGAGGGATTCTCATCAGAGGATGAGGTGGAGCTCCCTCAACTGAACACCCCGAAGGAGCAAACTGTTTTCAGGGGGGATCAGGGGGATCCAGTGATGCCAAGGCATCCCCCGCCTCTGATTCAGAGATGGAAACCAGGCTACCTCCTAGTCCAAGGGGATACAAGCGTCTGAGGGCGCAGGCTCAATTGGCTGCCAGGCAAAGAAGTGCCCACCTAAAAAGCAGAACTCCTTGTGAGTATAAAGGGCTACTCATGTGTAAGGCTGTCCTCATGAGTAAGAACTTTCCAAGGCATCTCTGATTACCGGGTGACCGGCCAGATGGGCGATTAACAAATATAATAAAATAAATAAATAAATCTGCTGCTCAGCCTTGGGCGGGGCTCTAAGAGCTCTGGCTCAAAAGATGGTTGCTGGAACAACATCTGTGCTCCAGCTCCCAGACTTCTGATCTAGTATTCCCTCGTTGCCTAGATCCCCCTTGCATCTTGTGTGTCCTGACCCCTGGATCTTCTTCAGGCCTCACCTTTGAGAAGCACCCAAGCCAGGGCTGACCCCGCTGCTGGTTCCTTGCTCCACAACCCCGGTGTACTGTATCCCCGCAGGGGGGACACACACAACCTTCCTGGAATCCTTGCAGCAACACTTTAAGGGAGGTCAGTATTACTGTCGCCACATCAGATGCCTTACGGCGAGTAAGACCTCTGGTCCGTCTACCCCAGGGTTGCCTACACCAGTGTTCTCCAACCTTGGGTCCCCAGATGTTTTTGGCCTACAACTCCCAGCATGCCCCAGCCAGCTATGCTGGCTGGGGCATGCTGGGAGTTGTAGGCCAAAAACATCTGGGGACCCAAGGTTGGAGAACACTGGCCTACACTGAGTCCCAGGAGAGCAGCAGCTTCCTGCTGCCGCCAGCCAGCCAGCCGGGGCCAAACTTAACATTCTGCTAACCTCACATAGCAGAGCTATTCATAATTGGCTTCCTTACTTTAGTGTAAGCGTGTGGGGCCTGATTTGGGTCGGGACCATGATGATTGGGGAGGGGGGGGGGTTAAGCTTCCCCCCTCCCATTTCTATCCTGTAATTCCACCCCACTCCTTACCTGGAGGTGGGGGGGTTTGAAAAAAGAAAACAAAGGTCTCAGTTGCATTCCTTTTTTCTTTTTTTCAACCCCTCCTCGGTGGTGTGTGTGTGTGTGTGTGTGTGTGCGTGAGTGTGAATTTCAGCACAAAAAATGGGACCTGGAAGCTTAAATCCCCCACTCCCTCATTGCCATGGCCCTGATCCAAATTGGGCCTGCGTGTGCTTACACTAAAGTAAGGAAGCCAGTCACGCATGGCTCTGCTGTGTGCGATTAACAGAACGTTTGGCCTGGCCCTCAGACAGGGCTCTCTCCCAGTCTTACATGGAAATGCCAAGCACTGAAGCCGGGACCGTCTGTGCGCAAGCCCCCATGTGCTCCACTGCTGAGCCACAACCTTTTCCTGAAACAAGGGTGGGGCAACAACAACTCCCGTCATCCATCCCCTTTGGCTGTGCTGGCGAGGGCACGCTGAGAGGTGGCATAAAAATCATTTAAACAAACACAAACAAGGAAGCAAACCTCTCTGCCTTTCAGGAGGGAATACTTGAAGTTATACCTCTGGTATTAAATGGGGTGGTCCCTGACCATTGCTGGTATACGAAAAAAAAGGCTACGGCATTGGAAAAGCTCCACTACAGAACACGGTCGCCGCAATGTCTCCCGAGGCCCTTTGCACATGCTCCCACCCCAGGGTGAGGCCTGCTTCTGTGCAGTGCGGCATGGTATCGTGTCACTGTCTGAAAGCAGAAATCGTGGGTCCCGGGCTGATCCCTTCTGCCCTTCCCACTCAGTCCTTGCTCTCCCCCGCCCCCGCTAGGTGGTGCTTTGGTGGGGAACCCCACCCCTCGCCCCACATGACTTCCACTCCCAGGCCGTGTGGGGTTGCACTGCACAGGGGAGCCTAACAATCTATGATGTTTGGTCATAAGCATTTCTGATAGGAGTGCACCCCACAAGGGCGTACGCAACACCCGCAGCTTGTATCTGAACCCCCTGATTACTTGACTGCCAAGTCCTATATTCCTCTACCATCAGTTGTATTAGCTATATGAGAAGGCCCTGTATTTGTTTATTGGCAATATTTCTGTGCTGCTTCTCATTTTCACAAATCCCGAAGCGGTTTCCAGAAGAATACAATACAATAAATAGTACCATAGACTGATTCAAAAACAGCTCATGGCTGAGGGGAAAGCAAAAGTGATTTTTTTTTTTTTAAAGTAAAGAGATAAGTTTTCAATAAATGCCTAAAATACGCCACTGTTGAGGCCTAGTGTACCTTGGCGGGGAGATCATTCCACCGGGTGGGGGGGGGGCACTGCCGAGAAGGCCCGTCTCTGTTTAGCAGCCAAACGGAAATCCATAGGCTTTAATGCAAAATGCAACCTGTTACATTTCTTTGAGTAAGAAAACGTATTAAACTTCCACTGCTTTTCTTAGAAAAAGTGTAATGTAATTATATTAAAAAGAAACCAATTTAGATCTAAAACAGCGTAGTGATGTTGGTCCTTTGGGAAGGGTGGGGGGGCACTAATGGGAACAAAAGGCAATCTTGTTTTGTTTTGTTAGGACCAACCATGTGAACTTTTAAGCATAACAGAACTCATCCTCAGGGAAGATGTTAAAACAAAAAGAAAAAAAGGGCTAGGGAGAAAAAGATGTTTCGAAGGGCATTTTTCTGAGCCCAAATTATTCATATACCCATTCATTCTTATCTCTCATTTAAGTCCAGACATAAAATATTGAAAAAGACAGTTCACACAACATGACAGCCCATTGCAGGTAAATTTACCTGTCAGGGCCGTTGCGTTGTGATGGGTGCGCGGGCGTGGCTTGCTTGTTGTATCATGCAAACCCAGGCAGCAGAGGTTGTTTGAGGGTTAAACAACCCTCAAATCATCCACGGCTTGTTTTAGGATCATTTGAGGCTTGTCTAACCCTCAGACTACCCTTGCTTCCTGGGTTCACACAACACAACAAGGCATGGTCCGTGGGTGCAAGGCAAACGTGGCTTCTGTGGGCACACGGCACAACGCAACAGCCCCCATGGGTAAATGAACCCACCATGGGCTGTTGTGTCGTGCGAATCAGGGAGTAGAAGGCTTGTTGCCACCTTTAAATGTTATTCTGATACACTTTTCTTCTTCTGTGCAGTAGGTCATCTGTTTTTATAAATCCCTAACAAGTCTACTTCTTTGTAAGCAAACAAACAAAAAACCTCAGATGTGTTCTTTTTTCCCTCCATAATTTTCAGCTTTGCCTTTTGGTTCTGTAATGTTCTTTCTCCCTGTGTTTTCCTCATACAATGAGCAATGAAAATCAATGAACCCAACTGCATTTTTTTGTTTATGGCCGTTAAGACACAGTGAGAGAAACATCAGAGACGCCCTGAGCTTGCAGATATTACAGATTTTTGAGAAGAAGAAGAAGAAGAGAGAACTAATAGTGTTTAGCACTTATATAGCAGCTTTCACTGTGAATTTCAAATTGCTTTACAGATGTGAATGAATTTAGCCTCCCCAAAAACCCCTATTATTATCATCACCGTTTTGCAGATGGAGAGAGGCAGAGAAGTTAAAGGTTAAATTTTCAGCCCTAGTTGAGCCAACAACAACAACAAAAAAAACCTGTTCTATGTTCAGAAACACTTTCATAATAGGTGTAGACAGACCTAGCATTTTTGATAGCAGTGGCAAATGGCCAACATACCCCTGTCATCAGTCCTTCCCACACCATACACCCAAATTCCCTGGAGCAGGTTTGCAACTGTATGTTTACTTCTTACTGGGAGGAGGGGCACAAGGAGAAGGATGGACACTTTTTAAAAGGTGAACATTCATGTGCCACTTGCAGCAGCAGCAGCAAGAATGGCAAAAGCAGCTAAGGGAGCTGTCACAAAAGGGGGGGGCTGGACGCCCCGCAATGGGCATTCTCGATACAGGCACCCCGATTCTGGAACTCCCTCCCCCCTCATACATGGTTGACACTGAGTCTTTCGAGCTTTCAGCATCAACTAAACATCGATTAGTTCATCTAGGCTTTTGATGGGATCTGTGAATCCATCTTACGTTAACCACATAACATGCATCTGAACCGTATCTTTTTCTTTGCTTTAGAGTAACTGATTTGGGTTGGGAGCAGCTTGCATCAAGAGGGGAGGCTTACACCCCACCCCACCCCTGACCGTTTGCTTCTCAAAATGTTGCCTCCCGTGTGGGGAGTAAAAAAAAGGAAAAAGTCTCTGTTGGAGTCAAACAGATAAGGCTCAGCTACACGCTATGCAATTAACACAGTGTTCTCCAACCTTGGGTCCCCAGATGTTTTTGGCCTACAACTCCCAGCATGACCGGCAAAGGATGCTGTAACCAGTGGCTATCTTTCTCCCTGCATTGACTGTTTATCTGTTTGCCTATCTTCCCTTTTAGTGGCCAATTGTTACTAGAGCACTGTTCTCCAACCTTGGGTCCCCAGATGTGTTTGGCCTACAATTTCCAGCTACGCTGGCTGGGGCATGCTGGGAGTTGTAGGCCAAAAACATCTGGGGACCCAAGGTTGGAGAACACTGAATTAACATAACATCACATAACATGTATGCCAGGGGTGGAGAAAGTGGAACGGGAGACATTTTTCTCCCTCTCTCATAATACTAGGACCCAACGGGGTCATCCGATGAAGCTGGTTGGTGGGAGATTCAGGACAGATAAAAGGAAGCCCTTCTTCTCACAGGGCATAGTGAAACTTATCAAATTCAGTTCCACAAGATGTAGTGATGGCCACCAATTTGGAGGGCTTTAAAAGGGGATTGGACAGATTCATGGTCATGGAGGAGAAGGCTATCAATAGCCAGTTGCTGGGGAACATGGGCGGGAGGGTGCTGTTGTCCCACTTGTGGGTTTCCCGTGGGCAGCTGGTCGGCCGCTGCGTGAACAGAACGCTGGGCTAGATGGACCCTCGGACCCTTGGTCTGATTCAGGACGGCTCTTCTTATGTTCTTCTGTAGTTTGACGTTGTGTTGCTGCGTCTTGTAATCCGCTACTTATTTGTGTTTCTGTTCTCCCCTGTGTTATTGTTTTACGGGCTGGTATTTGTATGATTTTATTGTGCTTTACTAGTTTTGTATTCCGCTTTCGGGATTATTTTATACGGTTATAATAAAGAAGTAAATGCAGGGTGTATTACGTGTCTCTAAGTATGTAACGACACTGGGCTACAGTGCAGGCTTGTCATACGCCGTTCTGTCTCCACGTCGGCTTCACCCCCCACTTCCTGGCAACTTGCAACATGGGCATAATTGCAGGGACTGCTTGGGAGCTGTTTATGAGCCACTGTCTTTCAGCCACTGCACCCATGGGGGGGGGGATAATAACTATAGACTAGCCTTCCCCAACCTGGTGCCCTCCATCCCAGGGGGATGATGGGAGTTGTAGTCAGTACTTCTGGAGGGCATCAGGTTGGGGAAGGCTGCTATACACTGTACAGTCATGCCTTGGATCGAGAGCATGATTCGTTCCGGAAACGTGCTTGTAATCCAAAACACTCTTATATCAAAACGAAATCCCCCCCCAAAAAAATTGTACAGAGATTTTTAATTTAAGCCGTACTACAGTACTTGTATTGCAAGACGATGCTTGTATATCAAGTCAAAAATAAATAAATAAATATTTAAAAATTTGCTTGTCTTGCAAAACACTCTCAAACCAAGTTACTTGCAATCCAAGGTATTACTGTACTTGTATTTATTTATTGATTGATTTAATACATTTTTATACCACCCAATAGCCAAAGCTTTCTGGGCGGTTTACAACAGTTAAAACCATAAAATGCAATATAATATAAATATAAGCTTTAAAACCACAGATTAAAGAGCATACAGCTAGGCTAGCAGCAGCAGTTCAAATTACAATAAACGGAGTTAAAAACAACTACAAGGTTAAAATGATTAAAATGCCTGGGAGGATAGAAAGGTCTTTACCTGGCGCAGAAAAGAGTACAATGTAGGCACCAGGCGAGCCTCTTTGAGGAGCTCATTCCATAACCGGGGTGCCACAGCAGAAAAGGCCCTCCTCCTGGTAGCCACCTGCCTCACTTCCTTTGGCAGGGGCTCTCGGAGAAGGCATTTCTTGCACATTTTTAGTTGTTGCAAATGTATTTGCATTTCTTGCACACTTTTAGTTGTTAAATTCCAACCCACAGTTTCACATGGGGGAGCCCATGCTTCTGTCTTTGTGTCTATGTGTGCATGGGGCGAGTGGTGGTGGTGGTGGTGGTGGCTGGAAGTGGGTGTTGGGGAAGCAGGTGGAAAGAACACACTGCTGACCATCACAGCTATAGGAAAGTCTTGGATTTCTCCCTGGTTTCTGGTGGATAGCTGTGGGGTGGAGGCTGTGAGTGTCTAGTCTCCAGAAGAGAGAATTGCCAGTCTAGCTTTTTTTAAAAGATGGTGGCTGCACTCCCCTCTGGTCCCGGTCCCGGTCCCAGGGATTCGAGCCTCCTGCTCTCCAGCGTGCTAACATGCTAGGATCATAGGAAGCTGACTTATTATGACCCAGTTTGTACGGTCACTGCTGCCCACCATGGCTTGTTCACGGCATGGTGAGCCCCACAGTGCATGGCAACTGGTTTTTGAATATTCAAGCCGTTTTCACCCAAACCCAGGGACTCTGGGTTGTGCAAGTGTTAAGCAACCCTCGCATAACCCATGGCCTATTGTTGGGTTATGTCAGTGTTTCTCAACCTTGGGTCCCCAGATGTTTTTGGCCTACAACTCCCAGCATGCCCCAGCCAGCATAGCTCCCGTTCCACTTTCTCCACCCCTGGCATACATGTTATGTGATGTTATGTTAATTCAGTGTTCTCCAACCTTGGGTCCCCAGATGTTTTTGGCCTACAACTCCCAGCAGAGCTGGCTGGGGCATGCTGGGAGTTGTAGGCCAAAAACATCTGGGGACCCAAGGTTGGAGAACAGTGCTCTAGTGACAATTGGCCACTAAAAGGGAAGATAGGCAAACAGATAAACAGTCAATGCAGGGAGAAAGATAGCCACTAGTTACAGCATCCTTTGCCGGTCATGCTGGGAGTTGTAGGCCAAAAACATCTGGGGACCCAAGGTTGAGAAACACTGGGTTATGTGATGGTTGTTTTACCCTCGAGTAACCCGCAGTCTCCAGGTTCAGACGATAGGACAAGCCACGGGCATGGCTTGAATATTCAAAATGGCTGCCGGCACATACCACAGCCCGCCGTGGCTTAAATCTGCCACAGTGGGCTGTTTGATTGTGCACACCGGCTCACTGAGTCAGACCCTCGACCCGTCTAGTTGAGTAGCTCTCCGGGGTTTCAGGCAGGAGTTTTTCCTGCCCTATCTGGAGATGCCGGGGGTTGAACCTGGGACCTTCTGCGTGCAAGACATGTGCCCTTCCAGGTTGCTTATATAGTCCCACATCACCACAGTATACCGGACTGAATCCTAGGGATCCCGTGATGGTCTCCAGAAGATGCAACCCCTCCTTCTGTACCATGAGGTTACAGGTAAGGAAGGGGTCTTGGACAACTTGGAGACATGAGTTATCTGAGCCTGAGGGCAGGGGTGGGCAGCTTGTAGCCCCCCCCCCAGATGTTTTGGCCTACAACTCTCATCAGCCCTAGCCAGCATAGTCGATGGTGATGGGTGATGGGAGTTGTAGGCCATAACATCTGGAGGGCCACAAGTTGCCCACCCCTGCGTTGGGGGGCGGGGAGTGGAATCCTATTCTTTGGGGTGATTTGCAGAGTGCCCTTCCTCAGACTGGACCACTGATGGAGGCGGGATCTGACGCCTGATTTCTCCTCCTTGCTTCAGGAACTGCCTGGCTTGCCTCACTTCATCGCTAGACTGAGATCCAGTTCGTGCAATCTGCAAAGTTTCATTATGCAAAGTTTATGCAAAGCAGAGTGCTTAAGCTTTTCTGTGAAGTGTGTGTTCGTCACTTCAGTATGTGTGGGTGAGTGTGTGACTCCATCTAGGAAACAGCATGTCAGGTTGAAGAGTTCTTCCCGGCCATGTCCCTGCAGTGTTCGTTTTCTATGTACAAGAAGTTGTGCCCCCCCCCCAATGCGGGACCATTCACACTTGCAAACCTCTGCTTTGAAGTAGTACATTCCAGGAAAAAGCTCTACTCCCCAGTTCTACCAGTTTGTAAACTACCCCCCTCGGAGCACTACTTAAGTGTTGCCAGATGAAGGCAGTTCTCCGCAACGTGCAAAGAGGTACTTGCTCAGGCTGCAGATGTTTCTGGCTGAGATCTGGGCACTCCCCAGATATACACAGCAGTGGTAGGTAGCATCTGTGATTTCTGCACCCGAAGTAGATGGATGCCTGATTTTTTTGCTGGTTGTGATAACATGACCTGAGGGGACCTGGTGGTTCCCGTGGCAACTGCTTGCACTTCATAGGAAAGCCGCCTGACAGTCAGAAAAACTATCGCCGTGGACTATTTTTACTCCTCGAAGTGCTAGAAGACATAATGACAGTTTAGGGCTGACCTGTGGATCTGAGTCTGGTTCCTGTAGTGCAGGCAGAACCATCAAGTGATGCAGTAAGACAATGTATTTTTAATACTTCCCCTGTAGCTGCAGAGCTGCCTTCCCTAGTCTGGGGCCCTCCCGATGTGTTGGACTACAACTCCCAGAATCCCCCAGCCAGGTTTGGGGAGGCTGCTGTAGAGGGTGTTTGTCTTTTTCCCCTCCCCTCCCAAAGGATCAGGATTAAGTCCTACTTACCTTTTGCTTTCTCTTATGCCTGCTGATTCTATGGATATTATGCAGGTAAAACGAATGAGGGTGCCTGGAGCATTTGTATAGGGGCGATCGAAAAGGCAAGCACCCCTGCTCCTCTCGCCTAGACTACTGTAATGCGCTCTACGTGGGGTTACCCTTGAAGACGGTCCGGAAGCTTCAGCTGGTACAGAACGCGGCGGCTCGCCTGATTAAGGGCAGCCGCCGGCGTGATCACATCACGCCAGTGCTTAATGAGTTGCACTGGCTACCAGTTGCTTGCCGAGCCGAATTCAAGGTGTTGGTTTTGACCTTTAAAACCCTACACGGCTCCGGCCCAGCTTATCTCAAGGAGCGCCTCCAGCAACATCAAGTAGGCCGCTCAACAAGGTCTGCCACGGACGGCCTTCTCCTTATCCCATCAGCCAGAGCAGCCAGGCTGGTGGGGACTAGGAAGAGGGCCTTCTCTGTGGCGGCCCCCACATTATGGAACTCCCTCCCTAGTGACCTTCGCCATGCCCCCTCTGTGATGAGCTTCCGCCGTGCATTAAAAACATGGCTGTTCAGGCAGGAATATGGGGTGGGTTAGGTTTTTAATGAGAATTTTTTATATTGTTTTAATTGTTATATTTTATTGTGTTGTTGCTGTATTTTAATTGTACATCGCCCAGGGTGGCCGGGTGACCGGCCAGATGGGCGATTGATAAATATAATAAATAAATAAAATAAAATAAAATTGAACGCCTGCTTGCAAGATCAAGGTGAGCAGGGTCATGTTTGCAGTGCGCTGTGCGCAGAACAAGCAGGGCCTGGTTTTGCCCCAGTTCCGCCAGTGCCTGCCACCACTGCTTCCTCCCCCTTCTTCTGCCACAGGGGCCCAGTTACTTACTGTGATGTGGGACTATAGGCAACCTGGAAGGGCACATAGGAAGGAGGCCAGTCACGGTGGGCACTGCAGAGGCTCTGGAAGACCGTGATCCCAAGGCGGTGATGGCCCCGGGGCCACCAGTTCTATTGCTGGCCCAGAAACAGGCTCTGTCAGGGGTCCTAAAGCACTTGCTGCCATCCCGGCTGCCGCCTTCTCCTGGCCACCAGGTGAGTTCCTTTGATTGGGGAAGGGAGAGGTGGCAGCAGCAGCAGCAGGCGCTGGGGCGCCCGTGACCCTTTTCCGTGCAGCTGAAGTGCTTTTCGGGTTGAATTTCCGGATGCTCCTGAAGTAGGAGCCTTTAAACCAGTGTTTCTCAACCTTGGGTCCCCAGATGTTTTTGGCCTACAACTCCCAGCATGCCCCAGCCAGCATAGCTGGCTGGGGCATGCTGGGAGTTGTAGGCCAAAAACATCTGGGGACCCAAGGTTGAGAAACACTGCTTTAAACCAAGGCTTGAAAGCTAAATTTTGGCCTTTTTAGGCCACTGAAGCAGTTTGCTGCCAAACTTTGGCGGCAAAGTGGTGACTATTTTGCTGCTGTTACCATAGCAGCAAATTCAGCAGTGACGGGGGGGGGGGAGGAGTGGGGGCTGCACTTAAGTCTGAGGGGACTGCATGCCGCCTGTGGGCTGCATGTTGCCACCCCCTCTTGCGGTCTCGCTGTATCAACCCCACTCGAAGCCAGTTCCATTCGCTAGTGGATAATAATTGCACAGGCTGTCAGTCAGCCCAGTCGCAGAACTCCTTCCTCTCCTGGTTTCTTAATTGGGTAGACATTGCAAGACTTATCACCTTTAGCCTCGTCATCCTTGCAGTGCTCCTGATTCACAGCATCCATATGTGACTACGGTGAATCCTGGTTAAATATACTAGTGTTGTCTGGTGGTTGCAGATCACTCTTCTTGTAGCTTGGTGGGCTTCTATCTTGTGGAGTAGAAGGAACACAGTAGGTGTGCAAAAGGAGCCAGTGAGTGGGTCCACACACACATCACGCTAAGCCACCCTGCAAATAAGCCACGCAGTGTGGGTTCGTTCGTGGAACAACCCACAGTGCTCCTGACAGACAAGTAGGCTCATTGCGGCTTGTTCTCTCCTCCTTCCGCTTCAGTACTCCAGCCGGTATCCCAGTGTCTTTCAAGGCAGTACTCATCTTCTCTCCCAGTCCCCACTCTAATCGCTACCTGTTTTCGTTTGCTGCTTTAAAATTTTTTTTGGGGGGGAGCCTCAAAAATGCACAATTATTTTTATTTTTTCGACTCCAGAAAATTGCACTAATGTATTCGTAATATTTTTTATATTTATAATTTTTCTCAGTCTTTCACGAGCACACAAGTGCACTCTTATGGCTGTCTAAATATGTGTTGTCTTTCCTATTCAATTTCCTTGTATGTTTCAGCTGTTAAGGGGAGAAGCCAAGTGGAGTAGGTAACATACATGGAAACTGACAAGGTGGGACACTCAGTTGCCAGGGACCAGTTGCTGAGTTGTCAATTGAAAAGCGCCAAAAGGGGGGTGGAAACAGCAAATTTATTTATTTATTTATTTGTTGTATTTATGAATCGCCCCTCTGGCTGGCAAACCAGCCACTCTGGGCGATGTACAACATGATAAAAATATAAAATACAGTTAAAACAGTATAAAATTTTAAAATCTTAACCCACCCCATATTCCCGCCTGAAAAGCCACGTTTTTAGTGAGCGGCGGAAGCTCAGCAGAGAGGGGGCATGGCGGAGGTCACTCGGGAGAGAGTTCCACAGTATGGGGGCCGCCACAGAAAAGGCCCTCTTCCTAGTCCCCACCAGTCTAGCTGCTCTGGCTGAAGGGACAAGGAGAAGGCTGTCTGTGGCAGATCTTGTTGAGCGGCCTACTTGATGTTGCTGGAGACGCTCCTTGAGATAAACTGGACCAGACTCGTATAGGGTTTTAAAGGTCAGAACCAACACCTTGAATTCGGCTCGGCAAGCAACTGGTGGCCAGTGCAGCTCCTTGAGCACTGGAGTGATGTGATCCCACCAGCAGCTGCCTTTAACCAGGTGAGCCGCCACGTTCTGTACCAGCTGTAGCTTCCGAACTGTCTTCAAGGGTAACCACACGAGAGCGCATTACAGTAGTCTAGGCGAGAGGAGACCAAGGCATGAACCACTGATGGGAGCAGAAGATTAGGAAGGTAGGGGCGCAGCTGTCGTATAAGATAGAGTTGATACAGCACCGCCCGGCTCACAGCTGCCACCTGAGCCTCCATGGACAGCTGGGAGTCTAGAATGACCCCCAAGCTACAGACCTGGTCCTTCAGGGGTAGATGTACCCCATTCAGCACCAGGTCAACATCCCCTAACCTTCCCTTGTCTCCCACCAGAAGTACTGTCGGGGTTCAGTTTCAGCATGTTCCTTCCCATCCAGCCACCCACTGCCTCCAGGCACTTGGACAGGGTTTCAACAACCAACCTTGGTGAGGACTTGAAAGAGAGGTAGAGCTGCGTGTCATCCGCATACTGATGACAGCACACCCCAAACCTCCTGATGATAGCTCCCAGCGGCTTTAGGTAGATGTTAAATAACATCGGGGAGAGGATGGAACCCTGCAGGCACCCCACAAGTGAGCGGCTGAGGGTCCGAAGCCTCCTCCCCAAGAACTAACTTCTGGTACCTTCCAGAGAGGAAGGACCGGAACCACTGCAATACAGTGCCTCCCATGCCCAACCCCTCCAGGCGGTCCAGGAGGATACCGTGGTCAACAGTATCAAAAGCCGCTGAGAGATCGAGGAGGACTAGAAAGGAGCATTCGCCCCTATCCAAAGCCCTCCTAATATCATCCACCAAGGCTGCCAAGGCCGTCTCCGTCCCATGTCCAGGCCTGAAGCCCGACTGGCATAGATCTAAGTAATCGGCTTCATCCAAGTGTGCCTTCAACTGAGCCCCCACCACTCGCTCAGTCACCTTACCCAGAAATCGCAAATTGGAGACTGGGCGAAAGTTGTTTAGATCTTGGGGATCCAAGGAGGGTTTCTTTAGAAGCGGTCTTATTACTGCTTCCTCGAGGGCTGATGGCATCACTCCCTCCTCGAGGGAGGCATTCACCACCGCCTTGATCCCCTCACCCAGTCTCTCCCTGCAGCTCATGATGAGCCAGGACGGGCAAGGATCAAGCAAGCAGGTGGTCGGCCTCACAGATGAAAGCACCTTGTCCACTTCATCAGAAGGAAGAAGCTGGAACCGATCCCACAAAACCGGTCTGCCATTGGCCTCCTCCCGCTCATTCCCTGTGTCCATGACGCACGAAATCCCACTCCTAATCCGAGCAAAAGTAGGTGCAGCAAAAGGGAGGCAGGGACAATATCTCCTGCTTGGCAATGTGATCCTCTCGATGTTGAGTGTTGAACTGACAGTCCTCAGTGCCCTCCACATTTACAACACTTCCCTGGGTCTCCAGCTACTCCAGAAAGGGGAGATATTGACTCTCCCTGCTTTTCGCAGCTCCTTTTCGGAGCACTTACTGCTGCGGTTACTGTGGTTGAAATCCAGAGGATTCACTTGAAATCCAGAGGAGTACATTGCTAAGGGGAAGACCTTGTCTCCACCACCTTTTTGGTGCACCTACTTTTCCCACTACCCCCCCCCCCTTTGGTGTTTTTCAGTTGACAGCTTGGCAACTGGCCCTGCGCAAATTAGGCTATATGCAGTCTCGCCTTGTCAATTTCTATGTATGTTACCTACTCCACTTCCCTGCTCCCTTTGACAGCTGAAACATACAAGGAAATAGACCAGGCAACACTACATATATCGGACAGCCGTAAGAGCGCACTTATGCACATGACTTGACAAAAATAATAATTTTTTAAAAAGTTATGAAGATATTGGCACAATTTTCTGGGGTCGGGGGGAAAAAGGTGGTGAACCAGGGATGGGGTCACTCCAAAGTGCCACTTGGGCGTTGGTAGAGGGGCCGTCACTGGCGCCGCAGGGGTGAAATCGCAAAGAGCGCCAGGGGTTTTTGCCGCTCTTGCTGAGCAGCTCCCTAGCAAAATCCCCACAACCCACCATGAAATTTCTCTCCTGGGTTCGGATGGCACAACAGCCCATTGTGGATTGAACAGCCCCTAGAACAAGCCATGGGTTTTCAGGGTGGCTTGTTGCAGAAAAATAAGCCACTCTACGGGAAGCGGTCTGGGCTTGGACAACACAACAACCCACTGTGGCTAGTTTCCCACGGTAGGTTGTCGTGTCCTGCAAACCAGGTCGTTGAGATGCCAGGAATTGCCATGCAACTGGAGGCTGGTAATGGAGACCCAGACGTTAGGTACCCTCAGGAGCATTTTTCATTAGATTTAATGTAGCAACCATGACTCTGTCATGATGATCAGAGTTTACTCTTTTGTTGCTGCTGCTGCTGCTCCAGCTGCATTCTTTATTGTGTGCTTTTTGAGAGATTCCGTACAAATTGCAGGGCTATGTGCTTTGTTAAAAGCATTATCCCCATTTGCCCTCTGTTGTTCAGTGTATAAATGAGCTGGTTCATTTGCAGCTAACGTTGTTTTGATTTATCAGTTGCGTTTCAGTTTTAAAAAATAAAAGTAAAGCCACAGCGTGTTGTAAAATATTCTGTGCTGCTTGCTTCTCTCCTACCTGTTATTTTTTTCACATCTTTTAAAATTTAATTAGAGGCATCTTCCTTTCTAGCTTCCCCAAATTGTTGATGCAAAATTCTTTATTTTGGGGGTGTAAAGTGGAGGAGGTGAAAAAATATTTTGGATAGAGGAAAAAAGTTGTTTTCCACCTTACCTCATCGAACCACCCTGACCTTTCTTTTCCTTTTTTTCTTTCTGGTGGGGCAGAAGATTAAACCTTTGGAAGGCTTTTGCCATCAGTCCTAGAGAAGGGAGTATTGCATCTGGATCTATAATCTTGCACTTGCAACAATAACGCGGGATGCGTGACAAAACGTTGCAGTGTGGAGTGCTCCTGTTCAGGGTTCCTAGCCAGCCATGCCCTATTTCAGGTTAATCCATTCCAACCCCGCCCCTGGTTTCTGTCCCCTCCCCCAACATACACTCAGCATGCTCAGTCTTTACTGGGCTGTTTTATGTTGTGGTTCCCCCCCCCCGCAAGGGGTTTTTGGGCGGTATTTTTGCAGACCTTGGAGTTTTCCCAAGACTGCTGATATTCCCTTCGTGTGCGTAGATGGTGCTGTTTAAGGTCCACATTCAGAGAATAAGTTCACTATTAGTATATCTACATGCCGTTGAACATTTACTCTTGGTGTTATGGAGGCCACGTCTCAGTGGTTGGTCACCTGCAAGTCCCGATTCAATCCCTGGCAACTCCAGGTAGGGCTTGGAAAGGCCCCTGTTTGAAAACCTGGCGAGGGGCTGCCAGTCAGGGTAGACCAATCTTCCCCAACCAGTGTAGATCAGTCTTCCCCAACCCTCAGAGGTTTTGGACTTCAACTCCCAACAGCTTCAGCCAGCATGGCCAATGGTCAGGCATGCTGGGAGTTGTAGTCCAAAAAATCTGGAGGGCACTGGGTTGGGGAAGGCTGGTGTAGGCAGTACTGAGCTGTATGGAGCAGTGGTCTGACTCTGTATACGGCAGCTTCCTGTGTTCTCAGCCAAGGCTGTTGTGTCTGCGTGGATCCTGGCTGCCTAGTAAAGCTGTTCTGCTGTAATGCTCTTTAGAAGAACTTTACCTTTTGCCCACAGTGGCCTATGCAAAAAGAAGTGTAAGTTTGTTTATTATTATATTTATACCCTGTCTTTCTTCCTGCAAGTTTATGCTTGGAGAATAAGTTCATCATGAGGTATATCTCCATGCCGTTGAATCATAGAATCATAGAATCATAGAAAAGTAGAGTTGGAAGGGGCCTACAAGGCCATCGAGTCCAACCCCCCGCTCAATGCAGGAATCCAAAGTCAAAGCATCCCTGACAGATGTCTGTCCAGCTGCACCTTGAATGCCTCCAGAGTGGGAGAGCCCACGACCTCCCTAGGTAGTTGATTCTTGGTGTTCTTTGTTGATTTTAGTGTGGGGAGGGAACAACCAATGATTTAAACAAGGGACGAAACAAACTGGGAACTAAGCTAAGTTATTTTTAGGTGTGCGTTCTACAGTGGGCAGTCCCTGTCCTCATTGGCCTGCCCCCCTTTTTTTCTGTGCTACTAGAGGTGGATAGCATCCCTGTCTTGGCCTCAGTATTCCCTTATGGCAGTGTTCTCCAACCTTGGGTCCCCAGATGTTTTTGGCCTACAGCTCCCAGCATGCCCCAGCTGGGAGTTGTAGGCCAAAAACATCTGGGGACCCAAGGTTGGAGAACACTGCCTTATGGTAGTGCACACCCACCCACACATATGCAGCACCTTAAGAAAACATGGCAGTGGTGACTCGGGGTGCTTCCAGCCTCAGCAGGTATTGATGACACAGGGCAGGTGACAGCTGCTGTGGCAGCCACTTCAGGGCTAAGTTGGTCCATCCCACAATGAACAAATTACAAAGACTGTGTTTGGTCTTGTTTTGCCACCACTGCGCACTGAGTGGATGAGCTATCCCCCAAGATCTGGGGAGTCAGAGCCGGTTCAGATCCCATCGTTGTGTGTGTCTGGTTTTTTTTGCTCATTCCCCCCATTTGGAGAGTTCCCTTTGGCGCTCTGCATCCCACATAACTTGGTGTCGTATTAATTCATTCAATTTATGAGTCGCCCTATAGCTGAAACTCTGAGGGTGACATACATAATAAAAGCAAATATAATAAAACCAGTGAAAAGCATGTTAAAAGAATTGTTTTAAAAGCAGCAACAATAATTCCGAATAATTTAAAGGAGATAAATAACAGAGCAGCTAAAATATGGAGAAATATTATTTTTAAACGCAGCATTAAACATATGATGAAAAAATAAATAAATAAGCAAGCAGCAGTTAAAAATTCTTTTAAAAGGCTTGAAAGAATAAAAAGGTCTTTGCCTGGTGCTGAAAAGTCAACAAAGTAGATGCCAGAGAGACCTCTCTGGGGGAGGCATTCCACAGTTTGGGGGCCACTGCAGAAAAGGCCTACTCTTGAGTAGCCACCCACCGACTCTCAGTATGTGGGGGCACTTGGAGCAGGGCCTCAGATGATGATCTCTGGTCACTGGCAGGAACATATGGGAAGAGACATTCCTTTAGATACCATGGACCCAAGCCGTTGGTCATACTCAAACTTGGTCACTTCACTGCTCACTCTTGACTCCACATTATTATGAAAAATGTAATTAGTTCCAGTAGTTAATTACTGGTCCAAAACCCTTGGGTGACCCCACGCTTTATTTTCCTCCCTTGTGAAAACCATCTGCTTATTCCTCTGGTCCCTGTTCTTTACCCAATCCATAAGTAATTGAGTGACAGTGATACAAGCCAACAGATAGTAGACCATGTGGGAAAGCATATTACCTGCCTACTGGGCTAATTGCCTGACATGATACCTGGTACTAATCCACGATGACTGATTATAAACCCTGATAGCTGCTTCATACATTCTGGTTATCAAATGATAACGTCTTTAATTATGCAAATAATGTAATACCGCAGAGTTGTGCCAGTGCATCTTTTTGACCCCTGTCTTGGTAGCCAATATTCTGTTTTGACCACCCTTGGCTCTTGAAAATGTCACCCCTGCTTATCCAAAATTCTTATCAATCTGTTTGGATGTGCCTTGGGTCTTTGGGTAAATAAAACTATATTATGCTAAAGGCATGCTGCTGCTGTTTTTGTTGTTGTTTTTGTTGTTGTTTTAAAAATTGAATGAATACTCCCAATTGGATCTCTGTGTTTTAATATGAGTGCTGAATCGTCTTCGTATCTCAACATGCTCCTGAAGTTTGTATTAATCAGCAGTCTACAGTTAGCATATTGTTGCTTCATTAACCTACTTGTTTTAAGTATCTTTAGATCGCAAAGAAGAGAAGGCATGCTGTTAATGAGGGAATACACCGTGTGTGTGTGTGTGTGTGTGTGTGTGTGTGAAATCTTCCTTCTCCAAATCACATTTCAGGTTAGCTGCGAAGTCCCTTCCCCCATTCCAGGGGTAATATGTACTTTACCTCAGAAGGACATTTTAAATATAATTGGCTGAAATAGCAAGCGCTCAGGGGTTTATCACAATAGGTCCTCAAGGAGGGTTGGAGACATCATACCTTTCCTTGCTGTTTTGCCATATGCAACACCCACATTTGAAGCCAAGTATTCAAAAGGTAGAATTTATTTCTAAATAAGGGATATTGCCATAAATGCAGGTCACAATTATATTTAGAAGTTGTCTTGCCGGTTAATGAATAATAAGTTTCATTTCTTAATTATTTAAATTACACAGAAGAAGCATTTGTACGTGGAAAAAAAGCCTGTATTTATCACCTCTTCCTGTCCAGGTTTTAAAGAACTCAAATGGCTCATTTTTTTAAAAAAACTGGTTTAATATTTTTTACACAACTTGGAATACTGTGTATAGTTCTGGTCACCACACCTCAAAATAGATATTGTGGAGCTGGAAAAGGTGTAGAACAACCAAAATGATCAAAGGGCTGGAGGCCTGGAGCAACTCCCCTAGGAGGAAAGGCTACAACGTCTGGGTCATTTTAGTTTAGAGAAAAGGTGAATAAGCAGGGACATGATAGAGGTGTATACAGCTATGCATGATGTGGAGGAAGTGGTTAGGAAGAGGTTTTTCTCCCTCTCTCATCTAACTAGAACACAGGGTCATCCCATGAAGTTCAGTGGAGATTCAGGACAGATAAAAGGAAGTACCGGTAATTCTTCACACAGTGCAGAGTTAAACTATGGAATTCGCTACCGCAAGATGTAGTGATGGCCACCAATTTGGATGGCTTTAAAGGGAGATTGGAAAAATTATTGGAGGATAAGGCTATCAATGGCTACTATGCTACCTTCAGTATCGGAGGCATTATTTATGATTTGATTTGTACTTTACCTTTCTACCAAGAAAATGGCACTCAAGGCAGCTTATAGTCATAGGAACAAAATGAAACAAAAACTTGATTAAAGCAGTAATTCTATCTATCTATCTATCTATCTATCTATCCATTTAAAATCATTTTTTGCCCGCCTTTAAGGGAAAGCCCCTCTCAAGTTGGCCTACATAATAAAAACCATACACAAATATACAAATAGGCAATAACTATCAATAAAATACTATAAAAACTATAAAAAATAAATTGCAGCAATAAAACCTGCAGCCCACAGAGTATAGGAAAGCCTTTTTGTTTCAAAATTGTCAGGATTGGCACAAATTCAACAAATTGATGCTTACCCACCCACCCACCCACCCCACACCCCCAAACACGGAGGTTCAGAGAGAAGGGAAACTTTCTTGCTTTTCCTTCTGACACTGTAAACTCACCTGTTAGAGGCAAAATCTGTGTCAATATAAAGGTAGGAATCATATCCAGGGCTGCTGGTGCCGCCTCCACCTCCTTTCCTGCGTGGGCGCACGCACGCGCACACACACACACACACACCCTAGCGTTGGTTCCCTCCCTGCTTACTGTTTCTTAAAGGGGCCATCAGCAAAATTGCAGCTAAGCAGGGAGAATTCAGGACATTGCATAACAAAGGGAAAAACCGTGATGGCTTCAGGGTAATTGTGAAGGTCCCGGGATATTCGGTGCAGTTGGAGGGTATGCACATCTTGTTCACCTGTTGACTCTGACCATGCAAGCAAGCAGTGGGCCAGTTCACATGCCACAACAAACCACTGTGGGTTAATTAATCCTTGGGGCACTGCAGCATGTGCCGGCTGGCATTTTGAATAGGCAAGCCCCGGTGGTGTGTGTGTGTGTGTTGTAATACTGGAGCATCTTTTGAGAAACTTAAGAGGCAAAATCCACAAGTTGCCGTACACTAAGAAGTGTGGGCAGGGAAAACTAATGGTTCATGTGATCATACCTTTCTAATGCAACTGGATTGCCACTCTAGACTTGACTCCTGCAATGTGCCTTTTATGGGGATGCCTTTGAAGAGTGTCCGGGAATGACAATGTGGTGGTATCCAGAATGATGCTACCAGATTGCTGGCTGGCTTAACCAGCAGGAGAGAACGCATCACTTCAGTTTCAGGCAACTGTGCAGGCTACCAGTGAGTTTCTGGGCCCATAATTTTGTTTTTTCCTCCTTAAAAGCCCTCAATGGTCTGGGTGTTGAATACAACCTTGAATTTATGCACTCATGTGATAGCAATAGGTGGCAAGGAATTGTGTGCCAGTGAATGAGCAGGCTGGTGTTCCCTGTCCCTCCTCTGCACCCAGCACAGAAACCATCCAGGCTGCCAGAAGAGAGAAACCCGCTCCTGCTTACATGCCACAGACACGCAGATGGCCACTGAAGCAGGGGCAGAGATCTCTCTCTCTCTTCTCTGCCAGTCTCCAGCAGGCTAGCTTTTTTTCTTTTTCTTTTTTAGGCTAGTAACTTTTGTGGGCTTATTTACAAGGCTGGTTGAATATTTATAGAAAGGCCTCCTCCTCCCATTAGGGTTGGGCATTTGTCTGGTCAAATAAAAATTTGGTCAGAGTAGTTGAATATCTGATAATAGTGGCCAAGTATTATTAAAGCATAGACTTTAATAGAAAAAAAGGATATTTTAATCATCCACAGGTTTGATACTCAGACTAATTCTGAAAACAGATTTGTTCACTGCTGTTGTGGAACAATGTACTTACACGTCTAAGGGAGCGATCCCATGGCCCCTAGACATTGTCTGAGGGGCTATAGGATAGTTTGGATTCCCAGATCTGAGGTCAGAGGCAGCACTCCAACCTCACTGCTGGGAATCAGAGCTCTGACCGCCCCCCCTGCACCACCCCCTCACAGCGGCTGCTCTCCGAGGTTGGGAAAGCAACCTCGGAGAGGGGCTAAAGGGGGCGGGGCGGGGAGGATGCTGGGGCAGCCAGGATACAAGCTATCCTGAAGCTGCTCCAACCTCCTTCCCTCTCCCTTCAGAAAGGTGTTGCTAGTTGGCCGGAAATGGCTGTCTAGCTGAAATGCAGAGCGAGAGGAGCGAGGAGGCAAAGATCGCCTCCACCACTCCTCCCACTCTGCGTTGGATGAACGTGAGCCTCCAAGTTTGGAGGCTCACGCTCATCTTGATAGGATTGTGCCCTAATTTGTTTTTTTTAAAAAGAACTACTAGAAATGTGAATGATTCACTGAACAACCTTCTCTAGAGCTTTTATCCTGGAACACTAGACTCAGCAGCTTACAGCTACAGTAATTTTTTTTTTAATGAAATTGAAACAGAAATAAAGCAACATGACAGCAATTATCAAGAAACAATATTCAATTTTTAAGGGCAGATGTAAACGTAAGCTGGCAATTACACAGTAATATTATCGGCTTTGTCAAATATTTGATGATATGTGACTGGCCAAATAATAGGCAAGCAATTGACAATGTTTTTTTTGACTGACATATCAACCCTGTCCAATATACTCTCTCTGTTGTCTTGCAATCTGCTGGAGAGGCCTTGTCACAGGGACCCCTGCTTCTGAAGTGCCATGGATCATGGCCAGATAGAGGGCCTTCTCTTTGGTGACTCCCAGTCCCACGCTAAAGAGGCCTGGTTGGCTGTGCCCCTCTCTGCAATTAGAGGAATAAAGGTGCAATCCTAAGCTGCCCTGGGAATTTTGACTGACGGGCAGGGTTAATATCTTCATAATTAATAAATGATTAAAATTACTTTGATTCTATGCACACTTCATAAGGAGTCCACAGTAGGTGCTTACTTCTTCTGAGTAAACATGGGAATGCACTGTATCTGATAGTTTTCTGTATCTTCATGCTTCTTGGTCTGTTTTGTTTTTAAAAATGGTATTTATTTTTTATTTATTACATTTGTGAATTGCCCATCTGGCCAGTATTACTTTATTTTTAATTAGAGCACAGTCCTATGGGCCTGGGAGGGTGTTACAGGGACCATAGGATAGTGAGGATTTCCCTGAAGCTGTAGACACAGCTATGACCTTGGGGGGGGGCGGGGATCCAAGTGAGGAAATCCCCACCCCTCCCCTCCGTGGCAGCTCGGCTTCCGAGGTCACTGTTGCGACCTCAAAAGATGGCCAGGGAGGGAGGAAGGAAAAGGGCCAAGACGGTGGGTGGGGAGGGGAGAGATGTGGATCCACTGAATCCGCACGCCTCCTCAGCGCCATCCCCTACCCACTGCCGGGCAAGTCAGCTAGACAGGCTCAGAGGTCATGTGCGAACCATGAACAACCCAGAAAGAGAACTCATGGATTGCTGTTCGGTTGTGAACTCTGGCTTGTCTAAACCATGGATTGTTGTTACGTGTGAACCCAGAACCATGGGTTGTTTCGCTAGGCTACAGAGGTGGCGGGCAAGAGCAGTAAAAATCCCCACATGCCTGTACTACAGCACCGCAGAGGCATTTGGGATACAGGGAGGGAGCAGGTGATAGAGGAGGGAAACAAAAAATCCAGGGATTGAGAAAACAAACCAGAGTCTGTTCGATCATCTGTCAGTTAGGGCAGGACAAGAAACCATGGGTTAGATCAGTGTTCTCCAATCTTGGGAGCCCAGATGTTTTTGGCCTACAACTCCCAGCATGCCCCAGCCAGCATAGCTGGCTGGGGCATGCTGGGAGTTGTAGGCCAAAAACATCTGGGCACCCAAGGTTGGAGAACACTGGTTTAGATAAACCATAGGTTAGCATTATGTGCAAAACCATGCAGTAGTTCAGGAGAGTGTGGTTTCAGGTGAGTTTGTACCAGAGTTCACAAATATCTAGTTCCTCAAGCATGCTTAATAAAAAAGTAATAAAAATGGGGAAAGAGGCGGTGGTGGGGATACAATGACCTGTTAAAGTGGGGGGGGGGGAGCCACCTAACACCTTGGAAAGGTTTGGTACTGCTGATGGGAAAGGTTATACAAGGTGCTCGATACGCTTGACATTTTGAGCTGAAAGTGGTTATATTTCTGGTCCATAATGGAACTCCTGGAACAGTCGTCCCCGTCGCCCCATGCCCATCCATTGTGCATTAGGTTATTATAATCTCTTGTTTTCTGTGTTGCTGTTAGACAAATAACTGTTACTTAGTGCTTCTGTGCCAGTTGTTGAAATTTCTCTGTGTTGTCTTCTGCTGCTTTAAAAAAAAAAAAAGAACCCTTTAAAAGCAAAAGCAAATTAGTAGGCAGTAGCTTTTAATGTATTTTAATAGAGTGTTTGTCTGCAGTGAGGAAGGACTGAACCCCCTCCCCCCCTTCTGCACCAATCCTTTTGAGACTGAAGCTGGAATAGAAATCCTGCAGAGTCTCTCTCTCTCTCTCTCTCTCTCTCTCTCTCTCTCTCACACACACACACACACACACACACACACTCACACACACACACACACTCACTGCCTGCTTCAATGCATTGATGCTTCTCCTATCTGCTTTCAGAAGGCGTATGCACTGATTTGTCAAAAAAGATGACAGCTCATCACTAGCCAGTTTGGTCACATATGTTATGGTGTTTGATCAAGTGAAGCCCAAGGTAAGACAAGAAGAAATGCGTCGTCAGTAAAGCTTGCTTTCTTAGTCCGGGAGAGAGAGGTGACTCCCTGAAATCTAATGCAAAGCATCTAATAGCGCCTGTTTTAGCCTCATCTACTGAAATGTAGTAAGCTTCAGTGGAAGCAGCTGCTTCGTATGTACTTCTACACCTTCTTTCACCGGCAGGCTCGCAGAGGAAACAAAACCAACCCCAAAACCCCAAAACCCCCCCAATAATTAGCTGTACAACCCTGCATGCAGTTCGCTGTTGTTGTTGTTTTCCCTCCACAGAGTGCTGCATTACAGCCATTCCTGCTGTCAGAGGCATTAGTAAATATGCACAGCAGAAATGACTTGTAAATAGAGCAGAGGGTTAACAAGTGTCCTCAGCTCAGGAATGCGAAAAGTGTTTATGAAGCCAGGTGTGTGTGTTTGTGGGGGGGGGGCATCTCAAGCCGGGGTTATATAATGAAGGCACCTGGTTTAACTCCTAGGGGTTATTTGGGAGGGGGGCATGCGTCCGTGGGGGGGGGAGATTGGTAGAAGCTAGGTTTATTGGTTGACCTGGGAGGTTGCCCTGCTGTACTTCCCATTGTTTGACTAAAATGCCTGTATAAGTAATTAGGCACTTCTGGCTTATTACACTTTCTTTCCCCCCTCCCCTTTTTTTGCATCCAATTTGCATTTTCGTGCACACTAAATATGAACTGAGGAGAAAACAAAAAGCAATTCCGCTACCCAGCAGCCGTGTGCTGTTTTGTATTTGTTCCAGTGTGCTCTCCACTGATGAGTTTACTAGGCGGAATGACTGGGTTTCGGGAGCCTCCTCTCCAGATTTTAGTTATGTGATGGTGGAAGACATTCAATTAGGAATAAACTCCCAGTAACGTGATTAGTTGGCAATAGCCCAGACTTGATCCTGAATACAGTGTCAAAGCAGCACCTGTATCGTCGTCCTGATCCAACAGTCTGCTGCAGGGCCGGCACTACCGTTCGGTGGAGTGGGGCAACTGCCTTGGGCAGTAGCTGGCTGGGGGGTGGGGGAGGGGGAGCTGTTCCTCTTGGGCCCCCCCAACCCAGCCATTCCCCTCCCTAGGAGGACAGAGCTGAATGTGCCACACGGCCTGTCTTGCACCCCCAAATCTAGTTTGCTGCCCTCGGGTGTGGCCATCTCGTTGCCACTGTTGATGTGGGGCGTAACTGCTGATCCCGTCGGGTTCTGCACGTGGGACGGAAGGGGGTACCACCTTATCCTTTGACTCAGGCAGCAAAATGTCTCGGGATGGCCCCAGGACTCTGATGCATGCATGACCTTCCTTCGCTCTAAAACAGTGTTCTCCAACCTTGGGTGCCCAGATGCTTTTGGCCTCCAACTCCCAGCATGCCCCAGCCAGGTACGCTGGCTGGGGCATGCTGGGAGTTGTAGGCCAAAAACATCTGGAGACCCAAGGTTGGAGAACACTGCTCTAAAAGTCTTCTCCATTTGCTCTGGTGGATGACAGGACAGCTGTGTATTTGTAGAGGAGGCTGTGCAATAGTGTCTTGGTCTTTGAAATCGGCAGCTGAGCATGTGCGCTGAGAAGCTCCTGTGTGTGCTTTGGACCATGCAGAGGGCGCTTGGGTTCGGTTCTTAGTACACCAAAATGCATATGCAGCTGAGCTCCCTCAGCTGAAGGTGGGTGATAGGTGGTGACAAGACACCACATGCTTCCCGGGTGGGTGAGGGCTTTGTACAGTGAGGCGGACAGTAGAAACCAAAGGACTGTCGCTCCTGCCAGCATCTTCCCCAAGGCCCAGAACCTGTGTCACTAGCAGCTTTGTGGGATTTAGATGTGGACAACAGGCCTGTGGCTCACGCTGGCTCAGCTTGTCTTGAGTGTGGAAAGCTAAGCAGGGTCAGGCCTGGTTGTTACTTGGATGGGAGACCCCTCCTCTAGTTTCCTGCATTGAGCAGGGGGTTGGAGCTTGGACTCGATGGCCTTGTAGGCCCCTTCCAACTCTATGATCTATGGAATCTATGAAAGCCCACACTGTGCGTTCATCCTTGTCTTATATAGGGGAAGGCTCCAGTCCTTCCACGTATGCTCTCCTCCTTCGTGTGCTACTCCATACACACAGTGCACCTCCTTTCAGCCCTCCTTCTCCTTCTGTGTATTGGCAGCTGTTCTCACACCAGGGCTGTTGGTTGCACATGGCCACACCCGGGTCACAGAGTAGCCAGTGTGGCGCAGTGGTGAGAGTGTCGGACTGGGACTCGGGAGATCCGGGTTCTAGTCCCCGCTCGGCCATGAAACTCACTGGGTGACTTTGGGCCAGTCACTGACTCTCAGCCTCACCTACCTCACAGGGTTGTTGTGAGGATAAGATGGAGAGGAGGAGGAGGAGGAGGATTGTGTAAGCCGCCTTGGGTTCCTTGCAGGAAAAAAGCTGGGGTATAAATATAATAAATAAATAAATAAATATCATGTTGATAGATTCTAATTTCTTGGCATCTGGATGTGTGGGCAAACCTTCACGCCGCTGGGATCAGTATATGTTGGTTTTTCTTAAAATATTTGAATCAGAAAATATTCCAGTGCCTTTAATTGACTTGAGATCTGATGTAGCCTGTTTGACTCTTCCCCATTTTCTCTACTAAATATAAGTAAGCCATGTTAATTTTCTGTGCTGTAAAAATATGAGTTTTCCCTAAAAGAAAGTCGAGTCTTGCGTCATCTTAATTTACTGTGGCATAAACTTTTGTAGACTAGAGTCTTCTTCATCAGATGCAAGCAGTTTTCCAGTAGCCCAAAGTGAAATTAAATATTTGATTTGTGTGTGTGTGTGTGCGTGTGTGTGTGAACACTTAGGGCACAATCCTAATTAAGCATGTTTAGACAGGAAAAAGGAGGTGTACAACTCCCAAGCACAGCTTTAGTTTTGCTTTTGCTTTCACTTGCAGTCTTTCAGGTAGAATAAGAATGTTACAGCGCGATCCTATACATCTCTGCTCAGAAATATGTCCAAGGGGCTGGCTGTGGTTGCAGACCAATTTTTTTATTTTTTTTGGACCCCCTAATGTGCACAAATATTTGCACGCATTGTTTCTTAAATTATTTTTTCCATTCTTTCGCAAGCGTGCACCTGTGCACTTACAGAGGTCTGAAAATGGGCAGCCTCGCCTGGGCAGGTACCAGGTACCTGGACATTGACCCAGAGATGCTCCAAATAGCCTTCCCCCCATTTTGTTTTGTTTGACAGCCGTCAAAAGGTGACCTGTCAAGCCAAACCAAAGGCACGAGTGATCTAGGGATTTACCGCCCCTTCACAGCAAGATCCTCCTCATGTCTTTTTTTGGACTTGACTGTTCTAGGAGTGCTCTCACTTTTGCACCTGTTCCTGAGACTCTAGGTGCTCAGGAACATGGAAAAGTGTGAGCAGTCCCATTTACAGGAATACTTACCTCTGACAGCTGCCAAAGGCAAGGCTGCCTTTTTAGACAGGGATTTTAAAAAATATTCTTTTGACAGGGAACTATGCAGGTATCATGTTTATGGATATGAGGATCTTGCTGCGAAAGGGGTGTAAAATCCGAGCGTTGGACTGGGACTCAGGAGATCCAGGTTCTAGTCCCTGCTCGGCCATGAACCTCACTGGGTGACTTTGGGTCAGTCACGGACTCTCAGCCTAACCTACCTCACAGGGTTGTTGTGAGGATAAAATGGAGGAGGAGGAGGATTATGTAAGCCGCCTTGGGTTCCTTGCAGGAAAAAAGGTGGGGTATAAATATAATAAATTAATTAATTTAAAAAATATTTTCACGAGCACAGATCACTTGTGCCTTTGGTTTGGTCTGACAGCTCACCTTTTGACACATTGGGGGGGGGGCAAGAAATATTTTTAAAATAGGTTTGCAACCATGGACGGCCCCACCAAAGTGCTGCTTGGGCACTCTGAAGGGGCCGTCGGTGGCTGTCAAAACGGGGATTTGCAATCTCCAGAAAAAAGGGGTAAAGGGGGAAAAAAGCCACGGCAAGCTGAAAATGGCTCGCAGTTGCAGCAGGGAGGGGGGAGGCAAGTTGGTCCTGCCGCAGTGTCCCCCGGGAGACCCCCGGGAGGACCGAGGGGGAGGGAGGGGTCAAACAGCCCACAGTGAGCTTGACTGTCTGTCGGGCACACTGTGGGTTGTTTGCAGAACAACTAACCCACCGTGGCTTATTGCCAGGGTGAGTTGGTGCGACGTGCGAACGCAGCCACTGTGTATCTGTTCATTAATGTTGCTCATTAATTCTTTGAAACAATGCATTTTTAGAAATGGAGCATATTCAGCAGGAAATACAGTAATGTAATTTTCTTCCCCACATCTTTGGCTAAAATTATGATCTTAACTCATACTTGAAACTCTCAAACCTGTGACTTAGCTTACAATCCTGTAGACATGTACCAGGGAGTAAGTTCTCCCTGGACTCAGTGGGACTTGCGTCTGAGTAGACATGCATAGTAAGGAACACACTGTTCCAACTGCTGTCCTTTTATGTCTACAGATGGACAGCGATCAGTCCCTAATGTGGCAGCAGGATTGTTATCATGAGATGATTGGTCCGTAGGCTTGCGATCGGATGCTCTGAAGTGCGGGCCAGTAAAATGTTACTGCAGAGATGGGAAAAGTGTAGCCCTCCAGATGTTGTTTGGATTGCAGCTCCCATCATCACTCATTATTGCCTATTCTGGCTGGGGCTGATGGGAGTTGCAGTCCGACAGTATCTGGGTGGCCACACGTCCCTCACCCCTGCATTGCAGCTACTCTTTGAACCAAATCCAGAACTTGTACACGTGTTGCATTAAAAGTCATTGAAAAATGGCCTCTCTATGGCGGATTATCACAGTCAGCTCCGTAATGCGCATAATCACGTACCATTATGCTTTCGAGTGGATCGTTGCTATCATGTTATGTGCCTCTGTTTCCCTGTCCGTGGCTGCCAGAAATGTGGAAGTGTGGTGCATGGCGTTTACTAGAAGACCATTCCTTTGGTCTCTGTTTATTAGCAAACCAATTAGTATGCATGCTTGTTCCAGAAACATGAGTTACAAATTTATTTAAATCAATTATTTAGATTATTTAAATTGGTCTTTTTTCCTTCTTTCTTTCTTGTTGATTTAAATCAGTTTTTGGACCACTGGTTTAAATTGCCTTGATTTAGAACAATACACCCTGAGGCATTTACAGTGAATTTAATATATATTTAAAACATGATCTATAAAGTGGTTTAGAAAGCTTAGCTCATTCAAGCAGGGTGGGCATATGGTCTTTGTTTTAAGTAAAGTGCTTAGATTTCAATGGTTATTCCTTACTTCAGAAGATCACAGGCGTATAGGGTTTTTTTTTTTTAAAAGACAAAAAACATCCCAAACACCTTATTTTCTAAATTTTTGATTTAGTTAACCCTAGGTAAGATTCTCAGGGTTGCATCCCGCTATGTGAAGAGGTATCTCACAGGTAGTACATCTCTACTTCAGCCGCTCAGCTTTAAAATGGGAGTGCTGACTTGAACTGCCAGAATTACTGAGAAGCAGGGCCGGTGCTACCATTAGGCCAACTAGGGCGCAGGGCTAAAAGGGGCGCCAGAAACGCCTTGAAAAAAAATACAGTGCTCTCAAGTTGGAAGGGGGGGCGCTAAATATCTGATCTTGCCTAGGGCACCAAACTGCCTTGCACCGGTCCTGCTGAGAAGCATTTTGTGGGCTGCAATGATATTTCTTTATTTCTTGCGACCATCCACACACAGAATTTAGTATCTGCTGCAATATGAGAGCACCATGAGAATCTCAGCTTTGGGGCTGATTTGATTCGGAACCTGGCTGGCATCAAGGGTCCACCAGCAAGAGCCATTGTAACCTGCTTGTTTACTTGCCTCGCTCTCTGGCCCAGACAGTGGTGGTGCTGGTGCTGGTGGGAAGAAGAAGGAGCTGTAGATGCCACTGGGCCAGTCCACACGATCAAACAAGCCACAATGACTTGTTTAAATCGGCGGTGTGTGCTGGGTGCCATGTTCTATTATGTATTTTTTAGAAATCATTTCAGGGGAGAAAAGGCCAGGTGGCAATATATGAACACCTTGGCTTAAACATTTTATTTATCATTCTAAAAATAAATTCATAATCCAAAATTGCTCAATTTTCCCAATTTTTCTGAAACCCCCCTCCGGACTTCATAAAAATGGGGGGGCAGGTTCTCTGCCCCTCCCCCCAAATTTTTCAGAGTTCCCCCCCCCCCCCAGGCCTGCACATCTCTACTTCTATCCTTAAAAGGCAAGTAAGGCTTTAAAGTTAGAAGAGAGAATGGGAAAACCACACAGCTCTGTCCCCATAGAACAGAGACCTTTCCTTTTTGTTTGGAAGCAATTTTTAACTGAGTGGTTAATGCCAAGCATCTGTTGTTCCTCTGTGCCCAACTCTCTTCTCTACATCTCTCCTGGACCCACCCCAGCGTTTGCAACATGTGATCCTAAGCCATTTCCACAAGTTCAGACTTCTCTTGGTGTTGTTGCAGGTCTCCTCTGTTCCTACGCAGTTCCTAGAAGTGACAGAGACCAGCAGCAGAAAAGCTGAATGCTTCTAAATGAGCCAGTGGATATTCTTTACTGAGGCATGGTGGCATGGTAAGTCTGCAAGTACCCTGCATGAATGTCACGTCACATATGCATGGCAGCTTGCCATTGGCTCTCCTGCTCTTGGCTTCACTGGGAGTTTAAGGAATGACACTGGAAAGATCAGGCATAAATGCGTATTGTTTGGACTGACAGACAGGATCTGGTATAGGTCACTATATTTCCATTCAATGGAAATGGCTTACTGGGGACACCCATGGCATGTGTATTTACAGGTCCATTCAGTATTAAATAGTGTTTTTGTTGTTGGATTGTTCTTCTAGTTTTAAAATTGTTTTAAATTCTGCATTGTTAAATAATTTTTATCATTTTTATTGTATTATGGCCTTGTTTAGGCATTGTTATAAACTGCCCAGAGAGCTTTGGCGGCTGGGTGGCATAGAAATTAAATTAAATTAATTAATTAATTAAAGGCACAGTCCTATGCAAGTACGGGGCACACTGGGAGCTGTAGGCCTTTTTTCTGTCTAAACTTGCATAGGACTGCGCCGTAAGAGGTTTTTTTTTAGTTACTTACTATTTGTTTAAAAAGTTTCTATCTTAACCTCTCCAAAGTTTGACCCGGCTTAGAACAAATATGAAAGTAACCCAACCCCAACGCCCCAACACAAATCATAGAATCATAGAATCATAGAAAAGTAGAGTTGGAAGGGGCCTACAAGGCCATCGAGTCCAACCCCCTGCTCAGTGCAGGAATCCAGGTCAAAGCATCCCTGACAGATGATTGTCCAGTTGCACCTTGAATGCCTCCAGAGTGGGAGAACCCATCACCTCCCTAGGTCGTTGATTGATTCCATGGTTGATTGATTCCAGCGAGATAAAGAGTGAGGGCCGATGTGGCATAGTGATTAGAGCGGTGTTCTCCAACCTTGGGTCCCCAGATGTTTTTGGCCTACAACTCCCAGCATGCCTCAGCCAGCGTAGCTGGCTGGGGCATGCTGGGAGTTGTAGGCCAAAAAACATCTGGGGACCCAAGGTTGGAGAACACTGGATTAGAGCGTGGGATGTTGAGGAGGGAGTCCCATGCGCCAATCCCCATTTAGCCATGAAGCTCACTGGTGTCAAGGGTAGGCATGGTCGGGCACGTGCCAAGGGACCACACCCCAGCAGGGGCCCACTGACAAGAACCCCTTGGGCCTGCTCCTCCTCTTCATCATTGCAACCTGCTTGTTCACCTGCCTTTCACTCTGGCCCAGGTGAGGAGGGGGAGGAGGAGCAGCAGCGGCAGCAGCAGATGTTTCTGCCTACCTGCTCACTGGGTCTCCGCTTGTCAAGCAAGTTAGTGGTAGTAATCATGAAATTGGATGAGGAGCAATTTCAGCTGGCGACACTGACAGTGAGAAGGTAGACTCACTAAGGGGGACGGGGATGTGAGAGTAAACCAGAGTAAAAGCTTTGCCCGCTTAACTCTTAGTATTACGCACGGAAGGAAGAAAGCGAAAGCAATGTATTGATAGTAAAGTGTTTATTCAGTTGTAAGACTCTTACGAGATTAAGGCGTGTCACACGCAGAAGAGAGGTTCTTGAAGATGGTAGCACAACACCGTGCTCACCCCTACTTTATAGTATTTAACTATAAACAATAGGAGGGTTATACAACGGTTACGCAACAATTACATAACTTGTTGACTTGCAAACTTGTTGTCTTGCATGTGTCACCAGACCGTGACGTATAGTCACCTTGAATCTAAGTCAGGAGATATTTTGCACTCCATTCACTTCTGCACCCCCACTAAACCTAACAGGGGACGGGCCATTGAGGGTGCCTTGCCCAAGGACCCTCCTCAAAAAGCTGGAGCTGGTACTGTGTGCGCCGGTCACCCTCTCTCAGTCTAACCTACCTCACAGGGTGGTTGTAGGGAGAGCTGGATGGGAAGGAGAGAGAGCACTGTATATGATGGCTTAAGTTCCTTGGAAAAAACGGGGGATTAAAAAGTGATAAATTAATAGTCTCTCGCTCTTGACACCCTCGGGCGGTTATAGCTGCTAATGAAGAGAGGGTGCATTTTAAGCAGATTGAAATGTCCACGTGCTGTGATCAGTGGCGCTCAGCGGGACCCCGTAGGAGTGGAGAGATAATTTGGTTAAGAAAGATGCACGTTGGTTTCACTTCTTGTAATGTCATGCCGTTCTTTTCTGATCTTTAGCTGTGTGCATTCATCTTTGCTGTGCCAAGCTTTTACTCTGTCGATCTTCCGCTGTTACAATGTGAGGTGTTCCTGCAAGTCTGTAATGAAAAGGAAAACCTTTGTGTTGTCTCTCTTCCTTCTGACCTCAGCATGCCCGGAAGCCATGCGCTCAAAGGGGAGAGGAGGGAATAATTGCAGTGTTTGCACTTTATCTCTTGGGCATTGATACTTGCAGTTCTTGGGCATTGATAATTAATTCTGAGAATCCCTTGTGGATGAAGAGTAGTTTATAAATTTTAGATACGGTAAATTGAAATTGAAATTTATCATTTAGATAAACAAATTTTAGAAATAAATAAATATTAAAGGTCAATCTACAAAACCTGAGAATCACAGTTGTTTCAAGAGAATCACAATCATTTCATTCTGTTTCTGTAAGCGGCATTTTAATTTTCTGGATGTTAAAAAATGTGTGTTTAGAATAGATCTCCAGGTGATAGGTAAACCAGGTTTGTACTGTATTCAGTGAATGCTTTTTTTGGTTTTTGTCTATGTCATGTTGACAAGTATGCTGGTATTGGGCCAAACTGCATTTTTGATGTGAACACCTGTGACTATAGCCTGATAGATGCCCCCCCCCTTTTTTATAGCTCAGAAAGCTGTTTTGGACAAGGGTGGCACACCCATTCTGTACCCACCATTCCCCCATTCCCAGTCCTGCCCTCGTGAAGTGGCTTTTCAAGCTAAAAATAGGGCCATTAACATGGAGTTTCAAGCCTTTCCTAAAATATGACCCGTGAAAGCATATTAAACATCTTCGGGCTCAAATATCTGGCGGACTGCCTCATCCCAGACTATCCTGCCTGTTCACTAAGATCTTTAGAGGAGATGCTTCTCCGAAGAACATCAGTGGGAGACATACACTATGCATTTACAAAGTAGAGGGCCTTCTCTGTGGTGGCACCCTGACTTTGAAATGCCCTCCCAAAGTAGAAACGATTGGCACCGACTGTGTTTTCTTTTTGGTGCCAAGATAAAACCTTCCTTTTTTGCCCAAGCATGTTAACATTTTAAGATGTTAGAATTTTGCAATTTACAGTTTAATTTATTTTTAAACTGATTGGGTTTTTGCGTTTTTGTTTGGCTTGCTGGTTGAAGAATTGGTGTTTCAATTTGTTCTTAAATGCGTATGTAATTGTATGGTTTTTATACTGGATTTGTTTGTTTTAATGTTGTGTTCACCACCTTGAAATCCCTTGTGGATGAAGAGTAGTTTATAAATTTTAGATAAATTGAAATTGAAATTTATCATTTAGATAAACAAATTTTAGAAATAAATAAATATTAAAGGTCAATCTACAAAACTCATCTATTTCTCTCTGCATTGGGTCATTTGAGTAGGATAATTTTCAATTTGTATTGGCAAATGGTAAGTTTGCATCATAAAATCACTAGAGAGTGATCTGATTTAGCATGTTTACTGAATTATAAGGACAGTAAGCAACGAAGCTTAAAAAGTATCCCACGTTAATTTTTTGTCCCAATGCACCAGAAGTACCATATTTGACCTGAAATATTTGAGGGGGGAAATGAAAGCAAACGTAATGTGGTTTAAATGTTGTATTTGTCAGAATACTCATAAAAAAATTAAGGACAGTAACATGTTTAAATGTAAGGAAAAAGAAAGGTCCTGAGAACTGCCGACGACGCACTAATTCACCCTTCCTCCCAACCTGGTGCCCTCCACCTATGCATCCTTCAGTCAGTATGGCTTGCTGGGGATGCTGGGAGTTGTAGTCCAATATATCTGGAGAGCAGCAGGTTGGGAAAGGCTGAACTAATTAATTTTAGCTACCCGAAGAAGTGTGTGTGACAACATGCTGCCCAGCACTCATCTATTTCAGCAGAGTTCAGCTCTCTTCCAGGGGGCATTGCTGGGCCACCTTCAGTTTCGCTGTCACTACTAATTAGGTCCACTTCACGCCAAGACATATATGTATTTCAGTGACATATATGTATTCTCGCACGTACTTGCTAGGGATGATCACCTGAAAAACATTAATTACAACTTTGAAACGGCCAGGCTTGCCTAAATTCTAGTTGCAGTTGTCCTCTATTCGTTGTTGCTAATGAACTCAATGAAACGGGAAGTTTTCCACAGAAAAATAAATGAACTGGAAAATTTCCCATCCCAAACCACTGTCCGGCACCCTGCCTCATTTTAACCAATCCCGCTCATGACAGAATGTTGCTCCTCCCTCCCTCTTTGTGTGGTGTGTGGCGTTCCTAATGGACAGTTCCTCAGTTGAGGATGTTCTTACGGGTTTTTCCCCCTTCTCAACGGTCATGCTCTTCCTTTTGGAATGTGCTTGCACATTTCTCATGTTCCCTTTTTAGTTAGAAGGATGCCAGCGATTTTCTTCAAGGGTTGCATTAAAGTTTTTCTCTGGAGGCATTGGTATCCCCCAGAGAGGAGTGGAATGGGGTTTCTAGAGAAATGTTGTGTAAAGTGCCTTAAACGGATAACTCCTGGGAAACTTCACACAACACCAGAACTTTCAGCTATTGACTTTCCCAATTCTGTTTGATTGAAATCTCTGGGCGAGCGATGAGATGGTGGAGTTGCAGCTAAGAGTGGATTTGCTGAAATGAAAAGGCTTTGTATGGAAATCTCCGGAAGAGCTCTGAATCCGTGGGGTGTTTTTTTTTAAATATCTAATTGACTTGGGAGTAAATAAGGAAGTCTGAAATGAAAACTGCCAAATATCCCAAGCGATGCTAGAAGGGAACCATCCAGCTTGCTGAACACTGTTGGAGGAAAACGAAAAGTTATGTACACGGTCACTTGTGAAGTGCGGCAGTGTTATACCGCCAATATGGATGCTGGGAAGTGGTGTGTGTTCTCTGTGTAAACCCGAGACTGTCTTGGTTGCACGTAAGTTGCCAGGTAAACCACAATTGTGTGCATGTATTTTGGGTAGGGTATTTGTACATATCGCTGCAGTCTTCAAGATGTTATAGATTAGTGGCCTTTCCAAGCCTATGTTTAACCTGAACTTATAACATGGAATCCTCTTGTAATTTTTAATTCATCTAGGATATAAGGCACCTCTCTCTCTCTCTCTTCTCGCTCCTCACTGGTTCCACAAACTGTATAAATAATCAAGTAGTCCTCTGTAGTACTTAACTTTATTTCTATATTTAAAAGATTTTTTTGGGCATCTTTGAGCCAGAGCTTCCAAAACTGGTAACAAAAGGATAATAAAATAATTTAAAACAGATTAAAATCAAATATAACTATTAAATAGCAGGTAAGAGCAGCACTACTAAGTTAGCACAGGGAGTAATAGAACCAGGAAGACACAGAAACAAAATTCTCTGCTAAAAGCCTGAAGGAATAGAGATGTCTTCACGTGCCACTGGAAAGACACCAAGCAAGCATCTCTGGGGAGAGCATTCCACAACTGGGGAGCCACTACTGAAAAAGCCCCGTCTTCCATCACCACCTACCTCACTTCTGCAGGTGGCAGCACCCAGTGTATATACAACAAAGGAGCAAATGTCTATATTAAAGAAGGGATGACTCTTCAACCAATTTTGATAACACTGCTAGAGTCTTCGTGAGATATTGAAAAATTCCCTTAACTGGGGCTGGTGTCGGCACCTGCCATCTGGAGGCAGCTTCCGGGGGCCCAGCAGCCTGCTAGCGCCCACCACTGACAACCTGCCCTAGGCCCACCTCTTACATTTTTCCCCGTGGCCCAGTGCTCTGAGCAGTACCAGGTGGCTGCGTCTACCTGCCACTTTATTTCCCACAATGCCCTCCACATAATGTCACTCTGGGCACTGTGGGACATTTGGCTGGTGGGGCCAAATAGCCACCCAGACAGAGCTGCTGGGAGTGCAGCTCGCCACTCCCGTCTGTCAGGGCATTGCGCTGTGCCAGAGACCACCAGAGGGCACTTTGCTGTCGGTAGGGCTGGCTCCAGGGTTGATAGGCCTCTGGCCAGAATCATCATCATCAGGCGATCACTCGTGACCGAGTAAGATTGTCTTCCGGGATAAAAGGAGGAAATTCTAAAGAGGATTGTGTAGACTCTAGCGATGGGTCCGTAAGTGACTTTGGAGGCCAATTCTAGATCCACACAGCTTCCCACAGTGAGGACACAGGTTACCAGATGGAAGATGGTCCTGTAAAGGATTCATTTGGCGTGCTTTTTGCTTCGCACGTTTCTCCCTTTCACCTTGCACTCGGGCTTCTTCAAAGTCCATGGAGCCTTTGTGAAAGGCCAACCTCCATTTAGATCGTTCATGGGCCAGAGCTTCCCAGTTTTTGATGTTTATATTGCATTTTTTTAGATTAGCCTTATGAACATCTTTAAACCTCTTATATTGACCACCGATATTCCGCTTTCCATCCTTGAGTTGGGAGTAAAGTAACTGCTTTGGGAGTTCTTACACTTTGCTGTCGGTAGGGCCGGCTCCAGGGTTGATAGGCCTCTGGCCAGAATACTATTAATAAACAGTGCTTTAGGGTTTGGGAGTTTGGGAGTGTGTGTGCAATTTAATATCAAATATATTCAAGAGTGGATTTTTTGCCACCCCACACCAAAGCAATAAAAAGACAGAGGTTGACATGGCAATCCCTGTTGTGAATAGCATGCTTCAACCACTCAGTTGTCTTCCTATCAGGGCTGACATCATGGGTAGGCATAGTTGGGCACCTGCCAAGGGCCCACACCACAGCGGGGGCCCACTGATGACGACAGCCCCCTGGATTTGCTCCTCCTTTTGCAGCCCTCGTGTTCACCTGCCTCTCTCTCTCTCTCTCTCTGGCCCAGACAGTGGTGGTGGTGAGGAGGACGATTTCATAGATTTCATAGATCAGAGATAGATAGATAGATAGATAGATAGATAGAGCGGATAGAGCAGAGCAGAAGATGCCACTGCCTACCTGCTCACTGGCTCTTTGCCTGTTAAGCAAGCAAGTGGTAGCGATGATGAGGGAAATGGTGAGGAGCCATAGCAGCAGCTGGTGGTGACAGTGGCAGTGAGAAGGCAGGCTCAGCGAGGGTGGGAGCCCATTGTGTGGGTATTCTTCCCAAAAGCCTTCAGAAGCTTGGAGCCGGCACTACTTTCCATTGTGGGTTATTCACATGAACAACACCATTTCTTTACGGAACTGTGAGCTATCCATCTAGTGCAGTGTTCTCCAACCTTGGGCCCCCAGATGTTTTTGGCCTACAACTCCCAGCATGCCCCAGCCAGCGTAGCTGGCTGGGGCATGCTGGGAGTTGTAGGCCAAAAACATCTGGGGACCCAAGGTTGGAGAACACTGCACTAGTGTTTGCACTAGGCCTCGATGCTTCTGAAACCTGATGTTCATAGGGGAGAATTGCGCCAGGAAATCTAATAGGACAACATTATTTTCTAGCGAAGCTATTTATAGAACAGACTGGGTTAACACCTTGCCCAATTTACTGACTTTAAAAAAACTATTTATAGAACCTCAGTATATTCTCCTGGTTTTCATCATCTTAAAACTTTGATTAAAGCAGTTATTGGTAGGGAAAGGGAGTATCTGTTACAAAGGCCAATAGCAATTACATCAGTGGAATGTATTTAGATTTCATTTTCTTTCTGAAAAACTCCCAGAGGAATGACCGTGAGGCGTTAAGCTGTGAAGATACTGGCGGAGGAAGTGTGTTAAAAGCAATTAGTAGAAATTTAGCAAAGAAGATTGAAAATCAAGTCTCTGTTCCCTCAGAATTTCAAGCTCTGAGCTGAAGTAATACATATGTTGTATTCCCAGCAGGGTTGATGAAGGATGCAAGGACAGCATTTGATAGAGAGATACTAATGCGGTTCCAAGTAATACACACACTTGGCCCAGATGTGGCTATAGGTAGAGCCAACAGTGTTGGGGTTTCTGAGTGGGTCTTAACCGTAGCCAAGGATGAAGTGGGTCTTACTATAGCCAAGGGCAAATTTATCAATTACAGTTATGAAACGTTTTGGGTCAGTGGGCACATTTGGAATATTGGCAGCGTGTCTTGGGTGCTCCCACGAAATGGGTGTACCTTTCCCATTCATAAAATAGCTCCCATGTTGGGCACGGCCAGTCGCAGAACACTCATTTCCCAGAAGCCAAACTGGGGAGACTAAAAGAACAGTAACCTGCCCCAAAACCTAAGTACAAGGCAGAAGTGGGGGTCAGAGGTCCAAAACACAAACCCACTCTTTCGAACCTAAAGAAAGATGGTGCTGGAGGGCAGCACTTCACTTTGCAGCAAGCCCGCCTCCGAGTTCTTAAAAAAATTAAAGAAATAAAATTTCTGCTTTAAAATTAAGAAATAAAATAAAAATCGGGGGGAGGGGAAGGGAGCCTGGGAGGAACCAAAAGATGTGTCTGTTGGGCACTTTGGCACCCATGGGCACCATGTTGGAGTCCCCGGAATCATACGATTGCATGTTGGATGGTGATGCCAAGCCCTGGCTGCCTTTGGCTGTGTCTTTGTTTTGTTTCATTTCTCTTCATTTTCATTCCCCCCCCCCTTTATTAAAAAGCAAAGTGAAATAGGCAGATTGGCCTGCCTAGGGAATAAAGCAGAACAGCTGGTACAGTTCTAGGAGAGCAAGGATGGAAGAATGTGAGAGTAGTAAGAAAGAGTTTTCTTTCTTTTGTAGCAAGAGCCAAATATGAAAAAGAAAAACCGATCTTGTTCTGAAAATTTAAGCAGAACATGAGTTTTATTCCCATTCTTTTGCTGCCTTCCTCACAGTTGAAATTTAGGTGTTAGGCTCCTTGATCGGGGACCTCTGGTCTTTATTTATTTATTTATTTATTATATTTATAACCGACCTTTCTGTTAAAATCGTGTTCACGACGGCTTTGCTTATGTTTATTTATTATTATTTATTTATTACATTTATCAATCGCCCATCTGGCCGGTCACCCGGCCACCCTGGGCGATGTACAATTAAAATACAATAAAACACAATAAAATATAATAATTAAAACAATATAAAAAATTCTCATTAAAAACCTAACCCACCCCATATTCCCGCCTGAACAGCCATGTTTTTAATGCACGGCGGAAGCTCATCACGGAGGGGGCATGGCGAAGGTCACTAGGGAGGGAGTTCCATAATGTGGGGGCCGCCACAGAGAAGGCCCTCTTCCTAGTCCCCACCAGCCTGGCTGCTCTGGCTGATGGGATAAGGAGAAGGCCGTCCGTGGCAGACCTTGTTGAGCGGCCTACTTGATGTTGCTGGAGGCGCTCCTTGAGATAAGCTGGGCCGGAGCCGTGTAGGGTTTTAAAGGTCAAAACCAACACCTTGAATTCGGCTCGGCAAGCAACTGGTAGCCAGTGCAACTCTTTAAGCACTGGCGTGATGTGATCACGCCGGCGGCTGCCCTTAATCAGGCGAGCTGCCGCGTTCTGTACCAGCTGAAGCTTCCGGACCGTCTTCAAGGGTAACCCCACGTAGAGCGCATTACAGTAGTCTAGGCGAGAGGAGACCAAGCCATGAACCACTGATGGGAGCAGGTGATTAGGAAGGTAGGGGCGCAGCTGCCGTATCAGATGGAGTTATAACTTCAAAGATGTTATTCTTTGAAGTGTCATATACATAGATGGTGCCCTCTCTTTCTGCTCTCTCTACTGGCATGTTTCTGCCTTTAGGCAGAAAAAAAACCCCTGCAACTCCCAGCATGCCCCAGCCAGCCGAGCCTGGTAGGCCCCTTCCAACTTTACTTTTCTATGATCCTATAGGATTGCACGTTGAATCAGTGTTGGCCTTTTCTCCATAGCTGCCCCCCCCCATGCCTGCTACACCCTCACTCTGTGCTACTTTACACTCTTCCTTGAAATCCCTCCTCAAAACCCGCCTCTTCCATCAATCATCTGGGCTTCCCGCTTAGTCTTAAAACAGAGTAAGCGCAGATAGCTGTGCCTGTGCGTATTCATCCCATTACCTTTTAGTTATTTGTTTGTTTAATGAATTTCCGTCCTGCCTTTTAGGGTGTGTACCCTCCCAAGGCAGATTACAACAAATCAACATTATACAATACAACATTAAAATTCCAAAATTTAAAATAGCATTAAAAAAATCACCGACATTAACATAACAGCAGCACATAAAATAGTTCTTCAGTATAAAGACGATAAAATCAGATGAGTGTGGATTGGAATTTTAAAAGTCTTCATAGTTTTCCTAAAGGCAAACAGAGAAGGGGACAAAACTAATTTCCCTGGGGAGAGCATTCCAGAGATACAGGGTCACCATATTTTTACATTTATATTCCACCCTGCTTCCATCATGGAACCCAAGTAAGCATACATGTGGTTCTCAGGCAGTCTCATCTGCTTAGCTTCAGCAAAAGTGCCTCCAAACGTTTTCTGCCTAGGATCATACCCTTTTTTAGACAATATTCCCATTCAGGCCTGTGGTTTACACTGGCTCAGCTTGTCTGAGTGTGGAAAGCTAAGCAGGGTCAAGCCTGGTTATTACTTGGATGGGAGACCCCTCCTCTAGTTTCCTGCATTGAGCAGGGGGTTGGGCTCGATGGCCTTGTAGGCCCCTTCCAACTCTGTGATCTATGAAATCTATTCCTCTGCTGTCTTCCTCACTGTGAAATTTAATTTGTATGCTCCTTGGGTCAGGACCTCTTGTCTTTGCTCACGTTATCCTGTGAAGTGCCTTGTACATAGATGATACAGGAGGAGGGCCTTTTCTGTGGCAGCCCCCAATTTATGGAACTCTCTCCCCAGTGACCTCTGCCATGCCCCTTCCTTGATTAGCTTCCACCGGGCATTAAAAACGTGGCTTTTCAGGTGGGAATATGGGGTGGGTTAGGATTTTTAAGTTTTGTACTGTTTTTAATTGTGTTTTATACTGTGTGTGTGTGTGTGTGTGTGTGTGTCCCTGTATTTTATTGGACTGTACATCGCTCAGAGTGGCCGGATGTCTGGCCAGATGGGCGATTCATAAATATAATAAATAAATAAATATTAAAGACCAAATAAGTGAGCCACTCTAAAATGGAAAGGAAGTACAGTCAGGGTCCCATCGAGGTGATCAACCTGGGAAGGTGATTTTTAAGAAAATTGGAACTGATTAGGAACCTAATCAGTTTTATATGATTAGGGAGTGCTCCATGGGAGAGCACTCCCTAATGCACATGATTGCACTCTCTGAATATGTGAGCTTAGACTCAGTAGAAGGGAAATGTTTTACAGTTAAATAGACAGGGCTTCCAATCCAGGAGGAGTCAGTGGTTCACTGGAGATAGTGTGTTGTGGCCATGCCCTTGAATTAGGGACAGTTCTGGAAGACTGAATGTTCCCTTCTCCCACATCATGCAACCCAGTAAAGCATCAAAAGATCTTGGATGCCATCCAACATCTCACTATTATCAGCGCCTTTGAGCCCGGTGCGCTCAGATCTTCTGTATCTTCTCTGTGGCCCCAAAGAAGACTGGGAACTGGAGGAGAAATCTAGATCTAAAGATCCTGAATTGCTTCATTGCACAGAGGAAGTTCAAGATGGAGACCCTCAAGTTAATTGTAGAAGTGATCATCCTAGAGGACTTCATAACTTCAATAAATTTGATGGAGGCTGATCTCCATGTGCTGACCCAGCCTCTTTACAGGTGTTTACTCCACTTCTTATGGGGGGGAAAAGGCACTATCAGTACAAAACCTTGCTGTTCAGCCTGCCATCCGTGCCCAGGGTGTTCTCAAAAGACTGTGGTAACTCTGGTTGTGCATCTTCGTGGCAGGAGAATTCACATCTACTCCTACATAGACAACCTAGTTATCAGGTCACAGTCCCAGAAGTTGGCAGAGTCAGATGTGGCAGGTACCATCATGTGACAGATAACAGTTTTGTGATCAACAGATCCAAGAGCCATCTTATACCAGCACAGAAGCGGCCACACCCTGGAGTTTTAATGGACACAGAGGGGAAGAGGTTTTTCTCCTCAGATGAAGTGAACAGGAAGATCATCTCACGTTCACGTCAAGCCCTATATCCGTGAGTCCCCCTGGCCCTCGTCACGAGCCTCACCTGTCTCCAGGGATCTATGATTGCAGCCATAGACTCGGTGCCGTGAGCATGGTTCCGTTTCAGGTGCCTGCAGTGGTGCTACCTGCAGTAACAGAGGTAGGGGACCACCGGGGGCACATGACAGTGGAGTTGCCTCTCGAAGTCTCAGAGTTTTTTTTTTTTTCCAATGGTGGCTGAACCCAAACATCTGAGCTGTGGGCGTCCATCTCCAGGAACCCATCTGCATACAGGCAATGACAGATTCCAGTCTGTCAGGCTGGGGAGCATCACGGTTGGTTCACAATAGCTCAAGGCACATGGCCACAGGAGGAGACAACTTGTCCAATCAGTTGGCTGTTATTTTAATGTTACTTGATGTTGTTGCTTGCTATTTTATTGTTTTATTAGTTTGTGCCCTTATTATATGGTTGTTTTACTGATTGCTTTTTTTTAGCTGCCTTGGGAGGGTGAGCACGCTGGGATCAAAATGTATTACATAAATACATTCCCCTGAGTGCCTCATTTTTATTTTGTTATTTAATAAATTTCCATCCAACCTTTTTTAGGGCAGTGGTTCTCAACCTTTTTTTTTTTTGCCCCATGCACCCTTTTCACCATATGTCAGAATGTCATTCCCCCCTTTTCCACCGAGCAGATTTTAAAATTTTTATATTGTTTTAATGTATTTTATTGCATTTATGTATTTTATTCTGTGTACATCGCCCAGGGTGGCCGGTTGCCGGCCAGATGGGCGATAAATAAATATTAATAATAATAATAATAATAATTGTCTGACTCAAAAGTTGCATTCCAAATAATATGCATATGATATTGAAAATCTTTTATTTTTTTCCCATATTGGTGCATATACATTATAGTATAAATGGAATATTTCCACAGATAACAAGTGAAATATTTATCTTTATTTTTAATTTAATCTGTGCCATACAATAAGGTGTGATGTCCCGTAGATTATGTACAATCTGTAGAATTGTAATTTGTAGAAAGATCAGTATTCCAACAGTTTGAGTCTGTGGTCCCAATTCCCCCCCCCCACATAAACCCTAAAATCCGACCCCGGGAGGGAATTCCCCTCTGGTTGAGAAGCCCCCCATTTTATCCTCCCAAGGTGGCATAGAAAGCAATTACTAAAACAACAGTAAAATCTTCAGCCTTCATGTCTAAAGCATAACATCTCTTGGAGAACCAGGTTAGTGGGGAGACTTCCGCCCTTTGGATGTCGTGACTCGTTGGACTCCAGCTCCCATCAGCTCCAAGCAGTGGTCAGGGATAATGGGAGTTGTAGTCTAACAACATCTGGAGGGATACAAGTTCCCCATCCCTGGGGCCCTAGACAAACAGTTTTACCATGTGACAAAACTGTTCCTGTACTGCACCACTTCATTTTCTAGGACATTCCAAACAAAAAAATGTTTGCGTTGCAGGTCAGAATGATGTAGGGGGGGGGCGGGGAAAGGGCCTGTTGAGAAGACGAAGACAGAATCCCGCTCCATGATAATCCAGTTTTATATGATTAGGGAGTGCTCCATGGGAGAGAACAGGGAATCATGCTTTAGACCAGGGCTGACATCAGGGCCTTGTTGGGCACCAGCCGAGGCTGCCCACCCTCTGGGACAGTGTTCTCCAACCTTGGGTCCCCAGAGTTGTAGGCCAAAAACATCTGGGGACCCAAGGTTGGAGAACACCGCTCTGGAACCTTCTACGGCTGCTCCGCCTCCTCCTTGTTGTCACCGCCCAGGGATGTTGAAGAGTCCTTGGTCTCGAGTCACGAGTCGAGTCACGAGTCTTTGGACCCGAGTCTCGAGTCCGAGTCCAAGTCCTTGGTCCAAAATGGTGACTCCCGAGTCCCGAGTCACTCCCAAAGCTGACTCCACGAATCCCTATTAAAATCAATGGGGGGTTTTCCCAACAAAATAAGGCTACTTCAGATGTGTGGCTTAAATAAATTCTAGGCACAAGTGTGCCTTTTTATCTCAAAACTCTGCCACTGATTTTGACAAGAACAGACCAGGCAGACAAACCCAAAATAACCAGGCAGGCAGAGGAGGCAGGGAACCCCAAGCAGGCAGGCAGAGGCAGCCAAACCCAAAATGTCTGAAAGGTTGCATTAGGAAAATGATTTTAAAAAATAAACTTGGATTGTTACTGCAACTAGGTCCAGACAGCACCTGCAGATGGCATCAAGCAGGGATGTTGACGAGTCCTTGGTCTCGAGTCCCGAGTCGAGTCTCGAGTCCCATTAAAAATATTGGGACTCGAGTCTGACTCGAGTCAGAGGGGGGACTCAGTCCGACTCACGAGTCGAGTCCTCGAGTCCGAGTCCCCATCCCTGTCACTGCCTGTGTTCTCCTGCCCTCCCCAAGCATGCAAGCATGAAGAGGTGGAGCACACACACACACCCCACTTGATTTGCACGCTTGCTGTGGGCACTTGCGCAGATTGGGCCCAAAGTGAGTGGGCAGCAGTGCCTTGGAGATGAGGAGCCCCCCCCCAGAGAGAGCACCTTGCCCAAGGGCTCCCCAACACCCGGGAGCTGCCTTAGACCAGATGCCTGAAGAGGTACAGACCAAAAACAGATGATTTTTTTTAAAACTACCTTGATCAGCTGATTGTATCGACCTGGTCATCCTCTAAAGAGACTTTGCAAAATCTATGGCCGTGTCCTGTTGAAATTATTCATCCTAGTTAAAATAGGGGAGGGACTACTGATGCCAGTGGGCCTTGAAAACACTTTTTGTTCCTAGTTGAGAAATCGTTTTCCAGCATCTACCAGGGATTCTTGTCTTCCTCTGTCATTTCTGCAGCTATTAGTGTTAGGCAGCCTTTCTCCCAGAAATACGTACATCATATGTATTGTAGGTTTTAATGTAAAGGTGTCAGGTATCTCTGAATAGAAATTAAAGCAATGCCAGAGGTAAGACTAAACAAAAGGGTAGACAGAGAGAAAAAATAGGTAAATGAGGTGGAAATTGCAGGCAAATAGACAATGGAAGAAAGTTTAAGTAGCAATTTATTCTCTTTGCACGGAGAAATGCATTTCATGTTGTACAGAAATCTCTGAAGAAGTTCTTCTCACTAAAAACCTGTTCTAAATATATCTTAAAAGCAGAACTGAATTGATTATTTTACAACAAAAAAAGAACGGTTGAGAAAATTGCAACAAACAACAAAACTATGTTGACTGACAGCCTTAATCTATTTTAATAAATGTTGCAGTTTAACACCCTGCATTTCGTGATTGCATCATGTCTGAAGGAAATAAATGTAAGATCATCCTTGCATTGGCCCAGCAGGATAATATTTCCCCTCCCACTTTGAACCCTATTCTTTTCTAGTGTTAGGACTCTTCCCACTCACATGATAAAGGGCGTGAGTTTGTTCAGATACAGCACCAAACCATGATTTGGCATTACACAGGTGAGGAGCCAGGAGCCTTTGACTCGGACACTTCTCTCTTCCTGTTAAATGCAGCAATTCCCTGCTGCCTATCCTAGTTTGAGACGAATCTTAGCTTGCAGTTCTGTTTGAACCAGCAAATCATTGTTCTCGCTTGTCTTGCAAACAAGGATCCCCATTCACATAACATCAAACCATGGTTTGATATTACACCTGAAGCACTCTGGGGTGGACTTCAACCCTGAATGCTGCAGGTTAATAATTCCTGTCAATCTACTTGGATTTATGACCAAACCAGATGTTATTTTAATGCAGTGTTTCTCAACCTTGGGTCCCCAGATGTTTTTGGCCTACAACTCCCAGCATGCCCCAGCCAGCTCTGCTGGCTGGGGCATGCTGGGAGTTGTAGGCCAAAAACATCTGAGGACCCAAGGTTGAGAAACACTGTTTTAATGGCATGACTAGCAACCATGTCTGGGGTTTTATAAAATATATATACCAGATCTGGATGGGGATGGGGGGGGGGTGATTTTCACTGGGACCTTCCTTCCCCAGCTGCCATCTCAACAAAACCTGCCAATTTTGGTGCAAACGAGAGCTTTTTTCCCTAAGGATGATTACCACACCAGGGGAGAGATCACAGCTGGGGAGGGAAAGGTTAAACCTCCTCTCCCCAGCCCTGTGCTGTGGTCCCGATGAAAATCCCCCCCGCCACTACCAGACCTGATACTTAATTTTTAAAACCCACAGGCATGGTTGATCATCATGGAGATGGATCAACTCCCCCATGAGGAAAGTTTATAATGTTTGGGGTTCCCTAGTTGGGGGGAAATGGTGAGTAATTGTGGACATGATAGAGGTGCATAAAATTATACATGGTGTGGAGAAAGTGGATAGGGGGACCTCTCTCTCTCTCTCTCCCTCCCTCCCTCCCTCCCTCCTAATACTAAAATCCAGGGTCATCCGCTGAAGCTGATAGGCGGGAGATTCAGGACAGATAAAGGGAAGGACTTCTTTACACAGCGCATAGTTAAATAATGGAATTTGCTATCACGGGATGTAGTGAACTCAGATGGCTTTCAAAGGAGATTAGTCAAATTCATGGAGGAGAAGGCTATCAATGGCTACTAGTCCTGATGGCCATATATATTGTCTCCAGTTTTAGAGGGGCTATGCCTCTGTATACCAGTTGTTGAGGAACATGGGCAGGAAGGTACTGTTGTGCTCATGTCCTCCTGTGCGCTTCTCAGAGGTGTCTGGTTGGTGACTGTACACACAGAATGCTAGACTAGACAGGCTTTGGGCTTTGGTCTGATCCAGCACAGCTCCTCTTATGTTCCTGTTCACAAAAAAATTGTTTAGAAAGTTCACTATTCCCCATGTAACATTTGCATGTGGAGGCATTTATAAAGAGTCTATCCGTAAACACAGATCTTGTGTGCGTTGGAAGCCATCCCAACTTGTGCTGAGTTGAAGATGAGCATCCGGCTCCTAAACTCCATTTGAAAACTATCCCTTGGAACCTAAATATCTCCTTCCTAAAGTAATGAAGCCACAGGGAATATTCTGACTGTGCATAAACTGGACTCTTCATTTTAACTGGTTGAAATATACAGTAATACCCTGGATTGCAAGTAACTTGGTTTGAGAGCGTTTTGCAAGACAAGCAAATTTTTAAATATTTATTTAATTTTTTTTTACTTGATATACAAGCGACGTCTTGCAATACAAGTACTGTAGTATGGTTTAAATTAAAAATCTCTGTACAAATTTTTTTGGGGGGATTTCGTTTTGATATAAGAGTGTTTTGGATTACAAGCACGTTTCCGGAACGAATTATGCTCTCAATCCAAGGCATGACTGTATGAAATTGATGTGCTCTTGCGCACAGTCTACCTTTCCTTAAGCTCAAAGGTTTTCCATCTCAACTTAAGTGTATTTTTTGAGCCCAGAGGAACCCCTAACTTTGTGTAAATTTATACCTTTCCCAGCAGCACATCCCAGCCTCATTTCTCTGAATGGCTCCTTTGGTGCTGGTTTTCATTTCTTCCAACTTCCTCCCTGATAACGTGTTGATCCAATCAGGGGACATGTGCTGAATTGGATACCAGTGGAGGGTGAAGGAAGCCAGTCGCTTTGCCATCACTCTGAATGGCTTATGGTGAAAACTCTCCTTGTGCACTCCCATGAACCATCACCTGGTTTTAGATTCACGGTCCCAAACAGCCAGGCTAGCAAATTCAGAGGGACTGTCAGTGTACATTCTCAAGAATTGCAAAAAATAAAATAAAAATAAAAGCAGCCACATGGAAGTAAGGAGAATTTACAGTGAATTGGTCTCCTTAGCAGGGGGCAACAATACTATGCCAGTGTGGTGCAGTGGTGAGAGTGTTGGACTGGGACTCGGGAGATCTGGGTTCTAGTCCCCGCTCAGCCATGAAACTCACTGGGTGACTTTGGGCCAGTCACTGACTCTCAGCCCTAACCTACCTCACAGGGTTGTTGTGAGGATAAAATGGAGAGGAGGATTAGGATTATATAAGCCGCCTTGGGTTCCTTGCAGGAAAAAGGGCGGGGTATAAATAAATAATAATAATTTTAAAAAACCAATAGCCCAAAGAGGCATTTTTTTTTCCATTTCCCATTTTGAGAATGGGAAATGTTTGAGAAATTTTAATCTTCAATATTTAGCTTTAACTTTTTTTTTTAAAGGTAGATGATGATAATGATTGCTTGGTTCCAGATTTAGTCCTTCTCAGAGGAGACCCATTAAAATCAATGGGAGTTAAAATTACTCATACTGTAACTAACTTAAGTCCCATTGACTTCACTGGGTCTCCTCTAAGTAGCACTAAATCTGGATCCAGCCTCATATTTTTAATTCATGTTGTGAGCCACCTATAAATCATGGCTGAAGGTGGGGTAGAAATATTTTAAATAAATAACAAGTCGGTTTCAGCTCAGCCCTACCTAATACTAGTTTTCTCTGATCCCACATCAGATTCTGCTGTCTTTAGGCATGGGGTCGACCCTGTTTTGGTGGCCACATGATAGCTTGCATACTGGCAGAAAGACGGTGAGGTTCCTGTTTTTGCATTGATCTCTTGCCCTCTTGCTACCAAAGCCTTAGCTGGCAAAGGCAGATGTGCTGCGGGAGAACTTGCTGTTCAGGTAATTTCTAAACGGAATTGATTTTAATAATCAGGCTGTGGCAAGGCTAAGACCATCCCTCCAGCAATACTGCTGGCTTTGCAAAGCTGTTTCTGAAAATATATGCTTCTCTAACTTGCTCTGCGCAGCGTAGAGCTCCTCCCTCCCACCCTTAAAAGTAGAAATAATGGTTTGGCGTGTATGTGGTGATCAAGGCATGATGGGAATTTTGTATAATGGAGCTAATGAGTCCTAGCTTGTGTGCATCACAGAGCGTCCCCATACTGTGCAATACGCACCAGGCCATGTTTAGTTTTTCTCCGCATTAATCTTCAAAAGATGCCATAACCTTTCAGAGACATTTAGGATAAATGGCTCCAAATTTGGAGCTGTGTCTTACAGCGAAACCCAGATGTTCAGCATAATAAGAGGAGTGCCCTGTTTCTTAAAGGAATCCATTTGTATGTTATGACTAAACCTCAGGATTTCCTGGGTTTCAATTATATTTTGTATGCGGGGTATATGGTATTTGTAGCTGCACTTGTGCCTCTCATGAATCTTTCCTTTTTAAATGCTAGGAACCAATTTACTTATATATATATATATATATATATATAATTAAAAGAAGACTTGCCTCCCCCTATTGCTCCCTCCAAATTTTCACAAAGGTGGGATTGCACTTGCATGTGCCTCATAAATGGCTCCCTGATGCATCTTTTTGAAAAAGCAGCTAAAACATAGTTACAAATGCTCAGCACACACAGTGCTGTTTTCAGCTTTTATATGTTTTATCCCAGAGTGAAATTGCACATTCCTATTGTCTATCCACATCTTTCTTTTGTCTCCTTATTGCATGAGGATAAAAAACATGTTGCACTAAAGGACAATTTATGTACATATATAATTTTTTTATTTCTCAATTAGCTCATTTGGTATTACAGTAATCGTTTAAATAAATAGGCATTATTGTAGTGAATTCAAACAGTATTAATTTCCCCTCACCTTTCTCTCCCCTCCCCCCTGATCATTTTTGCAGTCATGAGTCTATAGTGCCCTCTCTTTTTTATGGTCCTGAAATTATGATGCAGAAGAAATTTTAAAGGACATAGAGAGACAAAGCCTCTGTTGCTTGTTTGAAACTTATTTCTTGATTTATTAAATACATTTGTATCCTGGTATCTAGAGAGAGGCTCTCACAAAGCAGCTGACGAACAATAAAGGGATCGGACACAAGCACATATAAATATACCAAAACAGTGCTATTGAAATTGAGGAAATTGGGCCATGTTTCATGTTGTTGCAAGCAAAACGTATTAAGTACCTACTCAGGAAAGGCCAATCTGAACAAATAAGGTTTTTAAGCTTTCTTAAAGGCCCACTTTGAAGGTGTAAGTTGCAAAGCAGTAGGAAGGGAGTTCACAATTGAGGGGCCATCACTGAGAAAGTAATTTATTTATTTATTTATTTATTTATTATGTTTATACCCCGCCTTTTTTCCTGCAAGGAACCCAAGGCGGCTTACATACCTAATTCCCCTTGTTCTCAACGATCTAGCTGTTCTAACTGGTGAGTGAGCACATGAACAGAGTCCCTGACAATAACCTATGCATACTGGCAGGATCATATGGGTGAAAGCAGTCCTTTAGGTTACCTGGTCCCAGGCCATTTAAAGCTTTAAAAGTAATAAGCGGCACTTTGAAATCAGCCCAGAGACAAATTGGTAACCAATGTAAGTGACGCAAAAGAGGGGGTCACCTGCTCAGATTTTCTCCCCCCCCATTAGCATCCTGGGGGCCACATTTTGCGAACTAGACTCAAAGGCAGCCCAATAAAGTGCATTACAGTTATCCAGTTTAGAGGTGACCTAAGGAGCGGGTTACTGTGACTATAGCCGACAGTTCCAAATAGGGCCGCAGCTCGCACATCATCCTAGGCTGCTAAAGGGCATTCCTTTTCACCGCCAGCCAGCACTGAATTTGTGACTGCAGCAGCAAAAACACAGTGATTTTTCTTGAAAACAAGGCATGCAGGGAGCACGTGCGTGCATTGTCTGGAAACAGAATTCTTCTCCTGGAAGCAGCATCCTGGGAGCGTGACTTTGCTTCCCAATGAGGCATGCATGCCTTCCCTGCACACCTTGTTTTTAAGAAAAACAGCTGGGTTTTTGCCACCAAATTCCAGTGGCAAATCCAGTGATAGGGGTGCAGCCCTGGTGGGGTCCAGAGGGGCAATGTGGCCCCCACCCCGGAGGTTGCCCACCCCTGATTAATCGTGTCAAAAGCTATGGAGATATCCAGCAGGAGCACTGCCACCATCCAGCCCCTGGTCAATGTCATCCATTAGAACTATCCACACTCTTTCTGTCCCCAAACCTGTCCAGATTGAAATGGATCCAAATAGCCAGTTTCTTGCAAGATTGTCTGGAGCTGGAGCCACTACCCTTTCTAGAAACTTGCTTAAAAGAGAGGGATTAGAGAGTAGATGACTGTTCAAATCCATGGGGTCCTAAGCTAGATTCCTTTCGCACGATTGCCTTTTTAAGGATAGGAGGGACCTTACTGCCCTGCAGTGAGGCTTGCCCTTCCTCTGAGGCCCAGGTCTTTAACTCCCCTCTGGCAGCCTTTAGCAACCATGATGGGCAAGGCTCTAGAGCAGGGCTCTCCAACCTTGGGTCCCCAGATGTTGCTGGCCTACAGCTCCCAGCATACCCAGCCAGCATGGCTAATGGCAAGGGATTCTGGGAGCTGTAGTCCAGCAGCATCTGGGGACCCAAGGTTGGGGAGCCCTGCTCCAGAGGGTAGGTGGTGGACTGCAAAGCTCCAAGCAACTTGTCTGCACCCTCAGGCTGAACAAGCTGAAATGTATCCATCACAAAAAGATCTGACGGTGAGCGAGTTATCTCTAACATTGATCCTGTGATAGGTATGACATCTTACTCACTGCGAATACAAGCCGCCGCCGCCCCGCAAAGTGCAAGGCAAACTGGTCACAGTGAGCTATTAAGGGCTCCTCCACTTGAGTCATAGGGTTCTTCTGAAGCAGATTCCTAATCTCTCGAAAAAGTTCAGCCGGCCTACATTGTGCAGACACAGTGATGGCAGAGGCGGAGAAGTGAGATCACCGCCGCCACAGTGTAAGTCTTAAGAAATGATCTTACCTGTGCTTGGTTGTGCTTGGAGCGGGTTTTCCACCACCCATGCTCTAATTGTCATTCCAACCGCTTCTTTGCTCTCAACTCAACTAAGGAGAGTGACACTTGGCTCAACAATACTACAAGTGAGAAGGATCTTGGAATTGTGGTAGATCACAAACTGAATATGAGCCAGCAATGCGATGTGGCTGCAAAGAAGGCAAATGCTATTTTGGGCTGTATTAATAGAAGTATAGCTTCCAAATCGCGGGAAGTGATAATTCCCCTTTACTCGGCACTGGTTAGGCCTCATCTTGAGTACTGCGTCCAGTTCTGGGCACCTCACTTTAAGAAGGACATAGACAAACTGGAGAGGGTTCAGAGGAGGGCAACAAGGATGATAAAGGGACTGGAAACAAGGCCCTATGAGGAGAGACTGAAAGAACTGGGCATGTTTAGCCTTCAGAAGAGGAGACTGAGGGGAGATATGATCGCACTCTTCCAGTATTTGAAGGGATGTCACACAGAGGAGGGCAAAGATCTCTTCTCGTTCATCCCAGTTTGCAGGACACGGAATAATGGGCTCAAGTTACAGGAACCTAGATTCCACCTAAACATCAGGAAAAATTTCCTGACTGTCAGAGCAATAAGACAATGGAATCAACTACCTAGGGAGGTGGTGGGCTCTCCCAGTCTGGAGGCATTCAAGGTGCAGCTGGACAGACATCTGTCAGAGATGCTTTGACCTGGATTCCTGCATTGAGCAGGGGGTTGGACTCGATGGCCTTGTAGGCCCCTTCCAACTCTACTTTTCTATGATTCTATGATTCTATGCAATTCTGCGTTTTTGTCAAGGGTGTCTGGGAGCGATTGTATCAACGCCCTGGGTAATTTTCCTGCTCCGGGGAGAGGCCATGGTCTCAATAGGCCAGAAAGACAAGACTGCAGGATAATCCTCCAGGGACTTTAGAAAACCATTAGATTCCATCACTCTCTGGGGGCAAATGGAAGAAATTGTTCCTCCACCCCTGCAAGGTAGCTGGTAGCCTTAAGGCAGTGTTCTCCAACCTTGGATCCCCAGATGTTTTTGGCCTACAGCTATGCTGGCTGAGGCATGCTGGGAGTTGTAGGCCAAAAACATTTGGGGACCCAAGGTTGGAGAACACTGCCTTGAGGTCTAGCCTGATCTGGTAATGATCTGGTAATTTCTGAGCATGAGTGACCATTCAACAGAGAAATCACACAGATAAGCAGAACTTAATCTTTGATGAATTCTGAATGAGCAGTTTCTCATTCTAGCTTCCCTTTGAATTTCAAAGTTTCTTTTCTGGTAACCCCCCCCCCCCAAAAAAAAAAAACATGATGGAAGAAGTGGTGGGAAAATGTGGGAAGGTTACAAATGGAAGACAACAATGTCTGTTCCCCTCATAAAATTCCATGAACGAGGCAGGGTGATTACAGGATAAAAACCAGTATTCCCAGAATTTATTTATTATATTTATACCCTGCCTTTTTTCCTGCAAGGAACCCAAGGCGGCTTACATGATCCTCCTCCTCCTCTCCATTTTATCCTCACAACAACCCTGTGAGGTAGGTTAGGCTGAGAGGGAGTGACTGGCCCAAAGTCACCCAGTGAGTTTCATGGCTGAGCAGGGACTAGAACCCGGATCTCCCGAGTCCTAGTCCCAACACCCTAACCACTATGCCACACTGGCTCTCGCCACAGAAGGCTGAAATGTTCTCCCACTGGTTTTTAAATGTTGCCTTTTCTAATATCAGAGAGACCCAATATATATTGCAATATAATACAGCACACTGGCCCTTCAGACGTGCTGTCTTGGCGTGGGTGGGCAATCTATCTCAACCAGTGGACTCTCCTTTTGGCCCTTGACATGGAGTTCTTGCTGATGTGGCCATTCATGCAGCTGGCTTAACTCGTGATGCATTCATATTGGTCACCACAGACTTCAGGATCAAAGCCAGTGGTCTGTACAGGATGAGCTGAAGAGCTGGTTTGTGAGCTCAGTTGTATAGGGGATGCAGCTCTCCGGCCCTGTGTGGATTCACGCCATTACCCAGGTTTTTTTTTTATTTTATTCCAGTAGTCCTTAGTCATACATCATTCCTCAAGCTGCAGCTCCACAAGCTATATTACGTTCAGTGGTGTGGTGTTGAATTTCAACAGCATTGGAACTTTGAGCGAGGGAAGCAGAAGTTCCAAAGCTCAGTTTTGCAAACTGCTATCCTGTTCTAGTCCCAGTAGTATCACAGTGATAAAGCCAGGGCTTTTTTTCTGGTGGAACTCACCGGAACTGAGTTCCAGCACCTTTTCTTCTATTAATTGCATTACAATTTAATCGCCATCTACTCCCGAGGAAATGTAATCCAAGAGTTCCGGTACCTTTTTCTCCAGAAAAAAAGCACTGGATAAAGCTATCATTGTGGGAATCTAGTCTCTCAGTGCCCAGATACATGTATTGGGATTAGGATGTGCAGTGCTGAGAAATCCGTTTTGTTTGAGCCTGACGGACGTCTGCAGCATTTGCAATCCAGTGATTGGAAACGGACTGTGCTGGATTTTTTGGGGGGAGTTCTGGAAATGTGCACGGAATAGTTGAGAACTGCGATTTGCGTATTTGTAGTGCCATGTGCACAAATTGGGTCTTTTGTGCAAACGGGGTCTGAATCTTTAAATTTGAGTAAATGTGTTTGCGCTGTTTTTAATATTTTATCACATTTCAAGTCCGTTATGTAACCTCAGGTTCAGCATATTCCCTGAGTAAATATCCTTGTCAGTTTCATCCTCTCACTACCTCCCCAGTTCGCTGGCCATATTCCCCACTTCACAGAGAACTTGTCTATGTCAATTTCATCCAGTTTGAGTTTTTTTTAAAAAAAAAAACCCTCAGGAAATTTGCACAAATATCGGGTGCCACAATTTGCACAAATTTCCTGAGCTTTTAAAAAGAAAATAACCCTCATGTAAATCACGGCCCATTTTAAAAGTGGGAATCTGCATGCTGACTCGACTCACATCAAATTGAGTCAGTGCAAATGTGGAGAAACAACGGAATCCAGAGGGTTGAGTCGGGGAAATCTGTCTGATTTTCACCCCCTGAGCGGATTCCACACACATCCCTAGTTGGGATTAATATGTGTTGACCGACAAATGTGCATAATTGCCAGTGATTGTGCACCTTCACATGAAGAGCATGTACAAATGTATAGCTTTGACAGGGAATTTTGAACATTGCCAGTTCAATATGGATAATTACCAATGGATGGTGGAGGAGATGACTTAGATGGGGATGTTTTGAATATTGCCTGGTTGATATGCATAGCCAATGCGTCAATTTCATACACTGACCACCAAATTATTTCGGGTGATTTATACAAAAAGGGACACAAAGAGCTCCAATAGGATCTCTCTAAACTGGAAAATGGGCATTAAAATGGCAAATGTGATTCAATGTATGCAAGTGTAAAGTGATTCACAGTGGGGCAAAAAATAAATAAATCCTAATTTCACATTGTGAAGGATTGAGGCCTACACAGGCTTGAGTGAGTTTGAAGCCTGTAGGCCCTGAACATCTCCTGATGGGAGGGGGGCATTTGTGATTTTCATTTGCCCCTCATGGAGTTAAAGTTCCTTTTCATTGAGAGAAGTCTCCTTTTCCCGCTAATGGAGTTAAGTTTCATTTCCCTAGTTTTAGGTCACATGATTGTAACCTTCTAGTTCTGTGGGAGGGTATATAAAGAGGTGTGGAAAAGCTGCAGAAGGGAGAGAACGGAATTGGAAAGAGAGAGCAGAGAAACTGCAGGCACCAAGACACAGAGACAGACAGAGGAAGCAGAGACTGAATATCATGGAAAGAATGCAGAACAGCCAGGGCTTGGCTGAGAAGGAATCTCTATTAAGGTTACAGGTGAAAGAGTAGCTAGATTAGAGAGAACTGCGTTATTATTTCTTTTATTTCTATTGTACCTGCTTTTTGAAAGTATACAGCTCTATTTGTGTAATTACCTCAAGTTACTGTGAATCTACTATACCAAAATTTACTAAAGTAAACAGTTATTGTTAACATCAAGTTGTTTGGAGTTTCTTTTGCACTGCCTAAGCCTAATCCCACGTTACTGGGAAGAGAAGGTAAAAGGCAGAGAATTGGCATCCTGATACAGGGGGAGCTCTTAAAGAGGCAAAATATCTTTAAGGAGCTGATCAAGGTGTCCTGGTACCTTGACACACATATATACTGATGGTGTTTGAGTTGGCAGTGACTGACCAGGAAAGGGATCTTGGGTTTATGGTGGATAGCCCAATGAAAATATTGACCAGTGTGCAGTTGCTGTGAAAAAGGCATATGCTATGTTGGTGATCATCAGGAAAAGAATCAATAAAACTGCCAATATCATAATGCCTTTATACAGATCTATGGTGGAATATTCTGTACAAATCTGGTCACTACACCTCAAAAAGGAAATTGTAGAGCTGGAAAAGGTGCACAAAAGAGCAACTAAAATGATCAAGGAGCTGGAGCAACTTCCCTGTGGGGAATCGTTATAACTTTTGGGGCTTTTAAGCTTAGAATAAAAGGGAAGTAAGCAGATACATGATAGAAGTCTATACAATTATGCCTGGTGTGGAGAAAGTGGGAGACGTTTTTTTCTCACACACACACACACACACACACACAATACTATCAATGGCTACTAGTCATGATGGCTATATATGCAGTGATATGGGGAGTGCTTTATGTTTCTGTGGGAAATTTTCAATTTCATATGTTCATTAGTAACAAAGAAAGGTTGCCGTTTGCAAATACAATACTAGGCAAGCTTGGCAGTTTCAAAGTTGTAATTCAGGTTTTTCAGGGGGATCATCCCTAGAAACTGTATGAGACAATACGTATGTATCACTGAAATGCATGTACGTCTCGGTGTGAAATGGAACTAATAAGTAGTGACAGCGAAACTGAAGGTGCCCCAACAACCTCAGTGGAAGAGAGTTGAACTCTGCTGAAACAGATGAGTGGCTGCCTGCCAATATGTCCTGCACAGTTCTTTGGGTTGCTAAAATTAATTAGTTCAGCCTTTCCCAACCTGGTTCCCTCCAGATATGTTGGACTACAACTCCCAGCATCCCCCACAAGCCATACTGATGGAATTTTGCTGGCAGTCGTAGTCCCACATATGTGGAGGTCCATTTGCTTCCCATTCAGGACTTTTGCATATATTTCCCAGTTTAAAAAATAAAATAAAAAATTGCACAGATTTTTCCTGACAGTTGTTAAAAAAATAAAACCCTTACAGGGTGGCAGAAAAGGATGGAGAAAATGGGGTGCTGGCAACCAGCAGGACTTAACACACACACCCATTCACTCTGTCCCAGGTTTTTGTTTTTTTTTAGAACTGTCAGGTAACTGTTAACCGTAAGTGCTCTAAAAAGGAGTTGTGAAGAGGGGGGGGGAGCCAATATCTCCCCTTTCTGGAGTAGCTGGAGACCCAGGGAAGTGTCAAAAATGTAGAGGGCACTGAGAGCTGTCTGTTCAGCACTTGAAATCCAGTGGATGACATCGCCAAGGGTCTTGTCACCACCCCATTTCTGGTGCACCTATTTCTATTTCTCCCACTCCCCCCCCCTTTTACCGGTGATTTTCAGTTGACAGCTCGTCAACTGTGCGCAAATTAGCCTATATTCAGTCTTGCTGTGTCAATTTCCATCTATGTTACCAACTGCACTTTGTTCCCTTTGACAGCTGAAACTTACAAGGACAGAGACCAGGCAAGACTACTTATATCGGACAGCCATAAGCGCGTACGTACTTGCGCACTTGAGAAAGACTGACAATTTAAAACAAATTATGTAGACAATTGCGCACATTTCTGGGGCCAAAAAAAGGGTGGTGAACCAGTGATGGTTGCTCCAAAGTGCCACTTGGGCATCAGTGGAGGGGTTGTCACAGGCAACACAGAATGTCAAGGGTTTTTTGCCGCTCTTGCCGAGTGGCTTGCAAGCCGCTCCCCACAGCCCATGATGGAATTGGTCTCCCACGTTCAGACGACACAACAACCCATGGTGTGTTGAACAACCCCTAGAACAGTGTTCTCCTTGGGTCCCCAGATGTTTTTGGCCTACAACTCCCAGCATGCCCCAGCCAGCACAGCTGGCTGGGGCATGCTGGGAGTTCTAGGCCAAAAACATCTGGGGACCCAAGGTTGGAGAACACTTCCCTAGAACAAGCTATGGGTTGTCAGGGTGGCTTGTTGCCCCCAAATAAGCCACTCTGTCAGAAACGGTCTGAGTTTGGATGACGCGACAACCCACCATGGCTAGTTACCCACGATGGGTTGTCATGTCGTGCAAACCCAGTCACCAAGATGGGCCTTTGTTCTGATCCAGCAGGGCTCTTTTTATGCTTGTTCTTAATGTAGATGATGACGTGCACATTAACAATCTGGCATTGCCCAATTGTGTATGCTCTCCAAAATCATTTGGAAGCTCTGCATGTTTGGCTAATGAATAAAATCTTCTCTTCATCTTGGTCTATGCACTTTCTCCATGTCTAAACTGGTGTTTATGGAGAATTTTCTTTTGAGCTTGCATTCATCACAACAACCTTCACACTAAATAATAGTGTAAATAAACCACAGTAGAGGCCTTGTTGCGGTCAGTGGCTCAGTTCTTCTCTTCACAGTGCTGGGCCAGGTGTCTGCTGCTGCTGCTGTCTTCCTTACCTTCAATGCCTCTGGGCCACACCCCTGGTGTACATGTGGAGCCCAGAGTCACTGGGGATAAGGAGAGAGCAACAGCTGTGGCCTCCTCACCCAGAGCTGCAAAGAGAAGCTCTGGGCCAAGTAGTAGCCATCACCTGTCCCCCTTCCCGTCCACCCCAGCAAGCTTTTGATGGGGCACCAGAGGGTGGTGCTGGGGGGAGCGCCCAGAGGGCACCGTGCTCAGGGCCCCATCAAACCTGGCCTTGGCCCTGATGCATATGATTAGGACTTTCCCCAACAGCAACCCCCCCCCCCCAACACCAACACCCATCTTCACTTTAGGAGTAAACTGGATGAACTGTTAACCATGGAGAAGAGGTATTGAGTCATGTGTGATTTTTGTGCAGTGTTCATACCACCTGTATTGACTTTGGTCTTACCTTTGGGATAGTGGGGACCACCCCTGGGGCATGCATTCGTTCAGCTGCAACACACTATTTTTTTAAAAGAATCTGCATGAAAGTGCTTTTAGACGTCTCACAATGGTGCACAAGCAGTCTCTTTTCAGGCAGTAAAATCAGCTCTGAACATGCGTCAGATAACAAAAAAGCAGTGGTTGGGCAAATTAATCCATTGTAGCTCTGTAACTGTGTGTTCGTATATTCCAGAGAGTTGGAACGAAGAAGCGTTTTGCTGTCATTATTAATTAACACACTCAATAAAGAGAAACAGTGTTAGGAAAGTGACATTCACTGAGTTGACTCTGAGATATGTTGCAGTGGAAATTTCAGATGCTTTTTTGTATCATTCTCACTAAGGCACTGAGAGAAATTCCTTTAACACATGAGTACCAAAGCCAGTTTATCTTGCTCAATTAACTATACTGAGGCGTAGTATTTCTTTGTATGACTCTTGCTGCTGGATCTCACAGATTTGTACATCCCATTATCTAGATCTTCAACTATTCAGGCTTCCAACGCCTTACGTTAAACATGGAAATAAATCCACAACTCCACTGGAAGTCCATCTTTCTCCACTTCCAAGAAAGGTGGACGTGACTGGAATGCTACTTCTTATGTGTCTTACTTTAAATACATGTAAAGAGTATGTAGATTGAGTTTTCGTTTTTCCAGACTCCTGATATGAGTTCACCCAGAACCTAAATTCCACCATGAAACTCACAGTCTGGTTACATGTGGTTCCCAGGTGGTCATCCCTAGGTACTGACCAGATTCAGAATTGCTTAGCTTCCGCATAGTTGCTGCATCTCATGTATGTATGTATGTATGGAAAAGGTTGAGTAGCTACCCTTTGAAGTAAACCCTCCCAAGGTGGCATACAAAAAACTTAAAAGCATAAAACATAATAAAACAGTCGTAAGAGACAATGATAAATAGAGACAATAAAGACAATGATAAAGTCAAAATTAACAGTTAGAAGCAGTCAGCACCATGTGCACAATGGCCCCCAATAGAGTCCTAACTCAATTATAGACCAAGGTAAACAGATGAACCTTTAGGGCAGTGTTCTCCAACCTTGGGTCCCCAGATGTTTTTGGCCTATAACTCCCAGCATGCCCCAGCCAGCTATGCTGGCTGGGGCATGCTGGGAGTTGTAGGCCAAAAACATCTGGGGACCCAAGGTTGGAGAACACTGCTTTAGGGCATGGGTAGGCAACCCTTTTGGGCTGTGGGCACACTCATCATATGCCTACCAGACTGTTCAAATAAAGGCTGTAGTATGTTTGTGAACATACATGGGCAAAGACAGAGATAATATTGTATAATGGAAAGACTACACTGAATCAAAAGCAGTTTTCTTTCTTCCAGTGGTGGAAGTACATAGGCATGGATTCCTAAAAATATCCCAAGCCTATGATGGATTTGTTAATTCTTTCTCCCCAACCCCTGCAGTTGCATCTTCTCCATCTTGCATCTTCTCAAGTTAGGGCTGCAGTTAGTGTACCAGCCTTGGCCAGTACAAAGCACTTGGCCGGTACAAAGCCATTGCTATCGCCTGAGCCTCTCCAGTTAGTGCAGAGTCAGGAAGAACTCCCAAACCGTGCACTTTATCCTTCCTGGGGAATGGAACCCCATCTAAGACCAGTTGTACACCTCCAGCCAGATTAGCTGGTTTTCCTACCCACAATATATCAGTCTTACCTGGATTACGCTTTAGCCTGTTCACCCTTATCTACCCCAAAATGGACACCAGTTCAAGATTTCCACTGCCTCCCTGGGACAAATAGATTGGAATAAAGAGGTATCACCCACGTACTGATGACAATTCAACCCAGACGGCTGGTTGACTTCCCCCAGTGGTTATATGCAGATGTTAAAAAGAATGGGGGACAGGATGGAGTCCTGTGGCCAGGGCCGGTGCAAAGCAGTTTGGTGCCCTAGGCAAGATCAGATATTTAGCGCCCCCCCCTCCCACTTGAGCCCTCCCTCCCTCCAGCCCTATGCCCATTATAAAATAAATTTCCCTCCCTAGGAACTGCCGAGCCCCATAGAAAAACTTTGTAGACTTTGAAACTTTTCCTTTGTGTGTTCACGTGGAAAGCAAAGAGGCAACATCAGCCCAGCTATGCCAGGAACTCCCAAGGGCCTTCTCCTACTCTCTATATATGTAAAAGCCTGTCTCCTCCTGCGGGCAGCACAAGGGATATGAAAAAAGGATGTGAGAGAGGTGTGGTGGCGCTACCTGTGAGGAATAGAGACAAAAGGGCATCTTGCAGCCTGTCCTACCTCGCAGGGTGGAGGTGCAGAAACACCGGTTTGACTCATACATCTTCTGGGTTGCGGGGGGGGGGATGCATGTAGTAGAAACATAGCAAAGAGAGAGCCTGAGGCAGAAAAAAGCCCCACGGGGTTTTTTTTCTGCCTCAACGGGCATAGGATTGCACATGGCTGTCTGGGGAATGCTGGGAGTTGTAGGACTTCCCCCCCCCTCCAAACATGCGTAGGAGGATTGCACCCTAAAAGCATTTAAAACCAAAACACAGAAACAGCATGGTAAATAATTAAAACATTGGAACCCCAGCTAAAAATACCTTTCCCTCCCTCCCTCCCTCCCTGGTTGCTGGAAATAACTGCTTTCAGGGGACGTTGAGCTGAGGGACGTGAGGCGTGCGGTGTTTGCAGGCGCATCCCCCACCCCAGGAGGTGTTTGCAGGCACATCCTTCCTGCAAAAATACAGCATGGTAAATAATTAAAACATTGGAGCCGGAGCTAGCTGAAAATACCTTTCCCTCCCTCCCTGGTTGCTGGAAATACCAGGAAAGTAACTGCTTTCAGGGGACGTTGAGCTGAGGAACCTGAGGTGCGCGCCGGAGGGAGGGAAGGCGAAGGAGGTGTTTGCAGGTGCATCCTTCCCTTCGCCCACCAGCCTCCCATCATTGGCCCCTGCCCGGCTCCGCCTCCTCCAGCCTGTCTCCTTCTCTGCCTCTTGATGCTGGTTGTGAGGAGGAGCCTGCCTGAAGCTTCAGCGGAGCCAGCTTGGAGATGGAGCCCTGAGGTGGAGGGAGGGAGGGAGGGGCGCACTTCTTTCACCTCTTTCCCGCATTTCTGGCGCCCCCATTTAGCCTGGCGCTCTAGGCAGTAGCCTAGTTCGCCTAATGGTAGCGCCGGCCCTGCCTGTGGCACATCCTAGGCCACAGGCCATTCAGCAGGAACATCCCACTGTTCAATATTTATTTTTCATCTTCTTGCAAGACGTTGCCTTGTCAGTGTGCATATCCAGCATTTTCTCTTCCAGTTTTCTCTTCCAGAGAGTTTACTGACACACTGCCCCAATGTTCCTTTCCATAACTCTTCCTCTTTTATGTATTTAGTCAGGGCAACTAGCAAATCACTCACATGTGCTAAATGCCATTTCCTCATATTTTCTTCTCTTTGTGCCAATTGCTTCCGTACAAAACGTCTAAATGTGGGAGCCTCCCCTGCGTTCCTGCCCCCATGGTCTCTAGTAGTTTGCCAGCACCACCTCCTAGAAGGAATGGATTCACTGTGACACTGTGCCTTATAAGCCCAACCCAGATAAACGGTCCCAAAGAATCCATAGTTGATGGTAAAGCCACTGAGAGATCCAGGAGAACCATTAGAGTTCCACCCAACCCCCCGGCACAATCCCATTTCTCGGCATAAGTCATCTTCCAGGGATTTCAACTTAAAACCACACCTGAAACAGAACTGGACTTATCCTAAACAATGAGCTTCATCCAACACTGCTTGGAGTTGAGAAACCATGTCATGTTCCCTCACGTTGCTGAAGAATGGCAGATTAGACACTGGGTAGTACGTATTCCAAATCACTAGATCTAAACTTGGTTTTGCTTTTTTCAACAAAGGCCTCACCATGGCTTCCTTCAAAATGGTGGGACCACAATATCTCTCAAAGAGGCATTTATCTGAGGTGCAAATATTCAGTCCAGACCTGGCTGATTTCACCAGCCAGGGTGGTCAAGGGTCAAGAAAACGAGTGGTCAGTCTCAATCCTCCAAGCAGCATGTCAACATCCTCAGGCTGCAGAAACCGAAGAGTATTCATAATAACTTATTTTCTTTATTACATTTCTATCGTGCTCATTAGAGGACAGTTCACAAACCATGACTAGAGCATGCATTAGGCCCCATCCATCTCTGGGCTTTTCTATAGGAAACCCAACACTTTACTGAGGCTTCTGCATCTGGATTCTTTCCAGGATTAAGATTGGCTCCTTTATACATGTATTTTTTCTGGGGCTTTTCTTTCTCTGCCTTTTTATATGTTCCATTGCACAACCACTAGGTGGCGCTGTAGTATAGCGGAATTGTGCAAATACATGAGCGCTACGGATGTGTGAGGAATACGATAGGGGGATGAAAATCCAACCGAGTTTCATGATTCAGGCCCCCAGATTCCGGTTTGCCAGCCCTGCGCTGGCGCTAACTCGCTATGATGTGAGTCGATCCAGCTCATGGACTTCCATCCCTATTAGAGACGGAAGACCGTGGGAACCCACCCACCCCGACTCAGCCCAGTCCCGATCATTGGATCGGAAGCGAGCAGGAAGTCCGCTGTGCTCAAACAAGCTGGACTTCCCAGTGTCAGCACATCCCTGAGACCATTTCATCCCACCATTCACAGATAATACCAGACTTTCCTCGCTCTATAAAAAAGCTGCGGAAATGGTTGCAAAGAACAGGAGAGGCCCTGGAGGATTACGGCATCGTGTAAAGCACTCGCAAACTTCCGTGAATGAGGAATCATGAGCACACAATAAATGCCTCGTGTAGAAAGGCTCTCTGACTCTGTCACAACAATAGCATCTCAAGTCTGCATGGATGCGAACTATTTTATCTGCAAAATGTCCAGCAACTTGGTCACAGCGGACCTTCAAGTGTTCAAGTTGTTGCATTCCAGAGCCTACGCTAAGGAGGCACTTCAACACTGGAAAAGCTCTGCTGGATGACATTTAACAGATGCAACGGTGGAAGAGAAGTAAGATTTCTTCACTGCCACAGAGTAAGATTGAAAATGGATTTTTAGCTGTGTTCGATCGCATTTGTTATGAGTCTTCTTCTCCCATTTGCATTCGAATACTTGACCCTATCGTTTTTATCGCCCTCAGCTTCTCAGGGGTATCTATGACTGGGTCGAGGACGTTTGGGCGTGATCATATCATAGTTCATCATAGAATGATGAAATATTTGTCGGGGGTGGGGTATAATGATCTTGAGCTAATTAAACCAACTCTGGCTCCAGGAGAAGATCAGAATGTCAGTGCTTTATGACTCATTTTATTAAAACGTCACCTTGTGTTAATGTAAGATTGTAGAAGGTTCTTTGCATGCACAGTGTTTTTATTCTTGCAGTCAAAACCCCTCCATTTCTAATGATTGCTGTTCATCGTGTCCCTTTCACTATGTTTGTCTCTTTCAGAATTTTACGCATGCCAGACAAGAGCAGATAGTTACAGTATCTCTGTGTTGCCGCCCCCCCAAGATGTAATTAAAAATGAGGTGGCAAAACCTAACCAACACATACTGTTTAGTTCTTTATGCTTTATTCTCTGGAGATTTTTCTAGTTGGATCCCCCCCCCCCCCATCTACTTATCCTATAGTATAATCAAAATTAATTTGGAAGATGCATGAAGAGAATTTTATTTTATTTTAAAGTTTGCTTTTTGAGTTTGGTTAGTCTTCATTCTTTTGCACTGAAATTCATATTTTCTTGTATGCATTGCTCGGAACTTGGAGTCGTGGACAATTTTAGCCAGTGAAAGCGAGCTTTGATTGAAACGCAGACTTAATGCGGAATGTCTGGAACCTCAAATTGAAATTCAGAAATTTTGAATGTTTGGAAGCGTCTGTTCCGAAATCGTTGGAGTCCGGCCTGTTCCAGACCTTTAGAAACCTCCCTGTGGAGAGTCTGGGCACAGCCCACGAGGAGGAAGTGACATATGACCCTGCGGACACCGGCACTGCTTCCTGCCAGCAATTTGTCTGAGCACAGGACCTGTCAGCTGCTTCAGACATTTTCTGCACCTGCATCTCAGTGGACACGATGGGCCGGTTCACGTGACTAAACAGCCCACCGTGGCTTATTTAAGCCACGGTGGACTGCGGTGCGTGCAGGTGGCTACTTTGAATATTCAAGCCATGACCACAGCTTGCTGTGTCAACTGAATCCAGTGGGGCGGGTTGTGCGGGGGTTAAACATCCTTCGCTTAGCCCATGACTTCTTTTATGTGAGGGTTGTTTAACCATTGCACAACCTACCCCTGCTGGGTTCAGACCACACGACAAGCTGCGGTTGTGGCTTGAATATTCAAAAGCCGCCCGGTGCACACCGCAACCAGGTCTCTTGTGTGGAAGTGAGTAGGGCACCTGAGCTAGACCTTCGTTTCATTGCCCTCCTGTTTACACACAGGGTTAACTCTATGGTACCGTAAGATGGATCCTCTTTGCTTTTTGGGGATCTGCATACCCATGGAGGGATCAATGTTTCATTTGTTTCCTTCACTCCCCCCCCCCTCTAAAAAAGAAAAGAAAAAGAAAGGAGAAATCAATGCAAAATTATGAGGGCTATTTCCTTTTTGGAGGTTGAGGTGATGGAGAAGTTGTTGTTAATATGGTGCTATCCAGAGGGTTCCACTGATAAAGGCGGCATGTACAGAATTTACAAAGAATGAAAAATAGATCCCTGCCGTGGGAGGGGAATACCATGTTTAAATCATTCAGGACAGTGAATGGTTACCACCAAAGGAAGATGATTTTCTACTACCTGAAAGGTCCTTTGGATTCCCTCCAGCCATGAGCGAATGCTACACAATTTGGCTTCTATTGAAATTTTAAGCTAGTGCACCCCCTAAAATTAATATCTAGCATTGCTTAATATAAAGACTGTCACATTTCTCTTTAGTTGTGCCCTCTGCCTACCCAGGAACATGTGTGTTTCACCCAGAACAAGGGTCATATCTGAGTTACAGCTGGCCTTTACATTTTCAGAAATGGGGGTCAGCCATTGCTCTTCGTCCCCGAATGCTCTGTGCAATGTGATAGCTGCAGCACCTACCAGTGACTAATTCATTCAGTCTGTAGTCCCCATTCTGAGACTGGGTTTAAGCTGCAGACTTCATGGGCCACAACACTTGGCCTAATTTTGGGACTTTTCTGTTCTTCTATCCCATTTTTTAACCACCTAGCCCGCATACTTTTTATGGCATTTTGGCTGGTCTTAATAAAGGCATTGCCCAACGGTGGATTACGATACTTCGGCTAAGTTGCACCCTTCCACAATTTGTGCCTTCTAGATTGTTTGTACTACAACCCCCATCATCCCTGAACATTGACCGTGCTGGCTGGAGCTGATAGGAGATATAATCCAAAACATTTGGAGGGCACCAGGTTGGAGGTGGCTGGAGACTAGCTGGTTGTGCCAAAGGCTTCATGGAATAGGTTGCTTTTAAGGAGGGATTTGAAGGAAATGAGACAGGTGGCATCGTGGAGACATTTTGTAAATGTAATTTTCTTATAGCTAAATGCTTATTAATCATACTTATCTACCACTTTATGTACAGCTCAAGGGCAGCTGTGAGCATTAGAAGGTTACCACAAGTGATTTGATTGAAAATTGACTGCTTAGCCAAAGGCATTTGCTTTCTCCTGTTATCCCGCTCTGCCTTCCCAAATTCCTGAAGTCAGGCTTGTAAACAGCCACATGCCTGTTTGCCAATGGCAAGGAAGAACCATTGCCAGACCACCAGACAAGGAAAATGAGTAAACTGGAAGAGTGTTGATCTCTCCCTCTGACCCTTTCAGACTGTCCATGTGCCACAAATAGTATGTATCGATAACGGGTGTATTTTTAATAATTGTGCACTAGTTGGATTTCTGGACTTACCTGCAAGCTGCATTATTTATTATTTCACCGGAACTTGCTTCTAAATGTGTGCGTGCGTCCCTGAGTCGGAGAATCTATTCTTCTTTCAAGACCGCCACCTTCAGAGATGTGTTTGCTGGCGATGCGAAAAAAGGCTTTCTCAGTGGCCTCTCCCTGGCTGTGGAACTCCCTGCCAAAGGAGGCTGAGTTCACTCACCTCTCTGCAATCCTTCTGCCAGCAGGGCAAAGATCACTTTATTCAAGTGTGCCTTTGGTGTATCAGTGGATCTGTTGGGCTGGAAACTGTCTTTACTGTTACTGATGTGTTTTTAATGTATTTGTTTAATTATGGTTTTTATCAAGTTTTATTTGTGATTGTAAGCCACCTTGAGTGCCAGTTCTGGTAGAAAGGTGTGGGGTAGAAGTCAAATTAATAATAAGAATAATATAGAGATGGGTAGAAATGCTGCATTCTGTTCTGGAAATAGCAGACCAGAACTGGATGTAGTTTTTCTCCAGATGCCAATAAATGTCTGGAATGCAAACCAGAATCCAGTTGGGGGACCCTAATTTTGCTGGCAAAGTTACTAGAATCCAGTTGGGTCCAGTGGCTTTGGATTTATTGATGGTGCATGCTTGTGTGAGGTTCTTCTCAAAATGGCACACTGACATCTTCTGTCTCTGTTCCTACAGCCATGATGAGTTTCTGGAGCTATGGGGGAGCCCCAGTTGATCCCAGGAAGACCCCAATCCTGTTTGGAGCCTTTTCACCACAGGAGAAATGCAAACCTGTTGCTAGATTCTGCTTATTCATTTCATTTCATTCATTCATTACATTTCTATACTGCCCAATAGCCGGGTGGTTTACAAAGATTATTTGCAAAATTTCGGGGGCATCTTTAGATTGGAGCTATTGCTGGTGTAAACCATATTCAGCCTTGCAAACAGATGTCAGTGGAGTCTGGTTTTATGCTGACTTATATGAAGTTCTAGCAAGTTGTCGTGCTGTGTCTGGGGCCTACCCTAGAGGATTATTTTGGACTTTGCAGGATCAGGGAGAGTTCTTGCATGAGTGGAAGGTGTTTGAAGGTCTTTCATTACTGCCAATTCCCACTTCTAGTTGCAGCCTGTTCTGGAAGACCTCCTAAGCATAAGGGTTGGCTTTGGGGAGCCTCAAGAGGCTGCAGGAGGAGGTGGAAAAGTCCCATGGCATGAGCACTTATGCTTCTCTGGATCCAAGTCTGTATGTGCTCAGGATGCCCTCTTTCAGGCTCAGCAAAGGAATGGGGATTCTTACGATTATTCCCTTTTATAGGCAAGCACCCTTGTAAAAGGCTTCCAGCTTGGCCATTGTCCCTTCCTGATCAGAGTAATACTCCTTATTGGTGCATCGTAAGCACCCTAGTTGGACTCAAGCTTGGAGTGCCCAACTCTCCATAGATCCTTGACTTTCGCTTGTTCCAGATCCTAGTTTCTTTGCCCCTTTGCCCTTGCCTTTTCCTCCAAGGTCTAGATTCGTTGTCCAGATTTCGATACAATCTATGTGTTGGTTTTTGATCCTGCTGCCACCACAGTCTCGACTGGTGCTGTGCCTCCATCATTTGCCTCTGTGTGACCCAGACTTTGTCTCTGAGACCGCAGACGTCGTTGGCATTAAGTCCGACACGACATACTCTCAGACTCTGGTTCCGAGTCCAAGCCACCTTGCTCCAATGGGGAGATGTTTTTTTTGTTTTTTGTTGGGTGGGGGTGGGAAGCATGCTCGTGAGTTATGCAAGTAGTCGTGGCGTGGACGATTATATGATTAATCTATGTAAACTGCCCGGAGAGCTTCGGCTATTGGGCGGTACAGAAATGTAATAACTGAAATATGCTTTTACGTACTACAAGAAGTAATTTTATTGCTAATATTAACATTGCTATATTAGATAATGCTAATTATATTTTGCATTAAAAGATTGAAAAGGGGGTAGTCAGGGGGAGGAGAAGGGTGGGTTCTTTGTTCTCTCCTACTCTCTTAAGCAAGGAGGAGGAAAGGCTTGCCAGAGTATAGCGTTCCATTCCATAGGGGAGGAACAGCCGTGTCAGAGCTATGAAATATGTTGATAATGATTGAGTTGAATTGCAGAGTGCGTTTGAGGCGACATTCACATTGTGGCAATTTCACCTCCTTCAGTGACAGAGCAGGCTGCCTTCCACTTTGATCGTTGATGTAGATTTCTTTTTCCTTTTTTTAAGAGAAAGGAAAGAAGGCAGAGCTTTTGTTTGAAGTGTGTCTTTTTAAAATTTTATTTTAACACACACATTAGATGCACACAGATTCGCCTCTGGGAACCGCACTCTGCTAGTTTCACACAATGTGTCCAGGAATTCTTCTTGGAACCAAGGATGAGAGCAGAGGACAATATTTGATGGGATAAATTATTGGTGCTGTTCACTAGGGGGTGACCCAGGAATGGTGTTTGTCTAGCCGTCTGTCTGTTCAGGTGCAACCCCAAGGGGCAGCACCGAAAAGATCAGGCCCAAAGAAATGTACAAATTTGCATATGCTAACTTACATACGCTCTAAAATCTCTCTCTCTCTCTCTCTCTCTCTCTCTCTGTGTGTGTGTGTGTTTAAAGGACCCTGTCTCCTAAGGACACCCCTATGTGTAAAAAGGGATGTATGGACAGGGGAGAGGAGGGCATTTGATTTCAGAAAAAATTCTCAGGCGGAAAGATTCAAGGTGGGGGTGAAACAGGAGGGGAAGCACATGTGGGCAAAAAGGCAGCTACGGTAATCCAGGGCGATCTGATTGCAAGAGAGATCCTCAGGGCCCCTGCACCTTTATTTCAGCAAGTGCCCCTAGACAGCAGGGTGGTGGGGCAGTGGGCCTCCCAGAAATTCGGGGCTCCAAATGAAAGTTTTGGGGTTCTAGCCCTAGTGGGCCACCCCCCTCAACTCTGCCTCCAGCAGCCCCACTGGCTTTTCTTGCCAGCATCTTCCCCCATAACCTCTGCTTGTTACTGACTGTTACTGATTTTAAATGCTCTGAATGGCTGTTGGATCTTGAACTGGGTGTATGAAAAGATGGTAGAAAAGTCACTCCCACATGTGCATTTTGTTTTATTTGCTGTTGTGATTTGCTTTGTAAATAGGACTAATCAGATATTATTTTTATTTATTTATGTATATGGCCCATGGCCATCAATGTCCATGATGCTTTGTAGAGTGCAACAGGACAGATCCCTGCCTGAAGGAGCTTACAATCTGATATTTCACACAGGGGAAACAAGAGAGGAAGGGGAGGCAAAAGTAAAGGGGGCAAGAATGGGCCATTATTTTAGGTTACTGTAGGTCCTGGGAACTAGGGGGTTGTGCTGCTTGTAGAGGAGGGAGTGGGATTGGACCCTGCCCTTGCCAGTCATGCACATGAGAGTATGTGTGCAGTTGTAGCCCTTGAATAAGCAGGCACTCCAACTGTAGGTACAATCTCTATGCGTGAAAGGAAGTACTTCTTCAGTTAAACTATGGAATTTGCTTCCACAAGATGTAGTGATGGCCACCACCAGCTTGAGGGCTTCAAAAGGGATTAGACAAATTCGTGGAAGATAAGGCTATCAACGGCTACTAGTCACGGTGTATTACCTCCAGATTCAGGGGCCCCTCACTACCAGTTTCAGGGGAACACAAGTGGGTGGGACAGGTGGGTACGTACAGCACTCGGATGTGTGCAGGAGCTCAGCTGAAGGAATGGTGTTTGTCCTATATGTCCCCCCCCCCTCGATTCTGTGTGTGGAGGGGGCAGGGCAGGTTGCACTTGCTCAGTGGAAAGGGGAAAACACTCTGCATGTGTTCAGGGACAATTACTGTATTCCCATTAGCTAGTAGAAATAATTCTTGTCTGTCAAGCCTGGACAATTTGGTTAACATTTCCACTCTGGAATTTCATTTTTCCGTAAGTTCATAATGGCCACTTTCCAAATCACCATTCCAGTTTCCAAAACAAACAAAACAAGACCAAGTACAGGCAGTCCCCAGGTTACGAACGAGTTCCGTTCTTAAGAATGTCTTTAAGTCGAATTTGTATGTAAGTCGGAACAGCATAGCGTTCTATACTTACCTGGCAGGGGAGACACCATGGTCATGAAGGTGGTTTTCCCAGGGTGAGGCTCATCCATTGCACTTTGGTTCTATACGTTAAAAATCGGCATTTACACAAATTGCGTAGTATACTACACTATGTACACGACATAGTGCTGGGGGACCCAGAAGTCCGTTCTTAAGTATGGGTAGGTTGTCTGTAAGTCGGACGTCCTTAACTCAGGGACTGCCTGAATTTAGTAATATATACTTGCTACCATGACTTTATAGAAGAAGGAAACCCCCAATGTTCAGTTTCCAGAAGGGTAGCTGTGTTAGTCTGTTGCAGCAAAAACGACACAGATGCCGCAATACTCTTTAGGTGTTTCCCCCAATGTTCAGATTGAGTCCCAGCTCCAAGTTCCTTGGAGTTTCACATTTCTTATAGTTGACGTGGATGCAGCAAAAAGGGTATATTCATTGTATGTGTTCACATTTCGCATGGTGAACACCATTTGGTGTGCACCATTTCGCATGTAAGCTTTCAGTAAACAATATGACCATGTAATATTTCTTCTTTTCTAACAGTGTGAAACTGGTAAGAATGTACAATGAGAATCACAGCAAAGGAATACTTTAAAAAAAACAAAAAAAAAACCCAACAACAAGCAGCTGTGTTGATCTGAATAACAGATTTAGAAGATGCAGACTTTAATTAATCTGTGTTTTCTGCTGGGATTTCTGTACCATCTGATTTACTTTTCATGGCTGAAAAGTGTAATTGTAGCTTTCCCCCCTTTGTAGCTGCAAGTTTATCCTCCCAAGAAATTGATTCAGTTCTTCTGTTTCCTAAAGGAAACTCAATATGAAACAAATAGCACATGGTACTGGACATGGATAATGGACTGACTAGGTCTAAATGCCAGTGTAGTCCAAGAGCAGAAGCCAACTCAGCAACAGGAATGTTTTGGATGTGCCTCTTCTCAATATCATCTATTACTGCTGGACATGCCAGTTTACCAAAGCATTGGCTTGACAAACAGTATTGGGGTTGGGGCAGAACTTGGGATTCCCCTTCGAGTGTAGGAGGCCAGCTAGTGTTGAGGAAGCCCCGCCTCTGGGACTGGGAAGGCAGATCCTTGCTCTGAACTTCCTGGAGGAGGCGGGGTCTCCCCCAGAAGCTCAAATTGTTCTTCCTGCCTGGAGGGGAGGTCCATGGGAGGAGAAAAAGGCTTCATGGGCTTTGGAAGCCCCTTTGACTAAGAGCTGCAGGAGTGGGATTCAGGGCAAGCCCAGGCTTCCTAGTTATTTGTAAAGGGTGAGCCCTACTTGCCTAGTTATTCTTATCTTGGGGTCTCTCAAATCCATATGGAAGGAGGGAATGTACTTAAAATAAATTTGTTTTTAATTAGAACTGTTGTTTCTAGAATATAATAGAACTGTGAGTCGGGAACACCGTTTCCCATAAGGCTGCCCTGCTGGGACTCTTCACCGCTCCCAGCAGACCTGTTGTTTGAGGTAAGAGGGTTGGATAAGCCAATGGAGGTTCAAGGTCCTGGATGGAAGGCGGCTTTGGCTTGGGGAAGTCTGTTGTTCTTCTGGGCTCTCCAGTCAGAGCTTTAAAAGCCTGCATAGAAGGCAGCTTGAAACTTTGATCCCAGGTAGGCTTGCTACTTTTTGTGAAATCCAAGCTGAGGTGACTGGAAGCCCAATCAGGGCGGGGGTTGTGGCCTGTCACTCTCCTTAATAGACAACGTAAGGGCTGAGTAAGGATCGCGTCAGACATAGGACAGTACTGCTTGCCCAAAGGGAAACCAAGGAAGGCACTTCTGGCATGGTGCAACAACCTCTGGCAGCAATCGCAACTCTCTCGCCACACTCAGTGCAAACTGGAAGGATTGTGTCCCTGCATGATCGATAGTTGATGACATGTGATGACAAGTATGGCAGCGGCAGTGCAGGCAGTCAACACAGCTCTGGATGGATTGGTGCAGCCTATGACGACCCCCGGCCTGCTGTTGTCCATTTTCTTTCAACCAGAGACGGGGACCACGACAGTCTGTTCCAGAGATTTATGCTGAGTGGGAATTCGTTAAAAAATAATAATAATTAAATCGTACTTCTGGACATTTTTAGTTAAATTTTAAATGCCAAGTTTCTTTAAATTGCAACTATTTACTATTTAAAATTCATGTTTCAGGACATTTATTTATTTATTTATTTAATTTATTTATTATATTTATACCCCGCCTTTTTTCCTGCAAGGAACCCAAGGCGGCTTACATAATCCTCTCCCTCATTTATTTAAATGAATGTGTTTAATGTGTATGGTTGCCGGCCAGATGGGCGATTAATAAATGTAAATAATAAAATTTACAGTGAAGATTAAAAATGCCCTTTCGCATGATTTTGAAGTGCCCTTGCGAGTCCATCCGTCCCCCCCCCATGAAAATCCCCTTTAAAAAGCCCTGGATGCATCTGCAGCGACCGAGTAAAAAATACAGCGGAAATCTCGTCCGTGGCCATTTGGCGAGAGAGAGCCTTGCTCGGACAGCGCCGTCAGGTGGCTCAGTCTGGAGAGTTCACGCGGGCGACAGAACTCTAGGCCAGCCTTCCCCAGGCTGGCGCCCTCCAGATGTGTTGGACTACACCCCCCAGCATCCCCCGCCAGCCAGGCTAGCTGGGGGAAGCTGGGACTTGTAGTCCAACACATCTGGAGGGTGCCAGTCTGGGGAAGGCCCCTCACTGGCACAGAACTGGTCTTGGACCACGAGGTGCCGAACTCCAGAGCAGCTAATACCGCGGAGTTTGACTACAGCAGTGTTAGCATCCCAGGTGAAAGCATTTGTGAGAAATTTCACTTTTAGAAATAGCATGCGTGCGTTGTCAGGGCCAAACTACACATCACGGTGACTGCTATGCCTTTCCCTTAAATTAATTACAGGCATAGGAGGACAAGGATGCCCTTCGAAAGTGCGGATCCAGCAGGATCCGTGCTCTTTCCTCCTTGTTTGGGTGCGGTTGGGGTGGAGCCTGCCAGAGGCCCATCGGCTACCTGACATGCGGTGTGGGGCTACAGTTTGCCCACTCCTGCTCTCGAGTGACCAAGAAATGGAGACCAAGGTGAAGCTATGGAAATGAAGGGGCAGGTTATGAAGGTAACCATTGGCCCTGGCGGCTGGGGCTGATGGGAGTTAACCTCCAAAACATCTGGAGGACAATTTGGTTAACATTTCCACTCTGGAATTTCATTTTTCCGTAAGTTCATAATGGCCACTTTCCAAATCACCATTCCAGTTTCCAAAACAAAACAAGACCAAGTACAGGCAGTCCCCAGGTTACGAACGAGTTCCATTCTTAAGAATGTCTTTAAGTCGAATTTGTATGTAAGTCGGAACAGCATAGCGTTGGGGGAGGCTGATCTAAAGATGCCTCTGTGTGCCAGGAGTTTACACTTCTCCTGTTATAGTAAATGGTTTTGTTTGCTTGTCCCTATGTATTTTAGAAAATTTATGACCCACCCTTTACCATAGGCTGTGAAGATGGTTTTATTCCAGCCTTCTTTTAAATACTGCCTCTTTTATCATGTTTAACTGCTGCTAGTTTAATAATCTGCTGTTTGTTTTACTTGTTGTTTTTGTTTTCAAATTGTGAACTGACTTGAGTACGGTTTCTGAAGAATAACTAAATTAACTGAAATTTTTAAAAAAATCCTAGGATGGAATACAATTAAAAGAATAAAACAATACAATAAAATCCAACAATAAAACAATACGAAAATAGCAGTGACCATACAGCTTCATTTGTGAGAGTGGTTGCATTTTTATTATATAAAAGATTTATAACCCACCTTTCAAAAACACAGATTCCCTAGCCATGGGGAAACGATTTAAAACACAGCATATATAAGAATCAATACAACTGATTTTAAAAAGAAAGTATGAGCAGAAACTGGACAGCAGTGAGAGATAAATAAAGGGGAAAGCACTTCAGCTGCAGAATGCGTGTCTAAACAAGCAAGGGTTTACATCCTATTTAAATGAGCCAAGACCTTGAATCAACCCAAGTTTCTGCAGGCAACTGATTCCACATGTTGGGGACCAGCTTGGAAAAGACCCATCCTGACGTGGCCATCAGCCTAATGGGGCGGGGTATACTGGACCTGTCCTCTCTCTCTCTTCGTGACCCTGGTCACCTGGCATCCCTCAGTGAGGAGCAATCTTGTCTCTGGGCAGGTTGCTTGTAATTTATATGTGCTCCCCCTTCTCTCACTCACAAACACACACTAGCACACACACACCCCATCTGTCACAATGATAGTCATTTTGCCAGTACATTATACACACCAAATCTCAAATTATTCCAGAGAACCAGAGCGTTTACTCAAATCATTAAGGGTCTATGAAGCATCTTCAACGATTAACCAGTTTAAGCAAACACCATTGAACACTGTGGTGCAGTGGTTCGAGTGCTGGACTGGGGCTCTGGAGATCCGGGTTCTAGTCCCCGCTCCGCCACTGAAGCTCACTGGGTGCCTTTGGGCCAGTCACTGACTCTCAGCCTCACCTAACTCAGAGGGTTGTTGCGAGGATAAAGTGGAGAGGAGGAGGATCACATAAGCCCCCTTGGGTTCCCTGAAGGGGGGTGGGGGAAGGGAGGTATGTGATTTATTTACTGGCTGAAGCTAATAAATATGTAACAGAGGCTGCTGTTGCAACAATTTTACTTTCCGCTGTTAAGATTTGTAAGGCCATTCTTCAGGTTCATATGTAAAAACTGACTGACAATATTTTAGCATACTACGTTACTGTATTTAGGTTTTAAATATTTTAAATAGTTGTAGTGTTGCTTTTTGATCTGTGTATTCTATTTTATGGATTATTTTGTGTTTTAAATGGTCTGTGACCGTATAATAAACTGATACAGTCAGTTTGAAAAAAGGCAGGAAACAAACCAATCAACTAGACAGTGGATCTAGCAACCCGCTTGTTCTCCAACCTTGGGTCCCCAGATGTTTTTGGCCTACTACAACTCCCAGGGAGTTGCAGGCCAAAAACATCTGGGGACCCTAGGTTGGGAGAACAGTGGGTTTTTGAGGGTGTGCCTCATGTCATACATTGCCCAAGCCCAGATGATGCCAAAGCTTAAATCTATCAAAGGTTTTGCAGAGAGATGTCGAGGAGCTGTCCTTTAGTCCTCTGCAATCTGAGTGAAGCCACGAGGGCCTGTTGGGGAACACTTTCTAATTAAATGCTCGCAAAGAGAAATTGTTTCAGGGTCAAACCAAATGAGATGCAGGAAATCTGTGACTGGATCTCCCGGTGTGGGTGTTGCTTCAAAGCATCAGGGGACCAAGGCTGGCTGCAGGTGTGAGCATCACCCCCCCACACACACACACACACCTGCAAAGCAACATCAAGTAGGCCGCTCAACAAGGTCTGCCACGGACGGCCTTCTCCTTATCCCATCAGCCAGAGCAGCCAGGCTGGTGGGGACTAGGAAGAGGGCCTTCTCTGTGGCGGCCCCCACATTATGGAACTCCCTCCCTAGTGACCTTCGCCATGCCCCCTCCGTGATGAGCTTCCGCCGTGCACTAAAAACATGGCTGTTCAGGCGGGAATATGGGGTGGGTTAGGTTTTTTAGAGATTTTTATATTGTTTTAATTATTATTATTTTATTGTGTTTTTGTTGTATTTTAATTGTACATCGCCCAGGGTGGCCGGGTGGCCGGCCAGATGGGCGATTGATAAATATAATAAATAAAATTAAATAAAAAGTGCTGTTAGATTATCCCCTGCCCCCCAGCCAGCTGCACTGCCCCCCCCCCATTCAGTGAGCTTACCAGTTGTGGAGGGCAGCAGCAGCACAATGACCTGTGGAGGACAGTGTTATGGAATTTCTCCGAGTCCAATCTGGAGGTCCACTGGAAAGATAAACCACTCTGCTTTCAGTAAACCAAGTACCAGTACTTTATTATTGGTCTGATCAGAGGTAAATTCCTGGCACAGATACAAGGAAAGTACAAACTCACAAACGCAGCTCCAGGGTTTTATAGGGGGGCGGGGAGCATATACCCATGCAAAGAAGGAATCCGTTCTTGGAAGAAACCAGTAACCTTATTTGGGGTATCCGGTCATACACACACACACACACACACACACACACACACACAAAAGGACAATACGAGATTCTATGTTGTCAGCACAGGAACAACGCATGATCTATCCTTATAAGGGATTGCTTCCGAATGGTATGTTTACATAAACATGTGTTATGTTGACTTTTGCTCTACAGACATTCTGACTTCGACTCTTTATCTTACTTTCAACCATCTTTCACATACTTTCACTCCACATCTTTCACTCTGCATGGGTGAAAGGTGGCTACTTTCTTTAAAATGTCCACATCAACAGCTACAAGCCAGTGGCCACTGCAAGAGCATTGCTCTGGGGCATTGCGGCCATTTTAAAATGGAGGCTTCTCTGCCACTGCCACTTGGTAAAACCAGGCCCAGGGTGGGGGTGCTGGCAGGGACGGGAGGGGCCCCAAAACAGGCATCAATGCTGGAGGAGAAGGCCATTGGTGGCTACTAGTCCTCATTGACTATGTGCTTCATCCAGGATCAGAGGCAGGATGCCTCTGTACACCAGTTGCTGGGGAACATGGGCAGGAGGGTGCTGTTGCCCTCATGTCCCGCTTGTGGGTCTCCCGTGGGCAGCTGGCTGGCCACTGTGTGATCAGAATGCTGGACGAGATGGACCCCTGGCCTGATCCAGCCTCAGGGCTCTTCTGATGTTCTTATGAGTTTAAGTTTAGTTTATTTAAATGCTGCTTTTCTGCAGTGAGCTGTGCCCAAAGCAGCTCTCAAGAGATGTTGAGCTTGTCCAAAATGCATAACATGGGGTGGGGGGGGGCAGTTGCCCCATCCCCCGAGGAGGTGCCCGAAGGGGAGCTGGGTGCTGCTGCAATCAGCCTGGAGGGGGCAGGGTGTAATTTTGCTTAGAGCCACAGCTCTGGGGCAGAGGATGTATCGGCATGATGGAGGGAACCCCGGGATTTGCAGTAGCAGAAAAGATCCTTAGGACCCAAAAGCCCTAATGGGGCAGCCGGTGGTGTCGTGGTCAGTTTTGCAGTGCAGGCCCTCCTCATGACCGTCGCCATCGTAGGCACTGGCAGCTGCTGTGTGCGGATCCTTATGATCAAGAAGCCAGTTCTAGCAGTTTTCATCTGGCCCAGGGGCAGGCATTTCGTAAAGTTAAGGCGTCTGAATTGCCCATTCAAGACAAATCCACTGCAGGATACTTTGCATTTCGACTGAGAACAATATGTGGTGCTGGGAAAATCCATTCCCCTCCAGCTCCTTCGGGGATTGCAGCTAAAACTCAAGAGGGAACAAGGAAGCCTGAGTAGATGACAGCCGGTTATCTCTGCTAATAAAAGTGCTGGTGCCACATCCCGCCCAGAGAGCCCTGGTTCCCCCACACCACTGGGGGAGCACAATGAGGACTGGATAAGGAACACTGATGGATGTGGCGGGGGGCGGGAACAACAGGAAACTGGAGGGAAGGGGGAATGGAATAGAGTATTCTGCAAGAGGGCCTGGCTGGCTGGCTGGCTGGACCTCTGAACAGGAGCACTCCAAACTGCAAACTTTTGTTACAGGCCCCACTTGCAAAAATCTGTGTTGTGCCTTTCTTTAGACCTGGAATGTCATTCATCCTATACTGATCACAGAAGACTCTTGTGGGGGCCGCTCCTCTCCCTCTCGCCTTCCAGGCAGGCAGACACCAACAATGAATTCTCAGCTAAGGCTTTTTTTTATGTGAATGCCGGCCAGTCAGACTGAGTTGCAAGTAGTACACAACTGAAGTGCATTGCAGAAGTCAATCAATAACAAAAGGAACGAGCATAGTTAGAATACTAGCCATTAAAGAAAGGTGACCTATAGGTAAGAAGGTGATTCCCAACTGAATTCCCCATCTCTCTTCCAAGCTCAGAGTACCCACACTTCACCTCTAAGGTGGATCTTCAGCTGGTCTGCCCGCTTTAGCTGATGCCACACCCAGGGATTATTGGTACCTGATCTACCCTCCTCCTCATTAACATGCTCACCAGGAGACCTCCCAAATACCTCCTCTGGGCTTATCACTGAGTCCCCCGGCCTTGGACATTCAAGCTGTGGTTGCCGCCCCCTCCTCTGAGTCAGAATCCGTTCCCAGATCCCTTGAAAGTACTTCTGCAGGAGCAATGGGCCCAATCCCTACAGGCATAGTGTGTGTGCAAAATAGGACAGATCATTTTTACTCTAACTCAAGCTCTAAGCCGATAACCAAGAGGTTTTAATCTTGGTTTGGCCATCCTCGGCTATCTGAAGTTTGGGGAATGCTGGCAGGCTCTTGTTTCAAACATGACAAGAGAATGGTGGCTACAGAGTGATCTCTTTTCTGTAGTGATTCTGTCTACCTGCCCCATTCTGAATGCATCCCCTTCCAGTTTAGCATCTCTGTTAAGGAGGCACTTCTTGAATTTCTTGGGGGAAGCCCAGGTGGTGTTATGTCAAACTTGAGACCCGGTGCCCATGGACACCTCTCTTGGCACCTGCCAGGCTCCCTTCCCCCCATGATTTTAATTTTATTTCTTAGGATTCTTAAAAAAACTTCTTTTTTTTTTTACTGGGAGGCTAGCATGCTGCAAAGCAAAGTGCTGCCCTCTAGCCGCCTTTATTTGGGTTCTAACTTTATTTGTGTTTTGGAGCTCAGAGCCCGCTTCTGCCTTGTACTTGGGTTCTTGAGCAAGTTACTTTTCTTTTAATCTCACCAGTTTGCCTTCTGGGAAATGTGTGCTTTGTGATCAGCCATGCCCACCATGGCAGCCATTTTATGAATGGGCAAGCCCCCCCCCCCCCGAATAGCAGCCATTTTGTGAGAATGCCCATTACCCTCTCTCAACATTCCAAATGTACCCACACTGACCCAAAAAGGTTGGGGACCTCTGCCCATTTGGCTGACCAAAGCAACCACTTTGGAATAAAGGGAACGCTATTGGTAGAATAGCCAAATGCCTCCCTCCCATCTTGGTGAAAATACGCTGAATAACTGATGGTGTGGCCAGCCCATGGGGGATGCCCCGGCAGCATGTCCAGGAGTTTTCATGTGGCCATCACTTTCAGATGGCTGAAAGTCAGTTTTATTACCTTGTGTTTATTATGAGACAATAGTGTGTGTGTGTGTGTGTGTGTGTGTGTGTGTGTGTGTGAGAGAGAGAGAGAGAGAGAGAGAGAGAGAGAGAGAGAATGGGGGTATTTCTCATGCTGAAGATTTAGTCCTGCAATTAATTATGACTTCCTCAGGTATCCATATAACGTTTAACATTGATGCTTATTTTCATCTGAACTGCCTAATAATAATAATAATAATAATAATAATAATAATAATAATTAATTTAACACTTTATTAAAAACAAAATTAAGAAGTTGGTGCGAATGTTGACATATTAAGTAAGAGCTTTGTGTGCAAAGCCAAACATCCAGTCCAAAGAGAGGCGGCACATTTATATTCAGAGTGTGATCTCAGGATGGCTGCTAATCTGAACAAGATAAAAAAAAATTAATCTTGATGGGCTTTAAAACTTGTTTTAATTAAAGTTTCCCCCTTTCATCTTACTAAAGCCCTGTATTAGTTTCTTCATTCTCTCACATAGATAAATAGGAAAAGTCCCAATTACAGAAACGCACGCACGGCTCCCTTCCCCCACCACTGAAAGGATGGCCAAACCAAGATTAAAACCTCTGTTTTCTTGTCACTTGAGACATTAATATTGCAGAACCCCTGAGAAGGAAAGGCACCCAATTATACGGACGCTTTTAAAGTAGGATTGAGAATGTCGTGAAGGGCCTCTCTGTAGTTCCGTAGAAATGACTCGCGGATGTCTATACTAGTAAGTGTGGGGTTGAGCCCAGTTTGAAGCCAGTTGAATTATCCAAGGAAACCCTTGGAAGCCACACTGCGAAGGAGTTGGGGAACAGGACTTTAGCAGGACCAAACGTGAGGCTAGCCGTGTTTGCTCAAATGTCTGCCCCCTTCACATGTACAGTGTGTGTGTGTGTGTGTGTGTTTCTGTGTTTTCCACCAAAAGGGACATACTGGTAAGGGAGTTGGAGTCACCTTCTTCCCATGTTTTACCTCCCTGCGGTTCATGCATTTGGGCTCTCTTCTCTCAGCCGCTCTCTGATGCCAGCAGTGGTCTGGGCTTGCTAGAAAAGTGCCTGTAGCAATATAGAATTGTCCATCAACTGCAGCTGGCATGGAAGACAGAGCTGGAGCGCATGGGCTCAAAGCAAGCTGTTAATTCAGCAAAGGTCCAGAGGAGACGGAACGCTTGATATACATACTGACAGCTCCTCCTCCTCCTCCTGGTCCTCTTCTGGTTCATTGCTTGTGGCTGGAACTTTCTACAGCTCCTGAGTAGACCCTTTATCCTGAGTAGCTCTTTCCTCCCGAATAGACCCCTGGTAATAGAGCCTTCTGGCAGCCAAGCAGCTGCTCCTGTGGCGTTCCACAGTTTCCCAGCAGGTCCATGGTCGCCTTTGCTCTGGAGACCCATGGGGCAAAGGAGGAGAATCAGAGTGCAAGGCAGTTGCTCTGGATAGGGTCAAAGAGGATATTGGTGTGTGTGTGTGTCCGTCCGTGTCCTGGGGAGATATCCCTGTGCCAGAGCTCCTCAAGCTCATGCAGATTCCTCCAGGTCTTCCGTGGGAGAGGGGCTTTCCGCAGAATCTCAACCATCTTCCTCTGACGGTGTCTCTCTGAGATCTGGGATTCTGGCAAGAGCATGGGGATGTTGGGTGTTGGGGTGGGGGGTGGGTGAGCTCCCTTCAACCGTGTATCCCTTTTGGTGGAAAAGGGAGGCTGCGTCCCGCTGACTTGCAGGGCAAACATATGAATAACAGCTCTGGCTGCCCCTGTCATGTCTCACTTGACCCTGGTTTTTATCGTCTTCATGGAAGTACGTCTCCCGTCTCTGGGGCAGGCAGAGCTGGAGAAAACCTGGGCAACTCTTGATAATTGCTTTATTTGAGAAAGTTGGATTAACGGAGGTCTTTATTGGAGACTCATCTCCAGATGCCGCTGCAGTCTGAAGTAGGACGACCTGTGGAATCCCCCCCCCTTCCCGGGGAGGCTCACCTCACACCCACTTTGGTGTCATTCCAGCACCAGGTGAAGACTTTCCTAGGCTTTTAAATCTTTGTAATGTTTAACTCTTTTAAGCTTTTGCAAGGCTCTCTTTGACTGGAGTTTATGTTTTGCAGTTTGGTTGTCATTTTATGGTGGTGTAATATTGAATTTTTATTTTTCTTCAAGCCGCTCGGGAATACCAATCAGTACTGAAGGGCAGAATGTAAGTGTTAGGAAATAGAAAAATAATTCCTAGAATCCATTTGTGCATGTGCCACTGCTTGTAGCTAAAAGCAGTATACACCATTTTTAGGGCTTGTGTATTCTAATAGTCCACCATGGGTCAGTGCAAGCGAAGTTAGATTTTAGTGCTTTGTTTATGTTTAACGCATAAACAAAGTGTGGAAAGTGTGAATCTGTAAAGACATGGTAAGAACTAGTGTCAAAGCAGTTCAAATTGTTTTACTTTGTAGAGTGGTGAATTTCCCGGCTAAAACTTGCTGAAACCCAAAGTCAGGGTCTGTGCATTTTCAAGCCTTTTTGTCTGCAACAATGAGGAGTAAAAAAGTGCTCTCTCTGAAATATAATAACCTGACATTGGCCGGATTCCCCATGTGCCACAAAGATATCGCACCGCTGGCAACCAGCGTTCCATGCTGTGTAGTGTGATTTTTATATTTATTTTTTATTTGTGGGGTGGGGATGTGCGGGTTTTCTTTTGCTCTGAATGTTGGGCTGGTGTGATTTCCACAGAGCGCACTTTCTGTGGATTGAAAAGTAGATGTGGGAGCTTGCTCGGAATGAGGGTGGGTGGTGAGGGTGTGGGCAGTGAGAGGGAAATGGGCAGAAGATGAACAGCTGAAGAGGATTTTCAAAACGCTATCTTAAGTTGGGGACCATGGAATGCAGAATCTCTCTGCCTTTCTTGGTTCAAGACCTGCTCGTGTGGCCTCTTCTGATGCCTGGAGACACCTCCACTCTTGGTGGTCGCTCAGCTTCTGTCTCAGAAGCGGAGTTCCTCTCCTCTTGCGGGGCTGGACCCATGGCCATCTCCCCCAGGGGCCCAGGCCCTTCCTGATCTTCTGGCATGGGCTGCTCTTTGATGCACTTGATCTCTGGGAGCTCTAGCACCTCCTCTGAAGAGGTTTCCTCCAGCGGGGGCATGACAATATGGCACGGGGTAAACAAGTGAAACATATTGCCCCCTCTCCACATGCTTGTCATGGAACTCCCACAAAAAGCGCCAGTGTAATGTAAGCAGTTAGAATGTTGAACTCGGAGCCCTCACTTAGCCACAAAGCAGGGCCAGTCACTGTCAGCCTAACCTCCCTTGCAGGGTTGTTGTGAGGGTAAGGGAGGGTATGCCTTGTGCTCTGTAAAGGCAGAGGAAGAGGATCATGGTAATTCTGCCTTTGCCTCCCACCCGACCTCTGCCGTGGACTTTCAAGACCATCTTCTAATTCACAACGTACCAGCTGGGTTCGGTCTTACGGCACAGGTGCAGGGAACTTTCCGTAGCTAAGCAGGTCTACAAGACTGCCTGGGAATCCCATGGGCACCATGTTCGGTTCCATCATGGAAGAAAGACCTGATCTAAATGTAATAAATAGAACCATACAAGGTTGTTGCTCGGCCTGGCCCGATGGGGGGATGAGTGTCCATTGGTACCAATGGAAGGGCTTTTTTTCTTATCCTAATGGTCGTGGCAGGTGGGGGTTTTCAACAGGGATTGCAGCTGCGGAGAGAAGGGTTCGCCCTCCCCAGATGCTGCAACACTCCACAACACAGAGTGCTTTTGGATTAGCACTTTGTAAAAATTGTGAAACTCCATTTTGGTGCAAACGTTGCCATTTTTAGAGGTGTGTGTGTGTGTGTGTGCAAAAAAAAACAAAACCCTACCAGTCACTCCCTTTTTTTCATTTCTTCACACCATTGCAAATTAATTGTAAGTTAAGAGTACCGGTAACTACTGATTTGGAATACTCTGGGGCAGGGTACAAATTAATTGAAGAATTTATTTTATTTGAGGTGATTTGGATGATAAATTAGCTTTGCCTTCTGTGAAATTTAAATAAATCCTAGTAATAATTTCTAAATTTGCATATATAGATGTAAATTAGAATATACAGATTTTATGTAGATTTGTGTCCTGTGGGTCTGGGCACCAAATCTTTTAAGTGCCTAGCTGTGCCCCTGGAATCATGATTGCTGAAGTGATGGTCTTAATTTGGAGCTTTGCTTTCTCTCCTCCCCTGTTAATCATTGTAAACATTTAATTACAGCTAGTTTTGCATGGTTGGGTCATGTCTTAAGAGAGGCAAAGGCTTGGCCCCTTACCAAAGGTTAAGGATTGTGGCTAGGGCTTGCACGAAGGAGCTTGGCAATGCAACCAAAATTAGAACTGACAAATTCCAAATTCTTTCAAAGACTTATTTGTGTGTCTTCTTGATCTTGGTTAGGAAATTCTTTTGTTTGCAGAAATCATTCAGGAAGCAGGAGACTCTTGATGCCTTCGGTCTAAAGATTTCTCTGTGCTTAAAATGTGTGTGTGTGTGTGTGTGCGTGCGTGCGTGCGTGCGTGTGTGTGTGTGTGTTGGGGGTGGGTGGGGAGCCCTTTTCTCCTGATCGACCAGAAACCATAGCAGATTGTACTGACATCCCCAGCCCCAGTGCAAAGATGACCTATTGCCTGCGAGCTTGTTAAAGTAATTGTATGCCACTGGAATTCATTCACTGGCAGCCACAAGTGCCCGTGTTCCATGTTTTTTTCATTGTTGTGGTTCACACAGTGCAGAAGCTGGATATGGGGTGAATCAGATTTTAAAGGAGATTAAAAAGAAATTGCTGTGCCTGTGTTACTGCATGTCTTCATTTAGTACAAATTAATTCTTCCAGGGTCAGGAGCTATGTGAATGGAAAGCGGAATATCGGTGGTCAATATAAGAGGTTTAAAGATGTTCATAAGGCTAATCTAAAAAAAAAAAAATGCAATATAAACATCGAAAACTGGGAAGCTCTGGCCCATGAACGATTTAAATGGAGGCTGGCCTTTCACAAAGGCTCCATGGACTTTGAAGAAGCCCGAGTGCAAGGTGAAAGGGAGAAACGTGCTAGGCGAAAAGTACGTCAAACGAATCCTTTACAGGACCATCTTCCATCTGGTAACCTGTGTCCTCACTGTGGGAAGCTGTGTGGATCTAGAATTGGCCTCCACAGTCACTTACGGACCCATCGCTAGAGTCTACACAATCTTCTTTAGAATTTCCTCCTTTTATCCTGGAAGGCAATCTTACACGGTCACGAGTGATCGCCTGATGATGATGATGTTTGCTTGTTTGTTGACATGTTTTGAAGACACATGGCTAGGAAAACTACCTTCTTCAATCACACTTTTCTCTTACTTACCTTCCTTCCTTCTCTTAAACATGTGTTTCGCTCTATTTGTTAGATGTGGGATAGCTTGGGAAATTTTGCAAATCATTATAATATGCTTTTTGTACCATCTTGCCCGATGAAGAGTTCTGGAGCACTTGAAAGTTTGCGTACTCCTTTGCGGTATTTTGGTTGGCCGTAACAAAGGTATTGCCTGACTGTGGATCTGGGATTTTTTTTCCTCATGGACCGGCACAACTAACTTTGTTCTTTATGTTTTGAACAGCTTTGTAGAGCTTGTAGACATTCTAGCCACATACAAATATTGCTGATCGCATCACAGAAGGCCTTTTTAATAGCAATGGATGTTTTAAGGAGTTTCATCCTCAAGTAGACACTGTACTACCATATGGTAGTATTTATAGTACGCCTGGCCAATCCAGACGCTTCATCTGGCTTACGCTGGCTCAGCTTGTCTGAGCGTGGAAAGCCAAGCAGGGTCAAGCCTAGTTATTACTTGGATGGGAGACCCCTCCTCTAGTTTCCTGCACTGAGCAGGGGGTTGGACTCGATAGCCTTGTAGGCTCCTTCCAACTCTATGATCTATGAAATCTATGAAATCTTCCTTGCCAGTGAGAGAAGCCAATATAATCAGGGATGTTGAAGAGTCCTTGGTCTCGAGTCACGAGTCGAGTCACGAGTCTTTGGACCCGAGTCTTGAGTCCGAGTCCGAGTCCTTGGTCCAAAATGGTGACTCACGAGTCACGAGTCCTGAGTCACTCCCAAAACTGACTCCACGAGTCCCTATTAAAATCAATGGGGTTTCCCCCCAACAAAATAAGGCTACTTCAGATGTGTGGCTTAAATAAATTCTAGGCACAGGTGTGCCTTTTTATTTCAAAACTCTGCAACTGATTTTGGCAAGAACTGACCAGGCAGACAAACCCAAAATAACCAGGCAGGCAGAGGAGGCAGGGAACCCCAAAGCAGGCAGGCAGAGGCCTTTGTCTTGGACAATTCAACTGTTGAACAGGTCAAGAAGAGACCAGGCAGGCAGAGGAGGCTGGGAACCCCAGACAGGCAGGCAGAGGCAGCCAAACCCAAAATGTCTGACCCTAACCCAAACCCCCCACAACAACACATCAATCAAAATAAATCTCAACACATCGTTGGGGCTGCGCTCCTGGTAGCTGTCCATAGTGGCCGAGCAGCGGCGCGCCTCGCTTCCATGCGCTCTTCACTGGTGATCGCGCTCCTTCTGGCACAGCCAGAAGACTCGTCAACAGCCCAGGGATGTTGACGAGTCCTTGGTCTTGAGTCCCGAGTCGAGTCTCGAGTCCCATTAAAAATATTGGGACTCGAGTCCGAGTCGAGTCAGAGGGGGGACTCAGTCTGACTCACGAGTCGAGTCCTCGAGTCCGAGTCCCCATCCCTGCCAATATTGCACATCCCTGTCAGACAGTCCCAGGTAGCAAGTACCCTTGCTTGGGTCCCTGCTGCATTTAGTGCTGCAGCAAACTTTATGCAAGCAAGACATTGGAGTACATAACAAAAGAACTGTAGTTGACCTGTGCAACACTTAAAAATGGTACCTAAAATTACTCACACTCTAGGTTTCTGTTCCTTATTTAGTGTTCCTCAGAACTGCTTCCCTAAGTGCAACAGTTTGTGGAACACTTTGGTTCCTACTGTTGGTTACTTTAATTAACCAGCATTAAAGTCTGGTCCCAGCCCCAAACCATGATATTCCCTACTCAAGCTGAAGAGTCTTTGACACCGAATTTTGCAAAGAAACCAATACAGCATATGTCGAATTTTCAGTTGATTTCATCTTAAATTCAGGTTAATGTATTATATTTATACCCCACCTTTTGATGGGTTGTATTTAAGCATTGATGCTGGAGTTGGTGACAGCATATTGTGTGGTTAAGACCGCACCGCCTGGTTCCTCGTTCCACTTGAGATTTGGTGGCCATGCTACATGGGAAGAGAGTACACTGAAGAACTTGGTAGTGCTGAGCATATGCAGTTTCCACAAAGCCACAGGGTTAGTCACTGTAGATCCCCAAAGTGCTGGGGAAAATCCCCCCAAACATGCTTTTGAAAGAAGGCGCATAGCTCAGTGGTAGAGCACACGCTTTTTCATGCAAAAGATCTCATGTTTGATCCCTGGCATCTCCAGCTGGGCAAAACTCCTTCCTAAAACCCTGGAGAGCCTTTGCTGCCAGTCAGTGTCGGCGACACTGGGCTAGATGGGCCAAGGGTATAAGTATAAGGCAGCTTCCTATGTTCCTGTGCTGCAGATACCTCTCACCTGTCTAGGGATGTGTGATGCTGGGAATTCTGTTCCGTTTAAGCCCAATGAGATTCTGTAGCATTTCGGTTCTGTTAAGCGGCGGTAGACTATAGTGGAATTTTTTGCCCAATTCCGGAAAAATGTTGCACATTTTTTTCAGGATCTGCCATATGCGTAAATTGTGCAATTTTGGGGTGGGGGAATCTTGAAATCTGCACAAATGGTGTTAGAATGTTTATTTTTTATTTTTTATTGGAGATCTTGTGCAAGTGTGCAAGATTGTAAGTCTGCCTGTCCGCTATGCAGCCCTGCAGAGGCATATTCCCCTCTTGTAAATATCCTTGTCAGTTTCATCCTCTCTGCACACTACTTTGTTTAGCTCAGCACAACCATATAAACAGTATGTCTGATCTTCACTATGGATAAAGTCTTACATTGCTCCCAATCTTCAGATAGAAATGGGAATATTGCTCTAAAGTAGTAATAAGTGAGGCCTTCAACAAAATGTTGCCGTGTGTCCTTAGGCCCCAGGAGTGCTCCTGTTCAGAGCTCCAACCATGTTGGAACAGGAACCGTGCAGTGCTTTTCAGACTGCGGGGGAGGCAGGAGGACAGGATTTCCCCCGTCCTCTCCACTCCCTCCCCCACTGGAGTGGCCACCTGTGAATTGTCATAAAAGAGGACAGGTATTGCCAAAATAGAAGAGAAAAGAAGGCAGCGATTTACGGTACATATGATGTGCATATGCTAATTTATAAGTACAGATGCAAATTTAGACATGACTATTAGAATTTAAATAGAAATACAGCACATCTCACCATAGTGTGGAAGACAGTGAGTACACATGCTAAGAACTACACATGCTGAGAGCCAGTGTGGCGTAGTGGTGAGAGTGTTGGACTGGGACTCGGGAGATCCGGGTTCTAGTCCCCGCTCAGCCATGAAACCCATTGGGTGACTTTGGGCCAGTCACTGCCTCTCAGCCTAACCTACCTCACAGGGTTGTTGTGAGGATAAAAATGGAGGAGGAGGAGGAGGAGGAGGAGGAGGATTATGTAAGCCGCCTTGAGTTCCTTGCAGGAAAAAAGGCGGGGTATAAATATAATAAATAAATAAATAAATAAGAACCTTGTGGTTGGTCACCTGTGTGCCTTGCTCAGTCTGCTGCCCAGTTGCTGTTGATGGGCAGCTTCAAGGTCCAGCTCTTCCTTCTAATGGTTCTTTATCTTTATACCAGACTTGGACTGGACAGCCCTTCAGACAGAGAAAGCCTTCAAAATACTGGACTGTCCTTCAAATAGAGGACTGTCCTGTGTGAAGGAGAACACATGGCCACTCTATCCCCTGCAATGACAGGATTCCTTTCTTTGACGTTCAGTGTGAACCCAGAAGCTCCCTCTTGAGACAATGTGATTATTTATTATATTATATTATATTATATTATATTATATTATATTATATTTATACCCCGCCTTTTTTCCTGCAAGGAACCCAAGGCGGCTTACATAATCCTCCTCCTCCTCCTCTCCACTTTATCCTCACAACAGCCCTGTGAGTTAGGTGAGCCTGAGAGTCACTGACTGGCCCAAAGTCACCCAGTGAGTTTCATGGCCGAGCGGGGACTAGAACCCGGATCTCCCGAGTCCCAGTCCAACACTCTCACCACTACACCACACTGGCTCTCATTCTTATTCTCATATTTTCTTATCACTACACCCTCAACCACGTGTAAACCCTAGAAGTTCACAGGTCCTTGTCAGGCCATTTTTTAAAACTTTATTTTAATTTACGAACTTCTATACTTCTGCATACCTAGGCATCCACACACACACTCTTTCCTGGTATGTAGAAACCACTCACATTTTGGGGTGGGCCCATTTCTCTTCCAAAATGATGGGTACTCGACCACCCAAGTTTACTATTAGAGGGAATGAATTGGACCATCAGACATTCAAAACCCTCAAGAACTTTGACCAATTTAAAAATAAGGAGTCTGGACTAGAAAAAAAATAGTTTGTGAATTAAAAAAGATAAAAGCTGTATTGCAGTTTCATTCGTTTTGCTTCAGATTTCATTTTCTAGCTGCTCTTCACAATAAAATGTATTAATAAGCATGATCAGCCTACAAGCATAAGGAAACTGATCAATAGCTACAGGGGTTAAAGAAGCATGCCCGCATTTATGAACTGCATAAGCACATTTAGGGGTATATGTTCGAATCAGTGGGCATGACACAGGAGTGTTCTAGGCAGGGTGCTTGACTTCATTGCTTTAGTCGGGCATAGCAAATTATCAGTCCGAAACATTTAATATATGTGCAGCTGCACCCCTAATTCAGAGCAGAAAGCTTTGCTTTCTTGTGTGCATTTGCAAATTATAAAAAAGTGGCTATTGACTTTGGGAATATTGTCTCTGTTAATTATTTGGGGAATAACGTCTGCAGCAGAGAAAATAGATCAGGCGGCAGAATGTTTCGCAAATGATTAAATGCAGTAGTTCAGACCCTGGACACTCGAGGAAGAGCTAGCCTCTACAATTAGACAATTTTTATGAAAGGCGGCGGGAGGGGCATAACTCTTTCAAATACGTTAAATAATTAGGGGAAATGATGTGGCAGAATTTTGGACTGTGCCAGTTCAGACGGCAGGTGAGCGGGGGCAATATTTTTAAGTATTCCCCCATATTTATAACCCCCTCCAACTGCTTGCATGTAGCAAACTATCACAATAAGGAGAAGCTTTTAGTGTATCCCTTGTTCCTGACATGGTACTTTGCTGCATACAGGGAACGTTTTATGTGGGGTGGAGAGCATTCAAAAATAGGACCTCAGACCTATAATCAGAAGTGGCAGAGTTCAGAATTTTGCCATGTGCAAACATGTAAAACCGCTCTGTTTTGTATCACTGAGATTGGGGACGTGCAGTTGCAGGAGTCTCTCGGAATTCCCTCCCCTGCGCCAGGTTGTCTGTTGGTCAGAGCCGCACTTTTTAGTGTCTGTACCTGCATTGCAAGATAGATGAAGACCTCAAAAAAAATCCACACAAATTACAGGTCCCTTGATTTGGGTGTTCTCTGTTGGGCAGGATTTGGCTACCAGGGAGAGGGTGTTTTCCTTGGGGGCATCCTGGCTTTGGAACTCCCTCCCCTGAGCAGTGCCTCTGGCACTTTCATTTATTTAGGAGCCAGGGCAAGTCCTATTTTCCCCTGCTTTCATTTGAACTTATATTAGCTTCTAATTGACATATTAGCCTTTAATTGACTGTTAGGCTCATTCTAAGCTGTTGGTTTATTTCTTAGTTAGATTTTTATTCCATCCTTCCTCTCAGAAGCTCAGAGAAGTGCACGTGGCACTCATTATTTTATTCTCACAACAATCCTGTGAGGTAGGAACACTGGAAGCTGAAAGCTGCCTTACAACACGTCAGACTGTTTGTCCATCAAGCCAGGACTGTCTGACTGGCAGATGCTCCCCTGGGCTTCAGGCAGAGATGAATCCTTCCCATCCTCTGTCCTGTCCTAGTCTGACACTCTAACCACGACACCACCCCGGAGGCCATTTTACCTGTTTTAATATCTGTATTGCTTATACAGTAATACCTTGGATTGCAAGTAACTTGGTTTGAGAGTGTTTTGCAAGATAAGCAAATTTTTAAATATTTATTTAATATTTTTTTACTTGATATACAAGCAACGTCTTGCAAGACAAGTACTGTAGTACGGCTTAAATTAAAAATCTCTGTACAAATTTTTTTGGGGGGGATTTCGTTTTGATATAAGAGTGTTTTGGATTACAAGCACGTTTCCGGAACGAATTATGCTCTCAATCCAAGGCATGACTGTACTGTGATTTTAAGCCACCTTGTTGAGGCTTCTAATGCAGGGATGCCCAACCCTGCAAGGGACCCACTGGGTGTCTGCCAGGGTGCTAGGGGCCACACACATGCATGTCCAGGCACACGCACACATGCATACACGCACATACACTCAAACTCTCATTCACACACACACACACACACATATGCGCACACTTTCTCCCGCCCCCTCCGCACGCACACGGTCTTATCTTCCCTGTCCCAGACAGAACTTTTCCTTGCTAGCAAGGGAAGCAGTTCCCCCGTCGCTGACATTGGCCACCAGCAAGTCATGCAAGTCCAGAGTCATCCCTGGAAGGGGCTCCATGGGTGGGTTTTGTGTCGATCCCAGGTGGATATTTCCATTTGTGCTCAAGGAGGGATTTTTTTTTTTCCTTCCAGACTGATGGGCTTGTGGAAGGGAGCCACTTCCTTCTTTTCTGGTGTACAAGAGCTTTGCTTCCTTCCTTGCATTTGGTGTTTGTCTCTTTCCTGAGGCTTTTGGGTCCCTTTTTGTTCTTTGCATTGTAATCTGGAGAAGATGGACACCTCAGTTGGGAGCCAGCGTGGCATGGCGGTGAGAGTGTCGGACTGGGATTCGGGAGATCCGGGTTATAGTCCCCACTGGGCCACGAAGCTCACTGGGTGACTTTGGGCCAGTCACTGACTCTCCGCCTAACCTACCTCACAGGGTTGTTGTGAGGATAAAATGGAGATGAGGAGGAGGAGGAGGAGGAGGAGGAGGAGGCGGAGGAGGAGGATTATGTAGGCTGCCTTGGATTCCTTGCAGGAAAAAAGGCAGGGTATAAATATAATGAATAAATAAATAAACAAGAGGGGTTGAATTTGGCCTGCTTGCAAGTGCGTTCAACATGATGATGACCCTGGTTACTGAAAATGCACTGCTCGGCTGGCCAGTGAAAGTATATTGGCAAGGAAGATTGAATTTATACTTGTGATGAAGGTGAAGTATCAGTTATAGATCTTTGGATCTGTAAGTTCTGTATCTACCTTTGGGTCCACTCCAGAGCACTACAATGTGGACTGTCAGTCAGGTCCAATTACTGTTGGTGCATATAGTTGCTAGATTTTTCTTTTCTTTTAATTGCTTGCCTTCCCCAAAGTTAGAGCATGGTTCCCCCTCATTCTGTAACCTTGCACTTAAAATACAAGTTACCTAGGAGATCCAGGTTAGGATTTATCATTAATGATCAGTGCCATATGTTTAAAGCATATGGAACGTGCAGGCTGTTTATTATTTCTAACGTTGATGTCACCCAGCAGTTTTGGCAGGATACTTACACTGCTTTGCATCTGAGAAGTCTGTGTGAGGGGCTGAACTTGACTCACTGTGGTGGTTTGGTTATGTGCTCCTCTGAGTACATAAAATGGCACAGCAACCCCAATCCTAGAACGCAACGTTCATACCCTGAATGCATATCATCTGATCCTGCATATCTGTGTTGCCATCAGATCTTGAATATGCTGCCAGTTCCTCTTCCTGAGTTTGAGAACTAAAAATGCTGTACCAGATCACCAATAGCAGATCACTGATCACATACCCACACATTAAGGGTCAGCAACTAGAGGCCTTTTGGCTGAGAAAGGTGCCTGGTGGCACCCAGAGTTATCAACCTAGAAATGAAAGAGTCATAAAGAAAGCTGCACCTATGCAGGGGACTCCAACCTTTTTGGGTCAGTGAGCACAGTTGCAATTTTGAGAGAATGTCATGGGTGCTCTCACAAAATGGCTGCCCTGGGGTGCCTTGCCCATTCACAAAATGGCTGCCCTGGGGTGCCTTGCCCATTCATAAAATGGCTGCCATGGTGGGCATAGCCAGTCATAGAACACTCATACTTGCCCAAGAACCTAAGTACAAGGCAGAGGTGGGGTCTGAGCTCCAAAACACAAATCCACTCTTTTGAACCCAAATAAACATGGCGCTGGAGGGCAGCACTTCACTTTGCAGGCTCCAGTTTGTTGTTGTTGTTTTTAAAGAGAAATTATTAAATTAAATAAAAGTCCGGAGCGTCAGGGAGCCAGGCAGTCACTAAGAGAGGTGTCCATGGGCACATTGGCACACACGGACACCATGTTGGAGACCCAGAACTTATTTGCAGACCATTGTAGAGGGTTGGGAACTTGGGCCTTCAGATGTGGACTCTCCATAGCCTCTCACTCTGTTCTTAGAAAGGGTCTCCAGGAAAAGCTGCTGTTCACCAGTGGTGTGCCTGCCTCATTGTGGGAGAGATTGAAAACATTCATGAGGGCAACAGATGTGAGCTTTGCAACATATTTCTTTGAATAGGACAGATTCCTTTTTTAAAAAAACAACAACAGCAAACCTGAACGAAAGTGTAGCTAATTATTGCAGCCTTAAGTGCTGCTGGCACCATTGTGAGCAATGAGAGATGCATCCGTTCCATAGTGCAAAGGGGCTACGAACCCCAAATTTAGGACAATCATGATTTACTGTGTTGCTTGGGCAAAGTGCATTTGTTGCCTTGGAAACAAATAGCTGCAGTGAACGACCAAATAAAATTTATGGAATCATCATCAATAAATTTTGATTATAAATGTGCAAAAAACTTATACAATTTGTTGATGTGCAATATGCAGATGTAGCAGATGATCATTATATAACTGCTTCAGATACATTTTTGGACAGCGGAAGCGTGCTCTTTTACTTTGGAGAGGTTTGTTATTATTTGTTATTTGGCAGCTTGTGAGGAAATTGTCTGTTCCTTTTCTTATGCTTTGACATCTAATTTTAACTTTCTGTTAAAGGTCTTACTGTAACTGGCATTGAAAGGGGATGGTTACTCTGGACGGTATTACCTTCTGCAAAATCACATCCTCATTTTAGCTCTGGATTAACAAACAAAATAAACCCAGAACAGCAATAAAGATGGTACAGAATGTGGTTCCAGATCTTCTCTGGCTCCGTCTAATCCTCTGAGTCTAGTGTGCGTTGTGTTTAATATAAGGAAATGATATCATACTTAGGGGATATCACAACTATTTGACTGTTGAATATTCGTAGAATGTGGGTGGGGTGTGTAGTTGTCTGTTGTGTTGTATCCACAAACACAATGATCGAGTGAAAACGATGGACGGGTAGGGCCCGGTTTCCATGCATAGATCTTCCAGGCTGGTACATGGCTATGTCACCTAAACTGAGGGCATAATTACGTATTCAGAATCATTATTTATTTTATTTTATTTTATTTTATTTATTTATTTTAATTTATTTTTATTGAATTTTTCAAAACAAAAACAAATCGTATTTGGCTTCTGCCACCTTGTCTGACAAACATTACCAATCCTTATCCAATCTAAGTTTCTTCTATTTTCACAGAAAGAATTGTCACTTGACCAATATTCAAAAATCAAAACCCAAAATTAATTAAGTCACCTTCCCTCCTCCCCAAAAAGTCCACCAGAGGTTTCCAGTCTTTCTTGAATGAGGATAAAAAATTTTCTCTAATTAAACAAGTCAATTTCGCCATCTCTGCTAAGTCCAACATTTTCAACAGCTAGTCTTCTATAGTTGGTATCGCTGCTTCTTTCCATTTTTGAGCGTAGATTATTCTTGCTGCTGTCATCATATATTGTAATAATGTTCCATAGTCTTTCTCAAGTTGTAAATCCATTATGCCCAGCAATATTTTATTTTATTTATTTATTTATTACATTTCTATACCGCCCAGTAGCCAAAGCTCCCTGGGCAGTTCACAAAACAAAACTTTAAAAACATAAAATACAATAACATTGGAAAACATAATATAAAAACCATAAGTTTAAAACAGAATAAAACCAAAGCAGGAACCAAAATAAAAGCCAGCAGTGGTGCGAAAATCTAAAAACACACTGTGAAGAAACTGACTTTTTGTGAGGTAAACGTTTAATTGACTTTTTGTGAGGTAAATGTTTTGTTTCAGTGAATGAAGGGGTCATTAGTAGAAGGGGAAAATGTGTGCCTTTTATTAAGGGTGCAATCCTATGCATGTTTAGACAGAAAAAAATCCTACAACTCCCAGCACCCCCCAGCCAGCATTGCTGGCTGGAGCATGCTGGAAGTTGTCAGACTTCTTTCCAGCTTGTGCCTGTGGAGATATGGTGTGTAAATATGGTGTGCTAGTGAAGTGGCAGTTACTGTTACCACTGAGAGGGGAATATGAGGCCAGGTTTCTGTCTTATATACAGGAAGGTTGGATCGAAATTGGTACCAACTGATTGGAGAATAGCTGAACATTCTAAAGATGCCTATTGGTCCTGAATTTGAACAGACCAAATGGAATGTTGGCCGCACCATTGCTGATTGGCTGGAGGGTTCTTCCAGGAGCAAATATAAGGAGCTGTTGAGTGGCATCTAGGGAAGGGTTTGCCCGGGAAGTTTGTTAGGAAGTGTCTTCATGAGAGGTTGGGAGCCTGAGGAAGATGTCAGCCAGGAAGAAGAGCAGGAGCAAGACCAGGAAGCCAGTCTGGTAGCTGAGAGCATCTGAGGCAGAAGATGAAGAAGGCCTGCAAGTCAGGAGAGGAAGACTCCGGGAGCAGCCTTCAGAGGGAAGAGCTGCGGCCTGAGTGACAGCTGGTGGCAGAGATCTGAAGGCAGAACAGCTGCTAGGCCAATGGGCCAGACTGAAACTTCAGGGGAAGCCTGGTAAACAGCCTTAAAGGTTCTGGTCTGTGGTTAAACCCTACCTAGGAGAAGACTGCTTATCAAGCCCTTGTTGCTAGGCCTATGAGTTTCCTGGGGTGGAGCTTGATAAATAAAGAGTGCAATCCTATGCAGGTTTTGTTGGAGGATATGGGAAGGAGTCGGTCCTATACTGGTTAGGGCGAAGCAGAGTTTTCCCCCTTATGCGCAGCCTGGTTATTGAAACTGGTTACCACCATGTGGGTCGCTAAACCCTTGCTAAAAGGCTCTTAAAAGGAAACAGATTGTCCATACAAGGTTTAAAACTAATAAAGACATTTATTAGTTTTACTTACAGTCCATTTATTCATATATGCAGGATGCACATAGGCAGATTGGAGCCTTGGGTGTTACGAGTCTGTAGGGAGGAGGGTTTAGAAAACATGCACCCCGGGGATTGTTCAATTAACCCTTTCCTCCCACTCTAACTAGTGGTTACATTACCTCGTTGATTTAAGCAGGCAATATTACAATTTCCAACAGGTTTAGACAGGAAAAATTCCTGCAAGTTCCAGCATGCCCTAGCCAGCACTGGCTGGGGCATGCTGGGACTTGTAGGAATTTTTCCTGTCTAAACCTGCATAGGATAGCACCCAGAGTTTGGTTAGGAAATGGGGCTTCTAACACCTGGTTGGTAATATAAGTAGCAATATAGAAGCTTTGTTCTTAAAGTGACAGCAATCATAAATAGCTTTTCTTGTTTTATTCCTTTTTAATACATTATTTTTATTATTCCTTTACCTCTGATCTGTTTGTCTCATGTGTAATGACCAGCTCTCTTAGGAAAAGGGGTATATTAAATAAAGGACTGTAGATTTAGAGTGGCAGTGGAAGTGAATGGTGGGATTGCCTAGTGGTGAGGGGGAGATTCTCCACAATTGGCCGTTATAGTGGTGGGATTGCCCCAGGGAAGGAGTGGTTCCTCTACACACACACACACACAGTTTGTAAAACTGAAGGGCTAAAAAGCCTGATAAAATAAAAAGATTTATTTGAAAAGGCCACAATGTAGGTGCCAGGCAAGCCTCCCTGCAGAGGGCTTTCCATAAACGGTACCACCACTGAAAATGCCCTCTGTTTAGTAGCTACCTACCTCACCTCATTTGGTGGAGGCAACTGAAGAAGGGCCTCTGAAGATGAGCTTTGTGACTGGACATGTATATGTGGGAGGAGATTACCCTTCAGGTAACCTGGCCCCAAGCTGTTTAGGGCTTTGTAGGTTAATACCAGTACTTTGAATTGGGCCTGGAAATGGACTGGCAACCTGTGCAGATCATAAAGCACTGGTGTAATTTTATCATTATCAGCCAGTCTCCATTAACAATCTCGGTGCCCTATTTTGGACCAGCTGAAGTTTCCGGACCACTTTCAAAGGCAGCCCCATGTATAATGCATTGCAGTATTTCAAACAAGGTGTAAAGATGACCCCAGTTTAATTTATATTTGACTTAAGTAGTTGATTGGTTAGGGAAACTTATTCACATTGGAACTAGCTGATACTTATTTACCTTTCTTGGGCTGGGCCCCCATATATTTACAACCACAAACATCAACCCTGATCAGGATGCTGCATTCCATCTGTTCTGCATTGTCATTCTTTTTTTTTTTTTCTGAACCGGGTAACTGTGTTTCAACAGCTTCACAACAAGCCAGGTTATTAAGCCATGGTTTGAAGTTAGCTTAATATCCTGGCTTGTTCTGAAGCCAATAAATAGAGTTTCCTGGTTTGGATGAAACATGAAACAGTGTGTGTTTGTCAGGCTAAGCGCACAAAACTGAAACCATCACACATTCTTCCTGTATTTACCCCTGCCTCCACTTCTCTCCCTTTCCCTCTCTTGTTTCTCCTGTGTAGAATTTTAGATTGTAAGCCTCTCAGGGCAGGGGCCTGTCCTCTTGTACTCCATAAAGTTGTCATGACCCAGGGCTCCAATTCCCCCTCCTCAGGAGGATAAACCTCTGATACATACCTTTCAGAATTTGCTGTGGAAGCACCTATCAACGTCCCTCTTAAATTGTTCTGATGACCTTATTAAGATCAAAGACCTGATTATTGCTGGGCACTGTCTAGTTTCATTATGCATGCATTAGTTACAAGCAGATTAGACTACTGTAATGCGCTCTTCGTGGAGCTGCTTTTGAAGGCAACCTGAAAACTTCAGCTGGTGCAGAATGCAGCCACTTGTGTGCTTGTTGGGGCCAGACAGTCAGAACATATTACACTGATTCTGTATCAGTTGCAGTGGTTACAAATGTGTTTCTGGGCCTAATTCAAAGTGCTGGTTTTGACGTTGAAAGGAGCCTATGCCATGAACGTCCCTGTGCTTTAAGATCAGTGTCAGAGGCCCTACTTTAAACGTATAAAATATTACTGTATTTTAATTTTTTTACTTGTATTCTCTTCATCTTCTTGGGTGGACGTGGTCTAGAAAGGCTACTTGTAAATATTTAAATGAAATAAATCATGGCTATAGGGTGGCTCAGGTTCACAGGCGGAGTTCTACTAACAAAACCCTACAGCCAAGAGAGTGGGCAACTTGCCACAGGAGTTCTGAACCCCACGGCAAGTGGAACGCCTAGTACAGGGCTCTCCAACCTTGGGTCCCCAGATGTTGCTGGACTACAGCTCCCAGAATCCCTTGCCTTTAGCCATGCTGGCTGGGTATGCTGGGAGCTGTAGGCCAGCAACATCTGGGGACCCAAGGTTGGAGAGCCCTGGCCTAGTAGACCTGCCCCTAGAAATCAGGTGGGTGTTGACAGGTGTGTCAAATGTAGAAGAATGAAGAAATCTGTGGAAGTCTTGATGATCTGCTGGATGGAGAATTTGGCTTTCCCAACTCATTGTCCTTTGACCCCATCGCCTGGTTCTTTAGTTTTTTGGGGAAGGAAGAAATGGTGGCGGGGGTGGGGTAGTTAAGAGCTGTAAATACGTAGTCTTGAGGCCGGGATGTAGGATTTGATGTAGACAGTATATACTTCTTTGTTTTGCAGTAGATTGTGTTTCTGTATTCATTGAAGGACCTTAGCATAGAGTTGGGCAATATTAATTCATAATGCCACTGGTAGGCATGTGACATTTTAGCTGCAATCTCTTCTCTGTTCATCTCATTCCTCATCTCCTTTGCTCTTGGCTTATTGCTAACCAGAGTGCTTGTTGAATTCTCATCAACAGGTGAGGGCAACTGGTGCTAGGAATTGTGGCTTGACATCTTCCCCGGTTCAGAGGGGATAAATATATTCCTCCTGTCCTTAGTTTGCATTTAGGTGGTGTTGCTGCTTTGAGATGTTGAGTGCCCTTGCTTTCTCATTGATAGCGGCAGGGTGCTTGGGCCCCAGGTGCTCAGCATATTTAAATATTAGGACCTTTTAATACTGAACTATGAGTACAAGAGCCCTACAAAATGCAAAACGTCTGTGGAGTAATCATTCCAGGTTTTGCACCGGCATCAACAATTACAGGAAGGTTAGCAGAAATCACGCTTAGATGATGGAATAAAGCACAATCAAGCACTTGTCATGGGATAATTACAGTGCATTTTAATTTATTTTTACTAAGCATATTTGCAATCCCATTTAGGATCAAAATGCAAATCTCACTTGAATCAAAATGCAGTTCCCAGTAAACCCGAAAGGCTCCCCCTTCTCCCTTCAACTCACTGCACATCTTATGATTTTTAACTGCACTCTGATGTTTACAGAGAACCGCAGCTATTCGCATTTGCATGCCAAGATATAAGACAGGTCGCACTGCTTCAGGATCTAAATTTAGTGACTTCCTAATTTCTTTCTGATATCTATAAAAAAATAATTTCATTGTATCATGACACTTGCTTTCAGAATTGCGGGAGTAATTGAGTCTCTTGCTAAATCAGATGAAAAGCATCCCCCAGGCCCAATCTACTGCAAAAGAAGGCTTTTTAAAAAAAAACCTTTAAAAAACCCCACCTCTTTTGACATATTTTGCTAATTTATTTAAAAGAATTGTTGACTAATCACCTTAGACTATTAAGAATGCAATATGTATTTAATTTCTGTTGCATTTCTAAGATGAATAATTGTGTGTATTTTGATTTAGTTTATGTTGTATATCATATTTTAAATGGGAACAACAAATTCTGCCTGAAAGCAATTAATAAATATTCTAAGGTTACAGTCCTATGGGATTGGTGCCCAGACGATAGGAGCCTCTGAGACTAGCCGCTTCTGAGAATCCTGTGCCCTGCTGGGCTGTTGCCAGCAGGGTGGGAGGAGCGATGGAGGTGATTTTCACCTCCCCACCCGCCAAACAACCTGTCTTCACTCTGAGCCTGTCTGGCTGTGTTGCGCTGCCAGGGGTGGGGCCTGAGAGGCCTTTGGATCTGGTGGATCCACATCATCTCCTCTCCCCCCCCCCATCCTGCCCACTGGCATGCCCTGTTTCCCACTCTCCATCCTCTTCTGAGATCGTAACACCAAGTTTAAGCTGGCTCAGCTTGTCTGAGTGTGGAAAGCTAAGCAGGGTCAAGCCTGGTTATTACTTGGATGGGAGACCCCTCCTCTAGTTTCCTGCATTGAGCAGGGGGTTGGACTCGATAGCCTTGTAGGCTCCTTCCAGCTCTATGATCTATGAAATCTATGAAACCTCAGAAGAGGAGCTGCCACAGAGCTTTCCATGGTGGCTGTGGGGTGTGTGGAAATTTAAGCGGAATTCCTGCCAGGTCATAGCTCTCTGTACGGCCTCGGGGAGAAAGAGGAAAGAATACGCTATCCTGTCCTGTGGCCTGTGGGACACCCTCCCAGGGACCATAGGATTGCTCCCTAAATAAATAATATTAAAGAAATATAGAAGGCACCAGAATTTAATTAATGAAATAGAGCATTTTTTATTTTCCTTCTGATGTTAATATTCACCCGTTTTTGTTGTTCATCTGCTGTTCTAAATGAAGGCTTTCGGATGTATACATCTTAACAAACATAACTGCTGAGTTTTATGCCGGAACAACATATTACGGTCACCACCGCAAGCAGCAGCCTCCTGTCCTCTCCTGGTAACATTTAACAATAAAAACATGTGATGTGACATCATCACATTGCATGCTTCCCAACCCCTCCCTGCTCTGTTTCTCTACTTATGAGTGCAAGGAAGCTTGCAACATATTTCATTTTCAGTTAATGTTTATAACCCTAGATCAGCCTTCCCCAACCTGATGCTCTCCGTATGTGTTGGATTACAACTTTTACCACCTCCAGCCAACATGGCCAATGGCCTTGCTGGCTGTTTGATGGAAGGAGTTGAAGCCCAATACACCTGGAAAGAACCAGGTTGAAGAAGGCTGACCTAAGTCATCACAGTGTCAAGAGGGAAGATAGCCGAAGTGTGAAAAAGTAAACAAAATTAAACATTAAAAAAAAAAAAAAGATTAGCAAATCCAACACTATCAAATTCAACCTAAGTATATAATATTCCATGATAATTGTTTCCAATGTCAATTCTTATCACTGTCTGTTAACCAAACCAGGAATAAAATATACAAAGATAAAATGAAATTATTAACAGTCAAACTTCTCCAGTACATGCCTTGTCTAGTGGCAATAAGAAATTAGGAACTCAAAATCCTGAGATCCTTGTTAAAAAGGAATAAAATAAAATAATTGTTAAAATGGTTGCATTAGTAAATCAATGTTACTGGAAGAGAGAGGTGGAGGCAGATCCACCAGAGAGAAAAGGAAATAATCAGTTCAATTGTCCAGTGAGTTGCTACTTCTTCTTTTTTTTTAGGGTAGATGATGTGTTGAAAGAACGCTCCCAGATTAACAATCATAAAATGCAATTTGTCATCTTTCTGTGCAAGAATATATAGTGGAATTCAGTAATGGGCATAATCCCTTCCTAGATCTTACTGCATGTAATGCCTTGAATTTTGCAGTGTTGGAGTGACAGATGAGGGCATAGCTATGCTACAAACTTAAACTGGTTAACTGTCTTTCCCCCACCCCTGGGAACTGTATTTCTGTGAGGGTTGAGGTCTAGGGGACTCTAACAGACAATTCTCAACATCCTCACGAAATTAAAGTTCCTAGGATTCTTTGGCAGAAGCCATGACAGTTAAACTGTTATAAAACCAACATATCTTCAGGGCAGGTGCAAGGCAGTTTGGTGCCCTAGGCAAGATCAGATATTTAGCGCCCCCCCTTCCCACTTGAGCCCTCCCTCCCTCCAGCCCTATGCTCCTGGCACCCCCTTTAGCCCTGCGCCCTAGGCAGCCGCCTAGTTGGCCTAATGGTAGCACCGGCCCTGTCTTTGTTGCGTAGATGTGCCCTCAGTCTCCACTTTCCATTCTGGTGTGGACTCAATAGAAGGACCTGGCTGCTACGCTCATCTTGTATCTGAGAGCAAAGCTGTGTGTGTGTTGGATGTGCACCTAACCACTTCCGTCTTCACCACTGACTGTTGTCACCTCATAGTGGCTGCCTTATCCATCTGGGTGTGTAGAGTGAATGTAATCCACAAAAGGATTGGAGTAGGGCTCATGTTATGCTGAATTGCCACCGATTCTAGTCTTCCAGGATCCAAAACCCAAGGAGAACCAGGTGTCCCTTTTAGACAGTGTGTGGAGACAACAGTGGCCCACACCTAGATTCAAAAGGCAAAGTGCCATCCTGTCTGTAGATGCAGGTATGTCTGTATGTATTGCACAATGGAAGCTCAGAAATTGGTAGGGGGTACAGAATAGCAGCTGCAGATGTTCTGGATGAAGGACTGTGTCATCTGCGCCCCTCATCTGATGTTAGTGTCCTGTTATATCTGAGGATTCCTGCTGACTCTTGAGGAGACATGGCTGAGACGGTTGTGCCCACAGTCCACAACTAGGAATGTGTAGTTAACACCTTGTGAATATGCTCCAGGCTGAGCCCTTGCTGGGAGTGTCTTCCCCCAGTGGGTTGCTACTGAAAGGCCGATCCAAGTGAGTCCATCCTACTGACTTGCTCTCTCTCTCTCTCTCTCTCTCTCTCTGATTTTCCTTGGGTCTTCCACAGTGAGGTTAACATTTAGTGTTCCACTTTAAGGAGAGTTTTTTGTCCTCCATTTGTGGCCGCTTCAGGTTGCTGTTCGGTGGTGTTGGTGTTGATGAGGAGAATTGCCCAATTTGTGATGCTTGTGTGGTGCACACAATAGTGAGATGTTCATAATTAAAGGATTTAAAAGAAGTCCCAGCCAAACACAAAGTACATGTGAATGAAAGGGGAGCAATATATAATTTGGCATGACATTATGCGGCAGAACTGCTCCTGGCGTGTGAGGGATGTTAAAGGTCATCTGCCATTGCTACAGCCTTTTGGAATGGCGGAATTAAGTTCAAACTCTGGATGTTTTTTAAGCCTTAAATCTCTCTGGGGATGCCTTTCATAACATCTTCGAGCAGGATAACACTGCAGTAAATGAAATACACTGCGCTGGATTAAAGGGTTATTTCCCCTGTGTGTCAAGCTGACACAGAATGCTTAAACCTCAGGTTGTTTTCGACTTGTCTCTATCCGCTGATGGCCCTTTTCAGCTCTTTGCAGTCATTGCTTGAGAGGTTGATTTTGCATTGCATTGGAAAATGTGGAACAATTGTATGCAGCAAGGAATCAAAATAATGTATCTAAAATGGGGAGGGGGGGGAAGGATTGAATAGGCTTCCATGTTGGAGGGAAACTGAAGCTGTAATGTGTGCAGAGATGCCTTTTCTCAGATCCGTTCTGCTGCTGTATAAACACAGAATAGCCATCCATCTGCTTGCTTCAATCAGGCTCGTAAATAGCCACTTCCCTGCAAAGCTATGGTGAGTAAAGAATCTCCTCCAGGTGATTAGGAAGGGAAATGTGGAGAATTGCACAAAGAACTCAGCTTCCCCCCTTTTTTTCTGAGGCTGCTGGTTTGCCACGATTTAATTTTATTACAGTATTTATATCTCACCGTTCCAAATTGTGTTCCAAGCAGCTTCCAATCAAAGTCATTAGAGGTATGGCTGCAACATAAAATAAATTATATTGATTGGTTAGGTGAATAAATTAATCAATTAAAAAGGTGGCCTAATTAATCAGGCAGCAGATATTTTTTTTTAAAAAAAATACTATTTATCATAGGGCATAGGTCGCCTGATTAAAGAAATCTGAATCAATTGAGTATGAGTTTCTTAAATTAATTAATTCATCTGTTGCAGCCTTCCCCAACCTGATACTGGCTGGGAATGATGGGAGTTGCAGTCCAGCACATCTGGAGGCACCAGATTGGGGAAGGATGATCTACGGAATAAATTTACATATAGGTAAAAACAAGAGTCCTTTAGCAAGAAACATGCATTAATTAATTAATTAATTACATTTCTATACCACCCAATAGCCAAAACATTCTTCATTTTTACACATGTGTCACAGCAGCCATGTGTCGTAGTGTCGTAACAGCCATCGTGTTTGAAGAGGCATTCCCTCCTGTTTGAGAAGAAGGGAGGAGGCCTATTTTAAGGTGCCAATTACAATTTTTATAAGTAGTTGGGTTAATTAACAATGGCTTTTAAGGCTGCTGTCCTATGATCCCTGGGAGGGCATTCCCAGGGGCCACCAGATATAGCAGATTTCCTTCTCCATGGGTTGGGAGGAAGGTTCGCCCTCGGATGCCTCCCTGTAGGGATGACGGGAAAGTCCACTGCTGTTGCTCCTCTACCATTGGTGCTCTGACGGCAGAGAAGGCAAAAGGGAGCGGGGCTGGGGGCATATTCAGGGAGGCTTGGCCCCCTTCTTCCTTGGACATGGCCCAGAACAGGGGGGAAGATATGCCAGCCCTGGAACTGATGTACTGATTTCCCCTCCCATTAGAACCAATGTGGGTTGAGGGGAGAGAAAGGACAGAGGGTCAATGGACAACTGGAATTTGGATTTGGTGGTTCTTTCGCATGGATTCTCCCTTTCGTGCCATCACGGCACTGCTGCCCAATTAATCTGGAGCACTTTAATTAGATCAATTAATTTTAAAAAAATTAATCTAACCAATTAAAGAATGCAGCCCTAATTTTTCACACACATACTCATAAGGTCTTCAGATGATTTGGAAAAGGTCCTCCCTTCTGTGTGTGAGACGGGAAATACCTCTTATAAAATGCAAATACACGTGCATCAGCTGAAAACAAGGAACGTGCTTCTTTCTTTCTTTCTTTTGCTCCGGAACGGTTTTATTTAGCTGCGAATCAGGCACAAGGAGGTAGCCAAATCTTCACTGCAGGGCAGGTGCAAGGCAGTTTGGTGCCCTAGGCAAGATCAGATATTTAGCGCCCCCCCTTCCCACTTGAGCCCTCCTTCCCTCCAGCCCTATGTTCCTGGCGTCCCCTTTAGCCCAGCGCCCTAGGCAGCCGCCTAGTTGGCCTAATGGTAGCACCGGCCCTGCTTCACTGCCACCTAAAAGACTTTGAGGGAGAGGGTCTTCCACCAGTGTGGCATTGCCCTAGACCAGGCTTCCCTAACCTGGTGACTTCCAGATGCTGTGGACTCCATCAGCTCCAGCCAGCAACTCTGGCTGCGCTTGTCCAAAACATCTGGAGGACACCAGACTGGGAAAGGCTGCTGTGGACAGCAAAGGCCCTGTGCAACACCTGCCTACAGCAGAAGGAGATCCTTCAAATATCCTGGAACAAAGGACAAGCATAAGTATGTACAAGGGGACGGGCTAGACGCAGGGCTCTCCAACCTTGGGTCCCCAGATGTTTTTGGCCTACAACTCCCAGCATGTGGGCATGCTGGGAGTTGTAGGCCAAAAACATCTGGGGACCCAAGGTTGGAGAACACTGGTTTAATGTAAACCCACAGTGATGAGCTGAGGTTCTTATCCCTGATTAAAAGACTGAGAAGGACAACCCCTCTCTGCTGGAAAGAACAGAGAAGGGGAATACTCTGACAGCTTTTCAAGCAGGGTGGTTTTTAGTGCTTAATGGACAGTTGCACACTTGCTCTTAATGCAAAGCGACAGTGGTGCGCTGGCTGGGGCATGCTGGGAGTTGTAGGCCAAAACCAAGGTTGGAGAACACTGGGCTAGAGGAATGTGCTGTGAGCTGCTGACTTTCCCTGCCTTACTCATAAGGCTGGTGTGACTGTTCCTGATCAGCAGGGCCAGCACCAGCCTCCACTGGGCCGTTGGCATAATGCGGCTGGTGGGCCCTCCACTTACGCACCGCCCGAGCCCGAACTCCTGCTCCCGCCATCACCAGCCAGCTTTCCCTCCCTCCCTCCCTCTTTTTTTCTTTAACATGGCGTTGCCCCTCCTCCCCCCGTCCTCCTCCCCCCTCCTCCTCCTCCCCCTCCTCCTCCCCCCTCCATCCCTGCTGGCTAAAGGAAGCACAGCGGCACCCGGCTGGATAGGCCTGCAGGGCCTGCGCCACTCCACTGGGGGGGGGGGATACCTTCCATTTTGCGTATTGGAGATCTGAGCCAATCAGACGCTGCCCTTGGGGAAGCGGTGAAGAGACGGTCCCTTTGCCGCTCCTGCGCGTGGCCAGCTGGGCGAGGAGGAGGAGGAGGAGGCACCGCTGCAGCAGCCGTCCGGCCCTGGCGGCAGCCGCAGCAGGGTCAGGTATGGCCTCTCTTGAGCCTCTGGGCCCCCGGCAGCTGCCGGCCCATGCTGACCCCTGGTGCCGCCGGGCCTGCGTACCAGCCCCAAACCTGTGCGGGTAACGTGAATGTGCTGCGTGTGTGTGTCGCTTTCATCTGGGCACGCACGCCCCTCCCTGCTTCCAACGCTTCAGAGACATTCCTCCCCATCCCCAGCTCACTTCTCGTGTTAGGGCTGGCATTTTGGGAGGATTTTCCTTGGGGTTTGCTACGGAGAGAATATAATTTAGCATTCCTGCCTAGCAATGGCTGTGAGGCCTGACTGTAAAACTGGAATCAAACAGCCCCCAGCCCAATATTTCAGAAGACCATAAGAAGAGTTATGCTGGATCGGACCAAAGGCCTCTCTAGCCCAGCATTTTGTTCCCACAGTGTCCAACTAGATGCCCCAATGGGGGAAGCCCACAAGCAGGACATGAGTGCCATAGCACCTTCCTGCTTTTGTTCCCAACAACTGGCATATAGAGGTACACTGCCTCCGATACTAGAAGTAATATATACCCACCATGCCTAGTAGCCGTTAGGAACATAGAAAGCTGCCTTAGGCTGAGTCAGACCTGTAGAGTTGACACCGACTGGCAGCAGCTCTCTAGGGTTTCTGGCAGGGGTCTTTCCAGCCCTGCCTGGAGATGCCAGCCGGGGCCCGGGGATCGAACCTGGAACCTCCCGTATGCAAAGCATGTGCTCTACTACTGTCTCTTGTGCATGGGTGGTGCCATTTTGGCTACATAAAGATCCACACTTGGTGAACAAGCTCACTTCTGGCATGTAGGATTATTTATATTTTACATTTATAACCATGTTGGAATACAGCCATAGAGAAGCCCAAGCTCAGAGCAAGGATCTGGTCTTTGACTTATGGGCACCTCCTTTGAAAGACAAGTCCAAAACATAAGAACATCAGAAGAGCCACGCTGGGTCAGACCAAAGGCCTATCTCATCCAGCATTCTCTTCCCACAAGGGCCAACCAGATACCTATGAGAAGCCCATAAGCAGGACATGAGTACAACAGCACCCTCCCACTCGTGTTCCCCAGCAACTGGCATAAATAAATAGGCATGCTGTTCTGATACTAGAGGTTATATATAACCATTGGGACTAGTAGCCATTGATAGTCATATCCTCATGATGGCCTTATCCTCAGTTATCCTTTGAAATTTGCACTTCTCTGAATTTTGCAATGGAGTTCTCCAATGAATGTGTGTGCTGGGGGAAGGTGCACACACAGATATCACTGAAAAATAACATTAAAATAACGTAAGAAGAGCCATGCTGGATCAGACCAGGGGTCCATCTAGTCCAGCATTCTGTTCACACAGTGGCCAACCAGCTGCCCACATGAGCAACCCACAAGCAGGACATGAGTGCAACAGCACCTTCCCTCCCATGTTCCCCAGCAACTGGAGTACTTAGGCATACTGCCGCTGATACTGGAATGCATTACATTAGTAAAATTGCTTGCAAAAATGTGCATACTAGGCAGAAGTGCATTAAAAAAATACGTGTATCAGGAGAAATGTGCAAAAAATGTGTATTAATTTCATGCATACTTTAACTTTTCTTAAAGTTTGGGAACTTAAGACTGGAAAAATGGAAAACAGAGGAACTGAAATTGACAGATTTGTTCCTCCCTCCCATTAAAGGAACCCCCTTTTATTAGGAAAAAACAACACCCAGGGAAATTTAAAATGCTGCAGGCTGGAAACCCAGCAGGCTGGCAAGGGAGAAACAAGAGTGATATGTTCTTCTTCTGCCAGCCCACTACATTTCTGTGCTGGCTGCAGGGGAAGGGGTTTCACTTCCTCTGTGGCCAACATGGAAGCCAAGTGAGCCGGTGAAGAAGGGGCAGATTGTGTTGTTCCTCCTTTACCAGCCCACTCATTCACCTGCAGGGAGTTCCATGCACTTGCCTGCATGGAATTTCTGGTTTCCAGTAGTGACCAGGCGAGTGATTAAATACCAGAGTGCCCTTGAGACTCAAACTAAGTCACCTGCTATATACTTGGACTTCTGGAACAACATGTCCTGGTGAAAGAGTACCTTGGCCCCCTGAAGGCATCTCTCTTTTGAAACAGAGCAATGAGCATTAAGAGAATTTTGTTGAGAGGGAGAGAGAGAACAGGAATTCTACTGTATTTCATCTGTCCAATTCCAACATGTTTTTATTCCCTGGTGGTAGTCTTGGGCCTATGAATACTGGGATTTTACAGGCACCAAAAGAACAGCACAGTGTGGCATTGGGTGTAGAATTTAGCTTCCCGATAATCCCTGTTTTCATTTTTAAAAGAGTGCACAAGTTTCTAGCCCTGATGGTTTCAAGATGCACTTCAAAGTGTGTGGGCAATGCCTGCTGTAACCCAGAGAGCTGGAGGGGTGGCTGAACCTGATTTCCAACTGTTAAGCAGTGGGGCTTCTTTGCCCTACATTGACCTGGATTCCTGCATTGAGCAAGGGGTTGGACTCGATGGCCTTGTAGGCCCCTTCCAACTCTACTTTTCTATGATTCTATGATAATTTTCCATGAGTAGCAAAGCTGGAATAAATCATGGAAAATTGGGGATCTGAATTATTCAAAATAACAGAAATGGTGCATTATTTTTTTCCCCAGCTGCAGCTTTTTCTTGGCCACAAATTTCAGGTTCCCCCCTCTGCCCAGCGCCAAAGTATCACACACACTGCTGCCTACAGTTCTCAGGAACCCTTTCTGTTTCTCCCCAGCAAACACTTGACAAAAATAGGCCATTAATAATTTGAACGACTACATATAACCTCGTGGTCTGTTAACCATTTGTAAGAAGAAAAAAGAAATAAGAAAAAACAACGGTGGATATAGGAAGGACTTTATCCCTGGATAGCCAGGACTTTTGAAAAAATTGAAATAATTGAAGGAATTGAAAAAATTGAAATATATACATTGTATTCAATGTTCATTTGTAATGAATAGAAATTTGTAAAGTTAAAAGAATTATTGGAATTATTTTGATCATGGGTGGCCTTGGCTTTTTGTAACATTGATCATTTGAAGGCTCCGGAAGCATTTTGAGAAGCGATGCATTTTGAGGCATACCCGACATGGACTTGGGAGCAGGGAGCAACAGCCTGCAGAGGCCCAAAGAAACAGACACGAGAAGGTCAGCTTTGTTCCAACTGGCTCTTTTGCAAACTTAGGACCGGGAAGGGGAGTGTGCGTGTGCAGCCGAACACGTACAGCTGCCCTTGCCTCTGGGCTTCACTTCACAGCCTTCTGCGGAAGCCAGCAGCACCTGCGATTCCGCTTACATGGTGGGAAAGGTAAACAACTCCCTTCGTCATTACCAGAAGCCCTCTCCGCATTTACCTCCAATAATCCTGTGCCAAACCTTTCCTCTGCAAAATAACAATTTAGGATGTAAAACAGTGCTGTCGTAATGAGCCTGGTGGCTTGCATCTCACATACTGTCTGCGTTTCCCTCCACCTCCGAACCGTGCCTGTTTTTAAAGGTGGCGTTCTTGCCTGCAGCTGGTGCGTTTAGAAAAGAGAAGAAAAAAAGGTGAGGAAACCCTCCTGGAAATGCCACTTTGATGTGCTCTGGAGGTCCAATTACAAACGGGTGACTTGAAAACACCTCTCTGGCTAATTTAGTTCCAGTGACAGACGGGCTTGGAGACCGGCATTCTCATTTGTCTGCTTGTACAGACATCCAGTTCAGCAAGTTGCAAATATCTCTCAGTCTTCAAGCACCCATCAGGCCAAAAGGGTGGAAACAGTGTGGGTATTTGTACATGCAGCCAGTACCTTTGCACCAAGCCGGGCCCAGCCCAAGGGTTGGAAAATCTCTTCCACTGCTTAACATGGTGCACAATCCACCTGGAAGTTCTCCTGGATGGGTTTAAAAGAGGATTCGGCAAATACATGGAGGATATAAGGCTATCAGTGGCTACTAGTCCTGATGGCTATATGCTACCTCCGGTATTGGAGGCAGTATGCCTGTGGACACCAGTTGCTGGGGGAACATGGGCGGGAGGGTGCTGTTGCACTCGTGTCCTGCTTGTGCCTCTCCCACAGGCAGCAGATTGGCCCCTGTGAAAACAGAATGCTGGATTAGATGGACCTTTGGTTTGATCCAGCAGGGCTCTTCTTATGTTCTCCTGCATAAGTCCCATTGTAGTGGACGGGAGTTGCGCAAGTGCATTGGCAGAGCACTGTGTTTTTTCAGAAATGAAATTATTTTTCTTTAATTTTTAAACCACATTGGATATTATCTTTCAATAGAAAGTTGGCACAGAAATGTTTTAAATAAATAACTGGATGCAGGGATCAGAATACTCCCACCAGAAAATGGAGGGAGTTTTCTTTAACCATTCTTCGATTGAAATATGGATGTGCCTCTAAGGGCTACATAAAGTTCTTCTTATTTATTTTATTTATTTATTACATTTATACCCCACCTTTTTTCCTACAAGGAACTCAAGGCGGCTTACATAATCCTCCTCCTTCTCCTCTCCATTTTATCCTCTCCATTTTATCCTCACAACAACCCTGTGAGGTAGGTTAGTCTGAGAGTCAGTGACTGGCCCAAAGTCACCCAGTGAGTTTCATGGCTGAGCGGGGACTAGAACCCGGATCTCCCGAGTCCCAGTCCAACACTCTCACCACTACGCCACACCAGCTGCCCCCTGGCCATCTCCCTTCTCTAGGATATGGGGTTTAGTCAGGTTTGGCCACTTCTTGGTGGGATTTGGGTTGAATTCTCAAAGGTCTTTTGATGGCCACAGGAAAGCCACCTGGAAGGTCTGTATGTGGTATCTCCTTTCTTGTGGCAAGCCAGGCATGTACAGGTGCCACCGCACACCAGACGGGTCATTTTGCACATCACAAGAACCCACATCAGTGTGGGCTGGTGATGGCGTGCTGGAAGTGTAACTCTGTGTGACGGTGCCTGCAATAATCAGCTTGCCACAAGCGTAGTGCTGTCGTACGTGGGGATTTCATGCCATCATTGCATCCAGATGGCTGCATGTTCTGGAAGATATAGAAGTTGTTAGATCTGCCCAGGCAATGATTTTTTTATGCTGTATTTGCTGCATGTTGGATTGCGCTTGCCGGTGATTTTCAAACGGTGTTCCAGGAACTCCCATGGCTCCTCTGGAGCCTGTCAGGGATTGTTCATTGCGTAGATCACAGGCAGATGAGATTTCCTGAAAGACAGCTTGTCCACCACCACCAATCTTCCTGCGCCATACATAGCTGCTGGAGAGTTTGGGGTGTACCCTAGGCTGTGCTTACACAGGGATTGGTGAGAGACTTGATCGGTTTGGCCAGTGCTCCTCCATGGCAACTGAATGTGCACCCTTGAACATGTTCCAGAGGGTGTGTGTGGTTGTTGTTGTTTTTTACAGCAAACAGGGGTTCTTCTGTGGACAAGTCAATGTGGAAATAGTTCCCTGAAAGTAGAAAGCTACCGCATTAGGGGATTGGAGTTTCCTTGTGAATCAAGCTTTGACTTGACACTCCTTCTCATGTCATCATAGTATTCTCTGCATCTCCCAGTCTTCATTGAGTCTGGACCTTGTTTTATTTATTTATTTATTTATTTATTATATTTATACCCCACCTTTTTTCCTGCAAGGAACCCAAGGCGGCTTACATAATCCTCCTCCTCCTCCTCTCCATTTTATCCTCACAACAACCCTGTGAGGTAGGTTAGGCTGAGAGTCAGTGACTGGCCCAAAGTCACCCAGTGAGCTTCATGGCCGAGCGGGGACCAGAACCCGGATCTCCCGAGTCCCAGTCCAACACTCTCACCACTATGCCATATTGCCCGGTGTGTGGATCTACTGAGCTTCCTCTCAGCTCTTTGGGATCTGAGTATCCTCTGTCCCATCATTTACAGTGCAGCATTCACCTAAATATATATTATCCTGCATGCTGAGGTCACTTCATTTTCATGCATGTGCTAAGTTCATTCTCTCCTAATGGTTGATATTCACTCGGTTGCTTCATTGTCTTCATATTCTTGTCACCATCATTGCTATCAGTTGTGTAGTGTATCTAAAATCTTCAAAGAGCTTCACATGCACTATTAGTATAATCCTTGCAACAGCCCTGTACGTTAGGCCCATATTACAGATGGGGGAACTGAGGGTAAGAGAACTGTGCCATGTCTTACGAGTGAAGTTAGTGGATAGGCTGAGATTTGTACTGGGTATTTCCGGACTTCTCCTTTCGTGTGAAGCACTCAACACTGCCTGATGACAATGGCTGGATGGATGACCTTCTCTGCCTGCCCTTTCAGGGAATCTTCTCTTGGAGCTTGGTGGGAAGGGAAGCCCGCTCCTTTCTCCCATCCCGAGGTCCGGAGGCTTCTGATTCAGCTCGGCAGCACCTGGCCTGGCTGGCAGAGTGACTTGGCAAGCGTTGGCAAGGAGGGGGTGTAGAGGTTTTGCTAATAAAGCCTGCCTTGGTGGAATTTTCTTTACCTTAAGATAGGCATAAAACAAAAAAATGTACTTTTTGCAGCAAGAATGGGAAATTATGCTGTTGCTAATAATAACACTTCTGTTTAAAGCAGCCAGCAATATGCCAGTGTGCTCCTGCACAGCACCTTAGCTGCTGTTAGTAAGGCATCTTGATTCTCTTCCCAGCTCTGCCATTTACTTTTCTGAGTGATCCTGGGCAAATCAACCAGGCTGTCTTAGTTTTGGCTTGGCTTCTGCTTCTGCCAAGCCAGAGCTTGAAGCTTCCAGCTTTGTAGAGGATTTCAGGAGTTCTCTGAGAGAGCCATGTAGGCACATTAGAGATCGGTGCTGTTCTTGCCACACCGTTAGCCATTATTTATGAGTCTCTGTTTTTGCATAATTCAAGAGGGATATCACAGGGTCCAGCACCGAGGACATTATGACTTATGTTTGCAGTGCCCTACAGCTAAAAACAACGGGAACCAGCCACTAGCATGGAGAAACAGAGGTGTTAGCAAGGTAGGACATTTCGGTTTGGAAGACTCTGAGTATTACAGTTTTGATGGTTTTAGCATTTACTGCTATGCAATTGCAAAATTAAATAATGATATAGGTAAAGATGGGCAAATGGTACCAGTCCCAAACCATGGGATGGAAAAGGATCTAATAGTGTTATCCTAGACATCTTCAAAAATTGATTTCAACATGCAGTAAGCTTTAGCAACTTAAATTGATAATTCATAATCTTTAGCATGCCATTCCTAATCCTTAAGAGATCAGGTTTTTCCCCCCAGATTTGACCCCCTCCAAATCCTCCACAGCAGTTCTGTTTTGTGTGAAATATCATTCCCCCCCCCACCAGTTAGAAACAACTCCAATTCATATCACTGCCAAAAAACTTATAATTAATTCTACAGCATCTTCTTTCATGTTGTGGTCCAGATGCCTGAGCAGAACCACAAAGGGGTCTAAAGGATTAATACAACCAGCAGTCTCTGCTATTAATTTTAGAACTCCTCCGCTGTGTATTGCTTAAGTTTTCAGTAATTGCAACTGATATTTTTGTTTTAATTGTATTACTTTTAAAGGCTGTGAGCTGCCTTGGGTCCCAGTGTTGGGAGAAAGGCGGGATACTACTACTACTACTACTACTACTAATAATAATAATATGATAACTGAATGTTACACTTTGGTACCTGGGTTTCAGTATTGTCCTGTCATTCGTCTTTCTGAACATGTAGACACACAATAGTTTATGATTATATGTATTGTTTGAGGAAGCTCTTCCAGTATGCTTGGGTGCATTTGTGTGCTTCAGATTTACATTGTAAAAATATAAAACAGAAGGCATGTTGTCAGAAAAATAAGAAAAATTCAGTTCAGAAGATGTTTAGCTGGCCTCCGGAAAGTGAAGGTGGGGCTGGGGGTTGTTTATCCATGTAAATGATGCTTCCCAAAGAATGAGAGCAGCAGGGCCCTTGGGCCTTAAAAAATCTAGAAAGAGACACCAGAGAGAACAGAACAGAACAGAACAGAGGAGGGAGACATGAGGCAGGGGACGTGTGTGTGTGTGTGTGTGTGTGTATCACAGAGATGCAAACTTTATTTATTTCGTCTTTTTTCTGCCCCACATCTGTATCTAAAAATATATATTCAAAGTAGTGATCAGATTAATCAACTAAAATTTTAACAGTTCAAAGTGTTGCCACTTGAAAACAAGCAATGACTGATTTGGACCAGTCTTTGGAGCACTTGCGTCCATGCAGGCGGCATACACACGATTCAAGATGGATGATGGTAGCATTGGATGATTTGATTATAAGGCCACTTTCTCCAGCCTGGTGCCCTCCAGATGTGTTGGTCTACAACTCCCATAATCCCCAGCCAGCATGGCCATAGTCCAACACTTCTGGAGAGCACTAGGTTGAGGAAGGCTGTTATAAGGTATCATACATGATGAAGATGCTTATTAATTTCTTTGAGCTATTTCTAAGCTCCCTTTTAAGACTACAGGCTTCCCAAGGTGGTTTACAATAATAAAGACAAACATACCATATTATTTAAACCAACTTTTAAAAACTGTATATTACCACCTACCACCAATTTAAAATGGAGCCAGCTTTGGGGAAATGCCACTGAAATGTATCCATGCCCAGAAAAGGTAAGCAGAATCAACAAAAACCCAGCAGCGGCATATACAATAAAACCTTTCAATTAAAAAGCCAAAGAAAAGAAATAAGTTTTCAGAGCCCTCTTAAAGGCCAAGGCTGGTGGGTCTAGCCATATGTTTGCTCAGGAGAAAATTCCATAGGGTAGGAACCACTACATATTTTACACTGATGTGTGGGGAGAGGAAGCATATTGCTAATCTTCCTGCCATGCTTCTGGTGTAAGCATAAGAGAAAGGACTGACGGGGTGAGTTGCATTTCAGCTCCTCAAAGTTCCTTTTCCTAAATTGCACTGGAAGCACGAGGAAGCTCAATTCTCTTGTGCGTCTGTTGCCATTCCATCCCCACCTTGCTTCATCTTTGCAAGATTCAAAGCCCCCCAAATTCCCTTCATTCTCAGGGTGAAAAAACAGCTTCGTTACGGCTTTGCAGTATCAGTATGTAAATGTATTTTAATGTAATGTAAATGATAAAGTAAAACAATTCATCACTTAAAAACCAGACAGTTGATCAATGTAAAAAAAAATCTTTAACGGGTTGACAGCTGTACACTTTATCACTATGTCCTATTGCTCTTGAGGGAACCAGTGCCACCTCCTTGTCCTGTTGGCTGACCGGTGCTTTCCTGACGAATGCCCAAAGCATATTTCTGCAAAACCACCCCTGTGCAGGTGTCCCCTTTTTTGCGGGGTCAGCTGCCAATTAACCCTTATTCTCACTGCTTCTTTTTCAAGCCATATCCTACCCCTGCATCTTTGCCCTGCGGAGGGAGTGTGGTTATTGTTGTATCCCTTTTATTCTGGACTAATTACTTCTGCGTTTTAAATTGCTTCTGGAAAAACTGGTAGTTTTTCCGGCTGTTTTCTGCTCAGATGTTTGAAGAAGATTGTGCTGCTTAATTCTTTCTGGTGTCTTGGCCCAAAATAGGTAGGGACGGGTACCATTTTCGAAGGCAGCAGCATCCTCCACCTTCCATTATTCCCGTACTCAGTGCAGAGGTGTATGGGATGGGATAGCCGCTCCTTTCTTTTCTGAAGCATGGGGGGGGGGAATGTGGAGAGGAACCACAGGAGTGACAGGGTGAACAGCACAGAAGGGGAGAGCTGTACTGCTGAAGAAGCTAACGTAAAGTATTGCTGTTTCAATTTCAAAACAGAAGAAGCAACCTGCTGCTGCATCGAGCCAGGTGCTTCATCTAGTCCAGTATCCCGAGAAAGGATACTGGCCCATCATAGCTTAGTGGTAGAGCAGCTGCTTTGCATGCAGAAGGTCCCGGGTTCAGTTCCCAGCATCTCCAGGTAGGGTTTGGAAAGACCCCTGCCTTGAAGCCCCGGAGAGCCTCTGCCAATCAGTGAAGGCCAGCCTTCCCCAACCTGGTGCCCTCTAGATGTGTAGGACATCAGCTCTCATCATTCCCAGCCAGGATGGCCAATGGTCAGTGGCTTATGAGAGTCAACAACAACGTCTGGGGACCCTACATTGGGAAAGGCTTGTCTAGACCAATGGCTGTCATCCCATCTTGTGGAAGCAAATGCCATAAGTTAATTGTGGAGTTCTTCCCCAATTGCCAGTCAATTTTATTGTGTGCCTCAGACTTCTACTTTCCGAATAGCTAGGTTAGAACATTTCCTTCTGCTCGCTCTTTCTGTCTCCCGGTGGGACCCGCTTGCAACTATGGATGGATGAATATGTCAATTCCAGCTTCCTTCAGTTTCTCATTTTTCTACTCTTACGTTTGGTTCGATTTCTCTAGTCTTAAGTTGGGCTCGTCCTGAACTTAGAATTTTGTTTTTTAAGTTTGCATGAAAATTCACAAGCATTTTGATGCACGTTACTCTTAATATATGCTTTTTTAAAAAAACTGAATATACACATTTTTTGCAAGCAGTTTTTCTAACATGATGGCTTGTTAAAACATTATTTTCCCCAATACAGTCATGCCTTGGATTGAGAGCATAATTCGTTCCGGAAACGTGCTTGTAATCCAAAACACTCTTATATCAAAACGAAATCCCCCCCCAAAAAAATTGTACAGAGATTTTTAATTTAAGCCGTACTACAGTACTTGTATTGCAAGACATCGCTTGTATATCAAGTAAAAAATAAATAAATAAATATTTAAAAATGTGCTTGTCTTGCAAGACGCTCTCAAACCAAGTTACTTGCAATCCAAGGTATTACTGCATAAGCATTTTTGCATGCATTTTTTTTTAATTGGAGAAGTCCATTGCAAAATTTGGAGAAGTGTGAACTTTGAAGGATAACTAAGTTTCAATTTACGTAGTGGTTCAGAAGCGCGAAATTAGGTAAATTTCCATTAAAGTGTGAACTGAACACATTTCTCCCCCATCTCTACTTGCAGCACCAGTTTCTGTGTCCTAGTGACTGAGAACATTGAGGAGGGGTCGTTTCACATTATGTCATTTATTTATTAATTACACTTACATCCTGTTCTTCAGGAAGCTCAGAATGGTTTAGATCAGGGCTCTCCAACCTTGGGTCCCCAGATGTTGCTGGACTACAGCTCCCAGAATCCCTTGCCATTAGCCATGCTGGCTGGGTATGCTGGGAACTGTAGACCAGTGACATCTGGGGACCCAAGGTTGGAGAGCCCTGGTTTAGATGGATCTCACCAGCACTGAGGAAAACGTCTGGGATAGAATTGAAATGAACTTGGTCCCCAAAACCCTCCTTTGCAAATGTTGATGTCATATCTTCTCCAGATATCTAAAGTGCTCAAATATCTGCTGAATATTTGATGTCTGTCTTTGACATCCGATGATATTTGATAGTTGACATTTAACTGCATTTGATAGCTAACGTATAATGGTATTTAATAGGCAGCGTGCGCTGACAGAATTTGATAGACAATATGGAAGGATATGTAGTATTTGACAACTGACAGTTTATTTCATATTTGATACCTGCTGAAAGCAAAACATTCTGGAGATGCCAACAAGCATTTCAAATGTTCAGATAAAAAATATCACATTCAAAGGCATATTTGAAATTGAAATATTGGCAAATGTTGAATATTTGTATATTTTGAATATTTGTAAATATTTGTTAATGTGCTTCCGTTCGGACAGAGGTTAGAATCATAGAATAATAGAAAAGTAGAGTTGGAAGGGGCCTACCAGGCCATCGAGTCCAACCCCCCTGCTCAATGCAGGAATCCAGGTCAAAGCATCCCCGACAGATGGCCGTCCAGCTTTGATACCTTGAATGCCTCCAGAGTGGGAGAGCCCACCACCTCCCTAGGTCGTTGGTTTTCAGACTTGGTCATACTAGGCGTCCCACAACATAATGGCAAATGTAGGCAATATCCAAAAGAGGAAGGGAGGGAGCAGGAGAACATGGACCTGCAGCCAGGAACAAAAATGGTGTGCAGAAATAGGTGGTTGCAAAATTGAATTGCAATGATACTTTTTCTTTCGTTTCCACCCACTTTTTTAAAAATATACATACATAGATTTGTATATATCCATAGCAATGAATACATTTGAAATGCATTATATATATATATATATATATATATATATATATATATATTACAACTTTCTAGCAATTATACATGAGCTTCAGCAAAAGCAGGCCAGATATTCAAATAACTATCCATTTGAAGGTGGCGTCTGTATGCCACCCATTCAAATATTGAAAGGTTTGTAAAGACCTCAATCCACTGCATTATAGGAGATGAGCATTTATCCTTCCAGTGTTGTAATACCAGTCTTTGGGCTGTCAAAAGGGTGCAGATAATCCATTTACACCGACCATTCCTTGATTTCCAATAAGCAGGTAGATAATTTAAAAGAATATGTACACCAGCGGATATTAAAGACTGTTCCAGTACAAAATTTATCTGTATAATAACCTCCTTCCAAAAAGGAGCAACAACTGGATATTGCCAAGACATATGTTTAAAAGAAGCATTAGCTGCCTGCATTGCACTGCCAGCAATTAGCCAAATTAGACAAACCCTTATTAAAGAGACATTGTGGCATCCAACAGACACAAAACAAATATTTTTGCTGGATCGGATGCAGCTTAAGATCCACAGACATGACAGGTAGACACCAAAGTGGCGATCCATTGATTAGGCAAAATCAGACAATCCAGTTCCCTATTCCATTCTTGCCTAAAACCCTGTACATCATATTTATTCACCAATAACAAGTATTTATAGACATGGATCGTGGGTCGCTTTGCCTGACCAGCCTCAATAAGTGCTTCCAATAACGACGGAGACTCTGATCGCAATGCTGACAGTCAACAGAATATTCAAGAGGCATGTTGGGTGTGAGGTGGGGGACAACTGGCAGAGGGGCTCAACTGTTTGTGGCGCCTTTTCTGTGGCGGCCCCCAAACTGTGGAACTCTCTCCCCAGTGACCTCCGCCATGCCCCCTCCTTGATGAGCTTCCGCCGTTCATTAAAAACATGGCTTTTCAAGCGGGAATATGGGGTGGGTTAGGATTTTAACATTTTATACCATTTTAAGTGTATTTTAATCTGTTTTGTTTCATTGTATGTTGTACATCGCCCAGAGTGGCCGGGTTCCAGCTAGATGGGTGATCTAGAAATACAATAAATTATTTTTATTTATTTCTTCTATTTTTTTTTCCTGCAAGGAACCCAAGGCGGCTTACATAATCCTCCTCCTCCTCTCCACTGTATCCTCACAACAACCCTGTGAGGTAGGTTAGGCTGAGAGTCAGTGACTGACCCAAAGTCACCCAGTGAGTTTCATGGCCGAGCAGGGACTAGAACCCGGATCTCCCGAGTCCGAGTCCAACACTCTCACCACTATGCCACGCTGGCTATAAATAAATAAATAAATAAATAAAATGACATCTTTACATATGAAGGCCAGCCTCACTTTCTGAATCATAGAATCACATCAGAGAATGCAACTTTGTTTTTCCAAGTGGAAGCCTATTCATCACCTGCCCAAGCTTCATATATATGCTGAATGTGTTTTCTCCTGAACCCCAATAACACCCTGATATGCTTTTATTTAGTATGTTTCTATTTTACAAGCTACTCCCCCCTGGCATGCCGCATCCACGATAGCTGCATTTCAATTGACAGATGCAGTATTTGTATGTGGGAATAGAACCAGCAGGAGGTATTTATGTAGATGCCATTAATTTAATTTAACTTGATATGTAAACAGATAAAGGGCAATTTTGCACTAACTCACTTGCCTTCATTTCACAGTCACCTTCAGTCGCCTACATCGGTTACTGAAAACCCTCACGTTCTTCTCTTCAAAGGCGGATGCTGGGAAAGTGAACCTTGGGAGGAGAGGGGCCTTCAAAACCACCTGTGAAGAAAGAACAAAATGGTGTTGAAATAATTTTAAAAGGTAAGGGGAAAGGTAACTTGCATGCTGTTGAAATGGCTATGCGAGACCTTCAAGATGGAGAGTTTCTGGGTATGTGCATGATAGGCATTGTAGAGCTTCCCTCCTTTTCCTGGCCCACCGTCTGTTGTAGTTGATATGCTTTCTGAGTGATGTGGTCACCATCATCACTATGATTGCTCCAGTCATGTGTAAAGAGTCCACTCACGTGGTTAGGATGGATCCCATGGTTATGCATTGCACCTGCCTAGGGTATATTGGCAGGTGTTACAAATGGGTATATTGTTATCGGAGGAAATAAGCTGGTTTATGAAACTGCAGGTTTTGAAGCAGTTCTTAAGTGCAACATTGCAGCTACAAATCCATTTATTTGTTCAGCCTAACCTAGCTCACAGGGTTGTTGTGAGGGTAAAATGGAGAGGAGGAGGAGGATTATGTAAGCCGCCTTGGGTTCCTTTCAGGAAAAAAGGCGGGGTATAAATAAATAAATAAATATAGAAAGATTAAAAATATGATATAGGTAGCTTTTCTTTGATTATCAAAATTTAACCTGATTTTCAATGGGTGGAGTGGAGTTTGTGGCAATTCCAACTGGCCAGTAGGTTGCTCCAGATTGCAAGGGACATGGCTCCTCTGGCTAAACTGTGCATTGCAATGTAAGAATGGGCTGCACAAGAGCTCAGAGAAAAAAATATATATGCACAAGCAGAGCCCGAGACTTGAGCCACATTTGGCCTTTCCTTAGAGGAGCCTTGTGCATAGCAAAGCTTCAGTCTTGAGTCAAGGAACATGCTCTGCCCACACTGCATGTTTTACTTCCCAATCATGAATGTGCAATGTGCAGAAAATGTTTTTACAAATTGGCTGGATAATCTTGGCACATCGGGTAGTGGTACTCACTAAGTCTACAGCCTTGTTTTGAGTTTCTGAACATCTGCAAAGGAAGAGCTATTGCAGCAAGAAGGCAGAGCTTTTACATTAATTGCCCCAAGGCTGTGGAATGAACTCAACCCCCCACCCATCCACCTCCAGAGATTCAGAATTCTCCATTCTTCCTTGTTTTCTGGAGGAGTTGCAAAACACGTATTTTCTCTTGGACTTCAGTTTGGCTTGTTAGCTGGTTTCTGGCTTTTTGCTGCTACTGTTCTGTCTTTTTGTTGTAGGTTGTCAAAATTGTTTTAATTTGATTGATTTGTTATTGTAAGTTCCCTTGAGTGCTGGAAAAGCAGCTAATGGATGATGATGATGATGATGATGATGATGATGATGATGATGATACCTTATGAAATCAGTTAGGTTAGACTCTAATTTAAGACACACACAGTGATGCAAAAGTCAGAATATCTTATGAATATTCGGTTAGACTCTAACCTGACCAAATATTCATAAGATATTCTGACTTTGGCATCTCTATGTCTTAAATTACACAGTTGCGGCCGATTCTAATCATTACCATCCTGATACATTTCTGTTTTCTTGACCAGCACTTTTTTTTTTTTGGTCCAGAATGGTCTCAGATGCTACTGTGTCAATAATCTCAATCATGGTTATCTTGCTTACTTACCAGTAGACACGCTGGCGCTGTTTGATGCTCAACATCCTATATGTTTGGCTTTGTAACTTATTACATGCAGTGTTAGCAAAGTTTGCTTGTGCAGGGTTCGTAGCTGGGAGGCAACCTAGATCTTTGCTTGTGAGAGTTAAAAGGGGGGAAATAATGGAGCTGAAACGAGTGATGCCATCATTGTAAGAAATGTGATTAATGAACTGATCCTTGTCTGGCGTGACATCTGTGACGTGCATTTCAATACAGAAATATTATTTTTGTATCTTTTTATGGCATTGTGTTCTAACTGATTGACTGAGCTCATTGAGATTTGAGATACATGGACTCCTGGAGGCTCATTCTTACTCTCTTACACATTCTAAAAATAATCCTACTAGGGTATGAGAGTGAACTATGCCTCCCAATTTTAATTCATGCAAAAGGTGTTGCTCTCCTCCTCCTCCCTTCCTCCCTCCTGGAGGTTGGACATCATCAGGGCTAACAGTTTTTAGATATGGCCGCTCTAAACAATGATGTTGTATTGCCCCCAAACCATTATTTAAGGTTTTTCAGCCAAGACCACCTTCTTCTTCCTACACTTCTTTTCCCATTTATTTTCCCTTGTATAATCAGCTGCAACAGTCTATATTTTTCATTTCTCATTATATGACCAAAATATTCTAGTTTTCTGCATTTTATAATTTCTTGATCTTTATACATTCTCTTTAATACTTCTTTGTTGGTCACCCTCTCTGTCCATGAAATTTGTAACATCCTGTGATAAATCCACATTTCAAATGCTTCTATCTTGTTTATGATAGTCTGTGTTAAAGTCCACGATTCCATGCCATACAGTAGAACTGAAAATACATAACACCGTACAATGCACATTCTCAAGGCTAATTTTAAGTTTTTGTTACGTATTACATTTTTTCATCCTAAGAAAGCTACTCCAGGCCATCTCTATTCTAACTTTTATTGCATTATTAGGATTCCACTGCTCGTTCAACCAAATTCCAAGATATTTATATTTATCAACCCGCTCCACGTTTTAATTTTTAATTTTTAACTGTTTTTCTTGGACTCCTTGCTTTTTACTAATTACCATGTACTTGGTTTTCTTAACATTCATTTTTAGACCATGTTCACTACTTACTTCACTGACTTTATCAAGTAATCTTTGTAGACTATCTAAATTGTCAGCTAGCAATACTGTATCATCTGCATATCGAATGTTATTGATAATCTCTCCATTAACAATGATACCATCATTTAAATCAGCAAGTGCTTCTTTAAAGATGTTCTTGGAGTACAAATCAAAAACCAATGGTGAAAATATGCATCCTTGTCTTACAACTCCTCACTGATCAGAATTATGGGAGATGCTTGGGCTATTGGAATAATTGCAGGAAGAGTGGTAGAATAGCTGTCTGTAGCTGGTTGGGATCTCATTGCTCCTGACAGATTGAATTTCAAGGACAAGGTATTTTTGACGTAGTATCCCTCCTTCCTCCATGGGAACATAGAGCACTAATAGTCGATCACAGTATTTGATGCAATTGGTGCTTTTGCCTGTGCCTTTTAAGCCATTTGGATGAAAGGGTTGGCTAAAGTTTATATGCCTCTTTGGGGTATAGACGCCAAACTATATAATTAAATAGTTTTATGCATACATAAAGAGGCATCCCAAGATGTTTTTGTAAGATGTTAAAAATATAAACAGTGAACCCTTTAATGGTAGCTCCAAATCTGCTGCATGATGGCAACCCTCCTCGCCTCACCCTGCCGATGGTGGGGCCAGCCATCATCATGTTTATGTTGCCCTAAGAAAGACTGCAATCCTACATGTACCCACTCAGATGTACACACTATTGAACTCCATGCCCATCTGTCTGTTTTTCTAGGACTTCCATTTAAACCTGTTTCGAAACCAAGCAGACTTCAATAAAAGCACTCAAGTGAATGGCTGAAGTGCCCTTTCTCAGTAGCAACATTTTTCTGAAGCTGGATCTTCTCATTGAATGGGGACTGCACAGTGACCTACTTTCACCCCGTTTCCTTGGTGAAACCCTGGGTGGTTTCTCTCCCTCCCTCCCTCCCTCCCTCTGACACACACACACACACACACACACACACACACACAGAGTGTTACTCTGATAACTCTGTTGGAAAATGGGAGATACTTGAGAAAAATCCTTTGACGGTCCACGTGTCACAAATGCCCTTCCTTTCCCCTCCCATTCATCTGTGCTGAATGATGGATGCTCCAGTGCGGACTGAAAGTGGGTTTGCTTTGTGTTTTCTCTTCAACAATGATTCCACTAATGTACTGTAGCTACAGATCTGATGAACTACAAGACTTTGATAATGCTGATAGATGGAGGTTATCCAGGAACCTGTCAAGGAAGCTGACATATTGGAGGGTTATAGCAACTCCGGTCATCCTACACTCCTCCCCCTCTACAGACACACTCATGCTCTGCTCACAGTTTTTCCGTGTTCCCTGTAATGCCTGCTGGATGAGATGTGAGCCCCAATTCTTTCGAACCCGTTTCTGTCCTTGTGGGTTAAGGGTTTTCTGGGGGCAGGGTATGGTGTGTGTGGAGGGGTGAAAGTGCCAGTGTGATAAGTAGCTCTCTTTGCCGTGTACAGATAGAAAACAAGAATATCCACATCAACAGATTAAAAAAAAAAAAAAAAGGCCAGAGATGGTGTTACAAATTTGGCCGTCTTGATTTCCATCTTGACAATATACCTATCAATATGATTTGCTGGCCCGGAAGTGCCAGCTGGTGGTCAGGGACTTGACAAAAGAATATTAACGGTTCTCAATGCCTCTGTACAGTTTCCTGAATGGATTGTTTACCTGCAGGGGTCTGAGATCAGTGCTCTACAGGAAGGGTGGGATGCTAGTGTGGGGGGAAGGTTATGGGAATTTAAAATAGCTGTTAAAATACTGGGCAGGCTTAGTTTAAAAGGGATAAATATTTTTAAAACGTTTAAGTTGAACGGCGGTGTCCGGAGCCAGCTACTTCAGCGCCGCCATCTTCACTCTGCTCATTTCGAACTTCAAATCATTCATGGACATATTGAAAATCACCAGTCCCTAATACAGTTCCTTGGCAGACCCCACTGTGTACATCTCTCCATTATGAGAATTGGTCATTTATTCCTGTTCTCCGCTTTCTGTTCTGTATCCAGTTACTGATCCATAAGAGGACCTCTCCTCTTATTCTGTGACTGCTACGTTCACGCAGGAGTCCTTACCTTAGTGAGAGACTTCATCCAAAGCCCTTTGGAAGTCTAAACTAGAGAGATCTAACAACCGATCTTCTACACTACATGTAATATAGTACTGAGAACTAGCTGGAAAGAACCACAAAGTGTCTTGTGCCACCTGAAAGACTGACACATTCATTGTCATAAGCTTTTGTGAAGTATAGTCTACTTCAGCAGATGCATGAAGTCTTATCGAGAGTTTCAGCTTGGTGGGGGTTAGGGGTAAACAGGGAGGTCAGAGGAAATTAAATGCAGGAAGTACTGACAGTGACAGTCCTATTCTCAACAGTGGTCATTCACAAAACATTTGTTCGTTGCCCATAACAAACATCCTGGCACTAGGTAAGGCAATTAACACATTTCACAAGGTTGGTAAAAGCTGCCCTAGAAAGTCAAGCTTGCAGGATATCTGGCTTTTAAAGAACCTTGGATTCAAATGACTAGAAAGAAACATCATATATTGTAGAAAGCATAACATTGGTGAGACTGAAACCATTTTGATGTAGCATCAAATTAAAGAAATAAATTGCACAACCCTTAGCTGTGTATAGTTCAGAAGTGTGCAAGAAAATCAATAAATTGCCTGTTAATTCATTCTCTCTCTCTCTCTCTCTCTCTCTTCTCTCTCATTCTTCTGCTCGCTACCTTTACTGCCTTCTGTTGCACACTGGCTAGCTTACTGGGAACTTCTGTTATTCTTTTGTAGCTGCCTGCAAAGCATTCTCATCCGCTTGCTGTGTGTGTGTGTGTGTGTGTGTGTGTGTGTGTGTGTTCAAATTCTACTCTGTGCCTCGTACGTTAGCAGTAGACACCTGATGATAAATCAGGGCTGGGGAACCTGTAGTCCCTCCAGATGTTGTTGGGCTGCATCCCTCACCATTGGCTATCCTGGCTCGGGCTGATGGGACTTGAAGTCCAACAACATTAGGAGGACCACAAGTTGCCCACCCCTGCGATAAAGCCTTCTGGCAACCAAGCGGCCACTCCTCTGGAGTTTCCTACTGGGTCTTTTGCTGCCTTTTCTCTGGAGACCCGGGGGCCAAGGGAGGATGAGCCAGGGACAATGACAGGGCTCAGGGTAGGGTTGGAGGGGTTATTGGGTGATCCCGGCGAGGTACCCCTGTAACTGAGCATATTGGTGATACACTAATAATTATAATTAGTGAATTTCTTCATTTCTTTAGTGAACTTGTTGTATTATTCTTTTTGTTGCTTTTATTTTTTTAACTTTACTTCAAAATAGAATTTCATGTACATTAAGGAAGAGGAGAAAGTAATGTATAGGGGAGGAAAACCCTGAGCTCTTCAGGGTGCCTTTGGTCTGTTGCAGCCTCCTCCATTTCTTCCATGGGAGCAATGTATTCTGTAGATTCCAACCCTCTTCATCCGAAAAGTTCTCTCCAGGGTCAGAGCCGGACGGGATCCTCCTGACACCCAACGGCCTGTTGCTTGGCCACCAGCTACACACTCAACAGGGAGCGCCTCCAGCTACTCGCAGCTCCCTAATAAGTGTACCTATATTGTGCTGCATTAGGGGCACAGTGAATTACCTATGTGCTGTCCCCGTAATACATCCTCCAGATCCCCTTTTTCCTCCCTCTCTTACTTTGCCCTACGAGAATCCCTGCTGCAGGCCTGTGCTCAGGAACCTGCTGGGGCGCTGTCTAGAACCCTCCTAATAAACTGGTTCCCAGCACCTGTGTGGAGCCTGAATCCAGTAATCAGACAATGCATATCTGATATGTGAATTTGCAAATGTGTTTCTTGCATTTATGCTTTAAAATTTTCAGGTGTTCTATACCTGAAAAATGTAAAGTGTGGAAACACACACCCCCCTTCCCAGATATACATTTCCCCCTTCGTTTATGGGTAGAGGTGTGGAAGGGGGCAACCACATGGCAAGAGCACTTTTTATTTCCCTACTGGGCAATTGCACTCCCAGTTTTTTTTCCTCCTTCAGTGCTTTGCCTTAAGGACTACTAAACAGCTAGTAGAAAGAGGTTGATACCGAAAGGGTTTGTGTGCGTGTGTGTTTTTGTTTGGTGTAATTCACATTTTAAAAAGTTAATATAAAAAAACAAACAATTGAAGCTGCAGCTCTTGCAGTTATGTGACTCCAATAACATCTATACTTCAGAAAAGCATTTTCCTGCCATTGTTGCGTTACATTGGTAAGTCCAGCCACATGGGTGGCATTGTGGGGAGATTTAAATGGCAGCAGTGGTGAGACCAACTGCACGGACCCTGCACTCGTATCAGCGCTGGGCAAAAAAGTGGGGTGCAGACCAGACTCAGAGTAAGTGACAATTGGCCCAGCCAGGACTGTCTGTGGCATTTGCCCAAGGATCCCCTGCGTTGGCTCTGGCCCTGAAAACAACAAGCGGGAGGGTAGCTACCATATTGAGGCCCTGCTTGGATTGTTGTGAAGCTAGTACGGAAAGGGACTGACAGGGAGTTGGTTGCAGATATTTACAAAGAGAGGAGATGTGATCAGTGGTGCTGCAGCGTTTCATATTAGCAACTTGAGAAGGTTGAGAAGAACCTGATTACTTGTGCAGCAGATTATATACGATTTTTTAATACAAGTATTTCTAAAAGGTGCTGGTGGCAAGAGGTGTCATCTTAAAAGAAGCATCCCCCTTCTCTCTTCCCACAGGAGGAATGCCTCTTCTAAATGGGGCCGTGGCTCACTGGTAGAGCACAGGCTTTGCATGGAGATGATCCCAAGTCCAATCCCTGGCATCCGTAGGTAGGGCTGGGGAAGAATCCTCACTGAGCCTGGAGAGCCATTGCTGCCAGTCAGTGTTGGCAGTATTGGGCTAGGTCAGTGTTCTCCAACCTTGGGTCCCCAGATGTTTTTGGCCTACAACATAGCTGGCTGGGGCATGCTGGGAGTTGTAGGCCAAAACCATCTGGGGACCCAAGGTTGGAGAACAGTGGGCTAGGTGGACCAAGGGACTGACTTGGCATAAGGCAGCTTCCGTTGTTTCTAAGACGAAGTCTGCTACGAGGCACAAGTGCATTGTCTTAAACCCAAAGCAGTGTGCGTCTTGCTTCCAAAATATTGTTTTTACCCATATGTAAACTTAATCAATCGCTGAATCGGCAGACTCATATGATCCATCAATTAAAATCTAAGCAGGTTGTAGCCCTAGTGATCGTCATCGGGAGATGGGACCAGAGTCGTGAATTTAGCAGAGGACAGCCTGCCTGAGTAGTGAGATCTTCAGATTTGGGGAGGGGTGGGGAGAGATGAGATGGATCTGATCTTAAAGCTCAAAGCTTCTACTGGAAGCCTGTGAATTTCTCACAATTCTGTTTTTTTTTAACAGCCACCTGGGCGCACAGGTTTTTTGACAGCCCCTTTGGATATCAGGATGACACTTTTTATCCAGCCTATTGAAAATGTGGCCATTAAGCAGCTAGTGCATTAAGACTGGGTCTTTATTCATGGAGTGTAATGTGATTCATTTGCCCTTTTGCTCCTAAGCTGAGAAGCCAGCCAATGTTCTCTGCATCGCTGAGCACAAGCTGCAGAGAGGGGTTCTCTTTCCTGAGAAGGGAGGAAATGTTTCCTCTGTCAAGTGCCGTAGAGCCCCATAGCTGTGGGATGCATCTGCCCCACGTAGAGAAAGAGAGGGGTAAAGGGGAGCTCAAGGTCTAACAATTGGCTTTAAGTTGGCTATGCAGACAAAAATGTTGAGACGGGGCCATAACACTTTGCTCTTCCTCTCTCCGTCATGCCGGTATGTTGTGGGAAATGCGCGGCATGGATATTAGACTTCACTGAAAGTCTCTCTTGTAAAAGCATTCACCTTCCCACAGCCTCCTGCACTTCCTGTGTGTGAGGGAGAGATTGGAATGTTATGAGCTGCTAGTTTTTGTAGGCAGCAGATACAAGCAGTAAGTCCTTTGGATGGTGCCGTGGTGACTAATGTTTTCAGACTTTGTCAGGTGAGTCTTCTTGACCGTCTTCTTGGAACTCTCTAAAATGCTTTTGTTATCCACATTGGCAGATACGACCATTCCTGAGCACACACACTCATGGGCTGAAGTAGTGTCTGAATCAGGAAAGGGTAGATATAGTCAGCAGCAGCAATTCCCACGATGGTGACCAGGGCCAGCCCTACCAGAAGGCAGAGTGAGGTGTGACTGCCTCAAGCGGCAGATGCTAGGGGGCAGCAGTGGCTGTTCCTCTTGAAATCTGACTGTTTCCCTCTGTTGGAAGACAGAACGTTTCATAGATTTCATAGATCATAGAGTCGGAAGGGGCCTACAAGGCCATCGAGTCCAACCCCCTGCTCAATGCAGGAATCTAGAGGAGGGGTCTCCCATCCAAGTAATAACCAGGCTTGACCCTGCTTAGCTTTCCACGCTCAGACGTTACTTGTATGCCACACAAACTAAAGTGGGGCTTCCTAAACTAAGCCGGCTTCCTAAACTAGCCTGCTGCCTCCGGTGTGGTGGAGGACACTATGCCATTGCCGGTGTTGAAGTAAGATTCAGCTGCTAGTCCAGGCAGCTTCTGCATGCCCACTGGGGCACCTTCTTGTCCTTCGCTTCAGGCAGCAAAATGTCTTGGGCCGACGCTGGTGACGGCAAATTCCAAAGGAGAATCCCAGAGACATGTCCATGAGATATGGAGGTTGGGGATATTGCAAAGCAGCCCTTCACGGGAAAGACTCCCCCCCGCCCACTCCTTCTCTTCAGGGCCACCCTTACCTTGAAGCAATGTGAAAACGTTGCCTTAGGCAGCTGGCTCCTGAGCAGGCATCATTTTCAGGACCGGTGCAAGGCAGTTTGGCGCCCTAGGCAAAATCAGATTTAGCGCCCCCCCCTTCCCACTTGAGCCCTCCCTCCCTCCAGGGGGGGCTCCGGAGCAAAGCAGCCGGGAAATGCCTGCTCGCCCAGCGCCCCCCCCCCCCCGCCCAGGCCCTGCCACCGGGGCCAGCAGCCCTCCGCGGGCCTGGAGGCGGCGCCGCCTCCGGGACCCATTTCCACAGGCAGCCGGGTAAGGGGCACGCCAAGGGAGCTGCGTCGGAGGCAAGAGCGGAGCGGGGGTCCTGCTATCTGGGGTGGGAGGGCGGCGTCGGTTGGGGTGGGGGACTCCTGCCCAACTCCAGAAGGAAAGTTAAGTTTGGGAAAGTTTTTAGGAGGGGACGGCGGAGCTGCGGAGAGCGCGCTGGGCTCTCGCGGGGGGGGGAGGCGGGCACAGCCGGGGGCGTCTAGCTTAGCCCGGGTGCCCACTCGCTCCTGGGGGATGCGTTGCTGGCGGGGAGGAGCCAGGGGCCAGCTGCCCTGCCACACTCCTCTTCTGGCGGCGGCAGCGGTGGCGGCGGCTGCTCCTGGCGTGGCTGCCTGTCGCCCAGCAGTCCCGGCGGTGGCGAGGAAGAGTCGGCCGAGCGAGCGAGCGAGCTTCCTCCTGCTGCTGCTGCTGCTGCCGTCGGCCTCCGCGGAAGGGAGGGAGGAGAAGGAAGGCGCAGGAGCGGAGTGGTTCTGCGCCCCCTTTAGCCGTGCGCCCTAGGCAGCTGCTTAGTTCGCCTAGCAGTAGCGCCGGCCCTGATCATTTTCGTGTGTGCTTCCATCTCTGTGTTACTGAAAACAGAGACCACCTAGCTCCAGTCCAGTGATGGTGGGGAGGCGAAGGGCATCATGTTCACATTTTGCTTCTGGCGCAGAACTGTTTATGGCCTGTTGCATAGATGTGATGTGAACATCCTTGTCTGGGCAAGAGGTACAGAAGCATGGTATGTACTCCTACCAAAGAGCTTAATGATACCTACTTTTGTTTCTGTTAATACACCCAATATACTTACGAGCGCATGTGTGTTTAGTAAAACTGACACTGCATTTCCAGTTTGTATCTGTGCAGTCCCAGATAAGTGTCCCTGGATGAAGCAACAGGATTGCAAACGATGGTCACAGAACTTTCAGGGTGGGATGGGAGGAAGGCGGCATTGGACGGATGTTGTGAAGTCAAGCGTATGGCACAGAATGGAGAAGAGTGCAAAACAGCCAGATCTGTGCTTCTTTGCAACCAGGCACAATGAACCCACTGACCCTCTTCCCCCAATCCCTGGAACAGTTTTGCTGAAAACCAGGTTTAAGTAAGGGGATGTCTGTGCATCCATATGCATATGTACACGTAATAAAACAACACCAAATAGTTGGACTACCAGATCACTTCCCAGTTGGGAACATTACGCAGTATGCAGCCCACCTCTACCCATGTTAACTCTGTAAAGTCCCATTGAGTTCAGTCCCAGGTATGCATGGTAAGCCAGACTGGTGCACCTTAATGGGGAACCATGAGCAATTCAGCTGCTTCTCTCCCCCATCTCTAGCTCAGCATTTCCCCCAAATTTTGTCTTAGAACCAGAGGAAGGATAGGTGCATATGTGTGTCTGAAAATTTTAGAAATAGTGTAAGGCTACATGCTTGCTTCTGAATGAAGACCCATCTATAAACCGTGTCTTTGTATCTTTTTGTGCTTATAAGCTGTGAATTTGTCCTTATCAGGCAGAACAATACTCAGTTATGCTGGGACCTGCAACAACACATGTAAGAGGAATTCAGAAAATCCCACACTGGTGAAAAATTGAGTATTGGCTTCTGTAGCTAAGCATCCCAAACATGCAATGTCACTGTTTGGCAAGACTTGGAAATACCCACAGAAATAATTGGGAAGGTTTCATACATTCCTGATGTGCACATTCTCTCTTTCTGACTTGCATGGATAAGCCTTTCTTATTGTTGCTTTCATGCTCTGCTTTCACAATTTAGAGTTCTGTCATTTTATAACTGAATGCATCGGTCTCATGTGGCCTTCTAGTTATGAGAAGCAAATAAGCTAATATCTATTTGTCAGTCCTTCCCCTTTACCTTACCTGTATCCGTACAAGAAGAAAATGCATTAAAAGAACAAAGTGAATGAGAAAATGGTGAGCTAAAATTGTACATCATCTGCTTTCCCACCACCAATCATAATCACAATTCTTAGTATTTATGCTGCACTTGCCAAAGTAGCTTACATGAATTCATGGTCCGCCACTAAGTTTTGCTGCAGTGGGAGGTACAGCTCTCCTTCCACCCCAAGCCGTCTCCCAGCAAAATTTACTGCTGGTGCTCACCCCCTCCTTCCTTGTAGAAGAGTATGGACGAGGGGGTGAGATGCATCCAAATTCTACACCAGAAGTGGGCAACTTCAAAGGGCCCGGGGGCCAATTTCCCACCCAGGGAGCACATCATCACAGGCTGCACCGCTCCTGCTACTGAAATTTCCGCCGCTGCCGAATTACACTGAAATTCACCATAAACACGGCGCATTTCTCCCCAAGGCCTCCAGGAACTGAATTTTAACTTTAAAACAAGGTGCGCAGGGAGTGCATGCCTTGTTTTAATCATAATCTTGCTTCCGGAAGCCTTGAGGAAGTGCGAATTTGCATTAAAGCAAGTTCTGCACTTCCTGCATTCCTCCTTGTTTTAAAGTGAAAAAGCAGCTTTTTTTGCCCCCGGTGCACTGCTGCGATTTGGTGGTAATTTAGCAGTAGCAGCAGCAACTTGTGGGCGGGGGGGGGGGGGAAGCCTGCAGGCGGTGTGTTGGCCAACCCATGATCCACCCCACGGTGTGACTCTGGCCTAGTTTTCACTGAGGTGGTCCACCTGTTTCTGAGCTGAACCACTTCAGGCTGTGGGTGGGGGACTCACACGATGGAATGTTCCCTCTCGGGAAAAAGCATAGCTGGCTGGGGCATGCTGGGAGTTGTAGGCCAAAAACATCTGGGGACCCAAGGTTGGAGAACACTGAGCTAGAGTGATAACATGTGATTTAGCCTTGAGGGCCACTGTACAAATTGTGCACTTTTCTACACAGAAGACACTTTGGTGTCCCTTTCTGTGCACAAATGGCTGTGAAGCCTTGATGAAGATTGAAAAATCATCAGATTGAAAAATGCATGTGCGTGATTATCATACATGACGATGATGACTGATGCACAGGTTGAACACTAATTCTAACATGGAACCGCCTTCCTGGAAGGAATTTTGTAACATGTGAAGGAACCCTCACAGTCGTAGCAAAGTTAGTGTGTTCTGTTTTTGTTTGCAATATCAGCAATAAAATAATGTCGATAAAGTGTTTCAGAGTAAACGTTCCCTGGAGATTTCTCATGCACCAAATAGCACCATTTGTTTCAATGGTGGTGCATGCATTGCTGGATTGTGCGCTGTATTGTGTCTCCTGGAACAATCTAAATCAGTAAATCTCATCATGCGCGATACTCTTTCCCTGCATGAGATGAAGAGTTAAGTTCATTTCCCATTTATGCCTTTATTATTCTTAGTCGTCTGTCCGTCCCCCCGCCCCCATTCATTCTGACAAGGGGCATGCTTGCAGAAAGATGTTTTCTTTCTCAAAAATTTCTGCAGATCACGCCTCTATTTTTGGTGAGGAGGGGGAAGGACCCTCCTCCTGCTGAAGGATGTGAGGGTTTGTAATTTACAAAGCAGCATGCAAATGCCAAATTATTAGGCAGAACTGCTGCTGATTTAGAAGGCAGTTAATGCTATCGATGTGCCAAGTGCCAGTAGAGTGTTTTCTACAGATGGAATAGCTGGAAATGTTGGAGGGGATCCAAAGGTTTAATCAAATTCAACCAGTTTTCTCAACTGCAAAATTCTCTGGGGGATGAGAGTTGAAATAGTGGACTGTTCCATTACTTTTATAATCAAAGGGGGAGGTTTCCGTGGATAAAAATGGAACCGGTTCTTTTTGCACAAACCATGTACTTGAACGTGCCAATGCAGTTTGCAGTGTAACGTCCGTGTGTGCCCACCTGGATATGTAGTAGCTTTATTTGATGCTTAATGCAGCACAGGTATTCATTCTGTTTATTTTTTTTAAAAAGAGTAATAATGGATGGGAAGGGGTTGTTCTCAAGCGTGTAGAAGAGGCTTTGATTTCGCCCTGGATTGATTTCATTAAAATCCATGATAACCAGGAGTGGGGAGAAAAACTCAGAAGCCTGCTAATTGGCTGGGAAGTGTCATTTGCACAGAATATAACTAGGCACCACCACCGCACCCAATATAGGATGCAAAAAATTGTTTTAAAAATTCGAACGTGGTCAGATGAGATGAAGTTACTTGGTTGCAGAACAGATGACCAAAACACAGATCCCATTGCCTCATGAACGTATGTAGCTAAAAGACTACTCTTAATTCATTAGGTCAGCCTTCCCCAAGCTGGTGCCCTCCAGATGTGTTGGACTACAACTCCCATAATTCCCAGCCAGTATGGCCATGCTCACTGGGAATTATTGGAGTTGTAGTCCTCCCAACACATCTGGAGGGCACCAGCTTGGGGAAGGCTGCATTATCACACTATATATGAAACCAGATATGCTATGCAGTTCACACTTAGGCACATCCCAAAAATGATTCCCTGCTTTTGAACGCACAAATACAATCTCAGGACTGCTGACAAGTATTAAAAAACACAATTAAGCCAATAAAAACCACTGAAAAATACATTAAAGCAGGCAAAGCAAAGTGGGCATCCAACCTGCCCCAACGTCAACATCTGCTTCAAGACCGAAGTCAGATTGAAATCCAGTTCACCCTGTTTCATAGAACTTCAAATCTATAAAGTCCAGCTGGGATGAGCATAGGACGCTGCTTTATAGCCAGCCAGACCCGTGCTCCCTCTAGCCCAGTGGTGTCGACACTGGCTGGCAGCGGCGCTCCAGGGTTTCAGGCAGGATTCTTTCCTAGCCCTACCTGGAGATGCTGGGGATGGAACCTGGCTGGGACCTTCTGCTAGCATTGGGCTAGCTCCCGGTCAAGACTGTGGCCTTCACGGCCTTCACAGGCAACCAGCTGCTTGCAGTTTAAGATGTAACGCATGCGGCCCCATGTAAGAAAACGAGGGTGCATCCATATCAGTGAATGTGTGCCCCCAACCTCTTGGCCTATCCTTTGTAGGACAGAACCGTGTCCCCGTTTCAAAGGGGATTGTGTGATATGCAGCCAGCACGTGACGGTGGCGGCACGGGGAGGAGAGAGCCTTGCTGTGGGAGGATGTAAAACTAACCATTTCCCCAGGCCTCGGCATGGCCTGATGTGTGATCGGTTATCTAGTTGCATGGGTGGCAGATGTACCCGGGTGGACCTGAGGAAGGGCAGTTATTTAATTTGGCCGCAGAAGAGAACGCCATTTGAAGGTTTGGGACCAGGCCTCTTTCAGCCCAAGGGTCACATTCAGGAAAGCTTTCGGGAGCTGCATTCCAGTGCTGGGCGGGGCCTAAAGACCAGCTATTGTAGCTGAAAGCTCTTCCTGTCAGTGACTGGAGACTTAGGAGGGGCATTTCCACCTTTCTGAGTGGGGAAGAAATACACAAAAGCTGGGAAACCCCGAGATGACCAATGGTTGGGGGAAATGGGGGGGGCAGGGGGCATGGCCGCTGGGGCACTCTGGGGGGCTGAGGCTCTACACCCCTGTTTTAGGCTTTTACAACCGGTGGGTGCTGCTGCAAGGGTGCTGATGTTTCTTTGGGGGGGTGGGACTGATCGGACATTATGAGTGCATGCATGCCTTTGTGGCGTCTTGCTCCCACCCCTGTAAATAAGACATTATGGTGACTGATTGTACTCATATGCTCCCTCTAAGGGGCAAATATTACCGTGGGAGGGCAATTCTCGTTGGGAAATTGGCATGGGGAAAGAGAGAAAAGACCCTTCCCCGGCACAATGGTTGAAATTGACAGCCTGCCCCCAGGCGTGGCAGCTGCTGTGGCATTTTAATATTTTTTCAAAGGCATCCTGTTCGCAGATCTCCTGTGTCATACCTAGTTGGGCCTGAAGCAACTATGGAGTCCATTTTTTATTTTTATTTTTGTGGCAGCTAGTTGTTTGAATGCTGTTGATGCGTCACAGGCACATGGGTGAGCCGAACATTCAACACACACACACCCGACTGAGTCATAGTGTAGGGAGGTGTGGTCTCTCCAGTCATTGATCTGGGGCATGTCAAGGAACCAGTGGCCATATTGGGAACAAAAGCCCATCCCATGGTCATGATGCCATCTCAGGGTGAGACCACACCACCCTAGTGTATCTAGGGCAGGGCTCTCCAACCTTGGGTCCCCAGATGTTGCTGGCCTACAGCTCCCAGCATACCCATCCAGCATGGCTAATGGCAAGGGATTCTGGGAGCTGTAGTTCAGCAACATCTGGGAGCCCAAGGTGGGCTCCCAGATGTATAGGCGGGATATAAATTGAATAAATAAATAAATAAAAATCAAGGCAAAATGGCTATCAAACGTTCTTTTAACATGCCAGCTGTCATTAAAGTGACTTTGAACAATTTAATGTTTTCTTTTCAGTCATGAATAAGTTGGCGTGTTTTCAAGATGGTAACGGTCAGCTTGGTGAGAGCTCAGTGAAGACAGCGTATAAGGCACAAAGGCACAGATGCAACATTTGATTGGCCATTGTGGAAACCATTTTATGGGATGTAGAACAGCAAGAGATAATACAAGATGAATAAAGAATGTTAGGAATGTAGAAACTAGGCAGTGCTCGGAGATGAGGATGCTTGTGTGTCGCCAATCTGCTGGACGGCTTTCACAGAAGCAGAATGAACCAATCAGTGCTTTCTGACCTGCAGTGCCTTATAAAAGAAATGTGCTGCGTCACACAGGCAAGAGAAAGTTTTCATGGAAGTTTTCTCCTACGCATTGAAAATAAACTGTTCAGATAAATTCCACGTGTATTTGGTTTATTTTCCACACCATGTGCCAGCTACATCCTAAGTAAAGCATGTTCAGCTATTGGAAGGGGAAGGAGACAATTGGGAACATGTAAGAATAAAATAATTGTGATTGAATTATTTTTGGATGGTGCTTTCTGCTCCAGCCTTGTACCATAGCTGTTCATGTCTCTCACCTTCCTATTATCCTAAGTGATCCAACTTCACCTAGGATTGTGAGAAGGAAAAGCCATGGGTCCGTGGTAGAGAGCATCCCGGGTCAAACCCTGGTATCTCCTGTTAAACCTGTGATCCTATGGCCAGGTGCAGCCTTCAGCCTCATTTGGAAAGCCCTCTGCGACCAATCAGTTCAGACCTCTGGCAAGAGTGATCTGCCCCTACCCTGGCTGCTGATTGGGTGGGGAGAGAGGAGGAGGTGTCAAAAAGAGAGAGAGAGAAGGGTGACAGAGAGAGAGAGAGAGAGAGAGAGAGAGAGAGAGAGAGAGAGAAGGGGTGGCCCCACCCACTTTTGGCTTTGGCACCACCCACTGCCAACGGGCCGACAGAATGTGGCCCTCACAGGAAAAAAAAATATTCCCCAGCTGAGTTAAAGGATCTCAGATAGGGAAGCTGGGGGGAAACACCTGCCTGGAACCCTAGATAGCAGCTGCCAGTCAGAGTCACCAACACTGGGTCTGGCTCAACATAACGTGACTTCCCCTGTGTGTGTGTGTGTGTGTGTGTGTGTGTGTGTGTGTGTGTGTGTTCATAGATTCATAGATCATAGAGTTGGAAGGGGCCTACAAGGCCATCGGGTCCAACCCAGCAGCATCAAGTAGGCCGCTCAACTGCCACGGACGGCCTTCTCCTTATCCCATCAGCCAGAGCAGCCAGGCTGGTGGGGACTAGGAAGAGGGCCTTCTCTGTGGCGGCCCCCAAGTTATGGAACTCCCTCCCTAGTGACCTTCGCCATGCCCCCTCTGTGATGAGCTTCCGCCGCGCATTAAAAACATGGTATTTCAGGCGGGAATATGGGGTGGGTTAGGATTTTAAAAGAATTTTTTATACTGTTTTAATTATCATGTTTTATTGTATTGTTTTAATTGTACATCGCCCAGGGTGGCCAGGTGGCCGGCCAGATGGGCGATTAACAAATATAATAAAATAAATAATAATTTTAAAAAAACCTGCTCAATGCAGGAAACTAGAGGAGGGGTCTCCCATCCAAGTAATAACCAGGCCTGACCCTGCTTAGCTTTCCACGCTCAGACAAGCTGAGCCAGCATAAGCCACAGGCCTGTTTTGTGTGTGTGTGTGTGTGTGTGTATGTATAAATAAAATACATATATTTCCACTTCACCGTAAACAATGTTTCCTCTCCCTTTTTTTTTCCATAAATGAAAAGCTCTCTCCATTTCTTTGTCTGTCTGATGTTGCCCTGTTGCTCCTCCTTGTTGTAATGTGGTTTCTTACTATTTTATGCTGAAGCTACCAATCCTCCAACCTGGTGAAGGGGGAGTTGGGTGGAGGGGAAAGAGAGAGAACAAAACTCTTTTCTTCGATCTGTCAGCTCAATTACTGTCGATAGCGCAATTAAAATAGTAGCAAGAGTATGATCTGTCCAGGTCTGTAATTGGGGGACCGCAACGTGGGATGCTCAGTGCTCTCCCAGATGGCAGAATTCAAGATTCTGTACTGCTTGTGCTGCCAATTGCGGACTGCCAGAAAGCTTGCATATGCAGGCTCCAAAGAGCAGGGAATGCTGCTGACAGCTCTATATTCACAGTGGGTTTGCCTCAGAATACACCAGCTCGGCTGCTTTTTTCATGTTGGTTTTACACTGGCATAAACGACATGAAAGCTTCCAGGCTGTATCTCATCCATCAGGTGCTTTGACCCTGGTCCACATTATTGTGTTGTGAAAATAGCAGAAATCACCTGACATACTTCAGGAACTATTGAGAGTTTTTTTTTAGGTAACAAACAGCCTGAAAGATCTAAGGCAACACTTAAACTTGTGTTTTCAACTTAGCTCTCTTGCTGGCTGAGTGCAGATGTAGTGTGAGAAATCTTGGTTTCCTGTTACATGGACAAACTACAGCAAACCTCAAGCTCACACGTTCCCCTCTCCCCTCTCCTCCTCTTTCATGGCTCTAAGGCAGTGTTCTCCAACCTTGGGTCCCCAGATGTTTTTGGCCTACAATTCCCAGCATGCCCCAGCCAGCGTAGCCAGCCAGGTGTTGTAGGCCAAAAACATCTGGGGACCCAAGGTTGGAGAACACTGCCCTAAGGAGATTGGAAGCATCTGCTTCTGCTTTTCAACAAGCCACAGTTTCCCATTATAGCTGAACTCAAGGAACAGTGGCTTGTTTAAAATCAAGTGAGCGAGAACAAGATGGGGTCAGACCATGATTTCAGATCCTGGCTTGTCTACTAACTAGAGTAGGATGTATTGGGGGAACTTAGGCTTACGTACTTAAAATCAGAAGTAGAAGCATCCAATTAGCACAGGAAAAAGGAGGGAGAGAGTACAGTATGTGAGTCCGAGGCTTGTTCGCATAGCATTTCCCGTCACACCAGAACTAAGCTACCGTGTCCTTGATGCAGCAATTCACTACTGCTAGAAAGCCGTGTATATATTAACTGAATTCATGCGCTGTAACAGTGCTTCCATTTAGTAGTGCTCGCATGAAGCATTGTGCCATAAAGCCCTTGCTCCCATACGAATCTGCTCATTCACTGAGACTATCTGGAAATCCACCAGTCCCGGGGTGGGGGGTGGGGCGTCTGGAGAAGTTAGGCAGGCGCCAACTGTCGAGGATCTGGCCTTCTCGATGGAAGTGCCCTGGATCTAGAATGCCGCCCTGGGGGCTGTTCTCTTGGTGCCTACTCTTAGGCGCGAGGTGAAAAATGTTCTGCATTTGCCCCTGTGTCTGGAAATGCTTCCAGAATTCTCCAAACTCTGGAGAGAAATTTGAATACGGATCTTCAAATTAACTGATCTTCTTTTCAACAGAGAATCAATGCAATAGACATTTTCTATTGTTCCATTTTCTATTTCTGGCCAGAGCTTTTAGTTCCTTCAGTTAATGTGTGCACATCCCTCCCACATTACCAATATGTGTGTGCACATTGATAAAACACTGCAAAAAGAAAAGAAAAGCACTCTTGCTGTGATTTGTGTGTATAGTCCTTTGAAGATTCTTTTTCTTACCAAAGTGCATTTGTGTGCATCCATAAAACAAAAAAGAATCTCCGTACGACTGTACATACAACCACAGCAAGACTGCCTTTTTGCAATGTTTTATCGTACACACCTGTTCAGTGGTAACGCAGAAGGGGGTTGGGAGATGCTGAAAGCGAGGGGCAAACACATAGGCTTTAATTCCATATTTAATTTTAAACCAGAATTCAAGAGCAGTGGGACCAGTAGCGGCACCAGAAAACAATGGGGTGGGGAAAAGAAGAGGCAGTATGCGTTTCTGGGCGAGTGAGCTGTGTCCTGCATGTTAGATTTCTGACAGAGAAATAACAGTACATCTTGAAATACATCCCGTTGATTTATGTCTTTTAATTTTGGTGCGGTCTCTTAGGCTGCAATCCTATGCACACTTAGCTGGGAATAATCTCCATTAAACCCTGTTGGATTTACTTCTGAGTAGACATTGATAGGCTTTCATTGTAAGCAATTAAGGCTGCAATCCTGTGCATGCTTACTTAGGAGTAAGCAGCCCTGATAAATAAGGAGAGCTGAATGAGGCAGGCTTGGGAAGGGAGTGAATCAACAGCGAACTTCCAGCTTCTCTTCCCCATCCCACTTCTGTCACTGACAGAAGAAAGTGAGTCCGTGGGGCACTGCTTTGGGATTTATTTATTTTTTAATGAAATAACATGAAATAAACAAATAGATGATAATAAAGAAATGCACTCTGAGCACGTGAAAACTGCCTTTCCTTCAAGTAACCACAAAAATCCCACAATGGGGGGTGGGCAGGGGAGATTCTCTGGAGGTGCCTTGTAGTGTAACACAAGCCAGAGTGAACCAAAGGAGTTTGGGGGCAAATCTGCTCTTTGCTTTGCACATCATTTAGACTGTGCTGCTTTATTTCTGCTGGAAGTTTTGCTTTTATGGCTGCAATCTGTTTTATTGTTGTATTTCTGTAGCTGGCATTGTTTGATTTTATTGTTGTTTTTATCAGTCTTAACATGCTTGTCTTGAAAATACCTGATTGAAAGGCAGGGTGGATTCCCCCCCCCCCCCACAATCAAATCAATAAACTGCGTATCATAAAAACCTGGAGTTGGAATGCGAGTGGAAGGAGGGAAACTGCCCTGCTGTGCCAGGTCAGAGCACTTGTCCATCTACTCGAGCCAGCAGTGGCGCTCCAGGGTCTTGGGCAGAGATCTTTCCCATCACCTGTTTGTTTTTAAGTGGCGGTGTCAGAGATTGAACCTCCAACCTTCCGCATGTGAAGCATGTGCTCTACCAATGAGCTGCAGCCTCTCCCATAAAGCAATCTTCTCGGGCGCCAAGGGCAGCCGCTTCCTGGCAACGCTCCAAGACAACCAGGATCCTCACGTGGAAAACCTCCACCTCCAAGCAGAGCCACGGAGGAAAGAGAGAGTGCTAGGAATGATCCACCATAAGTGGCGGTCTTTCTTATATGCCGGGAGTTTTGTCTTTTTAAAGTGGGGGGGGGGGGAACACTTGCAGACTGAAGTGGGACAGCCCAGGTGCTGTTTTTAACCACATCACCAGGCTACATGGTGCTGTTGGGAAAGCTTTAGGGAGCATCCATGCCTGCCGGCCAGCTGCTTCCAGATTTAGTGCTCAGTGAGGTTTCCCACCTCCCATATTTCATTTATTTATTTTTTACATTTATACCCTGTCTTTCGTCCTAGGAACTCAAGGTGGCATTCGTAATCCTCTTCCTTCGTCGTTTTATCCTCACAACAACCCTGTGAGGTAGGTTAGGCTATGACGGGCCCAATGTCACCCAGTGAGCTTCATAACTGAGTGAGGATGAGAACCTGGGTCTCCCGAGCCCCAGTACAGCACTCTAACCACCATACCACACTGGTTCTTAGAAGGAGCCCAGCCATAGGTGGAATTAGGAAGGGGCCCACCTGGGCATGGGTCCCGGATCTTCTGAGCTGTGCCCTGGATCTTCTAAGCTGTGCCAATTGCCATCATCTGCATTAATACAAGCCTGCTTCTTCCCTCTGAACTCAGTAGTCTTGCAGATACTCGGAGGCCTTGGGACACATTCCCTTAGCAGACTAATAGGGAGTGTAGTATGAGGGCACCACTGTCATCTGGCTTTCTCGGAGTCTGCCCGACTCTGCCAGAGACCTGCCCAGCCAGTTGCTACTGGGCAATTGCACTTGTGCCCCAGGCCGTTGTAGGCAGGGAGGCCCTGACAAGAGGAACAGCAGGCACACTGGCTGCTCATGTATCAAAAGGAGTGCCGAGGCCTTCCTCCTCTGTTGCTTCCTCCAAGCTGGCCCAGGCCCCTTACTTTGGGGGAAACAGAAGTGGACTTGCTTGCAAAAAGGGTTTGAATGAGCAGCAACATCTGAATTTGGGGCAAGGAAACATGAATTTGGGGCAAGGTAGCTTGCCCTGGCTTACAGGAGTGTGTCCGGAACTCCTTCCTCTACAGTCATCTTTCTGGCATGCACCTGCTTTTTGCATGATCCATGTGGCCAGATTCTGGTAGGTGCATGGTCCTCCTTGGCATCAGGGGTTTGCTGCTAGGCTAGAGAAAGGTGAATAAATATGGATGATAGGGGCTTCTTGCTCTTTTGTGTTCAAAAGCCACAATGCCTTGTAGCACCTTAAAGACTCACAAATTTCACGGACTGGAGTCCACTTTACAGGAAGTTATTTTGAAAGATGTTGCTTTTCATGTGACTGGGGGGAAAATGGCACTCGCTGAAATAAAGGGACAGGAGCCCTGATTATCTCCATTGTACTTGATCCCCCTGGACTAGCTGGCTTTTTGCCCACATGTGCTTCCCCTCCTGCGGCCTCCCTTGAATTTTTCTGCTTGGTTTTTTCTCCTGAAATCAAATGCCCTTCTCTCTATACATCCCTTTTTACAAATAGGGGTATCATTAGGAGACAGGGTCTCCTTTAAAGACACACACATACACACACACACACACCAGCCAGAGTCAGCTGCCTAAGACAGCTGATTTGGGAGGTTATGAAAAAGCAAATTATTAATTATTTAATATATTAATTATTATTGTATTTTTCACTGCCAGGGAAGGGGAGATGTGGTTGTAGGATTTTCTGCCTCAGGGGCAAAAACGACTTGAATGGCTTTGCTTACTACTATCATGCACCTTGATGGGGTGGGGTGGGAGGCACCATTTGCTCTGCTGCCTCAGGCAGCAAAATTTCTTGGGGCAAGCCCTTGACATGGCTATAGAAACCTGTGGGGTGGGAAATGGTAGCTGAGATACTACAAGAAATTATGTGGGGTAGAGAAACAACTGGGGGCACAGAGAGATCTGTGGGTGGGGAAGCATGTTCAGGATTGCATCAAATTTACTGTGTAATCCTAATTTTTTGTCCTATGGGTTCATGCCCTGGATCTTTTAGGGACCTAGCACCATTCCTGAGCCCAGTGGATAGCAGGATTCACTGAGCTCTTAAACTGCTTTGCAGTCAACCTCAGTGGTTTGGATATGACACCTGAAGTGAAATGTACAGCCCTAATTTCCAGCACTGTTACGTTGCTGGCAGTGGCAGCACTCCTCTCCAATATTTTTATCTTGTGGATTCTAACTAGATGAATAGATGCTGGGCATTCTAAGCTGATGGATAGAGAATCTAAGTAGACACATTCTTGTGGAGCCTGCTTGTAATGAAATTGGTTGGGACGTCAAGTGGAGTTCTGTTGATGAGGAAGAGATTTTAGAACACCTACAGTATCAATTTGAATGTAGTGTAGGCTAGCAAACAACTGAAATACCTAATTTTCCCCAAACACACTTCCAGCTTCTCTTTCCTCCTTTGTGTATAAACATGTGTATGTGTCTTGGCATTTCCTGTGGGCAGAGAGATTTGATGTGATTGAGGTAAATAGCAAATGATTTGTCTGCAGTTTGTTTTATGTATCAGCTGATGATTGCAGAGATGGTTAAGTTCAAAACAGGCTGTTGCTGAGGATAGGGGGGGTGTTGAGCCAGAAATGATTCCTTCCCATTCTCATCTTTCCTTTGGCCTCAAATATTTCTAGTGTGGATCATTAGATGCACTTCCAAAGCTACTTTACCTCATTTCAGAGTTCATCCATCTCATAGTGTAGTACCATGTTATCATAGAGTTCCTTCTATTTCTCTCTAGGCCTGGTATTTTAAATTTGTATTTTTTAAAAATATATATATTATTTACCGTACTTTTTCAAGAGAAAATATAACAAAATACAAGAATAACACAAAAATATAACATAAACAACATGCAATAAATCATAAAGTGCACCCCCCCACCCTCCAAGGGACCGATTTATATACTTCCATCCCCTTAATCAAATGAATTCCAAATTCCAAAAATATAACATATCCTGACAAGGCATGCTCCCCTTCCCCTTTATTAATACATAATCTAGTAATTGATTCCATTTAAATTTGTATTTTGAGAACTGGTGATGTGAGGTGGGAAATTTTCAACTACTATGTTTTTCCATGGATATTTTCTCACTTTTAAGAATGCATTGATTCATTAAATTAATTAGTAAGGGTGCAGTCCTATGCATGTTTAGGGAGAAAAAGGTCCTCCAACTCCCAGCATTGGCTGGCTGGGGAATACTGGGAGTTGTAGGACTTTTTTTCTGTCTAAACATGCATAGGGTGTAAACCCTTACATAATGAATGAACAGTTTTCAGTTCCTTCCCTATCATTATTTAGATTTTAAGTAGAAAAGGAAGTATATGCTATTAAATTGCCAAATCTTAAAATATTTACAAGTATTCCAATAAAAAGAATTTTCAAGTAAAGCTTTGATTTTTTAAAATATAACATTTAATCCACACTAACAGTGCAATTTTGTACATGTCTGCTCAGAAGTGAGCCCCATTGAGTTCATTGGGACTTATTTCCATTAAGTGAGTATAGGATTGCTACATAATTGCACTTTATTAAATTTTCCTTCTATCCAACTATTTCAATTCAACTATTTTTGGCAATTGGAAAATCTTTTCAGATATTTATAAACTTAACGTGGCATACATTTCTTTAAAAAGTAAGTCAAACATACTAAACTAGATCTCCATTGATGTATGGCAGTGGAAAGTGTTCTAATTCAACATTTCCCCTCCAAAAACACACCACTGTTCAGTTCTCAACAACCTCGGAGCCCAAGGACAGCCTGTCCAGTGGTGTCCCAGGGCCAGCGCTTGTGATGTTGTGCTAGCACAAAATAGCACCTGCGCAAAATAACTAGCACTTGCTAGTGCAAGGGAGGAAGTGGCAATTTGCCACCAAAATTCGGGGGCATCGCAGCAAGAAGGGCGCAACTTTCTGAATTTTGGTGGCAAATCACTGATTTTCCTTGTTGCACTAGGCTGTGCTAATTATGTTGTGCAAGCATTGGTTTTCACTAGTGCATCTTCATGAGCATTAGCCTGGGGCACTGTTGGATACTACTCCAACTCTTAAAACAGGCTCACATAGTGTCCATGCATAAGAACATTCAAACTGGTGGCTGCTGTTTGGAGATGGCCATTTTTACCCTGGGATATGTTTATGTACAAGTGCAAACACTGTCAGAAACACTGGTGCTTCCGTCTTGGGTCTACCCTATTTTGCATAGAATTTCAAGATGTTGGAGGCATCTTTTCCTGCTGAGAGGTTATGCAAACCAGCTTTTAGGTAAGCCGTGGTCTTAAGATGGGAAGGAGTTCAGATAGATTGACCAATCAGGGATGTTGAAGAGTCCTTGGTCTCGAGTCACGAGTCGAGTCACGAGTCTTTGGACCCGAGTCTCGAGTCCAAGTCTGAGGTCCAAAATGGTGACTCACAAGTCACGAGTCACTCCCAAAGCTGACTCCACAAGTCCCTATTAAAATCAATGGGGGTTTTTCCCAACAAAATAAGGCTACTTCAGATGTGTGGTTTAAATAAATTCTAGGCACAAGTGTGCCTTTTTATTTCAAAACTCTGCAACTGATTTTGGCAAGAACAGACCAGGCAGAAAAACCCAAAATAACCAGGCAGGCAGAGGAGGCAGGGAACCCCAAAGCAGGCAGGCAGAGGCCTTTGTCTTGGACAATTCAACTGTTGAACTGGTCAAGAAGAGACCAGGCAGGCAGAGGAGGCTGGGAACCCCAAACAGGCAGGCAGAGGCAGCCAAACCCAAAATGTCTGAAAGGTTGCATTTTAGAAAAATGATTTTAAAAAATAAACTTGCTGTACTTCCTAAAACTTATCCATGTTGCATTTGAGGAACATGATTTTTTCTAAATGTTTGGCCCCCATTCTGGAATGGTGAGATCTCATCACAATCCCACCCTCACTGAACACCCGCTCCACTGGTGATGAACTTGCTGGAACCAGAAACACACTCAGAGCAGCCACACAGAGTAATCTCAGGTCCTTCTTCTGCCTCTCCCAAGTACGCAACACATCAATCAAAATAAATCTTGACACACTGTTGGGGCTGCACTCCTGGTAGCCATCCATAGTGGCCGAGCAGTGGCACACCTCGCTTCCCTGCGCTCTTCGTCGGCAATCACGCTCCTCTCCACTCCTTCTGGCACAGCCCAGGGATGTTGAAGAGTCCTTGGTCTCGAGTCCCGAGTCGAGTCTCGAGTCCCATTAAAAATATTGGGACTCGAGTCCGAGTCGAGTCAGAGGGGGGACTCAGTCCGACTCACGAGTCGAGTCCTCGAGTCTGAGTCCCCATCCCTGTTGACCATCAGCTTGCTTCAACTTAGTATGGGAAGACTAATACCTCCTGCACTTGCTAAATTATCAGAGAGATCTCTTAAGTTGAAGGAGAAGATAAGAAGTGCAAAATAATATTTAGCCAGGGGACTTGAAGCAATTCAATTAATGTTTTCCATTTTTATTCAGAGTTTGTAATCACAAGCTAGAAATACAGTAGTGAAGAATTAATCAAAATTCACTTCTAAAGTGTGTGTGTGTGTGTGTGTGTACACACACACATATTGCTGGCACTATTTGAAGCCAATTGAGAAGTGATTTGTGGCTATCAGAAGGAAAACTCTAAAATCAATTGGCTAATGGCATCTGTGCAATTAAGGATGTAATCCCAATGCACATATTTATGATGAGCAAATGCCATTCAAAATGGCATCCTGTCAAATGGAAATCAATGGGATTTACTCTGTAAATAACACAAGGCTGCCGGTCTGTGGTGATGTTGTGTGTGTCCAGGCAGTGTTCTCCAACCTTGGGTCCCCAGATGGCTGGGGCATGCTGGGGAGTTGTAGGCCAAAAACATCTGGGGACCCAAGGTTGGAGAACACTGGTCCAGTGTATCACTTATTTCCAGTCTTGACTCAGGCCCAGTCTAAATGCACAAGCAAGCCAAACAGTGGTTTGGGATGACCACATCTCATGGCAAAGACTGCCTGTTCCGATATCAGCCTGCTTGTTCCCTTCAGCCTTCTTCAAAGCAGGACCAGCCCTGCTGTTAGACAGAGTAAGGCAGCCAGCTCAGGCAGTGGATGTTGGGGGGGTGGCAGCAGCGGCAGCCCCCCAGCCATTCCCCGCTTTCCGAGCTGACCCCCACAGCAGCAATGCTTGCTTGCTGCTGGCCCGGCCTGGCTGGCTATCTCATCTAGCCGTCTTCTCCCAAGATGTGACAGATAGTGCCCTTGGAAAGGCCCTTGGCTGAGCACACAGTCACTGAGGCAGCCAGCTAGCCCGGCTCATGCACTTCAGCAGGCATTGCAAGTGTACATGTGTTGCTTTGCTCACATGATGCACACTGGTGTCACCGCTGCTGCATTGCAGACACCAGGCAGAGCGGTGAGCAAGCAGTGACAAGGCGTCCTGACCGCAGAGCTGTGCACGGCGTGTGGCTTGCCCTGTTATCCCTTAGCGAGCTTGCTGTGGCGGCAAAATACCTCAACAATTTTGCAAGGAAAGAAGGCGCTCAGGGAGCCCGCACCTTGTTTCCACGCAGAATCATGCTCCCAGAAGCCTGGGAGTGTGATTCTGCTTGCAAGTAAGGCGCACTCCTGATGTAAGAGAACAACACTGAACACATTTCATACTAAAGAATTAGCAGGATACTATATGTGAAGCGCTTTGAAAACTCAAAAATGTTAAAAGTACTCTGTCTCTTGAAAAAAACCCATCAGAAAATTCCCAGAAAATGGATGCATTTGTGGCAAGGATTGGGGGTGGACCAGTGATATTTGATTTCACCAGCAAAGCTTTCGGTTTGTGGCAGACGTTCTCTCTCATTAAGAAACCGCAGGAGGGTTTTTCCCGCTAAGCCTCAGCTTCTTCAAAAACTACCCAGACGCCTGCCTTTGATATCTCTCCTTCTCTTAGCAGGTGGCAGAATACTCCTTACCTCCCATCTCCTGTCAGCCGCTTTCCCACACAGCTCCAAAATGACCCAGAGCAAAGTTTGTTTGAGTCTAAGCTTGGAAGCTGGGCCTCCGTAGTATTTCGGGACTGAGTACTATCCTCTCTGAAGGCCAGGAACCAAGATTGCCATGCTAACCCCGTGTACTTTTTCCATACCCTCCAACATTTCACAGATTAAAATAGGACACACCTGTGAATTTGTAAGAGGTATGGTTAAGCAACATGAAGGTGTGATCAAGAGGGTGTGGCCAGGCAACATGAGGGCGTGGCCGAGAGTATAGCCACCCACCCCAGGATGCTCTAACTATTTAAGGGCTCTGACCACTCTGAAGCCACTTTGATCTCCAGACCCACGATGGTGAACGTGACTGCTGCTGTTGTCATCATTTATTTATTTATTTATTTATTTCATTTTTATACCGCCCAATAGCCGAAGCTCTCTAGGCGATTTACAGCAATTAACAAGACAGTCCCTGCTCACAGGCTTACAATCTAAAAAGACACAGCACACAAGGAAAAAGGAATGGGGAGGGAAGAAGGGGGAATATTAATTAATACTCCTGGCAGGGCTGGTGGAATCTCCCTCCTCTCAGCCTGCTGGAATGGCTGTTGCTGGTGGCAGTTGAGGGAGGAGGAGCCTTCAGGAGGGCGGCCTTTCAGCAGGGCTGGTGGAATGGCCCTGCACTCCCTCTCATCTCCCTCTTATTATTGTACCATCAATGTGCATGGTGCTTTACCGAGTATAAGAGAACAGTTCCCTGCCCCAAAGAGCTTACAATTTAAAATGTAATATAGAGGCGACAACAAATGGTAGGAAGGGGTAAACTGGGGAGGACTACATAACTTTCAGCCTACTTTCCCCACATTGTGCAGGAAACTCCTTGTTTTAAAGATCTCCCTCCCCCTTTAAAAATGGATCCCTCCATGGTGGCTTTGTTCTCATTAGTAGTTTACCAAAGAAATAATAATATTTAACATTTAGATATCTCTGGGTGTGCAAAGTGGTTCACAGGCCCACCCTGCAAGCTCCTATTTTCTCTCCACTCAGAAAAAAACATGTGGGCTCTATTGTACTTTATTAAAACAACAACAACAACAACACTGTGATTGAACAATAATGCAAAAATGGAATGATGATGTTTGTTGCGGCTATTTGAGGTAGTTGGGATTTTTTCTTTCTTTCTCTTGAGGAGGTGGTATGTTTTCTGCTAACTCCCTTCCAATGCATTTTTTTTTTTAAAAAAATCCAAAATCCCTGCAGTAATGATAATCCTAATCATTACTGTAGAGCGCTTTCTCCATTGCACTTCAGCATGTGTTAGAAAAAGACTTCCACATGGGGTACACAGGTAGAGCCAAGTAAAATTTACCACTGCTCTCAAAACAGAATAACAGTGCAATCCTATGCATGTGTACTCAGAAGTAAGTCCTATTACATTCAATGGGACTTACTCACAGGAAAGTGTGTATAGGATTACATCCTAAAGTACAGAAGTCCTTTCCATAAAACTCAAACCGGATCAACACAACACAAGCAAAGGAGTTACTGCCACTTAGTTTCAGTGTCACCAGGGAGCCCTGTCTCATGTTTTATACCAAAGGAAAGCACTCTGCAACATTTAGAAACAAAAGTCAAAGTTACATGGTGCATCAGTTGTAGATTTGGAAAGAGCAGGAAAAAGATAGCCTCAAAGCAAACTTGTACCTTTTATGGCAGGGGTGAGAATTGTGCAGCCCTCCAGATGTTGTTGGACTGCAACTCCCAGCTGCCCTCGCCAGCAGAGCCAATGGTGAGGAATGCTGTGAGTTTCAGTCCAGCAACATCTAGAGGGCCACACAATTCCCACCCCTGTTTTATGTACACCAAATATTGACCACATTAGTCACAGAGAAAAGTGCATGGACAAACAGAACTGCTAAAAACCACACCAGTCATTACAGGAAGCTTATACCCATTCTTTAGAGTGGAAATGCAAGGACAACATGATTTACTTTAAATGGTTCTGATATTCCTGCACTTCCGATGTAAGCAGCAGCAATCAGTAGAAAGTGCACAGACAGTGACAGAGCCAAGAAGGTAAGAAGAAGGGGAAAGAGGAGGGATACACAGGAGGAGTCCTTCCCTATAGTGGCCCCTTCAAGGCTAACGCCTTACCTCCTCTGTTGCTGCGGGCTGTGCATCGCTTGTCCTGACTTCTGCTGCTTCAGATGTCTGCCTGCCAGAGCGCTGCCTTACTGTCTGACCCCTTCCACTTATTTGCTACTCTGCGCACCTCACCTTTGGTGTGGAGAAAGTGGATAGAAGTTTTTCTCCCTCTCACCCAGAACCTGGGGTTATCCACTAAAGCTAAATGGTGGCACATTTGGGACAAACAAAATGAAGTATTTCTTTGCATAGTGCATAGTTAAACTGTGGGATTCACTGCCACAAAATGTAACAATAGCTGCCAACTTGGAGTAGACAAATTCATGGAGGTTAGTATCTAGTTTCAACTCTCAAGGCATTGTATTACTGATAAGGCTATCAATGGATTAGTCATGATGGCTACATAGCACCTCCAGGACTGGAGACACCATGCCTCTGAAGACCAGTTGCTGGAGAACATGAATGGGAGCATACTGTTACCCTCATGTCCTGCTTGAGAGCTTTCCAGAGCCTCTGGTTGGTCACTGTGGGAAACAGGATGCTGGACCAGATAGGCCTTTCCAGTAGGGCTCTTTTTATGGTCTTCCTAGCACAGAGAGGAAGGCATGAACACCTTCTCTTACAAGAAGATGCAAGCCCAGTCCCTATATACAAACCCAGGTTGCTTAAGTGTATGCAGGGACTTGGCTTGCATGAAGATGCCCTTCCTTTTGTCTGTTAGACTTATGGGTTGAAAAAGGCAATCTGGAGATTAATTTTTGACAGCCAAGTTCAGAGCACAAGCCTTTTAAGGGCACAAATTGTGTCAGTCTTCAGAATAAATTCATGAGAAGCTGGCCATTATAAGTCTCTGACCATCAAAGGCTATTTGATGGAGTTCTGATAGGAGCAAAGTCTAGTTTTACAGCCTGATGCTATAAATGTTCATTCAAAAGCTACTCCCACTTCTTTCAATGGGGCTTTACTCTCAAGGAAGTGGCCAGAATACTGCTGCCTTATAGCACAATCCTAGGCATGATCACTCATAAGTATGTCCCACGGAATTCAATAGGGCTTACTCCCAAGTAAGTGTACAACTGAATCACACTATTAGATTTAGGTAAATTCAGTAATAAGTTGTCAAGGAGGGCCACCGTATTTGGCTATGCTTTGTTAAAAGACTCAGGAGGCTTAACAGTTTTTTGTACTATGGAGCAAGGGTATGCCTTAAATGTAAATGTATTCTGGGACAAAATATTTCAACCTTTATTCTTTTTTTAAAAAATTCATCATTAGAGGTTAATAAATATTTTTCCTTCTAACAATCCATATATCTTGCATTTGAGCACATATATCCGGTATTAAAAACTGAAGCTCCATGTTTTAAAGCAATCTACAGCACTGACCATCACATCTTATGGCAGCAAGTTGATTATGCATTCTGTGAAGAAGTATCGTGTAATTGAGGGATAATTGTGAAATGCTGCTCCTTGCTAGAAGAAGAGGTAGCAGCAGCAACGCCACTGCTAGAATGACATTTCCAGAATTATATTATTATATAATATCTTATATATTATAATTATTACATATTTATATTATATATTATTTTATAACATTTTATAAGTGGCTTTTGTAAAAAAAAATTACCTTACTTAAACCCTTAATTGTTGGTATTGGGTGTTTTTCATGGGGTGTGTGTCAGTGATTGCAGGGCAATCTCTTTTTGTTTTAAAATTGTCAGGATTGGCACAAATTCAACAGGTGAAGCTTACCCACCCACCCCACACCCCCAAACATGGAGCTTCAGAGAGAAGGGGAAGTTTCTTGCATTTCCTTCTGACACTATCTCACCTGTTAGAGGCACAGAATCGGCTCTGTTAGGAAATAAAATCTTTGGCAATATAAAGTTAGGAATCATGTGATAAATTCCCTCATTCATTTCTCCTTCCGTCCAGGCCAGCGGGTGCAGCCTCCACTGCTGTTTGAGCCTAAGTAGAGCTAATTCTTAAAGGGGCAATGCCATGGGCAAAATTGCAGCTAAGCTAAAAGTTTCTGCAGTTTTCCCCATGGTCCCTTTAAGAGCAGCTTAAAGTAGCTTGCAGTTGCGGGAGGCAGGGGAATTCGGGACTCTGCATGACAAAGTGAGAAACCATGATAGCTTAAGGGTTTTCGTGATGGTCCCGCATTTTCCTGGCAATTGGAGACTATGTTTTTCCTCTTTCCATTGTCTGTATATGTGCGAACAAATGGCACCAATGTTAGGGATGGGGGAGAAATTTATTCGGTTCACATTTTAATTTCACACTTTCAAAACAATACGCGAATCAAAATTCAGTTTCCCTTCTAAATTCACACTTCTCCAATTTTTGCAAAAAAAAAAATTCTTTCAAAAAATGCATACAAAACTGGGTATTAGGGGAAAGTGTGCACACAAATGCAGATATTAGTGAGAGTAGCATTCAAAAATGCATTACTAGGAAAATTGCTTGCAAAAATGTATTATTGGGAGAAATGCGCACAAAAATGCATATGTATTTTCATGCAAACTTTATTTTAAAAATTCAAAACATTCAGGATAAACTGAATGTAAGTTTGGAAAAATGAGAAACTGAGAGAAATTGAAATTGACACATTCAGTCATCCTGACCTGTGGTAAGGGAATAATTCTGCTGATATTGTTTTGAACATACTGCCATGGGAATAAGTTGAAGGAGTCAACAATACTACAAGTGAGAAGGATCTTGGAATTGTGGTAGATCACAAACTGAATATGAGCCAGCAATGCGATGTGGCTGCAAAGAAGGCAAATGCTATTTTGGGCTGCATTAATAGAAGTATAGCTTCCAAATCGTGTGAAGTATAATTCCCCTTTACTCAGCACTGGTTAGGCCTCATCTTGAGTACTGCGTCCAGTTCTGGGCACCACACTTTAAGAAGGATGTAGACAAACTGCAGAGGGTTCAGAGGAGGGCAACAAGGATGATAAAGGGACTGGAAACAAGGCCCTATGAGGAGAGACTGAAAGAACTGGGCATGTTTAGCCTTCAGAAGAGGAGACTGAGGGGAGACATGATCGCACTCTTCCAGTACTTGAAGGGATGTCACACAGAGGAGGGCCAGGATCTCTTCTCGATCATCCCAGTTTGCAGGACATGGAATAATGGGCTCAAGTGACAGGAACCCAGATTCCACCTAAACATCAGGAAAAATTTCCTGACTGTCAGAACAATAAGACAATGGAATCAACTCCCTAGGGAGGTGGTGGGCTCTCCCACTCTGGAGGCATTCAAGGTGCAGCTGGACAGCCATCTGTCGGGGATGCTTTGACCTGGATTCCTGCATTGAGCAGGGGGTTGGACTCGATGGCCTTGTAGGCCCCTTCCAACTCTACTTTTCTATTATTCTATGAGTCCATCTGAAACACTCTCATAAGGTTCCAGCTAGTAAACGTGGGTGGGGGGAGGGGGCCTGTTTGTGGGTAGGGTTATTGGTGAAGTTTGTCTAAACCAGGTGTGGGAATGAACTTCAGGGACTTGTTAAAGCTGACCTTGAAGCCAAGGTGAGCGTTAATAAGTCCCCAAACCTTCTCCAGCTTGGATCTTGATCCAAGTTGGGGGATGATGTCTCTCTGGGATGGGAGAATGGGGCTGCAGGGGCAGATTTTAAGGGTGGAGAGCTCAGCTCCTGCCCCCCCCAATCGGGCCTGGACTCCCCACTCCCACACATCTTGAACTTGCCCCTGCAGTCCCTTTCAGTCAGCCTTTGGAACTGGTGGAACAAAACTGCTTCATTATTTGACCAAAGACCCTGCAGGGGGGAGATTGGACGATGGGGGCAGGAGGCCAGCCTCCATGGGTCATCCACGGAGGTGGCTTTCAACTCCCACCCCCAGTTTCACCCCTGCAGCTTCTCCCCATGCTGCCCCTGCATCCGTTGGTTCCTTTGCGGGCAGGAAATAGGCTCCTGAGCCCCTCAGATTGGCTTGGAAAAATCCCCCAAGTTCTTCCATTTTGTGGGGAGGGAAGAACTTGGTAGTTTTCAAGTTAATCCAAGGGGAGCGTTGGGTAGTTTGCTAATCTCTGCTTTGGGGGCTTATGGGAACTAATGATATCATCGTAGTGGTGATTGGTTGTGCAGCTGGAGCTCTCCCCTTGCCGCTGACGTGACGGATCTGTGGGCAACTCTGGCTGTGGAAATGGTGCTACCCATATAAATGCACTATGGAAAGGCGGTAACACTGGCAATACATCCTCAGAGAGTTACGATGATGGTAAAACAGCCATGGAAGCAACAACATTATGAACCAAAGATGCATTATTTTTTGTTATTCAAACTGAGTTTGCCCATGAACACCTGCTCAGTCTGCAATCCCATGCCCCTCTGACCTTGTCAGGTCAGGGGGCGCATAGGATTGGGCATGGAAGGCGCTGCGACCTCGGAAATCCCTTCCGAGGTCACAGCACTGCAAAGCGCCTGCCCCCCCCCATAGTCAGCGCGGCTCTTTCCACGCCAACAGGGAGCTGAACGCGGAAGACCATGTTCAGTTTCCCCATGGGGGAGGCATTCCCAGGTATGGGGAGGGGACGAGCGAGGCACCGCAGGATTCCGAGGTACAGCATTCTAGATAGCCGAAATTGGCCGTCTAGATGTTTTTGAGGGCGAGGGGAGCGCGGCGGATATCCTACCTGCCGCGCTCCTCCTGTCCTCAATAGGATGCCCGTAATCCTCTGAGTCCAGAGGGTTAGGCGCAGCCTCATAGGATCACGCTGCAAAACATCTAAACCAGTGTTCTCCAACCTTGGGTCCCCAGATGTTTTTGGCCTACAACTCCCAGCATGCCCCAGCCAGCGTAGCTGGCTGGGGCGTGCTGGGAGTTGTAGGCCAAAAACATCTGGGGACCCAAGGTTGGAGAACACTGATCTAAACTCTGCCATTTCTGTGCATGCCCTGATGTTGATTTCTTTAACCCTTTACTTTCTGAAGGAAATGTAAACATTCCATTCCTCTCTTATATCACCGCTAAAATTATTTCATCCTATACATGCTAAACGTATACTTCCAGATTTATAAAAATGAACTGATGGCTCTGTCACGCTCACATACACTGGTAGGAAATTCAAGCAAACATGGGCATTCATTTTAGGTTTTTCATCTCATCATGGAAATGGCTCTGACCAGCCTAACTACCAGCTCTTAATTCTTGAAAGTGCTGGGCTTTCAGTTTCTCGGTCAATAAAGGCACATCTGCAAAGATACAGGTGAAATAGGATTCTCGTTCTGTGCAGGGCTGGCATCAAGTGTAGGCATGATGATAGATGTTTTTTTGGGGGGGGGGGCTTGCTTGTGGGTTGGTCTTCCATTCTCCTCCCCTGGTTTTTACGCCATCAGGGCTGCTTAAAAATCTGCATCCCCTCACTTAAGACATTTTAATTAGAATACTGTGGTTGAGGGAAATCATTTCCCAAAGTGAAGGCATGTGTTCATCCAGGCACCCCCAGGGAGCCATGCAATTATGCATACATAATTCTTCTCTTTGAATATTTTCTTTTTCACTGCATAATTTCCCCCTGTTCATCATTACACTGTCCTTCTGAGATAAACAGAGAAGTATTTTGCTTTCAGGGCTTTGCAGGGTTTTGTGTCCCGTCCCCCCCACACACACACGAAGGATCTGACCGCTGTATCTAAGATCAGCAGTTTTTCCTTGGGGGGAGTAAAAGGGCAAGAGCAGTTAGACAACAGCTGGCCTTGCTTTGTCCCTCAGGTTCTGGAGGGATGAGGTTTCTGACACCTTTCAATAGCTCTGGTATAAGGTAGGCAGCATTTGGCCAGTGCAGATTTCCCCCCAAAACTGACAGTGGGATTGGAGAAGTGGCACCTGTGGAATCTCTGGTTTCCTCTAAGTTTTGGAGACCAACGCCAAAGGTGATGGTAGTCCGTGCTGCAGTGGTAATTTGGAAGTGCTGTCGCTCATCAGGACAGCCCCCACAGAGAATCCAAAAATGCAGGTGGCTGTGTTGCTCCATCTGTATGTGTATTATTATGTATGACTTTTGTCAGTCTTTTGTAAAGCGGATGGGTCTTAATTACCTGTTCAAGACAAAGCCACCCCAAAATACATTGCACTACAACAGGGATAGCTTACAACAATATGTTGTTGCTGGGCAAATCCACCCACCCCCACCCACCCCACTACTGTGAGGATTGCAACTATGCTCAGAGTGAACAGGGAAGTCAAACAGGAGTGGCAGATTACATCTTCCTCCCTGCTCATCAAAAGGCCTGGGATCGTCGACTTCCACTCTACAAGCTCCGGCTTCACTATACCACTGGTGGTAGTGGCAGGGAAGAGACAGATTCAGCTACTTGCCGCTGCAGAACTGGGGCCAAGAGCTGGCATCATTGGACACTGGCCAAGGCCCATGCCTCAATAGGAGGGTCCACTGACAATCCCTGGAGCCTCTTGGTGAGCAAGTAGGCAGTGGCATGGGCAGGCCTGTGGCTCACGCTGGCTCAGCTTCTCTGAGCATGGAAAGCTAAGCAGGGTCAGGCCTGGTGATTACTTGGATGGGAGACCCCCCCTCCTCTAGTTTCCTGCCTTGAGCAGGGGGTTGGACTCGATGGCCTTGTAGGCTCCTTCCAACTCTATGATCTATGAAATCTATGAAATCTCCTGCTCCTCCTTCTCACTACCACCATTGCCTGGGCCAGAGTGAGAGGTAGGTGAACAAGCAGGTTGCAAGGGTGAAGAGGAGGAGCACCTCCAGGATGTCCTTGTCAATGGGCCTCTGCTGGGGGGGGGGCCCTCGGCCGGTGGTCTACCATGCTTACCCTTGATGCTGGCCCTGGTCTACTCTAACTTGCACCTGGTGCTGTGTGAAGGTCTTTCCCAGCCCTGCCACTTGTCCCTTTTAACTAGCGATGCCGGGGATTGAACGTGGGACCTTCTCCGTGCAAAGCAGGTGCCCTGCCACTGAGCTGTGGTCCCTCTCCTAAATGGTCTTCAGAACCCGGTGCCACCATTACGGTGGTTTACTTTGTGAAGCAAGGAGAAGATCCTGCTTCCCACACGTTTGGTATAGTGCTAAAAAGCACCAGCGGCAGAATACGAAGCCTCCCACACAGACGTGCCCTTGGTTGCCTCTCTGGAATGCCAATATCCGGATCTGACTTTCCAGATTACCGGTAGTTGTGTCCTCATGTAACCCTATGTAAATATTACTTGCATTTAAAGTAATGCTGCGTTGATGTCTTCAGTGCCCGTTGGACTTCTCGGGAAAGAGGCTGTACAAACAGATTCCTGTCGTGTCCTAGCTTGGCAAAGGGCTCCCAGGGGAGACTTGGGTTGCAGTGGTGGGCCCTTCCTGGAAAGGCTGGATCCAGGGCATGGAGGCGGCGAGGACTTCATCAGAGGGGTGCCCTCTGGGTCAGAGGAGTCTGGTAAAGCCACGTCCCCTGACCTGGAAGGTCCTGGAGCGGCAGATGATGGATTACTGGATGACGCCTCCTCCCTCTGAGGCTGAGCTCACCTCTGAGCCAGAGGGGGATCAAGGCTGGGGAACATGGCAGCCCCCTTGGAGTGCCCATGCCAGGCAGCAGTTGAACTGGGGGCTCCGGCAGAGGGACCGTGATGCTTTACTCTCTGTACCAACCATGTGAGGAGACATAAGTTGTCATCTACTGGTGGAGCACCTAATAGTCTGCTGGCCACTCAGACTTGTGCCTTTGAACCTCAGAACGACCTTGACGGCGCTTTTGCCTGCTCCTGAACTAGTTTCCGTTTGCTGCTTTTCAGACATATATATTTTGGCTTTGACCCTTGGACTGTGATAACGACGACGGCTTATCTTTGTACTGGACGGATTTACGACAATAACGTTGGACCAGGTGGATCTTGATCTGATCCAGCATGGCTCTTCTAGTGTTCTTAAGCAAGAGGGCCATATAAGAGCCAGTGTGGTGCAGTGGTGAGAGTGTTGGACTGGGACTCGGGAGATCCGGGTTCTAGTCCCCACTCGGCCATGAAGCTCACTGGCCAGTCACTGATTCGTTGTGAGGAGAGGAGGGTGGGAGGATTATGTAAGCTGCCTTGGTTCCTTGCAGGAAAAAAGGTGGGATATAAGTATAATAATAAATAAAATAAATATATAATCAAGATCACTTAACAGCTGCTTCTAGATGGAGGGGTCTTAGCACTAACGATCGGAAGGCATAGCACACCTATTTTGTCTTTTCTTTCTTAATGGATTTTCCGCAGTAAGAAGAAAGATGGAGGATAGGAAGGTTACAAGTGGAAGATGATGGTGTCTGGACCCCCACTGTAAAATTCTGTGTATGAGGCAGGGCGATCACACTAGGAAAGCCTTGTCTGGAAGCACCCAGCATCTTTTATAGCTGCTTTATACATTTAAAATACATTGATGGGCCACAGACATTCTAGTTTAAAAGAAAGATGATTCAGCACTGCAGTGGGCCATCCCTGCTCTATGCTAATGCGTTAGTGCAGTGTTCTCCAACCTTGGGTCCCCTGGCTGGGGCATGCTGGGAGTTGTAGGCCAAAAACATCTGGGGACCCAAGGTTGGAGAACACTGTGCCAGAGGACAGAGGAGTTGCTGGCCTGCTCTCTCTTGCACTTTAGCGCCACCACTGCAGGTGGTGGTACTGCAGCTATCAGCTCAGCAAAGGTCAGGTGACTGTCTACGAGCCAAACGGTGCAGACTCAGAGCATTTATCCGTGTGCCTGCCTCCTTCCTGGCTTGGCTACTTGCCCAGCTGGTACCAGCTATAATAATCAGGCCGCCTGTTGTGGCAGCTTAATTCAAATGTCCGCATTCAGATTAGATTTATATTTCTTTGTTTTAAAGCATAGATCACAACACAGTACTAAACACAGGCCGACAACACAGCTTAAAATATAATATACAGAATAGGAAGGCCAATTATATATGGACATAATTGTTGTGCACTGTAGAATTCTAGAGCAGAGTTTCTGTAACAACAAACTGCTTTCAGCATCACAATTTGTTCTGGCTGCCACGACAGCGAGTCATTTTATGTGTAATATGTTTGTCTTGCTTCAGTTGAAATTATATTTTGGCTATATCGCCCTGAAATCTCGTTCTAGCTAGTGGGTCAGATGAAAACATATCGCTAGGATAGGAATAATGTTGGGAATAGAATAGGCCAGCCTTTCCCAAGCTGGTGCCTTGAGATATGTTGGACTGCCAGTTCTACCACCCCCAGCCAGCATGTTGGGCAGCTGTACTGCAGCATGTCTGGAGGACACCAGGGGCAGAACCCAACAGGCCGCTTCCACCCCCGCCAATTCCCTTCCGCAAATGGTGGGTCCTGCCAATGGGGTGTTACACAAGTGGGACGCACCACTTACGCAAGGGAGATTTAGTGTTTCCTAAGGGAAGCCCAGAAATGAGCGGAAAGCAGGTCGGTGGGGCTCCTTTATGCAAGCTTCGCCGACCTGCCTCCTCCCAAAAATGAGTGTTTCTGCTCATTTCTGGTTGCCCTGGACGCGCTAAAGCACCATTGCACAAGCGGTGGGAGCCACTTGTGCAATGCAGTTGATGGGCGAAAGAGAATTGGTGGGGGCACAAGCACTCTGTTGGCTGCCCCACGTTGGGGAAGTCTGCATTAGCCAGTAGGCTCAGTCGTCCTCTACCTGTGTGCCTCAGATGCAGAGTCATATGAGATTTTAATGTATCTACTTTCAAGGGCCATAGTAAGCATACTTTGGAACTGGAGTGCTGTAAATTCTCACACTTGATGTTTGAACAGTAGCCCAAGCAATACACCTATGTATAATAATAAAAGAGGATGTCTGTCCGTCTGTCCATCAGCATCATAGCGCCAAGACGGTGAAACCTGGCATGTATACTAAAGGGACTGTTGGAGTGTGCCCAACAGGGTTATTTTGTTTTAAAAATGCATTAATTGACTTTAATTAATTTCAATGTGTCCATGTGGTTGAAGCCTACAGTAACATCTTCAGCCACTAAGTGGCAGACTTCCTTAACCAGCACATACTAACTTTGCAGTCCATATAGTTTGAAACCAGGGGAGATTAGTATGCCGAGGGACAGTTATATGGCTTCCCCCATCCCCTGCTGCAGGGCAACCCCCTTCATGGGAATGGACAGACTCCTCCTCCTCTGCTGAGCTTCCGTCGCTCATTAAAAACCTGGTTGTTCAGGCGGGAATATGGGGTGGGTTAAGATTTTAAATTTTTATATTGTTTTAAATGTATGTTATTGTTTTTATTCTGTGTACATCGCCCAGGGTGGCCGGTTGCCGGTCAGATGGGACGATAAATAAATATAAATAATATAGGGGTGCACTATGGCAGGGCCATGCCTAGAGGTGCCAGAGGGCATGGCTTCACTCAGGTGGGATGGGCACAAGGTGACCAACTCTGACAGCTGTGTACGTTTGCTTGAAAGCTTCACTGTATCAAACTTAAGGGCTATTCCAACCCGTGCTAAGCCGTTTCCATTTGCTAGTGTGCCATAGAAGTATGCCTTTAAAAAAAACACAAGGATTTTAAACAGATTCTGTTGTGTGCCTGTGTCATCGATCAGCTGCCCTGCTGATGTATAAGGTTCAAGCCCTTTCCCTCTATTTCTCTGCTTGAGCCTTCGAATTGTAGAAGCTGAACTTTTAAGAGCATGTACTATACACGTTTTAACAGCAATCTCCTTTTTATGACGGCATTGTTGATTTATGGCAGAGCAATAAGTGAACAGGAGGTAATTCTCAGCATCTTTCTACAGCTCTGCCGCTCAGCCAGTTTATCTTTACAAATTTAACTCTTGACAGGATGCAACAACTTCTCCCTGTGCTGCAGAGCCACGTTGCAGGAAAGTTGTGTTAAATGCCGACGCATCAAAGGCACTCTTCGTCATGCTCGTGAAGTATCTACAATTCCCTTCTCTGCAACCCAGTCCAGGTAGCAGACATGAGCGGGTGCTTTGCAATTATCGCAACACTTGATCTCACAAACCCCCACTCCCACCCGCCCCCTGGAATTCATGTGCCTTATTGTACCTCTCTTTCTTCCTCTCAGGCTAGCAAAGCGGTAACAGCTTCCATGTGGTCCAAGCTGTGGTCCAAGAGAAAAGTTACTGTTCTACCTCCGTGTAAGAGAACTCATTGTGTGGTGGTATAAAAAGAAAGTAATAAAAGCAGCACATTCTTAGAACATTTTTTTTTAAAAGAAAGAACTAATGCATAAGCAGCAAGAAAAAGGTGCACGTTATTCAGAGCTCCTCTGTAGCATCCCTTTCTGAATTATATTAAAATCTGCTTTTTCCGTTTTTCATGAGTGGGACTGAAAACATCGACTGCCCCTCCTCCAGAGCTTTGGAAGTTGCTGCTCTCCAGCCTCATGCCTTCATCAGTCCAATAATACATCATAGGATCCCCCCCAAGGCCAAACAAAAATGATCAAAGTTTCCACACAGCGGCATTGCTGTTGCTTTGTCTTCATATCATCTCCAAAGCAACCATGCCCAGAACTCCAACATGACCAGATGACAATGAAACCCGATTCAAATGAATAGATCTGAGTTAGGCTTTCTGTTCCTCCAGCATCAGTATGATTTTGGGGTAACAAATTAACTGGATTTATGGCCCGGCTAAATGAGAACCTCGATGAACCTGCCATTTGCACCTGTGTAATTTCTGCTTCTATTCATCACCAAACTGCTATTTGTATTTAACTTTTAAATGCCACTTGCACTTGTCATTGATGCTCTTCCTTGTGCCTGACAAGTATTAAGCAGAAGAAAAGTGCCGAGCGCCTGCTTCACTGTGCGCGTACACGCCACAGAATCACTTATTTGGGCGCTGGGCCCATTGCTGCTTCAGCTTCTTGCGTAGTGGGAGCAAAAGAGCTGTGACTGCCTGGCATGTTGTATGGTAGAGGCGGACGCATGCTGCATCTTGAACATGTGCCCACTCCTGCTGAACATGCAAAAGGAAGGGCCATAGCACGAGGGGCGGTGCTAGGTACCAAAAAGATCCGGGGCTCAGGCCCACAGGACCAAAGAAATGCACAAATGTGCATATGAGAACTTACATATGCTCTAAAGCAGTGTTCTCCAACCTCAGGTCCCCAGATTTTTTGGCCTACAACTCCCAGCATGCCCCAGACAGCATAGCTGGCCGGGGCATGCTGGGAGTTGTAGGCCAAAAACATCCCAAAGTTGGAGAACACTGTTCTAAAGTCTTTCTTTGTGTCTGCGTGTGTCTTTAAAGGACCCTGTCTCCTAAGCATCCCCTTATTTGTAAAAAGGGGTGTATGGACAGCGTGGAGGAGGGCCTTTGATTTCAGAAAAAAACCTCAGGCAGAAAGATTCAAGGGGGGGGGCAGCAGGAGGTGAAGCACACGTGGGCCGAAAGCCAGCTCATCCAGGGGGATCAGATGCAACAGAGATCCTCAGGGCCTCTGTATCTTTATTTCAGCATGTGCCCATGGACAGCAGGGTGGTGGGGCAGAGGGCCTCCCAGAGATTCGGGACTCCAAATGAAACATTCAGGTCTCCAGCCCTGACACCGCCTCTGCTTTGCTCATTGCTGGTGATGGCTGTGAAGGATTGAGGCCTACACAGGCTTAAGTTTGTTGAAGCCTGAAGGCCCAAACACTTCCCTAGATTAGTTGAAGCCTGAAGGCCCAAACACTCCAGGATGGGAGGGGGAGTTTGAGAGTTTTAGTACCCAATAGAAGTTAAGAATTAGTCTCCTGATCAAGGTCACCTGATTATAACCTTCCACTCCTGGGAGGGATATATATGTGTGGGGTGTGGTCAGCAGACTGGAGAGAGAGAGAGAGAGACTGACTGACTGAGACTGAGACTGACTGACTGACTGCAGAGAGAGACTGACTGCAGTGGAGAGAGGTAGTCTGAAGTTAAGCTAGAGAACCTTGAATTGTTTGTTTGTTTTATTTTATCATACTTGCTTTTGAATTATAACCACTCTATTAAGTAAATACCCTAATATAATAAGTAAAGTGTTGTTGTGTACCCTGAGAGTTTGGAGTGACTTATTCACCACGTCTAAAGCCTACACCCATGCTACTGGAAGCAGGCAAAGGATTTGATCTCCTGGAACGGGAGAGGCTTTGAGAAGAGGCAGAGATCTTCCAAAGGCAGGTCGAGGGGTCCCTGCAGTAGCGGAACCTTGACAACGGCATACCTGCTTTGCATGCAGAACATCCTGACAACTGCAGGTAGGGCTTGGGAAGACCCATGTGAGATCTGGAGATCCACTGCCAGTCAGTGCAGACAGCACTGGGCTAGATGGACCAATGGTCTGACTCAGTATAAGGGCAGCTTCCTATGCAAAATGGACTTAAGATAAACAGGGGAAAGAAGAAGCGGGGAAGGGAACCTGTCTAGTCCGGGTGAGGCTGAGCTGACAAAGGAGGCTGGAAGAACTTGGCACAGCAGCAGCCTGGAGAAGACGTATTTATTTTGTTTAAGAAATGTGCGTCCCGCCTTTTAGAAAATGTTCTTACAAGGTGGCTTACAAAAACGTATAAACGAAACAAGTTACAGCAATGTAAAAACATCATGCTTAAAACTAGACATGGAACCAGCAATAAAATTAAACAGCAGCAGCCGGCGGTAGCATTAAAACAGCACCCGGCACAATAATGAGTCTGAAGGTCAAATCTGATCAGATAATGATCTGGCCATGACAACAGAGCCAAGCATTGCTCCCCCACCCACGGATCATTTCCCCCCAGTGTGGATGTATTTATTTATTTTATCTGTTTGAGAATTTTTTACCCTATTTTTCTCCTCCTCCAAAAAAAATGGAGTAGCTCAAAGAGGCCTGCAGACTATTAAAAAAAACTGATGGCTAATGATTAGAACACATTAGGTTAAAAGCAGCAGCAAACACAAGAAACTAAAACTAACAATCAATAAATAAAATTGAGTAACAGCAGGATCAAATGTTGGTTTAAAGAGAAATGTCTTCATTTGTCCGCAGAACACAAATAAAGAGGAAGGTGACCTAATCTCTTGGGGCAGGGCAGTTCCACAAACGGGGTGCAGACACCGGCGGGAAAGCCTTCTCACAACTTGCCACTAGGCCTCTGAAGGCAGTGTGACATGGAAGAGGGCCCCAGCAGATGATCTTGAATGGATAGCAGGCTTACATGGGAGGAGATGGTTCTACAAGTAGCCAGTAGCACAGTGTTCTCCAACCTTGGGTCCCCAGATGTTTTTGGCCTACAACTCCCAGCATGCCCCAGCCAGCATAGCTGGCTGGGGCATGCTGGAAGTTGTAGGCCAAAAACATCTGGGGACCCAAAGTTGGGGAACACTGCGCCTCAACAACACGGAGACCCCTCCTCTAGTTTCCTGCATTGAGCAGGGGGTTGGACTTGATAGCCTTGTGGGCTCCTTCTAACTCTATGATCTATGAAATCTATCTGTCTAGATCAATCTCACATTGTCACACCCTCCTTCAGTGGCATGGCTTTCTCCCCCACCCCACCCACCAGGCCTCAACTTCTATTCCTCAATTCCTGGTGGTAGGCCCCTTCCAACTCTACTATGATTCTATGATTCTAATTGCTCTTTCATTCAGTCCATACATTTGCATCACAAAATGTAGAAACATGACATGCTGGGAGAACCAAGCTAACAACCTCTCTAACTTGTGAAAGTATCAACTTGTGAAGGGCCAGGCATTTCCTCTGAGAATGTCCCAATGGACGGCAGCTTGTTCCTGCCATTTGTATTATGTATAACCTAGCGCATAACATTGTTGATATATTTCTTAAAGTTTAAAATTAAAACTGCCTTCATTTTATTCAAACAGTAATAACAAATGTACCCAGTGTTCAAGATGGGGCAGCAAGTTGCTGCATCCTTGGTTTTTGCCAGTTGGGAAAATAGCAGAACGATAGAATTTAAAATAGAAACCATCAGCATTATAGTAAACAAGAGAACATTTTTTTTATTATTTGGGCTTAGAAAGAGTCTCCATCATCAGCATTATTCCGAAAAAGAAGAAAGCAGAGTAGACAAACACATATAAACTCTGTAACTCCATGAGGCAAAACGGGATGGCTGTACAGCAGCCTTTCCAACCTCGTGCTCTCCAGATATGTTGGACTGCAATTCCCATCATTCTCAGCCAGCTCTGACTGGGCATGCTGAGAGTTGCAGTCCAACGTATCTGGAACACACCAGGTTGGGAAGGCTGCTTGGTGGTGTACACATTGCGAGCAATGATCCCTCCCTTAAACTGTTTCCAGCTCTCTTAAAAAGTAGTCATGTCTCCAGCCTAATAGGACTGGATATGAGTTGTACATGTCTAGAGTGCAGAAGGACCGCAATTTCCTAATACTATAGATTGGCTTTCATAGTTGCTAGCATCCATTTTGAAGAAGTAAAGTGCGGCTAAAGTGATGTTTTAAAATCCTACGTTAAAAAGCACTTCACTCCTTCTTCTAAAAGAGAAAATAGTTCATGAAAAGTTTTCTCTACATTTAGATCGCCTGAAAATGGGTTGCATGGTGCTTTTTTCTTTTCTTTTCAAATGGGGGGGGGCTCTCTTTTGGGGAGGTGGGGTTGAGAAATTGCCCTATCGATAGGCATGATGACTCATGTTAGGTCAAGATGGCACTAGTTGAAGGGCAATGTTATAGATGATGACACAATATCTTTACCCTGAAAGACATTTCTTGGACCAAAGATACTCATCAGGGACCCCCTCTGTGTCCCTCTCCAGTCTCTACGCTTTCTTCTGTGGAGTTCATTATGTAGGTAATAGGAGGCCTTTTCACTGTCGTCAAGGCTAGCCTTTTCTTCATCGCTTCATATTTACCTCCACTCCACAGGTGCATCACTATCCCCTAACCTCCTCTCACTATTTATTGGAATCTTCCCTCCATCCTGGCCTGGTCTGTTCCAAAAGGAATCACAAGCCGTTAAGAACGGGGCCAAGGTTGCTCACTCGTTCTGTGCCATAATTCTTTTTTAATTGGTTTATGTTTTTGAGGTCGGAGGCCCAACAGGCAACACTGATTCAAATATGTGTGTTGTGTGTGCTTATTGGAAGTTGATTTCCTCCTTGTAGCTTAATGTGGTGGGCAGAAGGTAGATCTGGATCTACCAGCAGATCACTGGGCGATGTGCAGGAGATGGTCAAGGATTTTTGACTCCCCATTGTTTCGCAATAGCAGCAACAAAATATCCCCCTTCTCTATCCTAAATTATGCTAATGAAATTAAGAATGTTTGCGGTAAGGGGGAATGGACTTTTGTGAGCTCTGTTCAGCAGTTGTGATACGCAAAACAAATTCTTGGGCTCAGATTTCTTTCATTCTCAGTGTTTGTGTTTTCCACCTGGCTGTACTTGAGGCATCTCCTGGTTCTAGCGAAGAACAACGTAGAGCCTGCAAGCCTGAAGTCTGCTCACCCCTGATGGTTTCATGTCTGCCTTTTGTAGTGCTACACTCTGCTTTTCATCTAATTAAGCTTAAAAAGAAGCTGTTGATTTTGAAATCTAAATACCTTGGAAAGTTTTTAAAAAATGAAACAGGTTTTTTTTTTAAATCTAATTTACTTTTCACTACTGATGCTAATAGATTACTTTTTCCACTTCGCTGGGTTTGGAAAATGAATATTGGACTGTTTCTTCTACTTTTGATGCTTGTCAGTGTCTATCGAGAACCACTTTGTTGCATCAGGCTGTAATTTGGGCTTTGAAAATGAAAACAATGTGGATAGGTACTTTGGGGCTGAGGCGGGGAAGGGACAGACACTGCTTTTGGTAGTGGCTGTTTTTGCATTTTACAACATCCGTTGAGGCTGATGAGCGGCTCAAATTGCAGTTGCCGCTCAGAAAAACTGGATCTGGATGGTGGCCTAGAAATGGCACTGAAGCTACTTGCCATATTCATGCATCTCAGTCACTTTGCAACGTTCCCCCTCTTTTTAAAAATGAAAGCCGACCACCGAAGTCTGCAGTCATGAGTGGAGCAACTCCTGGGGCAGTGGGGTGGCTCGAAATCTCACCTGCTAAGCCAGCGGTGTTGAACCTCTTTCAGCCCGAGGTCCGAATTCCATTTTGGAGAAGCTTCTTGGAGCCCCATTGCAATTGTGGGCAGGGGCGAAGACAAAAGGAGGCTGGGGCGAAGGCAAGGGGATGGGGCCAAAACACCAGTAGATTCTAGCATAAACTCTTACGGTGAGTATCTAAGCCTTGGGAGAGACATTTCAACCTTTTAGAATGTGGGAAAAAACCTGCACAAAAGCTGGGAAACTACCAAACGGCCATCGGTCAAGGGGAAGGGGGTGGGGCCATCTGGGGATCGCTGGTAGGCCAGAATTGGCCCCAGGGCCTGAGTTTTTGTACCTCTGTTCTGAGCTGCTTTTCTCCCTACATGGGAATAATACAAATCCTGGATTGTGTCCACTGTGAGGAGAAAGGCAGCTTGGGCTGGGCAATCTTGACTGGAAAAAACGGGCAAGAAGAAACGATGAATAACTCGTGTCACACACACACACACACACACACATCTGCGTTCCACTGGAGTTTGTGCAACCTCCCGGAGCTGATTCTCGTTTTAAAAAGAAATATCGGGGAAAACCTACACATGACCGCATGCAAGGCGCGGTTTGGCCCAGGCCAGGCCACCACCTGGATGGGAGACTGTCTAGGAACATAATTTTTATTGCTCTGAGCTCCTTGCGGGAGGGAGATGGGTTCTTGTTAATGGACGAACATTGGCATTGCAAAAACAGGTGCTGCGGCACGCCCCATGACATGACTACACTACTTCAGGTACCATTTACACATGGTGGCCTCAGTCCAAAACAAAGTGTGCCTGGGCTGCAAGTTAAATATTCTGGTACTGTACCAGTCAGCTCTTCAGCGGAGGGCACTAAGCCAAGGCACTTGGTCTCCATCCCAAATGGCGGGTTTGTGTTGTTCAGAGGGCTGTAGCGCAGAAGGCGGAGCACCTGCTTTGCCTGCAAAAGGTGCTGGGTTGAATCCGCAACATCTCCAAGAAGGGCTGAAAAAGACCCCTGTCTGAAGCCCTGGAGAGCCACAGCCAGTCGGTGTAGAATGGACAATCTATATATATAAAAGAAGTCTTGACTGACTGACTGACTGACTGACTGACTGACTGACTCATCAATGCCCAGCTCAAACCGTTTAATCTAGGAATGTGAAATTTTGAAGGAACATTGCTTTTATGATGTAGACACCCACTAAGGAAGGATTTTTGGAAATTCCGTCCCTAAGGGGGTGAAAAATCGCCCCACTCTCATATCTCCTGTGGGCAAAACAGCAGGGGAGCAGTTATGCAAATCGGCCTCACCTCATAATTGCTGCAGGAGCCAATTGGAGCAGTTATGCAAATAGCCCATATGACACATAGAATGTTCGTATGAATTCCTGCAGGGACCAATAGGGGCTGGGTATGCAAATCTCCCCTCGGCCATTTAGAATGTTCTCTGAGGGGGTGAAAAGGGAGGGAAACTTTTTACATGACTGACTGACTGTTGTGTGTGTGTGGCGTCGTCGCATAGACTCCATCACATTTTGACGGATCTACCCCAAACTTGGCACGGTCACTCTTCATCACCTGTAGACTCTCAGGATGAACCTGATTTTTCTTTAAGATCAGATATTTCTGTCAGAAAAGTTTTCTGCTGCCAGCACCCAGCCTAAACGTTACACAGTCAGAGGCACTGTATCTTTTCCATTATACCAAATCCTAAAGTCCACGCGAGCGCAGCCGCTAGTTCCCGAGCTAGTACTGTATATGGACAATACTGAGCTAGATCGAGTGATGCTGGGCTTAGGTAAAAGGCAGCTTCCGAGGATCTTGTATTCCAGAGCCTCTAACTGGGAATACATGCGGGTTGGGCACAAGCCGTTCAGGTGCACCATTTCTCACCCAGTTATAGGGCTTCTGCCTACCTCTGGTGCTGAGCTAAATCTCAGTGGGTGTGTAGACTGTGCAATGTGAAGTGATCGGTTAGTGATTTCCCCATCCCATGGTGAATATTCGAAAAACAGGTGTTTGAGTGTGGGCGTACGGACAGCTGATTGTACGCTCTTTGTGATAAAATGCAGTGTACGTGGTTCTGTGTTCTCAAAACTTACGAACAGGCAAAATCAGAGCTAATGTTGTCTTGCAGAGGCGGACGGTGGCCCAAAAACCTTAAGTTAAGGGAGTGAATAGTTATGGGGGGTCTCTAGAATGACCAAAATTTTCTTATTGTGCCGCTGTGCTATATATAACAGAGAGAGTTTAATTTCTGGAGACCTGGATTAAATTAACTTTTTTTTTTTTAGGAGATGCGTTCAGTCTCCCCCCCCCCCTTCCCCAATTTGCTTCCCCTTGCGGTGTCATTACGAGGCTTTTGGTATTATTAAATATTGACTTATTTATATGTTACAACCAATATATTTAAATGACTCAAGGCCATCAAACTGTACACATAGCTAGTCTATGTAAAAACATGTTCCCATCAGCAATACCCATATTCAAACACCCACATTAGCTTGGATTTGTTTGTTACACCATCTGTTGTTCCTTGTCATCGATTAGATCTTCATAACAGACGCTGCCTCTTGGTGTGTGTGTGTGTGTGTGTGTAGACATTGTACCCTACAGTCAATCCCGATTCTGCCGCCCTTTGACCACTGCTCTGTTTTGCGGTGATGCCTCATTCTTGAAACCACACGTCCTTGCAGCATCAGCTCCTCCACATGGCAGGCAGGCTGGTGTGGACTGGATGAATGCGATCTTCCTCTGTGAGCTTTTCTCATCCTGTATCCACCATTCCTTCCTGAGCACATTCTTGGAGCTGGATCACATGTTATATAAGCCATGGGGGAAGAGGGATTGCTGTGGCGAGTTCTCTTCCCCCCCCCCCCCGTTTATGCGCTGTTGTCTCACCACATGACGATGCAGTGTCATCACATTGTGAGTCTCCTTGCCAGTGCCGGCTCCAGGTTTTTTTTGGGGGGGGGGCTTGCGCAAGACATCCACATTGAGCCCCCACCCTCAGTGAGTCTCCCTTCTCACCACCATTGTCTCCATCTGCTCTTCCTCCTCACCCTCTTTCTCATCATTACTACCAGGGATGTTGAAGAGTCCTTGGTCTCGAGTCACGAGTCGAAGTCACGAGTCTTTGGACCCAAGTCTCGAGTCCGAGTCCGAATTCTTGGTCCAAAATGGTGACTCACGAGTCACGAGTCACTCCCAAAGCTGACTCCACGAGTCCCTATTAAAATCAATGGGGTTTTTTCCCCAACAAAATAAGGCTACTTCAGATGTGTGGCTTAAATAAATTCTAGGCACAAGTGTGCCTTTTTATTTCAAAACTCTGCAACTGATTTTGGCAAGAACAGACCAGGCAGACAAACCCAAAATAACCAGGCAGGCAGAGGAGGCAGGGAACCCCAAAGCAGGCAGGCAGAGGCCTTTGTCTTGGATAATTCAAACTGTGGAACTGGTTAAGAAGAGACCAGGCAGGCAGAGGAGGCTGGGAACCCCCAAACAGGCAGGCAGTACCCTTTGTCTTGGACAATTCAACTGCTGAACTGGTCAAGAAGAGACCAGGTAGGCAGAGGAAGCTGGGAGCCCTAAACAGGCAGGCAGAGGCTGCCAAAATGTCTGAAAGGTTGCATTAGGAAAATGATTTTAAAAAATAAGCTTGGATTGTTACTGCAACTAGGTCCAGACAGTACCTGCAGGTGGTGTCAAGCAGGGATGTTGACGAGTCCTTGGTCTCGAGTCCCGAGTCGAGTCTCGAGTCCCATTAAAAATATTAGGACTCGAGTGCGACTCGAGTCAGAGGGGGGACTCAGTCCGACTCACGAGTCAAGTCCTGGAGTGACAGTCCGAGTTCCCATCCCTGATTACTATTTACTACCACTTGCTTGCTTGACAGCCAGAGAGCCAGTGAGCAAGGAGGCCGTGGCATCTCCTGCTCCTCCTTCTCACCACCACCGTTGTCTGGGCCAGAGTGAGAGGCAGGTGGACAAGCAGTTTGCAAATGGTGAAGAGGAGGAGCAAGTCCAGGGGGCTCTTGTCAGTGAGGCCCTGCTGGGATGTGGGCCCTTGGCAAGTGCCCGACCATGCCTGCCCTTGAGGCGGGACCTGCTCCCAGCCTACACCAACAGCAGCCAGTGACGTGGAGCAAGGAGGGGGGAACTCCCAATTTGAACCACATTATGCTTCAAAACATCCATATGTTACTTAGACGTTTGCATTCTTTGTTGTCCTTAAGTTCCTTTATTACTTGGTGCATGCTTGCCACTGAATATGCAAGATGTTTTGCTGAGGCCCAACATTCAGTTATTGTGGGGTTTGCCTTATGCTGCGTCTTACTGTGCATGCATGGACTATGACGGGGAACACATGTGTACTAAATAGCAAAAACAGCACAATTGTAATTTATTTCTATTTCCATAATTTCAGCAAAAGGGTGTGATCCTGGCCTTCTCTTGGGCATAGTATTAATGTGAATAAAGATTTAATCCTGTTTTCCAATAGCAGAAACCGGTTCTGGCTACTGAACCAAATGATACAGCATAAGAGATCTTTTTCTCATTTTTTCCCAATTGACTTTCCAATGTAAAGGAGATAATGTGGAAGTTTATTTTCAGCTCAGACAGTAAACACTGAGCTATCGTCGCTTGCAGCAATTCCTGTGAAATTTAACATGGATTGACAATTCTCAGTACCATTCATTTATTCTTCCCCTCCCCCTCCCTCTGTCTAACATTGAGTGCTAAAGAATATTTGCAGCAGTACAGAAACAAATGTGCTATACACATATGTTTTACACAGACAGAAGATATGAAGATTCGATATGGAATTTTCTGGGCAAATATATTTATTGTTAATGCATAATGAGAAATCTGGACAACACGGTAACTAGGACATGCTGACGGCAGTTGAACCAGAGTTCCTTTTTATCACAATACTCTTTGATTAAAATAATTAAAGTAACTAGTAGCAACACTACAGTTCATCTTGAGTTGGAATTTCTGTCTTGTTGAGACGCTCGTCGGCTCAGGCTGTCGGTTTCAAAGCAGTTGGAAACATCAATGCCAAAATGGTTTCAATTGTAAGAACATAAGAAGAGCCCTGCTGGGTCAGACCAAAGGCCTCTCTAGTCCATCATTCTGTTCCCACAGTGGCCAACCAGAGGCCTCTGGGAAGCCCACAACAGGGCATGAACAGCACCTTTCCGCTCGTGTTTGCCAGCAATTGATACACATACTTCCTCTAGTAGCAGAGGTAATACAGAACCACCATGACTAGGAGCCAATGCCACTGAGTGCCTTATCCTCCATGAATTTGACTTACCGTATTCCCTTTTAAAGCCATCCAAATTGGTGACCATCACTACATCTTATGGTGTAGAGAATTCCATAGTTAAACTGTTTGTTTGTTTGTTTGTTTGTTTGTTTGTTACATTTATGGATTGCCCATCTGGCTGGCAAACCGGCCACTCTGGGCAATGTACAACACAATAAAATACAGAATAAAATACATTTAAAACAGTACTTTTTTTAACCTGTCCTGAATCTCCCACCATTCGGCTTCATTGGATAACTCCAGGTTCTAGAATTATGCATAATTTTATATGCCCCTCTCATGTTCATGTACTTGCCTTTTTTCTAAGCAAAAGCCCCAAATTTTCCTCAAAGCGGAGTTGTTCCAGCCTCTTGATCTTTTTGGTTCTCCTTTTCTGTACCACTTCAAGTTCTACACTCTCCTTTTTAAAGGTGTGGTGACCAGAATTGTACACAGTATTCAAAGTGTGGTCACACCATAGATTTGTAAAAGGGCATTATGATATTGGTAGTTTTACTGTCAATTCCTTTCTTAGTGATCCACAACATGGAATTGGCCTTTTTCACAGCAACTGCACACTGGGTCAACACTTCCATTGAGCTGTCCACCAGAACCCCAAGATCTCTTTCCCAGTCAGTCACCACTAGCTCAGATCCCATCAACATATGCTTGAAGTCTGGATTTTTGCCCCCATGTGTATCACTTTAGACTTACCTTTAACCGTATTTGCCATTTTGATGCCCATTCTCCCAGATTGGATAGATTCTTTTGGAGCCCTTTGCTCTTCCTTTTTGTTTTAACCAACCTAAATAATTTGGTATCATCAGCCACCTCGCTGCTCATTTATGTTTAAAAGCACAGGTCCCAATACAGATCCTTGGGGGAACCCCCGTTTACATCTTCCCATTGCAAGAACGGTCCATTTATTCCTACTGTCTGCTTTCTGTTCTTTAACCAGTTACCGATCCATAAGAGGATTCCTCCCCTCATCCCATGCTTGCTAAATTTGTCAGAGGTGTTTGCAAGAGACTTTGTCAAAAGCCTTTACAAAGGCCAAGAAAACAACGTCTACTGAATAATGGCCACTGGGCCACTTTATTTTAAAAGGGTACCTTTGACAACAAGAAAAAAAACTCTTCTGAAGGCTTCTTCCTGAATAATCAACATCAATAATCAATAATACTTTGGGTTTTTATAGCTCTTTTCTTTTAAGTCTATTACAGTTATATAGAAATGGAAGCAATTAAAAAAAAAACTGTCAGGGTATGTGGGTGCTTTCCCACGTATTAAAAAGAAGAACCTAATTTTTAAAAAGTATTTATTTATTTATTTGCATTGACTGTCAGCTTATAAAATCTGTCATGGATGTGATACTACAATCTCCGGTCAGGTGCTGTAGAACTTGATATACGTAATGAGGGGGAGACCAATTCCGTGAAACGGGGCTGATCTACAGATGCCGTGCAACTAGCAGCTGCCATTTTTGACAGCAGCAATTGTGAAGCATAACATTTATTTACTTCTTTTTTTTTAAGTATACACCACAGCTTCATCCAAAAGAGGGATTTCAGGCAGTAATGTCTAATTCTAGCCTACATTTGCATAGTACGCAGGGAGCTAAGGACTATGACAATTAACATTTATTTATTTATTTATTTATTTTATTTAAAGTATTTTTTATCCCACTCCTCAGGCAAAAAGGTTCCTGAGCAGCTTACCAAAAAAAAAAAAAATCACGTAAACAGGACGGTCCCTGCTCATAGGCTTACATTCTAAAAAGACATAGCACACAAGGAAAAAGGGATGGGGAGGGAAAAGGAGAAAATGAAGTAGACTCCACATGGCTGGTGGAATGACCCGGCTTCCCCTCTCACTGGTAATCCAAACCTCCACAGGCCAATGACGAGAATAGAGGTTCCTGCTTTGAAGCAGGGAATTTAGATATGTATTGGGTTTTTTCTGCATCCTCATCCAGCTTGGATGTAATGCTAAACTGTAGTTTGCTATAGTTAATGTAATGCAGCCTTCCCCGACCCGGTACCCTCCAGATGTGTTGGAAAGAACTCCCAGCATCCCCCAGCCAGCATGCTGATGTTGTGCTATAGTTTACCATTGCATGAATGAGCCTGTATATGAACCCCAGACTTGCACACTCTTCCCTTCCCTTCCCTCCTCTGGCTGGACCACAACAAGCCTGGAAGATTTTGCTTCCAGGGATCAAGAACCCCTTGTTACGTATGAACTTGGAGAACTGTAGTTAGTATAAATTGCAATTCGAATTTTTTTAAAAAATGATAATAAAACACAGCTTGATTTTGGCTTGTTTGAACTAACTATAGTTTTGAACTAAGCACAGTTCCATTTTTTCCCCTCATGGACATGCCAGAAGAGGAGGGTCATGCATGCTCTTTAACATTACATCATAGTTTTTCTGTTATATCACAAAATACCTATCGTGATAATATTTTTTCTGCATTTCAATGCTTGGTGCTGGTTACCTTTCTGTTTCACACTATTTGGTTATAAATGCCTCTGTTCTCTAGCTCCTGTTTATCTCTAATCTTTGATTTCTGTATATTCACCTTCTGGGCCATTGTGTCCTGTCAGTTATCTCTGAGTAGCTTGTTACGCCCTGTTATTTTCCCCTCTTCTTTTTCATGTCTGTGGTTTGTTTTTTCCTCACAGTGCTCCTTATGGAGTTCAGGGCCAGCCTATAATCAGTCAGTTCTCCTGTTTAAAAACTGTCTTTGACTCATCTATTTCAAGTAGCCTGCTCCTAAGTGGATACAGTTTAAATTCTCGCTTTTTTCTAGTTTTTAATTATTTTGTACTTTATTTTCATTTTCTGTATTCAACTGTAAGCCTTTTTAGGCAGGGCCTGTCCTCCCACATGTTCTGTGTACCAGCTAGTCGGTATAATGCCACCTGTTTTACTATGGTTATGTCCCCAAGTTACAGAGTCACTTCTGCATGCCAGTCCTCTGAGCTTTCTTTCTGAGTGTCTATGGTCACAATCCAATGGTGCAGCCCGCAACCCTCCGTACTCGGAGGATTATTGGCATCCTATGCAGAGCAGGAGGAGCACGGAGGCCAAGGTCACCTACACGCTCCTCCCGCTCTGCAAAGCAGGGCCGTCTAACTGCGGCACTTTGGAAAGGGAGAGAAGGAGGCTGAAGCACTGCCGGGATATGTCGTATCTTGGCGGGCGCCAGTCTCCTCCCTTCCCCGTCCTCCGGACCGCCTCCAAACCCCTTCTCCGAGGTTGCTCTTACGACCTCAGAGAAGCAACTGGCGCTGTTCTTTCCATGCTGGCTGTGAGGGCTGTGGAGGGGGGATCCAAGCATGGATCCCCAGCTTTGAGGTTGGAACTGTTTTCCGATCTTGGCTCTGGGACTCCGAACTATCCTGTGGCCTCTAGATGCTGTCTAGGGGACATAGGATCGCTCTCTGCATGGAGTAAGATAAAACCTGCACAATATATTCAATTGGATTTCCATCGGATTTGCTTGACAATAGGAGTTCATTCTACTCCTTTCAAGATGAGAGTAATTTAGTAACAAATGGTCCACAGCTTCCTCTCCTCATTTGAAACTGCTGCATTTTACTGCTGAGAAAGTTACAATTGCTGTTAAGTTCTGTTAGATTGGAACAGCCAAGACAGTTAAAAATATTTTTTTAAAGGATTGGAATCGCTTTGCAGTCGAGCACACCCCCTAAAGGCCCATGCATCCCACAGCTTGCCACGCAAGATTAGTCTCCCTCCCCCCCAAAAAACAGTGTGTGCTTGCCATGTTGCAGCTACAGTGTGGCTTTGGCCCTAAGTCATTCTTATTTGGGGGATGAATGATGCATGGTTTATAAATATAGTAATTATAAATGTTGCCATTTTGAAGATCAAAGGTCAGTAAATCAAGACTTGATTGTTCACCAGATGTTCATGTCGTGGGTGTCTAGTTCTGCTTGGACTATAAAGGCACAGAATACATTTCTTGTTTCTAGAAAACTGCTGAATCCACAGTGCAAAGGGGACCGTATGGTGTGGTTCCACTGTGGGGTGGGGGCAGTTGTTTAAAAGATGGGCTCGAGGAGGGTGAGAATTTTTGTCAGTATTACTGCCGCTGTCCGGCAAGGCTCCATGAATATCGCCAGCAGCATTGCTTGCTCCAGTCAGATTAGCCACAATTGCGCTATCACATTTCCCCAGCACTAAAATTCTGCTGTTTGAGTGATGGGAAAATGCAAATGCCATGCTAGAAAGCTGCCTTATACCGAGCCAGACCATTGGTCCATCTATTGTTGACATAGGCTGGCAGCGGCTCTCCAGGATTTCAGGAAGGAATTTTTCTGCCCTACGTGGAGGAGCCGGGGATCGAACCCTGGACCTTCTGCATGCAAAGCACACGCTCTATCGCACTGAGCTGTGGCCCCTCCTTCTTAGGTAAAGATGCCTGGATCGCCTAACAAGCAAATGGCAATTTAGCTTCTGTTGTGTGTATCCCCCAAACTCCAAAATGATCATCTATACAAGCCCTTGGTAACATATCAGTACCTTTTATATCCCACCTTGTTCTATGATGGCACTCAAGGCAGTGCACATGGGTTTGTAGGAGGGCTATGCAGGCACTGACCAGATGGACTTGGTTAACTTCAGCAAGTTGGCTGCATGATCAGACCATGCCCTGGGTCCTTCCTTCACTTTCTCTCCACCTATCAAAATTTAGGCTGGGGGCTCCCTAGAGCAAGGGCCTGGCATTTTTGCTTACATCACTGCCACCCCTGCCGTGTGGCTCAGGATCCCGCCTTACCTGAAGCCCTCAATGAATCAAAGGTTCAAGATAGCAGGGAACCTGTCCAACAAGGAGTTGTAGGGAACACAGCAAGTTTAGAGCCCGGAAATGTACTAGAAGCACTCAGTGCATCTGACGAAGTACGGGTGTCACATGATTGTAACGACCAGTCCCAGTTCACAGCCTAGCAGCTCTGTTTTGGACTAACAGAAGTTTCCAAAGAGTTTTCAAAGGTAGCTCCATGCACAGCACATTGCAGTAATCCATCCGGGAGGTTTCCAAAGCATGGATGACTGTTGCCAATGCCAAGCTATCTCCATCCAGACAGGGTTGCTGCTGCTGATATATCAACCTAAGCTGATAAAAGATGGCCGCCTGTGCCTCAAGTGACAATGGTGGATCCAGGTGTACCTCCAAACTGTGCGGCAGATCCTTCATGGGGAATGCAAACCTCTCCAGAACAGATGGAACACCCCTCAACTGGGCCGACAAACCACCCACTAACATTACCTCTGTCTTGTCTGGATCAAGCTTCAGTTTGTTTATTTATTTATTATATTTATATCCCGCCTTTTTTCCTGCAAGGAACTCAAGGCAGCATACATAATCCTCCTCCTCTCCATCTTATCCTCACAACAACTCTGTGAGGTAGGTTAGGCTGAGAGTCCGTGACTGGCCCAAAGTCACCCAGTGAGCTTCATGGCTGAGTAGGGACTAGAACCTGGATCTCCTGAGTTCCAGTCCAACACTCTAACCACTACGCCGCACTGGCTCTCATTGGCTGTCATCCAGTCCATTACCCTGCTCAAGCACTGATTCAGGACATCAACTGCCTCATCTGGGTTAGATGAAAAGGAGATAAATGCAGTTCAATGGATGGATGGATGGTTTATTGTACTAGCAATCAGGCATCATACAACTCCAAAAAGAAACAACAGTCAGTCTGTTAAATTCCATTCAGCAAAGTAAAATTAAAAATAGCAATTAAAATAAGAGATGAAAAGGAGAAGTGACACCGGGTACTGATGACACAGCCCATATCCCCAAATAAACTTCCCCATGGTTTTCATGTAGATGTTAAATGGTATATTGGTGATTAAATTGAGGCCTGTGGAACCCCATGATGTAATTTCCATGGAACAGAACAGTAACCCCCCCCCCCAGCACTACCTTCTGCAAACAGCCATCCAAGTAGAAACAGAACCATTGTAAAACAGTGACCCTACCTCTCAGTTTGGCAGCTCTCAGAAGGATACCATGGTTGATGGTACTGAAAGCTGCTAAGAGATACAAGAGAACCAACAGGGTTGCTCTCTCCCTGTCTCTCTCTTGGCAACCAGTGTACTTTATGTCCCCAAACTGGGCCTAAGGCTAGATAAAAATAGTTCTAGAAAATCAACTTAATTCAAGAGCACCTGGAGTTGCCCAGCAACCCCTTACTTGACCAAGAAGGGGATGTTAGCAACTGAGCTAAGCTATAGTTGACCTCCAATTCAGGGTCGAGGTTAGGTTTCTTCAGGAGAAGACTGAATTCTGCTTCTTTCAAAGAGGCTGGTACTGCTCCCTCTCTCAAGGAGGAATTTATAGCCTCCTGGATCCTACTGGCCACCCCCTCCTTATTGGATGTAACAAGCCAAGATGGGCAAAGGTTGCGCATGCAAGCCAAGTGGTCAGTCAAACTCGTCCATGGACATTGTCTGCATCCTTGGGCTTCAGCAACTGGAATTCATCCAATCCAACAAGACCGGATAGTGCTCTGAATACCTCTCTTAATGGAACTGCACTAACCGTGGAGTCCTAGTTATGCTGGATGCTAATCTCAGAAGCTAAGCAGGGTCGGGCCTGGTTAGTACTTGGATGGGTGACCACCTTGGAATACCAGGTGCTGTGGGGAGGGACCACAGCTCAGTGTGATAGAGCACCTGCTTTGCATGCAGAAGGTCCCAGGTTCGATCCCCGGCCTCCAGGTGGGGCTTGGAAAGAATCCTGCCGAAAACCCTGGAGAGCCGCTGCCAGTCAGTGTCGACAGTACTGGCCTAGATGGACCAATGTTCCCAATGAGCTCTAACCAATTGGATTCAGTGTGAGTCTTTCTTCACCTGCATTTTATTTATCTTTTATTTATTTAAAATATTTCTTGGCCGCCTTTCAAGGCAGGAGCCCTCCCAAGGTGGCGTACAACAATAAAACACATAGTAAAAAAATAAATAAAAGCCAATATGCTATTAAAAACACAGGAAAAACAACAACAGTAGCAAACATTCTAAGAAACAGCAAATGCCAGCATAAAATAAACCTTACAACAGACAACTGGAGCTACAACCCAGTCCGATAAAACTTAATCAGGGGAAGGCCAGAGTAAAGAAGTAAGTCTTCAGGGCCTTCTAAAAAGCCTGCTATGATAGGGCCTGACAGACCCCCAATGGCAACTTATTTCAGAGGTGTGGGGCCGTTGAGGAAAAGGCCCTCTCTCGTGTGGTCACCCACCTAACTGCCCTCACGGGAGCAGATGACAAAGGCCTCTCTTGCTGATCTTAAACTGTGAGCAGGTTGATATGGGTGAAGGCGGTCCTTTAAGTACGTAATTTGGTCCCAAACCATTTAAGGCTTTAAAGGTCAAAACCAGCACTTTAAATTGGGCTCAGAAACACACTGGTAACCAGTGCAGTGCATATGCATTATATGATCTAATCACCTCACCCCCACCAACACTCAGGTGGTTACATTCTGCAGCAGTTGAAGTCTCTGGACCATCTTCAAAGGCAGCCCCATGTACAGTGCATTACAGTAGTCCAGCACATTCCAGCCGTTGTCCTGCTTGCTTCATTGCCTTCAGTTCCAAGGGATACGAACGAGCTAGTTTGGCTCTTCCAAAGGGAAGAGGGCGCTTGGGTGCAATTGTGTCAATCACCCAGGTCAACTCTGTGCCCCACAGAATGACCAGGGCTTTGACAGTAGCACCAGCCATACCAACTGGAAAATCTCCCTGAGCTGAATGGAAACCACTAGGATCCATTAGCCTCTGGGGGTGGACCATTCTAATAGATCCCTCAGCGCTTGCAGAGGGGAAAAGTTGCTGAATGTTTAAACCTCAACAGCTAGTGGTTCAACCATGATGAAGGGGTAGATGTTAAATCCCCCCACTTTTGGATTACCATGTTGCTGCCCAACCAAGAAAACAAAATTGACAGTGTGATTTTCCGGGTTCCTCACCCTTTTAAGATGTTCCTTAAGCAATCATTTTGTTCACTTAATTTTGGGATGGTCAAGCTGGCATTCAGGGAAGAGCATATTTCAGACCTGTGATTCTTTCTCAGGACCACTCATATTTCTGGCCAACTCGCTGGCTTTGCACATTTAGGCTGCAACCCTGTGCACATTTACTGGGGAATAATCTCCATTGAACTCAGCAGGATTTACTTTGGAGTTAAGTATGCATAGGTTTACATTATTAGTGTGATCATTGTTGTAAATTAGGGCAATCACCTGATCATAAAAAATCTTAATAGGTGTTTCACAGCCCCATCCAATGTAGCTGCCTGTAACCCTCCAAACTTACAGAAAGGCGGGAGGAGCATGGTGGCTAGGATTGCCTCCGCGCTCCCCTCACCCTCCAAAACATTTAGGCCGTCTAAATGTTTTTCCCCTCCTCACGCGGAGGAGAAGCTGAGGCACCGCCTGGATTCCATGGAGACTGGTGGTCCTTTGCTCCTCCCACGCCGGTTCCAACGGCGGTCTTCCATCTTCGGAGCCCAGCTGGCTCAGAAAGAACTGTGCCAGCTGCAAGGTCAGGGGGAGGGCGCTCCTCAGGTGGAAGGCATTCCCGAGATCGCAGCAGGGACTCTGAGCAATCCTGAAGCCCCCCCAGAGAAGGTCGGAGGATTGCGCCCTCAGTTGATTAATAAACTGATTAAATTCCCATAAGTCTCCTTATAAGTGAAAACAACATTTCTGAAGCAAGAAGCACGCTTGCTTAGTTTAGGAGGGGTGACTTTTCTAAGATAGAATGTTTTAAATAAGTATATATAAAAACAAAACCTTTTAAAAATATGTTGCTTGATTAATCAGGGTGCCTTTTTTTACTGTCAATCAAAGGGTTACTTGAACAGTACAGTCCTGATATAAAGAGTTGTTTAGCTGTGATAATTGAAGGGATAACAAGACAAGAGGTCCCCTTAAATCCATTTGTACTTCCTTTTCGTACACATCAAGGATTTTGTAATCAGGAGAATAAAGCATTAGTGATTGATTGATTTACTAATAGCCAGGATTGAAACAGCATCTAAATGGAAAACTGATGTTTTATCTAGTGAACATTGGTTAAAAAGAGGAAGGAATAGTTTGCTGATAAACATGTTCATTTAATATGATGTAGAGAAGGGAGGGAAATTAAACCTTTGTACAACTGAAATTTATTCTAAATTTACACATCTTTGCATTCCAAAATAAATGTGGGGACTCTCCAATCTATACAGTATGATATTGCCAGTTTCTTATTCCTAAGTTTTTTGCCTTGGGACACCATGTGTTAAAGCACATTGCACAAAAATAAAGTTTTGGGATGGAGACAGTGCTGATGGGTGCAGTCTCTAGCTTATGGGGCTGTTTGATTTTGGGTGGCACAAAGCTTATTTTTGAGTGCAAAAGTGTGTAAACCTCAGTGCTTATTTGGTGAACACACAGGAATCAGGAACCCCTCTTTGGCCTCACTGACTTAGGCAGAGATCAAATGGAAGAAGCCTGATCTGGAGGGATCCAGTGAATACCTTCTGGAGAAGCTAATCTTGTCTTGTGGGGAAACAACAACCCTGGAGTCCCTTGTTTGTTGGGGCCCTCCGATTTAGGAGACTTTGGAAGTCGGTTCTTGAGATTTGCCCTCTTTCGGCAAGCGGCCCTGTTTTTGTCACGAGTGTATTGTGTTTTGCCTAGAACTGGTGGCATTCATCTCTGGCTGAAAGTAGAGGCTTTTCTTTCCTGCCAGCTTGCTTCATGCCAAATAAAAGACAAATGTCAGAATGTCAAGACATAAAGTAATGCAGAAGCTTAGAGTACATTTTGTGACAAACCGCCAAAGAACATAGATGTCCTTTAAAAGAAAATGCATGTTGATGTTGTGGACTATAACTCCTATCAACCCCAACCATCATGACCAATGGTTAGGGATGATGGGAGTTGTAGTATAGAACATCTGGAGGAACCCGCATTGGGATAGGCTGGTTTAGGCAAATATTTCCATAATTCTTCATGCTGCAACTTCTGTTACATTTTCAGACACATGGGTCCACAACTGTGTGTTCTGTAATGTGAGAATGGGTTGCACCACTGACTAGTAGTTGTTTTAGTTACACACCACTCAAAGGCTCAGATGTGAAAGCTTGATCATCACATGCTGTTTCTCCACATTATGGGCCCTTTGGAAATGTGTACAGTCATGCCTTGGATTGAGAGCATAATTCGTTCCAGAAACGTGCTTGCAATCCAAAACACTCTTATATCAAAACGAAATCCCCCCCAAAAAAATTGTGTAGAGATTTTTAATTTAAGCTGTACTACAGTACTTGTATTGCAAGACGTCGCTTGTATATCAAGTCAAAAAAATTAAATAAATATTTAAAAATTTGCTTGTCTTGCAAAACGCTCTCAAACCAAGTTACTTGCAATCCAATGTATTACTGTACTGTATATGTGACTAGCCACACTACTTGTTTTATTTTCGTTATGAATACTGATTATGTTTGCATTAATTGTATATAGTTTTATTACCGTATGTATGTTTCCCTGAGAGCTTCAGCTATAGGGCAGCTCATAAACTTGAATAAAAGAAATCAACCAGTCAGTAGATTTCAATTTAACTGACTGAAATGTAATTAGTTGCTCTTTGCAAATTAAAGTACTTTAAGAAGGACATAGACAAACTGGAGAGGGTTCAGAGGAGGGCAACAAGGATGATAAAGGGACTGGAAACAAGGCCCTATGAGGAGAGACTGAAAGAACTGGGCATGTTTAGCCTTCAGAAGAGGAGACTGAGGGGAGATATGATCGCACTCTTCCAGTATTTGAAGGGATGTCACACAGAGGAGGGCAAAGATCTCTTCTCGTTCATCCCAGTTTGCAGGACACGGAATAATGGGCTCAAGTTACAGGAACCTAGATTCCACCTAAACATCAGGAAAAATTTCCTGACTGTCAGAGCAATAAGACAATGGAATCAACTACCTAGGGAGGTTGTGGGCTCTCCCACTCTGGAGGCATTCAAGGTGCAGCTGGACAGACATCTGTCAGAGATGCTTTGACCTAGATTCCTGCATTGAGCAGGGGGTTGGACTCGATGGCCTTGTAGGCCCCTTCCAACTCTACTTTTCTATGATTCTATGATTCTATGATTTATTGACTTTGCCCTCATAGCAGTACCGTAAGGAAGGTTGTTGCTATTTCTATTTTACAGTTGATAAACTGAGGCTTGCCCAAGGCCACGTGGTGAATTCCTAGCAGAAGTGTGGCTTTAAGCTAGGTTTGTTCAGTAGCGGCCAGACAGTCTGGGAAATGTTCAGGCATGTTGGCGCAGCAGCCAGCTATGTGGAAATGCACTTCCAGCACCCCACAATATTGCTTACCGGTACTTGCTAGGGATGGGTTAATCTATCAATTTCAGTTTCACTCAGTTTCTCATTTTCCCAACCATATGTTCGTTTCAGCCCCTTTCCGCTTCAGTTCGCTAATTCATTCGTAATTCACATTTCTTCTAATATACACACTTTCCTTGGTGTGCACACTTTTTACAAGTGATTTTATCCTAATGTATTGTGCGCGTACTTCCCCCTAATATGTGCATTTTTGTGTATACTTTCCTTAGTATGTGCATTTTTGTGTGCATTTCTTACAAGTTTGTGCGGTGCGAATTGGGTAAGTTCATATAAAAAATTAGATGGAACAAGTTTCTCATCCATCCTTACTTGTTGCTATATCTCAGGGGCAGAGCGATCTTATGCCCCCCTAGACACTGTCTAGGAGGCCATAGGGTTCTTTGGATTTCCAGATCTGAGGTCGGAGACTATGCTCTGTCCTCAGAGTTGGGGATCTGTGCTCGGATTTCCCAGCAGACTTGCAAGGTGGGAAGAGTGGGGAGGCGGAGATTGCTGGTGATCCGGCCAAGGCCTTGGTCAGTGCTTGTAATGGTAAAATTGCTCGTATCCACACCTACTTGGATGCCACATTTTTAACAGAGATGGATGCACCTAGGATACTGTCTGGTCCTCTTGTTCTGGATATTTTTTTACTTGTGTAACGTGAAGATGTGGACAAGCTTCTTGGAGGACTGAGGCCTAACCACCTGTATCCTAGATCCTTGCCCATCTTGGCTTTTAAAGTCTGCCAGGGACGGACTGGGTGTCTGGACCTCAGAAGGAATGAATCCTTCTTTGAGTGAGGGAATGGTGCCAACTGCCCTTAAAGAGGAGGTGGTTAGGCTTGTCCTTAAAAAACAAAATCAAATCTAGACCCCCCCGCCCCAATTTGTGATAACTATCACCCTGTGGTGGCTTCACAAAGCCAGGTAGTCTTGGTGGGTACGGATTATTTGAGTCCAGTCCAATCTGGGGAGGCTGAAGGGAATAGAGTATCCTGGAAAGGACATAGGCGGCTGGCTGGAACCTGGAATCCTGCACATAATGATATTAAGCAAAAAACAAACAAAAAGAGCCCACCACAAAACCCAACAAAACAAAATTTTAAAACCAGAAAAAAGAGCCAATGGAAACACCAGCAGTCAATCACAAAACCTGCCCTCTTCTGCTGACTTGGTATGCCCCCACTTACCTTGACAGGTGGGCACAACATGCCTTTGTGTCCTATATAAAAGTAATCCTTTTATGCAACACTCAGCTGTAATAGCGACATGCATTTTGCGAGTATTAATGTAGTTGCACAATTGGCGTGGCTTGAGTTTTATCTTGCGATTACCATCACAAGTTACAGCACTTGCTTTAAAAATAAAAATAAATATTGCCAATCAGCTTTATCTTGATCTGGGAGGGTGAGTGGAAAGGAAGGAGATATTTCCAGGGGGAGAGCATCTGCTAATGCTGTCCAGAAACATTTCTGAGACTGGTCTGAAATAATCTGATTTACAGCTTCAGATATGTGTGCAGCGTTTGTATGAAGTAGAACATCTACTGTAACAGTCTCTCCCCACACCTCAGCCCCTCCCCCCAGGCATTTTAATTGAGGATGGGGGATAAGATTGTAAGCCTAAAAGGCAGTTTGAAAAGAGCAAGGTCCTGTATGGATTTTGTTAAATCCCTTGAAGTACCTTGATTCTGAGTGAGTGATTGGGTGAATTCTGCCACTGAAAGAGCAAAGGCAGAGGGGGGGGGGATTGGGGAGGAAAAAAGCCACGCACCGCCCGCCTCACCTGGTGAGAAACCTTAATTAAAAATGCCGCGTTGTCGCTCTCCTTCCACTCCAGCCCCCCTGCACTGGCTCTTTCCCCGGCAGGAACCTCCTTTAGCCACTATCATTGTCAAGGCTGCTGCTCCCCCGTCTCTTCATTTCCAGCCGCAGAGACAACGGTAGATGTTAAAAGATAATTTTCTTGATGTTCCCCACTTCAATTAGTGTTGGTGTTTAACCATGTATATTGTATAGTGCAGTGTTCTCCAACCTTGGGTCCCCTGATGTTTTTGGCCTACAACTCCCAGCATGCCCCAGCCAGCATAGCTGGCTGGGGCATGCTGGGAGTTGTAGGCCAAAAACATCTGGGGACCCAAGGTTGGAGAACACTGGAATAGTGCCTGACCAGAAGGCTACGCTCAGCCTGATTCCATTAGAGGGATGTGAATAAACAGTGATACAACCATTCCTGACACCAGGGTGCTTCATGGGAACCTCAGGCTCAGGGCCAAATCTAGACCTCCTGGGGTCCCAGTCTGCCCTTCCAGGATTCCCCAGATCTCTACACCCCCTTTTCCCCAACCCCCAATCATTTGGTGGTTTCCTGGCTTCTGTGCAGTTTCCCCCCCCCCCTCTAAAAGGTTAAAATTCCTCTCCTAAGGCTTAGTGACTGCCAGCTGGTGCTTTAGGCTAAAATATGCTGGCATTTGGGGGGCCCGCCCCCTTTGCCTCCAGCCCCGCCCACCACTGGGATGTGGCCCCCGAGAGCTTCTCTGGAATGGAATGTGGCCCTTGGGCTGAAAGAGATCCAACACCCCTGTCGTAGGATTATGGCGAAGGGCGCAGCGATTAACAAGTGCAGCGATTATAGCGCCGAAACAGAAAGTCCCTTGGGAGCCCCCCCCCCCCGGTTGTTGCTGGAGGAGGCTGGAGGTCGTGCGCTTTATGCAACGTTTGTCATGCCACACCCGCTGCTTGCTGCCTGTCCCATTTGGCCGAGTCATGATCGTCTCCGGGATTGGCCTCCTGCCCATGTGGATTGGGGGTATCGGGGCACCGATTCGATATGCCTGTGACTCTCAAAAGACAGTGTGATTACTGGGGAGATGGCAGTGTTCTCCAACCCTTGGACCCCAACATCTGGGGACCCAAGTTTGGAGAACACTGATCTAGAACCTCCGTGAAACGCTTGATTAGGTGGTGTGGCTTTTAGGATGTCCACAGTTACAACAAACTCACTGACACTCTCTCTCTCTCTCTCCTAATGTTTTTATTAAATTTTTGTTTTGCACTTGCAACCATAAGAAATTACATATCAACATGGAATGACAATTAATACTGAGGAGATTAACAAAGCTTCAGTATTCTGTTGATTACTGGTCAGAGCAAGCCTTCTCCAACCTGGCGCCCTCCAGATGGTTGGCCAAAAATCCCCATCATCCCTAGCCAGCATGATGGTCCTCCAATACATCTGAAGGGCACCAGGTTGGAGGAAGCTATGTGCGAGGTTTGGGCTAGAACTGAGGAAACTCAGGTCCAAATCTCTACTCGGCAGTGAAGTCACTATCTCTCAGCTTAACTTACTTCATAGGAGTTGAACTGGGGATAAATTGCGTGGGTGCGGAAGGGAGGGATAACTACGAGCCAGGATACAGAATCACAGAGTTGGGAAGGGCCATTTAGGCCGTCAAGTCCAGCTCCCTGCTCAGTGCAGGGATCCAGTTTAAAGCATCCCTGGCAGATGGCTGTCCAGTTCCTGCTTGAATACCTCCAGCGACAGAGAGCGCAGCACCCTCCCTGGGCAGTTGGTCCCACTGACTGCTCAGACAATTAGGAAGTTTTTCCTGACGTTCAACCGAAATCTGCCTTCCTGTAACTTAAGCCCGTTATTTTGTGTCCTACAGTCTTGGATGAGAGGGAATAGGTTGCGGCCCTCCTCTGTGTGACAACCCTTTAGGTAGTTGAAAAGCGCCATCATGTTCCCCCTCAGTCTTCCCTTCTCAAGGCTAAACATACCCAGTTCCTTCCATCTTTCCTTGTAGGACTTCGTTTCCAGTTCACTAATCATCTTTGTCCCCCTTCTCTAAACTTCTTCCAATTTATCTGAATTCTTCTTTTTTAAGTGTGGTGTCCAGAACTGGACACAATATCTGAGGTGAGGTCTGACCAGAGCAGAATAGAGTAGAATTATTACTTCCTGTGATTTAGAAGCTATACTTCTGTTGATGCAATCTCAGATTGCATTTGCCTTTTTTGCAGTCACATTACACTGCTGCCTCATATTCAACTTGTGATTGACTACAACTCTAAGATCCTTTCTCCTTCAAGTGCAGGAAGCCAGCTAGTGATGAGGAAGCCCTGCCTCTGGGGCTGGGAAGGCAGACCTTGATCTGATCTTCCTGGAGGAGGCGAGGCCTCCCCTGGGAGCTCTAGTTGTTTTTCCTGCCTTGCGGTGGACCTCAGGAGCACAACCTAAAAAAAAAAAAAGTAAGAAGAAGAAGAAAGGAGAAGTAGGAGGAACAGCTGGTTGGGACTTGCTTGCCAGGGGGAGGGGACCCTGGTTGAAGCCCCCCCCCCCAGCTTCCTACCGGGAAGCTCCTGGGCCCCATGCTGCCGCTGGAGAGGCCAGGTCCCAGCTGCGCCTCCGGACCTGAGAGAATGCCAGGCCCTTCGCTCCCATCACCCGAGTGAGCCGGAGAAGCACTGGAACCTGTTGCCGCTGCCGCCACCACTGAAAAAGCAGCCAGGCCACAGCCCTGAGCCCTCCTCCTCACGCCCCACTGGCGCCGACAAACGCCTCAAGCACCTGAGGGAGGCCGACAACAATGTGGAGGTTGCAGAGCCCCAGCTCCAGCAGGGAGCAGAGAAGCAGCATGTCGGGCCATGAGGTCGCGGGCGGGGTAAGTCCTTGCGTCCCCCGCCCTTGAAGGAGGCCGACGTGGCTCCATAGAAGCCACTAGACCGTGGCCTCTTCCTCGGATGCCTCCAGCTCCTGCAGCCTCCCCGGCCAGGCCAACGGAGGATCAGCCGTCGGGCTCACCCGCCCGCTTTCTGTCCCAGGCCGCCAGCAGGCTCAGCCCAGAGAGCCTGGTCCCCGCACAGCGGGCAGGGAGAGATGCCCACGCTAACAGAGGAGGGGCCCACGACGAGCGCCGTAGCCAAAGGCAGGATCATGCGCTCAGCCTGGGGGGACTCCGGCGCCGCAGGTCCCGCAGCAGCTCGAGGCCCAGCCAGACCCACAGCTGCCTCTCCCACCCCCCTGGGAGGGATGTTAGATCGGGCAGGGGTTCCCCAGATGGCACTAGGTCCAGGGACCCCTCCTGAGGGAAGCGACTCAGGCCCAGTCCTCTGCCACAACATGCAGCAAAAAGAAAGCGGAGGCCCGAGAAAGGTGGGGACAGGTCACGCTCGCCGTCCACCTCCTTCTCCTACGACTCCTGGGCCAACCGCTCCGACCCACCCCCACAGGTCATCTGATCAGCCTCTTCAGACACTGAGGAGGAGGAGCTCCACGAGGAGGCCAGCAGCAGCAGCGACAGGCAAGCTCTTCCCACCTGAGGCCTTTATAAAACTGATCTCGAGTGCTCTCAGCACTGTGCAGCTAATCGACCAGGAGGAGGCCCCCTCCACCTCACAGGCCCGCACCAAGTAGGTCGGAGTGCCAGAGGCATTCCCGACAGTGCCCCCCTCGCAGTGCCCCCCTCGCAGTGCCCCTCCCTTGGAATCCTGGAGGAGATCCATGCAAGGAATGGGCCAAACTGGCCAATCCCAGGACTGTGCCATTGCTACTGTGACAAATTCTACTGCCTGCAGGAGGAAGTAATGCAAGACCTGGCTGTCCCGAGGGTCGACGGCCCAGTGGCAGCCCTCACCTCCAAATCTCTCATGCCCGCAGAGTGCCACGAGCTTCCAGACCAGCATGACAGGCGAGCCAATGCCATCCTCTGAAAATGCTTTGAGGCTTCAACCACCTCCCTCCGGGCAGCTACCATATCCACCATAGTGGCACGAGCTATCTTCATGAAGGCCAATGCCTTCCTCCAGGAGGGACCCCCAAGAATTCGTCCGCGAAGTCACCACAGCAGCCGCCTTCCTGGCAGATGCCTCTCTCAACTCGGAGCCAGAGCCTCAACGTCCAGTGCTGTGGCAAGAAGGAACCTTTGGCTGCGTAACTGGGGCATGGACGGCGTCCCCTTTGTGGGTAGGCACCTATTCGGCAAACCCCTAGGCAAAGTCTTGGTTGAAACCAAGGACAAGAAAAAAGCTTTGCCAAACCCACAAAAGAAAGAGGCAAGGCGGTTTCCAGCAAAGTCTGGGTCCTTTTGTCCCTCCAGGCCCACCTTCTCCTCGAACTACTCGTCCAGAGAGCCCAAGTCGAGATGGCAGCAGCGGGACCACAGGCTAGGGATGTGTGCGGAGCTTGATTGGGGGGTGGAAGTCCGGCGAACTCACCAGACTCTTGGGCATGATGGTCTCATGCCAGGAGTCGGTGCAGTGGGCCAGATTTCACTAAAGGCTCCTGCAGACCTACTTTCTGGACTTCCAGTCCGAAATCGCAAACAACCGCAATCCAACAGTGGACCTTCCAACAGCAGTCTCCCGCTCTCTGGTGTGGTGGACCCACCCAGCCAGCCTCTCACTGGGTGTTCCCATTCAGGCTGGTGAGAGTGTCCTTCCGACCACAGCTGCCTGTCTGACCGTATGGGGAGTGGTCTGCCAGGACCAGCACACCCAGGGCCGCTGGACCAAGGAAGAGTCTCTTCTCTCCATCAACCTCCTGGAACTGAGGGCGATCCTCCTTGCCCTCAGCCACTTCACCCCGAGCCTAGAGGCCCAGGATGTCCTGATCAGAATGGACAGTGTCATAGCCAAGGCCTATGTGAACAAGCAGGGCGGAACTCACTCCAGGGCCCTGCAGAGGGAGCCCATGAGCCTGTTCCGCTGGGCCCAATGCCATCTCTGCTCCCTCAGGGCTGAACACCTAAGAGGCACCTTAAACGTCCAGGCCAATTGGCTCAGCAGGACCTCCCTGGACCCAGGAGAATGGTCCTTCCACCCAGAAGCCTTCAGAGTCTTTACTCTGCCTCAACCTCTTTGCTTCTCCCCAGAATGCGAAGCTCCCCAGGTATGCTACCCACTACGAGGCAAAGGGGCCGAATTCACGGACGCTCTCACCAACCTGTGGCCCCAGGGGCTCCTCTATGCCTTGCCATCCCTACCACTCACCCCAAGGGTAATCCAAAGGGTCAAGGACCAGCGAGCACAGGTAATCCTGGAGGCGCCAAACTGGCCACGGTGTCCGTGGTACGCTGACCTGGTGAATCTCACAGTTGCCGGCCCAGTCAGCCTTCTGATCTGGCATGATCTCCTCAGCCAGGGCCCCATCAAGCACCAGAACCCAGGGTTTCTGAGACTAACTGCCTGGAGACTGAGCGGGGACTCCTAATCAAACACGGCTACTCCTCCAAGGTGATCTCCACCCTCCTAGCCTCCAGAAGAGCTTCCACCCACAGAACGTATGACCGCACGTGGCGGGCATTCCTTTGCTGGACGCAGGCCACTGGGAAGGACCCCCCTAGATGCCGGCGTTGCAGATATCCTGGAGTTCCTGCAGGAGGGCCTTTCGGCGGGTTTTAAGCCCAACACCCTCAGAAGGCAGGTCTCAGCCCTAGTCTCTGTTCTAGGGGACTCGAACGAAGCCCCCCGGGCTGCCACCCTCACATCAAGAGGTCACCTCAGGGCAGCCTCACTGATCAGCCCACGTCCAGTCTGTAGGTTCCCTACCTGGACCCTGAATGTGATGCTGAGAGCGCTGACTTCGAGCCAATGGGCGTAGTGGTGAGAGTGTTGGACTGGGAGTCGGGAGATCCGGGTTCTAGTCCCCGCTCAGCCATGAAACTCACTGGGTGACTTTGGGCCAGTCACTGACTCTCAGCCTAACCTACCTCACCGGGTTGTTGTGAGGATAAAATGGAGAGGAGGAGGATGATTATGTAAGCCGCCTTGGGTTCCTTGCAGGGAAAAAGGCGGGGTATAAATATAATAAATAAAATAAATAAATAAAAATAAACAGCCACCCTTAAGGTACTGACCCTGAAGACCATTTTTCTTGTGGCCATCACCTCCACTAGGAGAGTTTCGGAGCTAGGGGCCCTCTCCTCTGAGAAGGACCTGTGTATAGAATCATAGAATCACAGAAAAGTAGAGTTGGAAGGGGCCTACCAGGCCATCAAGTCCAACCCCCTGCTCAATGCAGGAATCCAGCTCAAAGCATCCCCGACAGATGGCTGTCCAGCCGCACCTTGAATGCCTCCAGGGTGGGAGAGCCCACCACCTCCCTAGGTAGTTGGTTCCATTGTCATTGCTCTGACAGCCAGGAAATTTTTCCTGATGTTTAGGTGGAATCTGGGTTCCTGTAACTTGAGCCCATTATTCCGTGTCCTGCAAACTGGGATGATCGAGAAGAGATCCTGGCCCTCCTCTGTGTGACAACCCTTTAAGTACTGGAAGAGTGCTATCATATCTCCCCTCAGTCTCCTCTTCTGAAGGCTAAACATGCCCAGTTCTTTCAGTCTCTCTTCATAGGGCCTTGTTTCCATCTTTCACAAGGACAAGGTGGTCCTCCGCCCAGACCCATCTTTCATTCCCAAGGTCAACTTGGCCTTCCACAGGACCCAGGTGCTCATAACTCCCTCCTTCTGCCTGCAGCCATCCACACCCCAGGAGAGGGAGTGGCATGCCCTAGATGCTAGATGAGCAATCACATTCTACCTACATAGGACAAGGCCACACAGGCAGTATAGCTCACTGTTGGTTTCCTTTAGGCCCTCCTCCCTGAGGAAGAAGGTATCAGTGGCCTCCCTGGCATGCTGGCTGTGTGACTGCATCACGCTGGCTTATACTTCAAGCAGCCTTTCGATGCCCGATGGCATCCTGGCCCACTGTCAGGGGGATGACCACCTTTGTGGCATTCTGTGGGAGGCCCTCTTTGCAGAGCAGCCACCTGGTCGTCAGTTCACACTTTCACTTGGCACTACAAGATAAACCGGATGGCCTCTGCAGAGGGTGCCTTCGGCAGGCGTGTCCTCCAGAGAGTCCTTCCATCCCAGCAGGGGGCCGGCTAGTGGGGTCTGTTGGCGCACCGGGGGATGCACTGCTTTTTTACATCCCCACCGCTAGCTGGCCTCCTGCACTCAAAGGAGAAACGGAAATTCTTTACCCACTGGTGAATTTCTGTTCTCCACAAGTGAAGGAGGCCAGCTAGGCCCGCCCTTGGGCCGGCCTCCTTCGGGACTTGGGTCGGTTCAGGTGGGGTTCTCCCTTTCCTTCACAGGCCTCGCCCACGAAGAGCCTAATGGGTTCTCCACATCAGAAGATCTGCTGGCTTCATTCCAGGTTCAATTTGTTGGAAGTGTCAACTGGAGCTTCCAGGGGAGGCCCCGCCTGCTCCTGGAAGATCAGATCAAGGTCTGCCTTCCCAGCCCCGGAGGCAGGGCTTCCCCATCACTAGCTGGCCTCCTTCACTCGTAGAGAACAGAAATCCACCGGTGAGTAAAGAATTTCCGTTTTCACATGTAGTACTTTTTTCAAGCCTGGTATCCCCTAACTTATACCAGTGTGTTTGATTTCCCTTTTTAAATGAAGAAACTTTGTACTTGTCTCTGGTAAATTTCATTCTGTATTTTCTGCCCAGTTTTCTAACCTTTCAGATCATTTGATGGTTGTTTCTTCTTTCTTCTGCCTTCTAAGGCTTATCTATGCCACCCAATTTTGTGTCATCTGCAAATTTGATAAGCATTCCCCCTGCAGGGATTGGGCCCAAGACCTGGGAACTGATTCTGAATCCAAATGGGAGGAGGAGCGGGAAGAAACTGCTGAGGAGTCAAGGCTGCAGGAGCAGGAGATGGGAGAGAATAGCCGTGATAACCAAGGAGGCCCTTCCAAACCGTGGACACGCAGGCTTCTAGTGAAGGGGGGTGGGGGTGGGAATCAGAGATCCAAGAGTTAGGCATCAGATGAAGAGGGAGCGCAACATAGCATAACATGGAGTTATAAGCAGTTGGCAGCCAGGGATGCCACCACATGGAAGGAGCTGCGTTGAGGGCGGGGCTTGGTAACCCATCCAGCTTGAATAGGAAGGGTTATAGTCCTCCGAACTAATTTCATGTCAACTTTTGTTTATGATGCAGCAGTAGCCTAGAAAACCCACTAGAGCTTGGAGGACTACCACTAAGCTATGCCAGCTTTGAACCTTTGTCTCCATTGTCTGCATGGGGATTTTAGTCTGTAGCCTGAGGCCATGCTTGCTTGTCTGTAACTCCTGCATAATTAAAGCTAATTGATTGGCGCTACAACTAACTAGCCTGTCTACCAATGGAAGTGGAGGCAGCATCCCCCTCCTCCTCCAAGTCATTAATAAAAACGTTGAAGAGTGCAGGGTCCAGGACCGAGCCCTGTGGTACCCCACTCCATACCTCCCTCCAGTTTAATGAGGAACCATTGACGACTACTCTTTGAGTATGGTTCTCCAGCCAGCTGTGGATCCACCTAATAGCAATGCCATCCAGCCCACACGTAACTAGCTTGGCAATCAGAATATCATGGGACACTTTGTCAAATGCCTTGCTGAAGTCAAGATATAATATATCCACAGCATTTTCACCATCTATTAAGGAAGTTACCCTATTGTAAAATGAAATAAGATTAGTCTGGCAGGACTTCTTGACAAATCCATACTCGCTTCCAGTGATCACTGCATTAGTGTCAAGGTGCCTACAGATCGACAGCTTTATAATCTGCTCTAAAATCTTCGCAGGTATTGATTTCAGACTGATTGGTCTATAATTTCCTGGATCTTCCTTTCTGCCCTTTTTGAAGATAGGGACATTTGCCTTCCTCCAGTTTGTCACCCGCTCTCCAGGATTTCTCAAAGATAATCAATAGAGTTTCCAAGAGTCCATCTGCCAGCTTCTTCAACACCCTAGGAGGCATTTCATCTAGACCTGTGGACTTGAACTCATTTAAGGTGCTTAGATTTTCCTTAACTATCTCTCTGTCAATCTCAAGCTGCACTGCTATCCCTTCAGCCTGTTTGTCACAGATGGGACACAGATCCTCTTTTGGGAGAAGAATGAGCCAAAATAGGCATTGAACAGTTCTGCCGCTTTTTTGTCACCTGTCAGCGTTTTGCCATCTTTGCTGAGCAGCTGGTCTACCATTGCTTTTGTCCTCCTTTTACTTTGAACATACCTGAAGAAGCCCTTTTTGTTATTCTTAGCATCCCTTGCCAACCTCAGCTCATTCTGAGCCTTAGCCTTCTGGACACCATCTCTGAAATTCTGGGCTATCTGCCTGTACACTTCCTTAATGACCTGTCCCTCCTTCTACCTCTTATATGTGTCCTTTTTGATTTTCAGATTTCATAGATCATGGAGTTGGAAGGAGCCTACAAGGCTATCGAGTCCAACCCCTGCTCAATGCAGATCATTGCTATGCTTTTTTTTGCATAGCCACATTGGCTTCTTCTGTGGTCTTCCTTTTTTTTTCCTCATTGGGATTGTTTCTGATTGTGCCTTTAGTATCTCCTTTTTTAGGAACTTCCATCCCTCTTGAATTCCCTTCCTGTTAGATTTTCCTGCCATGGAATCCTACTTATCATTGCTCTGGGTTTCTTAAAATCAGCTTTCCTGAAGTCCAAGGTACACGTTTGACAACACTCAGCATTAGTTTTCCTTAACATCAAGCTCAAGCATTACATGGTTACTTTTTCCTAAAATTCCCTCTTGGTCAGAATCAAGTCAAGGATGGCTGATGTCCCCTTGTTCCTTCCTCTACCTTCTGAAGGAGAAAGTTGTCAGCAAGACAGGTCGTGAATTTCCTGGAGAGGCCCAACAGATAACAGGGTAATTAAAATCTCCCATTACTACTAATTCATGCTTCCTTGAAATATCTGCAATATCTTGTTTTTAGAAAGCGTCATCCACATCTTATCCTTGGCTGGATGGTTGGTGTAGATTCCAAACTCAGTATTTTTTTAAAATTCCTTCTTCCACTTATTTAAACCCAGGTGCTTCCAACAGGGCCACCCTGTTCATTCTCTTGAATTTCTGTGCAAGTGTGTACATTTCTAATGTGTAGTGCAACCCCTTCCCACTTTTTATGGCTTCTCTTCTTTTTGAACAAGTTATTTCCTTCAGTTGCTATATTCCACTCATGGGAGTCATCTCACCAAGTCTCAATTATACCAATCAAGTCCGTCATATTTACCTTCTTGAATCAAAAGTTCAAGCTCGTCCTGTTGATTTCCCATACTCTGAGCATTAGGCATCAAAAGCCATGAACTTTTTGCTCCAATGACCTCCCTGCATTTTTGTTAGAAGGTATATAATGAATAAACACAACCATGTACTTGGATATCCAGTTGCTCACTGGCTTTCCCTGCTATAAAATGGGGGCCAAGGTATGTGTGTTCAGGTGGGAGACAAGTAATGTTGATTTCAAATCTGTTAATTTTTCAGAAATTAAACCCCTCACTTGTAGCAAGTGGTTAGTCTTTGTTTTTACCTAAGAGGGTGAGTTGGTACGGGGATCGAAAAGTAGGAACATCGGAAGCTGCCTTAGACTGAGCCAGAACCTTTGGTCCATCTAGCTCAGGATTGTCTAAACCAGTGTTCTCCAACCTTGGGTCCCCTGATGTTTTTGGCCTACAACTCCCAGCATGCCCCAGCCAGCGTAGCTGGGAGTTGTAGGCCAAAAACATCTGGGGACCCAAGGTTGGAGAACACTGGTCTAAACCAGCCTTCCCCAGCCCGGTGCCTTCCAGATGCTTTGGACTGCAACTCCTATCATTGCATGCTGGCTAGGAATTTTGGTGCTAGGTAATTTTAGACCCTGGACTTAATGGTCTTATGCCCCCTCCCTTTAAGCTGGCCACATGTATTACTTCAGTTGTGAAGCTCAGAACTAACATTTCTCTCCCCCCCACCCCAATGCACCGCCATTCCCTGCTTTAAAGCTGCTTCTGCATTCCGAATATTTATTTATTTATTTATTATTGTACTTATACCCCGCCCTTTTTCCTGCAAGGAACCCAAGGCAGCTTACGTCATCCTCCTCCTCCTCTCCATTTTATCCTCGCAACAACCCGGTGAGGTAGGTGAGGCTGAGAGTCCGTGACTGGCCCAAAGTCACCCAGTGAGTTTCTTGGCCGAGCGGGGACTAGAACCCGGATCTCCCGAGTCCCAGTCCAACACTCTCTCCTGTGCAGTGTTGCATTTTAAGCTCACTTAAATCATAGCACCACCAAGACTACAGGAATAAATGGAGTTTGCTTCTGCTGTCTTCATCACCTCCCCTCTCTGGGTGGTCATGGGGGGGGTCTTGGCTGCGGAGCCATGCACGTTGACCCCAAGGTTCAGCACTAGCTGCACCACTGGCTGGGAATGTTGGGAGTTGCAGTCCAACACGTCTGGAGGGCACCAGGTTGGAGCAGACAGATCTGTACTAACTAGCAGTGGCTCTCCAGCGTTTTAGAGAGGGGTCTTTCGCGGCCCTACCGAAAGCTGTCAGGGATAGAACCTGGGACTTCTGCTTGCAAAGCGGGGGCTCTTCCCCTTCACTCTTAAGGATGCCACGAGCACTCGCTTCCTCCCTGTACGACCTTCGAACATCTCCCCTCTTCCACATTTAATTGCCTCCCTCCTCCAGGACATCAGTCTCATATTGTCAAGGTAGCAGAACAGCTGCCCGCCTGGACGTGGCCAGCAGGCCTTTCTCCTGGCAAAGCAGTACGTAGATCTTAGCTCTCCACAAAAACTAAGCCAATCTCCTAGCAGCAAAATTGCACTCTGTCGATGACAGTTCTGATTGACTCTGAAGTCACTAGACAAAAGATAGCATTGGCAACAGAATGGTAACCAGCGCATCAGTCCCCCCACAGCAGCCTGTCGTGGGTGGATGTCAAAACAAGGCAGGCAGGATACCCTATCCTACTCTGTGGCCATCGTGAAAGCATCAGGCTGTCCTTTCTGATGGCCAGCAGAAGAGAGAAGACGAGGGAACGCATAATAAAGACTTCTTCCTTGCCCTCCATTGCCGCATAGCAGTACAGAAAGTGCCACCGTGCCATTCTTTAGGAGCTAGCAGCTACTCTTGCATGTACTTGATGGGTAGTGCATATGCCCCCAGCATTAGTACTCCATCTGTTCACCATCTTTTATTATTATTTTAAGGGGTTTTAAGAGCCTTCTTCTTTGGGGTTAATCAAAGCTCGTGGAATGCATTGACAGTCGAAAACACAGACAATCCTGACAAATGCTTTGGGTTAGTGGGCATTTCCAACTGTTGTTGTTGTGTTTTTTAAAGCATGTTTCTAGCCTTCATGATTGCAGGGATGAGTTGAAAAAATACTGCTCTCTTTTGTTCCATTTTGAAGGGCATGATTCCATCCCTCATATTGTCTTGATTTATAAAGGTCTCTAAAACATAATTTAAAAAACCAAGTTTTAAAATGTGCTGGTTGTGATTGTCATGTCTGTCTGGTCACATGTTCATCCTCTCCCTGTTGTATTCCACTGAGATCACTTCGGGTGTCCGGGGAAGGTGAGTTTCCATTTTTTACACCATACATTTCTGCAATGTCTACTGTTAACATGCAGAGGAGAGGCGCCCATGCAAAAACACATGGAGGGAATGTGCAACATGCAGCTCCCCTCCGTACATTATGGGGCAGGCCAGGGCTGGATGGAGTCTCATCTTCCCCGTAGCATATGAAGCAGCCTCAAGTGTCTGTCTGCTCTCTGATTCCACTGGTCCCTCATTGATGGATGGACGGCCTGCCGGCCTGCCTTCTCTGCCAAAATATTCTGGAAAAAAGCCAGCTGCTATCAGGGTAAATAAGGCAAAGTGCATTTCCCGCAGTTTACATCGTTAATTGTGAACACACAGATTTGATACTTCTTGGTGCAAATTTATGTCCTTGAATGGGGATGTGGGGGGTGAAAGCATGGTGCCAGCTCTGTCTCCGGCCCCTAGCATCATATGTGCTGTACATACAGCACGGTGGTTGTGTATTCTGTCTGTTGCTTTTTAGACTTCCTGCACACCCAACATTTGTGCCAGATATTCTTCCACTGAGAGCCTTTAGCCAGAGTCAAATTCCTTTTCCCGCAGTGTCCATTATGCGCAGAGCATCGTAGGCATGCCGCATGGCTTTCTGAACAGTACATTGGCTTGAATATGGCTCTGTTGGAGGATTCTTGGCATGCATCCGTTCAGCCTTCCTGGGACTGCATGTCATGATTAGCCTACCTTGTGAAACCCTTTTCCCTGGCAAAGCTCCCGCCTGCTTTGTCAGAATTCCAGTGCATTCAGTGAATGTTGCAAGCCCCCTGGCTTAATTGCCGTCCTCTTTCCCTCTCCCCACCCGCTTCCCCCATATGGAGCCGCATACAATCATGGATTTACAATTAGGGCCTTTTCCAGACAGTAATTTTGCCACTCAAAAATGTTGATTTGTTGTCTACCCACATGGTAGCTCTTCTGTCGCAGGGATATGACATTTCCCCATCACTCAAACTGTGGCACTTTGTTGCTGGGGAAATAGAACTCTTCCTGGAACTAGCGCCATCGTGGTACATCTAAGCTATGCACTTATTTCAACCAGACTATCATGGGCCCACTCACCCCACTGCAAAAAAAAAGGTGGTGAAAGTGGCGGCGGTGGCGGTTGTAGTTGTTGTTTTTTTGTTGTTGTTTTTTAAACCTCCCAGGAATTGTAGCTTGGTGAGGATTTCCCTGAGAATATTACAAGATCCCTAGCACTAATTACAGAATTAGATTTTAGGTTCTCAGGGGGCAAGAGACTGGATGTATATCTGTGGCATGGGTATGTACTGGGTGTTAAGGAGGAACCAGTGAGGCCTGCAACAGAATGTTGCAGTGTATCCCTTACCTCCTAGCAGGAGTGCTTCCATTCAGGGTTCCAGGCAGCTGTACCCTCTTCCGGGACACTCCATTCCATCTCCCTCCCTCTAATTTTTCTCCTTAAACAGACACTCAACATCCTATAGCTTAGGAGTGTTGTTTTTTTTTCTTTAATTTTACTTCTGCAAATCTTGGATGTATTAGATGCATACCGCTTTTGTTTCTCAGTAGCCCCATTTTGGCTCTAATATATATTTTATATTATATTAATTATATTTATACCCCACCTTTTTTCCTGCAAGGAGCCCAAGGCGGCTTACATAATCCTCCTCCTCCTCTCCATCTTATCCTCACAACAACCCTGTGAGGTAGGTTAGGCTGAGAGTCAGTGACTGGCCCAAAGTCACCCAGTGAGTTTCATGGCCGAGTGGAGACTAGAACCTGGATCTCCCGAGTCCCAGTCCAACACTCTCATCACTACGCCACACTGGCTCTAATCCTGTCACCAGTTGTTATCTGAGTTCACTGTTATTAGAGGGATTAATGCAGTTCCCTGATTGTAACTAGAATCATAGAATAGTAGAGCTGGAAGGGGCCTATAAGGCCATCAAGTCCAACCACCAGCTCAATGCAGGAATCCAAGTCAAAGCATCCCTGACAGATGGCTGTCCAGCTACACCTTGAATGTCTCCAGTGTTGGAGAGCCCACGGCCTCCCTAGGTAGTTGGTTCCATTGGCGTATTGCTCTAACAGTCAGAAAATTTTTCCTGATGTCCAGGCAGAATCTGGCTTCCTGTAACTTGAGCCCATTATTCCATGTCCTGCAATCTGGATGATCGGGAAGAGATCCTGGCCCTCCTCTGTGTGACAACCTTTCAAGTACTTGAAGAGTGATATCATATCTCCCCTCAGTCTTCTCTTCTGAAGGCTAAACATGCCCAGTTATTTCAGTCTCTCCTCATAGGGCTTTGTTTCCAGTCCCCTGATCATCTTTGTTGCCCTCCTCTGAACCCTTTCCAGTTTGTCTACATCCTTCTTAAAGTGTGGTGCCTAGAACTGGACGCAGTACTCAAGATGAGGCCTAACCAGTGCTGAGTAGAGGGGAACTAGTACTTCCCGTGATTTGGAAGCTATACTTCTATTAATGCAGTCCAAAATAGCGTTTGCCTTTTTTGCAGCCACATCACATTGCTTGCTCATATTCAGCTTGTGATCTGCAACAATTCCAAGATCCTTTTCACTTGTATTATTGTTGAGCCAAGTATCCCCCATCCTGTAACTGTGCATTTGATTTCTTTTTCCTAGGTACAGCACTTGGCATTTATCCCTATTAAATTTCATTCTGTTGTTTTCAGCCCAGCGCTCCAGCCTATCAAGATCACTTTGAATTTTGTTTCTATCTTCTAGAATATTAGCTGTTCCACCCAATTTTGTGTCATCTGCAAATTTGATAAGCATTCCCTGCACCTCCTCATCCAAGTCATTAATAAAAATGTTGAAGAGCATTGGGCCCAGGACCAAGCCCTGCAGTACCCCTCTAGTGACATCTCCCCAGTTTGAGAAGGAACCATTGATAAGCACTCTTTGAGTCCGATTCTGTAGCCAATTGCGGATCCACCTGATAGTTGTTCCATCTAGCCCACTTTTAGCTAGCTTGCTAATTAGGATATCATGAGGCACTTTGTCGAAAGCTTTGCTGAAGTCCAGATATATTATGTCCACAGCATTCCCACAGTCCACAAGGGAGATTACCCAATCTAAAAATGAGATCAGATTGGTCTGGCAGGATTTGTTCTTGACAAATCCATGCTGGCTTCTAGTAATCACTGCATTGTTTTCAAGGTGCTTGCAGACTGACTTCTTTATAATCTGCTCCAAAATTTTCCCAAGGATTGATGTCAGACTGACTGGTCTATAGTTCCCAGGTTCCTCCTTCTTGCCCTTTTTGAAGATGGGAACAACATTTGCCCTCCTCCAGTCATCTGGCACTTCACCTGTCCTCCATGATTTCTCAAAGATAATAGACAGTGGTTCTGAGAGTTCTTCTGCCAGTTCCTTTATTACTCTAGGATGCAGTTTGTGGGCCCTGGAGATTTGAACTGGTTCAAAGGGATTGTACCTGTGATATGAATTATTATGAGGGAAATAATTTCTCAGTGGGATGGACAGATCTGTCAATTTTGGGTTTGCTTAGATTCTGTTCCCCCCCCCCAACCTTAAATTTCATTCATCCGATTTTTGCATTAGTTTATGATTTATAGTGCACATGAAAATTTATATCTCTCTCCATGCTTACGTCATTGAGCACAATGTTTTAGCAGAAATCCAGGGTATGTAATAACTAAATAAATGCTCATTTCTCCTACTATAGGCAATTTTGTATTTCTTTCCCCTAAAATACATAGGTTTGCAAACCATTTCCCCTGATATAACATGTCTATGTTTTCACTAACATAGATTTCATAGATCATAGAGTTAGAAGGAGCTTACAAGGCTATCGAGTCCAACCCCCTGCTCAATGCAGGAAACTAGAGGGGGGGGTCTCCCATCCAAGTAATAACCAGGCTTGACCCTGCTTAGCTTTCCACACTCAGATGAGCTGAGCCAGCATAACCCCCCACACGTGTGTGCTAATCATTTGGGACCTGAACCAAAGGACCACCAACCTTTGCAAAGCATCTCTGCCTTTCTCCACAGGGAACCAGGCACGTCGTGGCCAGTGCCCATGCTGGCTGAGGACGGTGGGAGTTCAGGGTTCCAACACATCTTGGAGGACACCAGGTTTGGGAAGGTGGTTTAGCGTGTCGGACCTGCAGCAGGGAGACCCACCCAGGTTCAAATCCCCACTCAGTTGCAAAGTTCGCCAGGTCACTCTCTCCCAGCTTAGTCTACCTCACGGGTTTATTGTGGACATAAAGTAGGGGGACAGAGAACTATGTATGCTGCTGTGAGGACCTTGAAGAAAGAGTGAGATAAAATATAATAAATAATGTGGAAATAGTGTTATTTGATTTAAGGCCTAGAAACTTTAGCTTAATAAAACTGAACATTTAGGCAAGACGTCTGGGATACCCCACCGCTTCTCACCGGCCGCAGTTCTGATTAACGGTAAACATAGATAAGTGGCAGCTCTAAATAACTGAAGATTTCACTTTTATTCTATTATCTTTATTCTGCAATGCACAAACAGCACTACATGGATTTTTTTTTTTATTATTGTTTTGTGTTTGGGTTCATTTTTTACTGAGAAATTGCTTCTGTGGTTGCCTTAAGTGAATAGAAGTCTGATGAATTAACTAATGTCAGCTCTGGAGTGCTGATCAATTTATTATCTTAGTGGTGGTATTGCCTATTATAGCTTTCTCCTTGTTTTCTACCCCCTTCCCTTTTACACACTAAAGTATTTACCAGGGCCTTGGGCAGAACCAGAATCGTTCTAATGAAACAATTAGAGGCGAGCCGCTCAATATGCAAAAGCAGATACCTCGAGCACAGTGTGATTAATGCCTGTGTATCTGTGTTGTGCTCCTACCCAGCACAACTCCTTTATTGTTTCTTTCCTCAGGTAGAGAGAGCGGTGAAATTCATTGCTCTCGCCCCAATTTAGAAGGAAAAAGAAGTCTACATTACCAATATCTACCTTTTTAAAAGTCCTTAGGGAACAAAGATAATGAAGCGAGTATGTGGTTTCAGGGGCACGGATGCATTAGGGGTGAGCTACCAGGATGTGTGAAGCCTTTTGCAACCTACCGGTGGTCTAATTATAAGGGGATGATGAGGCTGCTCTCTAGATCATCTGGTAACCTCCTCCTCACCGCCGACACAAAAGCACAGATGCTGCGCTGGCTGGGGATGCATTTGAGACAGCTGATAGCACTCTTCTCCGCAGCTCTGTGTTGACAGTGCGCCCAGCTCTTTACCTGCAGCTCGTGGAAGATAACAAGGTTAAGCACAGCAGAGTTTCAGAACGGGAGAGGGCTCTTCCCACAGCATGCGTGGTCTTACACAGTTTTCTTAGTTTATTGGATGTGGAGGTGATGAAGTTTTGTGACTAAAGGAAGCTGGCCATGGCAGGCACACGCCTCTGTGTGGAGCATGCGCTCCACTATATCACAGAGGGAAATGGATACTCACGTTTAACAGCAAGGCTGAAGACAGACGTGACACTTTTTAAAGCAGTGGGGCTGATTTGGAAGCACTGCACCTCATTCAGTCTAAATATACCTTTCGGCCACATTCGCTCCAAACAATAAGCCAGTATTCTGGAGAATCTTCGCTTATCATTCATAAGCAAGCATGCTGGTACACGCTGCCCGATCGCTCCCGCTTGGCTCTTCCTAACTAACTAGGAACTTGTCCGCAAGAGAAACCTTACCGTGTTGCTTCGGAACCGGATCTCCAAACAAGCCGGGAATCGTAAGCCTGCTTCAGACCCTGCCTCCAGTCCCTGGCTTGTTAGGTAAGTGAGAAATCAGGAGCCCCAGAACAGAACGTTACGCTATTTCTTGTCAGTCAGTTCCTGGTGAGTTGGGTCCAGGGCTGGGGGACGTGTGGCCCTCCAGTTGTTACTGGACTGCAGCCCTGGCCATTCGCCACGCTCGTTGGGGCTGCTTGGGGGGGTTCAAGTCAAAAAGCACCTGGAGGGCCACACATTCCCTGCCTCTGGTTTAGCCACTCCCTCTGGTGGGAGGGGCCAAGCAGGAGCCATCGGGCGGGCAGCGTGCTTGCTCATGAACGATAGGCCAGGATTTTCTGGAATTGTGGCTTATCATTCTGTGTGAACACGGCCTTCCCCTCCAGGGTTGCGCTCTGAAATACACTCATCAGCAGACTCCCCCGGCAGCATATGGTGCCGGATTGGCTGCTGCTCATGATGTTACAAAAACCAAAACCAATCCCCCCAGAGCACTTTTGTACTTTATAAAAAAGTATTTCTTTATCAGTCCATTTGTCATGTTAATAAGCACACACACTGTACTTTTAAAATAAAAGATGACAAGATGACCAGCCTGAAACGTGAGGGTGGGGAGGGGCTGGCTGACAGCTGAGCCCGCGTTTGATTTTCTGGTATGCGTGTCGGTCATGTCAGTTGTCAGACTGGGCTCACCTTACAGCTGAGGGACCTGCAGCGGGTGTTCTCTTTTTATATGAACATCTGTCTTCACCTTAATTGAGCCAAGGAGTTGGCACCAAGTGAGGAGGTCATAATGAGCAAGCGGCTTCCATGAGGTCTGGTAGCATGAAAATGTACGTATTCTGTATGGCTTCCTAGGAAGGATGCATATATTCTTAGTTGTCATCCCACTGTAAATTTTGACTGTAACTGTCACTCGAGTTCTCACTCTCAAATTACTATAAAATATGCATGCTTTAAGGTTTCAGCACAGCCTTGCAAGTTAGTGGCAGCTGTTCTCCTGGCCTTAAAATGAGACGGTCTGTGTTTGCTTGTCTGTTTCTCTCTCTTTTCTCTTTCTCACATCAGTTAAAAGGGATGAGTGTCTACTTCATAATATTGATGGAGATTAAAAAGATAGGGGTTGTAAAATTCTCTTAACAAGTATGGGAGGGACCTTAACTCAGTGGCAGGGCAACTGCTTTGCATGAAGCAAGTCTCAGGTTCAGTCCCTGCCATTTCCAGTTAAAAGCATTTCACGCAGAAGGGCCAGGAAGGACATCTGCCTGAGAACCTGGAGAGTGTCCCGGCTAGGCTAGATGCCCAGGGGAACTAGCCTGTAGTATGTGCACTCACGAGTGCATCAGGGTCAGGTACAGAGGGGTCACATCTGATAAAGCAGAGACAGATCCAAGAGAGCAGGCCAACAGCAGAGTGATGAGCTATCAGGACCCTGGACAGCGTACTGCAGGGGGCTACTGACTGGAGTGTTTCCTCCAGGGAGAGCTGTTGTCCTAGTAAGCAACTGAGGCCTTAAGAAGGCTAGCAGGCCCAGAACGTTCAGAGGCTTCACCTCTGCTGGATGCTAGCTGTAGCCCTTAAAGGGCCCATGGCTATTTCTGTAGCCTCTTGCTCCTACATGGCTGAAGGGCAGGAAAAGCTGTGGAGGAATCCTCCTCTGAGGTTGAGGGGAGGGCTATGCCCTCAGGTCTGGAAGTATACAAGGTTCTCCCTGAAGACTAGTGGCTCATTGGATTCTGAGTCCTCCTCAGGGTGCTGCTGAGCCTCCAAACCCAAGGTCATGACAAAGAGCTGCTGCTACAGGGAAAAGTCAGTCCTGCGCAAGGCGGAGCAATAGTCTGACTCCATGGAAGGCACCTCCATAGGTACAGCTTCACTGACTAATGGTGAAAATGACAGGAGGGAATTGGAGACTTGCTCTGCTGTCCACCCTCACGCTTCCTGTTCTTTGACCATTCCTCCTGGAGCATGTCGCTTCTCTTTGTCCCATCCCTGCATCCCCACCTGTAAAACGGTGGGAACTGCTTCACTTGCATTGCAGCAGTCTTCCAAAAATTTTAAATCCCAACATTGTGCTCCCTACATTTAAAATTGCAAGTATCCTGTTTGGAGATGTTTCAGTAGGGAATCTTCGTTAAGATATGATCACTTATTTCCCATTTCTCTTGGATGCAGCATTGGCATTCACCGATATTGCTGGAGTGAATGCGGTGGTTGGAGGTGGACCAGGAGCCATACAAGGTAATCAGACACTGTTTAAGCTAGAGAAAAAAGAAAGCCTTTGGCATCGGCAGCTGAATTTCATGGATGAATAATTCACCGCTCAGAAAAAATGCTTCAGCCACAGTGTGACATCTCCCGTCAGTGATTATCCAAGATTTAACCAAACATGGCTTCCCTGGGAGGCAGGGAAGATGTCCAGATAGCTTTCTTTTTTATATTAAAAAAAAGTTGGCCTTTAGTCCCCTTAAATACTTTTGTAGTTAACATCATTACCAGGATACAGAGCACTCTTTTCTATAATGCCTTACAAGCTACAACTCTTCCTAACACAGAACTTTGCCTTACGAATCAGCATTTAAAGTATGACTGAACTCAATTTATTTTAAAGAGGCAATTAAATGATATGTCTTTATGTCTAATGATGACACCTTCAGCTAATTGGGTGAATTGCTAATGTGTAAATTTGTGCACACAGCCGGGTGGGAATTAAAAAAATTTTTTTAAAAAAAACCTCCAGGCAAATTTGGCAGGTTGGTTAAGCGTGAAAGGAAATCATGGAAGGGAGGCAGTGGCTCCGATCCAACAGTGTATATGTAAGAAGCAGCCAGGGCTGTATGCATGTCGTCCTTTTTTAAAAAAGCCAAATCCCAACATTCATCTCTCAAGAGTGAGCAACTGTTAGTATGCTGCTGTTTTGGTGCTTTGTTTTAAATTGTTTTATTTGGGGGGTTCTTATTTGTGAGCAGCTTTGGAGAGCCTTGAGGCAGTGGGGGACGTAGTGTGTGTGTGTGTGTGTTTCTATACCATCTTTCTGGAAAAACCAATCAAGGTGGTTTACAAAAAAATTCAGAAAACAAAGCCAGATGTTAGCCATTGTGTGAATTGGTTTTAAAGAGTGAATTGCAGGTGTGGGGGACATAATCTGGACCGGACCTCTCCATGGGAGGTAGGGGGACTTTTAACCCTTTGCCCCTGGCGGTGGTTCCAATCTGGATTAGGGCCCCAGGCCTGCTATTGGAACAAATGTGAATTCTCCCCCCCATACACACACACACACACACACACACACACACACTGCAAATAGCAGGTGCCTTCCCCCGATCAGGATCCAAACGTTTAAAGCGCCGCAGCCCTCCTTCCAAGGTCCCAACGCCAAGCATGCCCTCACCCTGCAACTTACTTCTGAACATGCATCCATGCATCAGTAGCGTCACATCTTAGCTTGACCCGGACATCCTATTGCAGATGGAGCTAAAAGAATGAAAGAATTTGCTCTGCGTGACTAATCAATTGATCTATCGATTGATTGTGGCTTTATATTTACATTTCTTGACTCGATGACCGTGAGCGGCTGTCAGTCAGGGCCTGTGTTTTGGCTTCAGCTGCGCCATGGCCGTGCTGCAGTTTTGCTGCACTGCAGTTAAAAGTGCGGCCCTGTTTGTAGCAAGCTGTGCAGGAGTCTGGCCCCAGGACTAGTCTGCACAATCAGCGACTACCATCTCAGGGTTGCCTTATGCCAGTGTTCCTCAACTTTGGGTCCCCAGATGTTTTTGGCCTACAACTCCCTGCATGCCCCAGCCAGCAGAGCTGGCTGGGGCATGCTGGGAGTTGTAGGCCAAAAACATCTGGGGACCCAAGGTTGAGGAACACTGCCTTATGCAGAGATAACAATCTGTGTCTGTAGGAGTCATAGAATCATAGAATCATAGAATCATAGAAAAGTAGAGTTGGAAGGGGCCTACAAGGCCATCGAGTCCAACCCCCTGCTCAATGCAGGAATCCAGGTCAAAGCATCTCTGACAGATGTCTGTCCAGCTGCACCTTGAATGCCTCCAGACTGGGAGAACCACCTCCCTAGGTAGTTGATTCCATTGTCTTATTGCTCTGACAGTCAGGAAATTTTTCCTGATGTTTAGGTGGAATCTAGGTTCCTGTAACTTGAGCCCATTATTCCGTGTCCTGCAAACTGGGATGAACGAGAAGAGATCTTTGCCCTCCTCTGTGTGACATCCCTTCAAATACTGGAAGAGTGCGATCATATCTCCCCTCAGTCTCCTCTTCTGAAGGCTAAACATGCCCAGTTCTTTCAGTCTCTCCTCATAGGGCCTTGTTTCCAGTCCCTTTATCATCCTTGTTGCCCTCCTCTGAACCCTCTCCAGTTTGTCTATGTCCTTCTTAAAGTGAGGTGCCCAGAACTGGACGCAGTACTCAAGATGAGCCTAACCAGTGCCGAGTAAAGGGGAATTATCACTTCCCGCGATTTGGAAGCTATACTTCTATTAATACAGCCCAAAATAGCATTTGCCTTCTTTGCAGCCACATCGCATTGCTGGCTCATATTCAGTTTGTGATCTACCACAATTCCAAGATCCTTCTCACTTGTAGTATTGTTGAGCCAAGTGTCCCCCATTCTGTAACTCTGCATTTGGTTTCCTCTCCCTAGGTGCAGCACTTAGCAATGTTATCCGTGGCCCAGTTACAAGTCACTCGAGTCCTGTTCAGGTGTTTGCCTAACACGCGAGGGTGAAAAGTGAGTGGGGCGGGGCGTGTGCACAAGCCCCATCCCGATGCCCTCCCCCCAGGCAGGGCTCCTTTTCAGACCTTTGCCGGGTTAGTATGAAGGTCTGGACGGGAGTTATAAGTGCAGCCGAGCACACTTAGAATCCTTTGGGAATCGCACAGAGGCTTCTAAGCATGAGAGAAAGGTGCATGGGACATTCTGTAAGGGGGCTGGGACGGTTTCCCACTCCTCCAGGGAAAGGAAGATGTCAGGAATGCTTGTGTGGCTGAACAAGGATGGTCAACTGTGTGCCCAGGGGTCCTGCTGCGGCCCAAGAAAATTCAAACTCGTGTGCTGTGGGAAATGAAGGAATCGATGCTTCTTTGAGCCTGAACTATTTACCTACAGAGGAGGCTACCTGTTGAGTCCTTACATGATTCACAGCTCTGACCTTGCCCTCCTCCTATTCAACTTGCACTGGGGTTGGGGTGGGGGAGGTAATTCTGTTGCATTTCTAAATCAGGTGTACACAGATTATTCCATCCCTCCTGAATCCTGATACAGAGAGAAACTTGGTAGGGAACTTTTCTGAAGTACAAGAAGCAACTGAGATTCCAGTATCTGATATCTGATTCCTACAGCCAGACTTTCCCAAGGAGGTGGGGACCTTAGATCTATGAGGCAAGGATGGGGTGACTGTCCTTTATTGTGTGTGGGAAGGCACAACGCTACAGCACCCCGACACCCCTCCAGTCTCCAACTGGGAATATTTACAGAGTTTCACAGCGCAGACTCTCTCCACCGTCTTCTTTTTTGGCCATGAAGAATGGCAAAATCTCTACTGAAAAGAAATTCAAAGGAAGAGAAGTGTTTCACTTCAATTCTGCTTGAAGAACTGTTGCTGGAAGACAAATCAGACTTCAGATATTGCATTCTTATCTAGGGAGAGGAGACCTCTTGCTGCCAGATGGGCACTGCATTTCTGGCTCTGAGCATTGTCAGATACATCGCCAGCTTTGCTCCCGGGGTCCTGCGACAAGCTTGGTGGGTCTGGGAGTGAGGGAAGGAGTCCAGCGAGGTTTTCCTCCAAAACTGTAGCATCCTTGGATTGGGTATCTTCTCAGGTGATAGGAGGATTATTGGTCTCCGCTGAATCCCCTGGAACTCCCTTAGCACTAGGGCTGGTAATAAGGCACTCCGCTGAGGACTTGTGCAGTTCTGGGCTGGTCCCATCAGGTAGGAGGTGGGAGGCCACACCGACACATCTACTGACATGCATGTGTAGGACTCCTGCACAAGCCAATCAGGAACCCCCATGCATGGAGGAGCATTACGTGTTGGCATGTATGTAGAGAGCCCCTTCTCACCTGCATGGATGGTGTTGGGTGTGTGTGACCATTTCTGTATCACTGCTGTTGGAAATGGAATGCTAGATTAGCTAGACCGTGGTCTGAAGCAGAACAACAATTCTGTGTACTGTGTCTTGATCATTGTGCACTGAACTGTTTACAAAGCAGCTTTGTGTAAAATAATGCTCCCTGTACACATTGAAATGCATTCAGCGACTTTTTATTAAAATGATGTCAGCTGCATGTCAGTCTTATGTTAGATTTCCGCATTTGAACTGAGTATTTTATTCAGCTATGTAACATTGTATGGATTTGCCCTGATTATGAATTGTTTCCAAATAGTGCATTTGAGGGTTTGAAAGCAGAAAAGCAAACAAAAAAACCTCCTTTACTTTAAACAGTGCTTCTCTGAGTTATATAATAAATGATGAGATCTGCATTATTAGATTTGGAATGTGTTTATATCTTAACTCTCTTTAAAATCTGAATGGTTTTTTTGAGTGAAATACTGTTTCCACTTACTTTCCACTTATTTTTGTGTGTGCAAGAAAAATGGTACTATCCTCCGTGCAATTGTTCCGAGACCAGCTTTTCCCAATCTGGTGCCCTCCAGACATGTTGGACCTCAAGTCGCATAATCCCCAGTGGCCATTCTGGCTGAGGATGATGGGAGATGTAGTCCACAATGTCTGGAGGGCACCAATTTGGGGAAAGCTGTTACTCGGTCCTGCCTTTATTATTGGATCTTTTTTCTTTTTATTCATTTTATGGCAAATTTACACCACCATGTATATTTACTTCCACTCAATATTTTTGTCTTTAGGTTTCTTCCAACTCCACGTCACCTCAATTCTATAGCTGCAAACACTATAAAGAAAAGGGGATTATCCTAAGCACTGTCGGATCACAACTTTAGTAAGTGACTTGAGATGTGACCGTCTCCCTTTTTTGTATTCTTACTTTAACCCATCTGCTCAGTGGAGATGATAATTGTCAAGTTGCACTTGCGGCTCTGAGCAACCGCGAATGTAAAGAGCATTGAATGCAGGAGAGCAAATACATTGTCTCAATGTCTCACTCCTACTGCTCCTCTCAAACAAATTTCCTGTTGCTCTGCCTCTCCCTGCTCTTGCCTGGAACAGCTTCCCTATCAGGTGGGAACCGTGCTTCTCCAAGTGCTCAATCAAAGCAGACTCCAACCACATGTTATCCTGTTAAGTCCTGATAGCAGGGTAATCCAGTCCACACATGAAGGAGTGGAGAAGTCCTTAGCCTTTCTGTAGGTGATGCTCGTACTGTTGTTCACATCTTGCAGGGTGGGGGGCGATTAGGGTAGTCTCGCCTAGACTACTGTAATGCGCTCTACGTGGGGTTACCCTTGAAGACGGTTCGGAAGCTACAGCTGGTACAGAACGCGGCGGCTCGCCTGGTTAAAGGCAGCCGCCGGCGGGGTCACATCACGCCAGTGCTCAAGGAGCTACACTGGCTACCAGTTGCTTGCCGAGCTGAATTCAAGGTGTTGGCTTTGACCTTTAAAACCCTATACGGCTCCGGTCCAGTCTATCTCAAGGAGCGTCTCCAGCAACACCAAGTGGGCCGCTCAGCAAGATCTGCCACAGACGGCCTTCTCCTTGTCCCTTCAGCCAGAGCAGCTAGACTGGTCGGGACGAGGAAGAGGGCCTTCTCTGTGGCAGCCCCCGTACTATGGAACTCTCTCCCAAGTGACCTCCGCCATGCCCCCTCTCTGCTGAGCTTCCGCCGCTCATTAAAAACTTGGTTATTCAGGCGGGAATATGGGGTGGGCTAAGATTTAAAATTTTATACTGTTTTAATGTATTTTAATGGAGAAAAATGTTTTAATGTATTTTGTTCTGTTTTATTTTCTGTACATCGCCCAGGGTGGCCGGTTTGCCGGCCAGATGGGCGATAGATAAATGCAAATAACAACAACAACAACAACAACAACAACAACAACAATAATAATAATAATAGGGTAGATGTGCACTCTACATTGTGGGTGTGGACATCCTTAAAAATATGAAAATACAGTGAACATTGCATAAAATATTGTGCACAGATGGAGGAGAGAGAACGCTCTGCTGGTGTTGTCTACTTCCTGTAAAGATTAGGTTGGTGCTGCTGTCGCGCTTGAATAGTATCACAGAGGAACTCTTGGCTCCTGAAGCCATAAGAGGTTTGGGCCCAGAACTTCTCCCTTGTGAACCTATCCATGCTTTTAAGATCTGACTCTGTTGGATGGTTACTTCGGACAGGGACTTCTCAGCAGTGACACCAAGACTACGGAACTCTCCCCCTGGAAAGGTTTGTTCCATTCGATTATTCCTGGGGCAGAATCCAACAGGGTGCTTATATGCCCCTGCCAATTCCATTGCGCAAGCAGGACCCGCTGCTTAGGCAAGGAGATTTAGCATTTCCTAAGGGTTTAGTGCTTCCCTTACGCGAAGCTCGGCTGAGCTGCCTCCCTCCAGAAATGAGCGTTTCCTCTTGTCTTGGGTCGCCCCAGGAAGTGCTAAATTGCCACTGTGCCAGTGGTGAGGGCCACTTGCGCCACTCAGTTGGCAGCACGGAAGAGAATCGGCAGGGGCATCATCAGCACCCTGTTGGATTCTCCCCATTGTCCTAAGGTGGTTTGCCATCAGAAAGTCTTGGGGACCTCTCTGGACAATTGCTTTTTGGGGATGTGATTGTCTTCTTCTCTATCTATTTGGTATTCCACTTGTGGGCAGACATGAGGCTTGCGGGATCTACTTTGTATTTTTTACTAGAGATGTAAAATTTCCAAAAATTTTGAAGCCATGGGGGAAAAAACAGTTGTTTGGGTGGTGGGAAGGGAATTGGGAGGGGGGGTGGTTAAGAAAGAAACAATACTTCTTCTTTTCTTTCTTTCTTTTTTAGCACTCTTTACAGCAGTGTTCTCCAACCTTGGGTCCCCAGATGTTTTTGGCCTACAACTCCCAGCATGCCCCAGCCAGCGTAGCTGGCTGGGGCATGCTGGGAGTTGTAGGCCAAAAACATCTGGGGACCCAAGGTTGGAGAACACTGCTTTACAGATCTAAAGTCTCTTTGTTGCTCTGGGACAGCCTTCCCCAACCTGGTGCCGTCCAGCTATTTTGGACTTCATCTCCCAGCAGCCTCAGGCAGCATGACCAGTGGTCAGGAATGCTGGGCATTGTAGTCCAAAAATCTGGAGGGTGCCAGCCAGGTTTGTGTTCCTAAAGCAGCCTTTATGCTCCAAAAGTAATATTATGTATAGCTTGGTTTGCTCTTAAAATTATCATTATATTTAAAAACATTTAAAAGTAAACTCAGTAAATGTGTAATTATTATCTGAATAAACTATACTTTTAAATTTAATTTATCAAACATGATGATTTTATCAGCAAAATATACATAACGTATTTTAGGTTCCTATTTTATGTCTGACCAGAGGGAACCTCAGTAAGTATTCCTTGAAACATCTGAATTATCCTAGAAGCCAGAAGAAGCAGGAAGAACTGGAGGCAGAGGAAGGCTGGTTTACAGCATCTGTTCCTGTTTGAAAGGAAGTTTAGGGAAATTCCTAAACCTGTTCCTGTTTGTGGGGTGGAGCTTAGGGAAATCTGCTCTGAAGGAAAAGCTACTGAGATTTTAGTTAGCCTGGGAAAGACTACCACTTAAGAATGGTAAGCAACCATATTTAATAACTTTTAAGCAATCTTAACCTTTTATTTGAAGAGTGACATTTTATTCACTTTTGCAAATCTTATTTTTGTTCATTTTGAAAGGTGGTCTCTAGTGGTAGTGTCAATCCCATGCCTACGCCGGAGGAACCAGGCTACTGAGTTTCTTTCAGATAGAGAGGATTTATTCTAGTGGCAGCAGTTAAAAGGTTTGATAGCTGAGGCAGCATTCCCCAGTGGTGAAGTCTAACTGAGAACTTAATTAAAAACCATGGCAGTGAGTTCCAGAGACCCAAGTCTCAAAGTTAATTTTTTAAAAAGAAACGTAGGTGGGATAACCCATATGCTGTTCCATCACATCTGGTGACAGTGGCGGGATAAGCTACAGTGGGGTTTTTTTCCACATGTGGGTTTTAGATTAGAACTACATCAATTGACTGCTACAGCATCTAACCAGAACAAGCCCAGAAACGCAGGACTCTGTAGAACAAAGCCCAGACTGTCAAGAATCCACATTTTCTTCCATATTATGATATGGCGAGTCTGCTCACATGTTGGGAAACTGAGCATGACTTGGAGCATCCCTAATTATGTATCAGTAAAAGATACAGTAGGTCAATAATTTTAATAAGGGATGGAAGAAATAACTATGCTGGGAATCTTACAGAGAGGATTAAAAAAAAACATTCTCCCCCCCCCCCCCGGTTTCATTCTTTCCAGATATTTTACATCTCTAGTCTTTCTATAGAAGTCTTATTACATAGTTTTTAGAAATCATTGGTGGTGGGGGGGGGAGTAACAGTATATAACCTTGTCCTGAATTCTAAAAGAAAATATTCCATAATCCAAAGATGTTCAATTTTTCCAACTTTTTTCGGGGTGTGGGGTGGGAAGCGAAAATGGTCCTTAGGGAAAAAATGGGGGGAAACACACATTTTCTTCCAAAATTTTGCCAATTTTTTCCATGGGTCTTCCAGAACACTGAGGTCCACCAACCAGAGCCAATTGCAAAATAATGGTCGGAGGTAGAAATACTCTGAATTAAGGATGAGGGTGCTGCTGCTGATCACATGCCGAGCCCAGGAAGCTGTCTTTGTATCAGAACTGATTTTACAGTCCTGTTTGCACAAAATTCCACTCCTGGTTTTTCCCCCTCCCAGCTTTCTTCTTTTCAGCAGCCTAATTTAGTGTGTGTGTGCGCGCACGTGTGTAGTGGCGAGAGTCTTTTTGTTGCTGCTGTTCAGCAATCAGGAGTCTTTGGTGATCTGTTGCAGATCCCTTCAAGATCTTCCAGATCCATGCTCTGCCTACCATGTGGTATGCTATTGTATTATTATTATTTTTTTTTAAATTTTATTTACGTACTTTTCAAAACAAAATATAACAAAATACAAGAATAACACAAAAATATAACGTAAACTACATACAATAAATCATAAAGTGCACCCCCTATGCGTATGATTATATGCCAGACTGAAATTGTATGGGGCAAGCTTTACTCCGGGTCCTTTCCCTGCTTCTACAGGTGTCGGATTAGTAAAAGTAGAAGTCAACCTGTACTAGGATGAGCAAGATAAACAAGAAAACTAAACGTGCTTAACACATTTAAAACACTTTATGTGTTGGACTGCAAACACTGCATTAGGTAAAAGTTTGCATTGGGCATGCTTTTGCACAATTAATGTGTTTTTTGCTATTGCATGCATGCTGATAATTTGTCAAACCTTGGCTCATACTCCGTTAGTTTGAGAGCAACACATGCAGCACTCAGGTCAACTGTTAGGGCTTTACATCCAAGCCATGCTCTCTGCATCATTCTTCAAAATCTTTTAAATGTGATAACAATGTAGAAAAGAATTCTGTAACAGGAATTCTAGAATAAAATCATTCTGTTCCACACTGTGAGAAAGAACAAGATCATTAGTGTTTTGCAGAAGGGGACGGTCTTTTCGCGATCTGTGCTATTATGTCGAATAGGACCACCACCTTCTATATGTTCCACCTTCCGCCTGTCGTTCTAAATCTGCGGCCTTATCTGGGTACAAAGATAATCTACTGCCTTATCTACTGCCTCATGAGGTGCGGTGGCCATCCACTAGGAGCAGGGTTCTTTACAGAGGACAGTCCTCCGTTTTGGAGAGCTGGCAGAGGACAGTCCTCTATTTGAAAGTGTGGAGAAAGCCAACCTAAGCCCCCTGCCTGACACACACACACTCACCAAGGAGGGGGGAAGGAGACCCAGGGGGGGGAGACAGCCAGTCTCCACAGATGCCAAAGGGGACAAACAACATCTGCATAGAATCACCCCAGGGGGGAAGGCAGGAAGCATCCCCAGGTTTGTCAATGCTCTTGCATATCAGCCCCATCTACATAAGACTTGAATACCTCTCCAGAGCAGACACTTCGGCACCCCTAAGAATTGGCCACTAAGCAAGTGGCTTCAAAGGGACCCCATCCCACAGGGGGAGGGCATCACCCCACCTGACCCAAAAGGCCTCAGGGAGGGTGTCAACCCACCTGATCACAGAGGGAGGGGCTACCTGAAACACCAAGGTATAAAACACCCTGCGCAAGGGAACTGGGTTGTTGGACCTGATCAACAATCTTTCCCCATGCCTGGGGTAAGAGAACGAAGGATCGGCAACCCCGGGTAGCCACACCCGGCACGCTCCAGCTAGCTGAAATCACTGGTCGCTTGGGTTGACCGGACCCCCGGGAAACCAAGCTGAAATCACTCACAAGCCACTTGGGTAGACCGGACCTCCGCCGGGAACCCAGCTAGCCGCTTGGGTAGACCAGGCCTCCGCCGGGAACCCAGCTAGCTGCTTGGGTAGACCGGGCCTCCGCCGGGAACCCAGCTAGCAGCGTGCGGTTGACCGGGCCTCTGCCGGGACCCGAGCTGAACTAACTAGCTGAGAGCCCTGAAATCACGGTGTCCTTAAGACTTCTTGCTTGCTACTTTGTACCGTACTGATAAGCTGTATTGCTGGCGTGTGTCTGGGTTTGTGAAGGTAATGTTGTAAATAAACTTGTTTTCTAAAAGATACTTCTGTGGCTATAAGTTATCCCTTTGTTCTGGGCTAAGGGTGATAGTCGCTGGGGATCTCGGAGAAGGCCGCCCCAGGACTCGCTACCCCCTTAGCATTGAACCCACGCAGAAGACCAGGTTGTCGGTCTTCCACTGAAAGTGTCCTCTATTTGATGGGCTGTCCAGTCCAAGTCTGGTTTAAAGTCAAAGAACCATAAGGAAGGAGAGCCCGAGGGACTTGAAGTTAGCAAACTGAGCAAGCATGCAGGTCACCTAGTGAGTTTCCTCCACTGTGGTGAGATGTCTTGTATTTCTATATAAATAATAGTTGTTATTTCTAAATTTGCACCTATACATATAAATTTGCATATGCAGATATTATGCAAATTGGTGTTATCTTTTGCCCCCTTTTTGGGGATGCATAAGTGGCCACCAGAAGCAGAGCCTTTTCAGTAATGGCACCCATCCTGTGGAATGCCCTCCCCACAGAGGAATGCCCTCCCCACTACATTCCTTTCAGTGGCATGCCAACATCCAGCTTTTCAAGAAGGCTTTTCACTCATGTTTTTTAGTAATTTCTGACTTCTGCCTTTGTTTCTATTCTGTATGTTAGTCATTATTTTTATCCTGCTGCTGTTTAACTTTCCTGTTGGAAATAGAGATGGCTTGTTGTTGTTGTTGTTGTTGTTGTTGTTGTTATTGCTATTATTGCTATTATTGCTATTTTTGTATTTTGTGGTTGTATCTGTTCTGTTTGACTTTTAATCAGTATTATGGTTTGATTTTTTTAAATCTGGGTTTATCTTTGTGAGCTGCTTTGGGTTTATTTTGACGGGGAAAAGCAAGGTGCAAGTCTTTGAAATCAATTAGTTAATTAAATAATGAAGTAATTTTTAAAAATAGACTTTTAAGTGTCTGTGTAAATGCTTTGGCCGAAAGGCGAGATAAAAGTATGTTAATTAATGTTTATTCATTATGCTAATAATAATGCGGTTTGTGGTTTTTTTAAAAAGAGTACAGTTTTTAAAAGTCACAAAATGGTGCAAGTGTGGTTGGGGGTGGGGGAATCGGTCATTATTCACGTTACTGTTCAAACACTATTCACATCGCAGGCAGCCTGCAGGAAAAGTGTAGGTGACGTTCCACGTAGCAACAGTTACAAAGAGTCATGGGAAAACACTATAGTCTTTCTGGAGAAACATAACATTGGGGGTAAAGGATTTAGACTGCACCATAAATAGTGAACAGCTGTGCATTTATTGTGCTAATAACAACCCAATTGTCTGAGAAGACCTGACCTGACTTGACCTAGACTCATGCTACTATTTGATGCTTCCCTCCCTCATTCCCTGGTTTGCAATAAGCATTGTTCAGCAAAGTGTGGTTACCATGAATCATAGTTTGCCTCCAAACCAGAACTTGAAATCCAATCCAAACCATGATTTCTGATTCTGGCTTAGAGACAAACCATGTTTTGTAACGATGGCAAATAATGTCTACCATAAAATCAAGCGCTGAAGGTGTGAACTGGAGCATGCAAGGGGAGGCATCGATGAAGAAGTGAGGGCATGTGAACTTAGGGGACACCCCAACAAACAAGCTGTGATTGGGCTGTGTTGTCTGAACCGTGCCATTATTGTTCCCAGCCTCTAATGCCCGTTCATTCCAGGCTGGCCCACAGAATGTAGAGTAGAAACACCTATTACTCTATGTTCTGTACAGAGCCTAGCACACTTATTTATTGAATTAATTTTTTTTGTCACAAAAGCAAGGAAGGTGTTCAAACTTCAAAGCTAACCTAAACACCTGTACAGATGGGGCAAGGTACAAGTCAATTAGAAGGGCCACCACTGAGAAAGCCCTGTTTGTTGTGCGTACCAACCTAGCCAGTCTTAGTAGTAGGCGCTTGAGAAGGGCCTCTGAAGCAGACCTTAGCATACAGGCAGGATTATATGGGTGAAGGAGGTCCCTCAAATACTTTTAGAACTATCTAAGTCCTTAGCAGTAGTGATAGCATTGCTTGCTTTTGACTTGATTTAAAAATACAGTAGACCTCCAGGTGGTCCAGTTACTGTGCTTTTATGTTTCTATCCTCACCCTTAACTGAGGTTTTCTTTCATGCACAGGGATGTGAATTGATTTGGGTTTTCAAATGTCTGTAATTATGTTTTTCCAAATGCACAGGCCAGCCAGCTGCAGCAGAGCATGGAGTGAACAACTCGAGGTTAAATTGATGGATGACCAACAAGATAAGGATTGTGCCTCAGAAGACCAAGAAACAATCCTGATTAATGGGGTGAAAGAGGATGGTAAGGAAATCTAATTATAGCAAGGGATCCACTACCACCACCTCCGATAAGCTAATTTACTCAGAGATCAGTCCCTGAACTTAAGAATGCTTTCCCAGTATCATTTCCAAAGAAAGCAAATGGCTTGTGCTTGTTGAAATAATGATAAGAACAATAACAAGCACTTACAATTTATATAATGTAAATTATGTGCCGTAGTGGTGAAAGTGTTGGACTGGGACTCAGGAGATCCGAGTTCTAGTCCCCTCTCGGCCATGAAACTCACTGGGTGACTTTGGGCCAGTCACTGACTCTCAGCCTAACTTACCTCAGAGGGTTGTTGTGAGGATAAAATGGAGAGGAAGGAGGAGGATTATGTAAGCCGCCTTGGGTTCCTTGCAGGAAAAAAGGCAGGGTATAAATATAATAAATAAATAAACAAAATATAATGCTTTTGAGTGTCCAAACACTTCACACATACATTATCCTGTTGTAATCTTTACAACAATCTTGTGAGGTAGGTGAGTATTATTATCCCCATATTGCAGACAGTAGGCTTTCCTTCCTTGGTTCATGGCAGGGACAAGATTCGAACCAGTGCCTCCTTGATTCTTAACCCCTTCTCTACACAAGCACAGAGGTTTGGGTTTCTTGGTTGTGTTTTAATTTTTCCATTTGGCAAGATTTCGATGCAGCGCAGTTGTGGGTTAATGGGCAGCTTATGAAAAGGACTGATGAAAAACACATTACTCCTTGCTCTCTATATTTTGTCCAAACATGCTTATGGGAACCATCTATAGTGGGTTTTTTAAAAAAATTATTTAGGCCAGTAGTCAGCAATCAAATTGCCCACCAGGTAAATTCAGGCTAAAACATGGGTGGGGGGAAGATTAAGGAGCTTCCTTTTCCCCCCATACTCACATTGCCCTCACAGTGAGCTGCATCTGAAAGCTACGATCCGGTATCTTCCGTTTCCTGGAAGGAGGAGGTTGCATAAAGCCTATGGGCACTGGAGCCTGCATATTCCTGGCACTTCCCCTCCTCTCTCCATAAACTAGTTAGGTGAGCAGTGATGCCCCCATCTTAGCTCAGGGTGCAACATTCCCTCACAGAATCCCAACTCAACAGCTGAAGAGCAATCATCGGATGTTACCAGCCAACTAACAGGGCAGTGATCATCTGAGGTGCGTGTGCATGTATTTATTTGTGGACCAGCTCCAGGCTCTTGAGAGCCCTTGGGCAAGACACCCCCAAATGGGCTCCCTCCCTCAGTGAGTCTACCTTGGGTCCGTGGGGATCTTTTTGGGTCCGTGGGGACGTTTGCCAATTTGAGAAACTGTCCTGGGCACAACCACAAAATAGGTACACTGCAGATGAAAGTCTTAGTCTGCAGCCTCATCTCCTAAGAATGTCATGGAGCCCCACGTGTGGCCCTGTAGCATTCATGGGGAAAGAAAATGGGAGCAGCTAGAGGCCTGCAGTTTGCTTTGAAGTAATCCCAGTGGCTACTAAGAAATGCTGTCATTTTAAAAAGAAAGCAAATAAAAAGTGAAAGGGGTAAAGCTAGGGTTGTCCCGAAATCACGATGGGGGTGGAAGCGGGGGCGAACTCACCCCTGCAAGACCCCCCCCCCCTGAGCCCTGCGACACTCACCTTCTCCCCGGCTGGTCACATCTCCCCGGAGAGGAGCCGGGGAGAGGAACTTCCGGGTCCCCGGCGCTGCGTTTTTAGCGTAAATACCATAGAGACCGTGTGGCCGTTTTAAGGTGGTTTTCTATGGTATTTATGCTAAAACCGCAGCGCCAGGGTCCCGTCGCGTCAGTTCCTGGAACAATTCCTGGACCCTGTCGCTGTGGGAGGAGTCGAGCGGCGGGGGTGTTCGCCGAGCACAAGGCGAGCACCCGGACAGGTACGTGTACATCGCTACAAAGCACCTCAGTGGACATCTGGAAAGGTGCCCAAGGGCACACTGCTGCCCACAGGCATGACGTTGCCTACCTGTGGTCTACCTGCTCACTGCCACTGTCACCAGCTGCTCCTGCTCCCCATCCTCTTTCTCGTCATTGCTACCACTTGCTTGCTGGACAGGCAGAGAGCCAGGGAGCAAGTCGGCAGCGGCATCTCCTGCTCCTCCTCCTCACCACCATCACTGTTGCCGGGGCGGATGGGAGGCAGATGATCAAGCAGGTTGCAATCGTGAAGAGGAGGAGCAACTCCAGGGAGCTCTTTTCCGTGGGCCCCGTTGGGGTGTGGGCCCTCAGCAGGTGCCCGACCATGCCTACCTTTGATGCCAACCTTGATATATATATATATATATATATATATATATATATATATATATTCTGCAATAGTACATCACTTTATATTTTCATATGGAACTATCTGTACATTCCAGCAAAATCTGAGAAGTAAAACTCGAGTCTCTTATTAAGCGTCAAAGCTTTAGTGAGTAAAACAATGAATCGAAAGTGTGTGGTTTTATCTAATATATATGCTTTTGTCTCCTCTGCAGTTAAATTTTCCTGCAGAGCATGGTCAACCAGCCTTATAGGGGAAGGTTTATTAATATTGTTCATGTACATGGAAATTAAATTTTAAACTAATAGCGAGATTGTTATTATTAAAATTTCTCTATACAGTGATCTAGTCTGAGATCAGCTTGACATGAGAATATTAATTCAGAACAAGTTTTAAAACCAAACAGCAAACAGGGATTAGGAATATTGTTTTTCATAAGCACATGCCCAGAATCTGCTGAAGTCTTAGATTTTATTCTTCTTAATGTTACACCGAAGAAATTAAATGAACAAACACAATGGAAAACGGAACACAAATGCTGCTGCTTTTCCCAGCACTCGGTTCATAAGAATCGCTTATGAACGATGCCCTCCACGGAGGGGGGAAAGATTTGGATCTTCAGATTCCCAGGTTCTGACTGCCCTCTCTCCTTCTCTCCACCCCCTCCTCTTCTCTCCGTTCTTTCAGATTCACATGACCCGGATGGCGACGAGAAACCTTTCCGTGCTGCAGATGCTGCGGTCTCGTTCCCGGCGCTGGGCGTAGCAGCTCAGAAAGAGAGCCAGGGGCTCCCCCGGGTCCAGACAGCCCTGGTTTCCAAGAAGCCCTGTTGGCTGAGCCCTCCCTCCCCACTGAGACTGGCCGATGTGCCCGATCACATTTCCGATGACTCCTCCTCTGTCCACGCCATCTCCCTCACGTCGTGTGTCACAAAGGGCATGAGTGCCTGGTCCCTGCCGGGCGATTGTGAGAAGGCTCCTCCCTTCACGATCATGGAGCCCGGAAGTATGTCGGCGCTCACGGGCGACTGCTTGATGCAGCCGAGCCGGACCTGCCTGGGCTGTTTTATTGAATCCAAGGACGGCATTGATGCAGAGCCAGGAATAAGCCTAAAAGTGGGGGATCTCAATAGGGATTATGACACCTGTTCGGTCTCTGATATAGGGATTCATTGCATGAGCACAGGAGAAACCATGAGATACGGGGATCAGCTGCTCTCAGACCAGCTGCTAAGCTTCCCCATGCATAAATCGAGGGCAGCAGACAAAAAAGATGCCGAGAAATCTGACAGCGATTCAGAGGACCCCACTCAGAAAAATTATTATGAGGGATTACTATTAGACAAGTGCAACGGGGAGGAACCTTTACTAACGAATCCCAACCAGGAATGGGGTTATTTTGAATCTTTCATTAGCGAAAGCAAAATTGAACTGCTTGACCTTTGCTCCAAAAATGAGCTTTCTGTAAATCTGTTTTCCGAGGAAGATGTGGATAATTACATGTTTGATGATGATGACTCGACCTTGGGAAGTGACGTCTGCTCCTTAAAGATCCGATACGAATCCTTCCAGGACAATGTGAAGGAGAAGACGGGCACGCTGCAAGAGGACGCCCAGTTTAACTTTTTCCCGAGCGTGTTCAGTGGGTGCCCTAAAAGGGAAGGCAGAACAGCCTTGAAGAGGGGACCACGAGGAGGCACTGATACTTCCCAATTCAAATCTGAGGAGAGTATCATTTGGGGGGAAGAGGAAGTAGAGGAGGAGGAGGAGGAGGAGGAGGAGGAAGAGGAGGGTGAGAAAGTTGCCTTAAACAAATCTTGCACCAGTACGGAGATGGTACAGTACATCAGTCCCAAAAGAAACCACTTCTTGGAACTGGTGAATTCAACGGAGGACTCTGGGGAATTCAGCGACGACAGCACCTGCACCGAATCTTCCTTTGATGTGCTCCAAGATCTAAAGGATTGCAACAAGTACCTACCCAGAGACCACTCCAGTTCCTTCATACAACAGAACTACGGTCTGCGAGCAAAAAGGAAAGTACGATACAGTGACGATTACCTGTACGATGTGGATTCCATTGAGAGCGAGAAGATTGTGGATAAGAAGGAGTGGATCCCCGATGGACCCAAGGAAGAAGATGACGACGAGTGGTGTCCAAAGAAGAGGCGAAAAGTTTCGCGCAAGGAGCCTCCAGTCATCATCAAATATATCATCATCAACCGGTTTAAAGGGGAGAAGCACATGCTGGTCAAGCTCAGCAAAGTGGACGCCAGCGAGACGACGGTTACCCTGAGTGAGGAACTGCTGGGCAAATACGCCAAGCTGGCCCCCTTGAAGGCCTTTTGGCAAGAGCGGTGGCAGAGCCGGCTCAACTTCCTCAGATCGGCGCTCTTCCACAAACAGAGTTTCTTTCTCAATGGCTCCGAGGTCTCCTTCCTGCCTCACCCACGAAAGCGCAAGTGCAAGTTAGCAAACAGGCACCGGATTCAGAGAATCAAGGCCATCGAGCAACCCGTGGGCAAGTCTGGCTCTTGCTCTTCCGATCCAAAGCAGCTTCTCCGCAGAATTGGAGACAACGAGGTCGGCCTGAAAGGAACGCAGGCGTTGGCCATCGCGAGCCCCGGCTGTGCAAATGGCTTATGCTTGGACGACATCACGAGCCTCGCCTCACCAAAGTGTAAATCACAGGACAGAGAATTCAAGGGGCCTGAGCGGAAAGTCTTGCGCAGGATCAAGTTCAAAAGTGAAGCCAGGTTGAAATGCAAGCGACTCAAAGCTGCAGCCAACCTGGCCTCAGCCTCCTCGGCCTTGGAGAATCCGGAGCCTGCAACAAATTTAAAGGAGGAAAACGTTGCTTGTGCTGCAGACGGCTCTCGCCTTTCCAAGTGCCAGGAGGATAAGGTTGCTAAAAATTCTCCGTCTTTCCTACCCGCCACCTGCTCTTCAGACAAGCCTCCTCCATCTGCTAATCTCGCTGCCAATGTGCCCCTCATCCCTGGAGGGTATCTGCAGACATTGTTAGATGCCTCTGATTTGTCAAGTAGCACCGGCATCACCTACTTCAGTCCTCAGCCCCCTGAGCAGCAGCAGGACCCACTCCCCAGCCTCGTCCAAGCAGAGAAAGCGTTCTGTGCGCTGCAGCCTGCCCAAAGCTGCATTCTGTCCCCGCCTTCCGAGTCGGAGCTGCAGCAGTCACCGAGCCACTTGGAAATTGAGCCGAGCAACTTCGGAAGCGTGTGGCCGTCCGGCAAATCAGCCGGCGGCAACAGCCAGGAATTTGCAAGTGATGTACAGGAGGCTTCTGTGCTGTCGACGGCGGAGTTTCGTGGCTGTGCAGGTGCGGAAGGCCTCCCGTCCTCTGGATACAGTCAAGTCCATCTGAGCAGCGGCAAAGTAGTATACCAAAAAAAATACATGCCCGATAGCCAGCAATCGCAGTCGGACGACTCTTACCAGTCGTGCCATTTTAATCAGAGAGAGGGGCATTTCCATTTCCAGCGAGGAACACTAAGCACAGACGATGGGAGACTTGTCAGCTTTGACTCTGTGGGCTCTTTGTCGGTTAGCTCGAGCAATTATAGTTCCCTAAGTTTAAAATCCTGTGAAAAGGATGGGGATGATGACATCGCTGACGATTTCTTGGCCCACTGTAGTCCCAAACTAGTGATTCAGCAAAGCATTGATGAAATAACACCTTTGAAGGAGTCGACTGACCTTTTAGATATTTCCAACTTCACACCCGATAAGTTCCGCCAGTCGTCCCTTTCTGAAATGTCTCCCCCAGATACCCCTAACCTTTCCCCACAGATCACTGGGTCGGAAACCAAACCACTCGGCGGAACTATGAAATGTTTCCCCAACAGCTCTCAAGCCGCGCTAAGCAATCCCGAGAAGGCCAAGTGGGGCTGTGGTGTTCTCCAGACCCAAGACCAGGCAGATAATGGATTCACTTTAAATAATCATCAGTTTCAGTTCCATATGTTCAACGACGAGGATTCTGTCAGCCTCCTTGAAAAAAGCCCCTGCTTGTCAACATTTAATGAGCCATCTGGCCAAATTAGCACCAATAGCAAAGTGTCAAAATCGAAGAGGAAAAGTTCATCTAATAAAAATGTGGGTGCAAACCAAAGCCCTCCTCAGAAAAACGTTCGGAAAAAAACGCCCAAAGCCAATAAAGGGACTGAAAAGCCACAAGGCAAAAATTCCAGGCAATCTCCCAAATCTACAAGGAGAGGGAAAAATGCGGCGGGGGTTAATGGAGAGAAGGCGCCAAGCATTGGTGGTAGAGCCGCAGCTCCGCTCAGCAGTACAGCCTCGGCAGCAAAAGCACTGGTAGAATCCATGCAGCACTGCAGCCCGAACTCCATCCGGCTAGGGAAGCAGAACGGGCTATCTGGAGAATGGGCTCTGGGAAAAGACCACGGTGGAAGCTGGTCTGAAACTAGCATAGGAAATGCCAACAGCCTTCTCGATGATGATCAAAGGGAATTCGAAGAGCCGTCCAATATTTTATCAAACATTGCATCTGGAATGGCAGATGTTCAGAGATTTATGATGGCCTCCATTGAACCCTTGTGGGGCCCCGTTGGCCATAACAATGTCTCTGATATATTCCGGTCCCCTGAATCAAACAGCCTGAAGTTGAAAACTCTTAAGATTCTGGCCGGAACATCGCAAGAGTCCAAGAAAAAGGTGAATGGCAATTCTTCGGGAACTGGGAAGAGTCACAAACCGGGGAGCAAAGGCTTGGGCAAAAGCAGCAGCCGAGCCGCCTCGTCTGACCCCGGACGCCCCAACTGCTCCACTGGGTACGCCACAGACATTCACTCTCCCTTTTTTGATAAAAGCTATAGTAACCTGAGCACTTTAGCCAAAAATGAGCCTACCCATAAAAAGCTGTATCGGCATAAATCAACGTCTAAGTCACTAAGGGATGAGAACTGTAAAGTGAAGCGAGCGGAGCGTGAGCAGGCGCATAAGGACCCATCCGTGACAGCTTCATTTGAAAAACTGAGGTAATGCTGCACCAAACTGGCTGGAATGCACCCTTAACTTCCCTACTACCTGCTCAGCCCATTCTTCCTCATTTTTTCCTTCCTGTGAAAGCAAGAATTGCATGAAAGAGACATTCCCCTTTTACAGGTCTTTTTTCGTTGTTGTTGTTCTTGTTTTTGTTCTCAAAGTGCATGAAAATACTTATTTCTTGCAAGCTACCTAAAAGAATGACCTTTTTTTTTTTTTTCTGGCTTGGCTGGGGTTAAAAACAAACTAACAAGGCTACTCCTTTTTCTTGCTGTTTGGCTTCTCCGGTTTTTAATTCCTTTATTTATTTTTTTAAGGGTTAATTATGTGCTCTTTTTTTTAATGGTTTCGAAAAAGGAAAAGACTTTTTTTGAACATTTTGTAAAAAATATGACACAAAAAAAGAGGTTATGCATCAAAAAAAAAAAAAAAAAAAAAGCCGAGATATCCAAACGAAAAGGGTCTTTAGTTTGCAAAATGACAACTCATTCCTAGTTGATCGCCTTGAGGCTATTTTGTGTGCTTTCTAGCCCCCTCTGCTGTTTATATCCTAACCTGCACCATAAAGCTGCACCTACTTCTATCCAAGTTAGAGCATATACATGACTCCACACAAGCTAACTAAGTTGGCATAAAATGTTTGGTTTTTCTGCAGGGAAACAGACTACATTCTTCTTAAAGCAGAAACAGCATTTTTGGTTTTACCTGTATTCGAAGAAGAGACACCTTTTTCTAGAATGACATTTGACACTTGCTTGGGTTTCCCCTGTTTTTCTTTGTTTTTTTCCCTCCCCTTCCTCTCTCAAAAAGAAAAAAAAAAATAACAATGCCTTGTAATATGTTGAAGTGTTAAGTGCTGAAATCAAAAGTTTGAAATTGTGGGACTTTTATCCTTTGGAAGCAAATCTAACATGGTATTCCCTGTGTTTCAAAAGTCGTACTGTTGTACAGTTGTTGATGCACTATTACCCACAACAACCACACAAATTGTGCCAAACTCTGAACAAGTGTTGTACTGTACATATTTTTACATCTCTATCAACAATGGGTTGTGAGTGTTTTCTGGAGCTATTTTTTTTGCCTTTTGATTTACTATAAACATTCCAGTGATACAATTAACCACCCCCTTTGAAAGCAACCACTATGAAAAATGATGTTGATCACTTACTACATTGTACCAAAAGTTATGGACATGACTAAATGTGTGTGCCAAATTGACTTACCTCATTTAATGGATTTTGCCCTGTGGTTTATAGCTCAGAAAGAGGTGGTGCTGGGGTCTGGGAGAGACTTAAAAATGGAAACAGAAAATGTAGCACCCTCTGGAAAATATTGATGAGGTACTAATATTCGTCCTAGGCGAGTTGCTTTATTGGACAATTTCAGATATTAGACAAAAATCACACAAGGTAAGTTTACTGAAAACTCAAGTGTCTGCATTTAATGATTTAAAAGCAGCTGTTTTTCTATCACCTGTTTTATTTAAAGCAAAACTTCTAGCTGAAGATAATTTCAAGAGCAAAATTGTATTGTTGATACTTTGTATCAGTTTTCTATATTTTATAATACAGCCTGGGATAAATTCTAAAAATAGTGAGAAAAGTCAGAACTAATGCATTTCATATACACTGTATTGGTATTTCATTTTCAGCCGTTTTGTAACCATTTTTATGCGTCTCCTGGCAGAAGAGCTCACTGATCCAAGCTTTGGTGTTTTCTAAATGTTTTAACCTTTGCAATGACAATATTATTTGGAGGTTTGTAAAACAAAACAAAAAAGGTTTTTAACGCAATTATGAATTTGTATGTAGACTCTGCACATCATACAGAGGTCCAACTCTTAATGATCTCACCAAATTGGGGGCCAGATCCAGAAGAAAACAGCATGCTTTCTCAAGACAGTAATGCATGCTGGCTGCTTAACAAAATGTAATTTTTAGAAGGCCTTGTTTTGAGCCTTACTCCCCGTCCCAAGCTTCCCTCCAAGAAAAAAAAAGTCTTACATTTAATTTTTCCATGCATACCTGAGCCTGAGCCTGTGCGTTTTGCTGCTGATTTATTATGAAAACTTGATAATGCAAGAGGCCTGTCCGCTGGGGAGTCTTTTGGAAGCAGAGGCAGACAAGATGAGGACTTGATGCACTAGGAAATAATAATATGAAAGGTGACCTAAGAGCAATTTGATGGAGGAAAGTAAAGCAAAGCACTGACGTGACCCAGGGACTTAAGGTAATCATGACATAGTCCTATTTCCTTTCTTTCAGTGGGACATAGTTGTGGCTAACCTTTTTTTTTCCTCACTTATGCCCTTTGGGCTCTTATATGTGCATGTCTGATGATATTTCTCCTTCAGACAGACATTTTCTTTGTTCAGCTAGTAACAGAGCTGAAGATGGGTGTTTAAAAAACCTTTGGATTGAATGAGAGGAAACCAGCTGTTTCCCCCCAAGAAAGCTGTGAGAAATTACAGTTGATCAGGGTTGTCCTGGGTCTTTGTTCAGACCCCTCGTTCTTTAAATCAGATAATAAACACTAATACTTGAACCACAAGGGCTGCTTTGCCGTGACTCTGAAAGCAATACACCAGCTGATTTGCAACCTGGAGGAGGAAGCATCAGCTCTCCTTTTGCATGCTGACTCTAGATCACTTTCTGTGCTATTTGGTGGATTGGTTCCAAGATCTCATAGGAATTGTGTCCAGGGGAGCCTCACCTTGGTGGGTACTAGGGACTGAGTCCTGTAGGCAAGGCCTGTGGCTGCATGACGGGGAGCTGTGATGGTTAAGAATAGGCAGAGCAGAAGAGCAGTCAGTTGCGCACCTTAACGAGCGCAGCCTGGCTGAAGCTAAGTGGTTAAGAGCTGTGTCTTTCTGGGGACCACGTGGCCTGGGCCAAAGGAGATCCTTCCTTCTTATGATGTGAGTGGGTAGGGGGGCAGGGTCCCATGGCCCCCTCTTAGGCAGTACAGTACTGTCTCCAAGTCATCCTGAAAGGGGAGAGTGTTCCCCCTTTTGGAACACCCCCTGCTGTGTGTGGGACCCCAGAGTTCCGTGTGTGGACCAGGGGCATGTTTTAGAAATAGGCAGGACAAGGGGACATCATTGTAAGCCGCGAGACTGCCCTATCTCATTGCCAGCCCTAGGATGCTGTGGAAGGGACTCCCTGGCATAGATGTGAAGTTCACCTCCCAGCAACGGTGTCTTTCGTTTTAAGACTTTCCTGTGGCTTTTCCTGTTCCATCTGCAATTTCCGCTCCACTTTGCTAACCCTGCTGCTCTTGTGTTATCCTCAACTTTGCGATAACTACGGAAAGCAGCAAATTCCCAGAGTTTATGCTATTTCTAACCAGACTTCTTTCTCTGGCATCTACAGGGTTGATAAGGAGACACTACTAGGGACCACAGTTAATGCCCTTCCTTACCCCCCATAATCCATCACAGAATTGGTTTCATTTTGGCAAGTTGGCTGCCCTTCTGAATGCTTCAACGTGCTTTTTGGCACATCCTTGAAAACATGCGATTGAGCGAGAACATGGTGAGTCCCTATCCCATGATATGCCTGGAAAGTGTTATAGCAGTCTTCCCCAACCAGATGTGTTGGACTACAACTCCCATGATTCTAATCATTCCATGCTGACTGGGGATGGTGGGAGTTGTAGTCCAACACATCTGGAGGATACTGGGTTGGGGAAGACTGCATTAGAGCATTCAAACGACCGAATACCTCGTCAAAAAATGAACCCCCACTTCTCCGGTTCCATTAACATGTCACAGTCCACGCTCGTGAAGCTGGTTTATACATCACAGTCCGCATGTGGAGGTTGCTCTGAATCTTTGCAGCGGGCAGCTGCCAACAAGGGGTGAGCTGTTCGTGTAAGGAGAGTTTCTACATAGACCAGGCGAACGATCTGGAAGAAAGTGTCTAAATGGCATGAAGAGCTGGGACCTGGATGCAGTGAACTGAAGGGCCTTCCTGTGAACTAAGTCCAGGGCCTGGTCTACACATCAGAATGCAGGGTTAGAATGCATGGTACCACTGCAGGCCACAGGTGGGATAGGGGGGCTGTCACGTTTTTGAATGTTCGCCTGGTCCAGTGTTTCTCAACCTTGGGTCCCCAGATGTTTTTTGGCCTACAACTCCCAGCAATGCCCAGCCAGCATAGCTGGCTGGGGCATGCTGGAGTTGTGGCCAAAAACATCTGGGGACCCAGTTGAGAACATGGCCTGGTCCAAACGTCATGCTAAGCTACCCTGAGAATACAGCACCGTGGGTTGGTTGTTTGCTCGCCACCCCGACTGACAGTCGGGTCCTCTGCGGCTTTCCGTGGCTTGTTTCCCCACTCAGTCCTCCTGTCGACTCCCAGCATATATCCCATGTGCCGTTTCAGCAGAACTCCTCACTTCCTCGGTCCCCTTGCACCCTTTTTGCAATTGGCCCGGTGGGGGTTGCTGGAAACTCCACTCCCCCACATCAGATCGCCAGATGGAATTGATTTTCCGAGCCCTTATGAACATGGAAACACACTTGCAAACCTTTTTTTTATTATTTTCTTTCTCAGGGTCTTGCACAAGTGTGCAAAAGCACCTGTCCATTATTTGGCCCAGCATACTGGTACCCCTCCCGCTCTTGTCAATGTCCTTGCCAAGGTCATCCTCCATTTCCGGTCTTGCCTTGCTAGCAAACACCTTAAAAATAAAAAAAAGAAGACTGCTTCACATACTACCAATTACACCCGCCTGAAAAATGCTCCTTCTCTTGCAGCTGCCAGCCGCTTTTGGCTCCCCCCCCCCCCCGCTTCGTGCTTGTTGCTTCCCTCCACTGGTCTCCATTGTTAGCTGTCAGATATTCCTGTGGGTTGCAGAGCAGCGGCGGGATCGCGATAAAGATCCACAAATTTCAAGGCAGAGCTGTAAAGCGAAAGGGGAAATTATGCAAATTTCATAGCTGCGGACTTGAATATGCGTCCTTGCACAAGATGGGGAAAAGGGGGGGAGGGAAGTTTGCGGACACTGGTGTCCTTTCGATTTTTAGGAGCATGAGGTGGAGGGCGCTGAGGAGGGAGGGAGGAGGGAGGAGGTGGCACCAGTGAGATCGCGAGGGGCAGCTGGGGATTTCGACGCTCTTGCCAGGCAGCTCTCTCGCCGCTCCGAAAACCTACGATGTAGTCACCCTGCTGGGGCTGGGACATCACGACAAGCCACCCTGAACAACCCAACAACAAGCCAAGGGTTCTCAGGGTGGCTTGTTCATGGGAAAATAAGCCACCCTGCGGAAACCACTCTGGGTTTGGACATCACGACCAGCCTGCCATGGGTGATCGCGTATGGTGGGTTGTCATGTTATGTAAACCAGGTCTATGTGCAAAACTCACTTCCAGTAGAAAATGAACACAACAGACAACGCATTGGGATAGAACGGGTGGGCAGCGTGTGGTCCATGGGCTGTATGCAGACCTCACTGCCCCCCCCCCAAATTGTAAAAAATATTAACAATAAAAAGGCATCTGGCGTGGCCATCTTGACCCCCTTTTGACAATGTGCTAGGTTTTTACTTGGAGATAGCACACTTTTTCCTTGGTGTGGGGAGCATTCGAAATGGTCTTCCCCCCCCCCACACCTGCATGCCGAAATGGTAGAGTCCACTCTTCCGCCTCACTCTGCTGCATGGGTAGGCTAACAGGCCTGATTCAAAGTGGTCTTGCCCCCGTGGGTATCGTAGTCATTATAAACTGGCTACTATATTGTGGAAGTCATATGGAGCCATCTGAGTATTAAATCCCCCATTCCATGCATTGTTAGTGAAGAGAAATGTGACCACGAGAGTTTGGCCTTGTGAGAGGAGAGCGACGCGAGGCTCTCCTCGCCGCTGGTGGCACATGCTTCATCTCCTGCTCTGGAGGAGCCGGGAGTGGCCGAGGCATTAAGAGTGGCCACTTCCTCCCCTTCCTTGATCCGGAACTGACATTTATTTGACCCACATTTCTATATAAACCCATATCATGGTCCATATTGTCAATGTAGTAATGCTTACACAGAATAAGCTACGCTGTATTGAACATGCAGCAGGAGTTTCTGTGTTTCTTAAATGTGCAATAGAACATGCGTACAGGAAATAAGGATATACACACGGTCTCTCTTTTATTGTGTCTTGAGAAACCTGCATTTACTGTAGTTTTTCTCCTGCACCCTGCACCCTGTTTTAGTTCAGCCATAGGTGCTGCCTTTCCTGAATATTTAGTCGCCCGTGCATCCCTGTTTTGTCTTTTCCTTTCATGCCTTTCCTCTCAGCCTTTTGGGGCTTCTTACCACTAAGGCTGTTCAAAGTCAGCTGTACTCGGTTCTTTTTCACGTTCCACCTGCCCTCTCCCAACTGTTGTGCTGCTTGATTTACACACACACACACACACACACACACACACACACACTCCTTGGAAGCCCTCTGGAATCCCGTTTTGCACCCTCGCGCCCTGTTGGGCTGCACCTCCCCCCTTTACTGCTACCTCAATATAACATTGTCATAAGCACCTTTTCTTGTTCCTGCATTTGCCAAAAACCTCATTCCTAGCTTCACCATCTCTTGGCTTGATTTGATGATTTCTTCTCCATTGCTAGTTAGGAGGAATCTAGAAGGTTGTAGCTGGGGCCCCGGTCTCATCCCAGAATGTGAGAGCCTTTCTTCTTTCTTCTCCTCCTCTTCTATTTATTTATTTCCAGCATTTTCACCTTCAGCCAAAAAAAAAAAAAAAAAGGCTCCCACAGCAGCTTGCAAAGATTAATAATGAGACAGTTTAATCTGCAGTGCTCCCCTGCGTTCTTACATATCTGGCTTCGTGTCGCCACTAACTTGCTCCCCTTCTTTGCAAACCTTCATCAGTAGAACCTAGGTTTCCTCCACTGTATCTTGTTTGACTCTTGCCGTTTAAACATCTGTGGCATTTTGGACAAAGGGTGATACATTAAAGAGAGAGGGGGGGATTATTGGGCTAACAACCCTTCTAAGAATTTTGTGTGAACCAAGGTAATGTCAGATTCGGTCCTGAGCGGAGATACAGAGACCAACAGGAGTGTGAGCACGAGTCTCTGAAAGTAACACTTTTGTTTGGCGGTCCAAATTGATGCTCTTCTCTGGGATTCTGACCGAATCTCCCTCTCTTGGGAGAGATTCACCTCTCAATGAAGTTGAGTTCTCACATTAAGGCTAGAGACAGCAGTAGTTTTCAAAAGGGTAGTCGGAGAAGAGGCATAATTTCCCATGGTATGTAGACATAGTTCTTTTGTCCTGCTTTCGGCTCTGCTCAAACAGTGTTTCCAAGGAATACAAAAACCTACTCAACTTGTTTCCCAGAGGCAAAAGTGGGGTGCTTAAGATACCTTAATGTACATGGGTGTCAGAATCCAAGTACAAAAATACATCTGTTTGGAAGGTTGCCATGTGCGTAGAAAGCGTGCCTTTTTCCTTCCAATTACTTGCAAATAGGGGCCCAATCTTTCCTGGTTAACATTTGTGAGTAAGGGAAAAGCTGTGAATTCTACATATGCAGACCCTGCACAATTGCTGCCATGTGGTATGTTTTGTACTCGGGCGTCAGAGCCAAAGTACAAAAGTATATTGTAAGAGTTCTTCGCTCATTCCATGCCAACACCTTAAGCTGTTACCTCCTGTTGTTGAATAAGAGGATAGAAGGACAGGCTTCTGCATTTTACAACTGCCATTATGGTGGGTACAGCAAAGCCCGTGAACACATTCACACAAGCCCCAAAGTCCCAGGAAACGCTGGCTGAAGCAGGATGCCTCGTGAGAAATGCTCAGAAAGGCTGGAGAAAGAGAGAGAAACGTCACTCCCACCAGCACACAAGCTTCTCTTACCTGTGGTCAAAACAGAGAAAGAAACACCAAACTGTTTACCAGAGCTGAACTCTGGAATAAACAGCCGCACCTCTCTCTCTTGCAAAACTCTTTTAAAAGTATAAGGCCCTATCATGTCTTCTGCCTTGTTTTTTTCCTGCCCACCCATTTTTGGTTGCAACAGTGGAACTAAAGAACATTCCCGAACCAGCGCCACTACGACTGGGGTATGGGGTGTGTGTGTGTGGAATGGATCGGGTCTGTGAAGCGTAGGTTGTGTGCGATTCTGTCACACAAAAGTTTTGCATCCTGTGCTCCGCATGATGTGATTTCCCTACGGCAGTGTTCTCCAACCTTGGGTCCCCAAGGTTGGAGAACCCAACCTTAGGTTCTCCAACCTTAGGCCAAAAACATCTGGGGACCCAAGGTTGGAGAACACTGCCCTAAAGGAGTTCCGAGGAAGCGATGTGTCTTGAACTTGATATGTCAGCATCTGTTTGAGAATAAGCCCCTCTCTTTTTTCAATGATTTACGATGCAAAAATAAATAATTAAGAGTGACGGGAGAGGAATTAAAATGAAGCATGGTATCTTTGGTGGAAGCAAGGCTTTTGAAAATGTGTTTCTCAGGTAAATAAGCGACACTGCTGACAATGGAGTAACAGCCATTGGAGGGTGGGGGTGGGCGGGGAACAAACTGGATCTAAAGCAAAGCAAAAAGGATGTTTGAGAGGGATGGCGCCAGGTGAGTTTACCGAGTCTTTGAACACTTGTGGGGTGGGGTGGGAGAGAAAGAAAGAAACGTGTAGCCTTTTCAGTTATAGCTACCCTTGAGATAGAAAAATGGACACTTCAGAAGCACAAAGGGGTATATTTAGAAACTGTCAGATAGGTAAGAAAAGTCCCAGTTAAACTCCTTTTGTCTTTTACTCCAAGTAGGAAGCAGGGTAGAAATCTAAGGAGATGCTCTGCTTCGCGTCTTGCAGCCCGTGTGTGCTGTGGGCCCTTTTAACTGCTGCCTGCAGAGATTTGAATGTACTGCTCCTTAAGTTAACTTCCATAGAACCAGAGGCACCTCCATTAAGTTGCTACTGTTTTATGGTGCTACAGAAAACATTTATTCCCCTTGAGCGTTAAGGAAATCCTATATGGCCCTTTAAATGAATGTAACATATCAATTTCTGTTTTAACAGTGTACACTGAAATTTTAACATGTTTGGGGATAATTTGCCTTTTTTTTTTCTTTTAGAACAAGCTTTATAAATATTCTGTAGAGTCAATTGAAGTATAATTCTTAAGGATCACTCTAAGACGCCTACAAAATCTTGTATATTTTTAAGTGTGCCAATTTGTAAAATATTTTGTAAGTGTATATTTTTCTTAGAAAAGTGCTGTGAAGTGTTTGTATGTGTGAGGTTTCCCCTTTTTGGCACCCTTCCAGGTGCTAATAAAAGGTTGTATACTTAAAGGTTTCTGGTTTTAAAAACCAAAATACAAAGAAAAAAATTTAAACTTTTGTTGGGAATTTTGTAATAAAAAGAAATGTTGTGAAAGAGTGTAGTGATATTGTGTAAAGGAAACTGGAAAAAATTTGTGAGCGCTTTGCTGTTTTATAGATCCTCTTGTAAATTATTCTTGTAATATTTTTGGTTTTGTTGTTCTTGTTGCAAAGGTTTTAAATATTTGTGACTGACTCTGTACGGTGAAAACGTCATATTGTTAACTTGCTGAGTTTTGTTATATTGTTTATGGAATAAATAAAAATAAAAATCTCATTTTAAGATGATGTATGTGAAGAAATTAAACTCCCGTTTCTTGAGTATCAGACATGGCAGAGATGCATAATCCAGTCGCTGTCTCCAGTTATCCATCCTTTCCCTAGCAGGTTGGTTGGGCTCGAGTTCGAAATACTCCAGACCCCAAATGTGGCAATCTCCATGAAACATTTCCATGCTCCAAGAAGACACTCTGCCAGCAAAAAAAATTACATCGAAAGTGACCTTGTGGTACTGTATGCCTTGGCCTGCTGCCCTCCTGGCAAACTAATCTTGGGAAAGCAGGTGTCGGAAAACAAAACGATCTGCGGTTAGAGAAACAGGCACACTGAGCTGGTTCAGATGTAACAATTCAACAGGGACAGCCCTACGATTAAATAGGACAGCCGGTTGTGGATGGCCAAAAAAGAGGAGATGCATCACTGAGAAGAGGGTAGCAATTAGACAATGGAACCAACTACCTAGGGAGGTGGTGGGCTCTCCCAATCTGGAGGCATTCAAGGTGCAGCTGGACAGCCATCTGTCAGGGATGCTTTGACCTGGATTCCTGCATTGAGCAGGGGGTTGGACTCGATGGCCTTGTAGGCCCCTTCCAACTCTACTTTTCTATGATTCTATGAATTAGCATAAAATAGGCATATGCTAATTTGTATGGATGGATGCAAATTTAGAAAATTATTATAATTTAGATAGCCATACAGCACATCTGGCTATGCTGTGGAGGACTGTGACTTGTGTGCCTACCTGTTCAGTCTGCTGTTCTGTTCAGGTACTAACTGGACGGGCAACAGTTTTTATGGCTCATTATCTTTAAACTGGAATTGGACAGGGCAGCCCTTCAAATAGAGAACTGTCCCTTGTAAAGGTGACCTCTAGCTACCCTACCTTAGAGAACAGGAGGGGAGCGTGTGGCTCAGAGGTAGAGCCCCTGCTTTGCATGCAGAAGGTCCCAGGCTCGATCTCCGGCATCTCCAGGTAGGGCTGGAAACCCAGGAGAGCCGATGCCGTGACCCCCCCCCCCCAGGAGTCTTCCTCTGAGGATGAGTGTGACTCACCCAGTGCCCTGGGCATTCCTCAGGAGCAGAGTTCAGAGACTGCCGCTCAGGGCGGTGCCGACCAGGCAGCTGAGAGGAGCCGGCAGAACCCTCTGGCATGACCCGTGGGAGTTCCCCGACCCGGCAGGAGCCAGATGTGGAGAGGGTGCAGCCCTCGGGCGGGCCCTCGACAGCGCAGAAGGGTGAGACGCCAGGAACAATCACGGGCACCCAGACGCAGCGTCCGGCTGCAAGCCAGGAAGTCGGCCCTGTGAGGCTTTTATAGTCGGCCTGCTGCTAAAGAGCTCCAGCGGGGGGACGGGCATGCCCAGGCTGCAGGCAGTATAGAAGCCTCCCCGGCTCTGTTTTAAACTCTGGCTTGGCTCATTATCCCCACCGGAACTGTAGAGCACTAGTGGATCTCCGCCTTCTTGAACTCCGACACACACACACACATTCTCACTAATGCAAACTCACACTGCCTTCTGGGACAATCCCCCAGCCCAGTCAACCCTCCATTTGGTGGGCACGTACGTGGAGATGCTTGTGGACAGTGGAGTGGCATCCTGCCCACTGCACACCCTTCAGCCTGCCTGCCGCAGCCGCTCTCTTCCCTGGACTGGGCTGCTGCAGACAGGAATGGAGTAGCTCCATGCTCCAGCTGTTGATTGTGGAGCTTGCAGGTCAGGAGCAGCTTAGAGACTGCTGCAGCCCCCCCCTGCAACTGTTTGTTTGTTTGTTTGTTTGTTTAGTATATTTGTTCACCACCCATCAGCCAAAAGGCTCCCTGGACGGTTTACAAAGAGAAACAGGATCAAAACAAATTAGCACATATGGGCCCCCCCAAGCCCAGTCAAGACCACAGTGGAAGCCAAGAGTTAAAAAAAAAAAACCCGCAGATCCTGATCCATACCAGGGTCTCCTTTTGCAACTGCCAGTTGTGTGGATGGTACCACATCTAGTCTGGCCCAGAGAGAAGACTGCCCGCCCCCGCCGGCACTGCTTGTCCTCCGGCTGTGGCAGTGGGTCACTCCCTCGAACGCCACTCCTCTGAGCCACCTCCTCGCAGGTGTCCTGCAAGACCTCCAGGAGGTCTCAACCCAAGTTGGAGAATCTGCATCGGGGTGGAGAATGTGGGGCCCTCCAGATGTTGTTGGCCGGCAACTCCCATCATCTCTCACCATTGTCTATGCTGGCTGGGGTTGATGGGAGTTGCAGTCCAACAACATCTGGGGAGGGGGTTCAACAGTCCCTGATCTACATCCTAGAGAAAGCAGGGAGTAACTTCCCTGCCAGATGTTTCCACGTTACACCAGAGAGAGGCTGCAACTGTCCCCCGATATGCACCACCACCTCGATTCTCTCTGGCCTGCTACTTGAGGCTGCTTCAGGCTCTGCACAGGAATCCACCAGCACCCAGGGCGCCCTCCAGACACGGACTACAACTCCCGTTATCCCCACACATTTGAAGGGCACCCTGTAACAAATGCTCTCCTACTTCTCCCACCTGTGTGTGTGTGTCTGTCTGTCTGTCTGTCTGTCTCCCCACCCCCACCAGTACATGGAGAGGATGAGCTTAAAACATACAGAACAGACTACTGTAATGATTAAATGGCTTTAATAACATTTAACGGAGGAAAAAAAAATACATAAGGGGAAAATACTTCTTAACTAACCGAACATAAGCCACACCGCTTTACCCTATCCTAGTCCACTGAACCCCAAATATAGTCGGTTCTGTCCCGGATCTGATTTTAAACTGCCTCTCCTGTCCGCTCCAGAAGTTCTGAACCGGATGACGCATGTTGTTTGCAGCGACCGCGGCAAGTGCAAAGAGCAGACTCACATTCCTAAGCGCATGTTAACGTGTGCCTGGATTGGTGGCGCTGGCTATGCGCTGCTGTTCAAGGACATTCCTCTGCTATTCACACATAATTTATCCTTGTTGTTTCCAAAATGTCGCGCTTGCCTTTCAGCAGCCCAGTTACTCAGCGTGCAGATGTATGTGCAAAGACCTGCCTGCACACCAACCCCCCGAGTGCCTGTTTGTGATCGTTGGGCTCGGAGCGCCCAGGTTTCTCTTCAGTCTGCACAGTAGATTCCTGCTTGTGACCAATGACTGGAGAGGCGGGCTCAGACATGCCAGCCACAAAGTGAAAGTCTGGCCTCCGTGTGCACGGGACACAGTGTGTGCAGCTTCTGCTTATGGGTGAATCTGTCAGATGGCTAGTTCTCCACGAGATCGGATCTAGAAGTGGTTAATCCATGTCGGGGCTGTACCACTTTACACTGCAGGTGGGGGCTCACATGACTGGATCCTCTATTCAAAAAATAACACATTAGAAGATGTTGGGGAGAAGTGTTCCAATCTCATTGCCTCGTGAAAGCTGGTGTTTCTCTTTATGCTGGGAATCCACACACATCCACACATCCTGCTGGGGAGCATTCAGTCACATACGTAAATCCCCTCCTGCAGTCAGAATCCAGACAGAGGTTTACAATCTAGATACCAGTTTACCACCTCAGTGAAAACTATGCCAAGATAGGTAGAACGTGGGGTAGAGGTCTTCATTTTCATAGTGCAGATGGCTACGATTAAGTTTATTTACAGCAAGATTTTTTTTTTCTCCTTGCAATGAGCTTCCTTTTTCCCCCCTTTTCCTTTTTTTTTCCTTTTGGCAGGCTGTTGGCCTGCTGAGCTGCAGCTTTGCTGATCCTCTGGAGAATTAAATTGCTTTGTTTTTATATGCTGTACTCCCAATCTTTTTAAACTTGTCATTTAAAAAAAAAATTGCTGAGATGTTATTTGGTTTTTTTAATACGTTGTAAGACACCTTGACTCTGTGTGGGTTGGTTGTTTGCTTTAATGGGAAGGCAGCAGATTAAATACTTTAAATAAATAATAAATTCAGCATTCGGCGCTTTTCCCTGTGTCAATTGCTGAGCAATGGACGCTTCTGGGTTGAATCTTGATTCAAGCAGCAGCAAACCTTCCACCCAGAACAGCCAAGCACCACTGTTTTCCAGGAAGGATTAAATTTAACATCCATTCCCTGTGCCATTTTCCATTATGAGATTACCTCTGCTTAAAGGCTACTCAGCAGTACCTTGACTCAAAGCCACCTTAATACCTATTCTAATCATCCTAGCCTCTGTGACATGAGAAATGGTTTCCTTCCACGCTCTGCTTACCAAAGAGAATGCAGTTATTTAAATGCTTAGCAAATGGGATGTGTAAAATCTCCTCTCTTTGCGCTCTAACCAGGGCTGAAATATTCTTGTCTATGGTACAAAGAAGTCCGCCTCAGGTATAAGAATTTCTGATCTAAATATTAGATCAAAAGTGATGGTAGATTCTAATGGTGCATTTGGCAAGGTGCACAGCGAGCAGCTGAACCGCGAGGAGTTGGGAAGTCCTTCGTGCTCCAGGTAACACCATCAGTCCTTTGCCATTGAGCCCTAGCCTGTTTTCTTACACACACACTTCATTTTCCTATATGTAAACCCACTCGGGCAGTGTCTTGATCTGATCACAACAGTGTCCCCGCAGCTAATGTATCTGTCGATATATCTCCCTGCTTGTAGAGCAGCTGCTAGGCTCCATGTCATGTGGGAACAGAACACAAGAGTTCTCAGCTTTGGAAGAGGAGAGGTTCTATTTTCCCTGCAAACATGATTGTTCAGTCAGGATATTTTGAATGAGGGTGGGTGATGAGAAATATGTTTTTTCCCCTCTTTGTTTTTATTAGAAATGTCAATTTCTACATCCCCCCCCCCCAAGTTGAGATTTTATTTATTTTGGTTAAAATATTTTAATATGCTCTAGTATCAGAGGCAATAAGCCTATGTACACCAGTTGCTGGGGAACATGGGTGGGAGGGTGCTGTTGCACTCCTGTCCTGCATGGGCAGCTGGTTGGCCTCTGTGTGAACAGAATGCTGGGCTAGATGGACCCTGGGTCTGATCCAGCAGGGCTCTCCTTTTGTTCTTATTTACAAAAACATTTTTTTTAAACAGATAAAAATACAATAATGATAACTTTAGCATTGAAAGCCACACATTAAAAAAAAAAAAGAACACCAGCAGCTAAACTTTTCAGGAGAAGAAGTGGCGGGGAAACACGGGAGGGCTACTCATTGAGGACAACATCATCTGGAGGCCCTTGCTAAAGTTTCATGAATGAGGCAGGGAGTTTGCACAAAAAAAGCTTTATGCGGAAGCATCCCTGGTTTATGTTTCCATTAAACATTATGTTTGAATTAAAACATATTGTTCCGATTCACTTGGTTCCTAATCAACTTCTTTAAATAAAATGCCAGACAGCCAAACATTTCTATCAGTATTTTCTTCCATATTTAGAATCTCGCTAACTAAAGTACAGGCAAGAGGCCATTGTGCACTCAGATGGAAAACCTCCTGGTGAGCTTGTCTGTTATTAATGTTTCCTACATTTCAGCAGACTAAGACAGTGTCACACGTTCCTCTTTTCTTTTTTCTTTTCTCGGACAATGAGATTAATCTCCTCAGCAGATTTTAGAGTTCAGTGCCACAATATGTGGATGACACCCAACTCTCTCTCTCTCTCTCTCTCCTTTCCATCACAATCAAAGGAAGCCCTTGATGTTCTGAATCAATGTCTGGTACTGGTAATGGACTGGATCGAGAGCCAGTGTGGTGTAGTGGTTTTAGTGTTGGACTGGGACTCAGGAGACCCAGGTTCTAGGCCCCGCTCAGCCATGAAGCTCACTGGGTGACTTTGGTCCAGTCACTGGCTCTGAGTCTAACCTACCTCACAGGGTTGTCGTGAGGATCAAATGGAGAGGAGGAGGATCACGAACACCGCCATGGGCTCCTTGTAGGAAAGGATCTGAATGTAACAAATAAATAAGGGCAAACAAATGGAAACTTATTCCAGACGAGACGAGTGTGCCTTTGAAAGGCTGATCAGGGAATTGGGTGCTCAGCCTGTTTTGGATGGGGTTGCATTCCCCTTGAAAAAATAGGTCAGTAGTTTGGGGGGTATGCCTAGGCCTGGGTGATCAGGTTTAAGTGGTGACTGGGAGTGCTTTTGCTCAGCTGAGGCTGGTACACCAATGTGAGGTATTCCTGAGGTATCTGATCTGGCCGTGGTGACACCTTATGCCAGTGATGGCGAACCTTTTTGAGCCCGAGTGCCCAAGCTGCAACACAAAACCAACTTATTTATTTCAAAGTGCCAACACTGCAATTGAACCTGAATACCGAGGTTTTAGTTTTAGAAAAACAACTCGTACAGTTGTCCGAACTAATTAACATCTTTTGTCTTAAAAGAAAAACACAATAACAGAGCTTTCAATGATACAGTTTTTTGTTGAAATAAAAATCAACTCAAAAATTTATTATAATACTACATTGTACACATAGCCTGAAGGGAATTTATACAAACTTTTAAAATAATTAGGCATATGTATTTTTTGATAAGGGGTTCTCAACTTGTAATATGATTATATGCCAGACTGAAATTGTATGGGGCAAGCATACAGTCCTTTCCCTGCTTCTACAGGTGTCGGATTAGTAAAAGTAAAAGTCAACCTGTACTAGGATGAGCAAGATAAACAAGAAAGCTAAACGTGCTTAACACATTTTAAACACTTCATCTCTTGGACTGCAAACACTGCATTAGGTAAAAGTTTGCATTGGGCATGCTTTTGCACAATTGATGTGATTTTTGCTATTGCATGCATGCTGATAATTTGTCAAACCTTGGCTCATGCTCCGTTAGTTTGAGAGCAACACATGCAGCACTCAAGTCAACTGTTAGGGCTTTACATCCAAGCCATGCTCTGTGCATCATTCCTCAAAATCTTTTAAATGTGATAACAATGTAGAAAAGAATTCTGTAACAGGAATTCTAGAATAAAATCATTCTGTTCCACACTGTGAGAAAGAACAAGATCATTAGTGTTTTGCAGAAGGGGACGGTCTTTTCGCGATCTGGTGACCAATGGCTCGAGTGCCCACAGAGAGGCCCCTGCGTGCCAGTTGTGGCACCCGTGCCATAGGTTCGCCATCACTGCCTTATGCCTTAGTTACATCCCATTTGGATTACCACAATGTGCTCTATGAGGGGCTGCCTTTATGAAGGCTGTTTGGATACTTCAGGTGGTTAAATGGGGCCAGTTACAAGGAGCATGTGACTCCTAGGTTGTAACAGTTATACTGGCTACCAGTCCATTTCTGGACACAATTCAGGTTGCTGGTTCTACAGGCTTAAATGTCTTAGGGCCAGGTTATCTGAAGGACCGCCTTCTCCTGTATGAACCTGCCCAGGTGTTGGGAACTTCCGGAGGCCCCTTTTCTCTGATGTGCAGCTGTCAGGCATTTAAGAAAGGGTCCAGACTCCATGGAAGGTCATCCAGCCCCTCCCTGATGGCCTTCCACCAGCATGCAAGACCCTTTTGGTTTAAACAGCCATTTGGCCTATAGAGCTGATCTGTCTTGTCTGCTTCTCTGTGTTTTAGTCTGTTTTAGTTTAAGGATGTTTTAACTGGCTGCTATTTTTCATATTTTATGTGCTCTTATTTTTTAGATTGTTTCATATTGCTTGTTAGGTTGCTTTTTTGTTTTTGCTTTTTAATTATGGACTTTATTTTTATTGTTGTTAATCACCTTGGGCAAATTTTATGGAAAGGCAGGGTGTAGAGGTAGTAAATAAAATAGAAAAAGCATCTATTGTGTAACATCCGAGTGGTGGTTTAAGTGGATTCTTTCTCTTTTTTTGGACAGGGTATCATTATGAATCACATTTGTGTTCTGCCCTTCTTCCATGGAGCTCAAAGTGATATATGAGGGGGTTACTCTCATTTATCCTCACAACACCCCTGTGAGGTAGGTCAGAGAGAGAGAGAGAGAGAGAGAGGCTGGTGCACAAGCTGGTCCAGAAAACCATCATGGCTGGCCAGGGAGCTGGGCCTCTGTCTCCCGTGTCCAAAGCCTCACTCTATTGCCATGCTGGCTTCTGCAGAGGGTCCCCAAGTGGCAGGAAGTTTAGTGGAGCCTTTCCAGAGTAAGTTTCCAACTGAAGGAAGGGTTATAGCTCCGTGGTAAACCATATGCCTCGCAGGCAGAAGTTCCCTGGTTCGATCCCTTTTTTTAAAAAAATGATTATGTAGCAGGAGATGTGAAAGACCCTTCTTGTAGTGTTTCCTGTATATGAGCGTGTTGTGTGCTGCCCTTGCAGCAAGTAACGCCAACCTGGGTGTGACATGACGACCCTCCTGGGGTGTTCTGAGAGTCCATCATTGGCTCCAGGCAAAGGGGCACAACATGATGAGACAGCTGGTGGGGGGGAGAGGAGGCCCGGGAGCCAGGAGTTTCAGGACCATGGTCAGCGCTGAAGGTAGCAACCGGGGACTCTTCTGGGTTCCATTTCAGGACCACGGAGAGCACCCCTGCAGCTAAAGCACAGACAAATTACCCCAGCACTGACCTGGAGTAACTGAAGGGGTTTTATAGCCAGGCCAGGAGAGTTTTTTCTAGAAGCTCCGCCCCTCAAGTGCTGTTAAAGGGCCAGTACCCTTTTTAAAAAAAATCATGGCTGACTTCTCCAGCGGTGTGTGTGTTTGTGTGTGTGAAGGATGGATGGATGAGTTAGGAGTGGAGTGGAGAATACTTCTCACAGATACCCTGCTCGCCCGAGGAGTCCAAAGTCCACCCCTTGGAGTCAGAGGGCAGCGGCAAACTCCCAGGGGTCGTACATATAGGATGCAGAATCCAAGGCAGGGGGGGGCAGTTCAGAAGGACGGGGGACTGACTCTGATGCCTCTTCAGAGTTGCTGTCGTCGCTGGAGACCTCAGCCTCTGGGGGCTCTCAGTCCCTGGCCCTGACACAGGGTTAACAGCAGCTTCGGAGTGGCAATGCTCCTTGGGGCCACAGAAGGGGTGGAGGGTTAACCTGCCCTCCCACATGCTACAGACCTGATTCTCATTGCCTGTCCCCCATGGCTGTTATTTAGACGAAGAAAATAGACGCGTTAACTGGAATCACTCATTTAACGTCACACCTAGTTTGACATTAAGAACAGCAACACTCTGCAGTCAAGCTTTGACAGTGGCCCCTTCAAAGCTCTGGAAACTCCTTCCTGTAGCACAGTGTTCTCCAACCTTGGGTCCCCAGATGTTTTTGGCCTACAACTCCCAGCATGCCCCAGCCAGCTATGCTGGCTGGGGCATGCTGGGAGTTGTAGGCCAAAAACATCTGGGGACCCAAGGTGGGAGAACACTGTCTTAGACACAGGAGAGCGCTGCAGTAGCAGTTAGAACAGTTACTACTAGTTTATTTTTGCAAGGGCTGCAGGGCTTCTTTTTTTAAAGTCCAATTTTGGTTGGAAGTCTGCTGTTGCTGATTCATCTGATTATTGGCTTTACTTCTCATTATTTATTCTATATTTATTCTATATGTATTTTAAAAAATATATACTGGTATCTGTCGTAAACTGCCTTGGGAAAAGTAGTATATAAATATTTTTGTAAAACAAAACAAATAATAGTATTTCACAGGTGAAAATAGGGGGAAACCTGTGTATAACTATCACTCAGATTCCCACACGAGGGACCACAGACCTCACAGCCTCCTCCCGCACCCACTTCTCCACTTGATCTGCCTTGTGTTCATTTACTCAGAAATAAAATATCCTCCACTCACTTCTGAAGAAGGGTGTGCCAGTAAACTGACCATAACAGTTGCTTAAAAGAAAAGAATGCTTAATAGAACATTTAACCTCTCGAAGGCCTTTTCTCTTAAAGGGGGCGGCTGTGTTTTAGCAGCCTCTGGCTGTAACCAAACAGCAGTGGCCGCAGTATGCTGACACCTTCAGGGCCCCAAGTCCTCAGGGTCCAAGGACGGCAACGCAACCTCCTCTGGACAGGGGCGGGACAAGTCCCCAAAGTCTTCCTGAGAAACTGGGCCCTGAAGAGTGGAAGGCTCATGACGCCTTTCTGTAACCGAGTCCTCCCCCTGAATCATAGAAAAGTAGAGTTGGAAGGGGCCTACAAGGCCATCGAGTCCAACCCCCTGCTCAATGCAGGAATCCAGGTCAAAGCATCTCTGACAGATGTCTGTCCAGCCGCACCTTGAATGCCTCCAGACTGAGTGGGAGAGCCCACCACCTCCCTAGGTAGTTGATTCCATTGTCTTATTGCTCTGACAGTCAGGAAATTTTTCCTGATGTTTAGGTGGAATCTAGGTTCCTGTAACTTGAGCCCATTATTCCGTGTCCTGCAAACTGGGATGAACGAGAAGAGATCTTTGCCCTCCTCTGTGTGACATCCCTTCAAATACTGGAAGAGTGCGATCATATCTCCCCTCAGTCTCCTCTTCTGAAGGCTAAACATGCCCAGTTCTTTCAGTCTCTGCTCATAGGGCCTTGTTTCCAGTCCCTTTATCATCCTTGTTGCCCTCCTCTGAACCCTCTCCAGTTTGTCTATGTCCTTGTTAAAGTGAGGTGCCCAGAACTGGACGCAGTACTCAAGATGAGGCCTAACCAGTGCTGAGTAGAGGGGAATTATCACTTCCCGCGATTTGGAAGCTATACTTCTATTAATACAGCCCAAAATTGCATTTGCCCCTTCTTCCAAAGAGGAGGGGTCAGGATCGTCTAAGGAGGCAGGTTCGGGGTCCCAGTCCAGGACAGGTGCGTGCACATTTGTTGGGTTCACGAAGTGGGGTGAGTGTGTCTGTGTAGCACCTGTGAGCATTCCCCTTAATGTGTTTCCTTCCGATGCACAAGCCAGCGCAGGATCCGTCCCTTGGGGAGAGGCGCAGCTACTCTAATTGTGGAAAGCTTGTTGGGCTTGGAAAAGACACTGTATAAATCACATGCCAGTCTTAATAAGTAACTCAGGGCCTTGTGAGTATCAGCTTCTGCCTCTTTCTCCACATGGTGATATTTTAATGAATCTAACATGCCGTGTCATTGCCCTGGAGGAGCACCGTGGTGCGAGCTGTCTGGGGAAGCAAAGTCTTCCTTCTCGCACTGTTTTAGCATAATGTATGACTTGCTTGAGGGTGGGAAACTCAAGTGAACAGATCTGCAATATGCTAAAATGCAAGGGAGGAGAGGGCCGGAAAGATTCTAGCTGAGACCTGGCAGGCCTGGAGGAGGAAGGGAGGCCGTCGCCCGAGGCGGCATGGCTGCACCTCTGTGGAACTCCTTGGGGGTGATGCTGGGGGGGGGGGGATAATGCTTATTTGTTTTATCTGAACAAGTGTTATACTGCTGCTCATGAAGTTTCATAGTGGTTTACAGAGTGAAATGAAACAATATCCAATAAAACAAAATAAATCTCAAAAATAAAAACAATGGGTTAGATCTAGCTTTAGCCATACCTAGAGTATAGCTAACTTAAGTACCATTGATTTCAATGGGTCTAGGTATGACTAAAACTGGGCCCAAACCCATGGTCCCAGTTTGTTTGTTTTTTAAGAAGCACTGAAATCAGCACAGCAAAACAGGAGCAAACGGCATTAAACACTGAAGACCCTGTGGGAAAGTAACTCCCCAAAAAACTAGTAGAGATTGGTATTAGCCTCTAGAAGAAGCAGGACATTCTCTGTGGTGGCCCCAATGTTCTGAAATTCGCTCACAAGAGAGATCCGTTTAGCCTCCCCCCCTGTTGCCCTTTCAGAGACAGTTGGTCTGCAGTGGAGGATGCAGCTACAACACCATCGACAGATGGCCATCCGGCCTCCGCTTAAATACCTCCAGCAGAGGAGAACCCACCACCTCCTGTTCCACTGTGTCAGGTTGCCTTCACTATTAGGATGTTTCTCCTCACGCGTTCCTGCGGGGTCCACCCACTGCTTCTAGCCCTGCCCTCGGGAGCAACGGGGAACAAGCCTGCTCCATCTTCTGTGTGACGGCTCTTCACACATTTGAAGACACATTTGAAGACCGCCATCAGGTCTCCCCTTCAGCTTCTCCATGCTAAACATACTGATGTATTCATTGAACACTATCACAGTGCCTGGTGATTCAAGCCAACGGAGAAAAGGGGAGGAGGAGATAGAGCCTTATTCTGCCTCCTTAGCTGGCCTCTCCTGAAAGCCCCGAACAGCCATCACTTTGGTGGTTGAACGCAGAGATCCCCTTGCACGGCTGCAGGCAGGTCGCCTGCTGCTCTGCGCATCGGGGCCCTGCAGGCTGAGACGCCAGTCCGGGCTTCTCATGAGAAGGAGCTCCCTTGCGCGGCCGGAAAACCAGCCGGCCAGCAAGACAAGGAGAGGGAGGAACTGCTGTTGCAACAACCTCCCACGTGACCCCATTGTGATAGCAATTCTCACCATGCGGAGAATGGGACAGAAAGTGATATTCTCAAGATCCCGGGTTACTTATTAAGAACAGCATGCTATCTATACAGTGTCACAGAGGAGAAATGGAGGCAGAGTCAAACAAGAGAAGAATAGACATTGATTCTTGTTACGTGTACCTCAGTTCCTCCTTCCCAAGGGCAATCAGAACAACACCGTTTTTTCAGATGTCCCCCCCCCCCCATGCCAACTGGGACTTCTTCTTTTTTTTGCAGCAGGGGTGTGTGTGCATTGTTCTAATCATGCTGTGGAGAGAAAAGACAGGCCTCCCTCCCCGCATGCGGCGTTTCCTGTAAGGATCATCTGCGCAACACACACACGCACACGCGCACACACACACACACACACACAGTCTTTGGTCATTGAGTAAGAAAAAGCAAGATACTTCCAATACCTTGGTGATTGGAAGCCCCGGAATTCGGAGGCTTCCCATCATCCAGTGCAGGGCAGGAGCAGTGGCAGGGGCGATCTTCACCTCCCTTTGGAAGAGGAGGAAAAGAGCTGGAAGAGGCTCAGGGTAATTCATAGAATCATAGAAAAGTAGAGTTGGAAGGGGCCTACCAGGCCATCGAGTCCAACCCCTGCTCAATGCAGGAATCCAGGTCAAAGCATCCCCGACAGATGGCTGTCCAGCTGCACCTTGAATGCCTCCAGATTGGGAGAGCCCACCACCTCCCTAGGGAGTTGGTTCCATTGTCTTATTGCTCTGACAGTCAGGAAATTTTTCCTGATGTTTAGGTGGAATCTGGGTTCCTGTCACTTGAGCCCATTATTCCGTGTCCTGCAAGCTGGGATGATCGAGAAGAGGTCCTGGCCCTCCTCTGTGTGACAACCCTTCAAGTACTGGGAGAGTGCTATCATATCTCCCCTCAGTCTCCTCTTCTGAAGGCTAAACATGCCCAGTTCTTTCAGTCTCCCCTCACTCTGCATTTGGTTTCCTTTCCCTAGGTGCAGCACTTGGCATTTATCCCTATTAAATTTCATTCTGCTGTTTTCGGCCCAGCGCTCCAGCCTATCGAGATCTCTTTGAATTTTGTTTCTGTCTTCCAGAGTAGTAGCTGTTCCACCCAACTTTGTGTCATCTGCAAATTTGATAAGCATTCCCTGCACCTCCTCATCCAAGTCATTAATAAAAATGTTGAAGAGCACTGGGCCCAGGACCGAGCCCTGTGGTACCCCGCTCGTTACCTCTCCCCAGTTTGAGAAGGAACCATTGACAAGCACCCTTTGAGTCCGATTCTGTAGCCAATTGTCGATCCACCTGATAGTTGTTCCATTTAGCCCACTTTTAGCTATCATTAGCTATTCATATCCTGGCCTCTCCAGTCTCCTCCCTGCCTGCTGGAAACCCCACCCGCACCCCTCTCCAAAGTTTAGTTTCCGACCTTGGAGAGGCAGCTAGCACAGTTCTCTCCGCGCTGGCTGTGAAGGAGAGGGGGAGGATCTCTGACTCCCCTTCCGAGGTCGCAGTGCTGTCTCCAACCTCGGAGGGGTTTTACAAGCCATCCGATGGTCCCTGGGATACTCTTCCGGGGACTACAGGATTGCTCTCTCCGTCGCATGCTACATATCTAGTTTGTCTCTCAGTTCATGAGGCATGGGGCTAAAGGCTCTTGTCAAAGGCTTTCACCGAAAAGGTGGGTTTTGAGGAGTGATTTGAAGGAAGTGAGAAAGGTGGCACCATGCAGGTGTTCCGAGAGGCACTTCCAGACTTAAGGGGGCAGCAAGGGAGAGAGGGTGGCATTGTTTGACGGCGCAGCGGACCTTCAGATGGCTGAGGGCGGTGGAGAGAAATTCATGGGCAGTGAAAATATCAGGAACACACCTTCCCCCCCCCCCCCCAGTGCTTTGTAGTTCTAGCTTTCTTCACAGAATTTCAGTCCTCCTGAAGCCAGTGATAAGTTAAAGTCCCACACTAGAGCATGAAGTGCGCTGTCCATGAACTCCTTGTTGAGCCACAAGAGCATGGGCTCCTGGGCAACCTAACCTTTCTGACCAACCTCTTTGTTCTCCCAGGTTCATTTCTGAACCATCAACGGTAGCTTGCTGCAGCCAAGAAAGAGCAAATCAGCTCAGCACAACGAAAAGCTGTTAATCTCCAAACCTTCTTTGGGGTGAAGACTTGCCCTGCGCTTACGTCTTCCTAAGGCAGTGTTCTCCAACCTTGAGTCCCCAGATGTTTTTGGCCTACAACTCCCAGCATGCCCCAGCCAGCAACGCTGGCTGGGGCATGCTGGGAGTTATAGGCCAAAAACATCTGGAGACCCAAGGTTGGAGAAACACTGTCCTAAGGGGTTGGGAAAGGGGTTGCCTGTCACGTTGGATGCCTTTAAAGAGAGGAATAGATAAGGCAACATGATGCCCAAGGGTTGCTTCTAGGTGAGTGCAATCGTCATTTTACCAAGTGTGTGTGTGTGTGGGGGGGGGGTCCAGACCACGTCATCTTCCATTTGTAGCCCTCCCATGTTTTCCCACCACTTCTGTCTTTTTTCTTACCACAAAAAAAAGAAAAGAAAAGAAAAAAATCCATTAAGGAGGGGAAGATGGACTACCTGCACAAGGCATTTGGATTGGTAGTGCTAGGAGCCCTCCGTCTGGAAGCACCCAAGGCAAGGGGGGATTCTGTTCTAAAAATCCATGCAATTGAATTAGGCAAACAATACCAGGAATATATTAGTATACATGTGCACACTGCCCTCTACTGGGTGAAACTAGCAGCAATCACTTGCAGCTTTTACCAACCAACTACTACAATATAAAGCGTAGCTGGCTGGGGCATGCTGGGAGTTGTAGGCCAAAAAACATCTGGGGACCCAAGGTTGGGGAACACTGATATAAAGGCTTAAAACCAATTCAGTAGCTACTGTTTTTTGTAGTCATACTGTCTATCATTGCAGTGTATCATGGCTATATATATTATTTCACCCAGAAAGAGTGAGGAAAGTCCCAAGTGGCCACGATGGAGCTTTGTGTGTGTGTTTGCTTTCGGTCGCAGCAGACCCTGCAACTCTCCCACCACTAACTGATCAAGAATAAATTGTTTCTCTATAGTTTGTCTTCCCAGCAGAGAAAATCCTTGGCTCAGCTTCTGACCAAGCTGCTGCTAGAGAGAGAGAGAGAGAGAGAGAGAGAGAGAGAGAGATTTTAGAGGCAGTGCACATAAGCAGGCCCCGTGTCAGGATGCTGTTCCCAAAGAATGCTCTGAAGGCACCTGCTGATGCAGCCAACTTGCTGAGGCTAAGCAAGGCTGGGCCTGGTCGGTGCCTGGATGGGAGACCTCCTGGAAACCCGGCAGCACATGCCAGTTGAGCTCCATGATGGAAGAATGGCTGGAGAGAAATAAACTGGTGAAACAAACTTGCCTGGAGCCAAAACTTACAGGAATGGAGATATTCTCAGTTCAGCCGTTGCCCTGTGAAATTTCCAGAGTATACCTAAAGAAAGTCATTTAGGGTTAGGCTGCAATACTAGGCACATCTGCTTGGCTGCAAGTCCCACTGAACTCAGTAAAATTACTTTGCATAACTAATTTGTGGTTAACCATGCAATCCGAGCAGGGCCGGTGCTACCATTAGGCCAACTAGGCAGCTGCCTAGGGCGCAGGGCTAAAGGGGGCACCAGAAATGTCTTGGAAAAAAATACAGCGCTCTCAAGTGGGAAGGGGCGGCGCTAAATATCTGATCTTGCCTAGGGCACCAAACTGCCTTGCTCCGGTCCTGAATCTGAGGAATGTCCTCTCAGCAGGAAGCCCCATTTAGCTCAACAGGACTTAGTCCCAGTGAAATGTGTATAAGGTTGCACCTTATGCTGCAATCCATTGCTTTCATTTATTTATTTATTTATTCTATTTATACCTCACCTTTTTTCCTGCAAGGAACCCAAGGCGGCTTACATAATCCTCTCCATTTTATCCTCACAACAAACCTGTGAGGTAGGTTAGGCTGAGAGTCAGTGACTGGCCCAAAGTCACCCAGTGAGTTTCATGACCGAACGGGGACTAGAACCTGGATCTCCCGAGTCCCAGTCCAACACTCTCACCACTACGCCACAACTGGCTCACACTGACTCGATGGCCTTGTAGGCCCCTTCCAACTCTATGATCTATGAATCTATGAACACACACACACACACACACACACACACACACACACACACAGGGGAAGTCACGTTATGTTGAGCCAGACCCAGTGTTGGTGACTCTGACTGGCAGCTGCTATCTAGGGTTCCAGGCAGGTGTTTCCCCCTAGCTTCCCTATCTGAGATCCTTTAACTCGGCTGGGGAATATATATTTTTTCCTATGAGGGCCACATTCTGTCGGCCCGTTGGCAGTGGGTGGTGCCAGAGCCAAAAGTGGGTGGGGCCACCCCTTCTCTCTCTCTCTCTCTCTCTCTCCCTCTCTCTCTCTCTGTCACCCTTCTCTCTCTCTCTTTTTGACACCTCCTCCTCTCTCCCCACCCAATCAGCAGCCAGGGTAGGGGCAGATCACTCTTGCCAGAGGTCTGAACTGATTGGCCGCAGAGGGCTTTCCAAATGAGGCTGAAGGCTGCACCTGGCCATAGGATCACAGGTTTAACAGGAGATACCAGGGTTTGACCCGGGATGCTCTCTACCACGGACCCATGGCTCTTCCTTCTCACAATCCTAGGTGAAGTTGGATCACTTAGGATAATAGGAAAGTGAGAGACACGAACAGCTATGGTACAAGGCTGGAGCAGAAAGCACCATCCAAAAAAAATATCCAATCACAATTCTTTTATTCTTACATGTTCCTAATTGTCTCCTTCCCCTTCCAATAGCTGAACATGCTTTACTTAGGATGTAGCTGGCACATGGTGTGGAAAATAAACCATATACACATGGAATTTATCTGAACACTCAGTTTATTTTCAATGCGTTGGAAATACGCATTGAAAATATGCATACCAGCCTACTGGTTAGCCACTGTAGCATAAAAGGTTACAGGGCCCTGGACCTTTGCTCGGATCCAGCAGGGCTCTTCTCGGATCCAGCAGGACTGAAAGAACTGGGCATGTTTAGCCTTCAGAAGAGGAGACTGAGGGGAGATATGATCGCGCTCTTCCAGTACTTGAAGGGTTGTCACACAGAGGAGGGCCAGGATCTCTTCGCGATCATCCCAGTTTGCAGGACACGGAATAATGGGCTCAAGTTACAGGAACCCAGATTCCACCTAAACATCAGGAAAAATGTCCTGACTGTCAGAGCAATAAGACAATGGAACCAGCGACCTAGGGAGGTGGTGGGCTCTCCCACTCTGGAGGCATTCAAGGTGAAGCTGGACAGCCATCTGTCAGGGATGCTTTGACCTGGATTCCTGCACTGAGCAGGGGGTTGGACTCGATGGCCCTTGTAGGCCCCTTCCAACTCTACTTTTCTATGATTCTATGATTCTATTTATACACCAACTTTTGAATCAAGTGATTTGCCAAGGCAGTTTGCAACAGATCAAAATAAATCAGGAATAAAACCTGGAACAATGGGGAGAGTGATCCTACGGCCCCTAGACATCATCTGAGGGGCAATAGCATAATTCAGGATACGAGGTATCCTGACGGTGCTCCAGCCTCCTTCCCTCCCGCTCCGAGGTGCCTCAGATGGAAGGCTGAAAATGGCTGTCTAGATGAAATGCAGAGTGGGAGGTGCGGGGAGGCGGAGATCTGCCTCCATCGCTCCTCCCGCTCTGCACCAGATACTCATAAGGGGATTACGAGTGTTGGGTCCTTACCTAGGACAGCTGAAATCAGCAGCAGGACAGTGTTTGCCTAGGAAATGGCACACTTATACTCTGCTTACAGCTCGAGTAAACAAGACAGCTTTTACCTGGCACCTAACAGAAAGTGAAATGGTTGCCAGGCAAACATGGTCGGCGATGGCTTCCACGGTCGGGGTGCCATAACAGAAAAGGCCCCGTGAACCATACGAAAGGTGTATGAAATTTGATTAGGTTCTAATTTGGAAATGTGCTAAGCACCAGAGTCTGGTGTGTTTATGTGGGCAGTGTGTCCAAGAAAGACTTGCCCGCCCTGCGTTCACATTGGGCTGGCCAACAGTGAGTTGTGCTTTTGCAAGGTCGACGGGAAAGTAGACAAAGACTGTAACTTATTCCATACGTTGAAATGCTGAACATGAGAAATCAACACTACACTCTCACACACCCTCCCTCCCTGGACCCAGAGACAATCTTATTACCCTTTCCACGTATTAAAGAAACCACACTGAATAAATGTAGTTAAACATATTAACAGATTGTGTTGTGTGAGCGGGCCGAGCACTTTCATTAACTCTGAGCTGTTAATGGCAAAGTGAATGACTGCAGCTTGTTCCCAATGCTTCCTCCTGCAACCTTGAGCCCTGAAGCACAACCCTCTCATGCCGCTCTGTCTTTCTGCATTAATTTCAGCCAGTCTCGGGTTTGTTTTGCAAATAGCCATGGCCAATCTCAAGCACAAGCCTCCCCACTCCCCTCCCCAGCCAATGTCTGTGCATGTGCTGAGTGGAGGCATCCTGGTCCTGTGTGCTTGGTGCTACTTCATTAGGGTGGTTATTTTTATGTTCTCAGGAAAGAACAAAACGGGGAGAGAAAGCATTAGCTGCAGTTGGAACAGCTGCAGACGACAGCCGAGGCCGGCCCTCCTCTCAGCGCTCTGCCTGGTATTAGGGTACTTATCCAAGCACCTATTAACATCTCAATGATAATCTCTCCCTCTGCAGACTGATATTTTTAAATGCCAATATCTCCTAATGTGATGCTGCCTGAGATGCTTTGGGCTGGTGGTTGAAGCAGAAGAGTTGCTAGACAGCATTAAAATTGAACCAGCTAAGCATGAGTGATTTGGGCTATAATCCTATACTCACTTACCTGGGAATAAGTCCTAGCTAAATCATTTGGGCTTACTTCGGAGTACACATGTATAGGATTGCGCTGTTAAGGAGCAATCGTATGCATGTTTAGACATTAACAAAAGGCCTACAGCTCCCAGCATGCCCCATCCAGCATGGCTGGCTGGGGCATGCTGGGCGTTGCAGGCTTTTTTCTGTCCAAACCTGGATAGGATTGTGCCCTAAATCACTTGTAAGTCTAAGAGCTCAGGGATTAACAGAATGGGGATGGAAATGGTTTGGTCCGAATTTTTATACAAACTTATTCAATCCACACCTCTCAAATGGATATGTGAACCAGAACACACTTGCGTGCTGAAGTCTGCACTTTCCAGAATTTTTAGGTGCAATTTGCAACTCAAAAAATGCACAGGAAAACAAGCATATATTATGGGAAAGTACAAACAAACATGCGTTATATTTGGGAATAATTGCTTGCAAAAAGCTTGCACCCAAGGAAAAGTGTGTGAAAAAGGTATACATTAGGAGAACTGCACATGAAAGTATTTATGAATTTTCATGCAGACTCCCCCCCCCCCCCCCGCGCGAATTCGCACTGCTGTGGAAATGGACTGAAACAAATTTACCATCAGGATAATGAGAAAGAGAAACCGAGTGAAACCGAAATTTACAGTTTCACTCATCCCTAGTTGTGAATTACCCTTTTAACTAGGAGGAGGGCCTTTTCTGTGGCAGCCCCCAATTTATGGAACGCTCTCCCCAGTGACCTCCGCCATCATGCCCCTTCCTTGATTAGCTTCCGCCGTGCATTAAAAACATGGCTTTACAGGTGGGAATATGGGGTGGGTTAAGATTTTTAAGTTTTGTACTGTTTTAAATTGTGTTTTATACTGTGTGTGTGTGTCGTCGTCCCCCCCCCGCCCTTCTTGTATTTTATTAGATTGTACATCGCTCAGAGTGGCCGGTTGTCTGGCCAGTTGGGCGATTCATAAATATAATAAATAAACAAACAAATAAATAAACTTCATCTCTTTTAATGTTCCCCTCTATATTCCTGACCATACCTTTGTATCAACCACTGTAATGGGTCCATCATCCAAAACTACAGTCCAGGTTTTGCAGGAGTACCTGTGCCCATATCAAAAACAACTTGTGTATAACAACATAACTGGAACAGGGGAAATGTACATGGGATTCTAGATCCAGTGTGCATATGTGTTCAATATAGCTGCTGTTTTGTTTTTTTTAAAATCTTTTATTTATTTATTTTGTAAATATGTAGTCTGCCCTTCAGTACAAGACGCAGGGCGGTGAAAGGTGAAGGCCGCGGTCATATTTGCAATTCAGTGTTAAACTGATGTAACCAGACCCTCTGACATCTCACAGATGGAAACAGGGACATACTTGCAGCCAGTGGCGGCTGGGGTCCACTGGGTCAGACAGGGTGGAGTACGGGGCAGCTCAGGGTAGATGGAGCCAGAGGTAATAGGCAGAGCTCATGGTAGGCGGAGCGAGCAACCCTGAGTGTGGCCACAAACAAACAAACAAAGAAACAAACAAAAAAAGGAAAGAAAACCAACCCTAGACTGCAAATACAACCCCAGAAACCAACCAATGGAACTGCAAAACACAAGAATAACAGAAAACCAACAACTGCAGAGTGAAAACACAACCCACCCAAGCGACAGAAAACCCAGAATTCAATCACAAATTAAAAAAGGGAGGAAACCAACCCCAGAGTGAAAAACACACCCGCCGCTGCACACCCACCCCTCCATCAGCTCTAAGACCTCTCCCTCCCTCCACTGCTCGGCTGAGTGCTCGAAAACAGCTGAGCAGAGGGGGAAAGTAGCCCCTTCTGCTTGCAGCTCAGCTGTTTTTGAGCACTCAGCCGAGCAGTGGCGGCGGGGGGGATCGTTAGGGCTCAACCCTTCACCTTCCAAGTGATCCCCCCCCCCCTTTTAAACGTTCCTAGCCGAACAATGAGGGTTAAATTCAGGGTGGTCGTAGCCGGGGAGGTAAGGGATAAATCTCCCCTACCTGTGCCCTGTGAATGTGAACTTGATGAGAATCCCACCCACCCCCGTGCCTAAAATTAAAGGGGTGAAAATGGAGGCTATGCAAAAACGCACTATCTCTCTCTGTGAATCAGGGCAGCAGAGTTAGTGTAACTTCTTTCTTTTCTTTGAGGTTTCTTTTTAAAACATTTTTTTTTCTTGCCTCTGCAGCTCCCAAGAGAACTGGGTGCTTCCCTTTTGTTCTTGGGATTGTTACCGTGGTCATCCTTGACTACATGAGAAATGCCCCGAGTCAAGGAACACTTACTTGGAAGTAAACCCCACTGAAATTAGCTGGGTCAATTAAGGGCACACAATCCTATCGGAAACGGCAGAATTTGGAGGCTTCTGATCATCCAATGCAGGGCGGGAGGAACAACGGAGGCAATCTTTGCCTCCCTGTCCTCCTGCCCTGCACTTTTTGCTAGTTGGGCTTTTTTGCCTGTCTAGCCGGGGTGCTTTGGAGCGGGCAGGAAGGAGGCTGGAGAGGTCTCAGGATAGCTTGTATCCTGGCCTCTCCAGTCTCCTCCCCGCCCACTGAAAAGCCCCCTTTCCCCCCTCTCTGAAGACGATTTTTCAACCTCGGAGCACAGCCAGTGCAGTTCCTTCTGCGCCAGCTGCGAGGGTGAGGGTGTGTGATATCTCCGATTCCCCCTTCCGAGGTTGGAACGCTGCCTCCAACCTCAGAGGAGGGAATCCCCAGTAGCCTATGGCCACTCAAGACAATATCTAGGGGCCATGCGATTGCTCCCTAAATTATGATTGAGGAATCTGGTTGGCCCCTCCTGGATGCTGGAGTAGATGGACCCTTGGTCTGATCCAGCAGGCAAATCCTGATCCAGCAGGGCTTGTTAAGAAAACTTCTTTAGGATCAGGATGCAAGAGCTGTGCTAGGCTTTTGATCCACTTTTGGACAAAAGGAAACAACTCTTCGCCATCTGTATTACTGAATACAAAATAAGCAGTTTTGTCAAACCTCTTGGGAATGGAAAAACAGATTTATTATACCAGCTTGGAAAGAATATGTTCCATCTACTACGTAGTAAGAAGTGTTATAAATGCCCTTCTCTTCCCACGCTATAATACAACAGAAACACTTTAAGAAAAGTTTTATGATGTATTCCTATAGGTTTACATTATTTGTTATTTGGGCAAAATGCATTTTGGATCCCTCGTCAATGATCCCATTGACAAGGATCATTTCTCAGCCATCTGACCCACCTTAAAATCAGCTGTTTTGATTCAGCTGTATTTCAGGAGTAAGGTGAAATATTTCTCGGGAGAAGAGAATTGGAGTGACCATCGTTTTGTTTTCCACAGAAAGCCCTGTTCTGAGGTCTCTCATTAATTTTGCGAAATTCAAAATGGCCACTACCATAAACATGGGTGCAATAGCACCCTCCCACTCATGCTCTCCGGCAACTGATATGGAGAGGCATACTTCCGCCGATATATAGAACCTTGACCAGTAGCCATTGATAGACTTATACCCTACGACTGTCTAACCCCTTTTTAAAGTCATCCAAGATGGTGGCTATCGCAACATCTTGTGGTAGCGAATTGTATAGTATAACAGTGCACTGTGTGAAGAGCTTCCTTTTATCTGTCATGAATCGCCCACCACTCAGCTTCATGGGATGACCCCTGGATCTAGTATTGTGTGGGAGAAAAACTACCCCCCTTTTCCACACCATGCATAATTTTATATGTCTCTGTGATATAGGAACATATAGGGAGGGCCAGGATCTCTTCTCGATCATCCCAGTTTGCAGGACACGGAATAATGGGTTCAAGTCACAGGAACCCAGATTCCACCTGAACATCAGGAAAAATTTCCTGACTGTTAGAGCAATAAGACAATGGAACCAACTACCTAGGGAGGTGGTGAGCTCTCCCACTCTGGAGGCATTCAAGGTGAAGCTGGACGGCCATCTGTCAGGGATGCTTTGACCTGGATTCCTGCATTGAGCAGGGGGTTGGACTCGATGGCATAGGCCCCTTCCAACTCTACTTTTCTATGATATCCCCTCCCACACTCCCTAAACCAAAAAAAAAAATCCCATGTTGTAACCTTTCCTTCTAGGGGAGTTCCTCTAGCCCCCCAAAACATTTTGGTTGCCTTTTCTGCATTTTTTCCAGCTCTGGTATCCTTTCTGAGATCCAGTGACCAGAGCAGTACACAGTATTCCAAATGTGGTTCCACCACAGATTTGTATGAGGGCATTACAATGCTGGCAGTATTATTTTTTTGATCCCTTTCCTAATGATCTCGACCACAGAATCCACCCTTGTCACTGCAGCTGCACACTGGGTTGATGTTTTCATAGAGCTGCCCACTACAAACCCAAGAAGACCCCTTTCCTGGTCAGCCACTGACAGCAGCGCTGACCACACCAGCATTTATTTGGATACATGTAAATGTCTGCCCCCTTTTGCCACTCACTAGGGGGTGCCATTATAGCAGTTAAATATCTACAGAAAAGCACTCACTTTTATAGTGGGCAGGTCATTCCTCCAGCACCTCATTTTATTCAAGAGGTACAGTAGAGTTAAATAAAAAAACCCTCCAAAGAAAGGGAAGTGATTGAAGGCTTGTTAAAAAATATATAGGCACAGTGTCATTCTATGCAACCTTATTTTTAAAACTGTACTACTCGGAAAAACCTTTCTATATTTTGATTTCTTTCTTTTTAAAAATAAGAATGCATTCAAAAAACCTTAAGATATTTTATTCAAAAGCAGACCCAAAAGTTTTTTTGGGGGGAGGCAGGGGGGAATCCGAGATTAACAGTGCAATCCTATGCATGTCTAATCAGAAGTAATGCCCAATGAGTTCAATGGGACTTACTCCCAGTTAAACATGCTGAAGAATCAGTACATAGCTTCAGAGAAGCAAAGTTGGGGGAAAGGCCATTTTACAAAACGGTTTCTCTTTGAATTACTGCCAATTGCACTTATTTTTGGTTGAATCGTGGTTTCTCCCTAGTACTAGTTCCCGCTCTGTTACTGCTCTCAAAAGTGACTTCTTTACATACTTCTAATGATGTTTCCAACCCTACTCAGGGAAACATGTTTACCATTAAAAATGGATATTGAGGGTATAAAATGTGAAAAATTTCAACTACAGTACTTGTTGCAAAGGTTCTTTATCCCCGAGAACCATTTGGACACTTTCCAGAATTTTATTAAGAGTGCTGAAGAAAAGCCCTCTTATTCATCATCTCCTTCTTGAGGGGAAAGAGTAAAATCTCAAGATGAGGGAACAGAATCAAGGGTGCGGGCTAATTTCTGCTTAGCTCGATGGATTTGCTATTAAGTTCCACTTCCAAATCTAAAAGGTTCCATGATTAGAGCCACCAAGCACACGCCAGCTTTGGCTCCCCAGTCCTCCAGGTGCCGTACCCACCCTGCCTTGGCACCATAAGGGGGGCTCCTGCCCCAACCTTACCTGGCTATATGCTTCTGTTTGACAATCACCATCCCTTAGCCCACAAGTTAAGGGTCAGAGCCTCAGGAGATCTGGCAATTAGGACTGCAACTGCTAATCAGTTATTTGGTCTGATGAACTGATTTAAAAACTTTTGATTGACTACTAAAACGACACCCCCAAATGTCAGTCAACACTTTTTGAAAACAGTTAATTATTTTTAATGCAGTGATTACAAAAACTGCAGATGGCAGGGCTTTCTGAAAAGAACTCTTCACTCTTGCATAGGAAATTATATATGTACATGTATGTGCATTTCATAATACACCATCTGCTATAACAGCAAACCATGCCTGAGCAATCCCCTAGAGACCTGGAAACGGCTGCACAGAAAGTTGCTGAATCATTGTCTATAGAGGTATTTATAAGAATTTTCCACTGTTCTAATTGGGCCTTATGTTTCTTTTGACATAGCAGTTTTTTAAAAAAAATTAGTATTTGTTTATACTAATTCCTGAGAGTACCTTTTGGTTACTTGATCCATACTTCTGATACATTGTTCGCAATTGTTTTTAGCCAAGTCACATGCCTTATCAAACTCTTTGCTCTTCCTAGGCCAATGACCTCCAATACTTGATGTAACCTAAAATTTAAATTGCTCCTGAGAGTTTCCAGGTAAGAAAATTCAGATAAGGCAGTATCTGTATTAGAAGCCTCCATCACAGTATTGGTCTCCAGCCTCCCTCGACGCACCCCAGTTAGATGGACAAAAAAAGCCCGTCTAGCAAAAAAGGCAGGGCAGGACAGGGAGGCAAAGATCACCTCCGCCGCTCCTTCCGCCCTGCATGGGATGCTTGTAATTCGGGGACTTATATGATCATCAAGGGCGAAACCTGTAGGATTGTGCTGTAGGAATTAATCCAGCCTTACCTCTGTCTCTATGACAGTGGTGGAGAACCTCTGGCCATGGGGCCTCCACCTTGCACAGCATCTAGGCTTTTATAAAAAAAAACCTTCATCGGTGCCAAAGGAGCCTTTTTGAAAGTCTATTTGCTGCATGGAGGGACACTTGCAGGAGTCGCAGTTTGGCAGGGAAGAGCTAACCAGCCCCTCCCCACATGCTGTGATCTCTCTCAACACCCCCCCCCAAAGCAATTAGGGCAGTGTTCTGCCACCTTGGGTCCCCAGATGTTTTTGGCCTACAACTCCCAGCATGCCCCAGCCAGCGTAGCTGGCTGGGTCATGCTGGGAGTTGTAGGCCAAAAACATCTGGGGACCCAAGGTGGCAGAACACTGAATTAGGGCTTTAAAAAAGCCTCCCTTGATGACAATGGTTTTTGAAAACCTAATTGCTGCATGGGGGCGATGGGTGTGTGTGTCACAGTTGGGGAGGGTTAGCTGTGTGTCACAGTTGGGGAGGGTTAGCTCTTCCCTGCCAAACAGCCACCCTCCCTCTCAAAATTGCCCCTTCACATAGCAATTAGGCTTTGGAGGTAATGGAGGCTGGAGACCAATACTTCCATTGGTGCTAATGGAGGCTTTTTAAAAGACTAAGAGCGCAATCCTATGCAAGTTTAGACAGAAAACAAGGTCTACAGCTCCAAGCGTGTTGGAACTGGGACTCAGGAGATCCGGGTTCTAGTCCCCACTCGGCCATGAAACTCACTGGGTGACTTTGGACCAGTCACTGACTCTCAGCCTAACCTACCTCACAGGGTTGTTGTGAGGATAAAATGGAGAGGAGGATTATGTAAGCCACCTTGGGTTCCTTTCAGGAAAAAAGACGGGGTATAAATATAATAAATAAATAAATTCAGTACTGTATGTAGAGACAGTGAGGAACAGAGAGATAACGGGGCACTTACATAGAGAAGGGGAGAAGAAGGGGGAAGAGAGAACTGAATAGACTGCTATTTACCTGTGGGTTGCAGAATCAAATGATGAGGCAAACCTGTTTGGACTCCTGCAAGTTGTACTTGTATTAATGTGAATCCTGCTGCAAATTCTATACTTTCCTGAGGCACTAAAATGGAAATACCAGGTCTACCATGTGTTGCGTATTATTTCCATCAAGTTATCTGATTTTTCCTCGATATTTTCCATATAAGGAAGAATGTTGCGCACTGTTGTAGCAATGAAAAAACTCTGGTTTCCCATTTCACTCGAATTCTTAATGCCAGTTGATAAATATTTTGAATGTGACAGTTCAGCTGAATCCTTATTTGTTGAGGTACCTGGCCTAAGGCAGAGAAATCTATTTCTTATTGGGGGTCCAACAAATGTGCATGGGGGTGGGGGATCAATCCTACTTTGCTTCTGCTTGAGGGAGGAAGCTCAGCAACCTATTGCCTCTTTCATGCTTATTACCCATTATAAGTGGTTAAATTAATCAGTTTCCCTTTAGTAAATCAATATTCCACACTGAAAGGTAGAATCTGTGTATGCTTGCATACAGGGAACAACCTCCCTCAAAGAATAAAACCAAATAAGTTCATTTCACCTATGTAAAAAGATAAGTCCTTAAAATAAAGCCCATAAACAGAGAATTCCTATAACCAAATAAAAATTGTCTTTATTAAGCTTATACACAAGACATATAGCTAACAAGACACACAAGTAAGCTATTAACAAAGAAATGCTTGTAATAAAGTAAGATTTAAAAAATATAATCCCCATCTGAATTCTGAATAGTATAACAAGACTTAAGCCTGTTAGACTCCAATAGTCCTCGAAAGATCCTCCAGTGACTCCTAATTCAGCACTAGGCACAAACTGCCACGTGGATTAGCGGAACTGAAGCAGAATGGTGGGGCAGCAGCATACCGTATTTTTCGCTCCATAAGACGCACTTTACCCCCCCAAAAAACTAGGTGGAAATGTCTGTGCGTCCTATGGAGTGAATATAGTTAAATTTTTATTTTTTTATTTTTTACTTTCCTCTGCTGGTCCGGAAGAGCGGAGGACTCCTGGGTGGGGCGGGGGAAGCCCCCGCCTCTCAGCTGATTTTTTTTTTAAAAAATTTTTTTGTACCATACAGTAAGTGCGTCTTATGGTCCGGTGCGTCTTATGGAGCGAAAAATACGGTAAATGGTGTTGATTATGGTCCTTCAGTATTTCAAACAGCAGGGCCTTGCCTCATAGCCTTGGAGCGCAAGCCTGTGTCTAAGACAGTGTTCTCCCACCTTGGGTCCCCAGATGTTTTTGGCCTACAACTCCCAGCATGCCCCATGCCCCAGCCAGCATAGCTGGCTGGGGCATGCTGGGAGTTGTAGGCCAAAAACATCTGGGGACCCAAGGTGGGAGAACACTGGTCTAAGAGCTGAAGGCCAAGAGCTCATGCCCTCCAACATTTCGCAGATGAAAATAGGAACACACATGTGAATTTGTAAGAGGCATGGTTAAGCAACATGAAGGTCTGATCAAGAGGGCGTGGCCAGGCAACATGAGGGCGTGGCCAGGGGTATGGCCAGGCAACCAAAGGGCATGGTCAGGTACAAAAGTTATTAGAGGAAACACACAACTGCAGTATTTTAAGCACAGAGGTCTTTGAATTTATATACAGTCATGCCTTGGATTGAGAGCATAATTCGTTCCGGAAATGTGCTTGTAATCCAAAACACTCTTATATCAAAACGAAATCCCCCCAAAAAAATTTGTACAGAGATTTTTAATTTAAGCCGTACTACAGTACTTGTATTGCAAGACGTCGCTTGTATATCAAGTCAAATTTTTTAAAATAAATATTTAAAAATTTGCTTGTCTTGCAAAACACTCTCAAACCAAGTTACTTGCAATCCAAGGTATTACTGTATTGCATTTAGGGAAGCCTGAGGGAAAAAGAAAACCCCGAAATCAATAAATACAAGTAGGCTTCTGTAATCGAGCCTCGCCGGGCAGAACAAGGCCAAAATTGGCCTCGCTCACGCCCGGCGAGGCCTTACCTTGTTCTTCGGGGCAGCTTGCCCTCTCCGCAGCGAGCCGCCCGCGCGGCCTGTTCCGTCCCATCACTTCCGGGACCGGAAATGACGTGACGGAACCCTGCACAGGGTTTTATACCTGTGAGCTCTGCATGTGCTCCGGTCGAAGCATGTCCTTCTGCTGACTTTCCTAAAGAGCTTCGAACCTCACTTGTGTTCTTTTTGAACATGCTGAAAATGCCTTCACAAAAAGCATGGCTGTGCGCGATGAGGAAGACATATTTGGCCAATTGAGTTACAGCCTAAACTGTGGTTGCCCAGTAGCTGGATCCTGCAGCTTTGAAACCGGATGCCAAAACTGATCGATCCTTACTTCCTCAGGCGACATGACAGGTAGATCTGTGTAGCTTTGATAGAGCATAAACTCCATACAAAGATCATTTTCTCTGCCCAATGGTAAGACAGCAGGGAATTGAGCCAAAAGAGTCTCAATCAAAGAAAAGCTTTTATTTTATCTTCCTAGGGGATCAAATACAACTGCAGCCTTCAATACAGGATCATAAAGTGGGAAATTTTTCTTCATATATTCCAGAGTCTTCTGATAAAATCTCCTCAGCTTAGCACGGAACTTCGCAACCTCAGGAGATCCCTCAAGGTCCTGCTTCTTGATTAGCTGTGATGCAGCAAATCCTATAAACAAGTCATGTTCTGTCTTCTGAAACTCCTCTTTGGTGATATCAATAGATAATAATTCATCCTTGTTTTCACGTATGACTGCTGGTTTGATGAAGCAACCCAAAAGCTCCTGATACAGATTCACCATGGCAGGATGCAGTCTGTGGATCATGGGCTCTTCACACTGAAGCAAGATATTAAATGTTTTAAAACAAGGTGTAACTGCATGCAGAAACAGAACATACAGTTTGTGGGTGGATCCTTTGAATATATTTGCCAGTCTTCTCTCACGGGTTTCAGATGACCCGTCTGTTCCTCCTGTTTTGCGATGTTTTGATGGGCCAGACTCACTGTCATAGTGACTCACAACATAGTGGGATTAAAAAACACCACCACCTAAGGCCATCCCAGATACTTAGGACTCTTTCTAGTATGCAAGACATGCTCAGCCATTGAGTTGAAGTACAGTATGTTTTAGTACCTTCCTGATAGTTTCATTACAAAATGAAATGTCTTCTCTTAGCAGTCCTTTTCTTTTGGCATTTTTTTCAAAATGATTATATCCACCAAAAAATCATGTGGATCAAATGAAAGAGCCTTTGCCCCAAGTTTTCCTGCTAAATGCACTAAATGGCAAGCACAACCAATGCCACAAATTTTGCCACTAGTCTGTTTCTCCTGGAGAAGCTTCAGAACTCCATTGTGCTTACCAGTCATTACAGAGGCATTATCTGAAACAAAAGCAGCACAGCTGTTGAGACTAAGCCCTGATTCAGAGAGACATTCTTCTATGGCTGTTGCAATGTTTTTTTTACATCTGCATGGTTTATGGTAGACATGTCCAGGAAGCATGTCCTTATTAAACCTTGTGAATCTTCAAAGGTGATGAGTACTGGGAAGTATTTGTCATCCTTGTCAGAATTACCATTTTTACTAAGGAAATAATATTTTTTTTAACTCACTGCAACTCTGACAATTGCTTTTTGATGTCAGCTATGATTTCCTTTCCAATGCAGTGGATAAGGTGATTGGCCTTTGTGCGTCCACATGCATAGTTTTTGGCTATTGCACTGTCTGGAAACATTCTGCCTACTAGTTTACTGAAACTGTCATTTACAGCAAATGGTAAATTATGCTGCAGCACAAAACCCTGAAAAAGAAGTTCTGCATGTACTGCCCCCTCAGTCACTGGGTTGTGAGGATTGGAGCTCTGGAGGACATTAAATTCTTACAGCTGGCTCAGCTTGTCTGAGTGTGGAAAGCTAAGCAGGGTCAAGCCTGGTTATTACTTGGATGGGAGACCCCTCCTCTAGTTTCCTGCATTGAGCAGGGGGTTGGACTCAATAGCCTTGTAGGCTCCTTCCAACTCTATGATCTATGAAATCTATTATTTGCTTTGTGCTTGGCAGTGGCTAGAACCGCTAGATGGATCTTTATATCATTAATTCCACCATGGGATATTGAGAAGTCACAAGAACAAATTTCACAGAAGGCATACTTGTTTTCTTTCCTTGATGGCTTTATAAAATCCTTGCCCTCTGCAGAATATGAAGCATTGAAAGAAGTTGAATGATGTTTCTGCTTAGATGTTGCCTTAGACATGGTGGGAATCTCCTCCATCACAGTGTTTGGATCTCAAAATTGAACACTGAAAACCTTGACTGGCGCTGAACCCTCAGTATTTTTCTTTACTCTCCTGTATCCTGTACTCTGGCCTACAAACTTCACTCTACTGTTTGAAGTACTACTTTCATTCTGATGCTATATGTTCCTTTTCTGATCCTCCGTATGTTCTGCCTCTTCCCAAATTTCCCTGCAATAATATGTAAAAGGCTATAGTTATTAAGGGTTTATCCTTATCTCTTATTATATTGTCAGTACTTGCCATGTTATAATATTTGGCTCAACTACAAATTTTCTCTTTGTGCAGAAATGCATACTTTAATTCAATGTGTTGATAACTAAGGCTGAACATCTAGGCATGCCTATTTATTTATTTTATGTATATTCGTATGAACTGGGCTTGTCAATCCCCAACCTGAAACAGCTAATAACCCATAACAGATCACTGAGACACAAACGTGGAGACCAGAAGTCTCCGCAATGCCATGGCCCTGATCTTGATGGGCTGAATTTTAGCTGGAAGACAAAAGAAAACAGAAAAACGGCCCTAGCCACCCACCCCAGGATGCTCTAACCCAGGGCTCTCCAACCTTGGGTCCCCAGATGTTGCTGGCCTACAGCTCCCAGCATACCCAGCCAGCATGGCTAATGGCAAGGGATTCTGGGAGCTGTAGTCCAGCAACATCTGGGGACCCAAGGTTGGAGAGCCCTGCTCTAACCAATTAAGGGCGCTGACCACTCTGAAGCCACTTTGATCTCCAGACCCATGATGATGATTGCTATTATTATTATTATTATTATACCATCAATGTGCATGGTGCTTTACTGGGTATAAGAGAACAGTTCCCTGCCCCAAAGAGCTTACAATCTAAATGTAATATAGAGGTGACAACAAATGGTAGGAAAGGGTAAAGCGGGGAGGAATATGCAATTATTTCAGTCAAACATAACTTTCAGCCTACTTTCCCCACATTGTGCAGGAAACTCCTTGTTTTAAAGATCTCCCTCCCACCACACACATACGGTACAGCCCAGAAATCGCCTCAGGAACAGGACCCTGCCGGAGAGTCGCCTTCCCTCAGACTACATTGTGGTGCCAACCTCGAAATATAGAAAATCCAACTATTTTCAAACTAGGCTGCCACCTAGTTGCTGCTTCCTCGGGAACCTCCCCTCACTCAGCTTTAAAAAAAAAAATGAAATAAAAAGAAAAGCCCCTCTTAGCAAAAAAAAAAAAATCCCCGAAAATGACCTTCTTCTTGCCGCCGCCGCCGCCGCCGCCACCTCCTCCTCAATTGGTTTGGCTTCTTTTCAAAATGGACGCCCCACAAGACCAGCGCAGAGGCCGCTCTCTCGTCTCCGGTCCTCCCGACTCCATGGTCGCGTGGGGTGCGTATTTGTGTTTCTTTTTTTTTTAAAGCGGCCGTCGGGCGAGTCGCTTCGGCCGACCTACATCATGACGAAGAGACGGCGGCGAAGGAGCATGCGCGCACTGCGGGAGGAGCAGGAGGAAGCCGCGACACGTCACTTCCCCTGTTGCGCGCGCCGCCAGCAGCCAACCAACGAATCAGCCTGTGCGTCTCGCTCTCCTCTTCCCCCCCGCCCCCCACCTCCGCCGCTCTGTCCCGCCTCCCTCCCTCTTCTACTTACTCACACCGTTTCCGGCCCCGAGTTCCTTAGTAACAATGGAGCATAAAATGGCCGCCTGAGAGAGAGCAAAGGGGAGGGAGGAAAGTGAAGGGAAGAAGAGGAAGAAGAAGGAGCGAGCAGGAGGCGAGCTGCCGGCCCTTCGCGACGGGAGGACGAGGAAGCGGGGCGTGACGGAGCTTCGCCTCAGGCCGCTGCGGGGGTGCGGACGGACGGAGACCCCGGAAGGGCGGAGGAAGAAGGCGGAGGAGAGGGTGAGTGGCCGTGCTGTGCCAGGGGGGGTGAGTGGCCGTGCTGTGCCAGGGGGGGCGGGCGGCGGTGGCGGCGGCTCTCGGCCTGCCCGGGAAGGGAGGCCCGCGCGGGGCAGGCCTCGCCTGGCTCGAACGGGGCAAAAGGGCCGCTGCTCCGTTCCTTCCGTTACGGAGGAGACGGACGGGCAGGCAGGCAGGTGGGCGACAAGTGGCCTCAAGGCCGATCTCCGCCCGGCGGGGGAAGGCGGGAGTCGAAGGCGTCTCATCGGGGCGACGGCGCCAGCCCGCGGATCTAATGGGAAGCGAGGAGGAGGAGGAAACTTGGGGCCTGCCCGCCATCTCGCTGGGCCAAAGCTTCTCCTACTTCCGTGACTCGCCTGCCCCTGCGCGGCTTCAGCCCGGCTTTTCGCGTGTGAACCTGCGGGGGCCGGACTCGCGGGTCAGCTCCTTTGGATGGCGAACTTCCTCCTTTGCGGTCGCTTCATGAGGATCTCCTTTTAATATGTGTAGGCCTCGCTCTCCCCCCCCGCTAGGATTTCCAAAGAAAGTGGGTTCCCGCTAGGATTGCCTTTCCTCTGTAATGTTGTGTCTCTTGGGTCATCCAAGCAGCACAGCGCCTGCTCTCCCCTTCCCCCCCAAGCACGTACGCGCCATACTTCCCAAAATTAGGAACCCTTTGCAGCCCGATCCTCCTGTGGGTGTTTTACTGAACAGTAACGCCTCGCTGCTTGAAAAGAAATAATCTGCTAAGGGTTGTAGCTGAAGTTTCGTATTTGGTCAGAGTTTCAGGCCAAGGTATTGTGGAGAGAACAGTTGGGCTTCACCATTAGGCCTCCTGACTTGTCATTGGTGTTGGCAGAATGTCTGACGGGAAGATCCCACCCAGAATTAGTGCTCCACTGAAGTATGACCCCCTTTCTTTCTGTGTGAAGTCTAATTTTTCCTTTCTCTCCCCCCCCCCTTGCCCTTTCCTCTCTTTTTCCTAGAATAAATCTCAGCATACTTTGGGGTGGAGAAGGAAGGGTGAAAGAGATCCTCTTGCTTTCACTTTCCAGGGTCATTCACTCTAAGCGCAATAGAGTCCTCAGTTTTCCTTGTTCCTTTGATATGTTTAGGGGAACTGGATGGCTTGCAAATTAGAAACAAAATCAAATCAGTGTTAAATCTGAGCTCAGTTGACACATAGCTCAAATTATTGGATCTGAATAATTGGCCTAGTGTTTATAATTGGTGAAATTAAACTAGTCTCTACCAGGAGCCTGGGAATACCGTAAGTAGTTTTAAGTTAAAACTAGGGGACACTTCAAGGCATGTGGTCCCCCCCCCCATGGTAATGTCAAATAGGAAGTACACTAAAGAGAAAGTACTGTTAAGTGGTGCTGTTGCAGTACTTTGTACCGTCATCTGCTCTGATCTTCTTAGCTTGCTTGAACTAGTAGCTCTTAGCAAAGTTGCTCTGTGGATGAGAAGCATGACAATTACGGTATACCAAATCTGTTGACCTAGTATGCCTGCAACTTGGAAAAGCCTCTGTCTTGAAGTGCTTTATTAGCAGTGCTAGTTATCTTCAGAATGCAGGTAATGATGAAATAGTAAAAAAAAGCTGGGCTACTCCTGATCTTGGAAGGGTGGATTTAAAGTTGGTTATGGATGTCTCTTGTACTGGATGTCCAGTTGTTACAGTTGTATCTTGTGTGTTGTGATGGCCTTAAATAGTCAATACTAAAATCAAATTCCAGCATAATTGCAGTTGCTTTTAGAAGGCCAACTAGTATATTGTGCATCATTGTGTATGGTGCTTAACATAAACAAAAAAGTAGTCTTGGACCCTGCTCCAAATAGTTTTCAGTGGGCCAGTTTGCATGATACGACTGCCTGTCATGGGTTCATTTACCCATGAGGAGCAGCGGTGTCTGCCGGCTGCCATTATGAATGTGCAGGCCTCAGCCAGGAGTTGTCGTGGTTGTTGTGTCATGCGAACCCAGCCACCTGGGGCTATTTTAGGGTTCTGTGAGGGTTGTTTGACCCTCAAATAACCCCTGCTGGCTGGGTTCGGATGACATGACAAGCTATGGCAACCCCTGCCTGGGACTTGCATATTCATAATGATGGATGGCATGTGCCACGGCGCCCCGAGGGTTAATTGACCCAAAGTGGGCTGTCGTGTAGTCTGAACCAGGTCACTCTAAACTTGGGGAGTGGACAACCAGGAACTGTATCTGCTAATATCTGTCCATTAACATACAGCTTTGTTACAGTTGAGGGTGTGGACTATGAGCTGAAGCCAAAAGCTTCACAGAAGATGGATTTGAAGGTGGCACTGTAAAGGTGTTGGAGGGTGGGGAGTTCCAGGCATAAGGAGCAGGCAGACATGGTTGCCATGGTTAACAAGCCACCCAAGAACCCTAAAACAGCCCATGGCTTCTGGGTTGCTTGTTAACCACGGCAACAAGCCAGCCTCACTGGATTCACATGACAAGCTGTGCCAAGGAGGGTAATTATGCAAATCTCCCCGCATGCCCAGTGATCATGCGAACTGGGCCAGTGGGTAGAATGGTCTGCGGGGAGGAGCCTTTTCAAGGTGGTAGAATTGAAGGAGTGGAGACCAATGCCAGGGATCAGAAGAAACAGAAATATATCAAGGCATTTTGATTAGAAAGAATGACGTTCTGAGCCCTTCACAAGACTTGCCTGTGTTTACTGCTTTTAGATTATTACCACAAGAAACATTTGTGTGCAACTAATTTTAATAACTTATTTGCCATGTTAGTAAATAATTGGCTGTTTCCCACCCTGTTTAATAACTGGTAAGCTTTATTTCCCTCCAGAGCTGTCAGTGCTCCTGAAGATGCAGTGTCTCACTCCCTGCCAAGCTCAGAAAAATCTTAACACCGAGAATACCAGCATTTAAATTGGCCTGTGCAGACTTCATGACCAATGATAAAGACTCAATGGGACATTTGTGTAATCAGGATGGCCACTTTGAAGGAACATTGCCTTCTTATTTTGTATACTTGCAGGGGTGAGAAAACAATGTAGTGCAACTCAGATTTGCCACCAAGGACTCTTTTTTTAAAAAAAATAACTGTTGAATATTTCAATTAAAAACTTCAAGCCTGTCTTAATTGTTTTTTGTTTGTTTTTTTAGAAATCCCTTGGTGGCAAATCTGATTCATATGCATATATAAGGAAGCAAAAGGAGTACAGAAATGGGCTGTTCCCTGTGTAAGAACACAAAATGGAATACTTGACTAACTGAAACCAAACTTTTACTTTCATAAGCACAGCAATAGGGCCGTCTAGTTAGCTTTTAAAAATATTACCTTAAATTTCAAAGATGCTTTATTTACTAGGCTGTGAAGTTGTAGTTTCAGTTGTAGTACAACTAAATCCTCGATTGTCACCAGAGTGAGGTGGTAAGAGTGTAACCCTAAGTACCTTGCCTACAAAAAACAGTGGTTGTGATCCTCTGAGGTAACCCTACATGTACAAGTAGGGGAACAGTCCATTGATATGGAAGCAGAAAATAACATTTCCCACTGATAACTGGGCTCAAATAGGGCCGTCTATTTTATGGAGAAGGAATGGGGAACATGTGGCCTTCCAGGTGTTGAGACTGCTTCCATCAGTCCTAGCCAGCATAACCAGTGGTGAGGGTTGATGAGAGTTGCAATATAATAACCTCTGGAGGGCCACGCACTCCCCTTCCCTGCTCTATGAGATGCCCATGTATATGTGACCCTTCATAAGTTACTAAGCTATCAAAGGAGCAGCTGTGCATTTTTCTGTTCACTTAGAGTAAGCAGAAACTGCTTTGGACAAGCAGAGTGCACAATTCTTAGTCCTTCCTGTAGTTGCTGCACTGGCTGTCTTTTCCCTGTGCCATTTTATTTCTGCCACTGCTGCTATTTCTAGTCAGTGCAGTGCAGCTGCATAGTGTCTCTGCATTAACTTTTCTTGTTGCCCCTATAAGCTTCCTTCAGTGGTTAGTCGTGTGGGTTTCCAGTTCCAATGTTGAGAAAACTTTACTGTGCATATTAGGCTAATTCACATCAAGTAATTTGCATTGGAAAAATTTCTGATGCTCTGGAGCGGGGCTGGGCGGCTTGCCAGATGTTTTGGCCTATAACTTCCATCAACCCTAGCCATCATAGCCAATGGTGAGGGGAGTTGTAGGGCAAAACCTCTGGAGTGAGTACCCCAAATGATCAAATTTAGCATGATTATTTTACTTTTATTTAGTACATGAAGCTAAAAAAATAATTAATTATTATTATTAATAATAATTATTAATAATAATACCCCATGTTAATTTTTTGTTCCAATACACCACAAGTATTTGTGGGAGTAAGTCCTATTGCACTCAGTGGGGCTTCCATCTGTCTAGGCATGTATAGGATTGCACTGTAAGTGTTACTTAAATGTTACATTATGTAGACATTTTAACTGGAATTCTTGTAAAAATTCAAAGACAATAGCATGTACTTCCCTTACATTGTTTAAGTTTAAGAAAAGCCAAAGGTACTGAAAACTGTTGACACACTAATGCATTTCAGCGACCAAAAGAACTCTGCATGAAATGCTGACAACCACTTGTCTGTTTCAAAAGAGTTCAGCTCTCTTCCACTGGTGTTGTTGGGGCACCTTCTGTTTTTCTATCACTGCCTATTCTATTTCACACGGGCACATATGTATTTCAGTGGCATATATGTATTCTCTCACATACTTACTTGGGAGAATCCCCTGGAAAAATTCCAATTTTGGAACTGCCAAGCTTACCTAATTTTGTACAGGCAGTCCCCGAGTTAAGAACTTACAAACAACCCATACTTAAGAACGGACTTCTGGGTTCCCCGGCGCGACGTCATTTACGTAGAGTACATAGTGTAGTATACTACGCAATTTGCATAATTTACATAATTTGTGTAAATGCCAATTTTTAACACATAGAACGCTATGCTGTTCCAGCTTACATACAAATTGGACTTAAAGACATTCTGAAGAACGGAACTCATTCGTAACCTGGGGACTGCCTGTATTTGCAATTGGCATCCATTCATTATTATTAATGAACTTCTGAAATGGGAAATTTTCTGCGGAAAAATAAGGCACTGGAAAATTTTCCTCCCCACCTCACTGTCCATGTTCAGGGGTGGGAGCATGTGCTTGCATGCCTCTCTCCCCCTCCCCACCCCATTTTTCTTAGCCACGAAATAGCATTATTCAAAGTTTGTGAAGCAGCTTCAAACCTGGTTAGGATTAACTATGGTTGGCAATGGTATACATGTAATACAATGCCAGGATAAAGGCAAAGAAGGGAAGGAACATGAGAATTCAAGGAAAGCAGAGTGCATGGCTCACTCGCAGTCTCATAATGATGGCTAAGATTGGGAACATTTTGTCTGCACCGGGTCTGAAAACCAGCACAGATGGTGGTAGTAAGAAGGGAAAGGTAATGAATATAGCAGCAGTAAGGGAAGACAGTTGAAAAGGAGAGGGTGTTTGAGGTACTTGGCATGGCAGGGGGTAGGTGAGCAGCAAGTGTCCCTTCAGTTGTTGACAAGACTGTATTAAAAGTGCCTGAAATTATAGTTTAGCATAATCTTATTTGTAGGATGTGGTTTGTGATGACTACTTAAACACCATAGATGTTTTTCTTTTATCTTGGTAACTGAAGCTAATGGCAACACTTCTTCTAGAAAAGCAGTAAAGTATTGTGTCTTTGCGCTGAAATTGCAGCCAGTATCTGGCTTAGAAGTATTAAATAGAGGTCATGTTTGTTCTGACATGATATTTGAGTATCCTTTGGCATTCATCCAGGGTCCACAAATTTTGGCTGGCCTTGGTACTTAGTCCATTGTGGTTGCCACTGTTCCTCCCGGAGGCCTCTGGCATGTGTGAAAAGCTTGTGGAGGTGGGTGGGTAAGAAGGTTTATTCTCACTTTACTTCAGAAGACCAGTGAGAATTCTAAAAGATGGTTCTATGAAACATTTCTAGCAATAGAGCCTTGTGAACTGTTTTTGTCCAGCAGGCAAACTTTCTGTCAGTGTTTGGAGTGCTATCTTCACCAAAATTTTGTGCTCGGACCAAAGTTGCTGCTTGGTTTCTCCAAATTATTCCTCCATGCATGCAGAATGAATAGCAAACTCTTTATATTTTGCAATTCTCACAACTGTTGCACTATGTTGGGGGTGGCCTTGCAGAAGGTGGCCTTATGACTTTGAAATAGAGCTTTGCATCACTTAAAGAACTTGTACCCTGTGTTCAAATGGCATAAAATGTCATCAGCACTGCATGTTCTGTTGACTGCAACCAGGATTTTCAGAAATTCTGAATCAAGGGTTCCTTGATTGTCTGCTTTTTTTTTTTTGAAAGGCTATATTTTGCCTGTTAATTTTTTTCCAGGTTCCTTAATATATGGAAATTCACTGTCTGTTGATTTCAGATAATTTCTAGAAATCATGGGGTATCCAGGGTACTGAATGTTATAAAAGCTATTGTATAAATAGCATAAAAACTTAATCCAGGTTCTTGATATTTTGAGGCAGATCATGCAAGGGGAATATATATGTCTAATATTTGGGATGAATTCTTAAAAATCTGTTTCCATTGCAGGACGTCTTTTAATATAGATGTCAGGAAGAGGAGAATAAATTACGACTTGGACACTATCCAAACTTTCACACACATACTCCCAGTGTTGCATCTAAAATGACCAGCTTCAGTCTCTTGGCTTGTAGTTGGATGCAAGCAAGCGGTCTCTGCCACAGTATCAATCTTCAAGTGACATTCATTGGCTCCATTTGAGTTCAAGGACCAGTTGCAGTGGATCAACTGAGAGGCAGGTTTCCATCATGAACTCACTTTTGCAAAGGCTGTTGTGTATTCTTAGCAGTTCTTTCGGTTTCAGTTTGATGTAGAATTGTAACTCAGCAATCTTGACATCACTTTTACTACTAATGTGGTAGGTCTCATCTGCTAAAGTTATAACAATTGTATCTGGCTCAAGCCATCTTGGTAGATGTTCAGAGGTTATTTTTTCCCCCTAATTTTTTTGTTCTTAAGGCTAGTTTAATATTTGGGATAGTTGGACCCTAGTTTTACAACATGGTTTGTAGTCCAATATTAAATCACTTTCCCATTTCACCTGTAACAGGAAATTGGCTTAAGTCAGGCGCCAAAGTCTGTGCACAAGGTGTGGAGGACAGGGGGAAGTGTGCAAGCACAATGTACAATGTCCAAACCAGCCCTTCATTTTCTAGAGAAATTGTCCCTTACTAGGTACTCCGACCTAGTTCTTGGTGAACTGATGTGTCACTTTAGAAGCCTGCCCTTAGTAATATATTGATGCAAGTGGGGACCCATAACAAAATGTTGCAGTGTTTCCCCAGCCCCCATTCAGGGCTCAAGCCAGCTGGGCACAGGAGCCTTGTAGCACTGTTCAAGTGTCATGGGGGTGGGGAAAGGCACCTATCTTTTCTTCTACACTCCTGAACCTTTCCTCTGCTGTCTTTTATAGCAGTAAAGGGCCCAGGTTTGGTGTTCGCTGCCAGTCTTAGAATCATAGAATCATAGAAAAGTAGAGTTGGAAGGGGCCTACAAGGCCATCGAGTCCAACCCCCTGCTCAATGCAGGAATCCAAGTCAAAGCATCTCTGACAGATGTCTGTCCAGCTGCACCTTGAATGCCTCCAGACTGGGAGAGCCCACCACCTCCCTAGGTAGTTGATTCCATTGTCTTATTGCTCTGACAGTCAGGAAATTTTTCCTGATGTTTAGGTGGAATCTAGGTTCCTGTAACTTGAGCCCATTATTCCGTGTCCTGCAAACTGGGATGAACGAGAAGAGATCTTTGCCCTCCTCTGTGTGACATCCCTTCAAATACTGGAAGAGTGCGATCATATCTCCCCTCAGTCTCCTCTTCTGAAGGCTAAACATGCCCAGTTCTTTCAGTCTCTCCTCATAGGGCCTTGTTTCCAGTCCCTTTATCATCCTTGTTGCCCTCCTCTGAACCCTCTCCAGTTTGTCTATGTCCTTCTTAAAGTGAGGTGCCCAGAACTGGACGCAGTACTCAAGAACTGAGTACTATAGAACTGAGGGTAGGGGTGACGCCATGTTTGGAAATTGGGGGGGAAGTGACCTTTTTCTTCCCTCCCCTTTCCTGAAACCACCTCTTTTAGAATGGAAACCAGTTTTTTGATCCATGCATCCTTCTGATCCCAATTCTCAACCTCTCTCCTGTTAGAATAAGCTGTAAGGGCCTCAGGTAAGCCAGTTTCCCCAGCCATCTTCTTTCGCACCCTCCTGTTTCATTTTATACACTCAATTTTCCATAGTGCCTCCCAGAACTTGAGCATAAATCCTTTTTTGGCTGTTTTGAGTTTAATATTTTTCTTTTATCGTTTAATTTACAATCTAAAGCTCCCCAACTATGTGGAAACTGGTACCTTATTTCTGGTGGGCCTTGTTCTGCTTCCAAACAGAGCTGTGGGCCCACAAGTTAATTACTAGAAATAATTATGAAAAAGCTATATATTAGTAAGCTATATATTAGTAGCAAAAGCTTTTGATAGGATCAGGCAATAACCAGTTCTGCATTACTGCCCTGAGGTGTGGTAAGCAATAATTATTGAACTTAACTTATTGGAGATGCCTACAAAAGTATTTCAAGCTGTTAGTTATCCCCTTTTCCGTGTTGTAGAGCTGAGGTATATAGGACAGTATTTCTCAGGAAATGGCCTGCAGATGTGAGAGTGTGGTCTAATAATGGGTAACTATGGCTAAGTTCATTCCACAATATCACTAGCCTGTTGAGGCACAAATATGAGGAGAAATTAACAGCCAGGCTTGGGCCCTGTGCTTTTCTTCAGTAGCTGATGATCACTGAGACTTCCTTGGGAATCTGCTCTTCTAAATGTTCCTATTTCTCTCATTACACTTTGGTGTATTCAACTCTTTTTATTTAACTGTTGAGAATTTATCTTTGAGGAAGAGAGAATTGTGTCTCAGTGTCTCATCTGCTTAGATACGACTACAGTCTTGTGATGACAGATTAAAGATTTTTGTCTCCTTGGAAGTCTAACCCAGTATATGCTGTGACGTGGAGCTTCAGTAACAATATACTGCCTGCTTCCCTCCATCTAGCCTCTTATTCCTCTGGGAACATTTTTACTTAAGAATATGTCCAGGTTCCTATCATAGAAAAGTAGAGTTGGAAGGGGCCTACAAGGCCATCGAGTCCACATAGGAGACACATATTCTCTTCCTGTTTACAGCTGGTAACATCGGTTAACACTGTTGTATTAAAGTGTTCAGTTTCATTGCAGGATAAACTAAAGTTGACTATAATAAACACCTCTGAGCTCATGACACTAGAACTTCTTCACATTCCAGACTTCTATATGCTCCTTGAGAGCTTTAGGCTGAAAGAAGAAAGGAAACTAAGAGGTTTTTAGATGATAAGCCTAGTAGTGTATTCAGGTTTCTAGTTGGCCTGTACTCCTAAAAGCAAGCAGCCTTCCGCTTTTGACTTGAGCTCCGTGGCATGGCCATGATGGTAGCAAGGCAGTGTAGATGCCTTCATATACTGGAAGATGTAGCATATCTTTTGCTTCTTTTCAATCTTGCATGTTAGATATTCTCTTGTAAATTACTGGGTTTTAGTGTAGGGCACCCTTGGCTTGTGGATATGGGTGAGAGAATGAGAAATGTGAGACCTATGAAGAAATTCACTCAGTAGTCATCTTGAAAGTCTTCCCTATTCATCCTTGTAATGATCCACTCACCAGGTCACATGTAAGAATTTCTTCCAGGTAACATGCAGGAAACAAATTATTTTAGGTCACTGCTTTGCCATCAATGACTAACATAGGCATTTGTGAGTCATTTTTGTGTTTATTTCAAGCTTGGTGCAGAAGTCCAGGATTTCAGGTTACAAGGAGAGCATTTCTTGTCATCAGTGCTATAGAGGAATTGGGTAATGCTAGGAAATAGTGCTTTCTAGCGGGAAGAAACCACATTAACACAACCACTTGAGGAACTGCAGACCCTTCTGTGGTTCTCGAGAGATGAAATTTTAGTTAGCCAAACTGGTGTGCCATTTTTTATCTGCATGTGATAGGAGTTCCATTAAAGCCAGGAATTCAGGGTTGGTATAACTTCAGATACAGTTGTTGCCATATTTCTCTGCGGTATTACTCATGGGGCCTGGTGGGAACTCCTGCCTCACTGAAATAGGAGGCACATATTATCTTCCTGTTTACAGCTGGCAACATGTTTGGCTCTTAGTCAATGTTCCCGAGACTACCTAATTGCTAAATTGCTGCAGGAATTAATTGTTTCTTATAATTTAGAAAGGAATGGCCATCTCGGATGTTTGAAGATGTTCCTGTGTTTTAATACTTCTGTGGTTTGATTCACACAAGCTTGAAGTTGGCGTGCTGGCGAGTTGACTGGTCAAATGTTCCAGCGTAGATGGTTTTTATTTCATTATGGTGTCATTTGTTAGCAAAGACAGAAATAAGAGCAGCTTTTCTCCGAGCTTTGTGGTAGTCAGGGAAATCCTGGCAGCATAGCAAAGCTTCTCCCACCATCTATCTGCTATAACTGCAGGTACCTCCAAACAGCAACATAAGCCGTCATCTGTGAGCAGGGCCACTACCTAGCTAGTAAAGCAGCCTTCTCCAGCCTGGTGCTCTCCAGATGTTGTTGGACACCAGCTCCCATCAGTCCCAGACAGTAGGGCCAGTGATCAGGGATGATGGGGGGTTGTAGTCCAAAGCTTCTGGAGTGCACCGGGTTGGGGAAGGCTGGAGTGGATTGCTGGATTAGAATCAGAGAGCCAGATTCTAATCCTGACTCATCCATAAACTGTTCAGGTGATGTTGGGCCAGTCACGTACTCTCAGGCTAATCTACCTCACGGGATGGTTGTGAGGATAAGATGGGAGGGACCTGTGAACACCACCATGAGCTCCTTGGGAGAAGAATGGAATAAATGTAATAATGTAGTTCATTACATTTTTTTTTAAAAAGTTTGTCACTTTTGTAATAGCAGTGATCTATTTGGTTTTATGTAATTAGCATAAGTATCAGATCTGTTGATTATTATTATCCTTGTTCCTGTCATGCTAAAAATTCTAATACCTGACTGACCAGATGCCCAACACAACACGATCTCTCAGTGGCATGAAAATGCTACTGAGTAGGTGTGTTGTGTGATCCATGTAATACTGCTCCCTGGACTTGCAGTTTTGGTCACGCTCCCTGGTAGATGTACTACAAAAATAGCTTTGTGATGGCATGGTGATATGTGCAAGGACCACAAAGGCGGCCTTTCCACATGGGTGGCGCAGTGGGTGGAGCAGATCCTGGGCAGTTTCGTTTTTTAAATGACTGGTGTGCTGGAGTAACACATGCTGGATGCTTTCTCCCATCTTTTATATAGAATGCAATAGGACATGGCTACTTTGGTGGCAGTGACAAGAATGACAGTCGCGGAATTTTTAGTGGAAAAACTGTTGCATGCAGTGGAACAGAATGACACTATAGCAGCCTTCATTTAAAAGTGACTCAAATAAATAGCTCAACGTTGATGAGGCTTAGCATGTCATGCGAACCCAGTCATAACACTAAAAAGCATTGACTTTCTATTTGGAGGATCAAGGTGTGCTGGGTAAATGCAGTGTAGGTTCTACTACTTTTATAAGGACTAAATTGCCTGTAGCAGGGATAGACAAACTGGTGTGCCCCAGATGTTTTTGGAGTACAACTCTCATCAGCCCTAATCAGCATGGTCAGTGGTCAAGGATTATGGAATTTGTAGTTCCAAACCTCTGAAGGACACTGAGTTGATTATATGATTTCAGAGCATTGGCTGCCAATAGCTCGTATGAAAAATTAAATAGGTTTCAAAAAACTTTGACTGATGGTCACTTACTCTTTGACAATTATTTTTGCAACCTATGCTAACAGAACCCAATTTGGAGTTCAAAACCATTCCTGGCTCTTTCAGTTGTGTGCTTTATATTGAACGGGATACTTTTGTATGTTTTATTTTTTACAGTTAGAGTGGTAGCAACTGTAGTTTGAGGAAGTGATTGGATGCTTGCCTGGAGAGCTGCCCATAAGGGATATGTAACTAATTGCCAAGTTTAAACACTCTTTCCACTAAACAGTCATCTGCAGAAACTGCATACGTGTTTTCAAACTCCTTTTCACCTTTGTGGTGTGTGGGTGTTTTTGTGTTTTTTGTTTTTAACAAAACCAGTCTGTAGAATTGAAAGTTGCTAATCTATTCTAGGCTTGAATAGCAATAGTATATGGAATATTGTGTGACCCCTAGTTAACAAGATTGCCCTCTGTTAATATGGATGAGTGAAAGTCCTCTGTTTGTAGTCACTGAGTAATGGAATAGATTATTACAGCTAGGGGCTAAAAAACTAAATCTGAATTCTGCATTAAGGTAATCCAAATTCTGCAATCTTTCTCTACATTATGCAACTAAGTAAACTTGCCTATTCCTTTCTTGGCATAATTCTACAGTTTTCACTATTCTACATGATGGCCAAGCTGTTTAAATCAACTTCAACATAAAACAACACACACACACACACACACACACACACACACACTAAACACCAGAAAAATACTGTCTAAAATTGTATAAGCAGATAAGGCAATAAAAGGAGCAGGCACCATCACTCCTTAAAAGCCTTGGGGAATAAAAAGGTCTTAACCTGCCACCCAAACAATAAGAGTCACTGCCAGCCGAATTTTCCAGGGGAGTGCATTCCACAGCCAGGGGACCCTTTCCCCAGTTGCTACTCAACTTATCTCTGGCAGCAGGGCCACTTGGAGGAGGACCTGACAGCGGATATTACGTTTTAGCTGGGTTCTCTCAATTCTCTGCTAGTTATGGGGTCGGGAAGGGAGCCTGTGCAGAATTCAGAAGCCCCATCCTTGGACCACTGGAAAAGTTTCAACCATGCCTCTGGTTCCTGGAATTTCCCCAACAATTGCCACACAATTTCAAGCATCTCTCTGCAACCACAGGGGCTAAATCATTAGTGGCTTTTTAAAAGCCTGAGACACTTAGGAAGCTGATTCCTGCAACCAGTATTGCATTCTGTGGTTTTTCTATGTTCCTGCAAAATTTTGGCACATGCACAGCCTTAATTAAAGGTTTAGCTTTGGTATGTTGGGCCAGGGTTTATACAGCTCCCCAGACAATTTGGCTGTTCTTCTTTTTTTTTTTTAGACATTTTTCCTACTCTTATCAACATGGAAAGCTCAGATTCTAATAATAAAGGAAGTGTCGATCAATCTGAAGCACAGCGTCGGAGTCAGCTGGACCGATTGGATCGGGAAGAAGCGTTCTATCACTTTGTAAATAATCTGAGTGAAGAGGACTACAGGCTAATGAGAGATAACAACTTACTAGGCACCCCTGGTATGTTACTTTAATGGATTTGACTGGCATCAAATGCATAAAGAGGAAGAAATTCTGCCACTAGGTTAGATGGGCGGGTGGTGGTGGCTGGGGTCAAGCTTATACTAACGAAGTTTTAAGTTGAAAACTGACTTTGAAATTCAGCACTTAGTCTTGCTATTGTGTAGCTAAATATACAATTATTTTACCTCAGCTGCACAAGATCACTTTTCTATTGAAATAAGCTTATTAAAAATGATTTATCAGTCTAACTAATATTCACACAAGGGCCTCACATATGACTGTGCTATTGATCCCACAAAACTTAATCTCTTTAATGAGGACCTACAAAAAACAACAACAACACTTTCTGTATTTTGTTCTTACCTTGTTTTTTAGACTCCTCCTTAACTAAATTAAATAGAACATTTCTTTAATTTTAAGCATTGATTAGGCTGGCACAGACTCTCGGTGTCCAGGCAGAGTTCTTACCTTGACTCACAGAGATACAAAAGAGTGTGCTGTTATGCTGGTGAATATTACGTAGGATATGCTATGAAAAAAGTTTGCTCGCTAGTTTAGTTGAGGGATCTTTTGCAGTGTGGGAACGCTATTAAATGTACCTTTCCATGGTGACATTATGTTACATAAGGATCTCACACCTGAGATATTTGGCAGAGCAATATTAACACGTGTACAAATTGCTTATCAAAATTGTTTGCACTTAGCTCTCTGAAGGGCTCTTTGTCATGTAAAGGCATAACGACCTAGTTCGCATGACATGACCACCCACCATGTCACAGCCCAGCTAGCCATGGCTTGTGTCATGCGAACCCAGGCAGTAGGGGTTGTTTGAGGGTTAGACAGCCCTCAAATAACCCATGGCTTGTTTTAAGGTTATTGAGGGTTGTCTGATCCTCCAACGGCCCCTGCCCCCTGGTTCCCACGGCAAGGCACGCTGTGGTGGGCTGTTGTGACATGTGAACAGGCTTACAGTATACTCTAGCACAGTGTTCTCCAACCTTGGGTCCCCAGATGTTTTTGACCTACAACTCCCAGCATGCCCCAGCCAGCTCTAGCAACTAGTCAGCTGTCTGTCTATTTTGACCAGGGTCAAATACTGTCAAATATTCCATGAAGATGAGAATGCCACTGTGTAATTTTTATATCATAATAAAATCACCATCATCATAAAATCGTCATCATTCACTTTTTATATCATTACGGTGTTGGCAAGGGCAGGAGTGGAGGGCAGCGTGCTCCCTAGTCTTGCAGCAGTCAGGGGCGAACCCAGGGGCAGCACACCAGAGCTTCTCCTAGTGACCATCTACTGGGACTGCAAACATCTCTGAACAGGAGCACAAGCCAGTATTCAGTCGCGAAGGTCACTGCCTAGAACTCTCCATGACTCCCATCTTGCTTCAAGAATAAGGGAATTTCCCCTCCATGTGGATCTCTCTGCTTTGTCAAGGTTCTGTGCGGAATTGGACATAATATGCTTGAAAAATATTTGGCTGTTTGACCAAATCTCTCTTGATCAGTCAAATGCCTAACCCTACCAACTACTTTCTACATTTTTTGTTTTCTTTCTGCTAGATTAGCACTTGTTTGGCTTTTTTCTTTTCCTTAGTTCAACTTCCTTTTACAATGCTGGTTGGGCAGTTAAGTGTACGCATGAGTGTTCCGTGGATGTCCTCTCCATTGCTGTGGGCATTTTTCTTATTTTTTATAGTTTTTACAAGCCTGCTTTGCTTGGTTTCTGTAAATGGCTCTGTTTACTTCCTGGCGACACAGTTCCATTTTTTTCTTCAGTCAATCTTAGAAACGTTTCTTTGCCCTTGTTTTTATATTTTCTGCACAGTTTTCTGCTTTGACTAATGTCTGGTATCTTGAAGAGAAGATGCCCCCCCCCCTTATGAGACTGCCTTTGTTCTCTGTTCCCATCACTTATTGGTTATGAAAACTTTGCTTATGCTTTTGACTGTTTATAGATTTCTCCCATTTCCTTTTCTAATGATAGATTTTATGTTTTAGAAACACGTGAATTCCACCCCACCCCCCACAATGTCTTCACACACCTAATAATAGTCTTTGAGTACTGTTATTGTCTGATAACTGAACTTAAATTGAGCAACAGGATTAAATTTAATAGGGATAAATGCCAAGTTCTGCACCTAGAAAAAAGAAATCAAATGCACAGTTACATGATGGGGGATACTTGACTCAACAGTACTACAAGCGAGAAGGATCTTGGAATTGTTGTAGATCACAAGCTGAATATGAGCAAGCAATGTGATGTGGCTGCAAAAAAGGCAAACACTATTTTGGGCTGCCTTAATAGAAGTATAGCTTCCAAATCTCGTGACGTACTAGTTCCCCTCTACTCAGCACTGGTTAGGCCTCATCTTGAGTACTGTGTCCAGTTCTGGGCACCACACTTTAAGAAGGATGCAGACAAACTGGAAAGGGTTCAGAGGAGGGCAACAAAGATGATCAGGGGACTGGAAACAAAGCCCTATGAGGAGAGACTGAAAGAACTGGGCATGTTTAGCCTTCAGAAGAGAAGACTGAGGGGAGATATCATAGTGCTCTTCAAGTACTTGAAAGGTTGTCACATAGGAGGGACTGGATCGCTTCTCGACCATCACAGAGTGCAGGACACAGAATAATGGGCTCAAGTTACAGGAAGCCAGGTTCCAGCTGAGCATCAGGAAAAATTTACGGACTGTTAGAGCAATAAGACAATGGAATCAAACTACCTAGGGAGGCCGTGGGCTCTCCCACAGTGGAGGCATGGATGCTTTGACTTGGATTCCAGCATTGAACAGGGGGTTGGACTCGATGGCCTTATAGGCCCCTTCCAACTCGATGATTCTATGACCTTTCCCCCCTTCTTGCTATATTGCTGCCATAGCAGGGTTTATGTAAACACCCTTTGATGCACTTTTATACAATTCTTCCCCCGCTGCCCAGGTTTATTCTATTCCCTTTTTAAATGGTTGGCTGCTCATTTTCTTGAATACAGGCACTGCTGTCAAGTTCTAATTTTCCTTTCCCTTTCCTCCTCTTCTTTGCTCTCTCCTTCATTTTCTGAGTTGAGTAGAACTTTAGCCTCAGCAAGCCTTGTCTGCTAAGTTTGCAGGCATGTACCAAATTCATACATTACCTTTCAGAGGGTAAGGGTGCTTCCATATGGAGGGTTCCTAGTGCTAACAACCAAGACATTGTGCTGCTGTTCCTCCATAATGGATTCTTTGTGGAAAGAAAAAGACGGAAGAAGCAGTGGGAGAACGTGGGAGGGTTACAAGTTGAAGACAATGTTATGGACCTCTTGTAAAAGTCTGTGAATGAGGCAGGGTGATTGGATGATAAAAAGCCTCATCTTGGCATCACCCTAACTCTTTTCAGCAGGGTTTGCTTTTGAAATGAAAAAGTAGCAATAGCTGTGCTGGTCCATGCGGAAAAATATCCACAGTTGGGCATTATCTTTATGAATGTCCCATTGTGGATTTTGGACTTTTGAATTGAAAAATCCTTACTTGTGAAAGTTGTTCTGTGGTGGTGGTGCATGGATGTCCCAACCCATGCACGGTCTGTAGAATCCTCACATGAGCAGTTAAATCCACCTAAAAAAAGAAGAGCTTCAAGGAGCTGGTCACAGCACTGGAAGTCACAGATTTCTCCTTCAGTAGACTAGTAGGGTTGGTGATGCACTTGACTGGCATGACTTTATCCGCGTTAAATGGTAAGGCCCTTGAAAACTCGCTGTTCGTCAGCTGGTCTCAGCCCCACCGCTGCTCATATTTCTTTTCTACGTTTCTCTGCTCTGTTTTACATGGCAGTCTTTTCAAAATATGATAGTTAGGACAAAATAATCACACTTTTCAAATAAAAAGGTACCCAAATATTGAATAGAAAAATGTTACTTGTGGCATTCACTTTAGCATTTAATACCTTGTTGAATGCATTTCTGCTTTGGTTCTGCTGATGTTGTGATTTTGCAATATGGATTCTTGGATCTGTCAATGCTTTATCTGGAACATTTCTTGCATTCTCAGGTGAAATTACTGAAGAAGAGTTGTTAAGAAGGCTGCAGCAAATTAAGGAAGGTCCACCACAGCAAAACATGGAAGACAATAGAGGTATGTAATGTTCATCTAAAGCTCCTTTGGTAAGAGTCATGCTAAAAACCAAGGGGGTAGAAATGCTGTAGCCAGGGCTGTGCAAAGCATCAACTTTTAAAACCCTCTAATTGTTTTTACAGCTCTTTTGTGTGTGTGTGTTTTATCCTTGTAAATTATATTTTATTTCATCCTCACCACCTACCATGCCACATTATACCTGGCTAATTCTGTTGCAATCCTAAACAGGCTGACTAGGAACCAAGTCTCATTGAAAGCAGGAGTGACTTAAACATGATGTTGGGTAGGCAAGAAGCACATGCCCAGCATCTTGTTAAAGCCAGGTTGCCTCACCTGCACCTGCATGATTAGAATACCTGGGATCTGTAGCCTGGCCAGGTTCTGCGCTCATGTGCTAATGTGGCACACGTAGTGGCTGATGGGCTGATTTATACAGGCGTGTGCATGGTTAAGTCCTCGGTTGCCTGGCATTGCATTGAAATCGAGCTCTGTGGGGATGACATTTCATTAAGTGTGCATAAGATCAGGCTGTAGTTGTTACAGCTTACGGGTGGGTGTGCAACTCAGATCTGCTGCATCAGCCACAGTTCAAGGTGTGTCAATAAAATTGTTCCAATATGAGATCCCCTCTCAATAGTTAGAGATGACAGTAGAAAAGGAGCTGTTCATCTTGATGCTGCAGAGCAAGTGCTGTGCTTCTGGTACAACTGTAGGCAACAGCACCTGCCTCTGAAGTAAGCTGTTGCCTGTTAAAGTCCACCAGTCTCTTAAAGTCCCACAGTTCACTGCCATATTGCCTAAATGTTATAAGACTGGCATCTCCACAGCTATCTGCCAAGGTCTGTATTGCTTGACAGATCAATTGTGTTGTATGGAGCATGGGGGCCAGGTCGGGGGAGGGTTGTGTGAGTTAACCTGTCTACAATTTTGACAGCAGCTTTGCTGCCCCGATTAACTTAGTGGGACGCAGTACTCTGCTTTCTCTTCAGATCGTATAAATCTTTCGCCTTTAACAATAAATATTTGGAAGTGAAAGTATTGTGTCTAAGCACCTTGTTTTTAAAAGCCATATCTTGTAGGAGTTTTGGGAAAGTATTTAGCCCAGAATTGCTCCGGTTTCCTAACTCTGGCAGTTACTCTTGTCTGGCAGGTGCAGAGTCCACAGAAGATGTATCTAATGGCGATTCCATAATAGATTGGCTTAATTCCGTTCGACAGACTGGGAATACGACACGAAGTGGGCAAAGAGGAAACCAGTCTTGGAGGGCAGTAAGCCGGACTAACCCGAACAGTGGGGATTTCAGATTCAGTTTGGAAATAAATGTCAACCGTAGTAATGGGAACCCGAACCCAGAAACTGAAGGTGAGCCATCTGTAGAGCCATCCAGTGGAGAGGATCTGGAAAATAACCAAAGTGACACTGAGACTCCACAGTCTGACTCTCCTCCTGTTGTAAGCCAATCTGGATCAGAAATGAGTCCTCCTGAAGAGCTAAATGAGGAAGTTTCTCCTCAGAGAGGCCAGAGAAGGTCAAGAAGCAGAAGTCCAGAGCAACGAAGGACACGAGCTAGGACTGATAGAAGTAGATCACCTCTTAATCCAGTGAGTGAATCTCCTCGTAGGGTGCATCACAATACATCATCTCAGACACCTGATCTTCCCCCGGTAAGTGAAGCTGAAGGAAGCTCTAGAACAAGACAACACATGGTGATAAGGCAGCATACAACATCTTCTGAGATGCCCAGTGAAAATACAGTGCTGTTTTCAACCCCTGAAGCAAGACCTGCTCCTCAGGCACCAGTTTCTTCAGAAACAAATGGTAGTGCAGAGTCTGCAGCCCCGGGACAGAGGCCTCCAACTATCGTCCTTGACTTGCAAGTGAGACGGGTCCGTCCAGGAGAATATAGGCAGAGAGACAGTATAGCCAACCGAACTCGATCAAGGTCCCAGACCCCAAACAATACTGTCACTTACGAAAGTGAGCGTGGAGGGTTTAGGCGTACATTTTCACGCTCGGAAAGGGCCGGAGTGAGAACTTATGTCAGTACCATTAGAATTCCTATTCGTAGAATCTTGAATACCGGCCTGAGCGAGACAACCTCCGTTGCCATTCAAACCATGTTACGGCAGATAATGACTGGCTTTGGTGAGCTCAGTTACTTCATGTACAGTGATAGTGACGCAGATCCTGGTGGCCCAGCACCCAACCCAAATGTAGAAATGGCAGATCCACCGAGTGGAGGTGGCAGTGGAAATAGTAGTTCAAACAATGAAGTTCCTGATGCTGGACCAGGGGAGGCATATGAAGGCAGCAATGAAGGGCGGTCCACAGCTGGCACTAGGCGAGAAGGACGGAATGCGAGGGGGTCAGTGACTTTTGAAGAAAGTGGCTCTCTGCCATTCCTTAGTCTGGCACAGTTTTTTCTGCTTAATGAAGAGGATGACGACCAGCCAAGAGGGCTCACCAAAGAGCAAATTGACAACCTAGCCATGAGGAATTTTGGTGAAAGCGATGCTCTGAAAACCTGTAGTGTTTGTATCACAGAATACACAGAGGGCAACAAGCTTAGGAAATTACCTTGTTCTCATGAGTATCATGTACACTGCATAGATCGCTGGCTGTCAGAAAATTCTACTTGCCCAATTTGTCGCAGAGCAGTCTTGGCTTCCAGTAACCGAGAGAGTGTTGTCTAGTCTAAGCAAGTGTGAACTTCCAGCTGAGTACATGGTGAGCTAACGATGGGCAAAGAAGCCATTTTTATGGCCACTTTTTATGTGGTGGTTATAAATGTAAAGCAAAGAGATGGTGTGATCTTCCCTCATGAAAATGGATTTTTTTTAAAAAAAACACCACACCATAGTGGAACCTTCTTGACTAGGGTCCCAAAAATAATACTGGGTTTGTGTTGTCAATTTAAAAAAAACAAAACAAAAAAAACCATTTGCCCAAAGACGCTTGCCTGTCACATAGTCTCAGTTTTCCAACACAAAGTTCACATCTTCCTCCTCACCCCAGTGTGTAGTGAATGTTGAAGACCTCAGCGCTCTGCTCTTCCCTGTGAAGACTGTAACTGGAGTCATTCAGCTGCATACAGGTCATGCTTCATTGTGGATTAAAACAAAAACAGACTCGGCTCCCTTGGCAGAACAGTGAAATTGCACCCCTAAGTATGATTTTAGCTCCTTTCTTGTATAGGGTATTGAATATGGTAATGTAAATAACACTAACGTCAGCCCCTCTCCCACTGTACAGCTGTCTTAAGCCCAGCACTATGGAGCACCATAGTTTAATGGGGATATTTATCTTGCTGTGGAAATATATTAATTAATTGCTTATGCTTGTTTAAATAAACACTTTTGTTTTAAAAATGGTAAAGCTTTTTGTACAGATCGGTAACTTTTCCATTGCACTGTTGTACTAACGCATTCGGAATTAAAACTCTACTATGGTTAGAAGCAAGAGTGTGTTGGTGTGACTCCACACCTAGAGCAAGCAAGGTGGCAAAAGAGCTGCTCTCATCAATGTTAAAACTGGAGCACCGTTGCAATGTGGCAGAGCCGAAACAATGCAATAGACGGGAACGGGATGTCTGTGGTCCACTATTTGAGATGTAGGGATGCTGCTGAAAAGAGACAAATGGGAGACCTGCCCACTGCTGTGAGGATCTCTCTCCTCTGAGTATTCGTAACACAAACCTGCACAAACAAATGTTGTTGGGGATTTTGGCTCAAGCTTGTGCCTTTAATGGAACAGGCACTCTTTTGTGCTCTAGGCCCAACTCTCTAAAATAGTAATTGGCTACAGTATTTCACCCTTGAAACAGGCTTACCTTTTCTCCCCCCACCCCCGCCTATACAATTAAGGTATTGCTAGCAGGTGTCTGTGAAGTGTTACTTAAGCCTACTCTCTGTGCAAAGTGTTTTTACTCTGACTTCTGGGCACCTGCAGCTTTGAGCATAAGTTCCTCTCTAGTGGCGTGTGTATTTTTTCTAAATTGGGAGTTAAGTGGAATGTTTAAATCTGGTACCACTTCTAAAGTTTAGTTCCTTGCTTTGAAGTGGGAAAGAAGCTAAAGGTAAACCTGTTGGTATTTTTTTTTAATTCCAGAGTGAGTGGTTTTATCAAACAAAACCTTGTGGATTCATCTATACTTAAAACTTAACAAGAACGATTTAGAATTTGTTTTACAAATCAAATGCTTTTGCTCTTCTGTCCTGCACACATACTAAGGATCAACTTTTACTGAGCTAAGTAGGGCTATGTGCTGCTTTTGCTTATAGATTGAAACTGTTACATAATCTTCCATTGATGTACAAATGAGAATTTTCAGTGGGTTTTATAGAAGCAAACACAAAGCAGTCTTACCTCTTAAATATCTTCTCCCCACCGAGAGGAGTTCATGACACTTCCTTTCTCCTTTTGCTGCCTCGAGTATGTTAGATTATAAATACACAATTTTGTGTTTGCTCCTCTCCTTGCCTAGCAGCAAAGATCAGTTTTCAAATAAAAATGCAGATAAAGGTACTTTTCTAATCTTGTTGGGACATGCATTCATTTTTCAAACATTAAAAGCCATTATTGGAGGCAAACTTGTCTGGATTTTCATTCAGAAATGCAATGAAATTACTTTAAATGTTCATTACAGATGTGCTCTTACCTTTTGCTTCAGCAGCACTCTTAAGTGGACAGTAGAAGAAAGGGTGAGTGCTCATTACTTGGCAGTAGATTCCTTCTAAGCATGAAGGCAATTGTCTTCCGGGAGTCACAGTATTTAGACCAACTTTGCACTTTATTTGTGTGAGATGGCAATGGTAGCTCAAATTATTAGAGATACTGTGAATGAGTATTTAACTTCTGCATCTCTTTCTCCCTGTAAATGGAAAAGATCCCTTGAAATGTTCATGAAGCACCTTGCTGGAGGTTTGTGGTAAGACGGGTGGAGGGAGAGAAAGAGGTTGGTTCATAAAGTGAAATCGTATTTATAAGTTGTTACTTGCCTGGTTCCAAAAGTATAAACTCCTGATAAGAGGGGGAAAACAGCAAGCCGAAAAACAAGCTTGGCAAATCTTAATAAAGGCCTCTTATGATAGGGACACCTGCCTCTTCTGGCGCACAATATCAGGCTTACTAGAAAATGCTTACACAGCCCCTGTGTGTACTATTGAACCCAATGAATGGATGCAATATTACCATTCATTATATTTTGATCATAAGGATGTAAAGCAAACAGTGGAAATTGTAGGAAAACTACTAGAGTGGCCACCAGTATCTCTAGCTGAGGTTAAGAATCTTATCCTTCAGTTGAAAAGTAACAAGGCACCTGGCATTGATTTTCTCCCGCCAGAACTTTTGAAATCCAATATTGATTGGTGGGCTTCCCTATTGGCGGGAATATTTTCAACCATCGACTTAACAGGGCTGCTGCCTGAAGTTTGGGGTACGGCAGTAGTTGTCCCCATATTCAAAAAAGGTCCCACATCTGATCCAGCAAATTATCGCCCAATTAGCTTGTTATGTGTAATTAGTAAATTATATGCCAAGCACCTTTATAACAAGCTAATTGACTGGACAATCGATGAAGCCATTCTGGCTGACGAGCAAGCAGGGTTCAGACAAGGTAGATCTACAATAGATCATTGCTTTGTATTAGCCCATCTAATTGACAAGTATGCCAAGAAACCAGGTGGTGTGTTATACACCGCTTTCATTGATAGGCTGCATTTGATTCAATTTCTCGCACAAGACTTTGGGATAAACTAAACTCCTCAACTATAGATAAAAGACTCCTTTTTTTGATCAAATGTTTATATACCAATACCTGGCTGAAGGTGCGATGCTCTACAGATGGACAGCTTACTGGGTCTGTACCGGCCACAAAGGGAGTTAAGCAAGGCTGTATTTTGGCTCCTGTGTTGTTCAATCTCTATATAAATGATGTTGGAGATGTCAAATTCTCAACAATGTTTCATGCCCCTAAATTGGCTACAAAACACATTTCCATTCTTCTGTACGCAGATGATGCTGTACTTCTCTCCCAAACGAAAGTGGGCCTAAGCAGATTGTTAAGGGTATTCTCTGAATACTGCCAAAAAGAACACCTAGCTGTGAATTATAACAAAACTAAGGTTATGGTGTTCTCTAAAAAACACAGGGTCCATAGATGGTATATAGATAAACAGCCAATTGAACAAGTTAAAGTTTTCAAATACCTCAGGTGTGGTCTTTCAATCAACAGGGTCTTGGTTAGCCCACAAGAAATATGTGGTGGATAAGACGTCCCAGAGTACCAAAATTCTGACACGCTTTTTCTACACAAAAGGGGGCAACCATATACCCTCAGCACTTGAGGTTTTTAGAGCTAAACCTCTAGCACAACTACTCTATGGGGTCCAGATCTGGGTGGATCCCTATTTTAGATCTGTGGAGCTGTTCAGTCTAAGTTCTTAAGACATATTTTTTCCGTTCCATGTTGTGTTCCAAATGCATCTTTGCGTTTGGAAGCTAACCTCCCCTCAATTACTCTACAAGCCTGGGGCAGGACATTTAATTATTGGCACCAGTTGAATTTAACTTCTACTGGCTTACTCCCCTTGGTCTTGCAGGATTCCCATGTGAGTGTTTGGATGAAGAGCACTATCTCTAAGCTGCATTCTTTCGGCTTATCATCACAGCATTTATTAACACTGGGATTTATCAAAGCAAAAGTCCTAATTAGACAGCGACTGCATGATATTGAGCAACAGAATAATTTGGCCACTACAAGAAAATTTTGCCCCTGGTATGATTATTTTCCATCTAGTCCTCTTCAACACATTGCCACCTTATTTGCAAAACTTAACAGTAGTAAAGTACAGACGAGCCTTCACTCAGGCAAGACTGAACATACTGCCATCAGCTGTACTGCAGGGCCGTTTTAAAAGAATTCCATTGGAGAATCGCTTATGCCCATGCGGAGATGGCAGTATTGAAACAATAGATCATGTATTATTATCTTGTGCTTTCTATAAAGATCTAAGGAAAGAGGTGATTTCTCCACTACTGTCATCTATTCCAGGGCGGTCAGTTACTGCTTCTGTGTCTTTTCTCCTCGCAGACCAAAACAAACAGGTCACAGTAAAAACCGCCAAATTTTTAGCCGGGGCAATTAAAATAAGATCTACCAACTTATTAGAGACCTAATTATTCATAGCTTCTTGACTGAGCAGAAGTTCTTTTATTTACTCTATCCATTTGTTGTGTTATTGATTTTATTTATGTCTGAAGGACTATGTATTTTATGGCATTTTTGTTTAGTGCAAATCTTTAGAACGCAGCTAAGGTAATTTTAGTCAAGTATAATTTTGTTTTCTATTTCTGTATTTCTTCATGCTAAGGCCGGTGGCTGATGCAAATAAAGAATTCATTCACTCATCACCATCACCTGGTTCCCTATGAGAAAGGCAGAGATGCTTTTCGGAAGTTGATGGTCCTTTGGTTCAGGTCCCAAATGATTAGCACACGTGTGTGGGGTTACCCTGGCTCAGCTCGTCTGAGTGTGGAAGCTAAGCAGGGTCAAGCCTGGTTATTACTTGGATGGGGGAGACCCAAGTAATGGGGGACTAGTTTCCTGCATTGAGCAGGGGGTTGGACTCGATAGCCTTGTAGGCTCCTTCCAACTCTGATATATGAAATCTATAAGCTGCTTTGCACTAGCAACATGTGTTCTAGTCCCCGCTCGGCCATGAAACTCACTGGGTGACTTAGGGCCAGTCACTGACTCTCAGCCTAACCTACCTCACAGGGTTGTTGTGAAGATAAAATGGAGAGGATTATGTAAGGCGCCTTGGGTTCCTTTCAGGAAAAAATGCGGGGCATAAATATAATAAATAAATAAATGATCAAACTGAGCACCCATCTAGTCAGTTATCCCTGTTTCCCACAGTTGGAAATGCACAAGCAGAGCGTGAAGGCAACTGTCCTCAGTTACTGCTGAGTGTGCAATGTATTTGGTGAACTACTGTAGCCTCTGAAGGTGGAGGTTTTTGATAGTCCGTTGCCTCCATGCTACTGGTAAAGAAATGTATATAGCGTTGTTCACATACATAGCACTTTGCAGAGTAACGGGTGGGGGTGGGAGGAGACAAGCTGGGCATGAACTTGGGGCTTCCAATCTACAACCTTTTTTTGGAAATGTGGAGAAAATGGGGGTGGGCAGAGGAGCATGGCAAGTATATGTGCAAAGGGATATGTGCAAATGGCAGGTGCATGCTCATAGGCCTACATAGATAGCCTTAAAGATGGAGCAACGCTGGCTGGGACATGCTGGGAGTCGTAGGCCAAGGACATCTGGGGACCCAAGGTTGGAGAGCACTGCTCTATAGCATGCTTTAAATGGATATTATTCATCTTCCAGCACAGCCTTCCCCATCCTGGTGCCTTCCACATGTGTTGTACTGCAACTCCCACCATTCCCAGCCAGCATGGCCAATGGCCATGCTGATTGGGAATGATGAAAGTCGCAGTACAAAATACATCTGGAGAGCGTCCGGTTGGGGAAGGGTTGTAGCAAAGCAGCAGATTTCGATAACTGGCTTTCAGTGTGTGTGTGTGTGTGTGTGTGTGTGCGTAGTTCGTACCAAATCATAGTTTCTAGGTGTTCACCCTTAAGGATTTAGACTAGATTCTGGCGTACAAGTATCCCTGTGGTTAATATAAACCAGGTGGAAACTACTTCGTGTGTCCAGGTGCTGCTGTTATGGCTGCTCTGGCCGTGGCTTCACGCCAGATTGCCGCAACCCATTTCCTTAGATCCGACTGGAGTGCGAAATGGGCTTGCGGAGGCTGATGGGTTGAGCAGCGTTACCCTGTTACCTTGCCACTACGTTGTAGTAGTAGTTCCCATCTGGCTTGGGTTTCAAGAGCGTATCGCCGCCCAGCGGTGTGTTTGCGTGAACTGTGCCTCCGTGCTAGGTTTGGGGTGTGGGGATGGAAAGACCCTTCCTACGGATTCTTAGGAAGGGACTCTTGCAGGAAGCGCAGAGTGGCTGCAAAGCGTGGCCAGTCGTGATACCGTACCTTAGCCTCCCCCAACCTGGTGCCCTCCCGATGCTGGCTGGGGGTGATGGGGCTTGTAGTCCGACACATTTGGAGGGCACCAGCCTGCTGTACATGTAGAAGCCTGAGGCTATGCCTGCAGGTGGGATGATGTGAGATCCAGTCGTTAGGAACGGGTGTGTGTTCGGGTAGGTTGACTGCATGATTATTTGCTTGCCTGGTGCCGAGGCTGCAGCCGGTCTTGTGCTGTCTGGATTGAGATGGCAGTGTGAGCAAGGAGTCCTGTCCTGGCACATGGGCTGTACTGGCAACTTGAGGAAATACAGCTGTGAGGCCCGAGGCCCTAAAGTTGACTTCTTCTAACTATATGTTATGGCAGTGTTCTCCAACCTTGGGTCCCCAGATGCGTAGCATGCTGGGAGTTGTAGGCCAAAAACATCTGGGGAGCCAAGGTTGGAGAACACTGCATTATGGTAATTGTGTGGGGTGCAGAAGCATCAGGGATTTTTAAAAAATGCAATCTGAGTGTGGAGGCGGGGTGGTGGTCTCCATTGGGACCTGAGCATATGGGAGGTTTAATCTTTAGCCACAATCCCTGTGAAAATTGCCCCCCCCCCCATGCTGCAATTACATGATAAGGAAAAATCTCAGTGGCATGGGGTAGTAGCTGGCCAGGGAAGAGTTAATCTTCCCCATGTTCAGCAGCCCCAATGGAAATCCCCCCCCCCCAGAATGTTTAAAACTGTTGTGTCTGTAAGCCACATATTTAACATATGCAGTTAGGCTCTTAGGATGCTAGGTAAGAAGTTGGAAGTTGAGGCCCTCCGAGGAGGTTATTTCAGATACGCGAACTATTCCACATGCAAGATAAGCTAGGGAGGCAGAGTTGGGAGGGCTCAGTGTGAAAATACTCTTCAACATTTTTATTAATGACTTGGATGAGGAGGTGCAGGGAATGCTTATCAAATTTGCAGATGACACAAAATTGAGTGGAACAGCTAATACTCTGGAAGACAGAAACAAAATTCAAAGTGATCTCGATAGGCTGGAGGAGCACTGGGATGAAAACAACCGAATGAAATTTAACAGGGATAAATGCCAAGTGCTGCACCTAGGAAAAAGAAACCAAATGCACAGTTACAGGATGGAGGACACTTGGCTCAACAATACTACAAGTGAGAAGGATCTTGGAATTGTTGTAGATCACAAGCTGAATATGAGCCAGCAATGCGATGTGGCTGCAAAGAAGGCAAATGTTATTTTGGGCTGCATTAATAGAAGTCTTAGCTATAAATGTTTTTTGTTTTATTAAAACAGCAATTAACAAATTTACCTAGTGTTAGAAATGGAACTGCAAGCTGTTCCACCCTGAGGCACGGAAGTGTATCTTAGTCTTGCCAGCTGGAAAAATAGGAACAAAAACTTAAACTAGTAATATAGAAACCATCAACCTTTCCTATGCTGAGGAACAGTATGTACACCTTCGCATTATCATACAGAACCAGAAAAAAGCTCTAAAACAACATCTCTATCATGTAGTAACTAAGCGTAGCAATAAATTTGGATATTTAACTTTGAATTCTTCAATAGTATATCATCCTCCACAGCAAGTCTGAAACTTTTGCATGCTTATCTGGATGTAAACTCAGTGGAACTTGTTTCAGAGTAAACTAAGGAGTTGGCTGCAAGTGTGAGTAGCCGTAGACTGGATTAGCTATCCTGCACCCTCATTTATAATTAGATTTTATATCCTGGTCAGCCCCAGCAAATAGTGCATCATAGAAACTACCAGTAATGCAAATTTATTTCTTGGTTCTGAATTGATGTTGGAAAGATCTTTAGTTTGGGATTCTGAGCTTCATGGATTTCAGGGGGGGAAAGGTTTGCATAAAGTGAAACAACCATCTCAACTCTTTTCAGATGTGACTTTGTTCCTTACGTGTGTGCGATAATTTTCAAATATTCACCCCGCTCCTTTTTTTACATGATGTGGAACAGTCTTCTCCAACCTGGTGCCCTCCAGATGTGTTGGACTACATTCTGATGGGCCATGCTGGCTGGGAATGATGGGAGTTGCAGTCCCACACCATTGGTGGGCACCAGGTTGGGGAAGGCTGGTGTAGAAGGTGGAGGAATCTGAGGCAAGGAAGACGCAAGAAGAGTCGGAAGGCCGTGGGGTCCAAGCCCTTAACCTCTGTGCTGCAGGAGGCGGACGCCACATCCCAGTCCTCAGCCAAGCTCCTGAAGATGCTCTGTCCTCGGCAACATTCGAAAGTATTTTCCCCCCCAAACATCATGTCTTAAAGAGTGTTGCTTGTTTACTAATCCAGTCAAACGCTGTCATCTCTCACCTTTGAATGTTGGACCTAAGATATTTGCAGTGGTATGAATCGGCTGTGTAAGAAATAGGGGTGAATGAATCGGTCAGTTTTGGATTCTCTCAAGTTCTCATTTTTCTCATCTTTAATCGGTTCATCTTGAATTTTGATAATTTCTCCAGTTTTAAGTTTGGCTAGTCCCAAACTGAGATTTAAAAAAAAAAGAAAAAAGTTTGCATTAAAATTCATCAGCATTTGTGTGCACATTTCCCCTGGTACGTGCATTTTAATGCATTTTGCTTAATATGCACTTTTTTGCAAGCACTTTTCGAAATATATGGTAATGCATTTTTGAATATTATTTCCCCAATATACACATTTGTATGTGCATTTTTTAACTGGAAAACAAGATGGCAAAATTCAGAGAATGGGAATTTCGAAGGATAGCCAGGTTTCTGTTCACATAGTGGCTTGAAAGTGCAACATTAGGTAAATTTGCATTAAAATGTGAACTGAAGGAATTTCTCCCCCATCCCTAGAACAATCCTATTAATACCTTGGATTGTAAGTAACTTGGTTTGAGAGCGTTTTGCAAGACAAGCAAATTTTTAAATATTTATTTATTTATTTATTTATTACTTGATATACAAGCGACGTCTTGCAATACAAGTACTGTAGTACGACTTAAATTAAAAATCTCTGTACACATTTTTTGGGGGGGATTTCGTTTTGATATAAGAGTGTTTTGGATTACAAGCGTGTTTCCGGAACGAATTATGCTCTCAATCCAAGGCATGACTGTATATTTTCTGTATATACTATATACACATGGCGAATTCATTCTCTGATAGCCAATCCTTACGCAGTCATAGTGGTATCCTCCATGCAGGAAGGACAGGTATTAGCGGACTTGGGGGAACCCCAAGTTTTGCAGAAGTACAAAAAGCATTTAAGGGGGAGAACTCCAAAACAGCCATGCTCAGTGGCCACAGAACACCGACTTGTTGAGGTGGCGGCGGGTGGGGGGGGTGTAGAATGGAGTATCCTGGAGGAAGGGCTGGCTGGCTACAACTCTGATCCAGGAGCAGTCCACGCTGCAACATACTGTTTCAAGTCTCAGCGTATTATTTTTGAAACTTTGCTTTAAAAAGCAGCATCACTCCACTTTTGAAAGAGGAAGTATTTCATATGCCCCCCCACCCCCCTTTTTATTTCAACCTTTGGTTGTTCACAGGGATGGGGATTCGGACTCGAGGACTCGTGAGTCGGACTGAGTCCCCCCTCTGACTCGACTCAGACTCGAGTCCCAATATTTTTAATGGGACTCGAGACTCGACTCAGGACTCGAGAGCAAGGACTCTTCAACATCCCTGGTTGTTCAATGGTGTGGGTTTTTGTTTTCTTTTTTGTTCCGATTTTTTTTAGGAAATCCCTTTATTTTATTTTATTTATATTCCCCCCCCCTCTCCCCTTCATCTCTAGCTGTGGTGGGTGAATTTATTTCTGCTTGCATGGTTTTACGACAGTTCCATTCCATTCTGTTTCCACATTAATCTGAATGAAAAGAAAACTCAAAATTAAGTGTTTAAATGCCATGTTTTAATCCATATTTAAATGCATTTTTTTTTTCTCAACCTGCATATTCAAATGCACATGTTGAAGCATTTAAACTTCTGCTTACTTGTGTTATGACATTTGGAGAGGTGTGAAATCCAGGTGCTGGCTAAGTTTCCGTCCTCACATTACTCGGAGAAGTGTAGATCCTGTCATTTCGTGTTGCATTGAGCAATATTAAATTCTCCCACCATCCCTGGCTGTGACTGACCCGCCGAGCGGCCTTGGTGTGCTGCAGCCTTCCCCGACCCGGTGCCTTCCAGATGTCTTGGACTTCAATTCCCATCAGGCCAGCCAGCATAGCCAATGATCAGGCATACTGGGAGTTGCAGTCCAAACCATCTAGCAGGCGCCCGGTTGGGGAAGTCTGATGTGGTGGATTCACTCAATGAGTATAAGGGTGGTGAAAAGTGAATTCTGTGTTAAGCTGTATTAGGAAAGGAAAGAGCATGAGAGGAAGCATTAGACTCTTATGAAAGCACACCCCATAGGCAGGTGCATAAGTCACTGCTCTGGGCAATAGCTCTGGATTAGAAAGAGGCAAGCCCAGAGCAGTAACTCATGCAGAGACTTTCTGGGCAGCCTCTTCTCGGGGCTGGGGTAATTCTGCTGCATTCTGTGTGGGGAGAGATTGACCCAGTCTCTCCCAGCGCAGAGGTACTACAGGATCTGTTTAGAAGAGGATGCTGGGGCAGAGCAGTGAATCGGGCAGAGACCGCATGCAGTGCACCAAGAAATCTTACCTAAATGTCCTTTGCTTTGCAGCACCCCAGTTGACCAGTAGAGGGATGTCTTGTACAACAGGAAAAACTGTTCCTTGCTCCAAAAACTGGATTTTTACATGTGTTTTGTTTGTTGTGATAAACTTGGGAAATGTATATATCTATGTATCTATAAAGCAGAGGCATAGTGTGGCGTAGTGGTGAGAGTGTTGGACTGGGACTCGGGAGATCTGGGTTCTAGTCCCCGCTTGGCCATGAAACTCACTGGGTGACTTTAGGCCAGTCACTGACTCTCAGTCCTAACCTACCTCACAGGGTTGTTGTGAGGATAAAATGGAGAGGAGGAGGAGGATTATGTAAGCCGCTTTGGGTTCCTTGCAGGAAAAAAGGCGGGGTATAAATATAATAAATATTTTTTTAAAAAAATCATCAACGATAAGTAACGGGAGTCAAGGCATGCCAAAGTTGTTTAATAGGTATCCAGCAGTTTATTTTGATCCCTTTGGAGGTAAGCAAACATTCCCCCAAACATGAAACACTTCTGCTTCGAATTAAGGCAAGACGTGGGTGCTTGGATCCTTGCATGTGTTGTGCTTGGCCGCTTGAGCACAAATACTTTGGCTGCTGTGAGGTCCTCGGAGTCAGTAGAGCCATTGCTTGATGTGTTTGCTGGCCCTCTCTCCCAAATTGCTTATTAAGACGACTGTCTCTCGTCCTTTGGCCCCATTGCACTGGAACCAAGCCAGGCTCCTTATGTAACAGTCTTCGGGCTGTTTCGCTCTGGAAAGACAGAGAATTTGTTGCAAAGCTGATCTCGTGTTAAACAAAAAGCAAAACACCCCCACCCCAGACTATGGAAGCGCAGGGTGCAGGGTGAGCGTCTGTCCCAATTTGGTGACGCCGCCTCGCCCAGTTAAGGAGATTGAGAAAACTAAATGACTAGTTGAGGCTAAGGATATTTGCCATGAATGAACCAATTGCAGGATTCCCTAAGAGTGATTTCCACGCTGTGTTTTCTGGCCCGGCTCTGAATTTATGATGGTTGTCCTCATTCTGAAGAATTCCGGATAGCAGACATGGCGCTGCCTCCGTTTACCTGCGCTGCTGAGAGGTGTGATGGAGAGACTGCTGGACTCGGGCTGGGAAGGTCTGAACTCGGATCTCTCTTTCTCCATGAAGTCAGTTGGGGTCACTTTGGGGCAATTGCTCTCATTCAGCCAACCTACCTCACAGGTTTGTTGTGGAGGAAAACGTGTGGTCGCCTCAGCAGTATACCACATTGAGCTCCTTGGAGAAAGGCCAGGCTGCAGCTGTGATTAATGACGACGACCTTGGGAGGTAGATTCTGTGGAGGAAATGGGGTCTGGCCAGAAGCCAGCTAGTGTGATCTGTCATGGCTCTGAGGCCAAGTTTCCCAGTCCTCTTGGCTATGCTGGCTAGGGCTGCTGGGAGTAGAGGCCAAAGCATCTGGCGGGCGGCTCACCCCTGTCTTCTATCACCTGTGATCTCCCATTCGTGCCTGTCAGGCAAAGTATGCCGAATGGAAAGCGGGGATAGATCTGTGCTCTTGGAGCCTCGGACACACTCCTTGCTACAAGCACTTTCCAACCCGGTCCTGGAGGCGATGCTTTGTTGCCGGGGAAGGAAACCACTTCCTTTGAGGACAGAAGCGAGTGTTTCTGTAGGTAAGCGGACCAAGACCTGGCATTGATGTATTATGGCTCGATCCCCTAACTATACAACCTGTGGCCTGGGAAGTGCATGCGCCCCCCACCAAGGCTTTACCTAGGCCCCTCCCCACTGCTGCCAAATCCCCCCCCCCCCCGCTGGCTGTACTCCACTCCCTTCGAGTCCCCTGTAGCTCTTTTCTCGCCACTGATCCAAGTGAAGAAAAGAGCAATCTTATCAGAATTGCTGGGATGCATGTGTGCACGCATGTGTGTGCCCTCGTTTATGTGTGTGTGTGTGTGCGCACGCAGCCCCGGGCCCCCTGAGCCTCTGTCATGTGCGGCCCTCGGGGGCCAAAAAGGTTGTGCACCCCGGGTTGGGAGTTTGGGGGGCCCCTACCAGCTTGTGCACCCCTCCCTCGCACACAAATCCCCCCCCCCGCCCTGCCTCTGCGACCACTGTAGCCATTTCTGGAGCTAAGCATGGCTTGCTTAATGGCTGCACCAGGGTTTTTTGCTAACTGCGGTGAACTCCGCGCCACAGTTTGCACCGTGGTGTGAAATGGGTGTGTGTACCGTGCTTCGGGCGAACCACGGTTGGCTCGAGTGCCCGCGCCGGCGGCCTGCGAATGTGGGCGGGGAGGTGGCCTGTGTAGATGCGATGAGACATTCACGCGAGCCGAGCGGCGGCAGGAGGGAGGCGGCGTTAGGCCGGCCAGTTTCGCATTGCCAAAAAAGAGGGCGCGTCATGGATGCGCAAAGACGGCATGTGCTCATTGAGCTGCATAAATGCCCATTTAGAAATCATCGTTCTAATTTAAATAGAAATACAATAGAACTCACGGCTGTTGGGGTGCCAGACCAGGTGAGCCGTGCGGCTGCCCAGTCTGCTTTCCAGGTGCTCACTGCAGATGGGCAACTCCCAGGCCCTTTCGGGTGGTTCTTTATCTTTAAACTGGACCTGGACAGGACAGCCCTTCAAGCAGAGGGCACCTTCAAGTCGAGGGCTGCCCTCTGTAAAGTAGGACACCTGGGTGCCCTAGGAGGGAATGTATTAGCACATGGGGTGCTTCCTGTCAGAATTACGGCTAGCAGACCAGACAAGATGTCTGCACTGGGCCTTGGGATGCTTTCCTGCAAGATCTCCAACTGTCCCAAGTCTGCCAGGTACAATGGAGAGGTGTAATGCACCCATCACCGCTTTCCACACAGAACGGCCAGCCTCCGTTCATTGCACAGAGCCAGTGTGGTGGTGGCAGCGGTTACTGGCAGGCTAAGGCCGGGAGGGAAGGAGTTGAAATTCCGTCAGCCAGGAAGCGCTCTCTTGTCAAGACTCACTCAGGTGAAGCTACCTCGCAGGGTTGTTGGCCCTGAGCTCCCTGGAGGAGGAAAGGTGGGATCGAAATGGCAATAGATGAATAAAAACATGGACTGGGTGTGGCACTAACAGCGCCAGATCGGGCCTAGAATTAGTGCAACACGAAGGGAAGCCTTCCCTCACCTAGTGCCCTCTAGATGTGTTGGGCTACAACTCCCAGCATCCCCCAGCCACATCTGGAGGACACTGGGTGGGGAAAAGCTGACTAAGGCAATAAGAGGTCTGTGTGCGCGTGCGTGCTTAAATGGAAAGGCCCGAAACGTTCTTGAATTTGTCGTTGAGCACCAGCACTGTGGAAGAGAAGTGAAACTTGCAGCGTCCTGGGAGCTGGAAGGGACGGCTGGCCAGGGTCTCCGAACACTGGTTTTCGCCAAGTGTGGCACTGCTCCCTGAGCAGCCGATAGGATAAAGCCTCCGCACGGTGCATTGAGCAAAGTCACGTGTTTGCTCCCCCAGCTTAGCCAGCAAAGACGGCAAGCCTGGGCTGTGATGGGAAGAAGGGCTTCTTGGCGTTCTCAGCAAAGGTGGAGTGATAGCTGAGCAAGGTGGGCTGAAACAAGATGGCGAGGTTTCGGTTTGGATCCTTGTCAGGAGAAGCGTGTCAGAACAGTTCCAAAAATCTTCGAGTGCCTTAATGAGTAATAGCTATGCATGTGTGTTTGGCAGAGAGTTGCCTCTTCTGTTGACGGAAGGAGGGGAAGTTTATATAACCAAAGCGTTCTGGAACGTAGGAATTCTATTGAATCACTCCCTGTCTCATCTGGCTCAGTAGATCGGCTATGCCAGGAGTGGACATCTTCTGAGAGCCTGGAGGCCCCATTGCTCCCACCTGGAGCCCAGTAGGGGCTGCCTCCCTACCCCCCCCCCCACTCCCACCGTGCCAACAAATTTGCTGATGAAATTTCCCCGTGGGGCAGCAAAAAGTGTGGCCATTTTGCTTCCAAACATGGCGCGCGCTCTCCACGTCCCTTGTTTGGAAGGGGGGGGAAAAATCACATGTTTTTTGCTACCACCGTGGTTGGGAAATTCAGTGGCGGTAGCGTGGGCCGTGGGAGGAGCTGCAAAAAAAGGCCAGGAAGGAGCATGCGGGCTGCGTGTTGCCCACCCCTGGTCTACACTGGTTGGCAGGAGCTCTCAGATTGGAGTCTTCCACAGCCCTGCCTGGAGATGCCGGGAGTTGAACCTGTGAACATCTGCATCAGTGTTCTCCAACCTTGGGTCCCCAGATGTTTTTGGCCTACAACTCCCAGCATGCCCCAGCCAGCAGAGCTGGCTGGGGCATGCTGGGAGTTGTAGGCCGAAAACATCTGGGGACCCAAGGTTGGAGAACACTGATCTACATGCATCTTGGAAGGGATCTTCTGAGTTTGGCTAGTCCTGTGGGGAGGTAGGATGCCTTTGGGCCTGAAGTAGTCTTGTCAACCAGCCTTTTGCAAACATTGGATGGAAATGGATTCCCACCTTCTGGCTGGCTGCAGGCTCTCTTTGCTGTAAGAGCCAAAAAACAAACAAACACCATTCCATTGGATACAGTTAATTCACATTCTCCGTGAGCTTAGCTGAAACCCAGATCAGATTACAGAGCTTAACCCAAATGAAATTTTTAAAAAATGTAACGTATTTCTTGAGAACGTTGTTCTTGCTAGCGTAACCTCTGCTTTGTCTCTCTCCTGGATGACCACAGCTGGCCAATGTGTGTTTACTTACGGCTGCTTAAGCCAACCATCTTCTCAGCTATCACTCCATCTTCTGGAAAAGTACAAAGTTGTCATTTCTCACCGTGGGGAGTGCTTTGAAGTGTTGCCTTCACTCTTTGCAGGCAACTGCCCCGAAAGTGGTGATCTTTGCAGACCGTGCTGGGGTTTGAACTTGCCTTGTGGTTAAGATGCTGTGTGCTGACAGAAGAGCGGGAATGTTTGTGTGTACAAGTCAAAAGGCGCATCAAGGACGGAGCGGGGAGGGGAGAGGATCAGAGCTGGGGGAGTGGGGAAGGCAGCACTCCGCCGCCCCCCCCCCCAAAGTTTGGAGAACAAACTTGACAGTGAACCCAAATCCTTTGTGAAAGGTCACAGGTTAGCAGTCTGGCGCTCTGAGAGATGCTGCTGCCTCCATCCTTCAGTTGCCAATCTAGCAGGAAGAGAGAGAGAGAGAGCAGCCACTCTAAAGCCGGGGTGGGTGTTCATAGAATCATAGAAAAGTAGAGTTGGAAGGGGCCTACCAGGCCATCGAGTCCAACCCCCCCCCCTCAATGCAGGAATCCCAGGTCAAAGCATCCCCGACAGATGGCCGTCCAGCCGCACCTTGAATGCCTCCAGAGTTGAAGCGCTGGCCCATATTCCCCCTTGCTCGGGAAAATCAGTTGCCGACTAGGTGCTAGAACAGAACCCCGGAGCTCCCTAATGGGGACATAGCACGTCTTTTCCTGCTTTGAAGGGGTGCCCATCTCGGGGCCCTCCCGTACCCAGAGTTGTGTGGTTCCCTTGTTCAAAGTTAATCTTTAAAAGCCGACTTCCGCCATCTGTGTAAATTAACGTACGTATTTGCTTCCTTGGGGCATTGTTCCGTTTCTGTGAGGCAAGGAGCTACGTTGGGCATGCAAGTCAACCAGCCTCAACGCGCGCCTGCCCCCCCCCATGCCCTAAAGACTCCCAGTCATCCTCTGCACTCCGCCCTTGTCCTTGCAGCTGTTTCATGTTTTGCATGCGGCCCGGAGTCTTGAAAGTGGTCCGCACCCCACCCCCCCAATGCGTTCCACACCAATTCTCGAGCCATCTCCTTGCATCAAGATGCCCTGAATCGGCCAAAGGAGCTGACGTACCAGGAGCTGCTCCTACAGATCGCAACGCACCCGCCTCTTCCACAAGGCTTAGATCAGTGTTCTCCAACCTTGGGTCCCCAGATGTCTTTGGCCTACAACTCCCAGCATGCCCCAGCCAGCTACGCTGGCTGGGGCATGCTGGGAGTTGTAGGCCAAAAACATCTGGGGACCCAAGGTTGGAGAACACTGCCTTAGATGGTAGAATGGGGAGTGTTTCAGGAGTGTGCTCAAGCCTAGGAAAGGAGCTGATGGCTGGGCACAGCAGCACTGCTAGTGCCACATGGACAGGGGTGTTTAGTCTCCCATTGGTCTCCCACTTAAAAGTGGCCTCCCTAAACACAGGCCTGTGGCTCACGCTGGCTCAGCTCGTCTGAGCGTGGAAAGCTAAGCAGGGTCAGGCCTGGTTGTTACTTGGATGGGAGACCCCTCCTCTAGTTTCCTGCATTGAGCAGGGGGTTGGACTCGATAGCCTTGTAGGCTCCTTCCAACTCTATGATCTATGAAATCTATTTTTCATTGATGAGTGTGAGTGTCCCCTTCCCCCCCCCCCAGGCCCGAGGTGGGTGGCATCTGCTTGGTGAGGAGTCTGGTGGCCCAATGAATGTGAAGCTGAGTGTCCAACCTTAAGGACTAGAAAAGTGCTTTCATTTAAAGGAAAGCCAAGATTGTCAGTAGTAGTACTTCCTCTGGCTTGAGTGAGGCCAGCAATCGAATTCCAGGGCAGGCCCAGCCCTGCTTTTAGCTGGAGGAAACCCAGCGGGGCAGTGTAAGATGGAAGCAGCGTTGTCCCTTGCACCTAGAGAGGGTGACCCCTTTTTGGCCCGGTTTGGAATTCAGCCACAACCAGCTATTTATTTATTTATTTATTTTAAATGGAAAAATAGCTTGGTTTTTCCCAAGACCATTTTAAAATGTGAAAACTTTGTTGTGCTCTTGCTGACAGCATCAGAACCCAACCGGGCTCGAATACTTTCTCCACTCCCGTTCACTGCTAAAACTTCCCTGTGAGTCCTCCAACATATCCCCCCTCTACCCCGCCATGAGCTGTGCCCTCCCACCCCTTTCCCTGTACCCCAAACCTACCTAGCAGTGGTGGCAAGCAGGAGGCCAATCTGTGGGGCTTCCATTCTTCCCCAGCACCTGAAAAGGCAGCATCCCAGGTGCCAGGGAAACCTGGGAAATTAGTTTTCCCAGGGCACCTGAGTATTCAGTAAGGGTGGCCGGGTGACCAGCCAGGTGGGCGATCTAAAAATAAAAATAAAAAAATAAACAAAACTACCTATCCTGGGTCTCTTTGCTCATGACAGTGACCCAGGTGCAAGGAGCCCTGGGAAATGGGAGTTTCCAGACCAGGTGACATCCTTCCTCAGGCACACAGGAAATCTACATGTCCCAGGGTTTCTTGCTGCGGACCGGTGCATGTTCTAAAGCTCTGCGTATGTTCTGGGCCGGAGACGAATGTCTAGGAGAAATGGTAAAGCTCATTTTGTAAAGCTGCTGAGCATTCGTGATGCCAAACCAGGCAAGAACAAACTTCGAGGACCCTCACTCCTTGCCGCAGCATCAGAGAGAATAGCCTCCTTTGCATTCTGCCGTGAAGGCGTCGGCGTCGGCTGTTCCCAAAGGGCAAGGTGGCGGTGAGCTGCAAGGCGTCCTGACTCAGAGAAGGGAAGGCCGTGCAACCGGGCTTCCCTGAAAGGCAAGGAGAGCAGCGCCTGCCGTGGTGGGGGACTGGGTGCTCAGTAGCCAGCAGGCCGAGTGCCTGGGGAAGCGGCCAACAGACCCCAGGGTGGTTGGGGCTGTTTTTATAGCCCCTTTCGGGAGGTGTGCGCCCAGGGCCTGCTTGTGTGCGGGGGGAGGCCGGGTGTCCTTGTTGACTCCCTGGCTGCAATTATGCAAGAGGCCGGCTGCCGCCCCTGCAATATTGAAGCAAAGTGCTTCTCTGAATAATTAAAGGCGACACCAGAAACTCGTTGTAGCTGGTGGAGCTCTGAGCTTCTCTCCGGCTCAGTCAGCAGCACAAATTTGCCACTCTTTGCCCCGCCCCGCCCTGTTCCGCCGCTCCTCTCGAGAGGCCTGGCTGCATTTCCATCTTGGCTGGATCTGGCCCATCTTGCTGGGAGAAGGAAATAACCCCCTTTCCATTGAAGGCCCTTGCCTTGGCCGAGATGCCCGGGTTTTTCCTCTCTGGCCACATTGCACCAAAGGGAGACAGCCGCACACAACGCCAGTACGGCACATGGGCCAGTTGCAAGGGGGTGGGGGTGCGTCTGCTGCTGGACTCCACCCTCATGCCTTCCAGCATCCCTCGGATGAGACGAGAGACATGAGTGTGCTTGTACCACTCCAGTTTTCACTCCACACAACTACCTGACGTCCACCGCTCAACTATTAAGCGCCGCCATGGTGGCTACTTTTGTGGCAGGGCCGGCCCAAGACCTTTTGCTGCCTGAGGCAAAGGACAAGACGGCGCCCCGCTCCATTCTGTGTGCAGAGGCCAACCGGACTGGCAGCGTGATTGTGTCCGCCACCACGACTGAGGATGGTGGGCTAATTTAGGTGATCCAGGGCCCCACTGTGGCACAGCTCTGTCCTTCACAAGAGGGGAGTGTCCCAGGGGGCTCAGGAGCAATGGTTGGGGGGGGGCCTGTCACTGCTGCCCCACAGCAGCCCCACAGCAGCTGCTGCCTGAGGTGGTCGCCTCACTCTGCCTCATGGTAGGGCCGGCCCTGTAATTCTCGGTGCCTGCTGAACCGGCCATTTTGAAAAGGGGGAAATAATTAAAAATCACACCATGCAACTAGGACCCTTCTTCTTCTTCTCCTCTTAGTTTTCTTCAGGCTCGAGCTGATGCCTGACTGGGAGCACCTCCAAGGTTGTGCCGTGCCTTCCCCTAAAGCGGGCGGCTGAGTGCCGCCTGGGAGCACCAGAGGCTGGCGGTGGTGGAGGCAGGTTTGTGGCTGCCTGGGCGGCAGCAGCAGCCCCTGTTGCGGTGTGGGTGGCTTTAAGCTGCAGGTGGGAGAACAGGCTGGGCACGGAGGTGACAGTGCCGGGGGGGCTCTGCTTGCCAGTGGCCTAGTGGAGCCGGGGCTCGCCGGCACGTTGTCATTAGCAGGGACACTCGCGTCAGCTGCTCCCCGCCGGCTTCCCTGTTCCCTCTGAGTTTAGCTGCGATTCTCAGAGTAGCTGGGGGTGGGGAGTGGCAATGAACTTCCCCCGCAAACATAGACAAATATAGACAAACTGGAGAGGGTTCAGAGGAGGGCAACAAGGATGATAAAGGGACTGGAAACAAGGCCCTATGAGGAGAGACTGAAAGAACTGGGCATGTTTAGCCTTCAGAAGAGGAGACTGAGGGGAGATATGATCGCACTCTTCCAGTACTTGAAGGGTTGTCACACAGAGGAGGGCAAGGATCTCTTCTCGATCATCCCAGTTTGCAGGACACGGAATAATGGGCTCAAGTTACAGGAACCTAGATTCCACCTAAACATCAGGAAAAATTTCCTGACTGTCAGAGCAATAAGACAATGGAATCAACTACCTAGGGAGGTGGTGGGCTCTCCCAGTCTGGAGGCATTCAAGGTGCGGCTGGACAGCCATCTGTCAGGGATGCTTTGACCTGGATTCCTGCATTGAGCAGGGGGTTGGACTCGGTGGCCTTGTAGGCCCCCTCCAACTCTACTTTTCTATGATTCTATGATTCTATGATATCGCTCCCTGTTGTAATGCAAAGCATTTTGGGGTGGCTTGGCCTGGAATGGGCAGCTGAGACCCGTGAGCTTTTACCAAAGACCCGTTCCCTGCTGGAGATGGAGACTGCTGGAACTGGTTTGTCGCTTATGGGCCCACGCCGCTGCCTGAAGTGTTTGGATTCTCCCTGGGGGCGTGGCTCTGGGGACCGCCATGATGGTGGTCGGCCGCGTGCCAACACTTGCCGCTGCACCACTGGTTGAGGGGAGGTGGTGGCGAGACTGGAGAGATGGAGTGGGCGGGACCACAGCGGGCTTTGAGAGCAGAGATGTGGAGCGAGTGAGAGATGCAGGAGAAGTCGGGCAGGAAGCCGGTGCAGGGCGGTGTCGGGACTGAAGGAAGGGGAAGTGGGTGCAGTGGCGTGGCGGAGCCGTGCTCATGGGTTCAAGGTGCCTGGGTGTTTTGATTAACAGGGACGCTGACGTCATTCGCCACACCCCTCAGGCTTTCCTGTTCCCTCTGAGGGATGGAGACTGTCATGATGAGTGCCTGCACTTCAGAATTTACCACTACCTGGGTGCCCATGTACCCTACTTTAAAGAAGACCGCCCTCTATTTGAAGGGCCGTCCCGTCCCAAGTTACAAAAGACCTGCTCCGGGTAGAGCTGGACATTGCTAGAAGTGATCTGTTGATATGGATCAACCCAGCTGGCCACCATTTTTCGACAGGCCTTGGGGGGGGGCGGGCGTAGCTGTCATTATGAGCGCCTGCAATATATCACTACACCACTGGTAATATGTAGGTATTTACAGTTAATCCAGATCTGGAAAACCCCGCACCAAAAGCCTGATCACTCCCTGCTCTTTAAATACGAATCCTCAAGTGTTGGCAACTGTTGGTTTATCAGGGGCCTTTCCTTGAATGGGAGGTGCGGGATTCAGTTAGAGCAGTGTTTCTCCAACCTTGGGCCCCCAGATGTTTTTGGCCTACAACTCCCAGCATGCCCCAGCCAGCTATGCTGGCTGGGGCATGCTGGGAGTTGTAGGTCAAAAACATCTGGGGACCCAAGGTTGGAGAACACTGTTCTAGGGTACCCATCCTTCAAATATCCCTGTCAGTTCCAGAGTCTACAGCCAGTTGTATTTCTCCACACTTACGGAGATTGATGTGCTAGGGGCTGAACGGCGAATTTGGCATTTCTTTGGAAGAGTTGGAGGTCTTTTTGTTTGGTTTGGAATCCTTTGTTTTCTTACTTCCCTAGCTATCTCTTTCATGGCATCATTTAGGTAATGTCTGTGAAGCACTTTGAACACTTGGAATGCACTATGTAATTACTAGGTATTTCGGAACTAGCAGAATGCCTGGGAGAGAGTGAGGGAAAGAGCGAAGCGATTCACCTTAGGGGCCAGCTGCAGTCAGGAAGAAATGGCGAAATGTTATTTGCAAGATCCCACCCGTCCCTGCCGACAGTGCTTTCCAATCAGATTATATGTGCTTAGCAGCTGTTTTGTAGCGTGGGCCATGGGAGGAGCTGCAAAAAAAGGCCAGGAAGGAGCATGCGGGCTGCGTGTTGCCCACCCCTGGTCTACACTGGTTGGCAGGAGCTCTCAGATTGGAGTCTTCCACAGCCCTGCCTGGAGATGCCGGGAGTTGAACCTGTGAACATCTGCATCAGTGTTCTCCCACCTTGGGTCCCCAGATGTTTTTGGCCTACAACTCCCAGCATGCCCCAGCCAGCAGAGCTGGCTGGGGCATGCTGGGAGTTGTAGGCCAAAAACATCTGGGGCCCCAAGGTGGGAGAACACTGAGTTAGAGGCATGTCTGCATTAGATAGAGTTTGCAATTCCACTTCATACACAGCGGGAGCTGAACCTCACTGCTCTCTTGCCTCAAGGCTACTTCCTTACTGGAACTGTTTTCTGACAAATGAAGTCGTCACTCGGCAGAGCTCGCAGCCAATCTCCCATCTTAGGGGCTCTTTGGCAGTTTCCAGAGAGCAGTACGGAAGGAGCCAGAATCCCAACGTAAAATCCAGGGCATTGCTTGTTTTAAAGTACCGTAGTCATTTTACCCATTGAAATAAAACAGACATACAAACGAACGAACAAAAATAAAAACCACACCAATCACATTGCTTAATAAACTGTATTACAACAACCTATGCTCATTGTAGATGCGGTTAATCCAAAGAGGAAAAGAAAAAAACCCTGTTATCCACATGTGCTGGAGGCATGTGCAGGGGCTGTCACTTTTGTTGACCCTTGACCTAACCTAGCAAGACCGTTGCGTTTTCTCTTCTACAAGGGCCAATTAATGTTTTCCTATTCGTTGGATTATTCCTGTTCCAGGGTGCTTAAAAATCCACTATCAGTACAAAAAGACTCATACGTCCAATTATATAGATTCTCTTGTTCACACAGGCTTTCCTTGCCCTGTAATAGATTACAGTCAGGCCTTCGATTGAGAGCATAATTCGTTCCAGAAACGTGCTTGTAATCCAAAACACTCTTATATCAAAACGAAATCCCCCCCCAAAAATTTGTACAGAGATTTTTAATTTAAGCCGTACTACAGTACTTGTATTGCAAGACGTCGCTTGTATATCAAGTAAAAAAAATTAAATAAATATTTAAAAATTTGCTTGTCTTGCAAAAATGCTCCCAAACCAAGTTACTTGCAATCCAAGGTATTACTGTATATCCCTGCCCTGTTTTATGGTCATTCTTGCTGTAAAGGTTTGAATTATACACACACACACACTGACACGCACACACACACACACACATATATATGCATATACATACATACACACACACACACACACACACACACGCGCGCATAATACATATACATACACACACACATAATTATATTTATTATTTATAAATATATGTGTGTGTATTTATAAATTATATATACATTTTAATGTAAAAAATTAGGTGGTATAGATGTTTGAGACTCAAATTCTTAAGAATGCAAATGATAAGAACTCAAACATGGTAAAGGCAACTTTAAATGCTTTATGAATACAAATAGAATTGTTTCTACTTCAAATTTGCAAAGTACTTTGCAGTCTTTTTGTGTGTGCCCCCCCCCCCCAGCATCTGAAACATTCCCATTTTACAGGTTGAACAAAACTGACTTGTCTCCCATGCCCACCCCCCATATTCACTGCGGAGGTCCAGCCATCGCGCCCCCCCCCGACCTGATTCCGTCAAGATGACTGATGCTTCACAAGCCCTGTCATTCACAGCAGTTGCAGCTAAGTGAGCTCTGTAGCCTGGGAAAAAGCACCTGCCATGCTCAATTGAAGGATTCTCTTCTTTTTTGCGGAAACCGCCTTCATGTGGTGAACGCTCTGGAATCCACGTTTTCATTAGGAACGCCAGCCACAGCAGGAGCAAAGGGCTGGCGAGCGTCTGTGTTGGCTATCCAGAATGAAAGGACCCAGAGTTGTGTCATCTCAGATTTTGGAAGGGGAGAAAAGCTCATCTAATCTGTCTCCTGTTCCTAGTGCAGGATCCCTAGTCTCTACAACATAGAATCATAGAATCATAGAAAAGTAGAGTTGGAAGGGGCCTACAAGGCCATCGAGTCCAACCCCCTGCTCAATGCAGGAATCCAGGTCATGGACCACTGTATTGCACCTTTATTTATTGATCTGACTTGCACACCCCATCGTTCTGCCAAGGAAAGGGTGCTCAAGGCGGTTTACAATAATAAGAACCAAAATTTAAAATAAAAATAACAAGTTAGTAAAAACAATCATGAAACAAATACATTTAAAAAATATGATTTCAGAACACAACAATAAAGAATAAAAACGGCATGCAACCCAACAGACCCACTTACACGCCAAAGGCCTGCTTGAATAAAAATGTATTTCCCCTCTGGTGGAAGGACAGCAGAGAGGGAGCCAACCTAGCCTCCGTCAGCACGGAGTTCCACAGCCTGCTGTGAGCGGCCACCAAGAAGGCCCTCTTATGTGGCTGCACCAAACGAGTGACAGTACTCCAAGCAGGATGCAACTAAGCCATGCACAGCCATGGCCGTTAGAGAGCCAATCATGCACTGCAGAAAGGCAGACTTAAATCCAATGTCCTTAGAAGTGCAATGTGGTCCCAACTTGGGGACGGAGAAGATGTGTCCTGTTTTCTAGCAGCGGTTTGGATTGGTGAAGGCAGCCAAAGACTGGAGGGTTTTCTCAGCTGCTCTTTCAAGGGTTATCCTGAACCAAGTGAAACCCACCCCAGAACCACTGGCTTTTTTTCTAGCAGAGGTGGTACTGCTGCCACTATTATATCCCTGCACAACAACCCTGGATATGCTAGTTTTCTATGTGCGGGGAGGTTTGTGTTGAGGTGTATTCAGTTGTGTGATCCTCCCTGCTTGCAGTGCAAAGGGGCACAGTCCAGGCACAGGTTGATCACCCCAGTGAGGACCAGACCAGGCCTCTGTCTGCCTCAGCAGGACCAGGCATGCTGGGAGTTGTAGGCCAAAAACATCTGGGGGCCCAAGGTTGGAGAACACTGAGTTAGAGGCATGTCTGCATTAGATAGAGTTTGCAATTCCACTTCATACAGACTGAGGCGCAGTCACTCTAGAGATAAAAGGCAGAGGATGATTTAGCATGTATACAGGGCATATTTTCTCTCGGTATTTCTCATGCCACTCCTGTCCGGTCGATCACATTCATCACCATCTCCATATTCCAGGTGGTGGCAGGGGACTGCAGCTGAGAGACAATGACACAGTTCGCACGATCGCTGTGGCACTTAAATAAGCTGCGGCAGGGTGCAGCCCAGGGGTCCCGGGTGGCATGCATGTTACCCACCGCAACTGGCCACCCTGCCCGGTTTTGCACATCACGATGAGCCGCAGTGCCCGCCCACTGTGGCTTGAATATTCACATTGATCATAAGCTACGGCTTTATTTATTTATTATATTTATACCCCACCTTTTTTTTTCCTGCAAGGAACACAAGGCGGCTTACATAATCCTCCTTCCTCCTCCACCTCCTCCTCTTCCTCCTCCTCTCCATTTTATCCTCACAACAACCCTGTGAGGTAGGTTAGGCTGAGAGTCCGTGACCCAGGGAGCTTCATGGCCGAGCGGGGACTAGAACCCGGATCTCCTGAGTCCCAGTCCAACACTCTCACCACTACGCCACACTGGCCGAAAGCCTCCTAGTGAACAGAGAACGCTGCCTTACACCAACTCAGGCTATGTACTCGGTGCTAGCAGAACTTTCCAGGGTTTCAGCCAGGATTCTTTCCTAACCCTATCTAGAGATGCCGGGGGTTGAACCCGGGACCTTCTGTGTGAAAGCGGGTGCGCTACCCCAGAGTGGGCTTATGGCTGAGATGCTATTTGAATCGGAGGCGTTCAAGCTTCCACATTGTGCGCCCCCAGCTGCCCCTCTGCAGTGGTGCACTCACGCTCCCTTTACCCTTCTGGGCACAGGACTCTAAAACCTGAGGAAAACGGCCTCCCAATTCCCAACTCTGTCACTCCCCAGATGGGCTGCATGAGACCTGAGCTAGTGCCATTTGTCAAAGCTTTGTAAATGAAATCCAGCTCCTGCTCTGCAGGGATGTTGAAGAGTCCTTGGTCACGAGTCACGAGTCGAGTCACGAGTCTTTGGACCCGAGTCTCGAGTCCAAGTCCGAGTCCTTGGTCCAAAATGGTGACTCACGAGTCACTCCCAAAGCTGACTCCACGAGTCGGTATTAAAATCAATGGGGTTTTTTTCCCAACAAAATAAGGCTACTTCAGATGTGTAGCTTAAATAAATTCTAGGCACAAGTGTGCCTTTTTATTTCAAAACTCTGCAACTGATTTTGGCAAGAACAGACCAGGCAGGCAAACCCAAAATAAAAATAACCAGACAGGCAGAGGAGGCAGGGAACCCCAAAGCAGGCAGGCAGAGGCCTTTTGTCTTGGACAATTCAAAACTGTGGAACTGGTTAAGAAGAGACCAGGCTGGCAGAGGAGGCAGGGAACCCCAGGCGGAGAAAAGAGGACTGAAAGGGAAGAGATTGCAGTGGGGAAAGTGGCGGGCAGAAGGCGAAGGGTTAAGCAGGCTTCCCTGCTGCTTCTCCACCAGGGATGTTGAAGAGTCCTTGGTCTCGAGTCGAGTCACGAGTCTTTGGACCCGAGTCTCGAGTCCAAGTTCAAGTCCTTGGTCCAAAATGGTGACTCACGAGTCACGAGTCCTGAGTCACTCCCAAAACTGACTCCACGAGTCCCTATTAAAATCAATGGGGTTTCCCCCCAACAAAATAAGGCTACTTCAGATGTGTGGCTTAAATAAATTCTAGGCACAAGTATGCCTTTTTATTTCAAAACTCTGCAACTGATTTTGGCAAGAACAGACTAGGCAGACAAACCCAAAATAACCAGGCAGGCAGAGGAGGCAGGGAACCCCAAAGCAGGCAGGCAGAGGCCTTTGTCTTGGACAATTCGAACTGTGGAACTGGTTAAGAAGAGACCAGGCAGGCAGAGGAGGCTGGGAACCCCAAACAGGCAGGCAGAGGCAGCCAAACCCAAAATGTCTGACCCTAACCATAACCCCCCACAACAACACATCAAAATAAATCTCAACACATCGTTGGGGCTGCGCTCCTGGTAGCTGTCCATAGTGGCGGAGCAGCGGCGCGCCTCGCTTCCATGCGCTCTTCACCGGTGATCGCGCTCCTTCTGGCACAGCCAGAAGACTCGTCAACAGCCCAGGGATGTTGACGCGTCCTTGGTCTCGAGTCCCGAGTCGAGTCTCGAGTCCCATTAAAAATATTGGGACTCAAGTCCGAGTCGAGTCAGAGGGGGGACTCAGTCCGACTCACGAGTCGAGTCCTCGAGTCCGAGTCCCCATCCCTGTTCTCCACTAGAAATTGCCATCTGACCCGGCCCCAGTTTTGCAGCCCTTTTGCAGGAGCCCTGGCTGTGCTGCTGGCCAGGTTGCTGCAGCAATAATTCCCTAACAGGGACCCAGGGAGGGTGCACCTTCTTCCACGCTAGCCCATCCTCACAGAGTAGGGCTTGTTTTTTTGTTTTTAATTGGAAGGCAAGCTCTGATGTGGGCTTGTGTACTCTGGAAGAAGGTGACAGAGCTGCAAATAGGGGCGGTGATCAGGAGCACAGCCCAGGACGTTCTGGCCGTGTGGGAAAACACGGCCACAAAGGCGCGATTCTTTAGTCAGATAGCGAGAATGTGCCCCTTGGCTAGAAAGGTCTGACCTGTAGCTCTCCCCTTCCTTCCTGTTTGGCATGTGGCTTTCGGTGAACAGACGCCGACACCCTGTGAAACCTGTGCTGCTCACTTTAACACAGTGTTTCTCAACCTTGGGTCCCCAGATGTTTTTGGCCTACAACTCCCAGCATGCCCCAGCCAGCTATGCTGGCTGGGGCATGCTGGGAGTTGTAGGCCAAAAACATCTGGGGACCCAAGGTTGAGAAACACTGCTTTAACGAGAGGAGGTTGAACTTGCCTACCTATCTCCAGAAAATACAAGATTATTTCACCCGTTTCCCTTTCTAAATGGTAGCTCTAAGGAGGCCTGCCTTAAACGTGTACACGAGCCCTAAAGCCAAGAAGCCAGTTTGGAATTCTTTGTGCTTGGCATCATTTTTAATCCAGGTTGCCAACATATGGATGGTGCAACATTAGCCTCCGGCATTCTGCCCTCCCAGGCAGCGCCTCTCCAGTATGTATGCCAAGATCGCAGGCGTCTGTGTCAGTGACTCCGTTTAAAAGTAGAACTCCCAACTTTTCTTTGAACCAGAAACCGAATTGTCATGGTCAAGAGCTGAATTTGTTTGTTTATTTGTTTTGTTTTGAGCAGCAGTACAGAAGCCCTTTCAGCCCAAGGGCCAAATTCACTTTTGGAGAAGCTCTCACGGGCTGCATTCCAGAAGTGGGTGGGCCCAAAGGCAAAGTGGGGCGTGGCCAAAACACACTCACTCAAAAATATCAGCATAATTTAACTTAAAGCTCTCACTGCCAGCAACAAAGCCTTGGTAGAGGCATTTTGAGCTTTCAGAATGGGCGGGAAACTGCACAAAAACCTGGAAACCACTAAACGGTCGGTCGGCTGTTGAAGCAAAGAGGGTGTGGCCAGGAGAAAGTGGGTGGGGCCTGCTGGAGAACTCTGGAAGGCCGTATTGGGATCCTTGCAGGGCCAGCTATGGCCATCTAGGCCTGAGGTTCTGCAGAATATAATGAAATGATCCCTATCCCTATTGAAACGCTGAAGAAATGGCAATCTTTACTGATGGCTTTTAAAATAATAATAATAATAATAATAATAATAATAATAATAATATACATTATTATTATTATTATTATTATTATTATTATTATTATTATTATTATTATTCAGGGAAAACCAAAGGACATGGAAAAAATTCAAAGGTGTACTGAGGATAAAGTCCTTCCAGCATCTCTTCTGCATTAAAATGCTCCCTGCAAAATGCTTTTTTAACAGGAAAATTAAAAAGAAAGAAAACACTGGAGTACCTATGTTGACTGTACAAGCTCCATACCAAAAGGGTGGTCTAAATTGCCCAAATCTTTTGCCTTACTGGGCAGCTTCCCATTCAAAAGTGACGGCACAGCAGGGCCGGCGCTACCGCTAGGCAAACTAGGCGGTTGCCTAGGGCGCGCGGCTGAAGAGGGCGCGGAAACGTTGCGCTCCTCTTCGCTGCCGCTGCGCCGCCCCCGCCAGGCCTCCGCTGCGCCGCCCCCGCCAAGCCTCCGCCTCTCCGCCTGCCGCTGCCATGCCTCCCCACCGTCCCGCTCGCCCACCGCCGCGCCTCCCCCCACTCGCCCGCCGCTGCGCCTCCGCCCGCCCGCTCGCTCGCTCGCCCGCCGCTGCGCCTCCCCCCGCCCTCCCGCTCGCTGCCGCTGTGCCTCCCGCTGCCATTGCCACCCCACCGACACCTACCTTCTCCACGTCGCGTCGCTTCCGGAGCCCCGCCCGCGTTGTTTTGGCGGGAGGAACCAGGGCAACAGGGCTTAAACAGCCCTGTTGCCATGGTTTCCCCGGCAAAAAACAGCGCGGGGGTCCCGTCGCGTCACTTCAGGAGGAGGAGGAAGAGGAGGCAGCAGCAGCAGCAGCAGCCGCCGCCGCCGCCAGGGCGGGGGGGGGGGGAAGGTAGGTTGGTGGTGGCGGCGCAGGGTTTTTTTTTTTGCAGAGCAGGATTGCTTTGGAGAGGGGGGGGCGCTAAATATTATTTCGCCTGGGGCGCCAAACTGCCCTGCACCGGTCCTGCGGCACAGTCTACAGACATAAAGGATAAAAGCCCTGGAATGATATTCGAGCAAATCTGCTCCAAAATACTGTTACTATTTTTACCCTTAAGGAATTCTAGAGAGTTGGGTAACCAGTTAAGGGTCAGCCCAAGTATAATTGCGGTATTGCGCGTTTGTGATAAATACAAGAGCATATTGTTGTCTGAGGTCTCATTACTGAGATCGTTCCTGTACAATGATACTTTCCAGATTAAGTGGAAACATTTCATTATGGGTGAGATATAAGATCATGAGATTTATGGGCATCATGAAAAATGGGAAATATCGGATGCTATCTCAGGCTGCAGAAAAATCCAATTCTATCTTGCCTACAATATCCAACCAAGTTCTGTAGTTTAAAAAACAAACAAACCCACCCACCCACACCCAAAAAACTAAGTGGTAGGAAATCAGAAGCAAGCAGTGAAATAGCATGGCAAAGGCAGGAGGAGAAACCAGGAGGGAGGACCTGTCTTTTCCTGTGCCCTGCTGGCATGCAGGGCATTTTTTATTTTTCAGTGGACCGTATAATTTTTTTTTTAAAAACCCCCACGTGTTTTCCTTTTCTTGCAAGCCATTGAGTGGGGAGGCAGCAGGGGCAGTAGCACGCCCTCCCGCCTCAGGCAGCAGGGCCTCTTGCGCTGGCACGGCGCCACGGGTTTTACTTGTGACTATAAACCTTCCTGGTGAATCTTGGCCATGGAGAAGGGTGTGGCTGGATAATACAGCCCCTTATCGAAGTGCTGTGTGGAGCCACTTTTAAAACTCTGCTTCCACCTGGTTGTGGACAAGCGCTGCCTCGGCCCTGCAAAAGTGGCTCTCGTGGGGAAGCCTCCAGTGCTGTGCTGTGTGCTGATAGTACAGGGGTGCTTCGGGGGGGGGGGGGCGGTGGCCGGCAGTGCTTCCACTCCAGCTGTGCCCATTCTTAGAGAGGGGTGCAGCGGTGGTGACACAGGCCTTTGTGACCTCACAGCTGGTCTCTCCTGCAGCCTGATGGTGGACCGTCTTGGGAGAGCGTGTCTGGAAACGTTCAGAACGCAGCAGTGAACAATTTGCCTGGGGCCGGTTTCCTTGCGTGCGCGGGCTCCTGTTGCAACAGCATCGCTGGTGTGTTTTGGGGCCCCATTCGGAACGCTGGTCATTATTACATTGAAAGCCCCCAAATGCTTATGACCATAGAATCATAGAAAAGTAGAGTTGGAAGGGGCCTACAAGGCCATCGAGTCCAACCCCCTGCCCAATGCAGGAATCCAGGTCAAAGCATCCCCGACAGATGGCTGTCCGGTCGCACCTTGAATGCTTCCAGAGTGGGAGAGCCCACCACCTCCCTAGGGAGTTGGTTCCATTGCCTTATTGCTCTGACAGTCAGGAAATTTTTCCTGATGTTTAGGTGGAATGACCAGATTGCTTTAAAGCAAGGGTGGGGAACCTGTGGTCCTTTGGATATTGGAGGACTGCACATTTCATCGGCCCCAACCAGCGGAGCCAACAGCAGGGCATTATGGGAGTTGGAGTTCAACAACATCTCTGCATTAGGAGACCGCCTCCTCTTCGATGATCCCATTCATCAAGATGTGCCAGAGAGGAGGAGCTCTGTCGCATCCCAGCAACATCTGAACATCTGTTCAGTGAGGGTGCAGGAAGCGACCTTCTCCGTGGCCCACCCAGGCTCTGGTGCTCCAGGTGTAGGGAGGCCTGCCCTGTTCTCCCTCTGATGGGTCTTCGCTGTGTTGCGAAGACCCTTTCTCTTTTGGCGGGCGGCTGGTCTGTCTGAACGCCGATTTACGAGACTTCCTGGCAAAGGGTTTTATGGAACCATTTTTTTAAAAAATCTGCGGTCTCTTAGTCTTTCACATTGCTTTTTTCTTTAAATGGTGGTTGTACTTTTAAAAACTTGTAATAAGCTACCTTGCCCATTTTTAAAAATGGAAAGGCAGGATATAAACATGTTAATAAATATAAGTTGGTACATAAATAACCGGTGCTACTCACAATAGAAAAGAGCCACACATTAAAATATGCCTTTAATTTCGGGGGGGGCGGGGGGGGATGATGGTTGAGCAATGATTGGGTTAGCCCAGTGTTCTCCAACCTTGGGTCCCCAGATGTTTTGGGCCTACAACTCCCAGCATGCCCCAGTCAGCTACGCTGGCTGGGGCATGCTGGGAGTTGTAGGCCCAAAACATCTGGGGACCCAAGGTTGGAGAACACTGGCTTAGCCTGTGGTTTACATACCCTGGGAGCAGGAGTGGCTTGACTGGGACATCCCTCATTGCTGAAGGTCAGAGCCCAGGAAAATATTTGCAGAGTCCGGGATCACCAAACACTTGAACTCCACTGAACCAGCTACAAAATAGAGCTGCTGCAGTGCAGCTCAGGTTGCCCGATTGCTTCTGAATGCCAGGTGCTGGAAGGCGGGCTGCGGCGGAGGGCTTCCTTAACCCTCTTCTGGCATTCTTTGGAGAGGGCAGCGGGGGGTGCCCAAAGTCGTCCCCCCACCACAGTGGGAGGGAGCTTCAGACTTTTGCATGTTCAGCCCAAGGACATGAAGGAGGCTTTTCAGCTGAACGTGCTTTAGAAGATTCTGCGCAATTTTGGGAGCACCCAGCGCAAACGTCTGGAGCTCCCTCCCATCTCACATGCATATGACCCCACTCCGCCCTTTCACACACGCTCCTGATCTCCCTCCTGGGACAAGCCTCACCTGCAGTCTACTCCACTTCAGGCTGCCATAAAAGACACAAGAGCCGGCCTAGCCAATTTTCCTCTGAGCATCGCTCGCTTTAGAATCACTTAAAAGAAATAATTGCTTGGGCCACCCATTGTGCCAGACTTTGAAACAGAGAAAAACAGACACATTGCTGTGTGCACTTTTTTTAAAAAATAACAAAACAAAAAAACAAAAAAACAAAGCTGCCTTTTTATTCTCCACAAAAGAAGAAAAAAAACATTCAGAAACATTTTCAAAACCTCAAAAACATGCTAATTTATTTAGTGTCAACAATCGACATTCACGTTAGGTCAATCCTATTTTAAAGGGGCAGATGCTTTACGTTACGTCTGAGTACAAAGACAAACAAAACAATAACACTCCTCTGGGGAACAGATGAAACATCAATCAGGCACAAAGTCAAAAAAGAGAAGATTCTGAACCAACTAAAACATTCTCTCCAGTGACTAACCGTTCATTAACCTGGCTGATTCTATAATTATATTCAATTTGATGGTTTTCATGTGGATTGGGCTGGAGACATTTTGACCGATGAGCTGGTTTGCTTTGCTTGTGTCGTGTGTACTCACCTCACTTTGGGAGCAAGTTCCTGTAAGCAAGGTCTTGTGTGGTTTCAAAAACCTGTTTGAGCAGAGCGCACACACAAAAGACATCTTTGTGTTCACCATGGGAGACAAAGTTCTCTCAGTCTTCGAAACAAAACAAAACACCAGTCTGTCTCCATCCTCAGTCTGGGTCTGTGTATGTGTGTGTAAATATTGGATATCTTCTTTAGTATTCCAGATGCTGAATCTGGGCACAGCAATGTTCCAAACACCACGGTGAGTGAGAACTCAGATGAGCAGCTTTTGTGCCGTAGCGGCAAGATCCTCCTTTTATATTCGGTTCTTGGTGAATCATCAGTCATCACAAACTGTAATTGCCTCTGACCTAAAGCAGTTACCCAGCAATGGGCTGTATTGGCCAGCCAAAATAGAACATGATTGGCTTTGAACATCTTGTGGTGCATGCAAGCTCCATCATGCCTAGTTTTCATTCTCCATCCACCACCAAGGTATTCTACTCCATGATCCCCATTGCAGTGCCGCGAGACAGTGTCGTGCCAGCTACTCTTTTCTGTTTTGCTGGGGTCCCCCAGCCTTTTTGAGTCAGTGGGCACATTTGCTATGGGCACTCTCACAAAATGGGTGCCGGGGGGGGGAGGCGGGGGGTGGTGGCTTGCCCATTCTTAAAATGGCTGCCATGGTAGGCATGGCCAGTCACAGAACACTTATTTTCCAGAAGCCAAACTGGTAAACCAAAAGAAAAGTGACTTGCCCAAGAACGAAGTACAAGGCAGAGGTGGAGACTGAGCTCCGAAACACAAAAGCACTCTTTTGAACCCAAATAAAGATGATGCAGATGCATGCATCTCTTTGCTTTGCAACACCCCGGCCTCCCAGTGTTTTTTTTTTTTTTTTAAAGTATATTAAAAAAACCCAAAACCTAAGAAATAAAATAAAAATCTAGTGGGGCAGGGAGCCTGGAGGGGGCCGAGAGGTGTCCATGGCCACGTTGGCACCCATGTGCACCACGTTGGAGATGTCAGCTTTGCAGTGTCCTTTGCTGCCGCTTCCCCTCCCTGAAGACATACCGGCAGGCCGTGCGATAGCTGGTCACCACCTTCTGCAAGCTCATTGGTATTGGAGGATGAACACCGGCAGTGCCAGTGGCAACAGCCGATCCACTGTTGAGTGACTGTTACTGAGCAGGGAGTGGAATTGTCGCAACTCTTTACTCCATGAAAAAATATCGTAAGCTTAGTTATTGACAGCTGTCAAAACTGAAAATAACTGTAATGCAGGTATCTATCCACGTGTCTATCGAACAGGAAATGTCAGTGCCCAAGGCAACAAATCTAATGGGCACCCCAATGGTTATAATAAGTAAACCATTATTATATAGATTATTATATTATCTAGTTTTAATCTAATATTTATTTATTTATTTATTATTTATTATATTTATACCCCGCCTAGTTTTATATTCTTAATATTTATGATAAATTTTAAATTTTTACTTCTTGCATGTTAATAGATCTTGTTATGCACTATTATAGATTACGTATGGGTCTGTACGATTTTGTATAAATTGGTTTTGGTCTGTGACTGTAAATAAATAAATAAATAAATCATCATCATCATCATCATCATATAAGTAAACAGAGACTTGATAATCTGCCAGTCTCTCATATAGTCCTAAATTTGTGCCTCCAGTGGCTGCTACAGTCTGCCCCATGGTACGGCCAACACTGCCATAGAAATAATGGTCTAGTTAGTAATTTAGGTCCCCAACACTTGACCCTACCATTCAGTGACTGGGGTTCACACAACACGCTAAACCTCAGCAGGTTAAAGAGGCAGAGTGGCTTGGCGTGTTGTGTGAACACTGCGTGGTGGTTTATGAGCCAACCTGGCGAGGCTTATAAGCCAACCTGCTAAGCCATGGTTTGCAGTAGGGTTAAGAAAACCCTGGCAGGTTTAACATGTTTTCTGAACCCAGACGACAGGCTAGCCCACTGAGAAGCCAAAAAGGCACAGAGCCCCTTGGCAGGAGTGGCAAAAAAGGGCTGCCGCTCTTGCCAAGGGGCTAGCAGAGGGTGCTTTCCACTCCCAACTTTTTTCCCCCCAATGCAAAAGACATACGTAGTTAGCAATGGGCTACAAAGTCCCAATTTGGCATGGACACTTGTCTGAAGGGACACAGTGTCCATGCCAAATTGGAACTTTGTAACCCACGGCTAGCTATTTCTTCTACATTAAAAAAAAAAAAGTGGGGGAGGAGTGGAAAGAACCCCTTGCAGCAAATCTTTGGGTTGTTTTTTTTTTGGCAGGGGCTCATATCCCCCGGGGCTGCCCTCACTTTCCCAACTGTGGATAACCCAGAGGCACGAGCCCTAGGCTACTTGAGCGATTAGGTAGGGTGCGATTTCTCCTTCCTCCTGCCTGCTGCTTCGTGCAAGCGTGTGCCATTCTAAGTTGTTATCAAAATAACCGCCTTTGCCAGCACATCGGCAAGAGGATAAAGGGCGACGCATTCCAGTTTCTGGGATACCTGAGAGGAGATGATAAATCCTTGTCTTGTCATTTCCTTTACTGTCCCTGAAGGCCACGCCTGCAGAAGCATGCCAGCTCACCCCAGGTGATGGCTAACGTTGTATGTTTTCCTGCATAAGATGCTACTGCAGTGTTCTCCAAGCTTGGGTCCCCAGATGTTTTTGGCCTACAACTCCCAGCATGCCCCAGCCAGCTATGCTGGCTGGGGCATGCTGGGAGTTGTAGGCCAAAAACATCTGGGGACCCAAGCTTGGAGAACACTGTTATAGACAATGAAATGGATCTGTGTATCCAGTGTGTACGTCAAAAGGTGCAAATCCATTTACTTCCCCAAGATGGTTTGCCTTATGTTGTCAACACTATAGTGACTGGTTTCAGACAGCACAGTAACCCACACTCAAGGGTTGAATAGCTGGCTGGGGCATGCTGGGAGTTGTAGGCCAAAAACATCTGGGGACCCAAGCTTGGAGAACACTGTGCTACTGACTTTAAGGTTATAACTAAGCAAATTGCACAGAACCTTCTTTAACACAGCAGGCATTTCTGGTAGTGCGTGCGCGCACACACGCACGCACATACAAAAATACATGAAGCCATGGGTAATTGGATAGATTTCCTCAATATCTGTGATGATGACTGTGAAACGTGTACTGCTTTAGCTAAAAAGGCCTGATCCAGAGAAAGCTGCACACTGGCAGGCCTGCTTTGAGGGTTCCTCCACCTCCCGATGCCAAACCGTCAGCTGTGACAAAGCTGAGCGTCTGTGGGTAGAGGAAGCAGCAAGTGAGGAACTGGTTCCACTCTTGTTTACATCTCCAGGGGCTGGACTGGGCCCCACCCGGTATCGCTGCCAATCGCCCTATGCAAGAGGGGAGATTCCCAAGTGGAACTTCTGCTTGGTCGAGAGCCTTCGCCAGATCATGGCAAGAGAGACACTGGCTTGGGGGCCGTGAGAGATCGCCACTCGAGAATGACGCGTCTGTCTCTAACTGGCGTGTAGCGAGAGACATGGTATGGTTAAATCGTTGAGCTAGCCACCTTCTCTTTGGGTGAGAAAACCCATGCTGTTGGCTAACCGAAAGCTGAACTCTGTAAAGCTTCAAGATCACCAACAGAAACTTGTGTACTTGTACTCTCTCTGTTTCACGCAGACCCAGACACTCGCATTTCACTGCTGCATGTAGCACTATACGGATACAGGAACAGGGTGATATCTCCTCCCGCTTCAGTTAGAGCAGAGAGAGATGATAAAGGTGTCTGTCAAGTAGTCTCCCCTCCCTGCCCCGAGAGAGGTATAACTGGTACAGTCACAGGGCCATTACTGTTCGTGGTGTGTAGTGAATCATATTTTTGGCCCCACTTTCGTCAGGGCTGTGCGTAAAATCTGGCACTGAGAGAAGCTGAACTCTGTGACCCATCTAAATTATGCAACGTGAATGGATTTGCGTAATTTCTCTTCTTTTTGCAAAATGTATTCTGCATTGTGTACTATTCTGCATGATTTACCCTGATTTTGCTGGTCACAGGGAAAGGCAAGGAGCTCTGCAAGGCACTAAAGCCTCCCACCCCCACCCCCACCCCCACCTGCAACCGCCCCACTGGCTTCTGAGCCTTCAGCAAGCATTGCTTCCATGCGTTCAAGAATATCTTCTTGGCCACATAAGGGCTAGAAACTTGCTTAAAAAGAAAAGCCGAGACTCTTGGGATGCTAAATCCTGAGCCCAACACCACCGTATTCTGTGCTTCCACAGCACCGTGGCTGCATATACACAGCCCTATGACATCTTTTGTTAAAACAGGGTTTGCAGGCTTTTGTAATGTTTCAAAAACCTGCTAAACCTGTTTAACTAGAGACAATAGTGGGACATACCTTCAGCTTTCCTTTAAAAAAAAAAAAAGCCTATTGTATATAGTTTTGTACAGTGTGACTAATAGTGCTTCATAGGCCCAAATGGAGCATCTTACATGTTATATATATATATATATATATATATACTTTACTCCTCACTAACTCTGTCTTTCAGATCAAGAAAAACAACAGTCACAGCAGGGCGTGAGCTGAGAGAGTTTTTAAGGGATGCATTTTGCCTCTGTCACCCTGCAGTTCCAATCCAAGTAACATGCATTCTTTCAGCAGGAATACATTATGAAGTGACCGTCCCCCATCCAACTTTAGAGAGGAAAATAAGAGAGAGATGGATCAATTCCAAAGAGCCAGACATTTCCCAAGAATCCCTCTCTTTACTCCTTTAATTCCACTAGAGAAAATACATGAGTTTGCTGAAACTGGATACACTGGGAACGTCAGTAGCAAAGTGTTGAAGTCCTGTATTTTTTTCGAAAGTAACTTGATTTAATGTGCACATCAGCCAAAGGTTCTAAGAATGTTTTAAGCTCTTGAAAGTGGAGTAGCCGGGGTGGGTGGGGTGAGAAGGTAGTTATTTCAAAGTCAAAAGAACATTTAGATAAGAGACTAGAAATCTTAGCAAGAAATATAATTTAAACACAGTTGTGATCATCAAAATCAAAAATCTCACGCCAGTAAAACAATGTTCTCCCCCACCCGACACAACATCTACCTAAAAGAAAAACAGTACAAAAACATTTCATTCCTTTAGCATAACACAGAAAAGTTACTTACAGCGATTAACAATACATGTAACATTTGACATATACGATTGTCTTGGCAGGCAAAGAATCTGCAGATAGCAAATCGGGAAAGCTTTTGAGAAATGGAACTGGCAGCAAAACAAACCCCAATAAAATAAAAATCGTTATATATACAGTTTAAATTCCTATGCGGAAAATGCTCACCAAGCAAATCTTATAGGTACTTAAAAAAAAAAAGAAGTATGTCACACAGGTTGCATCAGAATGGTGCTGCCTTCTGTACATAGGACACCCTCGATTCCTTTGAATCCTAATCCACCACTTTACGCGGACAATTTACTAAGCTTAGGGCGAATATGGCTGATCCCCAAAATACACTGCTCACGGGTCTTTTGCACACTGATGGGTGCAGCTTAGGGACGTAGGAAGCTGTCCCAGACTCAGTATTGAGCCCACTATTGCCAACGCTGACTGGCAACGGCTCTCCAGGCTTTCAGGCAGTTTTTTTACAGCCCTGCCTGGAGATGCCGAGGATCGAACCTGGGACCTTCTGCATGCAAAACAGGGGCTCTAGCACTGGCATGTCGCGTGTGTGTGTGTGTGTGTGTGTAGAAAACAGTGGCAAGGCTCCATCTTTGAGCAGGATGGAGAAACATCACTTGAAAATCCTTATACAGACTTAATTTTTTTTTAATGTATCAAAAACAGATCAGGCAGACTGCAGGCAGGCTATGGAACAGCAGTCTGTGACGGCCTCTTTTTTTTCTATGCATGTTTTATTTTCATACAAGCGTTTGCGAACCTAAAATAGCCCACGTGAAAGGGTACAATGGTAGAGACAAAGGAACAGCATGTCTCTGCTGCTTGGACGCAGAGAGCATCCAAGGCGAGAAAGATAAAAGATAAAAGGTCAATGGAGACGTACATTGCAAAGGAGCTGCAGTCTGTGTGTGGCGGGGAGACAGGTGTGAATTCTCCACTGCCTTGTTCCATAAGGAATCAGCGCGGTACCTGGAAGAATACTTCCAAAGTTGCATCATCTCACAACGCCATTAAGCACAGATTGGAGGGACGCCTCAGTCAAAGACAAGAAACACAATGGTCTGGTTTGTCTCGGGGGCCAGCTAGCTGCAACACGAGATGTGTCACTTGCAATCATGTAAAATCAGGGGAGGATTTTGCTGGAACCACAGCACATGGGGAAGAGATGTAATCCTTTCTTGCCCTCTGTGGCTCTCACGAAAATCGCCGCCCCCCCCCCATTCCAAGGCCTGAGATGGAATGCTCCATAGGTGCCAACAGAGCTTCTCTCCCGGGGCTAATATAGCCGCTTCGGAGAGGGAAGGTTTTCATTCGAGCCATAGATGGGGAAAGGGTTACGCTTCCCTCCCCATGTGCTGAACTACTGATGAAAATGCCCCCCACACTTTTTTTTTTTTTTTAACTGATGTCACTGCAAGTGATGCATTTAGGGCAGTGTTCTCCAACCTTGGGTCCCCAGATGTTTTTGGCCTACAACTCCCGGCATGCCCCAGCCAGCGTAGCTGGCTGGGGCATGCTGGGAGTTGTAGGCCAAAATCATCTGGGGACCCAAGGTTGGAGAACACTGAGTTAGAGGCATGTCTGGTTGGGCCCCCAGTTCACTCTGGGAGCTGCTTGATGACAAATCAGATGGCTGACCTCGCACTAATCTCCGGTTTGGTGTCAAGAAGACCAATGACCAAGGGGAAGCGTTCCTAAAGAGGTCCCCCCCCCGGGGGGGGGGAAAGAGCAGTAAATACTGAGTAATATGTGACTAGTCTTCTATTGGAGAAAGTCATTCAGAAGCAAAATATATACAGAATTTTCATCTATAAGATTTTTTTTCTTTTTTTAGAAGTAAATGTATTCTTTCTTTTTAAAACTGTTCTGTCACATATTTCTCTAGTGTTTAAATATATATATATGTATATATATAGATATATTTTAAAATTCAGTTTATATCACTTTTATTCTATTATGATTTTAGAATATGATATTGTATATAAATATTTATACACTGCTTTCACCCCTCCATTTGTGGAACTCCAAAGCAACTCACATCAACAAAGAATAAAACAACCAATACATAATAACATGATTAATTTCAGTTAAGACAGAGCGAGTATAAAATGTATGCAGGGTATTTGTATTGGTTATTTTGATTATTTGTAGTTACATCATGTAAGATTTTTTTCTTCCTTGAGAAAGCTATTCAGTATCAAAACAGATTGGTTTATATTGACAATCTGTACAGCTGTTTTCTTTTTGTATCAGGTACTTCTTACGGCTGGTTTTGATCTCTTGTTGATGTACGCACAGACCAGGATAGGGGAAGGCAGGTCCACGTGCTCTATGAGGGTCTCACCGAAACACAAAATCAAGATTTTTGGGAGAGGGGGCAAGCACTAGGGCGATCAGGGCTCTCTTAGGGACTGCTTCGCTCACACCTCTTCTCAGAACCCCAAACCCATTTGTACATCAGCGGTTCCGTTGATGCACAGTAGTGGAGAATAAACGCTGGAGCTCTCACTAAGGCTGGAAAATGTAACTCGCCCACAACAACAAACTCAAGCAGCTATGAAACAGGAAGCAAACCCAAGAAATGAAATGGGTTTGAACTTGCCAAAGCCAGGGTTGCGGTTTGGTCCATTGCAAAGACGCAGTGCAAAGCCGTCTGGATCCGGCTGGACACTGTCTCAAAGTTAAGAGGTTTTTGCATCGACTCATCTCTACCCTTGTGGCTACTCTGTCTGAGGCACTTAAGAAACAGAGATCACTTTTCTTAGCTAAGTGAAGAATAGGCCATTGAGGGCCAATGTCCACTTTCAGGGTAGGTTTTGGTCCCCAAACCGTGATATACATATAAAAACCACCCTATGGGGCAATAACTCAAAAAACCCCACAAAACACCCCCACTTAATAGTAATTGGAGGCAGTTGGCCTGGTTTGTAGATCATCCTTGGCATTCATACCTACTGGGCACCTCTTCTGGTACAGATGCCTTTTGGCTTGGGGAAGGAAGTACATAGCCTTTGCTGGTGCAGGACCATCAACAGGCTACTTTGGTGTCATAGGAAAAGTCATTGAATGATCAGAATATAAGACTCCCAAGAAGATCCTCGCTGGATCAGACTAAGGCGCCATTGACTCCAGCACCCTGTTTCCGACAGTGGTCAGCCAAATTCCCCCAGAAGCCCACAAGCAGGGGCTGAAGGCAATAACTACCCCTGTTGTTGTTCAAGGGGAGGGGTCAGGGAACCTTCCCACCCGCATTTATTTTAGTGTGGTGTTCTTGAGAAAGGATCTCTTCACAGGGAAAAAAAAATATATATCGAAAGCTGCATCAAAAAAACACCTCCTCCTTTGGGGGAGGGGTGTTGCCATGACACTGAAATGGGAGGAGCAACCCTGCAGCTCCTCCCACCTGCAGGGGAAGGCGGGGTGTCCCGATGGCCCCTGCTGACCCCTGGAGGCACCACATGGGGCTAGTTTTTAGTGTCACATCGTGACTTCTTGACCTGCCTGATCTTCCACCCCTTTCCAAAGTAGGATGCTTGGCAATGAACGCTGGACTTTCTAGTGAAAATTGATCACAGAATTACAGTGTCCCCAATGCAAACAGTGTAGTAGTGTTTTGCAGACACACGTTCTCTGCTGAGGATACATTTCAGCATAGGACAGAAAGACAAACTTCGGTATCACCAAGGTTGGCATCCAACAAACAACCAGGGCATTTGGAATGACCATTTTCATTATACACCGCCGCTCCCCCCGCCCGCCCGCCCCCCATGTCTGTTGTTTTTTATCATCTCCTCCTCTGCGGGAGAATGGTATTTAAATCTCTTAAGTCTTTTAGTAGCAGCCAAGTTTTCTCTTTCATTTTTATGGCTAACTGTTAACACCTCAGAGCTAAAAATGCAGAGCGAAAGCTGCCTAGGGGAGTCCTATTTCAATGCATTTGTCATGGAGGACTCCACGGTTTCCAAGCGCTCTTCTCGCCTTCTCCGCTTTGCTTTCAACAGTTTCTTTAGCTCTGAAATGGGGGATGATTTCAGAAATCACAGGCTGCAGGGCCTTAAATAATACTGCCACTGGTGCTGCCGTGTGTGTGTGTGTGTGCGCGCGCTGGGAATGAGATTGTGGCAGGTATGCAGATATTATGGACAGTGATGATCTTTCTTGGGCAGGAAGGGAGGGCACTTTCCTTTCAAGGAGAAGATAGTTATTTAACATAACACACGCTACTGACAAGAAGAGAGACCGGTCACTTGGGCGAAGCCTTCAGGCTGGTTCCCCCGTTTCCCAACCCTTGCCTTCAAGATCCAGGCAGGGAAATGGGGAGAAGGTCTCTGAAGATGTGGTAATGCTAGAACAGCTCTGCTGGATCAGATCCAAGGATGGAGGCACCATTTTGGGCTTCAGAGCAGAATACAGCAATACCTTGGATTGAGAGCATAATTCGTTCCGGAACCGTGCTTGTAATCCAAAACACTCTTATATCAAAGAGAGTCTCTGGCGGGCGTGTGAGCAGGGCCGATTTCGGCCCGCTACGCCCGCCTAAGGTGAGCGGTTACATCCCTACGCTTGTCTTGCAAGATGTCGCTTGTTTATCAAGTCAACATTTATTAAAAAATTTTTGCTTGTCTTGCAAAATGCTCTCAGACCAAGTTATTTGCAATCCAAGGTATTCCTGTACTGGAAACAGGGGAGGGATTTCAGGATGTGCAGGGCGAGATTTACAGCAAAGCTCAAAGGCTGCTCTTGAATATATAGAAGATAAAATTGAAATCGTAATTGTTAGTATCATTATAGTCTCTTTGAATGCTCCTGCAACAGCAATTTAATGCTTCATAGATTTCATAGGACCACAGAGTTGGAAGGGGCCTACAAGGACATCAAGTCCAACCCCCTGCTCAATGCAGGAAACTAGAGGAGGGGTCTCCCATCCAAGTAATAACCAAGTAATAACCAGGCCTGACCCTGCTTAGCTTTCCACGCCCAGACAAGCTGAGCCAGCGTGAGCCACAGGCCTGGCCAGGGGCAACCGGAAGCGAGTGGAAACTCTCATTTCTGGAAGGGGGCAGGCGGGCATAGTGCGCATAAGGAAGCTCCGCTGACCTCCCCCCCCCCAATGAGTGTTTCTGCTTGTTTGGGGGCTTGCTCCCGGAGACGTTAAATCGCCTTTGCACAAGCGGTGGGGGCCACTTGTGCAAGAGAATAGTCGGGACCGGCCCCGCACGGAATGAAAGTGCCGATGGGCCCCACGGGCGGATGGGCAGGATTGGATACTGCCCACGATCTTGTAATCCTTACAACAACCCTGCAAGGCAGGACAGTATGCAAACTGAGGGGGTGGGGTCAAAGTGAGAGAGAGAGAGGAGGGTGCCTAAGGCCACATAATGAGTTTGTGGCCAAGGTGAGATTTGAATTGTGGGCTTCATCTCGGTTCATGGCTCAGTCTCCCAGCCACAATGCTACAGCCAGTTCTCTCTCTCTCTCTTAAAAGAACTTTTTTTTTAAAAAAAGGCCTCATAATATCTGGAAATCTAGGCAGTCTGGAATCACATGCGGTCTGGAGCGCAAGGGGTGTCGTGTATTTGTGGATGGGCGGTTCCCTCCTCCTTGCCTTCATTGGGAAGGACCCACATAATTTTGAGACCTCCAGGGGTGAGAGTGTGTGTGGGAGACCCTAGCACTGGTTCAAGCCTAGTCTTTCCCCTGACACTTACTTTTCCACCTGCAGGGAACTGTGTTGTGTCAAGGAGCATTCAGTCACGCGACACACACACACCCCTCCCTCGAAGTGGTAGAGTCCAGACACAGGCTGACTACCCCCTTAGTGGTTTGTAAGTAGTGGGTCCCACCCAGTTCTCCAAGAGATGGTCAGTCTGAGTTTAGGGTGTACCACTTCAGACTCCGTGTGTCTGTTTTATACATGATTAAACGCTGCTCTGTACCAAAAAATAAGAAGTAAAAAAAAAATCAATCCCCAAATATGGAAAACTAACAGGGCAGTGAGAAGGCAAGTCCAGGAGCCATCTTTCCCTGACACACTAGATTTCTATCTGCTGGGATATTTTATATGTAGAAGCATTCGGTCATGTGATCCTCCCACCAGCATGTCCATTTCAGGGAGAACTAGGCCTATGTTAGTGGAGCATCTTTTGCTGATGCTATCCAAGTCCATTATATGATGGCATCATTGACAGGAAAGGAACTAGGGAAGGTGCTCAGCTAGAGCAGTGTTCTCCAACCTTGGGTCCCCAGATGTTTTTGGCCTACAACTCCCAGCATGCCCCAGCCAGCTCTGCTGGCTGGGGCATGCTGGGAGTTGTAGGCCAAAAACATCTGGGGACCCAAGGTTGGAGAACACTGAGCTAGTCATAACATCTCTGCAACATGAAAACAGATTAGGCAAGGAGCTTCCAAATCAGGCTGTGGGAAAGAGTTCTTTTGGGTTCAGGTTGCTAAAAAAAAAAAAGCATTTCCTTTCATCAAAGGATCCGCCCTCTGCCCGCACCAGCAGCATCTGCTAGCTGCTTCCCATCTCAGTGGGTGGCATCTTCCTGTTTGTACCCCAAGCTTTCTTCATTTCAGTAGTATGGTGGTGGTGGTGGTAGTGGGGAGGAAGAGTAATTTCGTTGCGGATATTGTTAAATAATTGTGTGGTGAAAATTCTTGCGGATTCTTGCGAACCACCCGGAGGAGATCTACCAGTAGATCCAGATCTACCTTCTGCCCGGCCCTGACCTACATTAGATGGAAAGGTCAAAGAGGGGTCAACAGAAAGACACCAGCACAGACCCCCCCAAACCAAACCTCAGCTGGGCCTCAAGCAAAAACTGCTCTCAGCTGCCTTTGTAGGGGGACCAAGGAACACCCTTCTTCCCAGGGAAGATCCACCCTCTGCATTTAGCCGCCGCCGCTGTGCGCACTGGCGGCCCTCAGGGAGATGCGGGGCCTGTCTCTTGGTTGCTGATGTTCAGGCTTCCAAATGGGAATGCCAAGGAACTGCCACGCATAGTTCTGAGTTGCTAGCCTTTCCCCCTTATACAGTAGGCTTTGGAGCATCTGGCTCAGCCTCTCCACGTGCCAAAAACTCATTTCCACACGAGGACTGTGGATTCTGGGTTGGGAACAATCTCCCGAGTGATTATGCAAACATGAGGATTCAACCATTCGGGCCAAAAGACGTCTCAGACAAATGTCCGTGCACCACTCCCAATCCTCTTTTGACGGTTCAGTGCCGGCAAGGCCCAAGCGCGCTAATTCTAGTAACAGATTATCCTAAATCTGCCCCCTTATGAAATCTCCACATTGGAAGGAGGGCTTGGAATCTAATGAGTTACTGATCTTTAAAAAAATGGAGAGCGATAAAATACAATTATTCCAAACTGAAGGTAGCGAGTCAGATTCTCCCCTTGCTTTCAGTGTCGAAATCTACATTTTTTTTGCAATGAGACCCCCTCAAACAATGGATGGAGATATTCTGAAAACACCGGAATGCACACCTCAGGACTTGAGAGAAGCAGTATCTCCAACAAGGTCTGTTAGATTAGAGTAGGAAGTGCACGGTTGTTCTTCCTTTTGAGATACATTTGATATATGGAAAACCGAGTGATGAAAGCATCACCCGACGGGGCCCAGTAGGAAAACCAAGCACTTAATCAAAGTTTCAGAGGCAGGCTCAAGGGGGTGAAGAAGAGAAGAAAACACTGTGTAGAAAATGATTCAGAATCCACCCACACTTCTATTTTTCTTTTGTCTCCATGTGTGGTTCAGATATACCTTTGAGAATTTGGCTGCTACAAAATTAACTCGCAAAGGAGCTCATAGTGAGATTAAATTCCACTTTCAAGGCAAAATAGCTAAACATGGCTACAGATTCAGTCTTTTGGCGGTCAGGGTGGGGGTGGGGGTGGAGGAACTGGACCAACGCAATCTGTTAAAAACTGCTGTGTCAACTAGAAAAATTGCAGCACGGAAAACGAATTAGAGTGTTACCAGACTTCTCTCTGTAGGCCAGAGCCAGAGGAAAAACATAACCAACTTGAAAAAGCAAACTGTCCAGTCAGGTTTGTTCTTACTTTACCAATATGGCGCTCACCACCTACAGTTGAGGAGGCTCAGTTCCTCTTAGGAAAGGGCTGGGCTCGGACAGTGCCAGAAAATGCTGGTGGTGACCGTGCGTGCGCCTGGGAGGTTCGAAGGATGGCTTCAGATATGTGCCTCTGTGGCTGGAGAGCCCGGAAGCAGCTCTCCGTTCATCATGGTCTCTGAAACCAGCATCTTGTCTTTCCCAGAATCCAGCCGCTTCTTCTTGAGCTGTCTTTGATGGATCAGAGGAACAATAGCCAGTACCAGACCCCCAACTATGGGAGGGACTCCAGCAAAGTAGAAGGCGAAGTGGTAATTCCCAAAATGGTCACGGAGTAATCCTAGAAAAACAGAAGAGCATGTTTTATGGTCTTGGCAACTTCATGGTGGATTTAAGCTTCTTTGTGCCCAGGAAAAAGAGAGAGAGCTGGTTCACACGAGACGGGAACCACGGGGGAGCAGAAGCCCCCCGCGGTTCCCGTGTTGTTCGAACGCTGGCCGGGGACGCCCCCGTGGGAAGCACGGAAAGTCACCATGGGCGGTAGAGGGGTAAGCCCCTACTGCGTATGGCCATCCTGCCATGCAAACAGCGGCCAACGCCCCGTTTGTAGGGGCAAACGGTCCCTCTGGGCATCCTGAGCTGCTGCCCCCTAGTGCCAGGAGGCCCGCGCTGCGGTGCGGGGACTGCCGGCTCCCCTGCGGTCTGCCCACGCGTGTGGGGCACAGGTCATCTGCGGCGCCCTGCCAGACCCCGCGGACGGCCCCATGGTGCCTCCCCCACTCACCGCCTGGGTTGTATGAACCGGCCCAGAGAGAGAGAGAGAGAGATGGAGCCATGTGTTAGGACTTAAACCAATAACTTGAGGGATGTCAGTCCAGGATTCAGCCTACATGCCACAACTCAGTTCTGGGAATTGGAGGGGACTACAAGGATATCAGTCACTGCAACAAGGATGCTTCCTTATATTAATAGGCCAGAGTGTCAGTGTCAGGAGGTCTTTCCTGATCCCTATAAAGGTTTCCAGGACAGAATTGCTCGCTGGTCTGAGAAACTAGGAGTCTCTGCTCTGAATACTCTCTCCTTGCTAGCTATCGATTGCTTTCGCCTAATTTCGTCTTGCCCTGCCCTCAACTTAACTGGAGGCAGGTCTGACAAACTGGGACTTTGGTCATTGATTTCGGCAGCATCTGCACTGCACAGGTCACCTTCAGACTTGAATCTCAAGGAGAAATCTGATGATTCAGCACTAGCAGAGATGCCTCAAGCTTTTGCTTTTCCTTTCATCAGTTCTCTTTATCAAAAGTATGATTCTATGATATTACAAATTTGGATTTCAAATGAGCATCTCCCCCCCCTTTTTTTAAAAACAGAGAACCAATTAATCTCCAGAAGGAGAAAAGATGTTTCTGCCAGAGATGTCAAGAAGAGGCAGTACAGTCATGCCTTGGATTGAGAGCATAATTCGTTCCGGAAACGTGCTTGTAATCCAAAACACTCTTATATCAAAATGAAATCCCCCCAAAAAAATTTGTACAGAGATTTTTAATTTAAGCCGTACTACAGAACTTGTATTGCAGGACGTCGCTTGTATATCAAGTAAAAAAAATAAATAAATATTTAAAAATTTGCTTGTCTTGCAAAACGCTCTCAAACCAAGTTACTTGCAATCCAAGGTATTACTGTACTCATTTTTGTACAAGTTCTTCAGGTCTCCCCATCCGTCGAAGAATTGGCTTTCCTGAAGAACATCTTGGTTGCTTTCTGAGTGGACAAGCACGCAGTGGCTGTGAACATTTACCAGAACAAAAGTAGTGTTTCGAAATGCGGTCATTATTCAGCAGATGTTTATGCGGTGGCCAAAAGGTATTACTTACGAAAGCCGTTGCAAAGTTCTTGGGGGATTAATCTACAAAACAGCTGCTAAGCACATATAATCTGATTGGAAAGCACTGTCGGCAGGGACGGGGGATCTTGCAAATAACATTTCGCCATTTCTTCCTGACTTCAGCTGGCCCCTAGGGTGAATCGCTTCACTCTTTCCCTCACTCTTCCAGGCATTCTGCTAGTTTCGAAATACCTAGTAATTACATAGTGCATTCCAAGTGTTCAAAGTGCTTTACAGACATTACCTAAATGATGCCATGAAAGAGATAGCTAGGGAAGTAAGAAAACAAAGGATTCCAAACCAAACAAAAAGACCTCCAACATCTTCCAAAGAAATGCCAAATTCGCCGTTCAGCCCCTAGCACATCAATCTCCGTAAGTGTGGAGAAATACAACTGGCTGTAGACTCTGGAACTGACAGGGATATTTGAAGGATGGGTACCCTAGAACAGTGTTCTCCAACCTTGGGTCCCCAGATGTTTTTGGCCTACAACTCCCAGCATGCCCCAGCCAGCATAGCTGGTTGGGGCATGCTGGGAGTTGTAGGCCAAAAACATCTGGGGAGCCAAGGTTGGAGAACACTGCCCTAGAATATTACATCAAAGAATGGAACTTCCATACACTGGCCTGGTCTGCATGGTTACAGGGCAGTAACAAGCCACCATGGCTTGTTATCCACCCTGAGTGTGCTGGTTGTGTGCTGGTCCAGATTTGCACTAATTCCAGACCACAGAAGGTGGCTTGTTGGGTGGGTATCAAACTACCCAGAACTCACGGACTGTTGTAGGGTTCAGATGACATGAGAAGCTGCACCAGCAGAGAGGGTAATTATGCAAATCTGGCCGGCACACAACCAGCAAGGTGGTGAACAAGCCTCAGTTCAGATAGCACACCAAACCATGGTTAAGAAGGTTAACGATGGTTTGGCATGAGGTCTGAATTGACAAGCCATGGTTTGCGATCAGCCAGCAAACCAAAATCAGGAGCCATGGTATGAAGTAGAGTTGCAAACTATGGTTTGCATGGGCCATAGTTTGACTGTTCAGACCATCATACTAAACGATGGTTATGGCTATTGCTCAGCCTTCAGAGGCCACTTCAGAGGCCGAGGGACTAGAAGGCTTAGCAAATGGAAAATGAGAGCAGATAAGCAGCTGTAAGCCATGGTCTGTTGGCCTACTGCTTGTTTGCAAGTTCAAACCATGGTTTGGGTTCTAAACTAGTTAGTGCAAACCATGGTGTGATATCTGAACTGAGTCATTGTGTCCTGAGGCAAGGAATGTAAACATCCAGGAGGGTGAAGAACGAGTTTGCACCACCCCTGCCGACTGTTGTATGATTGTGCAGGGGGAGGACCTGTCAGACATTTTGAAAACCTCTAGCCTAGATCATCCTCCCAGGTTTACCAAGACCAACAGTTTTCTTACCTGCAATTGGGGGACCTGCTGTCATTGGAATGGCCATCAGCCCCAGGAGATAACCAATGGCTTGAGAAGCCTGCATGGGCCCAACCAGCTCAAAGGCAATGGGCGCCATAATGGTTATGAAGAGTCCATCACAGAGTCCAAGGAAGAGGCAGACGATGATGACCCCCCAAAATGCTTGGCATTGTGGGAGCATCATGCACATGATGCCCAAGACTATGAAGGAGGCAACCTGAGGAGAGAAAATATTGACGTTATTCAGACAACAAGGAAACAAATGTAGAGCAATCCCACACACGAGGTAGTTAAGAGGCTTCATGGATTGTAAACTACCATCAGCATCTTAAGAGTAGGGATGTCCGACTTGTGCATTCTCAGGGCCTGCTCTATTCTCCAGCCACTGGTCTGGGAACCGGACAGTACAATGTGTTGTGATATGTATCACTTCACCAGCTGTAGCACATTGTTTACACATGGAAGGGACAGAATGGCGAGGTAAACAGGTTTGTTATGTCTTTCTGGAATCTCGTGTTTTCGCATGGGAGACTAGACTGTGGAAACAATATGAGCTAGTCACATGGTTTGTATGTTCTGATGACGTGCTAACTTGTTTTTCTGTCTGAAGCCATCTTAGAGAGAAGCTGGACTGCTTTCTCTCTTCTTCTTGGTTCTTTTTGCTCGACTTCGCCACTGCAACAATGTAACGTCTTTGCTGAGGTGGAGTGAAGCTCAACTTACTCCACTGGATGTAATGCTTGCTATGCATTTATACTCTGCACATGGACTGTAACTAGGAAATGTATACTCTGTAGAACTTTACTTGCTAAGTGAATAAACAGGTAGAATTAGACCTGTGGTGTTACAGAGTGCTTCCTGACTCCATGGATTAATCTGCAGCGGGGAAGCTGGAAGCAGTCTGACAACAGGGCAGACTGGGCTGGTCAAACTGGCACAACACGCTGCGCGGGGGGAGGTGAGATCTGGAAGATCTGTGTGTGGAATTTCAGGCATCTGCGAGCACACAGACAGGATTATAAATCTCCCACACTCTGCACACGCTCCAACACAATGCTTAGGTTCTCTAATAAAATGGGAACCACCAGCATTAAGGGCTTTCATGTATAGGAAATGTATGTGTTGTTTTTGGCACCTGCTGTAAACATCTTTATTTCAAGAAGCCTTCCTAGATTGACCAGCCGCGGTTTTTATTGGTATTCTGGTTTTCGTTGTTGTTGCTTTTTAATATGGTGTTTTATTCTTTTTCTCTTTTATCGTTCACTGCTCCGGGATCTGTTTCGATGTGGAGCGGCATATAAATGTTGCAAATAATACAACATAATAGGCACTTGCGCTCGGATGACATGAGGCCATTGACTGGTAGCACACTTGCTTGGCGTGCTGATGTTCCCAGGATCAATCCATGGCACCTCTTGGGGTTACCCATATATTTGCTCCCACTATGACTCTATGAGCCCTGCCATTTCCAGGCAACTGGCCATTCTCGCTTCTTCCCATGCCTCACAGCACACCCTCCCTTCCTCCACCCTCCTTTCTTCCTTCTCAAAGCTCCACCTGCCCCCAAATAAGCAGATTATTCAGTCCTGTTAAGACTTGGCAACTGGCGTGCTCCAATTTGGCTTCCCAGACCCTCGCGGACTTGCAACAAGAATTGCGAGACCCACAGACAATGCTGAATTTCAGAGAACAGGGAGTTCTTGGAAGCAATGAAGAGGAGAAAGCTGGAAGGGAAGACAAGCCCCCCACTCCGCCCCACCTGCCCCTGGTAGGCCAACCAATTGTGCGTTAACGACATTATACAGTCTCATTAAGGGTCTATAAAAGGTTGCACTCATGACACGTTGAATGTGTACACTGCTTTCTATTTTTTAATTCTCTAAAATGTCCTGCCAGGATTAAAACACTTCTTCTTTGCATGGAGTGCCAGGTTCACATACAGGCCAAAACAGCAGGAACGCAGCACTGAAAGTCCTTCCAGCCCTCATCTTGTAACCTGCCTTCCTCCCACTGGCTTGTTTTCTGTGGCTTGCAGCAGCGGAATGCATAAGCCACAAATCCTGTGCATTTCCCAGCCAACTGGGAAAGGCCGTAGCTCAGAACTAGGGATGGCTGAGACCTTTGTCCCATCAAGGGCTTTTTTTTGGATTCACCCAATTTGCACCACCCGAGCCTATAAGAGAGCCGAGACCGAGTTGCATACTGGAATCCACATTTTTATACGTGTTGTGATGCAGCTTGTTGGAGAAAAAAAAAATGTGCAGAAAAATGCCCATATTAGGGGAAAGTGTGCACAAAATGTGTGTATTTGAGAAAAGTACACATACAACTCCATTACAGCAATGGAAAGTACTTGGGGAAAATGTGTACTTTTTTTTTTTTTAAAAATGCACACATTAGGGAAATGCGCACAGAAAAGTAAAAAATTTGTATGGATTAAAAAAATAGTAATCACAAACTAATGCAGAAATGGCCCTTCTTTTGCTACTGCCGCCTTCAGAGGCGCATTTGGTGGTGACCTGAGAGGGGGCCTTTTCGGTGGCTGCTCCCAGGCTGTGGAACTCCCTGCCGAGAGAAACTAGGTTGGCTCCCTCTCTGCTGTCCTTCTGCCCGCAGGCAAATACCTTTTTACCCAAGCAGGCCTTTGGTGTGTAAGCAGGTCTGTTGGGTTGGGGTGCTGTTTTTATTCTGTTATTGCTGTGTTTTTATTGTGCTTCAATGCACTGTTTTATTATTGTTTTAATCAAGTTTTATTTATGGTTGTGAGCCGCCTTGAGTGCCATTTTCAAATAAATAAATAAATGGAGAGGAACGAGCTTGAGCTTAAAAATTTGACAATCTCGGCAAGAAGAAGACTGGCAGATGCCTTCACCCCTAGTTGGAAGACATGCTTTGGATGCAAAAGGTCCTCATGTTCAATCCTCAACATCCCCACACAGTGCTGGGAAACACCCCCATCGGAGACCCTGGGGAGCCACAGCTAGTCAGTGTAGACCAGTGTTTCTCAACCTTGGGTCCCCAGATGTTTTTGGCCTACACTCCCAGCATGCCGGGAGTTGTAGGCCAAGAAACATCTGGGGACCCAGGTTGAGAAACACTGGTGTAGACCCAGGGCTCTCCAACCTTGGGGTCCCCAGATGTTTGCTGGACTACAGCTCCCAGAATCTCTTGCCATTAGCCATGCTGGCTGGGTATGCTGGGAGCTGTAGGCCAGCAACATCTGGGGACCCAAGGTTGGAGAGCCCTGGTGTAGACAATACTGAATTAGATGAACCAACAGTGTGAGTTGTGTGCCATCAATTAACTACTTGTAAGTCCCATTGATTTCAAGGAGATTTAGCACCTGCTGCATTCTCTCCGGTTGAAATCAATGGGGCCTACTGAGCGGCTTATAACCAAAGTGGTAGAGGCAAACAAGGGCAAGGTGAGCTCACTACAGAATGAACCCAGAGCATTACTTAGGTCTACTTAAAACAAAATAAGCATTTATTTGAAGAACAGAGAGAAACATCAGCATTCAGGCATTTCGAACATGCCTGTTCCAGCTTGTCATTGCTTTGTATTACACTAGATTGAGTGTAAATTTATTTAGCTGCCCAATTCTAGATGTCAGACATAACAATGTGTGAGAATTCCGTTTGGCGGGTGAAAATTGGAGGGATTTGTCCGGTCCGGACCCCCGGATTTCATTCCATTTCCCCACCACTGGCGTTGACTCAATTTGTGCCAAGTTGAGCCAGCATGAGGATTTCTGCTTTTTTTGTTTGTTTGTTTTTGTCTGGCAGCAATTTGCACATTTTAAAAAACTTGGTCTTGAAATGTGCAAATGTGCACAAATTTCAATTTGTGCAAATTGCATTCCCTCCCCCCCCGGTCTTTCGCAAGTGCACACCTGTGCATTTACGGGGATCTGAAATGAAAAAAGCCTTGCCTTGTCAATGTCCTGGGACGTGTCTCCTGACAAAGCGCAGGAGGAGGCACCATCCAGAAACCTTGAGAAAACAAGGCTACAAATACATTAAATTGGTGCTTTGTTTCCCCCTGACAGCTGTCAAAAGGTGAGCCGTCAAGCGAAAGCAAAGCCGCAAATGGATCTTTGCTCATGAAAGGGGGTGGCCAGAAGATCATATCTGCATGTATGAACAGATACACACGAGGATCTGAATGTTCCAAATCATATCAGACTTATCAGCATGTCACGCTGACAAACCCACGCAGGTTAATTAGTTATTCATAACTCAGCTAAGCTATGTCTAGCGATACAATTTGCCGTTGCTGGTTCGGGTCAGTTTGGCTCTTTAACTGCTTACGAATGTAAGAGGAGCCGTGCTGGGTCAGACCAAAGGCCTCTCTAGTCCGGTGTTCTGTTCCCACTGTGGCCCAATGAGAAGCCTCCGGGAAGGCTACCAGCAGGGCATGAGCACAACGGCAACTGCTGCGCCCCAGGAACTGGCATCCAAAGGCATGCCGACCCTGAACCTCGAGGTAGCCATATGGCCATCGTGACGAGCTTCAAAGCACAACTTTTTGAAGGAAAGGGAACTGCAAACTAGAACGGCTGCTCGAGTAGCCAAGCTCTTCCCAGGCTTTGGCCCTTCTGCCTTCCTTGCCCGCCTGAGATGTGGGGGAGTCCCTGACTTTCAGGATCAGTTTTTTAGGGGAGGAGGGGGAAGCACGGGGAGGGGCCACAGGAAGAGGAGTCTTTCTCAGAGACCCCGGTGCGTGCGAAGAAGCTTCCCGTGCGGCCCGCACTGGATCCTGCCCTCCGTTCTTAGAAGAAGCACCCCTCCCCATTCTGGACTACAACTCCAATCACCCCCAGCCAGCATAGCAATTGTATGGGGGTTGTAGTATCATGGCAATGATGGGAGTTGTAGTCCAACACATCTGGAGGGCGGCAGGTTGGGGGAAGCTGGCCTACAGTTCTGGTTCTCTTGCAGGCAAGTCATTCGGGGGGGGGGGGCGGCGGGGGGCGGCACGCGAATGCATGAACGCAGGCATGGAAAGAGCAGGCACAGCCTACCTGTAAGTAAATCTTCTTCAGCCCGTGGATGAGGTCTCCAATTGGTCCTGAAGCCAAGCGCCCAACCCCTGACATGGCTCCCAGGCAGACCAGCACAATCCAGGACTTATCTTTTTCTTTGAACTCCTCTTCCACATACTTCACCTGGGGAAGGGAGGGGGAAATAAGGAGATCAGACGTGTACTGCTTGCCCAGGCAACACCTGCAGCCCCTCGAAGCGCCACCGGCCCCGGGTGAGGGGTGACATCAGCACACCATTCCGGACTAAAGAGGCACAGGGCTGGCCCAACAAGGCTTCCGCGGCCCTGGGTGCTGCTGCTTGCGTCTTGTTACAGGCTGAACATTATAACAGCAGCAGATTACATAGAATCGTAGAGTTGGAAGGGGCCCATAAGGCCATCGAGTCCAACCCCCTGCTCAGTGCAGGGATCCAAGTTGAAGCATCCCTGAGACGATCAAGCATTGCCCGGGGGGGTACTCTTTTCCTCATTTTCACGTCTGGCATTTCTTTACTTCCTCCCTTTTCCAACAGTGCCTGGGCCCCAGACAGCTGGCGCCCAGAAGGCTATCGACCGTGGCCCCTGGAAAGCATGTTTGCGAAGCTGCTCCTCTAAAAAATGCAGGCAGTGGCTTGCGCTCCAAGGTACCGTGTTTACCACGTAGCAAAGTCGAGCGCCCCCTCACATACTGGCACTCCAGGCAGGGGCCAGTTTGCCTCTGTAGCTTGGCTGGCCCTGCCCAACGGCATCCTTCCTGTGTTGGACCTTCAGAAACTGGTGGCTGAGACCCAGCCCAAGGGCACAACCAGAGAGTCTCACAACAGCTCCGTGCGATGGTTTATCTCCACCACTGGCATAACATGTAGTCCAGTGTTCTCCAACCTTGGGTCCCCAGATGATTTTGGCCTACAACTCCCAGCATGCCCCAGCCAGCTATGCTGGCTGGGGCATGCTGGGAGTTGTAGGCCAAAATCATCTGGGGACCCAAGGTTGGGGAACACTGGACTGCTGTAGTGACTATCACCAGAAGCGTCTCCATGGCAACACCATCCAGCCCCGCCCCCCATGAACATCTGCATGATGTAGAAAGGCAATCGGCACTAGATGTAGCTGGCACAAGCCCTCAGGTAGATGAAGTTTTAAGCAGCTTCTACTTGATTGAGTTAATTCTAGAACAAGGTCACACAACCTTTTCGGCCCAGAGGGCCACATGTGATGCTGGCTTGGGGATCGGGGGGCACCCCCCCCCCCCAGCGATCCTGATACAGATCACAGCTAGCAGCGGGAAGAGCTATTTACAGGATCTCTGGAAAGCGAGCACTTCCAACTGGAACCTCCGATTAATCATAGATCAAAGTTGGAGGACCTAGCTACAAGGCCAGTCGATCCAACCTTTCCATCAGAAACTAGAGAGGGTCCCTTCCAAGTATACAGGCTGTTGGAGACTACAGCTCCCAGAACCTCTCAGTCAGCTATGCTGGAGAATTCTGGGAGTTGTAGTCCATTAGTCCACCGTATCTAGAAGGCATCAGTCTGGGGAAGGTTGGAGTAGAGAGTACAGGTAGGAGGGAATTCAGTGATGGGAGGGTCAATGTACTCTGGGGAAGCCCTAGTAAAGGCCTTTTTTGGGGGGGAGTCTACAAGTTTTGCACCCCTGTTCTAGAATGTTCCCAAATGGTGCTCTGTGTAGGCACAGAATTTCTATGGGTGCCTGTGCAGAGACCTTGTAGAACATATCAATTAGGCCTTCGGTGGAGATCTTGAAAGGGTTCTGAAGTACTTTTGATACACAGCTGAACTGTCCAACAGTGTGGACCCACCGGTACCCAGCAGGTCCCCCATCCTGGCGTACTACACCGCAAGGCACACGGGAATACACCAAAAGAGTCGCATTCGTTGTGTAGTTTGCACAGCTGGCTTTCTGGTTTCAAAACAGAAAAGCTGTTCTTTTCTTCAGACAAGGTCTCTTCCTATTGAGCACAACAGTATGAAAAAAAAAGGCTGTGGGGACATGTTCTTAGGGGCAAGATTGTTTCCCCAATACCAGTCATAACTGCAGGGTGAAGTTTCCTAAAACCAATAATAGTGTAGAGGAGTTACAGCTAGACCCCACAGAGATAGGCCTTTTGGTTGCCCTGATGCCCCAGATCATTGAATAAATAAGGGTGCCCCGGCTGCCTGGGGCATGCTGGGAATTGTAGAACCTTTTTCTGTCTAAACATGCATGGGATTGCGCCCTAAGAAAATTGTATCTCCTTTGCGTCTAACCGCTTCTCATGTTACTCAAGATCAGCAAAAGGCGGCCATCTTCCTCAACTTTCACTACAGTGCTGGATCAATTGACAAACCAATGGGATGCTCCAAGTTGTGAGTTTCAAGACAGCCCTTATGCCTTCCGCTTGGATAACTTTCTATGAACTATTCTGGTGACTCATAGCAACAGCACATTCTCCGACGTTGTCACAGAAAGGGTCTGAGTCACTCACTGTCCCAGCACTAAAATATCTTTTGGGGGCAACATACGGCCTTGTCTTATCAGATAGGAGGAAGTCAGCCATTCAGAACTAGTTTCCGAACATTCCCGAAGTCCTGCTCTCATTGGTGGTGCTCCTGTGGAGGTTTTTCATCAAAGACCAATCACATTCTTTTCTGTGCTTCCCCGCCCCTTATCCTGCACAAGGCAGGATACAAGCCACTCCCGCTAGCCCACCTCACCCCCAAAGCTCTCCTCCATGATCTCATGACATTTCTCACCAGATACACGTAAGGTACAAAGTATCCCAGAACGGCAGTTGCTATCCCAAAAGCCCAAACCCGGTAGGTCTTTTTCCTGAAGACCCTCATGTTGAAATATTTCCGCATTTGTGACATGCACTGTTGCCTCCAGCTTCGGCTGTCCAGTTTTACGTGATCTACATCGTGAGGGTCAGAGGTAGACGGGAACATGGGGCGGAAAGTCAGAGACAAGAAGATCTGGACAAGCATAAAGACGCTGAGGACTTGGAACGTGTGGGCCAGCCCGATGGTCCGGCCAATAATCTTCAAGAGGAAAGGGAGGCTCATGGAGAAGAGGCAGCTGCCGGCAGTCACTAGGCCGTTGGCCAAGCCCAAGCGGTGTTTGAAGTAGTGCCCGAGGATAACCAAGGAAGGCTGGAACGCAAACGAACTGCCACACCCAAAGAGGACTCCATACGTGAAATAACGGACTTCAAGGGACCTATTGGGGGAAAATAAACAACAGTTACTTTCCAGCATCATTATCATCTTCTTTTTAGGACTATTCACCGATGGATTTTAGATGGGTCCCTCGGTGACATCAGTCTCATCCTGCATGTGCAGACTGGAAGAGTCAGGGTCAAACTACACTACATTATGATAATCATGTAGTGGAATGCTAGCCTTATGTTTTACTCTCTTATAAGCACATGTGGCCTTCCTCCCATTTGTTTCCTGAAATCCACCCCACCCCCCAGTAGGGGGGGGGTTTAAAAAAAGAGAGAAAAATGCCTCCATGGACATCAATGGACATTTCAAGAAAAATGGGTGAGGGAAAAGGTTTAGCCCTCCCTACTTGGAGCACCATGGTCCAAACCCGAATTGCGGACATGTGTGCTTACACAAGAGCAAAAAGAAAGACAAGTTCCACTACATGATTAGTGTAACGTGCAGTCTGGTTCTCAGCAAGGTCTCTTCCATTGGCCTTGTGAGCTGTTCTCCTTTCTTTAGACATATCTACACTACAAAACATAGATGGGCTTTATAGGGGTTTGTCATGGCTTTCCCCCAAATATCCTGAGAATTGCAGTTTGGTAAGGTGCTGAGAATATCTAATTCCCCCTCTTCCTTTCACAGATCTCAGGATTACCTGTGGTGAAGCTGTGGTTATTACATAGTCTGTGTAGTGCAAATATGCCCCATTTTTTAAAAAGTCTTTTGGGGCTGAAGCATGTGTCCAATATCTTATTTTTATTAATTTGTTTGTTTAAAGCAGTGTTCTCCACCTTGGGTCCCCAGATGTCCCCAAAAACATCTGGGGACCCAAGGTTGGAGAACACTGTTTTAAAGTATCTTTATCCCACTACTCAGCCAAAAAGGCTTCCATAGGAGCTTACGTATGATGAGTAAAACAAGACAATCCCTGCCTGCAGGCGTACAATCTAAAAAGGCATGACACAAAAGGAAAAAGGGATGGGGAAGGAAGAGGAAGAGAGCAAGCGGTCTTTCCGCAGGGCTGATGGAATGGCCCTGCTTCTCCTCTCCCTCCGTACAGCCAGCTAGGATGGCTGCCATTGCCTTGCTGTCGCATAACCTCATTGTTTTAATTAGCCAGAGAACATGGAGAAAAATCACACTGTACACCTGTATCATGTAAGGATTTTAATGGTGATTTGAGGTTGACTGCAATTTACAAATATCAGGCCAGATCCAGCTAAAGCTGAACTCTTTTCAGTCCAACTGATTTCAGTAGAAAAGCTAAGCACTGCCTAAACATCTAATTGAAATCCAGATTAAAAGCGCTTAGCTTTGACTTTATCATGTCTGCTCTGTTGTTAGCGGCCTTTAGCTTTTCCTTTGCGGAAAAAAAAAGGTGGAATATAATTATTAAAATATCATAAAATAACAGTAACTTTCATTTCTCAATGCACACCCCCTGCTTTTCAGTTCCCAAATCAAGATCTAACCTATCAAAATTCAAGAACAGTTTAGAAAAAAAAAAGACAGCAAAAGGGGGAGATGAAGTTTATAAAATCATGCATGGCGTGGAGAAAATGGCCAGAGGTACGTTTTTCTCTCGCTCCTAATACTAGAACCCAGTGGAATCGTCCAGTAAAACTGAATGCCAGGAGATTCAGGAGGGTCCTTCACACACAATGCACAATTAAGTATCAAACTCACTACTGCAAGATGTGGTGACGGGAAGTAGCTCAGATGGCTTTAAAAGGGGCTCAGACAAATTCATGGAGAAGACGGATGATGAATGCCTCTTAGCTGCGGTGACTTATGCGCTGCCACTGGAGAACAACGGCAGGAGAGGGCGCTATTGTCTTTACGTCCTGCTTAAGGGCTTCTCACGGGCACCTGGTTGGCCATTGTGGGAACAGGATGCTGGACTAGAGAGGCCTTTGGTCTTTAACAATTACGGTACATTCATTCAGATCATGTCCATAAGTGAGAGACAGAAGAACACTGCAATATGCACGGGGCTTGTGCTGCTCTTGCCAAGCAGCTCTCTTGTTGTGGGGCTTGCCCCCAGCGTGGGTCGTGTCGTCCGGCTTCAGACAACACGGCAAGCCACGGAGGGTTAAGCAAATCCTAGAGACCTTTTTGACATTTGGAGCCTGAGGCCTTTCGAAAAGGGGAAAAGACGCGCCATCCCTGGAGTCTGCCGTCCGAAGGAATCGGGTTGTGTGGTGGTGAGGGTGTGTGTGTTGAACAACACGCTAAGCCGTTGTGGCTTCAAAGCCACGGTGGCTTAGCATGCAGTGCGAACCCAGTCACCATGTGGACCACACTATCTCCACCGGTCCCCTGGTCTTGTACGTGCTGGTGCATTTCTGTGGACTTCTAGGTTCTGGGTTTAGAGGCCTTGCAGACTTTTTTTGGCCCCATTTTGGTGTCTGAGGCCTTCCCACAGGCTTCGGGACGGGTCCAGAACTTCCCAGTGGATTGGCGTCTGTTCTTTTCAGCCCTATTTCGAAGTCTGTGGGAAGGCCTCGGGCTCCAAAATGGAGTCAAAAAGGTCAGCAAGACCTCTAGGATATAAATTATGAAAATAATAAAATATATCACCAGGTGGTGAATTGGATTCAAATGCACCCAAGCAGTCCTTATTTTGCCTACTACACGGAGGCCTGTACTCCCGCTACTCTGAAACGATAAGGTTTAAACTGTTTCTGCAGAGCAAAGACTCTATTTTTCTTCACCAGCTTGACTCTGATATTTTCAAGTACAAAAAGACGGAAAAATAACAGCAAAATGTCTGCCACAAGGGGTTTAAAAACTCCTCTCTACAGTTGTCTGCCTTTTAGTAGAGAGCTCAAACAAAGCCCTGTCTGCTGAGTCTTTTAATGTTCTGTGGAAAGAAAGTGGCTTAAACAGCAGCTTTTAAAAAACACACATAAATTGCTACTAATAAGGCAGGTGTAGGTAGCTCGGCCCACAAGGAAAGGGGCAATGGGAAACTGAAAAAAATGTTCACAAGTGTATCATTTATTCCATTACGACTCTGTCTCCTCAGTTAGTCAAGCAGAACTCATGCCATGATTGCTATGCTGTGTTATTCAAAGGCAGCCCTGAAAACCAATTTTCAGCTCTTCCAAATCAAACCACATCAGAGGCAACTCAGGAGAAGCTGAATAGTAACTTCACTGCCACTGCCTTCGGGGTCACTCCGTTGTTTCAGGGACAAAAGCCCTCTTCCTTGGAAGGGAGAAACGTGTACTGAACCATGCCAATGTGCAGAGTGGGAGAACAGACCCTAGGATAGGCCAAGTGCTCCATTTTCCTCTTCCCTCACAGCTCATCTTTCAAAAACAAAAAGATTCAGGGCCAGCTGAAACCACGGCTTAGTCCAACGCCCATCTCAGAATCAACTGTTTAGAGATATTTTAAAATGTGGTCAATGGTATATATATCTATTAATAACAAACCTAATGGCATAGACATTTACTTTCTTTCAGAGTTTCCCGATGAGAAAATGGAAGAGGAACTTGCAAATCAAAGTTCTGTCCAGGTGGAATCTGGCTTCCTGTAACTTGAGAGCATTATTCTGTGTCCTGCAAACTGGGATGATCGAGAAGAGATCCTGGCCCTCCTCTGTGTGACAACCTTTCAAGTACTTAAAGAATGCTATCATATCTCCCCTCAGTCTCCTCTTCTGAAGGCTAAACATGCCCAGTTCTTTCAGTCTCTCCTCATAGGGCCTTGTTTCCAGTCCCCTGATCATCTTTGTTGCCCTCCTCTGAACCCTTTTCAGTTTTGTCTACATCCTTCTTAAAGTGTGGTGCCCAGAACTGGACGCAGTACTCAAGATGAGGCCTAACCAGTGCTGAGTAGAGGGGAACTAGTAAGCGATCTTGCTTAGTGTCCTTCAGTGTGGACAGAGATGTCGAAACCACAGCCCATGACTTCAAGCCCTTTGCAGTGGCAGAGGAAGCAGCGCAAAGTATGTTGCCCAGATGTGGGTGTGTATTGAGGGGAGGGTATTGCATATTTAGGTGAAGTTCAATCTGTGGTCTCTCCAATTAAAAGGACTCAGGTAGCAGGGCTGAGAAAGATTCTGCCTGAACCCCCTAGGGAGCCACTGGCAGTCCAAGAATGTGGTGCCGGGCTTGATGGACCAAACTCTGTAAGGCAGATTCCTACGCACAAAGGAAATTCCAAATTGCCCCTCTTGTCTCTAAGCAAATTATTCGGTGATGGGAAAAGCACATAGACTCACGAGCAAGGCTTTTGGATTATGCTATTGGGCAGTACAAAGGCTCGGTTTAGTTGCAAATCTATTAGTATGTATACATGCTCAGAAAAATATACATATTACAAAACAGGAATCTTGATTTTAATTGATTTAAACCCACTCGCCACAATAGACATAGAAAGAGAAAAGGTGAGATGGGGAAGAGAGGATTGACAACATGCACAACCCCATGGATTGTGATCATGCTAACGGTCTAAAAATGCACGGACAAAAAATAGCCTCAAGACAGAAGCTAAGGTTTTGCCCACGTCTGCATTTTTTGTCCAATACCATGCCCGCTATTGCTATTGAGGTTTTCCTCAGCCAGGATCGTCTCTGTTTTCTTATGCCATAATGGGATGGGATCCAATCAAAGCCATGCACTTTTAATCCCATCAATTTCAATGGGGCAGTTTTAAAAAGTGTTTAACGCTCTCCCATTGAAATGAATGGGATTTAAAATGAAATCTGAATGTAGTGCAAACCAACATACAGACATCTACATTAATTAATTAATTAATTATATTTATACCCCACCTTTTTTCCTGCAAGGAACCCAAGGCGGTTTACATAATCCTCTTCCTTCTCTCCATTTTATCCTCACAACAACCCTGTAAGGTAGGTTAGGCTGAGAGTCAGTGACTGGCCCAAAGTCACCCAGTGAGTTTCATGGCCGAGCGGGGACTAGAACCCGGATCTCCCGAGTCCCAGTCGAACACTCTCACCACTACGCCACACTGGCTCTCTTAATATAATATCTTAACTGTGCCTAATTTTGGCTGGATTGTGCCTACAGAGTTTAACACATTGCAGGATATTGCACAAAAATAAGGTTGTTGCTTTTTACTTATTTTCATCCTTTTCCAGAAAATTCTTTACTTTACTTAGCCTATAATTTGAAGTTTGGCTAAAAGAGTGACAGGTTATAATGTATTAAAAACAGAGAACAAATGGAAGACTAGACTGCCTAAAGAGTGTTCAGAGCTATGGACTGAATGATTTTAATTGTGCCAGCATGGAAAGCTGTCGAAAATCTAATGTGTAATCCACAGCAAGAGACAAAACCACAGGTATTTTAAAGCCCTAAAAACAAACAGAATGAGAACTCAGGGTTTTGATCAGAACAGCACATTGCAGAGGGGAAAACAAGATTTGGAATGCGGGGGAAATGCATGTTTCTCCAAAGCCCATTTAACATCCTGATGTTTCATTTTAGTATGCGTAGCCAAACAAAGCATACAAAGACTGTTTGCCATTCTGTTTTGGCTTATGAGAAAACATGAATCTTCCCTGCTTTTTAAAATTTTAATATTGCATGTACTAATTATTAACAGCTTCTGTTTGGAACAGCACTTACTTTAAAAGTGGGAGGATGTGGCACTCCAGGCTATGTCCGGGAGAAGAAAATCCCGATGGAACTTTTCAAATAGGCCAAAGGCCACTATAGGCAGCGTTGCGGAAAGCTTTCCAAGAAGACACCTTTGCTTGAGCCAAGGTTCCTCAAGCCTTCAATGGACACACAAAGCGCTCTGCAAGGCATGGCGAGTTCTAGGCAACTCAAAGAAGCCTCCCTACTCTATCTACTCCAGCTTTCTCTAACCCCCGCCACCCTCCAGATGTGCTGGACATGGCCAGCGTGGCCACTGGATGGGGGGAACTGAAGTCCAACAGATTTGGAAGGCACCAGGTTGGTTGGGGAAGGCTGACCTACACAGTGAGTCCAATAGATGGTATTCCTTGAGTCATTTCCGAGTCTTTCTTTGGCTGCAAGCAGGCAACTTGCGGTCAATGGCGACTAGTACTTTTTCCAGCTAGAAAATCATCATGGCAACTACTTTTTCAGCTAGAAGCCATTTGGGAACCATTTGTTTTCTGAATGCCCAGGAAAAGTGATTCCAACGTGAGCACAAGGAGCACATTTTAAGCCATGCACTCTGGGCTACGCACGTTGTTTGAAAACCATAACTGTGGTTATGGGTCACAGGTATTTGCCAAAAGGGACCAGGCTGCGGCCCAGTGTTAAAGTACACCATGTTCTCCAAAAAGCAAAGTTCTGTGTCCCCTGTAGCCATGGCTGATCTCAGTCATATCTGTTAGGGCTGGGTATACAGTACAATATTTTGTTATGGGTTCCTGCTTGTGCCCTTCTAATGCTGAAACATGTAGGGGTTTTTTTTTTGTTTTTGTATGTGGCGTTTTCCAGTGGCACATTCATTTCAGCATGTGAAACACACACTAGGCTGCACTGGTAGGGATCACCTAGCATGCATGCCCCAAACTGTGGTTTTCCGGCCTTATAAACAGACATCTAAAGCCACCCTGAGTGAAGAGCGGTCAGAGAGCTACAGAGTGTGGCACCTTGGCCGTGCTTCTTCGTTGCCAAAACACAAGCGGTCTTGTTTGGTCACCAAGTGTGACGGAAGAGCAATTCAAACCAGCGGTTTGCTGGGAAGTCCAGTGACTCTGCAAAGTCGCGTTTCAAAGCCTTACTTGGTGAAGGAGCTGGAGAAGAGTCCAATGAAGGCGATGGCCGCTCCCGAGGCGGCGGTCGTCCTGCAGCCGATTCGGTCCGTGAAGATGCTCACGATGGGAGAGCAAAGGAAAACCATCCCCATGCCGATGGACCCGACCAAGGCTGCGGACAGGAAAAGGAAGACGGGAACAACTCAGTAGCTGCGTCCAGCTATAGACGTCAACAAGAGAGAAACTACGGCAGACTGGCGCGTTATAAAGGAGGGGCCCATGTCGCGTACACAGGTACGAGACAGGTTATCTGCCTGGGGGCACAGGCCTTGAGCACAATAACACAAAGGGACCGTGTGGTTGCATCCCCTCACCCCACCCCAATATAAAAGTGGAGAGGGAAATACGATTCATGATAATAATATCAATACCACCACCACCCCATCTTACTGGGATGTCTGCCTTGCCTGGCCCAGGAACAAAAAATACGTCCCCCATATTTAGGGCCGCCACCTTGGAACTCCCAACACCGAACCCGTTCCATCCTAAGGTGATTGTGGGTTATTCTGCTCATTGCCCTGCGTTCCTGCTGTTCCACTTCCTTTCCTCAGCTACGGGGTAGCAGACATGGGAGACCTGCTCATAAGAAACGTTGTTTGGGGCTTAAATGGCCATTCATGCTCCTGTGGTATGCTCCCTCCCCACCACCAGTTAAACATTCCTGACTCTCCCCCCTTAAGAACAAATTACTCACACAACAGTGGCTTCAGCTTAGGGCACTGTTCTCCAACCTTGGGTCCCCAGATGTTTTTGGCCTACAACTCCCAGCATGCCCCAGCCAGCGTAGCTGGCTGGGGCATGCTGGGAGTTGTAGGCCAAAAACATCTGGGGACCCAAGGTTGGAGAACACTGGCTTAGGGGAAGGAAGAAAACCTAGAAAGTTTTTCAGTAAGGAGAGTGGGGCGATAGTGGGGCTGGGCAGGGAAAGGGTGAGTGCGGAGCTGCGGCCGCTTTGTCCTCTGCTGCATGGGGATTTCAAAGGGCTAGGATGTCCGGAGTCCGGGGTTGTGTGAGGTGCACCTAAGTTTGCATTTGTTCCACATCCGGGCTTCTGGTGCTTGGCTAAGAAGCGCCGAACGACGAGCACATATTGGAGATGGATGCGGGACAGGAAGTGAAGGAAGCACGCACAGCCCGATCACGACCCACATAAAAACACAGGAGAGAGACAGGTTATCTGCCTGGGGGCACAGGCCTTGAGCACAATAACACAAAGGGACCGTGTGGTTGCATCCCCTCACCCCACCCCAATATAAAAGTGGAGAGGGAAATACGATTCATGATAATAATATCAATACCACCACCACCCCATCTTACTGGGAGCCCACCGTCAAGTCTCCGACTAAAGATTTGTCTCACAGATCTTTTGCTCAAGGGCTGCACCACCGAGTGGTGATTTGCACGGAGGAGACAGCTTTTGGGCAGGGGCGTTTCTCACGCAGACGCCTGGTCGATACATCCATGCAACACAATCCTGAGGCGGTACGGTGCACTGCACCGCTTCATACAGCAGGTGGGAAGATGCTGTTTTTGAATTCTCCCCCACGTCGTCCGGCCCGCTCCCCTCCCCCCCGACACACGAGAAGAAAATTAATCCCTGCAAGAAGAAAATCAGCACAACGGTGAGAAAAGTTCTAGCCGAGCCTGTTTGCTGTGCTGTTACATTTCTACTTGCAAGGTTCCCTCCCCCGCACAGAGGGCAATGTTAAAAAAAAAAAGTGATCTACCACCGGAAGCAGTACCATCTGCTCTATCACCTCATTCAGCGGCCTGTAGAAGACCAAGCCTCAGTTTGAAGTCATCGGTTTATATATCACATGATTAGATGATGCATGTTAGAGGCAGCCCTCACCGAACTTACTTAGGGAAAAAAGGTGCTGCCTCCCAGCGCTTTCTTTAATCCAGAACAGCTGCCAGGAATGATTGTGCCAGCCACCTGATTCCACTGTGTTTTTTTAATTAAAGAAACAAAAAAGTGAAACACCCAAAACCTGTTCTTGCTGTTTACTGAGCAAAAGATAGTTATTAGTTTGTACAAATGGGACCTGCTGCATTGAAATGTTGCAGCATGGCATGCTCCTGTTCAGGGTTCCAGCCAGCCAGCGGCGCCCACAGTCTCATCTCAGCCTCCCGCCAAATCTCTGGCATTTGGATCTTCTCATATTGCAACTCAGAGGAGATCTGGGGAGACACGGCATGCAATTTGCTGTGGATGGTTAAGCCACAGTGGGCAAAAAGAGAAAGGAATGTGGGTGGCACTGATTCTGAAATCCAACAGAGGAGTTGGACAGACCTCAAAAGGTGCTAAAAAGCTGATTCACAGAAGCACTCCAAAAGTGGTTTTTATATCTGATGTGTTTAGAGTCTGATTCTTCATCACCGACAACCGGTGGTGGAATTCTTCTCAGCCATTCGAAAAGGACTTCTGAGCCCTTGAAAAAGCGTCTTATCTATCTGGCATTGGGACGGCCTCTCTCAGTACAATCAGACCTCCAGAAAAATAGAAAGCGCTCCATTAAAATGAAAGCAAAGATGGCCTGCATTCTTCCTTCAACCCAACCCTTTCCCAAAAGCTCGGCGTGCAGGAAGACTCAGTCGCCAGAATAGATGATCTTTCCAAATTAATTATATGCTTCCTCCCCAAATGAATTTGTCGAAAGGCTTTCCCGTAATAAATTGAAACTGGAGCAATACCTAAAAGAAGGATAGAATAATTGAGACATGGCGGCGGGGTGTGTGTGTGTCTCTGGGATCCAACAGGGCTCCTGCTGGTGATGGGAACAAAATAAGAACTGGAGCAGGGGCACAGACAGGGGAGGGAGACCCCACTGCAACCAGGCCTCTTGGTTAGGAACAAGGCACACAGTGTAATCAAGGCTTTCTAATAGGATTATGTGGCTTCCTTCCAATAACTGCAGAAAAATGAAAAGGGGAGGGTGGAGAGGTTGGAAAAAGCAAGGAGGCCAAGGCGAGGCAGGCCCATTAAATTGGATATTTCCAAAAATGTTCCTGCCTACTGAAGCCAAAGTAGTAAACTGTTACATGGCCGCTGTACGGTTTGAAATTTACTCAGGGATGTGGTTGTTAGCGGAAATTAGTCCAAGAAACATGGAAACAAAAGCATCAGGCAGATATTAAATTTAATGGGCTAGATTCAGAATGCAATTAAGATGGATTTACACATGAAGGGTTGGTATCGGAAACTGGCCTGAAACTGGGTCTCAGAGGAGAAATTTTTTTTTTAAAGGCTGGACCTGGATTTCAGAAAGCTTGGCTCTCTTCTTCCATTAAAAAAAGGAGACACTCTAGAACAGTGTTCTCCAACCTTGGGTCCCCAGATGTTTTTGGCCTACAACTCCCAGCATGCCCCAGCCAGCTATGCTGGCTGGGGCATGCTGGGAGTTGTAGGCCAAAAAACATCTGGGGACCCAAGGTTGGAGAACACTGCTCTAGAACACTGATCTAAAGTCTCCCCACCCCCACCTGTGTTCTCTCTCTCTCTCTCTCTCTCTCTCTCACACACACACACACACTCTCTCTCTCTCTCTCACACACACACACACGCAGTGAGAGGACGAGGATTCCATACTTTTCATGTAAATGCTACAAGAAGAAGAAGAACGAATGCATTTTCCAGTGTCCCATATCCCTATTCTGGAAGGCACCCTGAGGAACTGAACCTTTTGTGCGCAGAGCCTAGCTGGGGTCCTTCTTACCCATGGGATTCCAGCCTCTTGCATTTGTACATTACATCTCTCCCCCCCACACACACCCCAGTTCTCTCAGAATTATTTTATGTATTCGTGTATTCATTCCATGCTTTTCTTCCAGGACGGAACCCAAGGCGGCCTGCAGGCGGTGCCCCATCACGGCACTGGCCAGTCCCAGCCTTGCTTAGCTTCAGCCAGGTTTGCCGCTGCAGCAGGTGCCTCCAGCCCACGTCCAGAGGAAAAGGTGCAAGCCTGTCCGGCTGTCACAGGAATGACTTTCCGATATGACCGATCGCATCCAGCAGTTATAGATATTATAGTTAGCGCACATCTATTTCCAAGCAAAGCCCCAGTTGACTTGGGACAAGGGAAGATTATTTTTTACTGACTTGTTTTTCCAGGAAAAGAAACCAAAGAGAAGAGGAAGTAATTGTTTTAAGACAAAAAACAAAACAAAACACCCAACCCCTTGGGCATTTGGATCACCGTTCTCAAAGCTGCTACAAAAACATTGCCATTAAAAATTGTGCTTCGGGCTTATTGCATCCTAGTCTCCTCATTCATCACAAATTAACCACTAGAGAAATAATGGGAAAGCATCTGGTTTTGGATTTATGGCTTCCCTCTTAGGGAAGGGGGCAGGATCACTCAAGGACCACTTCACAACATCCTCTTGCAGGCCTGAGCCACTGTAGGAATTTCCCCAGCCATATCCCATCATGCAGTTCCAGTAGACACACAGCCCATGCTGACACACTGACTGGGTTCAGACAACACGATGGCCCACACTTAAGGGTCGCGTATGGCATCTCCCTCTTGTTTCCCAAATTGTTCTGTTTGGGCTACAATCTTGAATTTCTATACAGTATATCCTGAGTTTGCTACTAGAGGGAGCGATAAGTTTATGTTTTATTGGTTTGGAGCGTGCATTGTCATGGAGCCGTGGGTTGTTGTTGAAACATGGGTTAGTGTGTTGTCTGAACCCAGCTGTGATAACAAGCCATGGTTTGTTAACCACAGACAATCCGCAGTTCATAACCCAACAACAAACCATGGCTGGGTTCAGGCAACACGATAACCCACTTTTCAACAACAACCCATTCTCAACCCTTGAGTGTGGGTTATCATGTTGTCTGAGAGAACCCAGTCACTGACAGCAACTGCTTAGGATTTTAGATTTTTAACAACCAATGTCATATGGACCAGCTAGAACAATCACTCCCGCCGTCCCAGGGTTTGGCACACTTTCCTTCTGAACTGGAGGTGCGCTTCACTTTCAAATCGCTTGATTCATAATTTGTCATTTCCCAAGGGCGCGTCTGTGAATGATGCATCTTTGTTCAGTGTGGTATGCATCTTTTGATTCGGCAGTGGCAATGGTACGGAGTTGTGGACCTGGTGCCCTTATCTGTTGGGTTTCCATATCCAGGGGCAGTTTTTCTTCGATAGAGCTATGCCTATGGGATGTTCCATCTCATGCTCAGCATTCGAGCGGTTCAGTTCTTTTCTAGATTGGGCAGTGCAATGTAAATCTAAACTCACACATGTGGCCCATTACCTCGATGATTTTCTATTTGCTGGTCCTCAGGACTCTAACCAATGCACGAAGCTTATGCATCGTTTCCAATGGCTGTGCGACTAACTTTTCTAGGCATAGAATTAGACACAGTTCAACAGTGCTCCAGGCTACCCATGGAAAAGCTTGAAGCCCTACAAGAGAGAGTCAACAATGCATTGCAGTTAAAAACGATTACACTACGTGGGTTGCAGAAATTGGTGGGGCATCTTAATTTCGCCTGCAGAGTAATTGCACCGGGGGGGGGGGGGCGGTGTTCTTATGCCGTCTCTGTAATGCAGTGTTTCTCAACCTTGGGTCCCCAGATGTTTTTGGCCTACAACTCCCAGCATGCCCCAGCCAGCTATGCTGGCTGGGGCATGCTGGGAGTTGTAGGCCAAAAACATCTGGGGACCCAAGGTTGAGAAACACTGCTGTAATGCCATGCAGAGTTTGACACGACCATACCACAGACTTCGGGTTTCTGCATCCATCAGAGCAGACCTCCAAATATGGGCCAAATTCCTGGCACAGTTCAACGGGGTTTCGTTCTGGAGGCACGACCTGTTATTGGAGGCTGAGTTTAGGGTCCAATCAGATGCATCGGGTACTTTGGGCTTGGGGGCTGTTTCTGGGGACCAGTGGTGCGCTGAAGGGGTGGCCCGAGCATTGGAAATGTTCAGAGTTGGCGCGTGACCTCACGTTTCTGGAGTTGTTCCCTGTGTACGTCGCCGTGCATCTTTGGGCTGAGCAGCTCCCCAATTCTGTGGTACATTTCCTTTGTGACAACCAGGCCACTGTTCAAGTCGTTAACTCACTGACCTCTAGAAATAACAATGTTATTTTTTATTTTATTTATTTATTGCATTTATACCCCGCTCTTCAGCCAGAAAAGGCTCTCAGAGTGGCTTACAACGATTAATAGGAAGACAGTCCCTGCCCTCTGGCTCACAATCTAAAAGACATGACACAAAAGGAAAAGGGATTGGGAGGGAGGAGGAAGAATGAATGCAAAACTCAGGCACCAGTTCTTAGTTTAAAAGGTTCTTATAGATTTTCCTTCTTTGTTCTTCTTTGGGTGGGGGGGGCAGGGAAGGGCAAAACAAGCTCCCTGCAGCTGCTCCCTCTCCAGCTGATGTATGGGACCAGGTTGGTCTCCCCTTGCTGTGACGTTACTCCTGAGAGGCATGGGGTGCAGCCTCCCAATGGCCCTTGGTTCTCTGGCCTATGGATGCGGCCAGAGTCTGCCGTCCCAGGGAACTGTCAGTTGGAGCTGCGTGTTCCTTCCGGCAGGGAGGGGTGATGTGAGCTTCCTGCAGCTGCTCCCTCTCCAGCTGATGTATGGGGCCAGGTTGGTCTGTGTTTAGTGAGGGCCATTACAATACGGTGTCTTGAATTTAACATTCTGTTCCGAGCCCGGCATGTGCCTGGGCTGGACAATGGAATTGCTGGCACATTGTCAAGGAATCAGATGCAAAGATTCAGGCAAAGATTCTCTCCAAATATGGGCCAAATTCCTGACATAGTTCAACGGGGTTTCGTTCTGGAGGCACGACCTGTTATTGGAGGCTGAGTTTAGGGTCCAATCAGATGCATCGGGTACTTTGGGTTTGGGGGCTGTTTCTGGGGACCAGTGGTGCGCTGAAGGGGTGGCCTGAGCATTGGAAATGTTCAGAGTTGGCGTGTGACCTCACGTTTCTGGAGTTGTCCCCTTTGTACGTCGCCGTGCATCTTTCGGCTGAGCAGCTCCCCAATTCTGTGGTACATTTCCTTTGTGACAACCAGGCCACCGTTCAAGTCGTTATCTCACTGACCTCTAGAAATAACAATGCTATGTGTTTAGAGTGAGGGCCATCACAATACAGTGTCTTGAATTTAACATTCTGTTCCGAGCCCGACATGTGCCTGGGCTGGACAATGGAATTGCTGACGCATTGTCAAGGAATCAGATGCAAAGATTCAGGCAACTTGCCCCATGGGCTGCAGAACTTCCTATAGCGATGCCAGACTATCTTTGGCAGATTGGAGGTCTACGGCTGAAAAGGCCATCATGAGTTCTTTGGCACCTAGTACGCGGTCAGCCTACAACAGGGCAGGTAGAGATTTTCAAGCTTTCAGGGTCAAGAACAGTGTTCCAGAGTTATGGCCCATACCAGCTGAGCAGCTGATACAATTTTGCGTGCATGCTAGGAATCAAGGGGCATCAGTTCGCACCCTCAGGGCTAGGCTATCAGGCCTGGCCTTTTTATCCAAAGCCAGAGGTTGGGAAGACAACACAGGCAATTTTAGGTTAAAGAGGATACTAATGGGATGGTCTCGTCAAACTCCCTCTGTACCTGATGCCAGGCCTCCCATATCTCCAGAGGCTCTTCTGGGCCTGCGTGTACAATGGCCAGTCAGGGCCGGCGCTACCGCTAGGCAAACTAGGCGGTTGCCTAGGGCGCGCGGCTGAAGAGGGCGCGGAAACGCTGCGCTCCTCTTCGCTGCTGCTGCGCCGCCCCCGCCAGGCCTCCGCCTCCTCTGCGCCGCCCCCGCCAAGCCTCCGCCTCCCCACCCTCCCGCCCGCCGCGCCTCCCCCCGCCCTCCCGCTCGCTGCCACTGCGCCTCCCGCCGCCATCGCCACCCCCCCAACCCCCCCGTCACCTACCTTCTCCGCGTCGCGTCGCTTCCGGAGCCCCGCCCACATTGTTTTGGCGGGAGGAACCAGGGCAACAGGGCTTAAACAGCCCTGTTGCCATGGTTTCCCCGGCAAAAAACAGCGCGGGGGTCCCGTTGCGTCGCGTCACTTCAGGAGGAGGAGGAGGAGGAGGAGGGCAGCAGCAGCAGCCGCCGCAGCACCCAGGGCGGGGGGGAAGGTAGGTTGGTGGTGGCGGCGCAAGGTTTTTTTTTGCTGCTGCTTTGGAGAGGGGGGGGCGCTAAATATTATTTCGCCTGGGGCGCCCAACTGCCCTGCACCAGTCCTGTGGCCAGTCATATGTAATTCCAATTACGGGGCAATTTTGTTCCATGCCACTGCATTAACGGCCTTTTTCGGCGCACTCCGTGTGTCTGAACTGGTGGTTATGTCCAGGACAGATACATCGCGCCGGGCCCTGCAATGCTCTGATCTTACATTTACCTACCTCAGCAGGAGTGAAGATCCGCTTGCGCAGGTCTAAGACTGACCAGGCAGCCAGGGGGGACGGACATAGTTCTCTATCCTGCCGCAGAGGTAGAACTGTGCCCTGTTACTTCCTTGCGTTCATACATCAACAACAGGGGCCAAAACGATGGCCCCGCTGTTCCAACATGCAGATGGCTCTCCACTCACGAAGTTCCAATTTTGGTCCGTAGCCAAACTGGCGTTGGGAGCTTTGGGGCTGGGTGACAAGCGTTTTGGAACACGCTCTCCTTCCGTATCGGGGCGGCCTCCACGGCTGCAGCAGCGGGCTTCCCCGCGGACAGAGTCCAGGCTGTGGGGCGTTGGCCATCTCAGGCCTATCGGTCTTACATACGCAAATTTCTATGAACGATACTGCGGCCTCTGTGTCTTTCTTTGCAGAACGTTCATTGGCCAGACCGGTGCGTGTGTTGGTGTGAGGACACAGCTTCGTTTTCTGGGCGGCTCGAAGGGCTGTAACTTCAAGCCAGGGAACACAGCTGGGCATCGAACGAATGGCGGACATCCACTGGTTGGGACGCCGGCCGCGGCATGTTGTGGCAAAACCTGCTGACCACCTTGTTCCAGTCTGGATTCCACGGGCAACCCCCGCACCTGCTGGTGCTACATCTTGGGGGGGGGAATGATCTGGGCTTAATCAAGACCAAGGCCTTGATCCTGCAAGTGATTGCAGACTTTCGGACCACCGAGGAAAGATGGCCTGCTGTTCGGATTGCCTGGTCTCACATCCTGCCACGCTACGTACGTTGGAGGGGCAGCGCAAGCTCCGGGATCGTGAACAGAGCAGCCAGAAGGGTTGACAGGGAAATTGTTAAATGGGTGGGTGGGGGAGGGTTATTCTGTACCCCATCCCGAGATTGTGTTTGCACGGAGGGAGCTGTACCGAGGAACCAATGGAGTTCATTTGTCTGATGAGGGCAATGACGTGTTTCTCAAGGATCTGCAAAGGGCCCTGCTGGAACTTTTTTCCGGGCAGGTGGGGGAGAGGGGACTGAGCAGGCGCTGGTCCAGTGTTCTCCAACCTTGGGTCCCCAGATGCTTTTGGCCTACAACTCCCAGCATGCCCCAGCCAGCTACGCTGGCTGGGGCATGCTGGGAGTTGTAGGCCAAAAGCATCTGGGGACCCAAGGTTGGAGAACACTGCGCCAGTCCCTCTCTATGGCGGGTAAGTGCGGGTTAGGGTATTGATAGGGTGGGGTGAGCATCCCTGGCACCATTCAGGCGACAGGCGGTTTCAGGAGGCCTCATGTTGCTGGGTCAGTAGGCTCAGACAGCTGAGGATCAGGAACGCCTGTGATGCCTTTGTCCTTGCCAAGGTTGTCGTCGTGAGACTCCGAGAGGGGGCGACGCAACAAAGGCTCCCAACAACACTAGAAAGTGGAAAATGGGGCGGTGGCGGCACCATTGCCACCTCCCGGTTTTGGATGCCCCGCCCAATTGCACAACGGATTGGCCTCGAGGGCCGGATTAGAATAACCCGTACTCCATCCCTTTGCAGTTCATTGTATGTAAATAAACGTGGCCCAGTTAAACACAAACACATGGTCTCGACTCTTCATTTTCCTCCTACGTTCGCAAAGAAGGCCCTCCGCTACAAGCCAGTATGAGTGCAAGCAGGTCTAGCAAACTACACTCACAGTGTCCCATTCTTGGAGGTATTACAGCGGATTAAGAAGGAATGTGAAAGTCAAGAAGGGAGGGCTGTTGTTCTGCACCGAAAACTTTGCCACAGTCATCAGGCTGTTGACATACGGCTAAAGGGATCACTGAATTGCTTGCCCAACAACTCAAGGGCATTTTGCTTACCAAGCGTCCGGAGCAGTTCTGTGGCCCCTTGGACTCGAAGTCCTTGTGTCTCGGTTCATTAAAAAAAGCCAGCAGGGTCGTACACTGGACTTTTGGTCCTCTGAGGAATGCAAGTCCTCTTTCTTAGCTCTGACTGACTTCCCCCAGATTGGCCCACAATGGGTTGTCGTGTCATCTGAACCCTGGGCGACCAACTCCATCGTAGGTGCAGGGAAACGGCGAGCGAGCCGCTCAGCAACAGCGGCAAAAAATCCCTTGCTGCTCGCTCTTGCCGAGCTCACCCGGGCCACCGCCAGCCGCCCCACCAGTGCCCCAAGCAGCACAGCGGAGCGATCGTCACTGGTTCAGTGTCCCCTGCTGTGATAACGAGCCTTTTTTTGTTGCTGTTGCTCGCTGCAGGTTTTTCCCCTCCCTCCCCTTTATTTTTCAGAGGTCGCTTTTTGCAAACTCCGAGGTGACAGCCCCTCCGAAGTGCCAAAGTGGCACTTAGCCCCCTTTTTTTTTTTTAGTGCAAGAAATTTGTGCAAAATATTTTCGTTTTTGTTTTGCTTTGTTTTAAAGTTGGTCTTGCGCAAGTGCGGAGGTGCGCAAGTGCGGAGGTGCGCCCCTGCGGGGGTCCGAAATGGGTAGCCTCGTCTTGGCAATATCCTGGAGGCTGTCTGCTGTCAAAGTGTAGCAGGCACCAACCCTGGACATTGACCCAGATAGACTGCAGAAAGGTTTTTTTTTTTAAAAAAAATTATTACCGCGCTCTCTTGAGAGCCGTCAAGATGGATTTACACATGAAGGGTTTTGGAATCTGGCCTGAAATATGGTCTCAGAGGAGAAGATTTAAAAAAAAAAAGACTGGACCTGGATTTCAGAAAGCTTTGCTTTTTTTTCCATAAAAAGGAAGAAGCTCTAGACATGGCTAATAAGGGTTATTTGATAGGGGCATATGCAGCCATGAAATCTGTCTATCTTTCTGTCAAAAAAAAACCTGATAAGCCCTGTCAAAAAAAACCTTTTTAAAAGGAAGCCTGACTTTTGACAGCTGTCAAAACTCTGTGCTCCCGCAAACAGGGTGGTTCGCCCTTTCCCACTTTCCTTAGCACCTAGTCTCTTGGGAAAGGGTGGAAAAAGTGAAGCACACTGAGGACAGTCAGGTCCAACCAAAAACACTAGAGGATCTTGCCGCTAAGGGGGTGATCTACTCACCACCCCCTTTTGCGAGCAAAGATCCCTCACTGCTTTGCTTTCAACGGAGCGCAAAGTAAAAAATAAACCTGTTTGCAGCCCCTCTGGGTCCACGCCCATGGTTCGTGCCTGCTGCGTTTTGATAGCAGACACCTCCCGGGACATTGGCCGGGCCAGGCCAGGCTTCCCATCTCAGACCCCCCCCCAAGTGCGAACCTCCACACCTGCGCAAGACCGTGACCGACTGATTTTTTTCAAAACACAAAAACGTTTGCACAAATTTCTTGCGCTTAAAAAATAATTTAAAAGGGGGTCGTGAACCAGTGATGGCCCCTCCAATGTGCCACTTGGGCACTATGGAGGAGCTGTCAGTGGCTGTCACCTGACTCAGACACTGCGAAAAGCAATCCCCGGGAAAAGCGGGCGGGGAAAGCCACGGTGAGTGAAAAAGGGCTCGCGATCGCAGCAGGGAGAGGAGACACTGGGCAGCTTTAGCACCAAGTCCCCTGGGATACCGGGTGGCGGACAGAGGGGGAAGGAGTGGGGGAGACAACTCACGGTGAGCTGGATCATCTGTCGGGCGTACTGTGGGTTGTTCTGTGAACAACCCACCCACCGTTGGTTATTCACCGGGTGGGTTACCATGACGCGCACACCCGCTCACTGGCTATGAGGATCTTATCCAGCAGCGGATGCCACATTGTGCTGGTTTTCCATCCCACATTATCTTCTCTGGACAGGGATCTGCTTAGAGAACAGGGTCAGTTGTGAACTGGATATGTCTGCTGCTGAAAGATTCCTCTCTCAGCAGATTCTCCTCCTGTGGCCTGAGCCAGGCCTTTTATTATTTGGCTTCATCGCTGTTTTTATTTTTGCTTTTATTATGTACATTGCCCTGCGAGCAACGGCTATTAGGGCGACTCATGAACTGAATAAATGAAAATGAATATATGAAGTTGCTGGGCAAGACTTAACGCTGCAGCAATCTGATTACTGCTCCACTCTCGGTCTTGCCTCTGACCTCACACATCGGACAGGCGACCTCTTCTTTCTTTTTCTTTTTTAAGTGGCCCATGTTCATTTGTTTTTCCATGCATTCCATCTTACATTTTAAAATACCGCAGTCATTTTTTTAAAAACGGTTGCAAGTGCAACACGACTCCGAGATCGTGAGAGGGGAAAAGTGACGTCCCAAGCTCTAGCCAATCAGTTCTTTCCACAGCCAGATGTTCCCTGGTTCAAGCTGAACCGTGCTGCAGACTTGCAGAACAATTTTCAAGGGAGGAGAAGATATGCTTGCACTGAGAGTGACAGCCCCCTTGCTCTAAAAATGTGATCATTCGGCTTCTTCACCCTAAATGGGTCAGGCTGGGGAGCCTCATGGGTTAAACCACCCTCCATCAGCCTAGCTCCCTCCCCCGGATGTTTTGGAAAAATTTTAGGGATGGGTGACCTGCCTGGCACTCGACTCGCAGCGCGTGAGCCGAGCGCTCCTGCTGTGCGAGCCAAGCCGAGCACGAGCGCCAGCTGAGGCGCTCGCCGGACTTCTGGATCCCTCGGCTCTAGGTTGTTTATGTAGAAAACGGCCTAATTTGCGCAAATATGCCGGGTTCCAGCGTAAACAGCCGAGCGCCGGAACCCGGAAGTCACTTCCCCCAGCTAGGCTCGCGAGAATGCGAGTCGAGCCGGGGAAAAGGTAGGGCAAGCGGAGCTCGGTGGGTCGAGCCCGGCGAGTTCACTGGACTTCCACCCCGCAGTCGAGCTCCGCACACATCCCTACTTGAACTGCTAGCATTCCTGACCATGGGCCATGCTGGCCGGGGCTGATGGGGAGTCAAAGCCCAAAACATTTGGAGGGCAGCAGGTCGGGGAAGTCTGGGTTAAGCACACAAGACCGACTGTGAGCACCAGGTATTGGGTCAGGCTCCTTCCAGCTGCAGAGACAGGCAGGCAGAGAAGGTGCCAGCCAACGGGGGGGGAAGCACAGACAGGAGGCAGAGGTTCACCCCTCCAGTGGGAGCGTGGCGAGCCCGTGGAAGGGCTGCGCTGCGGTTCCTCAGACTTGCGAGAGACACCTGGGTTTGGAGGAGGGCTGGCGAGACTGCCACGGGGGTGGCGGAAGGGCTGGTCCTCCAGCTACATCATTGCAACTAACCTGTTCATCCTCCTCCTCATCGCTACTACTACTACTACTACTACTACTACATTTTGCCCCACTCTTCCTCCACAGTTGTCCCTTCTCAGTTGAATTCTCACAAGCACCCTGTGAGGTAGATTAGGCAGAGTCGGAATGATTGGCCCAGGGTCACCTGGTGCGCTTCTCTGCTGAGTGGAGATTTGAACTCAGGTCTCCCAGATCCTAGACCGAGAGGAGGCAACCTCTCACCATTCCTGACCATTGGCTATGCTGGCTGGGGCTTATAGGCGTTGTAGACCAAAACATTTGAAGGGGGTCAGCTTGCCCTACTCCTGTCTTAGTCCAGCACTCTAACCACTACACCACCCTGGCTGCCTAGCCAGCAGGTCTTTCCCCCTATGGCTTTGGCCCTTGCTACCTTGGGAATCAACTTTTGCTAAACAGATCCCACAGCTGATTTCAATCACCACTGATTTCAATCAGCATTCCACCACCACCACTGCTTAAGAAGTGCCCTCCCCTATGGCCCAGGGGTTGCTCTTTCAAATCCCACCCATCGGGGAAAGGGTTGTTTCTGGAAATAAATAAATCGCCCCTCGCTCTTCCACGGCAGGCGCGCAATGCATTTTGCTTGGCAAAAATGAGTCGCTGGCTTCCAAATGTGTGAGGTCCCCATTGCCCCAGATTTCATTCCCCACATCCCAAGAGACAAATTTGTCTCAAGCCATGTTTTCTTAAGAGAAGCCAAAATTAAAAACAAACCTGACCTGAATTACTGTTTCTGGTAAAAAGTGCTGGCTGAACAAGTTAGAATCTGGTCGTAGTGGGAGCAGGCCACAGGGATGATGACTGTAGGAGCCACTGGAATTGCAGAGTAACTGATCAAAGCTGCCAAATACATTGTTTTCTTGGTTAAGATGGCTTTTATTCCCAGCCCTGGGATTAGGCCAAGAGATGCCCAAAGTAGTTTACATACTAGGCTTCAGCTCAGAGCAAGGACAGATTACTGTGCATGGACTCACTTCACCTAAATACAACAGCATAGGTGTACAATAAGAGCTGATCATTTTTCAGAGGTCATTCTCACTTAACACTCTTGTTTAAGTTACATTGTTTCTGCAGGAAAAATGACAGAGAGTCTTGTAACACCTTAAGGACTAACACATTTGTTATGGCATACGTTTCTGTGAATTAAGAGTCTGGCATTAGACTCTAGTCTTCGAAAGCTTATGCCATAATAATTTTTTTAAGTCTTTGAGTAGCTACAAGACCCTTTGTTGTTTTCGCTGCAACAAACACAGCTACCAGTCCAGACAGACATTAATTTTACAGCTATCTTTGCCAAACCTACACCGGATCAGTCAGATATTAAGTTTTGTACAAATGTATTTGTACAAAGTATCCTTTGTTCCTGCCATGTAGAGGGAAACAGTTGCCTATTAAATACTCATCCATCTGAACTTTGTCTTCTTGGCAGATGTCTAGACCAGTATCCCTGGGGGCACAGCGGTCATGCAAGTAAGATTTCAATGGATCATCTCCATTCTTGTTGCAGTTCGAGAAAAAAGGTCTTCAATGGGAGACCCCGTCCTCTAATTTCCTGCATTGAGCAGGGGGTTGGACTTGATAGCCTTGTAGGCTCCTTCCAACTCTATAATCTATGAAATCTATGAAATCTATGAAACACTTTGCCAGTGATTTGCCCTATCATGCATGGATACCCACTTCTAGATAAATAGCTGCATTCCCCACACAGGAAAGAAGGCCCAATAGCTTCCTAAGAAATACAGGCTGGACTCTTTCCATTTGGGAATTAAATCCCAACATCCAAATAAAAATGCCATAGGTAAGTTGGGCCAAGGTCTTTGCTTTATAAATTTGAATTTCATAGGGAATAAACTGACCACCTTGGGTCAAGAAGAATCGCAGGATCAGCTGCTGACTGAGGTTTGCGGATTCAATTGCCTGTCTACATTGTTCAGACCACTCTGCATTTGAATGCCTAGGAGTATTCCATAAGGGAGACTTGCTTAATGATATTCCCATTTAAAGTCCATTTATATTGTTTTCTGGCTTTAGAGAACAGTAAAACTTTAGACTTGCTGTAATTAATAGTCAAGCTGTTCTCAGAGCAATAGGTCCCAAATGCAGACAGTAAGCGATTTAGCCCGATTCTGGAAAGTGACAGGAATGCAGCAGCCTCGGCCTACAAAAGCAAAGGCATCTTGGTGTTAGACAATCTGTGAGCGTGGGAGTCAGCGCTGCAAAGATAAGAAGCCAAATCATTTAAAAATAAATTAAAAAGAAAAGGGGCCAAAATACAACCCTGTCTTATCCCCCTTGCGACAGGGATTGGATGAGAAACTTGTCTCTGCTGCTCACATCTGACTTGGCTAGAAGTCCAATTAGATGGCCATCTAGTGAGGAACAGCAGGTGTCCTCTCATAAAGACACAGAAGCGGTTTCCCCTGAGCTCGATCCGGGACAGAGATGGTACATGTACAGAAGATGCAGGCTGTGCCATTCCACAGCAGGCTGGTTGCCCTAATTATGTACATCATCAAACCCTGTCATTAATTCTTCTGCTGCCTGTTCATTCTAATTGTGCTTTAACCCCTTTAAAAGATACCGACAGAGAAGAAAAAATTACCACGAGCTAGGGAACAGGGATGAGCACATTGCCTTTTTTTGTTTTTGGCAAGATAGTAAATGATGCTCCACATACTGGGAGGCACCTCTGTCATCAGCACAGAAGAAAACAAGGAAGTAATGGAAAGGCAGCATAAGCAGCATGCTTTGAGCAGCGTGTTAGAATCTCTGCTGGAGGAGCTCACTTAATGGCTTCATATAGATCTGCGACTAAACTTAGTTGAGTCAAGCATTTTCATTATTCTTGGCTTTCCGTAACCCAGCAGTCTACTTTGATGGGTGTGCTGTAAACAGTGAAAAGGAAAATGCATTGGAAAGCAAATAAGAATACAGTAATATCTTGGATTGCAAGCATAATTCGTTCCGGAACCGTGCTTGTAATCCAAAACACCTCTTATATCAAAGCGAGTCTCTGGCGGGCGTGAGCGGGACCGATCAGCCCGCTACGCCCACTCGAGGCGAGCGGTTACATCCCTACAACTTGTATTGCAAGACGTCGCTTGTTTATCAAGTCAAAATTTATTTTAAAAATTTGCTTGTCTTGCAAAACGCTCTCAGACCAAGTTACTTGCAATCCAAGGTATTACTGTACTGGAATGCAACCGGCTAGACATTCCCGTGTGCTGCCCGCCTCTGGACACGAGACCTGTCCTCCCGCCATCGAGAACAAAGCACATGTGACGTCAGGGCATGACGTGACCCTGTTTGTGTCTGCAGAGGTTGAGGAGGCTCGGAAGGTTTCTGCATGCATAGATAACTGGAGCTAAATGTTAGTTTTGTCATGGAGTTGGAAGTGGTATGGTTTTTGTTCATGATACATATTCTACATTTGTGTCTGTGTGAGTGTGTGTGTGTGTGTGTGTGTGAGAGAGAGAGAGAGAGAGAGAGAGAGAGAGAGAGAGAGAGATTCACTATTGGTCCTGGTCAAACAGGGGTTTGTATTGCTCCCAAGCCCTCCCAAGACCTTGACTGAACAACATGAAAGCAAGACAAAATAAATCAATATGTATACCATTTTCAGCTCTCAAAAATAATAATCTCTAGCCATCTTATTTCTGCTTTTGCTGAGGAGCATTAGATTTGTGAAATATAATAATAATAATAATAATAATTATTATTATTATTATCATTATTATTATTATTATTATTATTTGCAACTTTCAAATACTTCAGATCTTCAAAGTACTTTGCACACATTATCTTGTTGTAATCCTCAAAACAACCCTGTAAAGTAGGTCAGTCTTATTCTCCCAGCATTGCAAATGGGAGTCTGAGACTGGTGGCTTGCCTAACTCTACATATCGCATTCATGGCAGGAGTGACATCTGAACCCGGGCTTCCCCAATTTGTAGCTCAGTCTCCTAGCCTCTATGTTACAGCAGCCCAGTACAGGCCTTAACTTACAAACCCTTAGAGGGGAATCAATCTGCTACTATTTGGATGCAACAAGAGGATTTCTAGAGACACGGCAAGCTGCAAATCTAAAGAAGGGCTGAAATGACTGCACAGCCGGTTCACCAGATGGTGAAGTCAAAATGTTTGCTGCAGCATGGTTCAGATTGCAGAGCAGCTGGGTAGATTCAGCAAGGTGCAAAGGCCTGTTCTTGCAACAGACAAGATGGCGAGGCGGGAGGGGGAATAAATAGTGTCTTTTATGAACAATTTCCTGTCTTCTAAAAACAAACAAAAAACCACACACACAACAGTATGACTGGGTTCAGACAACACTATAACCCACACTCAAGGGTTGAGTATGGGTTGAGTTGAGTGTGGGTTGTCATTGAACCATGGGTTGTTGTTGGAAATGGGTTATGAACCCAAGCTGAACCCAGCTGTGCTACGAAGCTATGGCTCGCCAACCATGAACAACCCATGAAGAGAACCCATGGCTTGCTGTTAGGCTGCAAACTGTGGGTTGTTCACCATGGTTTGTTATCTCACCATGGTTGAAACCCACATTTCAACGACAAGCCCACAGTTCAACGACAACCCACACTCAATCCATATTCAACCCTTGAGTGTGGGTTACTGTGTTGTCTGAAACCAGTCACTATAGTGTTGACAACATAAGGCAAACCATCTTGGGAAGTAAATGGATTTGCACCTTTGATGTACGTACTGGATACACAGATCCATTTCATTGTCTATAACAGTGTTCTCCAGCCTTGGGTCCCCAGATGTTTTTGGCCTACAACTCCCAGCATGCCCCAGCCAGCTATGCTGGCTGGGGCATGCTGGGAGTTGTAGGCCAAAAACATCTGGGGACCCAAGGCTGGAGAACACTGGTCTATAACAATCATCTTAGAACAAGCAGAACAAGAGGGCCAAAAATTATGTCCTCCTCAAGAATAGGACTTAAAACTTTCTCTCTGTGTGTGCGTGTGTGTGCCTGTCCTCCTCCTACCCTCTCTAAATGGTGTCCCTAATATGCTGAATCCTCACTCCCACCCCCAAATAAAGATGAAAGCAAGTGAGTACTGTTAAGGCAATGGCATTTATTCTTCTGTTAGGAAGAACACTCACAAATGTTTGGCTGATATTTTAATGGCTTTAAAGGTCTACCGCTTGGACTCAAGATTCAGCACGCTGGATCAACAGCACATAACCCATCTTAGAGCAGCGGTCCTGGCTGCCAAAGTTAGACGGGGGCTCAAGAGTCAAATGGGCACCTAATAATTAACTCTGCAGACTGTCTAGGGTTGCAAAACAAGCCCAGTCAGCAGGATGCTCTGAGGACAGATTGCAGCTTCTTCCAAGTTCTAGGCTTGAAAAAGCAATGATGTGAATAGGCCTCCTTGTCTCTGGGATATGCTTAACCGGCTCCCACTGTGCAAACTTTGCTGAGTCGGACGAGGGTCAACTTGTCTGGAGTACAGCAAACAGTGACCTGTCACACACCCCGCTCCCCGCCCCACTCCAGCAAACTCCCATCAAAGTTCAAGGCTTCTGCACTTTCATCCTGGGACCTTAACTGAGAGGTTCACTATCGAGATAGAGTCCAACCCTCATAGAATCATAGAAAAGTAGAGTTGGAAGGGGCCTACCAGGCCATCGAGTCCAACCCCCTGCTCAATGCAGGAATCCAGGTCAAAGCATCCCTGACAGATGGCCGTCCAGCCGCACCTTGAATGCCTCCAGAGTGGGAGAGCCCACCACCTCCCTAGGTAGTTGGTTCCATTGGCGTATTGCTCTGACAGTCAGGAAATTTTTCCTGACGTTTAGGTGGAATCTAGGTTCCTGTAACTTGAGCCCATTATTCCGTGTCCTGCAAACTGGGATGATCGAGAAGAGATCCTGGCCCTCCTCTGTGTGACATCCCTTCAAGTACTGGAAGAGTGCAATCATATCTCCCCTCAGTCTCCTCTTCTGAAGGCTAAACATGCCCAGTTCTTTCAGTCTCTCCTCACAGGGCCCTGTTTCCAGTCCCTTGATCATCCTTGTTGCCCTCCTCTGAACCCTGATCAGACTGGAGCCAGCGAGGCTGAAGTGAAGCATCCCAGCTGGGTGCAATGGAGTTGGACCAACAGTCCATCAGCAGCTCTGGGAAATGTTGAGGGGCTCGGAAGGAACAGCCAGGGGCGGCCCCCTAGCATCTGCTGTTGGAGGCAGTTGCCTCACTCTGCCTAATGGCATGGCCGGCTCTAGGCCTTTGATCAGAACAGGTTTGGCAGACTTCGACGCTTAATAAATAAAATAAAATGGAGGGTTCGATGCTAAGTTATGAGTCACCCTTGTCCAATGGAAAACTGTCCATTCCTCTTCAAATGAAACCAATGGCCTGAGTTGGACTTTCACAATCATCTCGGCTGGTGGCAGACTGTAGGGGAAAAGCAGTGCAGTAGCCCCAGCTGGGTCAGTTGGTGATAAGACAGGAAGGAGACATCTGCGGCATGTGCAGGAATGCAGACCAGATACAACTTCTGACATGCGGTGATGAACTTTACTTTTGGCTGAATCATCATTTTCAAAATGATCTTATTTATTTATTTATTTATTTGTAGGATTTTTTACCCTGCTCCTCAGTCAAAAAGGCTCCCAGAGCTGCTTACATATAATACAAGACAGTCCCTGACTGCAGGCTTACAATCTAAAACGACACGACACACAAGGAAAAAGGAATTGGGGGGGGGGGGGGAGAGGGTGGGAAACGTCAGTCGTCTTTCAGCAGGGCTGGTGGCAGATCCCTGCTTCCCACTCTCACCTCCCTCAGTACAGCCTCCTAGAATGGCTGCTGGCGGAGATATGGCTGGAAGTCGGTGTTGACTACCACCTCCTCACATCTGGCAAGGGTAGAGATGATGATGAAATCTGGCCCCCAAACCACTCTGATATACTAGACATATTTACCACCAGGCACTCAGTCCCACCGATTTCAACACAAGACGTACATGCTTCCCTCTGTTTTGTCTTCACAACAACCCTGCAAGGTAGATTTTTATTTATTTATTTATGTACTATATTTATACCCCGCCTTTTTTTCCCTGCACGGAACCCAAGGCGACGGCTTACATAATCCTCCTCCTCCTCCTCCTCCTCCTCCTCCTCCTCCTCCTCCTCCTCTCCACTTTATCCTCACAACAACCCTGTGAGGAAGATTAGGCGGAGAGTCAGTGACTGGCCCAAAGTCACCCAGTGAGTTTCATGGCCTGAGCGGGGAACAGAACCCGGGATCTCCCCAGTCCCAGCCCAACACTCTCACCACTATGGGATAGTAAGTGTCCCAACAAGGTCACCCAATCAGCTCCATGGCTGGACAGGGGTTTGAACACCGGTCTCCCTGGTCCTATACTGCTTGAGCTCTTCCAAGTAAGCATGCTTAGGATGCAAGCTTCAGGCAAAGCAATTCACATTCTACATTACACAGTCATGTTTTGACATTTTGATTTAACTGGCAGCCTTTCATTTTACTACATTTTTGCAAACATGCAGCATGTGCATTCTGCTCTTCCTTACTCATTCTAAAAGATGACTGATTTATGTTCAGATTATATAAACAATCTTATAGAACCACATAACCACTGGTGTAGCAGTAAGCAGGATCTCACCATGACAGGCCCCAAAGCCATGCCCCCAAGGAGAATCCATAGTCACCCACACAGGATCTCCTGCTTTTCTATCATTCTTACTCCAACAGAGCCAACATGCTGGTTAAAAACTCCGTCATAATGTTTGTTTATTTATTTGTTAGATCTATATCCTTCCTTTCCTCCAAGGAGCCCAAGGTGGTCTACATGATCCTACTTCTCTCCATTTTATCCTTACAACAACCCTGTGTGGTAGGTTAGGCTGAGAGTCAGTGACTGGGTTCAGACAACATGATAACCCACATTCAAGGGTGGGGCATGCTGGGAGTTGTAGGCCAAAAACATCTTGGAGAACACTACACACTGGCTCTCAAACACAGACATCTCAAACAAACAGACAAACTAGTAATAGCATCTTACAATTAGGTTTATGGTATGACTCACTGCAAGCCGATGCATCCTTAGAGAAAACCCCATTGAACTCAGAGGCATTTACTTCTGACCGCAGAGGGTTCAACTTATAAAACACATGCACTTTTGACAAAAGATCTTCAGCCAGCAGGAGTGCAGCCTTTAGCTTTAAGTTTAGACGTGCAAACAATCTTGCAAAGGAGTGTTACCATTTAAAAGGCTTGTGTGAAGTAGGAGCCCCATCAAAGAAAAGGAAAGAAGTGTCCAGCCGCTGCTTGATTATTTTCTTCACTCCTCTAATGCTAATCTGTCACAAACAATAGTACAACCTGAAAGCCTTGTTATCACCTCATTCACTTGTCATGGCAAGAAGGGTCCATCAATTACAGTATTTTTCCATGTATAAGACTATACTTTTCCCCAAAATCGTTAGACTAAAAATTGAGGGTCGTCTTATACACGGAAGTAAGCCGAGGAGAGAACCGCGCGGTTGCAAAACTGCCCAGTGGGGGGCGTCTTATACATGGGGGCGTCTTATACACGGAAAAATACGGTACCCCGATGCGCTACCCCGATGCGCTGACATTTTATCGCTCCTGCTCTGGAAAAAAGCCACGGAGCTGCGCACCTCCTTCACTGCACCACCAAAGCAAAATACACGAGTGTAAGACTGCCGCAGATAAAAGCACTTGCTGCTGGCCATACATTTACCTATACAGTAATACCTTGGATCGCAAGCATAATTCGTTCCGGAACCACGCTTGTAATCCAAAACACTCTTATATCAAAGCGAGTCTCTGGCGGGCGTGAGCGGGGCCGATTTCGGCCCGCTACGCCCGCTCGAGGCGAGCGGTTACATCCCTACGACTTGTCTTGCAAGACCTTGCTCGTTTATCAAGTCAAAATTTTAAAAAAATGTTTTTGCTTGTCTTGCAAAACATTCTCAGACCAAGTTACTTGCAATCCAAGGTATTCCTGTACGTGTATTAGCGCAAGGTGTATTTGCTCCCTACAGTGAGATTTAACTTCAAGTGACCCCGCCCGGGGATGGAGCTGCCTCTCAAACAGTGCCAGCTCCAGGTTTTGGGGGGGCCCTTGGGCAAGACACCCTCAGTGGGACCCCCTCCCTCAGCAAATCAACCTTCTCACCACCATTGTCACTGGCTGCTCTGGCTCCTCTTCCTCTTCCTCATCATGAAGATGACTACCAGAGGTGTGTGTAAGAGTATCACACCAGATAAATTACTCCATCTGCCAAGCTCTGGAGCACTGCCTCAGGAGCTTGGTAGATGAAACCAACCTTGGTGAGTCAATATACTCCTTCTGAAAGGGTTCTCTTATATTTTTATTTTTTCTATCTTTTTAAATTTATAAAAAAATTTCTTATCAGTGTATGTACTAATAAAACAAATGTATATTTTATATAGAATTGGAGAGATACAGAGCATTAGCTTGTATATTGACTTAAGTGAAAACTACAGGGGTGAGCATGATATCATTTAATTATGTTTTATATTACTACTAATTTCTTTTGAAAAACTAGCAGACTGTAGTTTGATTCACTGTAAGTTTTGCATTTTTCCTAAGCCACTGAAGAAGGCCTTTGGGCCGAAACGCGTTTGGCTTCTACACAAGAGTAAAGAAAGCTTACATGCTGTGAGGACATTTCTCTGGAAGCATCAAACAAAAAAACTTTGGCACTAATAATACTCCATCTAGAGATAGAGGTCCTCAAGTCTGAAAGGACATTATTATTATTATCTTCAGCCCTAAAGACGTTGTATTTTACAGGTCTAATTGTTTCTGTCTTATACATGTTTTATATATATAATTTTAAAAAAAAATATTTCTGGAAATTTTTACATTACATTATAAAATTTAATCTAATTTACTATATTTTACGGTTATATTTTATATATACAATTCTTGACTTGACAGGCAGAGAGCCAGCGAGCAAGGAGGCTGGGGCATCTCCTGCTCCTCCTCCTCACCACAAATGTTGTCTGGGTCTGAGCAGGGGAACCAGCAGGTTGCACCAGTGGAGAGGAGCAGCAGCTTCGGGGGTGTGTGTGTGTCTTGCTGGGGTACGGGCGCTTGGTAGGTGCCCAACTATGCCCACCTTTGATGCCGGCCCTGCTCCCAAAGAATGAAAACTCTAGCACAGTGTTCTCCAACCTTGGGTCCCCAGGTGTTTTTGGCCTACAACTCCCAGCGTAGCTGGGAGTTGTAGGCCAAAAACATCTGGGGACCCAAGGTTGGAGAACACTGCGCTAGCACCTCACAACTCACAATTCTGGGAAGTGAACAACAACAAAAGAACAAAAATGCCCCAAAAGGAAATAAAAAAAGTTAAAGCAGTACATTACAAACTTCTCTGTCTAATGAATTATAATTGCTATGTACCTTCCAGTAAGTCATGAAGGGGTGTCTCTTTTTCCAATAATGAGACATGGGTAAATTGCATTTCTGCGTCAAGGGTAATCTGCTACGGTCGGATCCATCTCAGCCGTTTCTAATATGTTCATACACTCATTAACTGATGGAACAGAAGACTGTTTACAGCGTCTGGCATAAACAATTTTCTGCAGCTATTAAAAACGTTCAGTATACACAATCTAAGATGAGGACAGAGTTGTTTATTGAGATTATTTAACAGAAACTTAACAAGGCTTCCCCCAAAGGCAAAAATAGGGATTAATTGTCCAGGACAGGGATTTGAAACAAAGCAACTTTCCCCCCTGCTAAATAGGGACAGTTGGAAGGTACGACCTGGGAGAAGGAGGCAAGAGAGGATCCAAATTGTGTCAAGGAAAAGGCAGGCACCAAGCTGAGGTTCCTCGTCATTTCCATGGGTTCTTACGTAGGGTAACTTCCCAAGGGATTGTGGCCCTGGATGGGAACACATACCCCCCCCCCCCAATCTGCCAGATGAAAAAAGAGCCCTCTAACCTAATGAAAGGACATCTCTGCCCACCTGACAGTAGTCGCGGCATACATGGTTTTCCTGCATACAGAGGAGCATCTCTGTGTAGGACCCTTTGTTCTCATAAGGGCCTCCAAGGCTCAAAATATATTTATCTAATTATTTATTTATTTGACGCGTTTTCATGCCTCTCCTCAGCCAAAGAGGCTCCTGGAGCGGCGTACATATAATCAGTAAAGCAAGACAGCCCCTGCCCGCAGGCTCACGATCTAAAAAAGGCATGATGCACAAGGAAAAAGGGATGGGGGGGCGGCGGAAATGGCTTCAGCGGGGCTGGTGGAATGGCCCCGCTTCCCACTCTCATCTCCATCAGTGCAGCCTGCTGGAAAGAAGAAGGTGCCTTCACGGGGGGCGGCCTTCAGCAGGGCTGGTGGATGTAGATCATCACGGGAGAAGTAGAGTCTGAATGCACCGCACGTGCAAGAGATCCAAGCGACAGAGGGCCCTTGAGGGTCAGTTTGCAAGGCTCCTGCCCCAATGGCCAAGCTGTAGATGTTCCGGAGAAGCAGATGTCTCCCCGAAATGTTGTCGCCGCAAGGAGTCTCCAGATGCCATTTTGAGTTCAGAAGACGCCGATCGTTACCACCGTTAGTGAAAAAGATTTCCTGATACAGAAATGCTCCAGCAGTGTTCACTCCTGGCTTCAAAAAGGCCATGTCATCAAATCACGCTTGCCGTCCTTGAGATGTTAGTTAAAGAATCATGGAATCATAGAACAGTAGAGCTGGAAGGAGCCTATAATAAGGCCATCGAGTCCAAAGACCTATCTCTTTGTGCAGGCTTTGGGGGCTATAGGCGAGTGCTCAATTTGTTTTTGCTTTTTTTAATTTGACTGATTGATTTGTGGTGGTGGTGGTGGTGGTTTCATTGTATTTTATCATATATTTGTGATTTCAGAGTCATGATTGTAATGCTAGGGAGAATTATCGGAATGACATGTTGTCATCCCTGATTTCGCCCTAAGGGCCAATCTAGATGAGGAGAGAGGATTTGCTTTCCTCTCCCATCTCTCACGGCCAATGGAATTCTGGGAGTTGCAGTCCAACGCAGCCGGAGGGCAACCAGTTGGGAGAGTCTACCAGAGATGATGTAAAACCTCGTTATCTGCCCACAGCCTTTGAGACAAGATGGGTTACAGACCATTTTTTAAATCCGCAGTATCTCTCCTCCTAACCCTTTTGAGGCTACAGACACAGGCGTGCCCGTCTGCAGGGCCCGTTCAAATCAGTGTGGCTTACTTCTGGGGTGGGGGGTGGGGACACATGGGATAATCTTCTTCCCATTTATCCTCATCCCTCCGGATCCCTTCCAGGTTTTCCTTCTCTCATTGCTGACCACATGCAGGCGATAGTCAGTTTGCCAGCCTCTCTCTCCTGCCCTATGGAAAGCAAGCCAGCCCACCGCCTCAGCCACCCTCACGCGATGCCACACGTGTCCTCCCAGGTCATAATATATAGCCTCTTTTTGAAAAAAAAGCCCACAGTCCCTGAGCCAAGGCTCAGTTGCCCCAGGGCACTTGGAGAGCCAGGGTAGTGACAGCTGAGGGAGGAAGAGCCCTGACAGGGGTGGTCTTTAGCAGGGCTGGTGGATGTAGATCATCACAAGAGAAGTAGAGCTGGAAAGCTTCACATGTGCATGATCCAGGCACAGCAGTGGTGCCGGGTTCTGAAAAAATCCATGGCTCAGGCCCACAGGATTTAAAAAAAAAAAAAAAAGCACAAATTTGCACATGCTAATTTACATATGCTCTAACGTGTGTGTGTGTGTGTGTGTGTGTGTGTGTGTGTCTTTAAAGGATCCTGTCTCCTAAGGACACCCCTATTTGTAAAAAGGGATGTACTGACAGGGGAGAGGAGGGCATTTGATTTCAGGGGAAAACCTCAGGCAGAAAGAGTCGGGGGGGGGGCAGCAGGAGGGAAAGCACACGTGGGAAGAAAGCCAGCTAATCCAGGGGGATCGGATGCAACAGAGATCCTCAGGGCCCCTGTGCCTTTATTTCAGCAAGTGCCCATGGACAGCAGGGTGGTAGGGCACTGGGCAGGTGGCCTCCCAGAGATTCGGGGCTGCAAATGAAAGGTTCAGGACTCCAGCCCTAGTGGGCCACCCCCTAACACTGCCTCTGTCCAAGCAATAGACAGGCAGAGCATTCGGGCATGTGGGCCGGCCTTGAAGGGTCAGTTTGCCAGACTCCTGCCCCAATGGCCAAGCTGCAGATGTTTAGCAGAGTCAGATGCATCCCAGAAATGTTGCTGTTGCAAGGAGTCTCCAGCAAGGAGACCTCCCAGGTAAGTATGGAGTAAGGCCTACTCCAATCCTCTTATGAGGTCATAGAAGGCATCACAAGCGGATTGTTGGGAGAAGAGGAAGGGGAGGAACGGGTGATCTGAAATGCTCTGCAGGGCGTCCTGTTGCCGCATGTGGTGTCTTGCTGCTGCACCCCAGCATCATTCCCTGTTCCCCTGCCTGCTTCATCCATCATTCCTGTGCGTGTGGCGTCCTTTTGCACCCGCCGTGATTCCTGTTGGATGAGTGTCCTGTCATTTCTGTTGCTGTGTGTGTCATCCTGCCACAGCCATTGCCATTCCTGCTACTCTGTGTGTTGTGTTGGTTGGTTGGTTTGACTGTGGCATTCTCCTCTGTGTTTGTGGATGTTTGCATGCGATGTGCTGTGTCTTAAGATGGGTGAGGGCAGTGCCGTTCCATGCTCTTGGAAAGTCTTCTCCCTGATATCTAGTTTTCTACCTGCTAGGCGTGTGCAGTCTTCTCTTCACAGCGTTTGTTGTTCCATTGGGCTCCCTGCGCTCATCCGTGGAGTTCCATCATGTCTAACAGTCTTCCTTTCCCTTGCAGGTTCAGCTTCAAGAGAGGACAATGGCGATGACAGCTGTCCTGACTCAGAAATCGGCCCGTTGGTAAGTCGTCCTCGGTTCAACCTGTGTTTGGGCTGCACCACTTCAGACTGATGGTGGAGGCCTTCCTCCACAAAATGCCTGCTTGAAAGCCCGGGCTACAACTCCTAAAATAAAGTAAGTGGTACAGCCGTGAAACAGATGGACGAATCCAATAATTCTCTAGGCCTCAGCAGGTAGACCTGACAAGGTGATCTCTCTTTCCACTGGATCCTTGTCACGGCCGGCTGAAGGAATGTCCCACCCACCACTTGACCTGACAGTGCAGGCTTAGCCAGTTGCCAGAATTGGAGCCTGAGAAGGAAAGCCTCAACAACCGTGTTTAAGATCCCAACCTTAGTTGGGACTAAGACTCATTGAAATTACTGGAGCTCCGCTGGTATTTTAGGCTGCAATCCCAAGCATCCAAGAAGTCTTACTTGGAATTTGGAAATGAGCTCCATCCATTGACTGGAGTGGGACTTCCTTCTAAGCAAATATGCATGGAATGGGTATACAAGTCCCGCTGGAATAAATGGAGCTTACAGTGTGACCCTCTACATGGTTACTCAGGAGGAAATCCCACGGCATTGCGTTTATTTGAAAGGTTTATGTAGATTTTTTACTTTTTATATGAAATAGTTATTTTGAATTAGAAACTGGGATTTACTCAAACGTGTCTGGGATTGCAACCTAAGTTACAGCTGTCATGGAGATCTAACTATTGAATCTTCTCAAAATTTAATTCAGAAGTAAGAAATGGGCTGCCCTTAATGGAACTGATGGTGCCATCCTAGACACACTCACCGTGGAGCAAGCCCCACTGAACATAGTGGGATTTACTTCTGAGTAAACATGGATCAGCTGCGGGGGTAAGTCACAACTAAGAACTAACTAACAAATTCTCTGAACAAGAAAATACTCTCAGCATGTTGTTTACAATAATGTCAAGAGCATGTTCTTCTTGCAGAGAAGAAAGACTTTAGTCAGTTTCCGCTTCAAGGCTGATGGAGAAGACACTCGCCACGGCAACCAGCATGACTCAACAAGAGCTCCTTTAATAAGTAGTACTTGATTCAACCAGTATTGGGGTTGTACCACTTCTCAAATTTATAACACAAGTAATGAATCATCGCTGTGTGAACATAGAATCATAGAATAGTAGAGTAGGAAGGGGCCTATAAGGTCATCGAGTCCAACCCCCTGCTCTCTCTCTCTCTCTCTCTTATAATTTGGGATAATTATATATCGGGCTGGGGGGATTCAGATTGGGACTGCTACACTGGGGTGGCGGCGGCGGCGGCGGCGCTGGGGTCTAACACTTTCCCAGTAGTGCAGTTTTCCTGATGACCCTCCCTCCCTCAGCTGTTCTTTGCCCTGTCTCTAAGGACTAAACACATGGGCCTACCACCCTTCTATTTTAATGGGTTCCCACTGTCGGGAGGCAAAATGCTGGGTTTGGTGTCTCTTCTAATATCACAGTGGTAAAAAAAATTACCCTTTTCTTATTTTGTCTTCATGGTAGGGCCGTTATCTTTCTCCAGGGAACCTGTGCCATTCAGAGGTGCATGACAGACAGACAGACATTCAACAGGGGCATCTTTCTTTTTCATAGGGATTTTCTGATGGAAATCTACCCATTCAAGGCATAGGGCCTGTGTCAGGAAAACGGGTAGCAGTGCTACAAACGAGAGTGATTTGGGTTCATCCAAACTGATGAACCCAAAGAGGTTATCTTAATTCCAGATTAAGTGATCCATTCAGGGTTGGCCAAGGGTCGATACTGCTGGACACAGGCCGCATTCCTCAAGCAAAGCTTAATTTGATCTTACCTGCTGCACTTACCCTCCTCATACTCCCTGATCTAATAAGACATCTTTTAACTTCCTATCTGGATACAAAATTAACTGGTCACATCCTGAAGAAAGATAAGTTGAAGCAGCATTCTGAAAAGTGGTCATTCTGACGGGAACCAAAGCCAACTATTTAAGAACCTCTATCCCCACGAGCTTGGTGTCTTACCTCTAATAATTTGGCACACGTTTTTCTTGCAGCCCCAGTTGGAGGGGGGGGGAGGAGGGGAAGAAAGAGAATCCTGAAGATCCTGGCATCTTTATAGAAGGACACTGAGGGGAACTTGATACATTAATCATGCCTCTCAGAGAGCCTGGATGACTCAGGGCTAAGCAGAAGAAAGACCTCTAACCTCTAGTTTAATGGGTCAGCTGTGACCCAAAATGTCTCTAGGGCAGTGTTCTCCAACCGTGGGTCCCCAGATGTTTTTGGCCTACAACTCCCAGCATGCCCCAGCCAGCATGGCTGGCTGGGGCATGCTGGGAGTTGTAGACCAAAAACATCTGGGGACCCACGGTTGGAGAACACTGCTCTAGGGAATACTGAACTGTCTGGCAGAATGCATCACCGCACATGGCACTACATTCAGATCTTTGCCTACAAGAAACTTTTATCTTTCTGGGAATAAAATTTGTCCTTGCTTCTGAGCATGGGTATTGTCCGTTGCCATGGAGGACCCCTTCATGTGGGTTTCGAAGGTGTCACCGCAGACAGAGTTAGTCGTTCCCATCCTGAGGAATCGATTCATAGCTCAGTGGCAGAGCACCTGCCTTGCATGGCAGAAGGTCCCAGGTTCGATCCCCGGCATCTCCAGGTAGGGCTGGAAAAAACCCTGCCTGAAACCCTGGAGAGCCATCGCTGCCAGTCAGTGCCGACAAGACTGGGCTAGATGGACCAAGGGTCTGACTCTCTAGAAGGCCACTCCCTACATTCCTATGAGACTGCATCTGCACCATCGCCCCCCCTCTGATGTCATGAGATTCGTGTGGCTCACGCTGGCTCAGCTCGTCTGAGCGTGGAAAGCTAAGCAGGGTCAGGCCTGGTTATTACTTGGATGGGAGACCCCTCCTCTAGTTTCCTGCACTGAGCAGGGGGTTGGACTCGATGGCCTTGTAGGCCCCTGCTTAGCTTTCCATGCTCAGACAAGCTGAGCCAGCGTGAGCCACACGAATCTAATGACATGAACTATGATCTATGAAATCTATGAACCTTGGCTCATCTTTCCATTTGTGCCGCAATTTGTGCAGACGTGTGTGCGCACACACCCGCATACTTCCACTCAAGCGGTCTGTTCATAACAGAGCTAGCTGATGTTTCTTTTTGAAGGTAAAAGCCAATTCCCTTTATGGGGAGAGAAAAACCTACAAACAGAGAGACACATTTAGTATCGCTTGGCCTATAATGGCCACATTATAGGCACGGAAATATGGGCGGACCGGCCAACTTGGACCCCAGCAAGGCAACCTCAGCAGTGGCCCATTGGAAGCGGAAGAACCCTCCCAGTTCTGCTACCTGGCCAAGACCATAAAAACAGCAGGGAGAGGGAGAATTGTCCAATCATCTGGCAGACAGTTTGAGAATGACTGCCATAATGCTACTTACATTACACGGCCTCGGACCAGACCAAGCCATATTTTTCAGCAGCCAGATATTTGGAGCTGTGGTTACATTGCCGAGAAGCGGCTTGCTTTCTTGTTTCTTTCTACATCCCTGGCCCTCTGAAGGCACCTGGGCCTACTACAGACAATCACTTCTTTCTGAATTGCACCGAAACTCTTTGCTGTGGACAGCAGAGGCCACCCCAAGGGTGACATCCGCCTCCATCCAAACATCCGCTCCTACAAAGCGTCACCATTGAATCCCAAACTTTTTTTTTTTTTCCTGTTTTGAATCTCTCTCTGCGTCGGCGTGTCTCAGGGGACCCCGCATACATATTGTCTTCGGCAGGATAGAAGCCCCACAGGATACCTTCCCCTCATTAAGAGCAGGGCATTCAATACCAGGAGGTCTGTTGACCCACCGGCCAAAGCCGGAGCCCCCTTGGGAATGCGCTGTAAGGAAGGCCCTGAGAACCACGCGGGCGAGGGCTGTGTGAAGCGATAGGCCGTGGGCTGCTCTTGCCAGATAAGAACACCAACAGGAAAAGGTCCATTAAGGGGAACAGTGAGAAAGGGCTGGGAGCACATGCCGGAAAAGGCTCATGGGGGAACGGCTGTCCAAGGGCATTCTTGAAGAGGCTGTGGGAGAAAAAGAGACCCTGCCCCATAGCCAGGGTTACATCGGCTGGGAACTCACGCTGGCTCAGCTTGTCTGAGCGTGGAAAGCCAAGCAGGGTCAGGCCTGGTTATTGCTTGGAAGGGAGATCCCTCCTCTCGTTTCCTGCATTGAGCAGGGGGTTGGACTCGATGGCCTTGTAGGCCCCTGCCAACTCTATGATCTATGGAATCTATGACCCTTTGGAGAGCCGCGGGCATTAGGAGCAAATTGCCCTGGGCCGGGGGGAGGGGGCAATCATCTCACTGGCTAGAATTTACCCTCCCCCCCCACTGCTTTCCCTGAAAATGGAGATTCATAGATTCATAGATCATAGAGTTGGAAGGGGCCTACAAGGCCATCGAGTCCAACCCCCTGCTCAATGCAGGAAACTAGAGGAGGGGGTCTCCCATCCAAGTAATAACCAGGCCTGACCCTGCTTAGCTTTCCACGCTCGGACCTTCAGGTGAAGTGGATTGGGCCAGAGACGGTTCCTTATGAACATGGGACGGTTCGGCCTGCTGATGTAGGGCTGACAACTAGCGCTTTTCAACCTATGCGCATGGCTTACTCTGCCCGCTGCTGACGGCTCCAGCCTTCCCTGAACCTGCTGCCTTTCAGATGCTCTGGACCTGAACTCCCATCCGTCCCAGCCGGCCTGGCCAGTGGTCAGGAATACTGGCAAGTTGGAACCCAAAACATCTGGAGGGCACCGAGTTTGGGAAGGCTGACCTCCTGCCATCGGCAGTGGCTCTTCAGGGTCTCAGCCCGTGCGGAACGCAGGATTTTCGGTGGCCAAACGTGGAACGGTCTGCGTGCCGAACCTGTGCTCTCCTACTGACCGTTTGTTGCATCCCCCAGATGATCAAGCATGCTGCTCCACAATCCCATGCAAGTTTAGACAGGAAAAAAGGCCTACAACTCCCAGCATGCTCCAGCCAGCAGAGCTGGCTGGAGCATGCTGGGAGTTGTAGGCCTTTTTTCCCTGTCTAAACTTGCATAGGATTGCACCTTAAAAGTATCAATTTGCAGAGCAAGAAGATGTTTATTTTTATTGGGAAATGTCATGCGCACACACCCTGTGTCCTGGAACGGCCAGCCGACCATGGTGCCTGTCCACGGCCCAAAGGGATCAGTGGGGGACGGCCCTCTGTGGCCAGTGTGGGAAACTCGCCACGTCGACTTCACAGCCCCTGCTGGTGCATCATGTCACCTGTGGGAACGGGCTGACCCATCTGGCAATAGGAGCCCTGCCGCCTGCGCAAACTGGGAGCCATCTGGACCTGCCTTGAGCCTGTTCACCCATGTTCCGCAGCTTCCGTTCCCCACAGAGCTGAAAGAGCGCCTAGGTCTAGGAAATCTCTCCTCGTCAGAAGGGAAAGATGCCTGGAGGTGCTAATGCAGAACAGATGGCCAAACATTTCAGGGGGAAAAAATGGCCTGAGCTACACTTAAAACCTAAACAAGAAAGCCCAGTTGCTAGCACTAGGATTAGACGTTCAGAAAAGCCTTAATGAGGAACACCATGATATAATGAAGTGTGGAAATAGCCGCGGTGGAAACTATTTGCTAAAAAAGACCAAATGAACTTGACATTCACAGCCCAGGATGAGGCTGTCCGGTGAAAAGGGCAGCCTGCGGGGGGGACGGGGTGCATGGTAGAGAAACATGTTCACAACAGCAATAAAAAGTGCCCTCCTCCATTCTAGGAGACCTTTGTTTAAAAAAACAACAAAAAAAACCTCACTACATCTTTAAAGTTTTTTTTTTCCCCCAAGGGTTATATTTTGTTTTAAGCAAGCCATGTCTGCATAGACCAGGGGCGGGGAAGCTTTGACCCTCAAGATGCTGCTGGACTCTCGCAGACCCAGTCGCCAGCGTGGCCAAGGTTTGGGGATAATGTTGCTCAGTAACATCTGGATGGCCACAGGTTCCCCAGCTCTGGTACAGACATCTGGCTCCGATGGGCACCAGCCCTTGACACATGCTGAGCTCACAGGGCTGGCTCTACAAGGGCTGCTTGATAAAGTGAAGGGAAACATGAGAAGTTTGCAATGGGAGAGGCTGGTGGCAGGCTTCGGTTCGCCAAGCGTCTGCCCAAGGACTTTGAACACAGAAACAGACTCAAGGTCAAAACAGTTTGGGTTTCTCCTTGGTACTTCTGATTTTTCTGTTTTTAATTCAAGCAAGCAAGAAGGGCTTATGCAACAGGACCTTCAGAAAGTTTGATAAGCCTATATTGGTATGTGTGTGAAAATCCTGTATCTTTTATTCTTTGGGTGTGAAAGCAACTTGGTGGGATTCTGAGCTGATTTTGGAGATCATTGTGAAAGTGATGTAAAGCTATTGTGTGATCCCTGATCAGCTGTGACCCTGATTGACTAGATCACCCACCAATGTCAGCTGTATAGGAAGCTCCGCTCGCACTTGGGTCTCAATTGCCCTTACTGATGTCAACAAGTAGCCAAATCTGATTGGCTACATAGCACTGCAGCATCACATCCAGTACATAATCCTTGATTGTTTGGGATCATTGGAGGAGGAAACTAAATGGACTGGAGGTGGGGGGGGAGGAGGAGGACTGAAGTAGGTGGAAAGGGGAGAAGTAGTTGTACACAGCCATGAAAAATGTTGGGATTGATGAAGAAGGATTTGGCCTCTCACAACTTACTACTTTCAAATTGAAAAGCAAACCCATGGGATGCTCTCCTTAGCTGTATATACGGGCTCCTGAATGGAGCCTCAACTCTTCTCCATCTATGGGCATTTGTTTCCTGCGACTCTAGGGCGGTGTTTCTCAACCTTGGGTCCCCAGATGTTTTTGGCCTACAACTCCCAGCATGCCCCAGCCAGCTACGCTGGCTGGGGCATGCTGGGAGTTGTAGGCCAAAAACATCTGGGGACCCAAGGTTGAGAAACACTGCTCTAGGGTAAGTGGGGCATTGCAAGGGGAACGTGGCTGCTGCCAAGTGGCATTCTCCTCCCCATGGCTCTCCGGTAATGCTTAGTCAAAGAGGATGTGGTGGGACGCAATGTTGTCACGGCACTCACAGTTTTTCACCTTCCCCTGCTGCATTGGCTTGCCACCGTGGAGGGTCCCCTGACTTTCAGGAACAGTTTTGGGGGAGGAGGCAAAGGCGTTGCTTAGCGGATCGTTGCACCGTTCTTTGGATCCTGCCCTACATTCTGGGGTGGATAAAAGAATGCAAGCATGGCAAGAGGTTGAAAAGGGGACGCCGTTCAGTGCTAGGGACAGCAAATGCTTTCCAACCCATGCACAAGGTTCCATTCCAGGGGCCTCTAGCTGAAAGGGTGCCCGGTAGCAGGGCTGGAAAAGATCTCTTCCCAAGACCATGAGATCTGACGGCAGCTGGAGTAGGAAACCCTTGGCTAGATGGGCCACTGGTCTGATTATGTATAAAGCAGTATTCTCCAACCTCGGGTTCCCCAGATGTTTTTGGCCTACAACTCCCAGCATGCCCCAGCCAGCTATGCTGCCTGGGGCATGCTGGGAGTTGTAGGCAGGGATGGGGACTCGGACTCCAGGACTCGACTCGTGAGTCGGACTGAGTCCCCCCTCTGACTCAAGTCAGGCTCGAGTCCCAATATTTTCAATGGGACTCGAGACTCGACTCGAGACCAAGGACTCGTGTTCCAAAATCGTGTTCCTCAAATGCAACATGGATAGGTTTTAGGAAGTACAGCAAATTTATTTTTTAAAATCATTTTCCTAAAATACAACCTTTCAGACATTTTGGGTTTGGCTGCCTCTGCCTGCCTGGCTGTTTGGGGTTCCCGGCTGCCTCCTCTGCCTGCCTGGTCTCTTCTTAACCAGTTCCACAGCTTGAATTGTCCAAGACAAAGGCCTCTGCCTGCCTGCTTTGGGGTTCCCTGCCTCCTCTGCCTGTCTGGTTATTTTGGGTTTGTCTGGCTGGTCTGTTCTTGCCAAAATCAGCTGCAGAGTTTTGAAATAAAAAGGCACACTTGTGCCTAGAATTTATTTAAGCCACACATCTGAAATAGCCTTATTTTGTTGGGGGAAAACCCCATTGATTTTAATAGGGACTCATGCAGTCAGCTTTGGGAGTGACTCGTGACTCGTGAGTCACCATTTTGGACCAAGGACTTGGACTCGAGACTCGGGTCCAAAGACTCGTGACTTAACTCGTGACTTGAAACCAAGGACTCTTCAACATCCCTGGTTGTAGGCCAAAAACATCTGGGGACCCAAGGTTGGAGAACACTGGTATAAAGGTACCTTCCCTGCTAGCATAATAAGGGCTATAATAGGCATTAATAACCAGTCTTCCAACTCCTCAAAACCACTGATAAGGGAAGGTGTTTGTCAAGACTGCCAAAATTTTTGTAATGAACGCCTGTGAGTCATTGCTGCACAGATGTATTTTGTTTGCATGCAGGGCAGGGTGACCCTTTCCGGTTAAGTCACACTTTATTCCAGTGCTATTCAGGGATTAGAGTTAAATCGTTATATACTTCATGGGGAATGTGTAGACTTTACACTAGGAGCAGTGTTCTTCAACCTTGGGTCCCCAGATGTTTTTGGCCTACAACTCCCAGCATGCCCCAGCCAGCTACACTGGCTGGGGCATGCTGGGAGTTGTAGGCCAAAAACAGCTGGGGACCCAAAGTTGGAGAACACTGCACTAGAGTAAGACATGGTACGTTGAGGCCTCTACGTGAAAGCCTCTATGTTGAGGCTTTTAACAACTGAATAGTACACGGTGGGGCGGTTAATTCTTTTAGAGGTCTTGTTGTATTGACTTGTTTTTAGTGATTTGTGACTTTTTGAAATTGGTTTTAAATTTTTAAAATGTTTTTATTGCCTATATTTTATATTGTGCTTTATTGTACTTTTAATTGACTGCTGTAAACCGCCCAGAGAGCTTCGGCTACTGGGCGGTGTAGAAATAAAATAAAATAAAATAAATGGTAACCGACCTGCCAATACATTTGCATTATGATGACTTGTCCTTAACTTACTCTGCTAGGCTCAGAGCTCGAGTGGGGAGGGGGAACCCTCCGTTCCTTGGCACAAATTGCTTGGGCTGCGATGGTTGGCCAGAGAGGCGGCCAAAAAAAGGGAGGCATTTCCATCCTGAATTGTATGGATGTGGCTTTGGAAATGGCCGCTGCTTCACCTTGATCTCGCACTCGCACGCGGTCACAGTGAACCTCAGAACAGAAGCCATTGGCTGGTTTCACACAACACGACAAGCCAGAGTACAGGTTGAGTGTGGCTTGTCGTTGAACCGTGGGTTGTTGTTGAATCGTGGGTAGTTGTGCTGTGCGAACCCAGCCGCGCTAACAAACCAGGGTCCGTTAACCATGAACAACCCACTGTTCAGAACCCTACAACCAACTCATGAATTCTCTCTGTGAACGCAGAAGGCGGAAAGTCTCGGCTGGATTTCAAACTGGGACATTCTAGTCCTCACAAGTCCCCAGTTGCCTATTCTGCACATGTTTCCGATTTGCATGACGCCCAGTACGTTCTCCCACAACACCAGTGGACATGGATGAGCGCTGAGGGAAAGAACTGGGAAACAGAGGAGTCTTATCTGTTGGAAACCTCACACCAGCACAATCCTCCTGCCCGCCCCGCCTCCAATTTCTTAAACCTTTCAGTTCATCAAGGACCACTAAAATGCTAAAAAAAAAAAAAAGTCTGGTCAGATTCTTTGCTGCTTTCGGGCTTTTATAGATAAATTTACCTTGGGTGGGTGGGAGGGTGGGAGGCAGAGGCAAGAGAAGACGGTGTCCATTCCAGCCACCCAGAGCAGTGGTGTGGTAGGGAAAAGGATGACTCATGAGCACGAGGCAACAAACGGGGTCATGCACTAAGAAATCCCATGTGCAACGAACCGACCTGTATTAATACCAAGTTGGGACAGAGAAATCTCATTTCGGAAAGTATCACACAGGCCCTCTGGAAGAGCTCGGTTCTCCGGTAATTTCAATAGCCTCTCTCAAGGGATACCGTAACATCTGTGGGCACGTTTACATGGTCTTGTATTGGCTTTCTAAGATCTACAGAGGCCCATGAAATGGTCGAAAGGCACACGGTACAGTTCTACTTCTGTCAGCTGCTTGGATAGACCACCTGGGGGCCAGGTGTTTTTCTGAGCCACTCTGAGCTCCTCAGAGGAAGAGCAGCATTTAATGTAATAACCAATTAAAAATTAATTTAAAACACACACACACACACACACACACACACACACGAGGTCCTGATGAAGTTAACGTTATTTGCGAGTGACTCATTGCCATTAATTTCAACAGGTTGGATCCAAACTTAGTCATACTTAGAGTAGACCCACTGAAATCGTGGCTAACTTAGGTCCCATTAATTGTAATGGACCTACTCGAAGTACGACACAATCTGGAACCAAGCCAATGGGTCTTAGGCACAACTAACTTTCTCTGGACGAGGGCCACACTTTGTAATAACAGGTGCCGAGTAGATAAATGCACCCACTCTCTTTTCCCTCCGTCTCTTCCTCCCACCCCCACCCCTCTTGAAACCCGGATGATACTCTACCCTGGGCTAAAATTATTTCAAACAGACTTACAAAGCGATCCTATGGCTCCTAGGCAGCGTCTAGAGGGCCATAGGCTTTTTTGGACGTATCCGGGCAGCACCTCAGCCTCCTTCCCCGAGGAGCGCAAAGGCAAGCTTCGCCTCCGCATTCCTCCCATCCTACATAGGGTGCCTGTAATCTTCCACGTTCAGAGGGCTACAGGCAGCCCGACTGGACTGCGCCCTTAACTGCACATTCAAAAGCACACCCCACACCCACCCTATGATCTGCAGTCACTCAAACAAAAGCTGGGCCCCCTTAATTGTACGGTTCTTTTCTAATATACGGGGCCCGATGATACAACGTATGGGTCCTCTGGGGAGAGACCTTAGTTCTGTGCTAGAGTAGGTACTTTGCACCCGGAAGGTCCCGGGTTCAATCCACGGATGATCTATTAAAAGAAAAGGGCGATGAAACAAAGCTGAGAACAGCAGTCAATTCTGGGCTAGATGAACAAACAGTCTGACCGGGTCTAGGGCAGCTTCCTAGTTTCTAATGTTTACATTATGTGCAGCAGCGCATGGCACACCTTCTTTCCTACATGAAGGATCATGTATCGTTATTGTAGTTGGAATTGTTTTTACTGGTGTATTTTAAATGTGATTTTTATTGTCACTGCAGTTGAAACTGTTTTTAATAGTGCATTGAAACATGGTGTCGATACTTATATGGTATAACCGCTGGGAGATCTTATTATATTAAGTGGTATATAAGTATTAGAAATAAACACATGTTATGTTGCACGAGTTCTCTGCTGCTCCGACAGCAAAACTGGAATAGGGTTACAAGCTTTTTTTTTGTTAAGGGCCATCAGCCTTGCACCTTTAACGGCTGTATAACAAGCAGAAAACAACAGGTGCATTTACAGATTTATTTTAATACCGTGGTCTTTCGATACACACATCTAATATCAAACTCGGGTGTCTAGAGTACGACCGGTCTGGGAGCTCACCAGGGCCACCCGGAAATAAGGGAGCGGTTTCTGCACACTTGCGGGCTTGCCGAGGTACACAGAAATGCACGTTTGTAAATTTAAAGAAAGAATGGCAGCGGGGGAAATCTCCAAAGACAGTTCAACTTGGACGGAAGAGGCTGAGTGGCCCCAGAATCACGGTGTCCATCAGAAAAGAAAAATGGAAAACCAAGCAGGGAGGGAGGGGGAAGAGGGGGGGGGTAGCCTGCTCGAGCCCTTCACGGCTTATAGCAGCCTTCCCCAACCTGGCGCCTTCTAGGTGTGTTGGGACTACAAATCCCATCACCCCACCCAGAATGGTCTGCTGGCTGGGGATGATGGAACTTGTATTCCAGCACATCCGGAGGGCACCAAGTTGGGGAAGGCAGGCCCACAATATCCTAGGGCGAGGGCAGGGCTTGGCTCCCTCTCTGGAGCCCTGAACGGGAGCACCCTTTCTTAGAGGGTGCGTGGATAGACTGCAACGTTTTGCAGCAGCTCCCACTTGTACCTACTAATAGTGGGGCTGGAACTCAGTGGCAGAGCACCTGCCTTGCATGCTGAAGGTCCCAGGTTCTGTACATCGCCCAGGGTGGCCGGTTTGCCGGCCAGATGGGCGATAGATAAATGCAAATAATAATAATAAATAATAATAATAATAATAAATAATAATAATTCCTGGCTTCTCCAGGTACCCCTGCCCGAAACCCTGGGGAGTCATTGCTGCCAGTCAATAGTGGGCTAGATGGACCCAGGGTCTTGCGTCATGTAAGGCAGCTTCCTATGTTCCTATTTAAACCATCCCCCTATTCAGAACCATGAGGACTGGAATCATGCTGTATTTCTAGGGAAAAGGGCCGTAGCTCAGTGGTAGAGTCCCTGCTTTGCTTGCAGAAGGTCCCCAGTCTGATCCCTGGCTGCATCTCCGGGTAGGGCTGGGAAGACTTCTGCCTGAAACCCCGGAGAGCCGTTGCTGCCAGTCAGTGTCAACAATATGGGGCTAGATGGGCCCATGGAGTGACTCGGTCAAAGGCAGCTTCCTATGTAGTGAGCTCAGATGGTTACGGTAAGTGCCTATCAATTTGGAAGCAAAGCAGGGCCACCCAAAACAAAACAGTGGTTTCCGGCATACCTGGGGGACTCCCTTGGTTTATCAATCATTAAAGGTGCAATCCTATGCAAGTTTAGACAGAAAAAAGGCCTACAACTCCCAGCATGCCCCAGCCAGCTCTGCTGGCTGGGGCATGCTGGGAGTTGTAGACCTTTTTTCTGTCTAAACTTGCATAGGACAGCACTTTAAATGACTAGAACCATTGCAATACATTCTTCAACAGGCTTTGGTTTGACAGGGAAAATCCTAGATAGATGTACCTCACAGGGTTGTTGTGAGGATAAAATGGAGATGGAGGAGGAGGAGGAGGAGGAGGAGGAGGATTATGTAAGCCGCCTTGGGTTCCTTGCAGGAAAAAAGGCAGGGTATAAATATAATAAATAAATAAATAAATAAATGTCCTTTAAACTTCGCTCAGCAACACAATCGAATCGGGATGGGAGGCAAAGAACAGAATGACAACGGCTGTCTCCACCACGTTTACACCGTGTGCCGAATGCTGTTCGCTGTCTAGTGGGGGAGCCATCTTCCTCACAGCCGCAGAAAACAAAAGCACTCTGCAGCGTCAGAAATCAGCCTTGTGCAAAAGTGGGTCACTGGGTTTGGTTGCCTAGCGCTGCTTACGGCTCAGTAGAGCAATTTGAACAACAGATTTTGCACTCCGCCAATGCTTTACACACACACACACACACACACACACACACATTCTCCACTGCTAAGTCACTGTTGACGCTGTTGGTGCGCGCGTCTGCATTTAGCTCGCTCACACGCGTGCACACAAACACACACACCCCACTCCAAGGGCGCCAGCTGGCTGATTTCTCAAAGCGCACGACTCCAGAGGGGATGGTAAAAATAACAGGCATTTCTGGCACTCTCGCTGAAGGCCAAGGGAGTGACCTGGGCAAGCAATTGCAAGAAGCATGGAGACTTCCAAGGTTTATGCATCATTCCTTACCAATTCCATTATTATTATTTATTGATCATTAGGGCTGCAATCCTATGCATCTTTTTAGACGGAAAAAAAGTTCCACAACTCCCAGAATTCCCCAGCCAGCTAGGCTGGCTGGGGAATTCTGGGAGTTGTAGGACTTTTTTCCCTCTAAAAACATGCATAGGCTTGCAGCCCTAGTCAATTAGATTAACTTTTTTAAACAACTAAGTTTAAAATTAAATCTGTTCGATCAATCAAGGAGCTTTTTATAAAAATAAACCAAACAGATCTTGCTCCTTCCAACTCTATGATCTATGAAATCTATGAAATCTATGCAATCTTTATTCAAGAATTTATAAAACTGGTGGATGGCAGGTGCAGCTTTAGAAGAGGCATTCCTGCTCCCCGGCCCCTTCTCGCCCCCACAATGGGGAAAGTCTCTTCTAATATGGGGAAAGGCTACAGCTCAGTGGTCGAGAGCTCGTAGCTTTGCCCGCAACAGATCTCAGGTTCGATCCTCAGCATTTCCAGGCAGGGCTGGGAAAGATCCTTGCCTGAAACCCGGGAGAGCAGAGGCCGCGCAGAACAGGACGCAATACGGACCTAGGTGGACCAAGGGCCTGACTCTGTATAAGGCAGCTTCCGGTGCTCCCAAGATGGGGCTCCCTGTTATCCTGTGCAAACATCTGAAAACAAGGCCAGCACCAGCCTTTTCGCCAGAAGTACTGCTTCACCCAGTGTTCTCCAACCTTGGGTCCCCAGAGGCTATTTTAAAATAATAAATAAATAAATAAATAGAGTTTCACAAGCAAAGGAAAGGGAAAATGCGGAAAAGACAAAGACAATCCACATTATAACGCCACATCTCTCAGCTTTGTGCGCAACATGCAATTTTTTTAAAAAAATTAAATTATATTTATACCCCGCCTTTTTTCCTGCAAGGAACCCAAGGCGGCTTACATAATCCTCCTCCTCCTCTCCATTTTATCCTCACGACAACCCTGTGAGGTAGGTTAGGCTGAGAGTCAGTGACTGGCCCAAAGTCACCCAGTGAGTTTCATGGCCGAGCGGGGACTAGAACCCGGATCTCCCGAGTCCCCGTCCAACACTCTCACCCCTACCCCACGCTGGCTATGTGGCTATCTGAACGCAAGGCTACACCCAAGAGCATCGGCTCCACGGCTGGGGATGTCTTTAGTGCCAGGAAAGGCCAACCTGACTACCGAGTCTGGTTATTTGTGACGGTTTGGAATTTCAGTTGTGCAGCAAAATATACTTGCAGATCCTGGAGCACCGTGTGACCTCCTGAGGAACCAAAAGTGTCCCTTTGGTCTGCATGATTGCACCTTTAATCGGGGTCTCCCTGAGTAGCGATTTGTGAAGTCATGACAGAGAATGTCAGGCTTGCCTCCCCCTCCCCTCTGCGTTTACCCTGTGGAAACTGCACGTTGCCCGCTGCTCCCCGCCCGCCAAGGCCTCTCAGGATGGGTGGATGCCGGCTCTACGAGGGTCCCGGCTTCCCAGGCAAGCAGTGCTGCCCCCGAGACAGCTGGCCCTGCAGCACAAACAGCTGTGCAGTCGAAGCGGCAGCCAGGCGCACAGATGTCGCGTGACGACAACCGCAAATCCGGACACCGGTTCCCAAGGGTCAACTTACGTTTGAGGCACTTGACTCCAGCCAAACGGCCGTCCCGAGTCACAAACCGCAACCGTGTGTTTCGAACACTCTGCAAGAAAGCTTGCAATATTCTGCCAGGACCTAGGTCAGCCTTCCTTAACCCGGTGCCCTCCAGATGTGTCGGAGGGCAACTCCTGGAATGATGGGAGTGCAGTCCCCAACACATCTGGAAGGCACCAGGCTGGGGAAGGCTGACCTATAGGGCAGGGGCTGCAGCCCAGTTGTAGGGCACCAGCTTTGCATGCAGAAGTTCCCGAGCGAGTTCGATCCCCAGCCGGCATCTCCAGGTAGGGCAGATCTCCAAGGAGAGCGGCTGCCAATCAGTGTTGTCAATACTGTTCTAGACCGACCAACAGTCTGCCTCAATATAAAGGCAGCTTGCCATGTTCCTATGGCGTAAGAATCTACTAGGAAAGTTAAAGGCATTTCTCAGAGGAGCGCACCCAGCGCTTTCCTTCCGCAAGAACTCTTCCTCTCAAGGGGCCTCCCCCGAATGATATGTTCAGAGCCGTGAATCCTGCAGGCCTAACAGGCAACCTCTCTTCCAAAGTTGGAACTTTTGCTGCATGCAAAGAAGAATGGCTGACGCACACACACCCCGCCCGCCCCAATGGAAAGGATGCACGGCCAGTGCAGTACAAAAGTTGCGGTGGGGAGTTCGGGGGTCCATGGGAGCTTTTCATCTCTTAATGTATTACACTGCACTAGCAATTCTCGTGTGTTCACCGGTCCGTCCTGGCACACCATTTGGGACTAACTAGGGTTTCTAAACCTGTGTATGTGGGGGGACGGGGGTCTTCCCCAGCTTCCCACTGCCTTGAAATCAAAGAAAATCCAAGCGTCCATGCTCTTCAAAGGAAAATGAAAACGTCCACATAGCCATTCCTTCTCCCGTATTTTTTTTTTTCTTTTATGCAACAATTATCCGGCTGCTTCCCCTGCGGAAAAGGGTGGTGGGAAATGAAGCCACAGGTTGAAAGTATTTAATGTGAGTTGAGCAATGCGAGATGGGAAATAACCAGACAAAGGCGAGGAAAAAGACAGTTGAGAAAAACCACCAGGGAGCGAGTGGGGGGGTGAGAGAGGCAGGGGTGAACGCGAGGTCCCACAATGGGGAGCGTGCTGGAGCCCGAGTCCTGAGTCACCGTAATTAAAGATTGTCAACGCATGCTGCCAGTTGCACCGTCTGTCGAAGAAGAGGCGGTTTGTGCAGCTGCGGGGATGAAAACACACACATGCGCGCGCGCACACACACACACACATGCACGCACGCCCCACAGAAACGACTGAAATAGAGAGCCACAAATACATTTTGTAACCCACGACAGCCAGAGGCGAGCCGCTGCCTTGCAAATTGCATCACTGAGCTTGTCTTCAACAGGTGGAAGGTGTTTGATAAGAAGCAGAGCCTGCAGGGAGGAAGAAGCCCCCCACCAGGCAAAGATTTCTCAAATGAAAATCAGTACGCTTTTTTTTCTTTTTCTTTTATACAAATAGAATAGGGGGGAAAAGCATGTCCAGGTTAAAAGCTCCATCTTAAACTGCCAGGTCCAGATGGCTGCCAGAAAGGAGCTGAGACGGGCTCTGCCCAAACTGCTGGTGTTTCAGCCGCGACCCGAAGTCTGCCTACGAACTGAACCACAGAGTAGAGCAGTGTTCAACCACATGGACACATTAAAATTATACAGCAGTGTTCTCCAACCTTGGGTCCCCAGATGTTTTTGGCCTACAACTCCCAGCATGCCCCAGCCAGCATAGCTGGCTGGGGCATGCTGGGGGAGTTGTAGGCCAAAAACATCTGGGGACCCAAGGTTGGAGAACACTGGAGTAGAGCACCTGGACTAGCCAGGGCCCAGCAACTGGGAGTAAGAGAGGTGATTGCCCTGGCTTTGCCCACCAGCTAGACACGGGGGTCTGCAACCTTTTCAGGGCCAGGAGGAGCCGTACCTCATTGGCAGAGCAGCTCTTTGCATGCAGAAGGTCCCGGGTTCAATCCCCTGGCATCTCATAGAATCATAGAAAAGTAGAGTTGGAAGGGGCCTACAAGGCCATCGAGTCCAACCCCCTGCTCAATGCAGGAATCCAGGTCAAAGCATCCCCGACAGATGGCTGTCCAGCTGCACCTTGAATGCCTCCAGATTGGGAGAGCCCACCACCTCCCTAGGTAGTTGGTTCCATTGTCTTATTGCTCTGACAGTCAGGTAGGGCTAGGAAAGAATCTTGCCTGAAACCCTGGAGAGTTGCTGCTGGTGGTCCATGCTGACAATACCGGCCTACACGGGCCAAGAGTCTGACTCAGGATAAGGCAGTGTCCTATGTTCCACTTCTTCATTTTTATTTTATTTGTATGGTATGGTGGTAGTGCTGCTGTTGGGATCCACCACACCGAAGATCCGTGTCTAGAGAACTTCCATCTCAACTACCAGGATCTGGCAGCTCAAGACTGGGAGATCAGTCCGGCTTTGCGCACACACATAGCTGCCCTGCCACATAAGAACATAAGAAGGGCCATGCTGGATCAGACCAAGGGTCCATCTAGTCCAGCATTTCTGTTTACACAGTGGCCAACCAGCTGCCCGCAGGATCCCACAAGCAGGACGTTGAGTGCAACATTACCCTCCCACCCATGTTCCCCAGCAACCGGTGTACAGAGGCATACTGACTCTGATGTGGGAGGTAGCATATGGACATCGGGACTAGTAGCCATTGATAGCTTTCTCTATGAATTTGTTCAATCCCCTTTTAAAGCCCTCCAAATTGGTGGCCATCACTACACCTTGTGGAAGTGAATTCCGTAGTTTAACGATGCATAGCGATGTATAGTTAAGTAGTTAACCATGCATAGTTTAACCCGTCAACCAGCCATCGGAACTTCTCATCTTAACTGCTAGAGCTTAGTGCAGGCTGGGAATGATGGGAATTGCAGTCCAACACATCTGAAGGGTACCAAGTTGGGGAAGGCTTGCCTAGGGAGCAGTTGCCTACAGGACTCTGAAGGTACTCAAAAAGCCCCAAATTAAAAAGGGAGCACAAGCGCTGAAAGAGAAGCATCGCACATCAGGAGGCGGCTAAGAAGAGCTTTGAATATGAATTTCCATTTTATTAGCATTAGGATACATTATTTACTCTAAGCCATTTTGTAGGCTAGAACTGCTCTCTCCGATCTAGCTTCATATGCATGGGGCGAATTTTGAAACAGGACGAACATTCAGTCACACAATACTCTCCACTCCATCTGCCGTCTGGATGCGCCAGGCAGTTTCCCCAGCTCACTTGCTTCTTCTTGTATGAACTTGGACCAAGACCCACAGATATTTTTTTAAATTGTTTTTCTAAAATGCAACCTTTCAGACATTTTGGGTTTGGCTGCCTCTGCCTGCCTGTCTGGGGTTCCCAGCCTCCTCTGCCTGCCTGGTCTCTTCTTGACCAGTTCAACAGTTGAATTGTCCAAGACAAAGGCCTCTGCCTGCCTGCTTTGGGGTTCCCTGCCTCCTCTGCCTGCCTGGTTATTTGGGGTTTTTCTGCCTGGTCTGTTCTTGCCAAAATCAGTTGCAGAGTTTTGAAATAAAAAGGCACACTTGTGCCTAGAATTTATTTAAACCACACATCTGAAGTAGCCTTATTTTGTTGGGAAAAAACCCCATTGATTTTAGTAGGGACTCGTGGAGTCTGCTTTGGGAGTGACTTGGGACTCGTGAGTCACCATTTTGGACCAAGGACTCAGACTCGAGACTCGGGTCCAAAGACTCGTGACTCGACTCGTGACTCGAGACCAAGGACTCTTCAACATCCCTGCTAAGCAGGGTCAGGCCTGGTGATTCCTTGGATGGGAGGCCCCTCCTCTAGTTTCCTGCATTGAGCGGGGGGTTGGACTCGATGGCCTTGTAGGCCCCTTCCAACTCTTATGATCTATGAAATCTATGAAGGCTAGATAAGAGTTGCTGGGGTGGCGGTGGCAGGGAATGTTGTCTACCTGCAGTTTTGCAGCTTCAGTTTGGCCAAATGGGAAAGCTGCACTAGAAGAAGTAGTCCTGGCATGATTCAGTGAGAGCATCTTCAAATCTCCCCTCTCAGCCATGAACTCACTGTGTGGGCGTAGAGAGCCTCCGTCCCTCAATTTGTAATATACGGAATAATCACACCTGACTGCATTATTGGGTTAGTGTAAGCGTTACTGAGACAATGCATTCTCAGCCCATTGAGAATACTATAGAATTATGTAGATGTTGAGCAGTACTATTGTACGCCCCCACTCAGTGATAGATGGTAGAGGCAGAGCATTAATTTTTTTTTATTAAACCAGATGCGGCAGGGAGATTATTGATTGCAAGGAATTGGAAAGTTCAACATCAGTATTTAATAACAGACTGGTATAAAGAGGTTTGGGATATTGCTTTAAATGATAAACTAACATGTAGTATTAAATGTAGAAGGGGACAATTAAAGAAAAATAATTTTAAGGAAATATGGGGGTCATTTTTAGATTATGTTTTAGTAAAGGGGAAAGGGAGTAAGCCATGTCATGATATGATGTATTTTTGGAATATAGATTAATAATGGATTATGTGGATAGAATTGGTTTTGGCCCCGGGGTGACGGGTGCACTTGTAGTGTATGATTTGTAGGTTTATGTTTTTTTTGTGTGTATGTGTGTTCTTTAAAAATATAAATAAAAAATTAAAAAAAAACAAACAAAAAAACCCAGATGCTGCGAGAGACCAGAATTTTTAAAACTCCAACCAAAAGGTAAAGAGCCCCTTAAAACAAATAGCACCATTTTCACAACATCAATCCAAGATTATGTCAAGTGAGGATATTATTATTATTGTGCCAAACACTGAGCTGGCTGTCCAGGGTTTTTTTGGGGGGCGGGGGGAAGGAGGTTATGAGCATAACTGCTGCCCCTTACTTTAAACGGGGATTTTAATTAATACGTTGTTCTGTTTCTTTTTCAAGTGTTTAAATTTTTCTGGCGTATTGTATACTGCTGCAGAAGTGTAAACGTTTAAATTAAGTAAAGATGAAAGCTTGGCTCTGCAAAAAGTGAACAGTATGTATTCAAAAAATACAGGAAAACAAGATTTTTAAAAAACGTTCACTGTTAAAAGTGTGTTGCAGTTACGCTGTTCCAGCAGTTTTTCACAGGACTGGCCCAACGTATTTAGGAGTCCCAGGCAAAATAGTCAAACAGCCCCCCACCAGTTAACATGGGACACGGTCCGCCGGGAATTTCTTCCACGCAACCCCCGTTGAAATGAATCGTTGTGGCACAAGAGCGCCGCACGGATCAGATGCATCTGCCTTCCACTTTGCTGTCTTAACGTTTGCAGCCCAAAGTGGCTGCCTCAGTTTGCCTCACAGAAGAATCATAGAATCCCACAGCTGGAAGGGACCTGCATCGCCACAATCCTGTTCACACTTACGTGAGAGTAAGCACAAACTCAAGTGGGGCTTACTTCTGAGCAAAGATGCCAACGAACAGCCGCATGACACAAAATCAGTTCTCCCTTCCTCCATTTGCAGGTTTCATCCAGCCCCGGCTTATTTCTAAGAGCTTCTTTGCTCCAGAGGATATTTTTGAGAAATGCTTCCTTCCATTTTCTGTGTGCCTGGATGAAGAACCGCCCCCTGTTCAAGCTGCAGGCAACAGCGGCTGCAGGAGGCAGAGCAGAAGCCTTGTGCGGGATAAATGGCCACAGTGCAGAAGAGGAGAGAGGTTTCAAAGTCAGCTGCTTATAGTTATAGGGACACACCCCCCCTGTCAAAACTGCACTTCAGCAGGCTCTTACGATTCAAGGTGAGAAAGGGTGCCTTCTTTTGCGTTGAGGCCTTGAAAACTCAAATGACGTAGGAAAGCTTTGCAATCCAGCGAGGACCCAGAGAAACGGCCAGGCAGCTTTTCAAGTGAAATATTTCCTGACAGGCCTCTGGAGCACCGGATTTCTGAAGGCACCGACACCCTCGGCTCAGCCCTTTGTTACCCAGCAGTCGTTTCAGGCACCATTGTGAAATTGCCAGGGATTTGGACCGATGGCCGGGGAAGGGAAGGGAACGGCCAGGATCGGAAACAGTGCAGGGCTGCTGTCGGGGGAACGGATTCAAAGTGGAAAGGTGCTGGAGCGACTGCTTGAAGACACGGCTGAGCTTCCAACCCTCCCTTCCCCAGCCTGCGTTCCCTGCTATGGAGCGGCAAGCAGGAGCAAGCAATGCATCAAAGGAACGCAGCAGAAATTCCTTGGTTCCAGTTTGCATCAGGATCCACAGTCCGCTCGGACAGCTGCTAACACACCCTTCCCCACCCCGAGCCCCGGGGTTCACATGATTCGGTAACATCTGACTGAGCAGGCTCAGAACGAGATGCTGCAAAAGATGCTCCCCCAAAGCAACCCCAAGACCCTTTTCACTGGAGATGTGGCGGTTCAAACCCCAGGCCTTCTCTACACCTAGCCTAGCAGGTGTTGTACCGCGGAGCAACGGCCATTTCCTTCTCCAGATAGTATTTTTAAAAGTGCGAGTGAACGTCGTCACACTCTGAGTTTCCCTGACTCCCCCCACCCACTCCAGTGGTGGCAGGAATGGGGAGAAAGCGTGATATTTATTTATTTGCACCCCCCTTTTTTCCTGCAAGGAACCCAAGGCGGCTTACACAATCCTCCTCCTCTCCATTTCATTCTCACAACCACCCTGTGAGGTAGGTGAGGCTGAGAGTCAGTGACTGGCCCAAAGTCACCCAGTGAGCTTCATGGCCAAGTGGGGACTAGGAGAACCCGGATCTCCCGGGTCCCAGTCCGACACTCTCACCACTATGCCACACTGGCTGATAGTGCTAGGGATGTCTGAGAAATCTGACAGTGGGGTGAAGATCCGATGGATTTTCACAATTCGGCCCCCTGGATTCTGGTTCGCCAGCCCTGTGCTGGCACTGACTCACTATGAGGCGAGGCGAGGCGAGGTGAGCCAGCTCGCAGACTTCTGTCTCTAAGACGGGCCACAGTTTGAACATTTAAAAAAAAACACTAAGGAAATTTGCACAAATGGCACTACTTGCACAATTTGCGTGACTTTACGCAAACTGTGCAAATTTCCTTAGTGTTCTGAAATAGATGCACAATCCACGGCCCGCCTTAGAGAAGGAAGGGTGGCCGGGTGACCAGCCAGATGGGCGATTAATAAATATAATAAATAAATAAGTCTTTGGAAAAACCCCTGACTTGGCCCACTTCCGATCATCGGATCGGAAGTGGGCAGGAAGTCCGCCGAGCTCAAACGAGCCAGACTTCCCAGGATCGGCACCTCCCTACATCTGGGGGGTCTACTATTTTGTAGTCACCACAGCCCCCAGCCTCCCTCCTCTCTGGGCAAGCCCTCGCCCCACTCCACCAGCCATTCTGACGGGAAGGGCAGGCAGGGAGCGTGCCGGGTTTGGTCCTCTCGAGGCCATTCAAGCCACAGCCGCAGGGATGCTGTTTTCAGCAGCAGCCTTGAGCCTCTTAGAACATCTAATTCCAACCTTGCCTTTTCTCTGCTTTGCATTCTGCCAAACGCTTACATGCCTTTAAATCAGTGTTCTCCAACCTTGGGTCCCCAGATGTTTTTTGGCCTACAACTCCCAGCATGCTGGGAGTTGTAGGCCAAAAAACATCTGGGGACCCAAGGTTGGAGAACACTGATTTAAATCAACAGAGACCAGACCCTGAAAATGGGAAATGCCTTACCTAATGGGTTTCAATTGCCAGAGAATCAACAGTGGACTCTGCTGCAACTTGGCTTATCCACCTGACAGCAATGAAATCTGGGCTTGACGGGTTTTTCGCCGGCATTTGTTGAGTAGCTGAAGCAAGCGAACGAGCAAGCAAGCAAGGGCGCACTTCTCTTATGGGAGAGAGGCTACGAAAAAGGAAAAGGCACGATTGGGAAAATACCTTATTCTACCCACAGGCCAATCGAACATGCTGGGAAGAGAAATAATACAGCTGAAGAAGGTCCAGGGGAATGTCAGAGCTCCCAGGACGATGGAGCCCTGATCTCAGTCACGCAGGGGAATCTGTCCAAGAGGGTAGATGGAATGTACCGCTTCCATCTACCTTCTTGGCTGGGGCATGCTGGGAGTTGTAGGCCAAAAACATCTGGGGACCCAAGGTTGGAGAACACTGATTCAGGCAGACTGGCTGTTGCGTAACACCCCGGGGCAAGCTCCGCGGGGAATTTCTCCCACGCGAGTCTCCCACGAGACAAACTGGTAGTGGACTGTCCCCTAAAGATCTTCTGGTAGATGCTGAGGCCCAATTAACAGCTGCAAATAGTGGTCCCTTGAATCTCGGCCAGATGTGGATCTGGTGACATTCACCATGCTGTTGCGAATTTGGGGTGGGTGGGGGGTGGATCGCCATGGGACGGCAAAAGTTACCGGAGCCGATTCTCATGCGCAGCTTGATGCACGATGGAGCAGCCTCCACATGGCTACATTTCGAGCAGCGCACCGTGTTGCTGCTGCCTGCATGTGTGAAGTGGGCTTGACTCTTAATTCCATCGAAACACAAGCTTACGAGCAGGGCAGGAATGAGAGACCCAAGTCAGTGTCAGGTGTGGATTCAGGCCAAATGTCACAGTTCATCTCTGGCCAAGGAAAGAAACTGCAGGGAGACCTTTCACACCAGCCAAGAAAGTCCTTTTGTGTAGCAATGGGGCGGAGTGAGTCTGGCAATAGTCCTTGACCTCAACAGACGCTACCGGGCAAGGCTGGCTTGTTGGTCTGGGCAACTAGGAGACCTGGTCTTGCCGAGTACAGGCAGCCATCACTCCCCCCCCCCCTCTGCCTTTGCCTCACCCCTCCCTCAACTGCAGAAAAGCTGGGTCTGGCATCCCAAGATATTTCGTTCAATTCAATTATTTTTCCATACTGGCCAGAGGCAGCAACAGAAATGCAAAAACACAATACAGTCATGCTTGGACTGAGAGCATAATTCGTTCCGGAAACGTGCTTGTAATCCAAAACACTCTTATATCAAAACGAAATCCCCCCCCAAAAAAATTTGTACAGAGATTTTTAATTTAAGCCGTACTACAGTACTTGTATTGCAAGACGTCGCTTGTATATCAAGTAAAAAAAATAAATAAATTAAATAAATATTAAAAATTTGCTTGTCTTGCAAAACGCTCTCAAACCAAGTTACTTGCAATCCAAGGTATTACTGTATAGAAAACTATTACTAATAGAACCCACAGTTACAGCAGCAGCAAGAAACCTCCGCAACGTGGGCCTAACGCAGCCCGTGGAGGGTTGGGCACACTCTGTGGGCCCCTCCCCCCGGCCTGCAGGCTACCAGGGGCTTGTGTGGGAGGCAGCGGAGAGGAATGCCCATGTTATCTCCAATCTCTGATTGGAAATAACAAAGGGATTCCACTGTGCGCCGCCAGGTCCCCTCTCAACAGGGCAGCCAGCCTGCATGAAGGGGAATCCCGTTGTCATCTCCAATCAGAGTTACCATGGAGACTCCCCCTCGGGAAGGTGCTCCACCAGACTTGGGAGGCGCTTGCGGGAGTCAATCCTGCAAGCGCCTGCCAAGTCCCTTCCCACACCGCTCGCACCCCAATTGGAATGTGAGTGGTGCAGGAAGGAAAGCGCACATGCCGGTGGAATCCCCTTTCTCCATACAGAGAAAGGCGCTCCATGCCTCTCTGTGCACGGAGAAAGGAAGAGTGGGTAACGCTCTGGGGAAGGCCCTGCCCCCTCGACATCCTCCGTCACACGGCCTTGGTCAGGCCCCCCAGACCACAGCACTGGGCAAGTGGAAGGTCCACCAAAATGAGTTGTCATGACAGCGACCGAGGCAGCTGCCTACAGCATGACGTTCCGAAATATTCTTGGGTGAACAGCAATGCTGCCAGATTCCTTGCACACAGCTGCATCGTCAGATCCAGAGCTCAGAGCAAACATGGAATGTGTTATCACCCATGACTAACACGCTTGCTTCTAAAGCTTACATTTCTTTCCCTTGTTATGGGGAGGAGGCACACAGCAAACTATGCTTCTCAGATTATCTGTTCTCCGAGTAGAGAGCAGGCCTCGTCGGCCTCCAGATCTGCACACTCGGTATCGCAACTGGATCTGCACGAGAAACAGGATGCAGCAGGACACGCAGAACTTCAGACAGTCTGATAAACACTGCCTTGAAATCAAGCTAAGAACAGGGAGTGTAGAAAGAATGCCACTTGCTGACACAGAGAACCATCCCATCATGCTGGGGGGAAATACATCCCTTGTTGGTGTTTAGGCATGCTCTGAACACCAGTCAGCATTTGAATGATTTGTGTTGCAACTGTTTTTATCTGCTGCCGCTATTTTAATGTTGTTTTTTTATGTGCTGCTGTCATCTTTATCTGATCGTTCTATTTGATCTATGGATTGATGCACTGTCATTGTGGCTTCTCTGTGCGATCTTACTATGCTTTGATCTTTCAACGGAGCTCTTGTATGATATTCTTCTGCTGTTTTACTGGCTGCTGTAAACCGCCTTGGGAGGATCGTCTAATCCTGAAAGGTGGTTTAAAAATCCATTACTAAATAAAAAGAATTTAAAAATGCGAATGTACATAAATTATTAAATCTGAATTATGCCCCTCCAGGAAGGAATGGAGCACTGTAAAACAAGTCCCATCCCAGCGAGACTGCCCAGAAGGATACCATGGTCGATGGTATTGAAAACCACTGAGAGGTCCATCAGAACCAACAGGGATGTGCTCCCCCTATCTAGTTCCCAGCGTAGGCCATCTTACCAAGGCGACCAGAACTGTTTCTGTCCCATAACCAGGTTTGAAGCCAGACTGAAACGGATCCCACCGCCCTCCATGTGCACGTCTGGGGGAGAATGGGACCTTTTGTCTCTCTGGTGGGAACATTTGCTTAAAGAAGCTTTAAACAGAATTATTGAGCAGGAAACTAAATCTCTCACAACCTCATGCTTGCCAGCTTTTCCCCTGCACCCCTATGGAGGATTCAGTAAAGATACAAAAAAAAAAGTCACCCAATACAAAGAACGGCAGCTCCCTCCATAATAATTAGCCACAGCCAAGAATTCCTGTATATTAAATTTGGGGGCTAGGGGGGGAACAGAATGTACTACGTCTAATCTCCTTGGTGCATTAAAGCCGATTGTGTCTGATGCTAATGATTAAAAGAGGGAGAAAAAGGAGCTGCAGCTTAAAAAAAAAACAAAAAAACTATAGGTGTTTAATAATACAAGGAGCCCAAGGCCCAGAAACAGAGCCCAAGAAATGGGGAAATAATTATGGTCCCTGAGCATTGGTTAAGTGCCTTTTTTTTACTGTCCAAGTAACCATAAAGAGCCCGCAGATTCCACAAACAAGCAGTTTCCAGGCTATTGTTTTTATTAAGGCAGCAAATGCTCATTAGAGTTCAGTTCTCATATTTCTCAAGAATAGCCTTCGGGGCAAGGAAAAGGCAAACAGAAGGAGAGCAGAGATCCTTCTAAAGACAACACTCAAAGCACGGGCAGTCTGCTCATTAGTTGAATAGATGTGCTGGATCTTGATCGGTGTGAAAAGGATGCAAACAGCAGAGCTCTTTTGCAAGGCACAACAGGAGGCTTGTGGCACCAAAATACTGGCTTGGACTCATAGATGAGTGTTGTTCCGTTGGTTCGTAAGAACTGAGCTGAGCCGGCGGCCACAGTCCTGGGATGTTCAAAGCGCTCGTACCGCAGGTCCAATGGCTCCACTCTGCGAATCAGCAATTACGTTTTCTGGAAACGCGTTTATAAAAGGACACAGCAACGGTTGGATGTGTTGCACGCTTGGTACAAAAAAAAATATGTGGCTGGTCAGTGTGAGCGTGATGACCTCACGTAAACACACCGTTCAGAAGGGAAGCAACCAGCCTCGCTCAGTCACTACTAAGCAAGAGACGTTCCACTTCAGGGAGGCCAATGAAGAGGGTGTCCTTGACACCTCACTTCTGCCACTATAGTCTCTGCTGCCGGCCAATTTTCTTTTCTTTAACTGGATTGGGTATGCTTTGGATCTCAGACAAAACGAGAGCTCTGTTTTCAAAGAGCCAGGCATTGCCCCGGCCTCCTCTGCCACCCACACAGCAAACAAAACATTTCTTTTGGCTACAAAAGGGCGAAACGCGGCTTCAGATGTTTTAAAATAACATCCCTGCCGGATTCCTGGATCTGGAACGTATTTTATTTCTTTGTATATAGAGTTCTTCCCTCTCGAAAAGCAAGGCCTGTTTATCGCCCCACTGTGCAGTTGGCCGGCCATCATTCCTGTTCAGAACATTTTAATCAGTGGAATGATCGAGTCCAGCAGCAGCAGCGAGAGGAACAGAGGGAAATACTGTTGTGGTTGAATATAAATCAAAATTTGGCACTAAGTGATGCATCAGAGGGAGCCAAACCCTGCAACGTAGTATATAAATAATGCAAGATTTAAAACAGTCTGGGCTTATTCTGCGATTCTACTTATGGGAAGGAGCGACAGGTAAGGCACAGCAGTGCGGCCCAATCCCTGAGGGCAAGGGTGGAGAAACTGTGGCCGCCCAGATGCAGTCGCATTTCAACTCCCATCAGCCCCGGGGTTTTTTTTTTATAAACATCTGGAGGGTCACATGTTCCTCACACATGCCTCCTGTATTTTAAAATGAAAGCTAAGAATGTCAGGATATTTACAGTCCTGAAGAGAGCTAACCACTCCTGGCTAAAGCTGAAAATCCTATGAACACTTACTCAGAAGCAAGTTCTTCTTGTTGTTGTTGTTACATTTATCTTGTCTTTTCCCCCCTCTTGCAAGGAACCCAAGGCGGCTTTAGTGTGTCTCCCAGTCAGCCTCATGCCCGAGCGGGGACTAGAACCCGGATCTCCTGAGTCCCAGTCCAACACTCTAACCTCCACCCCACACCGGCTGTCGAAGTTGCCGGGACTTCGTTCCGCATAGAGATTGCAAAGGAGACTGGTGGTGGCTGGGTGATACTGGTAACTTTTGCTGCAATGGAGCAGGGCGGGGGTTTGCAGAAACATACCTAATCCACCTCACTTGAGTTCCACCTACATTGGTGTGACTCCGTGTGCCTATTTGTTGTGCATTTATATAAATATTTATTTATCTACGGTAACTTTATTTCATTACATTGATATCCTGCCTTTCTGAAGAGCTCAAGGCGGCATATGAAGTTCTGCTGCCGCCGCCGCCGCCCACTTTTTATCCTTACAACCTCCCTGTGATGTAGGTTAGGCTGAGAGAAACTGGCCTGTCCAAGGTCACTCAGCGAAATCCCTGGGTGAGTGGGGATTTGAACTCAGGTCCCGTCCCCCCCCCCGCCCGGGTCCTGTTCTGCCACTTTAGCCACAACACCGCCCTGGCTGTCAGTATTTCACAAGCCAGCCCCCACCCTACCCCCCAGTAGCTCACAAACCGTGGTGACCTTGTGTAATGGGATTGCTGCAACCCAACATATGGTGTCACAGCAGGGGTTGTCCAGAATCAAGCAGCTCCACCAGCACAAAGCATGCTTGCTATTTTAGGAGTGCATTTTAATGGGTTTTGCAGCATCTCCTTAACTTGGCCTGCCGCCTTGAGTAGATCCAGGTATATAGAAATATTGACATTTTAAAAAATGAAATTAAGCTGCCACAAAACTGTCATGCATTAATCTGAGCAGTGGCTTACTCGGGCCCAGGCCAGAACACGTTTTTTTCCACCGCCAGGACTGAGCCGTGCAACATGAAGGACAATAATGAAGTGCTTCTTCCAAGCATATACAGAGTGCATTTCTCTCATGACTAAAAGGAATCACAATCCACCCGGGATTAAGAGGCAGGGTTTGAAACGCCAACAGGCGGGGTTTACAGACAATTTTGAGCCCCAGGACCTCACTTTAAAAATACAAACCACCACCACCAATTAAAAACATGAGAACTGGAGGAGATTGAAAGGTCTACCTAGTTTACCATCTTCTTTAGGAACATAAGAGTGCCTTGCGGAAGTATTCATCCCCTTGAGTTTTCCACACTTCGCTGTGTTACAACCTGGAACTGAAATGGATTTAATTGGCATTTTTTACCACTTGATGTGTACAAGATACTCAACACTGTCAAGTTGCAAATTGTTTTTTTTTATTGCGGCACAAAAGTCAAATCAACAAAAACAAACCTTCACAGTGCTGAGTGTCTTGTGCACATCAAGTGGTCATGATGCCAATTGAATCCATTTCAATTCCAGGTTGTAACACAACAAAGTGCGGAAAAATCAAAGGGGGCGCGGATTTGAACATGTCTGCAAGGCACTGTAGGAAGCTGCTATATACAGAGTCAGACCCTCGGTCCATCTAGCCCAGTATTGTTGACACTATCCGGAAGCAGTTCTCCAGGGTTCCAGGCAGGAGTTTTCCCAGCCCTACCTGGAGATGCCGGGGATTGAACCCGGGACCTTCTGCGTGCAAGGCAGTGCTCTGCCACTGAGCCACGCCCCCTCCCCTTCTTTCCTACAACAGCCAACCAGTTGCCCCTGGAAGCTCATGAGCAGAGCACAAAATGCATCTTTACCCGTTCTTTGTCCCCAATGTTCAGGAATGCTGCTTCTCTGAACATGATGGAGGTTCAAGTTCACTATCACGGCACACCGCCACGGATAACTTCATCCTCCGTGGCAGGACTGGGGCAACACAGCGAGCCACAAAACGTCCTCCGCCACTTTCTCTCCCACCGTGAGAAGCGAGGGAGAACAATCGTCACAGGATCCTGGGGGAACCACTTCGAAATGCAGCTCTCTCTCTGTGTGCAGGGGGACTTTTTGCCCGCAGGATTTCCAGTGATTTCGTCCACAAGACCCCCCCCCCCTGGATATCCTCGGCCACCACCCCTACGTGTGACATGTGCAGCCCAAATGTTCCCTCTGCCGCGACCGCCCCCGACGGACCGAAGCCAGCCTGTCTGGCTTCCCTCGCCTTGTCCGCAGAGGAGATGGCAAGGACGGGGCAAGCGATGGGCCCTTTGCCGTCTCTAGGTCAGGAAGGACGCCGGCTGGGTCAGAGTAAACACTGGGGACCTTGCACGGTCGATATAACGGGGGGGGGGGGGCTTCCTTCTGCAGGCCCAGCGCTCAGTTCACAGGCGTTCATGTAAAAAAAAAAAATGCAACCACTTCTGCCCACGGCGGGCCTGGGAGGGAGAGGAAGGCGGGAACAGTTGCAGACAACTTAAGGCGCTGCCCGAGACAATGGGCAAACAGGCAAACACGTTAATAACTCAGCTGCGCAGCGGGGGAAAATATCTGCAACGCGCATAAATAACGTTACTGCCCTTGATCTGCTCATTTCAAGCGAGTCATCTTTGGACACTTTCGAGAGGACGCTTCCTGTTTTGCTGCTGCTGCTTCTCAAAGATTTAAAACCCGAGAGCCAGAGCATTGCAGTGGTTCAATTAGAACCGTGTTCTCCAACCTTGGGTCCCCAGATGTTTTTGGCCTACAACTCCCAGCATGCCCCAGCCAGCGTAGCTGGCTGGGGCATGCTGGGAGTTGTAGGCCAAAAACATCTGGGGACCCAAGGTTGGAGAACACTGAATTAGAGCGTTGGGCTGACTAAGGCTGAAGAAGCCTGCCTTCAGATCCCCACCCAGCCATGTGTGAAGTTCAGCGGGTGACCTTGGGCCCATCACTACCTCTTCCAGTACTTCAAGGGTTGTCACACAGAGGAGGGCCAGGATCTCTTCTCGATCATCCCAATTTGCAGGACACGGAATAATGGGCTCAAGTTACAGGAACCCAGATTCCACCTAAACATCAGGAAAAATTTCCTGACTGTCAGAGCAATAAGACAATGGAACCCACTACCTAGGGAGGTGGTGGGCTCTCCTCTGAAGGAATTCAAGGTGCAGCTGGACGGCCATCTGTCGGGGATGCTTTGACCTGGATTCCTGCATTGAGCAGGGGGTTGGACTCGATGACCTTGTAGGCCCCTTCCAACTCTACTTTTCTATGATTCTATGATCAGCATAGTCTACTTCACAGGGTTGTTGTAAGGATAGCATGGGGGAGGTGGAGACGAAATATATCGTTCCCGGTTTGTTGGAGAGGGGAAGGATACAAATGCCACCAATGAATAAAACAAAGCTGCCCAAAGGGAAATTGCAGGCGCTCTCTCTCTCTCTCTCACACACACACACACACAGTGCCTTGCAGAAATATTCATCTCCCTTTGGCTGTTCCACATTTTGTTGTGTTACAACCTGGAATTGAAATGGATTTAATTGGCATTTTTACCACTTGATGTACACAAGATACTCAACACTGTCAAGGTGCAAAGTAGTTTTATTGTGGCACAAACGTTAAGTAAGAAAAAACAAACTGGCACTTGTTGGTTGCATACGGTAAGTATTCACCCGTGAGTCAATATTTGGTAGAAGCACCTTTGGCAGCAATTAGAGCTGCGAGTCGTCTTGGGTAAGTCTCTGTCAGCTTTGCGCATCTGGATCCTGCAACGTTTGCCCATTCTTGCTGGCAAAATTGCTCCAGCACTGTCAGGTTGGATGAGGACCGTTGGTGAACAGCAACTTTCAAGTCTTGCCACAGATTCTCAGTCGGACTGAGGTCTGGGCTTTGACTGGGCCATTCTAAGACTTTCAGGTTCTTGTTTTTAAACCACTCCAGTGTTACTTTGGCTGTGTGTTTTGGGTCATTGTCCTGCTGGAAGGTGAACCTCCGCCCCAGTCACAGGTCCCTTGCAGACTGAAACAGGTTTTCCTCTAGAATTGCCCTGGATTTGGCTCCGTCCATCTTGCCCTCAATCCTGACGAGTTTCCCAGTCCCTGCCGAGGAAAAGTATCCCCACAACATGATGCTGCCACCACCATGCTTCACTGTGTGGATGGTGTTCTCAGGTCAATGCGCACTGTTGGCTGTGCGCCACACATAGCATTTTGCGGCAAGGCCAACAAGTTCCATTTTGGTCTCATCACACCAGAGAACCTTTTCCCACAGGTTTGCTGTGTCTCCCACATGCCTTTTTGCAAACTCCAAACGGGCATTGATATGGGTTTGTTTCAGCAATGGCTTTCTTCTCGCCTCTCTTCCATAAAGCCCAGCTTTGTGGAACATCCGGGTGATAGTTGTCCCATGGGTGGTTTCTCCCATCTCAGCTGCAGACAACTCCAGCTCCTTCAGAGTTGCCAATGGCCTCTTGGTTGCTTCTCTGACTAATGCCCTCCTTACTTGGTCACTAAGTCTTGGTGGACGGCCTTCTCTAGGCAGAGTCACGATTGAGCCATATTCTTTCCCTTTTGTAGTAATGGATTTAATGGTGCTCTGGGGGATGTTCATACCCCAATCCTGGTTGGTGCTTCTGTACAACTTTATCCCAGAGTTGTTTTGATAGCTCCTTGGTCTTCATGATGCTGTTTGTTTAGACAAGCTCTCCAACAAACTTTGGGGCCTTCCAGAAACAGGTGTATTTAATCTGAGAGCATGTGGCACTGGAACTGCACTCAGGTGGACTCCATTCAACTACAGAATGTGACTTCTGGAGGCAGTGGGTTGCCCCAGAGCTTATTTAGGCATCTCACAGCACAGGGGGTGAATACTTATGCAACCGACAAGGGCCAGTTTGCTTTTGTTTACTTAACTTTTGTGCCACAATAAAACTATTTTGCACCTTCACAGTGTTGAGTATCTTGTGTACATCAAGTGGTAACAATGCCAATTGAATCCATTTCAATTCCAGGTTGTAACACAACAAAATGTGGAAAAGTCAAAGGGGAGTGAATACTTCTGCAAAGCATTGTATATATATGTGTGTGTGTGTGTGTGTGTGTGTGTGTGTGTGTATAAATAAATAAATATGTTTTGCTGGCCTCTCCGCAGGTCACAGTGACTTGCATAAAATTAAAACACAACACCTTATTAAGAGAAATACACAAAACTCACATGCACAAACACACACACAATGGATCAATAATCAATTGCTTTAAAAACACTGACACATAGTCAAAAGCCTCTCATTCACTCATTCACTGATTGCATTTCTATAATGCCCAATAGCCAAAACTCTCTGGGAGGCTCACAACATGATAAAACATAATCTAAAAGCTTTAACATACAAAAATGTAAAACAGTTTGATACCACTAAAAATAATGAACAATAAAACTATCAGGACCCAATTAAAAAAAACAAAACCCAGTTGCTTTAAAAAAAAAAAAATTGAAGCCCCAGCATATGCTGCTTGGGAGTAGAGGAAAGTCTTCATCTGGCACTGAAAAGATGACAATCCTGATGCAGACCTCACTGAGGAGAGCATTCCACAAGGGGGGGGTCACCACTGAGAAGGCCCTCTCAACAATACTACAAGTGAGAAGGATCTTGGAATTGTGGTAGATCACAAACTGAATATGAGCCAGCAATGCGATGTGGCTGCAAAGAAGGCAAATGCTATTTTGGGCTGCATTAATAGAAGTATAGCTTCCAAATCGTGGGAAGTGATAATTCCCCTTTACTCAGCACTGGTTAGGCCTCATCTTGAGTACTGCGTCCAGTTCTGGGCACCACACTTTAAGAAGGACGTAGACAAACTGGAGAGAGTTCAGAGGAGGGCAACAAAAGATGATAAAGGGACTGGAAACAAGGCCCTATGAGGAGAGACTGAAAGAACTGGCATGTTTAGCCTTCAGAAGAGGAGACTGAGGGGAGATATGATCGCACTCTTCCAGTATTTGAAGGGTTGTCACACAGAGGAGGACCAGGATCTCTTCTCGATCATCCCAGTTTGCAGGACACTGAGTAATGGGCTCAAGTTACAGGAACCCAGATTCCACCTAAACATCAACATACAGGCCTGTGGCTTATGCTGGCTCAGCTTGTCTGAGTGTGGAAAGCTAAGCAGGGTCAAGCCTGGTTATTACTTGGATGGGAGGCCCCTCCTCGAGTTTCCTGCATTGAGCAGGGGGTTGGACTTGATGGCCTTGTAGGCTCCTTCCAACTCTATGATCTATGAAATCTATGAAATCAGGAAAAATTTCCTGACTGTCAGAGCAATAAGACAATGGAACCAACTACCTAGGGAGGTGGTGGGCTCTCCCACTCTGGAGGCATTCAAGGTGCAGCTGGACAGCCATCTGTCAGGGATGCTTTGACCTGGATTCCTGCATTGAGCAGGGGGTTGGAGTCGATGGCCTGGTAGGCCCCTTCCAACTCTACTTTTCTATGATTCCCTTGTTGCCATCCTCTGAATCTCCCTGTATTCCCAGAAAGGGAGAATCTAATATCCACACCGGAAGACAATTGGGTATAAGACTGAGTACTGCTATAGACTGTTTATTTTCCTTCAGAGGCCAGTGTGGGTTGCTTTCTGCCCAAGAAGTCTCTTTAAGATTGCAGTCTTAGCGTAGCATCTCCCCGCAATGACTGACCGCCCGTACCCGGTTCTCCTAGGCTCATGTAAATCAAGGCACACAGAAGCAGCAGGAGGAGATGTGTAGCGCTGAGAAGGGATATGATAGCACTGGTCCGGTACCTAAAGGGTTGTCACACAGAAGATCATCCAAGAGGACTGTAAGACACAAAATAACGGGCTTAAGCTACAGGAAGGCAGATGTCGGCTGAACGTCAGGAAAAACTTCCTAATTGTCCGAGCAGTCAGACAGCGGGACCGACTGCGGCCCAGGGAGGGTGCTGGGCTCTCTGTCGCTGGAGCTCTTCAAGCAGGGACCGGACAGCCATCTCTGCCAGGGATGCTTTAAACTGGATCCCAGCACTGAGCAGGGGGTTGGACTCGATGGCTTAAACGGCCCTTCCCACCTCTTTATGGATTCCAGTGTTACAGGCTGAATGCAGAGGGATGGGGGCCCCTCCCTCAACTGGGTAAAAAAATGCCCCCCCCCCACAATGGTGCTATGCTACCACCACTCTCACGTGACCCGGAGAACCAAGATGGCCACACACAGGCAGAGGGTGACAACACACCTCACATCTTCCAGATTATGGGGGGCTCACCTGGGGGCGGCGGCTCAAAATGTCGTAAATGATGGACGAAACAGTTATTAGTAGGTTAACACTCGTAAGGAACTGCTGTCGTCTTCTGCATATATGTAGCTAGCTAAGGGTGGTGCACACAAGTATATTTTTAAGCCGTTACCTGCAGGTCCCCCTTTTCATGCCTCCGCAGCCGTTTTGTCAAGCAAAGCAGAGCTAAGCCAAATCTGAAGCCCCCCCCCCCGCCCCTCCCAGGAAATAAAACACACAGATCGAGAATGATTAGATAATCTTCCCTGAAGCGGCGGTGGCAGCGACCTCCCACGAGGTCTTGAAACACCTCCCGGCAGCCTGGCATCTCCGCGCCGCTGTAAAGGGAAGCGACAGTGTTCATGCTAATTAGCAACTCGTTGTAAGGCCTTTCCTAACACAGCCTGACCCGGGACCTCAATAACTTTCTAACCAAATTACGCTCTTGATTAATGCGCACGGAAGGGGTGGGCGGGCAGGCCCCGGAGGCTCCTCACGGTGGCAACTGACGGGAAATGCGGCACGCCGAAGGAAATACAAGCGGCCCCCGTTGGATCGGCCCAAAGGGCCCTGCGGAGTCCCAGCATCCCCTTCCCAACGACGGCAAGTGAGACGCTTCCTCGGGAGCCCATCAGGCCGTACGGCATGAAGGCAATTTTGTGTGAGATGCTTCCCTTTACGCCAAGAAAAGAAAAGCCGAACCTAAGCAAGGTTGCATGCCTAAAACGCACATACTCCGGAGTACGCCCCGTTGAACTTAACGGGACTCACTTCTAAGTGGGGGCGGGCAACGTGTGGCCCTGCAGAAGTTTTGCCCTACAAACCCCATCATCCCTAACCAGCATAAGCCAATGGTGAGGGATGATGGGAATTGTAGGCCAAAACACCTGGAAGGCAACACGTTCCTCCCCTCCCCCGCGTCCTAAATAGACATGCTGCATGAGTGCGCTGTAAGTCTGCATGACCTCAATCTTATGACGATTACCAACTGCACAGAGGCTTTCGCCACATGCTCGGGAACATCTTTTTCCGTGCCCCGCCCCCTTTTTTCTTTTTTCACTGAATTCCCAGCCTGAAGAAGAGTTCCGGTGAATTGTAAAGCAGGAGTGGGCAACACAGACCTCTGGGCCGCATGCAGCCCCCAACCCCCAGCGCAGCCCCCCGCCCCATTGGACCCCACCGCATCTATTTTTTTTAACCTGAAAAATGGGGGGGGGCACAAAGCCATGGCTTTCTGCCAAAATTCGGCAGCAAACTGCTACAGAGGCTTAGAATGGACAAATCTAGCTTAATAACACGGCAGGGGGCAGCCATATAACTCTCTGCCCCTGGCCTTCTAATCTCCCCCCGAGCATCAACCTGTACGGACTGCAAAGCTGTGTCCTACTTAGGCGCATTTGCCCTAGTGGCTGAAGATGTTACTGCAAGCTTCAACCACATGGACACATTAAAATTATACAGCAGTGTTCTCCAACCTTGGGTCCCCAGATGTTTTTGGCCTACAACTCCCAGCATGCCCCAGCCAGCTATGCTGGCTGGGGCATGCTGGGAGTTGTAGGCCAAAAACATCTGGGGACCCAAGGTCGGAGAACACTGTTATACAGAGAGAGAGAAAGAGAGAGAGATTTCAGTGCCAGGTCTATTGGGAAATCACACTTTCTGATCTGGTGGTAACACACTCTCCACTTAATCCTGGATCACAACGGTGAAGGAAATGCACTCTGCACACAAGCATTGTCCGTTATTTTCGCGTCATCTCTTTCCAGTACTCGGCACTGAAAACAGGCTTCTGCTCTGGGGAAGCCTGGCTCAAATTCACTCTCTCTCTCTCTCTCTGCTTCAGTTTGTCGTACTTGAAGGTCCGAGCAATAAGACAATGGAACCAACTACCTAGGGAGGTGGTGGGCTCTCCCATTCTGGAGGCATTCAAGGTGCGGCTGGACGGCCATCTGTCGGGGATGCTTTGACCTGGATTCCTGCATTGAGCGGGGGGTTGGACTCGATGGCCTGGTAGGCCCCTTCCAACTCTACTTTTCTATGATTCTATGATTCTAAGGTCACATTTGGTTTTCTTAAAGCCCTCGCGTGTCGGGAACAGAGACATTCTGGACCCAGAATGAGGACACTCCGTTTGAAAGCACCCGTCTCACTTTCTCAGAAGCCAGCGCCTCGCCTCCCAGCTCTGTCGCGCCCCCTGCGGCAGGACCACCGTGGGGCCGTGCTCGGCGCTTACTGGCCGCCTGCTTTCTCCCCACGCGGCCAACCCCTTCCCTGCTCCCCTCCTCTCCTGCCTGGCGATCACAGCGCCCGTTGTTTATACAAAGCTTTAGAAATTAGACGTACTTTTGCTAAAACACAGAGATTAATCCCTGGCCGCGTGTCAAGAACATTGCGACTGTTGCTGGTCCTTCATCGCTGGCCAAACAAATGGTAGGAGATCATGTTGCCTGTTACGCAACAATTCCCGAAGGAACCTTGTTATTTACCATTCACGCACGGGGAGAATCGTGGGGGGGGGGATGCTTTAAAAAGTCTCCAAATGACAAGCGAGACATCTGTTACTCATGACTGTGTTACAGTGGGGATAGGTAACTGCCCCCCCACACACATAGCAGTGCTTTGTCTGCTCCCGCAGGCACACAGATACTTATGAAGAACTTCAAGGCGCATTCCTATGCACATCTAGACAGAAAAAAGGCCTACAACTCCCAGCATGCCCCAGCCAGCCACACTGCTGGGGTAGGCCACGCGGACAAGTGGTCGCTGGGAGGGGGGGGACCTCGGTGCCCCCGTGCAGTGTCCCACGCGGGAGGACTGAGGGGAGAGGACCGGGAGGCACGGTGCACCCTTCCCGCGATGCGCCTGACCATCTGTCGGGCGCATTGGCGGTAGGGCGGCTTCTAAGCAGCATGTTGGCCAGGGGGGGGGGATCATCTCCCCCCCCCCCCATGTGAGGATCTCACCTAAGCTCGGAGGGAACTGGAAATTCTGAGGGAGGTAGCAGATTACGTCAGCGTCCCTGCTGATAAAAATGTGTTGGTGCTGCGTTCCTCTTGAGCTCTGGTGCCACGACACTCCCGGTTTTAAAGCGTTAAAAGATCGAGAGAGGAAATCCAAGTATGGCAAGGAAGGGCCAGGTGACACGCGTCTCCCAGCTGTGTGGGAGTCGCTGCTCTGTGATGTGCCCGTGCATGCGAATGATGACGCAACCACCTGGGTGGAGCCAATTGTGTGGGGTTTCCCCACAGAACCAGCACTTGCTTTCAAGGGCCACTTGGGAAAGCATCTTAAGTCATTCCGGAGAGAGAACAGAGAGAGAGACAACAATAGACTGGGAGGGTTTCTCTGTGCCAGGGACTCTGGGCTCACGGATGATTTCTTTCGTGTGGTACAACAATGACTAAGAATGACTGCCGGAGCATCTTTGCACTGTACTCCAAGGGCACAATCCTATGTATATTCAGACAGAAAGAAGTCCTACCGTCCCCAGCGTGACTCAGCCAGCATGGCTGCCTGAAGGGATGCTGGGAGTTGTACAGAGATGGTGTTAGGGGGTGGCCCACGGGGCTGGATCCCCAAATCTTTCATTTGGAGCCCCAAATCTCTGGGAGGCCGTCTGCCCCACCGCCCTGCTTTTCTTGGGCACTGACTGAAATAAAAGGACAGGGGCCCTGAGGATCTTAGTTACGTCTGATCCCCCTGGATGAGCTGACTTTTGGCCCGCATATGCTTCCGCTCCTGCTGCCCCCCCCCAAATATTTCTGCCTGAGTTTTTTTCTTCTGAAATCAAATGCCCCCTCTCCCACTTTCGATCCATCCATCCATCCATCCATCCATCCCTTTTTACAAATAGGGGTGTTCCTAGGAGACAGGGCCTTTCACAGACACATGCACAGACTTCAGCATATGCAAATTTCTGCATATATATTTTTTTGGTCTTCTGGGCCTCAGCCCCGGATCTTTTCAGTACCTACCACCACCCTGGCTTCGTAGAACTTTTCCCCCCGACTAAATACGCATAGGACTGCACCTTTAATCTGCGTAGGACAGAAGCAACGAAGAAGAGTCCTGTGGCACCTAAGCTTTCGTGGTGGCCTAGAGTCTGCTTCATCAGACGCAACTCCAGCCCACGCCTTTCCAGGTGCATTGCATTTGTGACTTCCCTTTGCAAATAAGTCACAGCTCACTCCCTGCCAACTCTTGTGCAACGCCGCCGAAGGAGCCCTTGGAACCTCTCTCCGCATGGCCCAATCCAGCAACCCAAATACGCCACTCACCTCCCTCTCACATTTCGCCTGCAGCTGCAGTGCAGGCAGACTTTTGCAATGACTTTACTCAATGCTACCTGTAATCACCAGGTACTCGACACAGGATTCTCCTTTCAGGGGGGTGAGGTGGGGGGAAATGGGCTTCCGTCCAAGGCACCAGCTCTCATGGAGAAAGCAAATATGAAGAATGGCCCAGAGGTACAGGCGGGCTTGTGAGGTGCTAAGCAGGACGGAGAGCGGGTTTAATTAATGGATCGTCGTGCCTCTCGTGGCTGTGCTAAAGCAGAAGCTACCTCTGGCCACCCAGAAAGCACGGGCTGTGGCAGAGCCGAAAATGCAGATGGATGGAGCGTGTCGCTTGGCACAGTTACCCTGGCTGCAACACGGCGGCATTTCACAAATATGAACATCCTCCTCTGGATGGATGCCCACGGGCTGGCATCGATCCTGCAGCGGAGGCAGGACAGCTAGTCAAGCATTCCAGTAAAAGAGAGCGAAAGAAAGTGTGTGTGTGTGTGTGTGTGAGAGAGAGAGAGAGAGAGAGAGAAGGGAAGAGAGGAAACCTGGGCTCCTCCTCCTTTATACAGAACAGACACTCCAGTACTGAAGGTGGGGGGTGGGGGGTGGAGAGAAACAAGCTTCAAACAAAAAACGACGGTAACCCTCTCTCTTGGTGCATCCATATCATTTAGATCAGGTAAATCGGAATGCGGCACCTCAGGCTGGGGGGGGGGAACTCCCGCCCCCTGGAGGTCCCAATGTGGCCTTCTGGGGAAGCCTCCTCCCTCTGGCCCCAACCCTTCCCCCCCCCCCGACCACTTGGCGGTTTTGGCTTTTGTGCAGTTCCCCCCATTCTAAAAGGTTGAAATGCCTCTCCTGGGGCTCCTGGCAGGAAGAGTGTGAAGCTAAACTAGGCTGGGATTTTGCCCCTGCCCCTTTTCCCATGGGACCTGCCCAACCACTGGAACGTGGCCCCCCCAAGAGCTTCTCCGGAGAGTGGGCTTCGTCCCCTGGGCTGAAAGAGGTTCCGCGCCCTGGACTGAGATGTGCCCTGTGTCGGTGGAGCCACTGGAGGACTAAGAAGGGGGCTGCCATGGGCCAAGACCCCCTGCACCCCTGTCAGAGGTGGACCCAAAGTTCCTAAATCACCGCAGTTCACACCTTACTACTACTACTACTATTTACAGCATTTGTATACAGCTCCATATAATAAATAAAATATCAAGTAGATTCCGGAGCGGTGAACAATAAAAAGACAAAAACAGATGAAAGAAACAAAAAACAATACATTGAAAACAAAGTAACAATTACAGTGGTGGTTGGAGAGCAGAGAAGGCGTCCCGGGAACAAGGAAGTCTTCAGTAGGCGCCAAAAGCAGCACAAAGTTGGAGCCTGCCTGACCTCCAGAGGCAGGGAGTTCCACAGAAATGGAGCCGCCACACTGAAGGCCCTTCTCCTGGTGGAGTCCAATCGGGCCAAAGGTCCATGAGGAACCACCAGGAGCATGCCATCCGATGATCTCGGCGACTGGGACTGGTTGGTATGGGAGGAGGTGGTCTCTCAGATGACCTGGTCCCAAGTTGTTTTGGGCTTTGTACACAAGTTCCAGAACCTTGAACCTGTCCCGGTAGCGAATAGGTAGCCAGTGCAGTTCCTTCAGCAAAGGAGTTGCATGCTGAAAAGGGGCAGCTCCCGACAACAGCCATGCTGCTGCAGCATCCTGCACTGGCTCCAGCTTCCGAGCAGCCCAGTGGTGCAATCCTTTCTTTCTAGAACATGGGAAGCTGCCTTGTACTGAGTCAGACCACTGGCCCATCTGGCCCAGTATTGTCAACTCTGACTGGCAACTCTGACTCTCCAGGGTTTCAGGCAAGTGTTTTTCCAGACCTCCCTGGAGATGCCGGGGTTAGAACCAGGAACCTTCGGCATGCAAAGCAGGGCCTCTGTCACCGAGCAACATCTCTTTCCCCCAAATAAGCCAATGTTTATCTCAACCCCTCCCCCTGGCAGAGTGCTGCATTTGCATACTGGTCTTCCCGCTGCATACATACGCTAGTACAATACAGGCAGTCCCCGAGTTTCATAGATTTCATAGTTCATAGAGTTGGAAGGGGCCTACAAGGCCATCGAGTCCAACGCCCTGCTCAGTGCAGGAAACTAGAGGAGGGGTCTCCCATCCAAGTAATCACCAGGCCTGACCCTGCTTAGCTTTCCACACTCAAGACAAGCTGAGCCAGCGTACACCACAGGCCTGTATATTTTAAGAACGTCCGACTTACAGACAACCCATACTTAAGAACGGACTTCTGGGTTCCCCGGCACGACGTCGTTTACGTAGAGTACATAGCGTCGTATACTACGCAATTTGCGCAAATGCCGATTTTAACGTATAGAACGTGATGCTGTTCCGACTTACATACAGATCCGACTTAAAGACATTCTTAGGAACGGATCCCGTTCGTCACCTGGGGACTGCCTGTGCTCAGCTTCTAAGAATAAGACATCTGCCTGCTGACAGTGCCCAGAAAGACCTGTTATACTAGGTAAGGGCAGGATATTTGAAATAGGAAAGCATGTCGCAGCAATGCCAAAAGTACATACAGTGATACCTTGGATTGCAAGTAACTTGGTCTGAGAGCGTTTTGCAAGACAAGCAAAAAAATTTTAAAATAAATTTTGACTTGATAAACAAGCGACATCTTGCAATACAAGAGGGATGTAACCGCTCGCCTCGAGCCCGCCAGAGACTCGCTTTGATATAAGAGTGTTTTGGATTACAAGCACGGTTCCGGAACGAATTATGCTTGCAATCCAAGGTATTACTGTAGTGGGTTTTGTGGGGGGGGGGTTGTTTTTTTTTGCCACGGCCTAATCCAAATTTTAGAGCAGATTAAAACAGCCTGGAGGATGAAAATGGCACCCCGCCACACTGCTTCTCCCACTGGTCTTCCTCCACGAGGAAAAACAGATTTACACTGTATGTTCCCAACTGTGTGACAGCTTTGGGGGCGGAAAAGGCGGGGGGGGGGGGGAGTGCTACGTTGATTATATCACATCAGGTTCCATTGCACAAACAAGGCATTCTTATGCCCATGGCTCACAGCTCGGACTTCTGTTGGGGATACAGGCGTGCGGCTCCTTCAGCTCTTCCACAACAGCACGGCAGGGGCCTGATGGAAGTCCACAAACAGTTTAGGATCTCGTATTTAATAGCCATCAAGCGCCCACAGCAACCAGGTGCTGCACACGGAACAAGTACGTATGCCACAAGCACCCCATCCATGTGACAAGTTGGGGCTCCATGTGTTCAGAGAGAGGCATTCTCAGAGTTGCTCTCCCATCTTTGGAAGACTCTTTCCCTGCAGACGTGCCAAAGCCCGAGCATCTTCAGAAAGCAAAAGTATTTTGTACAAACCAACTTTTAAACATGTATTTGTTCATTCACTGTATTTTCCTCCCACTTTTCCAGACAATTTATGACAGGCTTCGGACAACACAATAACCCACACTCAAGGGCTGAGTGTGGGTTGTCATTGAACCATGGGTTATTGTTGAAACGTGAGCTATCGTGTTGTCTGGACCCAGTTGAGATAACAAACCAGGGTGTGCGATCCACAGTTCACAAGCCAACAACAAACCAGGGGTTCTCTTCATGGGTTGTTTCGTGGTTAACAAGCCATGGCTTTTTAGCACAGCTGGGTTCAGACAACACGATAACCCACATTTCAACAGCAACCCACGATTCAACGTCAAGCCACACTCAACCCATACTCAACCCTTGAGTGTGGGTTATTGGGTTGTCTGAATCCAGTCACTGTCTCCCAAAGTGGCTCACATCAGTTAAAAACGGAGAGAGAGAGAGAGAGAGAGAGAGAGAGAGAGAGAGAACGGGTTCAGACAACACAATAACCCACACTCAAGAGTTGCGTGTGGGTTGTTGTTGAACTGTGGGTTGACGTTGAAATGTGGGTTATTGTGTTGTCCCAAGATAAAAGAAGGCTACCCGCCCTGGCCAGGGGAGGGCGACTTGTGGCCTTCTAGATACAACTTCCATCAGCTCTCACCACTGGCCGTGCTGCTTAGCGCTGATGGAAGTTGTAGGCCAAAACATCTGGTTGTCCACCAGTTGTCCACCCATGGCCTAAACCAGTGCTTTCCAAACTTGTGTCCCCAGATGTTTTTGGCCTACAACTCCCAGCATGCCCCAGCCAGCGTTGCTGGCTGGGGCATGCTGGGAGTTGTAGGCCAAAAACATCTGGGGACACAAGTTTGGAAAGCACTGGAAACACGTTTGGAAAGCACTGGCCTAAACTGTACAGCTTTTAACAAAAAAAATGGCAGAACAAGGGGGTGGGGTGATGGGTCCAAACCTTGCGCCTTGCTTTTGTAGCGTCCGGCCCCCCCAAGCAGGGAAACGTTTTTAAAAAATACACACACCAAAAAGCACGCGCGACATAAAAGAGGACTGTTCTGCAAGTTTGAAAGCTCTTCAAAGCGGCGAGACCGGACTGTCCGCGCCGTGTGGGTTGAACAGTATTTATAGCACAACATTCTATGTCCTGCGACGGTGACACAGGAAGGCTACACGCCAACAGATCCCCTGTTATTCTAGTCATTGACCTCTGGCGCTCTGCCAAGCGATACTGAATAACAGACTCGCTGTACGTTGCGAGGAGGGCTGGGCAGTGTGGGAGAGCTTTCCAGGCCACTAATTTTAGAGGCCGCGGAAGGAGGCGAGGGAAGCACCGCCGGCCTGCACACCCCGTGCCCAAATTTCTGCGAGATATACAAGCTACCGACGACAGGTATTTCCCATTTGGATTAGCTCCTTCTTGGCTCTGGAACACTGCTCTGGTTTGCTAGCCGACAGCGGGATCACACGCCCCATCTTCTGCACGCCGCACATGGCAGGATTCACAAGAAAGCCTGCGGGTCCTAGCGACGTCCTCCGCTAAGGCTGCAATCTTGGAGCTGCTTACCCGAGAGTAAGCCACAGCGAGCTCAGTGGGGCTTACTTCTGAGTAGACATATTTAGGATTGTACTGTAAGGTTCTCCTTGACACACGCCCCCACGGAGTACAGACAGATGAATGACATTATTTTGTGTTTAATCTGAGGCCCCGTCTGTAAGGCACTCCTCTTCCACCCCTCCCTACGGGGGGGGGGAGATCCCTCCCACTCACCCAATTTATGTGGTTACTTCCACTGGAAGCATTGCTGTAGTGGAAAGCAGCAATGCAAGTCGAGAGATGCACATGTGCGCAGCATTTAACACTGCAGTGTTTCTCGGCTTGGTGATCTTGCCAGCGGGGTAGGTGGTCAATTTTGAAGTGCAGGCACTCATTACGACAGTCCCTATAGCCACTCCCCTAAGAAGAGTCCAAAGAGTCCAACAACACAAGCAAATGTATTGGGTGTGTGTGTGTGTGTGTGTGTTTCCCCAGCACCAGGGATAAACATTTTATCTCAAAATCAACAAACTAGTTCTAACAGTTTTCAGCTCCACCAGGAGCGGGTTTTTTGTAAAGTGAATGGGTCTTCTTAACTGCTCATTTGAAACCCAGTAACCCCAAAAGTCTTTGCATCACAACAGGGATAGCTCACAACAATATATCGCTGCTGGGGAAATCCATTCCTGCTCCCCAGCTACTGTGAGGCCTGCAGCTAAGCCCAGAGGGAACAGGGAGGTCTGAGCGGGGCGTGGCAGATCACATCTTTGTACCCAGGAATCGGGACGTCTGGGTGCTTTATTTATTTATTTATTTATTTATTATATTTATTAATCGCCCATCTGGCCGGTCACCCGGCCACCCTGGGCGATGTACAATTAAAATACAATAAAATATAATAATTAAAACAATATAAAAAATTCTTTTAAAAACCTAACCCACCCCATATTCCTGCCTGAACAGCCATGTTTTTAATGCACGGCGGAAGCTCATCACGGAGGGGGCATAGCGAAGGTCACTAGGGAGGGAGTTCCATAATGTGGGGGCCGCCACAGAGAAGGCCCTCTTCCTAGTCCCCACCAGCCTGGCTGCTCTGGCTGATGGGATAAGGAGAAGGCCGTCCGTGGCAGACCTTGTTGAGCGGCCTACTTGATGTTGCCAGAGGCACTCCTTGAGATAAACTGGGCCGGAGCCGTGTAGGTTTTTAAAGGTCAAAACCAACACCTTGAATTCGGCTCGGCAAGCAACTGGTAGCCAGTGCAACTCATTAAGCACTGGCGTGATGTGATCACGCCGGCGGCTGCCCTTAATCAGGCGAGCCGCCGTGTTCTGTACCAGCAGAACCCGTGACCCCGTGTGAGCCCTGCCTCCCTTGCACCACTAGATATAGCCGAGTCCCACTTTCCCCACCCTGAGTTGGGCGTGCCCGAGTGATCTAGCGTCAACCAATGCAGGGACGCACCAGAGTTACCTGCTCCCAATAGAGGCTGGGCCAGAGCAGCGGATCATGCAGAGATACACCGGGCAACCTCCTCTGCGGGCAGGGAGTTTCGACCCGCAGGATCCTTTATTTGATTTCTCACGATTCACTAGCAGTGCCCTCACGGCACATCATCCGGGAATAGCTTTGTTACTGCGGTGTGGGTCCTGCTCACACAGAGAGGAAACGTGGCTTCATAGTAGTATTTCACCAGGCCTACTCTACATGGCCCACCAAGCCAGGCACAGCCAGTGTGGCGTAGTGGTGAGAGCGTTGGACTGGGACTCGGGAGATCCGGGTTCTAGTCCCCGCTTGGCCATGAAACTCACTGGGTGACTTTGGGCCAGTCACTGCCACTCAGCTTAACCTACCTCACAGGGTTGTTGTGAGGATAAAATGCAGAGGAGGAGGGTTATGTAAGCCGCCTTGGAGTTCCTTGCAGGAAAAAAAGCGGGGCATAAATGTAATAAATAAATAAATAAATAAATAAATCAGGGGCTTGATGGATCACCTATTTTAAGTGCCGGGGCAGGACTGCAAAAGATGGGGGGGGGGCAGGGGAGGTTCAAGTACCTGGCAGGCCAAAAGGCACGGTTGATGGGCCGTGCATCGCTCAGGCCCATCCGATGCACAGCGCAGGGGGCAGGATATTCCCCTTAATTCTTTACCAGAGAAGTCTGTCTTCCCCAGCCTGGTACGCTCTGGAGGTGTTGGACTGCAACTCTCATAATACCATTGGCTATGCTGGCTGGGGATGGTAGGAGTTGCAGTCCAACACATCTGGCGGGCACCAGTTTGGGGAAAGCTGAGCTAAGCCTGGGTTCCTCCAGGCACGGCCGCTTCCAAATGTGTCCAGGGATCGTTTCCTGGGCTTTGTCCAGGACCAGGACTCGGCTGCCCCACTCTTAAGGCAGCGCATGCTCATGCCCGCACACCGATTCCTGTCCATGTGTCATCTGAACAAGCCTCCGCTGCTTGCTGATTAAATTAAGAATTTCAAGGAGCTCCAGCAGGTCTCAAATGAGAGAACCAAGAGTGCTATTAAGCTAATTACTTGTGTAATAGAAACAATTGATAAGATGCTATTTAGAACTTAAAGAGGATTTTTGCACATTTGGGAGCAGGGAGAGAAGAGAGTCACTTATTACAAGATTACCCAATTTCTAATTAATGCTTGTTCCCCCCCCCCCCCATGTAAACATCTTCTGTGGACCTTAATGATGCTGAGAATGTATAGCTCTTTTTTGAACATTAATTTCTAAGTGCTTCACACACATTGGCCACGAGGATCGGGGGGGAGGGCCCCCAGGGGGTTCCAGGGGGCGGCCCACTAGGGCTGGAGCCCCAAACCTCTGGAAGGCCCTCTGCCCCACCACCCTGCTGTCCAGGGGCACTTGCTGAAAGAAAGGTCCAGGGGCCCTGAGGATCTCTCTTGCATCTGATCCCCCTGGATGAGCTGGCTTTTTGCCCACATGGGCTTCCCCTCCTGCTGCCCCCCCCTTGAATCTTTCTGCCTGAGGTTTTTTTCCTGAAATCAAATACCCCCCCCCCCGGTCCATACATCCCTTTTTTACAAATAGGGGTGTCCTTAGGAGACAGGGCCCTTTACAGACATGCATGCACACAGAGACTTTAGAGCAGTGTTCTCCAACCTTGGGTACGCTGGCTGGGGCATGCTGGGAGTTGTAGGCCAAAAACATCTGGGGACCCAAGGTTGGAGAACACTGCTTTAGAGCATATGTGAATTAGCATGTGCAAATTTGTGTATTTTTTGCCCTGTGGGCCTGAGCCCCGGATCTTTTCAGTAGCTAGCGCCACCCCTGTTCCAGGGGGTCCAATTTGCTCCCCTGTCCCCTGCAAGTGCCCACCCCAACTTAAAAGGCTTGTTTTAAAGTTAAATTTCCACCTTTTTTCAGTCACTGTTGCTGCTCGCTACCGAAATTCGGTGGCAAACCACCACCTGTTTTACTGCTATCCTCGAAATTCAGCAGTCTGGGCCTCGGGGTGGGGTGGGGTTCTGGGGGCACTGGAACTGGCCTCCGGCGTCCCGAAGTTGCCCGGCCCCAAAGTGAACCTGCTGGGGGGTCGGCACATGTCAAAACATGTCCAGCATTTTTATTGGACTGCGCTGGGATTGGATGAAGTTGGGATTGATTTAAAAATCAGTTAGATTTAAAGACCAGGCTTTACTACCGATATGTTTCCTTGGGATCTAAGTATATGTTTATATATGGATTTATATTACATTACAAACAGTTGATTAGAGTGGTTTTACTTATATAACTTGATCTACCCTTTTTGTTAACATTCCATTGGTTTTGGCTTCTCTCTCTCTACTTTTCAAAATGTTTGTTCAGGTGGTCCCAATGCCACAGATTCAAGCGTTTAAATGTCCAGGTGCGCTGCTCCAATCATCTAAACCTTAATATGAGCTGATTAGAGCAAATCTCCATCTGTACCACACAGTCAATTCCAACGACCAGGATGTCAGCACACTTGTCTCAAAAGCCAAGAGAAGATTCTAATGTAGCCATTCACTGAACAATGGGGTACAAAGTGCTGTGTGAAAACAGCAGATAATAAAACTGAAGGAACCACAATGAACTACATGTTCGGTTGGTTGACACTATAATGCGACTTGGTCCATGTGTTATGATATCAGTATTCTCAAGGAAACTAGTGAAGGAAAGCTAGAAAAAGTTAATCCGAGCTGACGGCTACTTGTACAATGATCTGTTGAAATCTAAAAATGCTAAGATTCATAATATCCCCCAAAGCCTTTTCAATATCATTTTTATGTAGGCTTGTTTATTTACTCAGAAACTTATTGGGTGGCTTAACAGATCTACTGAAATGACATGCAGTTGGACATTTTCCCTGCAAAAAAGAAGAAGAAATAAATACATAAATTAGATTCATAGATTCTAGAGTTGGAAGGAGCCTACAAGGCTATCGATGCAGGAAACTAGAGGAGGGGTCTCCCATCCCCTGCTCAATGCAGGAAACTAGAGGAGGGGTCTCCCATCCAAGTAACAACCGGGCTTGACCCTGCTTAGCGTTCTATGCTCAGACAAGCTGAGCCAGCATAAGCCATAATTAGTTTATTGCAACATGGAGTCAGGATTCTGGAAGATTAAAACTGAACATGTGTGACAACAGGATACAGAGGATAAAGTCTGGGATTTGGATGTGGGAGTTCCAGGTTCAAATTCCCACCCAAACGTAATTTGCTTTTTGGGCCAAGTCTCTCTCCTAGTGACTTGGGTGAAATTGCTGTCCTACGTGGAAGATGATCAAGTATCTGATCAAAAGAGTACTTGTTGAGGGAGCAAAGCACCCCTGCTGGACCTTCCCTCCAACCAGCACAAGGGTGTGAACAGGGCTGCACACGCTAATAATAGTAATATTAATAATAATAATATCTGCACAGCACGTTCAAGTGTTGAAAGGGCCGTAGCTCAGTGGTTTCCATGCAGAAGGTCCCGGGTTCAATCCCCAGCAGCATGTCTGAGCAGGGCTAGGAAAGATCCTGCCTGAAACCCCGGAGAGGTCAGTGTCGACAAGTGCTGGGCTAGATGGACCGAGGGACTGACTCAGTGGAGGGCAGCTTCTATGTTCCCACTTATTTATTTTATTTCAGAGAATTTCTATACCGCTTTTGATTTAAAAATAAATAAATCCCAAAAGCAGTTTTCCAAGATAAAAATCATGACGCAATGCAATAAAACCAATCATCAAGACAATAAAAGCAATGATAAACACAATAAAATCTCTTGAAAATAACCAGGGTGGCTGTCAACGCTAGCAGTCAGGGAAGCGCCTGGGCAAACAAGGTGTCGGTGGATGTGCGCCACACTAGGTGCCCGCCTGATCATGCCACGTGGAGGGCGCCAGAGTTGTGCAGCCCTTCTTCCGCGCCACGGCCAGAGGAACCTCAGTAGGCCAGCAAACTCTGGTCATGCCCAGTATGTTCAGCAAGCCCTCCTGCTCAGAACGCAGAGACCGGGGTGGCCTACATGGGAGGAGGCAGTCTCTGAGATCATCTAGATGTCACCCTTAGAACCCTGCAGTGTTATTGCCTCCCATACTGCATATGGGAGTGCGGGGCCAGCGGTTGGCCCGAGGCCATCCCGTGAGGTCAAAGCAGAGACAAGATTCAGGACTGGGGATTTCCTGACTTCCGGAGTCCAGTCTACGAGATACATCAGTTCATATCTGGGAACCCGGGAACTGGCACAGAGTGTCAAGAAGACCTCGATCGCGATCTCTAGCAGAGGGGGGCAGAGCAGACCACTTTGCAGGGCAAACTTTGTTTATTCTTACTAGAACCCAAGGCTGGGTGTCCAAGAGTGACTCAGCAAGGCAGAGCCAGATGGAAAGAGTGGCTCTGGGACACAGAGCCTTGGGTTCTAGTAAGAATAAACAAAGTCTGCTCTGCAAAGTGGTCTGCTCTGCCCCCCTCTGCTAGAGATCGCGATCGAGGTCTTCTTGACACTTAGAAAGAGAATGGTGTGCCTCAGAGCACATGCTCAGCTGCAGGGATTTGCTTTTAGTACTGGAACTTGAGCTTCACCGTCTTTCGGCACAACAATCCAGTCCAGGTTTCCCCCCAAGCTCTCAATTCCAGCAACTTATTTTTTATCTTTATTGCTAAACAGCTGAGTTAGATACCCTTGCCAATAGACTGCAAATCACCCGGAGACCAGCCAGGAGATCCCAATCTACTTCCTGCTGACCCCCTGATCGAAATATATTCCCCTTGTTATATTTGAACATTGGGGGGGGGGAGGAATGGTTAAAACATTTTATAACAACGTTTAACTACTGTACCACCAAAACAACAACAACCCCACACAAAAACCCGCCGACACTGACTAAGGCGGATGTTGACAGTGCTTGGCCAGGTTTTTAGTCATCAGAGAGTTTTGCTGTATAAACACAGAAAATATAGAGCAAATCTGAAGGAGTTTAACATGTTGTTAAAGTGGAGTTTCTGCCAAAGGTGGTTCTTGTACTCTTGTGTTTAATGAATATGAAAACTCCTTTTCTTCATTTCCTGGCAAAACATGGACTAGTGATTTAAAAAAACAAACAAATATGTCCAACATTCTGTCACAACCGCAGCACAATCAAAGAGAGAGCACCCTGGAGAGAGAGCACCCTGGAGAGAGAGCACCCTGGAAAAGAGAGCACCCTGGAAAAGAGAGCACCCTGGAGAGAGAGCACCCTGGAAGCTGTTAGCCAGACAGAAGGTTTGATTCCTACTGGAAAGGGTCCAACAGGGGCAAAGAGAAGGTTGCAATGATGAAGATGGGGGGCTCTTGTTAGTGGGTCCCTGCTACTAGATCTATATGGGAAATTCTGAAGATAGTCTAGCAGTGGGGGGTTAGAATCATAGACTAGTAGAGTTGGAAGGGGCCTACCAGGCCATCGAGTCCAACCCCCTGCTCAGTGCAGGAATCCAGGTCAAAGCATCCCCGACAGATGGCCGTCCAGCTGCACCTTGAATGCCTCCAGAGTGGGAGAGCCCACCCATTGTCTTATTGCTCTGACAGTCAGGAAATTTTTCCTGATGTTTAGGTGGAATCTGGGTTCCTGTAACTTGAGCCCATTATTCCGTGTCCTGCAAACTGGGATGATCGAGAAGAGATCCTGGCCCTCCTCTGTGTGACATCCCTTCAAGTCCTGGAAGAGTGCGATCATATCTCCCCTCAGTCTCCTCTTCTGAAGGCTAAACATGCCCAGATCTTTCAGTCTCTCCTCGTAGGGCCTTTGCCCTCCTCTGAACCCTCTCCAGTTTGTCTACATCCTTCTTAAAGTGTGGTGCCCAGAACTGGACGCAGTACTCAAGATGAGGCCTAACCAGTGCTGAGTCGAGGGGAACTAGAGGCACTGTTTTACAGTGGCTCCATTCCTTCCATGAGGGGCAGACCCAGGCCAGAAGCTGGTGCTAGGGGGTCTCCTGTTCGACTCCCTGGCTGTTGGCCTGTGGAGTTCCTCAGGGTTCTGTCTTGTCCCCCATGCTATTTAACATATACATGAAGCCGTTGGGAGATGTTGTCTAGAGTTTTGGAGTTTGGTGTCATCAGTATGCTGATGGGTTGAGTGTGGGTTGTCACTGGGTTGAGTGTGGGTTGTTGTTGAAACATGGGTTATCGTGTTGTCTGAACCCAGCCAAGATAACAAACCATGGTGAGCAACCCACAGTTCACAACCCAACAACAAACCATGGGTTCTCTTCATGGGTTTTTCGTGGTTCAACAACAACCCACAGTTCAACAACAGCCCATACTCAACTCTTGACGGTGGGTTATCGCGTTGTCTGAACCCAGTCACTGGCTCTTATGATTTCTATCCATCCTTACACCCCAGGGATTGTTTTTACAGCTCAGGGGTGCAATCCTACGCTTACAGAAGCGAGCGGCACATCTCACATTCATTCTTAAGGGAGCAGGATCGCAGCCCAAGTTTGCAACTGGATTTGGAGCCAAGCTAGAATAGAACACTGGGGCAGACAGGCCATAAGAACATAGGAAGGTACTTTAGTCAGACTATTGACCCATCTAGATCAGGGGTGCAAAAAGTACAGCCCCCAACAACCACGTCCGGCAACCCCCAGCACCTGCAACTGCTGAAAAAAGTGGGGGAGGAAAAGACAACTCTAGCAATAGTCTCTATGGTTCATGCCAAAGAAGTGTCTCTCCTGGAGCATACCTGCAGCATGCTTTTATTTTATTTTATTCCCACCTTTTTTCCTGCAAGAAACCCAAGGCGGAGTACACGAGCCTCCTCCTCTCTATTTTTTGCCCTCACAACAACCCTGTGAGGTAGATTAGGCTGAGAGTCCGTGACTGGCCCAAAGTCACCCAGTGAGCTTCGTGGCCGAGTGGGGACTAGAACCTGGATCTCCCGAGTCCCAGCCCAGCACTCTAACCATCATGCCACACTGCCTGTTCCTGGAGCATTTTTCTCTCTCTTTTGCGATGGGGCGGGGTGGGGTGGGGTTCAACTCGTTGATGCTGTGGCATGGAACAGACGCTCCTGTTGCAAGACCAAGGCCTGTTGCTGCTGGTGTAGTGTGAGTGAGTGGTGCGCGTGCATGCAGCCTCAGCCATCCCAGCAGGCACCCAATGCAGCCCTTGGGGTCCGCAAAGGTTGTGCACCCCGACCCTGCTCAATACCGCCTATGCTGATGGGCCGCAGCTCTGCAGGGTTTCAGAGAGAAGTCTTTTCCGGCCCTGCCGGGAGATGCCAGGGACTGAACTGGCGACCTTCTACATGCAAAGCTGATGTGCTGTCCCCAAGCTATGGCCCTCCCCTACGGTAAGGAACTCACGCCACACTCCACACACACACATAAGGCCAGACGATTCCTTGGGGAGGGGGTTTCCCTGTGTCGCCTCCCTCCCATCTAGGTGTACGGGTGAAGGCCAAGGGGACATATCACAACAAATGAGAAAGTTCTTCAGTGGCCATGTTCTGCCATTCATTTCAGTATGTCCCCAGGGTATGGGAGGGGGAATACCTGCTTTGGAAACAAGTTGCCCCCACAACCCTCCAGCTGCCTCCAGAAGGGGAAGGAGGAAGGGCGTCACTCAAGCACTGTGCCAAACACATAAGCTACATTAAACATGTAGCAACATCAAGTAGGCCGCTCAACAAGATCTGCCACGGATGGCCTTCTCCCTGTCCCATCAGCCAGAGAAACCAGGCTGGTGGGGACTAGGAGGAGGGCCTTTTCTGTGGCAGCCCCCAATTTATGGAACTCTCTCCCCAGTGACCTCCGCCATGCCCCTTCCTTGATTAGCTTCTGCCGTGCATTAAAAATGTGCCTTTTCAGGCAGGAATACGGGGTGGGTTAGGATTTTTAAGTTTTGTACTGTTTTTAATTGTGTTTTACACTCTGTTTTTTCTTCTTCTTGTTTTATTTTATTGGACTGTACATCGCTCAGAGTGGCCGGATGACTGGCCAGATGGGCGATTCAAAAATATAATAAACAAACAAACAAACATGCAGTTGGGCATTGTGTTATTCTTTTTTAGATCGCAGCAGAGGAAGCGGGGGGGGGGGATCAGCAGCAGGTCCCCAGGATTTCTGTCAGGGGTGCTTTCCTCCAGCCCTACCTGGGGGTTGAACCTGGGATTTTCTACAAGCAAAGCAGGTGCTCATTGTTTTGTTATATGTGAACTGCCTTGAGAGGGCTCTTTGACCTTGAAAGGCAGCATAAAGATAATTTAAATGAAATAAATTATATATGTTGAGTCTTCCTGAGTCTGCGGGGCTAGCTTCTAACCCCCTTCCTGGGGCCCATCTTGTTCCTGGGCGGCCACTTTTTCTACTGTGAGATTGTTGTCAATGCAGGGAACTCCACAAGCCAGCCTTAAGAGCTGCTAATTTCCCGTTTACCCCGTTTGCTCCCTTCTAATTCCTTATTTGCCCAGAGCTACAGCCCAATTTTTTTTCTGGTTCCCCCCCCCCCCCCCTTTCTTTTTTTGGTTGCAATTTTAAGGGAAGTCAGAACTGGGTGGGTCTGTAAAAGAGAGAGAGAGAGAGAGAGAGAGAGAGAGAGAGAGAGAGAAGAGAGAGAGAACAAGCAATGTGTCGCTGAGTAGATGGAGTTTGAAGAATGCAAACACCCCATGGCATTTACAGTTCAGAATAGGGCTGGGAAGCCTGTGTCAAGCAAAAGCTTCCCTGGGCAACGGAACACACCCTTTGGGTGATTTATAGCAAACGCACATTAACAGAGACAGCTACAGGAATAATTTGTTGCCAAATGCTGCATCCTTAAGAAAGTTGGCACCACTCTCCCGAACTCCTGCGTTTCCCTCCCTCCACCACCCCCTCCCCGGCCTCGCTTATGTAACTTGCAGGTCTTCTTCGGGTCACAGCTCTACGTTCTGCAGCAAAAGAATCCTCTGGATGTTTCCATCCTGCCATCACTAGAATGTCTTGCAGTGGAGCTCTGCTGCATCTACGAGGACACCGCAAGAGGGAGGCGGGAAGTGGCCCGGCCCGGCCGGGACCCATTTCTGCAGCCTTGTCCAAGCACAAGTCGCAGGGATGGGGACTCGGACTCGACTCGTGAGTCGGACTGAGTCCCCCCTCTGACTCGACTCGGACTCGGACTCGAGTCCCAATATTTTTAATGGGACTCAAGACTCGACTCGGGACTCGAGACCAAGGACTCGTCAACATCCCTGCTTGATGCCACCTGCAGGTGCTGCCTGGACCCAGTTGCAGTAACAATCCAAGTTTATTTTTTAAAATCATTTTCCTAATGCAACCTTTCAGACATTTTGGGTTTGGCTGCCTCTGCCTGCCTGTCTGGGGTTCCCAGCCTCCTCTGCCTGCCTGGTCTCTTCTTGACCAGTTCAACAGTTGAATTGTCCAAGACAAACACCTCTGCCTGCCTGCTTTGGGGTTCCCTGCCTCCTCTGCCTGCCTGGTTATTTTGGGTTTGTCTGCCTGGTCTGTTCTTGTCAAAATCAGTGGCAGGGTTTTGAGATAAAAAGGCAGAGCCTTTTGTGCCTAGAATTTATTTAAGCCACACATCTGAAGTAGCCTTATTTTGTTGGAGAAGAACCCCATTGATTTTAATAGGGACTCGTGGAGTCAGCTTTGGGAGTGACACGTGACTCGGGAGTCACCATTTTGGACCAAGGACTCGGACTCGGACTCGAGTCCAAAGACTCGTGACTCGACTCGTGACTCGAGACCAAGGACTCTTCAACATCCCTGACAAGTCGAGCCACGGTGGTGCTGCTGCAGGAGGGACACAGCTCAGCGGCAGGGCATAGGCCAGTGATGGCGAACCTTTTTGAGCCCGAGTGCCCAAACTGCAACACAAAACCAACTTATTTATATCAAAGTGCCAACACTGCAATTAAACCTGAATACCGAGGTTTTAGTTTTAGAAAAACAACTCATACAGTTGTCCGAACTAATTAACATCTTTTGTCTTTAAAGGAAAACACAATAACAGAGCTTTCAATGATACAAACAGTTTTTTGTTGGAAAAAAAATCAACTCAAAAAATTATTATAGTACTACATTGTACACATAGCCTGAAGGGAATTTATACAAACTTTTAAAATAATTAGGCGCATGTATTTTTGGATAAGGGATTCTCAACTTGTAATATGATTATATGCCAGACTGAAATTGTATGGGGCAAGCTTTACTCCGGGTCCTTTCCTGCTTCTACAGGTGTCGGATTAGTAAAAGTCAACCTGTACTAGGATGAGCAAGATAAACAAGAAAACTAAACGTGCTTAACACATTTTAAACACTTTATGTCTTGGACTGCAAACACTGCATTAGGTAAAAGTTTGCATTGGGCATGCTTTTGCACAATTAATGTGATTTTTGCTATTGCATGCATGCTGATAATTTGTCAAACCTTGGCTCATACTCCGTTAGTTTGAGAGCAATACATGCAGCACTCGGGTCAACTGTTAGGGCTTTACATCCAAGCCATGCTCTGTGCATCATTCTTCAAAATCTTTTAAATGTGATAACAATGTAGAAAAGAATTCTGTAACAGGAATTCTAGAATAAAATCATTCTGTTCTACACTGTGAGAAAGAACAAGATCACTAGTGTTTTGCAGAAGGGGACAGTCTTTTCACGATCTGGTGACCAATGGCTCGAGTGCCCACAGAGAGGTCCCTGCGTGCCAGCTGTGGCACCCGTGCCATAGGTTCGCCATCACTGGCATAGGCTTTGCGTGCAAGAAGATCCCACGTTTGATCCTGGGATCTCCAGGCAAAGGGATCGCAGGAAGGGCCTCCCACATGTGCCGCTTCAGCGTCAGTCAATGTTAGACTCAGGGGGAAGCATCAATGAGAAGCTCCGAGCTCAGTCCCCACCTCCGCTACATCTCTATCAGGGCAGCCTCAAGCAAGTGCATGTGATTTTTTAATTCCCACCAGGAAAAAAAAAAAGGAAGAAGAGAGAATCAAATCTTATCCTCCGAGGAAAAGAGCAAGGAAAGCACTGCACATTTTAACAGTGCCATATACATGGACAACAACTTAAATGACTTCAGATAAGTACCTGGGCGTTGTGCATCACATTTTCACAGGAGTTCAGAATGTGGCACTGAGCATGAAAGCCAGCTTGCCAAAAAAATCTTAAGCTTTCATTTTTGAATAAAGTTTCTAGCCCTTATTGCTGCACAGATCTGTTTGGAAGTGTATGGGCAACACGTCCTGAAGGCTCAGAAGCCAAAAGTAACGTTTCCAGTGGTACAAGGGCCTATATAGCTCTGTTCTGCCCCATGAGCAGAATTGAAATACAGAATTTAAAATGCAAGGCAGAAAGACTCTCAGAAGTCGACAACTCTGGGTGATTTGCATAATTTGTGTAGTTTTTCTCGACGCGGAATTTGGATTGCCACTGGGCGCAGCAGACCGATTTTGTCCGAAGCTCCAAGCCAGCGCATCTGCTTTGCACGCAGGAGGGCCCAGATCCAATGCCCGAAATCTCCAGTTTAAAAAAAGTAAAAGGAGAATCTTGGGCAGCTGGACTGGGAAAGGTCTCTTTCTACCCCAGGCCTAGGAGAGCCTCTGTCAATCAGAGGACAATAATGAGCTAGATTGACTAATAGCAGCTTCATATGCATTTGCATATCAAAAGCAACAGAATTAACCCTATTTAATTAACAGGGTAACAGCAATAGCCGCTGTTCCACCTTCAATAGCCGCTGTTCCACCTTCGCCAAAGGCAAGGTGAGGGACTTTCTCTGTAAGAGCCAAAAAGATTTAAGGCACAATCCCATGCATGTATAGACAGAACAAAGTCCTACAACTCCCAGCATGCCCCAGCCAGCCACGCTTGGAGTTGTAGGCCTTTTTTCAGTCTAAACATACATGGGATTGTGCCCTCAATGATATATGGATTATTACTTGATCTTTACTTCTTCATCCAGCTCATAATTACGGATGTAAATGCGTGAAAAGTTCCATTTTCTCTCTCTGTGTGCAAGAAATCATGAGGGGATGAAACAAAAGGCCAGTTTAGGAGGTAGTTACCTGCTCTATTAAGGTTACTGGGCCAAAGAAGTGGCCTGAATTGAGTTTGAAATACAGTCATGAACATAATCAGTCTTTCCGATCGGCTCAGAACCGTTGCAGCAAAATTATGGTTTTCACCAGTCCCAGCGTGGGAAAGAGGGTGGCTGTTTCCTGGTGACCCCCATTTCTGTAGCACTTGGAGCAAGTGATCCGAACGCGGGGCTGTGGTCAACGTGTGTGGCGAGATACGGCCGGCATTTACTCAGCGGGGCTTTCAAAAATGGCCTCCCGCCCAAACTCACCGTGTCATTAGGGTTTCCTCTCCCAGGCCGCAGAGCCAACAGGACCTCACACAGAAATGTCTCCGGGCTGCAATTTGGTCTGTCTTTTGGAAAGCCGTTTCCTCGTTTGGACTGAATCATCAAATCACAACAGTCTCCTTCCCACAAGAATTCCCAGCCTTGCCTAACTCCAGCAGCTTTCAAACTGGAAGCGTGATTGATTCAAGAGGCTCAGCGTATATACTGTATCGAAGGGACAGCTAGCTGATCTCTGGCCCTCTGCTAAGGAGAAACTACCTGGCAGTGAAGGGTAGTTCTGCTGCTGGTCCCGCCCCTTGATGCTCAGAATACGGTGCCTGCTTCCTGCCACTCAGTGGTAGATGCTTTGCATGCCGAAAGTCCCATGTTCAGTCCTGGGAAGCTCCAGCTCGGGCTGGGAACACAGGAAGCTGTCTAGATGGGTCCAACTAATCCAGTGTTTCTCAACCTTGGGTCCCCAGATGTTTTTGGCCTACAACTCCCAGCATGCCCCAGCCAGCATAGCTGGCTGGGGCATGCTGGGAGTTGTAGGCCAAAAACATCTGGGGACCCAAGGTTGAGAAACACTGAACTAATCCATTATTGCTGACACCGACTGGCAGCAGCGCTCCAGGGTTTCAGGCAGGATTCTTTCCTCGGCCTACCTGGAGGTGCCGGGGATTGAACCTGGGGCCTTCTGCATGCAGGGCAGGTGCTCTGCCACTCTGCTCGTGCTCTACCACTGAGCTATAGGGCCCTCTCCTGTCTGAAACCCTGGAGAGTTTCTGTAGAGTAGACGGCACAGAGCCAGGAGGATCAATGGTCTGCGTGGTACAAAGCAGATTCCCATTACATATCCTTCACACGAGACTTGCCTATTTGGACGCATGCAGAGTGTCTTGAGCAGGATGGGCTGGCAAAGAGTTGGTTAAGAGCATCAGAAGAGCCCCGGATCAGACCAAGGGTCTCTCTAGTCCGGCATTCTGTTCCCACTGTGGCCCACCAGCTGCCCCCGTGGGAAGCCCCCAAGCAGGACATGAGTACAACAGCACCCTCCCGCCCATGTTCCCCAGCAACTGCTGTACACAGGCACACTGCCTCTGATGCTGGAGGTAGCATATAGCCATCAGGACTAGTAGCCATCGGTAGCCTTCTCCTCCATGAATTTGCCCAATCCCCTCTGAAGGCCCTGCAAATTGGTGGCCATTGTATCTTCATAGAATCATAGAAAAGTAGAGTTGGAAGGGGCCTACCAGGCCATCGAGTCCAACCCCCTGCTCAATGCAGGAATCCAGGTCAAAGCATCCCTCACAGATGGCTGTCCAGCCGCACCTTGAATGCCTCCAGTGTGGGAGAGCTCACCACCTCCCTAGGTAGTTGAGTTGGTTCCATTGTCTTATTGCTCTAACAGTCAGGAATTTTTTCCTGATGTTTAGGTGGAATCTGGGTTCCTCTAACTTGAGCCCATTATTCCGTGTCCTGCAAACTGGGATGACCGAGAAGAGATCCTGGCCCTCCTCTGTGTGACAACCCTTCAAGTACTGGAAGAGTGTGATCATATCTCCCCTCAGTCTCTTCTGAAGGCTAAACATGCCCAGTTCTATCAGTCTCTCCTCATAGGGCCTTGTTTCCAGTCCCTTTATCATCTTTGTTGCCCTCCTCTGAACCCTTTCCAGTCTGTCTACGTCCTTCTTAAAGTGCGGTGCCCAGAACTGGACGCAGTACTCAAGATGAGGCCTAACCAGTGCTGAGTAAATGGGAATGATCACTTCACGTGATTTGGAAGCTATACTTCTATTAATGCAGCCCAAAATAGCATTTGCCTTCTTTGCAGCCACATCGCATTGCTGGCTCATATTCAGTTTGTGATCTACCACAATTCCAAGATCCTTCTCACTTGTAGTATTGTTGAGCCAAGTGTTCCCCATTCTGTAACTCTGCATTTGGTTTCCTTTCCCTAGGTGCAGCCCTTGGCATTTATCCCTATTAAATTTCATTCTGTTGTTTTCGACCCAGCGCTCCAGCCTATCGAGATCGCTTTGAATTTTGTTTCTGTCTTCCAGAGTATTAGCTGTTCCACCCAACTTTGTGTCATCTGCAAATTTGATAAGCATTCCCTGCACCTCCTCCTCCAAGTCATTAATAAAAATGTTGAAGAGCACTGGGCCCAGGACCGAGCCCTGTGGTACCCCGCTTATTTCCTCTCCCCAGTTTGAGAAGGTACCATTGACAAGCACTCTTTGAGTCCGATTCTTTTCCATAGTTTATGTGCTGTATGGCTGGTTTAGTTGGGGGTACTGTGGGGGAGGGTAAAATACAGAATCAGTGTTTTGGCTCAAAAGTTATTTTTTTTAAAAAAAAATGTACCGCTTACATATGAATACACACACACACACACAAGAAAATGTGTTAATAAAAGAAGAGATCACAGCAACAGCAGCCATGTTTGTAGCTATAGGAAATATGATATTACTTGCAGCAAACAATGAACAGCAAGTGGAGACGCTCTCTTTGTAGATCTCTGCCAATTCTCTATGGCTAAAAATTGGGAGTCAAAAAGGTGACATTTTCAGAAAATAGAGAGACTGCTCCCTGCACTCTGATTTTAACTACCCAAAGGTTATTCCATAAACTGTTATTTGCTCTGGCTCCAACACACCCAGCCTATGTTATATTCGCTTTTATGAGCAACAGCATAAAAGAAACTAATTTAGATGTAGGCGAGTAAATCGTCACGTCAGCTACAAACATCCTGCCTTGGGATACTTTGCTGTGGCCAAGGGTGGGTGTGCATGCTCGCACACGCTCCCCAACGTCACACTCACATGTGACTGAATAACACAGATGCACGTTTGCAGGGTGCAGGGTGCAGGCACGGTTAGGAACGCCGGATGTCCCATCACTCCCCACACCCCACCGCAGTCCCGGTTCTCCCCAAGAGCAGCGCCTTCCTTTTCCTCATAGGAATGAACAGCAGCCCCTTTGCTTGTACAGGAGAAAGTGCAGGGCGCATGATTTTTACCCTGACGACGCCAGCCTTTAATCCAGTGTTTCTCAACCTTGGGTCCCCAGATGTTTTTGGCCTACAACTCCCAGCATGCCCCAGCCAGCTATGCTGGCTGGGGCATGCTGGGAGTTGTAGGCCAAAAACATCTGAGGACCCAAGGTTGAGAAACACTGCTTTGATCTGAACAGCCCGATCTTGTCTGATCTCGGAAGCGAAGCAGGGCCGGGCCGGGTTAGTACTTGGATGGGTGACCGCCTTGGAAGACCAGGTGCCGCGGGGAGGGGCCATCGCTCAGTGGGGCAGAGCACATGCTTGCCACGCAAAAGGTCCCCGGTTCGATCCCCAGAATCTCCACGTGGGGCTTGGAAAGAATCCCTCTCCCGAGTTCCAGTCCAACACTCTTAACCGCTACGCCACACTGGCTCTACATACATTTTTGTATGCAATTTTGCATAACAGGCACACTTATTGTCGACACGGGCGGGCAGCAGCTGTCCAGGGTTCCAGGCAGGGAGCGAGAAAGGACAGAAATGCACTGGAAAATCCTTGCGAAATAAAAGGCCTCCTTTCTCACTCCCTGACTTGGTTCGCACGCGATGGTAGCCATAACATGTGAGCCGGGTCAATGAGTGCGAAAGGAGGCCTTTTATTTTTGCGACGATTTTTCAGTGCATTTCTACCTGTGAACAGAGACGTTGTAACAAAACCCGGGTAGCCATGAACAATCGGGAGCCAACCAGTGCGCTTGCTCCTGCCTGCGAGCCCACCTGCTCCCGCTGAGTTAAACAACCCAGGGACGTTCCATCCCTGGGTTGTTTATCGTGATGTCAGAACCCAGAACTGCAGGTTGTTGGGAAAAGAACAACCCAGACATGTAACCCATGGTTTGTTTTCAGGTTACACCTCTTGGTTCTTCCTCTCCCAACAACCTACAATTCAGGGTTCAGACTTCACGATAAATAACGCATCCTGGGTTGTTTACCCATGCCGTCTCTGGGTTGTTTAACCAAACGGGAGAAGTTGGGTGGTCGGGAGCCTGCACATTCCCTCGCTCCGGCTTCATTATCAGCAACCCACAATTAACAAACCGTGGGTTGTTGCAACGTGTGAACTGGGTCATTCACACACACACACACGCACACCTCCCAGAGGTATATCCGTGTTCATCTGCTGCAGCAAAAACAACAACAAGAAAGAGTCTTGTGGGATCTTTAATACTAATAAGTTTATTATGACATAAGCTTCATCGATAAATAACCCAGAGGCTGGAGAGAGTTCAGGGGTTCTTAATTCAGGGTAAAGGATGGTGCAAAATAAGCCTTGAATTAACAACTTGCAGCCACAGTAATAAGTTTCAGAAGTGTAACCAACACAGGAAAAAAAATACACTCCACCAACACCACTCAAACACAGAGGGAAAACTCATCCAAAAGAGTCTCCCCCTCTGTTTGTACCTCAAGAAGGCCCCACCCTATCAATCTCTTCCTCCTACGCATTAAAAATAAATTTAAAGCCCCCAATGCTCAGATCAGCCTCAAGTTCCAATTTGGATCTTTGGAGTTCCTCTCTTAAAATTAATGGGATCTGACCACCTAGCTTGGCCGTAAGTTAGGTGGCTGGTGGTAATCCAGGGTCTGACCGGCAGAAATCCAAAATCTCTACAGAATATATATTTTTAAGGGTGCTGAGATCCCCCTTGAGAAGAGGAGGGTGGGTCATAATCAAAGCCTTTTGCTGTTGTCTCTTCTGAAGTATGCGAGAGGGGTTCAGACTGGCTCTGTTTGCAACCATCCAGCTCTGCTCATGCACCCCATTTAACCTGCACAAACATCAACACCGGTGCAACCACGTTCACAGCCCCCATGAAAATGCACTCGGTTGGAGGCGAAGGAAGAAGGGTTGTTTAAAAATATATATATAATAACCTGGCAAAAGATAAAAGAGCAGGAGGTTGTGTGTGAAAAGCATGGATGGAGGAATCTGGCAATTTCAGTTTCTCATTTTTCTCAATCTTAAACTTGGTTTGTCCTGAATTTTGAGAATGTCTTTAAAGTTTGCATGAAAATTAAGAACATAAGAGCCATGCTGGATCAGACCATCAAATTTGTACACTTTTTGTGCACATCTCCTAATACATTTTATTTATTTATTATATTTATACCCCACCTTTTTTCCTGCAAGGAACTCAAGGCGGCTTACATAATCTTCCTCCTCCTCTCCATTTTATCCTCACAACAACCCTCTGAGGTAAGTTAGGCTGAGAGTCAGTGACTGGCCCAAAGTCACCCAGTGAGTTTCGCGGCCGAGCAGGGACTAGAACCCAGATCTCCCGAGTTCCAGTCCAACACTCTAACCCTACGCCACACTGGCTCTACATACATTTTCGTATGCAATTTTGCATAATAGACACACTTTGGGCCAGTAATTTTCCTAATTAGGTCTGCCACGGACGGCCTTCTCCTTATCCCATCAGCCAGAGCAGCCAGGCTGGTGGGGACTAGGAAGAGGGCCTTCTCTGTGGCGGCCCCCACATTATGGAACTCCCTCCCTAGTGACCTTCGCCATGCCCCCTCCGAGATGAGCTTCCGCCGTGCATTAAAAACATGGCTGTTCAGGCGGGAATATGGGGTGGGTTAGGTTTTTAAAAGAACTTTTTATATTGTTTTAATTATTATTATATTTTATTGTATTGTTTTATTGTATTTTGATTGTACATCGCCCAGGGTGGCCGGGTGACCGGCCAGATGGGCGATTAATAAATATAAGAAATAAAATAAATAATAAATAATATAATCAGTTTTTAGCATTATTTTCATGAACATATACAGTTTTGTACGCATGTTTTGACTGGAAAACCCCACTGCAAAATTCAGAGCAGTGCAAATTTTTGAAAGATAACTGAGTCTCGGTTGGCATGATATGGGCTCGAAAGTGCGAAATCCGGTCAAACTGAACTAGTTCCTTCCCCCATCCCTACGAGTGGAGAGTGCATGCAGAGTAAGGGATACTGAGAGAAAGATACAGACCGGCTGATTAATTATAGTTGCTTAATTATAGCTAACCCACACCACCCATAGGAAAGGTCACCTGTCAGGGACTCTGAGACCAGCAGGCAGTGCGGAGGCTGTGGAATGGCCGGGTCTGGTCTTAATGCTCGGAGCCTGACCTTCGGGCCCCGGCCAGGAGAGCAAGACTTTCCGCGATTGGCAGACTTGAGCTTTGCCCTCTCCCAAATCACACTACCAGCTGCAGTTCAAAAGCGCATCCTTCTTGGCACCCGGCAGCTCCTTCTACCGCCTGCTCCAAGTATATTCTGCAACACGCAGCTCCTTCTTTCAATGCGCACATTCCCTCCTCCCCAAGGATCTTTTCAAGGAAATGAACGTTAGATGGAAAGGGGAATGGGGGGAAGGAAAAAAAAAACACCAAGAAGGCAGTTTCAAAGGTCTATTTTCTTTCATCAAATGTAGATGTGTGTTTATGCGTGATCCAGCTTTTAACTGAAAAACGGCGTAACACCAGCCCTGCAGACAGAAAAAGCCTGTGATGCAATCTCACCTGCTGTGGTAGCCCAAGACAGGGTTGGACCTGGTAAGATATCCTGGCGTATGTCGTGTTTTATTTCCTGGCTCTTCTCGCAGCCTGTGCACTTTTGCTACGCGCTGGTCGCTCTCTCGAAATGAACAGAAAAATCCAGTATAATGTTTGGTCTGCACCTCTGTACCCAAGAGAACCCCCCACCCCACCCCCCTGTAAAAAAACCCCCCACAAACCCTTGGCACTTTGCAATAAAAGCCTCTGCCAAGATATCCTGGGGGGGGGGGGAACTCTTTTCATAGCTTCAAGAGTGGCAGACGATGTACTCTTAACAAAGCGTCTGTGGTGCTTAATTATCTAACGTTCTGATATGCACAGACAGATCTGCTTAGGACCCGGAGCACAGAGGGCTGCCCTGAGAAGGGGAAAAGAATAAAAAGGAAGGATCAGCCCGTCATGGGCTGCATCGTCGAGTGTAATCGGAGGTGCGTGAGTTTTACTGCGTGGCACAATTCCAGCCCAGAGACCATCATCTGGAGATGAGGTTGGCCCCTGAAAATAGTGACAGCGCCATCACTGACACAGATCCCGATGTCGCCACACGCAGACTTTTGAGTGCCGAACATTTGTTCGAGTCCTACCTTGCCCTCATTAGGCAGCCTTGAACTAGGCTCTCAGTTGTTGACCTGCAAAATGGGAATAATACAGTGGGTCTCCTTTCCTGAGGCCATTGTGCACATAAAGATGGACAGAATTTCAGCTGGTCTGAGTGTGGAAAGCTAAGCAGGGTCAGGCCTGGTATATTACTTGGATGGGAGACCCCCCTCCTCTAGTTTCCTGCATTGAGCAGGGGGTTGGGCTCGATAGCCTTGTAGGCTCCTTCCAACTCGATGATCTATGAAATCTATGAGAAGCAACTTGCAGACCAGGCTCCTGATGAGTTCAGAATTGGGCAAGGAAAGGTGGAGGGAGAGGGAAAAGTGAAGCTGGCAAGAAGCAGCCAGGGCAGAGTCACCTCAATGTTCAGCAAGTCTGACTGGGAAGCCTTATGGCAGTGTTCTCCAACCTTGGGTCCACGCTGGCTGGGGCATGCTGGGAGTTGTAGGCCAAAAACATCTGGGGATCCAAGGTTGGAGAACACTGCCATAAATGGACCAACATGGCTCACATTGAGGCTGTTTTTGAGACACCGTAAGTTCTCCAACTGCAGGATGCCCGCCAGACCGGCAAGATAGAACTGCAGGATGCCCGCCAGACCGGCAAGATAGCCTTTTAGCAACTGCAAGACAGCTGGTCACGCGCTACCCCATAAAGCAGTGTTCTCCAACCTGGGGTCCCCAGATGTTTTTGGCCTACAACTCCCAGCATGCCCCAGCCAGCTATGCTGGCTGGGGCATGCTGGGAGCTGTAGGCCAAAAACATCTGGGGATCCAAGGTTGGAGAACACTGCCATAAATGGACCAACATGGCTCACATTGAGGCTGTTTTTGAGACACCGTAAGTTCTCCAACCTGGGGTCCCCAGATGTTTTTGGCCTACAGCTCCCAGCATGCCCCAGCCAGCATAGCTGGCTGGGGCATGCTGGGAGTTGTAGGCCAAAAACATCTGGGGACCCCAGGTTGGAGAACACTGCTTTATGGGGTAGCGCGTGACCAGCTGTCTTGCAGTTGCTAAAAGGCTATCTTGCCGGTCTGGCGGGCATCCTGCAGTTCTGTTGGCTTGAGCCGGGGGTGGGGAAGGTAGCGCACAGACTAAATCCTCTCCGGTCACGAGTTCAAGACCCACTGCGGGCTTCACACTCCTGACACACATTAAAAATATGCAGAGGTCTCGAGAAAATCTTCAGATCCTTGGGAAAATGACCAATCCCACAGAGGGTCATCAAAGTTAACAAGAAGAAATGTTAACACGCTTGCTTCAGGCAGCAGGTTTCAGGAGCGTGTGCCCAATTCCATCTTCATAGCTGCTGTACAAAACCGGAGCTCCAGTGCAAAGGAGAATGCCGTTTTGACCTTTAGCTCCAAGTGCTAAATTATCTAGAGGCCAGGACACTTGAAGTGGCTTGAAACCGGAGCATGTTAACGGTGGATCTACAAGTCCCAGATGGCAGCTGGACCTTGCTAGCGTCCATGTCGGGCCAGCCTCCTGGCAGCAAGAATTATGGAGTCAGAATTCATAGATTCATAGATCATAGAGTTGGAAGGAGCCTGCAAGGCCATCGAGTCCAACCCCCTGCTCAATGCAAGAAACTAGAGGAGGGGTCTCCCATCCAAGTAATAACCAGGCTTGACCCTGCTTAGCTTTCCACGCTCAGACAAGCTGAGCCAGCGTAAGTCACAGGCCTGTTCTGGAGGAAGTCAGTTTTGAGAACACAGCCCAGCATCTCCCAGGTGTTTGTTTTACACATTATCAGCCTAAAATGCTAGAAGTCACCACGATCGTTTGCCGCTAGCTATTTGAAAACATGCCTCTACAGCAAAAAAAGAAGAAAAGAAACCCAAAGTTTCTCCCAAACAGAAAAAAAGTGTTGACAAGTTCTGCTAAAGGATGTGCTGTGGAGACCCAGCAGTATTTACTCATCTTCACTGCATTTCTTGTTCAAAGGAATATGCTACGCAGTGTACGTAAACAAAGGAACTTTGCGTTCAATGCAGAGTTGAAAAGAGGGTCCCATGGGCCTGTGGCTCACGCTGGCTCAGCTTGTCTGGGCGTGGAAAGCTAAGCAGGGTCAGGCCTGGTGATTACTTGGATGGAGACCCCTCCTCTAGTTCCCGGCATTGAGCAGGCGGTTGGACTCGAGGGCCTTGTAGGCTCCTTCCAGCTCTATGATCTATGACATCTTTTGACAGCCTGGCCCTAAAGGGGATCCTGCCTCGCAGAAGATCAAAACCAAGAGACCGTGACCATTGCATCAGACCGCTAAAACATCGATAACCAAAGCCACGTGGCGTTCCGTTATTGTTTCAGGTTGGATTGAGAGCTTGCAGCTTGCATTTGTTGATGCTCTTTAATATAAGACCTATTTTTTACAGCAGGACCGCCTGTCCACAATAGTAAGCTGCACGTAGACCCTGAAAGAATTTCCCAAGGGTTCAGCCACTCAATCCACTGAGACAGACAGGTGCTAGCGTGCAGGATAGGGCACTCCCACACACCCCAAAACAAAACACAAAAGTAGCTCAGACTGAGTGACTCGATAAGGCCATAACATGAGTCTGTGGCAGAGACTGCGGGTTCAGAACGTACCAGCAGTAAGTTTCCAGTCCCCACGCTTAGCCTGTGGCGGATCCCAAAACAGCACAACATTTACTGGAAGTGTATGCAGAGGCAGGTCCAATCCCATGCCTTTTCCATTCCTTGTTTGACATGGAGGGGTCCATAAAAACAGCAGAGAATGTCTTTACAGAAAAGCCCCCCCCCAAAAAAAACAGCACACAACCAAACCCATGAAACCTATAAACAGCATTCTTTCTAGATAAGCAGCTTTCAAAAACGAATGTATTTACAAGTCGGACCTGCGAAAAAATGTGCTCCTGCTCAGAGTTCCAGCCAGCCAGGTCCTCTTCCATGAGGCTCCATTCCATCCGCCCCCTTCCCTGGTTTTCCACTCCCCTGCCCTGCAAAGAGCAGCAAGCACTCCGGGGCCATGGAGGATACTCAGTCCTCATTGAGTTGTTTGGGGGCTTTTCTACCCCTTAGGGCTTTTTCCCCCTCAAGGTTTTTTTGTATTTCTGCACAGGGGTTTCTCTGAGCCTGCGGGTCCCTTCTTTCTGGTGTGTGGATGGTGCCATTTTGGCTACATAGCCACGCGGACATTGAATTATCCATCAGTCTATCGGATTTATTTCATTCATAGCCGATCTTTCCTCCAAGGAGCTCACAATGGCATAAAAGGTTTTCTCCCCCACCCCATTTTATCCTCACAACAACCCTATGAGGTAGGTTACGAGAGTGTGACTGGCCCAAGGTCACACAGTGAGCTTCACAGCTGAGTGGCGATTTGAACCCAGATCTCCAAAGCTGTAGTCCAACACTCTAACCCAGTGTTCTCCAACCTTGGGTCCCCAGACGTTTTTGGCCTACAACTCCCAGCATGCCCCAGCCAGCGGAGTTGTAGGCCAAAAACATCTGGGGACCCAAGGTTGGAGAACACTGCTCTAACCACTACACCACACTGGGAAACCCCTATACTTGCATGAGAGGAGGAGTTAGAACTCAGCTGTCCCCACCAGCGCCCAATCTAGCAAGCTGAAGCAGAGGGAGATGACATAGAAAGCAGGGCCATTCCACGAGAGCGGCTGAAAGACCGCCTGCTGTTTTCCTCTTCCCTCCCCATCCCTTTTTTCCCTTTTGCGTCGTGTCTTTTTAGATTGCACGCCTGTGGGCAGGGATGTTCTTATTAAGCCGCTCTGAGAGACTTTTGGCTGAGGGGCGGGATAAAATATGCTTTAAATAAAAATAAATAAATAAATAAATCTATCCCAGCTCTTAGGCTTTGTTCTTCTTAAGGTGGTCAACCTGAGTCTGGGCTGTACCATACTTCAGAGAGTAGGTGGAGGATCACACGACTGAATGCTCCGCAATGTAAAAATAAAAATAAAAAAAAGACCCCACGCAAGGAAGTTGTGCGTCAGAAAGAAAGGTCCTAGCTGAGCTGTCTCCCCAACAGCTATTTTTTCTATGCAAAAGAAGACTACAGTCATGCCTTGGATCGAGAGCATAATTCGTTCCGGAAACGTGCTTGTAATCCAAAACACTCTTATATCAAAACGAGATCCCCCCTAAAAAAAATTTGTACAGAGATTTTTTTTAATTTAAGCCCTACTACTACAGTACTTGTCTTGCAAGACGTCGCTTGTATATCAAGTAAAAAAAAAAATAAATTAAATAAATCTTTAAAAATGTGCTTGTCTTGCAAAACGCTCTCAAACCAAGTTAGTTGCCATCCAAGGTATTACTGTAATACGAGCAGGGACTGTCTTGTTCGTTGCTGTAAACCGCCCAGAGAGCTTCGGCTATTGGGCGGTATAAAAAATGAAATAAATAAATAAAACCATGCAAGCCCCTACCTGTACTCCAAAATGTACTCCAAACAGGCAAAGGCTGAGCACCATAGGCAAGGAGCACTAGTCCTAGTTCGCCTTCCGGCCGGATCCAGCAAATGCTGCCGCTCCTCCCTTGTGAGTCTGGTCAGTCAAGTAACACACGCAGGGAGAAGCAGAAAATGACGGCTCAGGATTCCCAGAGGCATTTGAAAGCAACAGGTCAACGAAGCAAAGATCCATCCAGTCGGCTCAAAAACACATTACAAAGGAAGAAGACCTACAAAGGACCGTCCACGCTGCAAAGCCAGACCGAGCCACCCAGAACGACACACCACCACCAGCCCGTGAAGATTTGCGGGTGGAGAGCGCGGCGGGGTGGGGTGGGGAGCTGAGATGTAGAGGCCCGACAAAACAGGATTCTCAGGATTCTTATCAAAGCAAACCTCTTTCAGTGACAATTCAAAGACGTAAACGGTTCCACACTGAGCGCTCGCATCTCCACCAGAGCAGTGTTCTCCAACCTTGGGTCCCCCAGATGTTCTTGGCCTACAACTCCCAGCATGCCCCAGCCAGCTACGCTGGCTGGGGCATGCTGGGAGTTGTAGGCCAAGAACATCTGGGGGACCCAAGGTTGGAGAACACTGCACCAGAGGATTCACCCCACCTTGATCAGGCCCTTCGAGCAGGCAAACGTCTCGGATGGACAGACGGGACCAGCCGACGTCAGTCGATCAGGAAGGTACGCCAGTCCAAATTTAGCCAGCAAGCTCCAGGTCTGAGCAAGGACTCGAACCCGGACCTCCAAGTTCAGCATGCCCCCCCACTGTACCACCCTAGCTCTCTTCATCGCATTGCATTTCTATACCGCCCCCAATAGCTGAAGCTCTCTGGGAGGTTTACAAAGATTAAAACCATAAATCTACTATATAAATGTGAACGTTTGTCTGCGGCCGGCCGGCCGTGTACGGTTTTGCGTGCGTCGCATAGGCTCCTGCACGGTTGGACGGCACGGATCCGCCCCAAACCTGGCACGCATACTCTCCATCACCCAAGGACAAAGACTGGAGGGTTCAAATCTCTGAAAAACCCTCACTGTGCCTGTATGGCCCAAAATAGATGAGAGCCAATGGCGTCACTTGCTGGGATTTCATTGTGCAGTCCCAGGGGAGCTGGAATTCCATTTTGTATGTATGGGACCTCGTATGTATGGGACCTTTCCTATGGAGGGATTCAAAACAGTGGACAGCTACCTTAAGGAATTTCGAACAAATAGTGCCTACAGGAAAATGACGACCCGTGGCAACGCCAGGTAAAAAAAGCCAGTACATTATAAAAACCATATACATACAAACAAACGTATAAACATACCACACACAGAGAGACACACATATATCTAAAAACGGAAAGCTAAGCAGGGTCAGGCCTGGTGATTCCTTGGATGGGAGACCCCTCCTCTTAGCAACCGCAGGTAAAATATTTGCTAGGATTCTCGCAAACCGTCTTCTATCTATTTCAGAAGAGATCCTCCCTGAAACTCAATATGGTTTCTGCCCCTCTAGAGGGACAGTAGACATGATTTTTACTGCACGTCAGCTCCAAGAAAAATGCCGGGAGCAAAATCAACCCCTTTATATGGCATTTATCGATTTGGCTAAGGCCTTTGATACTGTAGACCGTACAGCTCTCTGGACTATCCTTATGAAAATTGGATGCCCCAATAAATTTGTGAATATCTTGCGACTTCTCCATGACAACATGACGGCAACGGTTTTGGACAACAACGGCTCTCATGGTGCTCCATTTAAAGTGGGATCAGGTGTTAAACAGGGATGTGTTATCGCCCCAACATTATTTGCCATTTTCATCGCCATGGTTTTACATCTTGTCAAGGGGAAACTTCCCACCGGTGTGGGAATTATATATCGAACAGATGGAAAGCTTTTTAATCTCAGCAGGCTGAAAGCAAAAAGTAAGGTAATTACAACCTCCGTTGTGGAACTTCAGTATGCTGATGATAATGTGGTCTCCGCACATTCAGAGGATGATCTCCAAACTATCCTAAATGCTTTTGCAGAAGCATACGAAAAACTTGGTCTCTCACTTAACATCAAAAAAACCAAAGTGCTTCATCAGCAAGTGCAAGCCAATCCTTTGGTGATGCCATCTATCCAGCTTGGCGGGACAATACTGGAAAATGTCGATCATTTTCTCTATCTTGGCAGCTATCTTTCTGTTACAGCTAACATCGACAGTGAAATCCAGCATCGTCTGAGCTCCGCAAGTGCCGCATTTTCTCGAATGAAACATAGAGTGTTCGAGGATCGGGATATTTGTAAGAAGACCAAAACACTGGTTTATGAAGCCATTGTATTACCAACTTTATTGTATGCCTGCGAAACATGGACTATCTATAAACGTCACTTCCACCTCCTTGAAAGGTTTCATCAACGTTGCCTCCGGAAAATCCTGCAAATTACTTGGGAAGATAGGCGAACAAATGTCAGTGTACTGGAAGAAGCAAAGACTACTAGCATTGAAAAAATGATCCTTCAACGCCAACTTCAGTGGACCGGTCATGTTGTTCGAATGCCTGACTGCCGTCTCCCAAAGCAGTTACTTTACTCCCAACTCAAGGATGGAAAGCGGAATATCGGTGGTCAATATAAGAGGTTTAAAGATGTTCATAAGGCTAATCTAAAAAAATGCAATATAAACATCGAAAACTGGGAAGCTCTGGCCCATGAACGATCTAAATGGAGGCTGGCCTTTCACAAAGGTTCCATGGACTTTGAAGAAGCCCGAGTGCAAGGTGAAAGGGAGAAACGTGCTAAGCGAAAAGCACGTCAAATGAATCCTTTACAGGACCATCTTCTATCTGGTAACCTGTGTCCTCACTGTGGGAAGCTGTGTGGATCTAGAATTGGCCTCCACAGTCACTTACGGACCCATCGCTAGAGTCTACACAATCTTCTTTAGAATTTCCTCCTTTTATCCCGGAAGACAATCTTACTCGGTCACGAGTGATCGCCTGATGATGATGAGTTTCCTGCATTGAGCAGCGGGTTGGACTCGATGGCCTTGTAGGCTCCTTCCAACTCTATAGATCTATGAAATCTATGAAATTGAAACCATCAACAGGAAAAAAATTCAGGACCCGATGGAAAACCTCATCAAGTGCTACCAAATGCCTGAGAGAAGGAGAAGACCTTAACCTGCCCCCCCCCAAAGATGACAATGTTGGCGCCAGGCGGCCCTCGTCGGCCCTCATTGCCACCTTCCCAGACTCCCTCTCTCTATAGCGCTCTGTAAGGAAAGCCTCCGGTCCACGCCCCTCTCAACAGCTGCCAGAAACATCTGGCGGACGCATAGATACACTCCCGACAAAGGAAGATACGGCCCCAATATATGAACTACGCCATGGTACAGCCACAGTGTGCGGCACTCACCACAGGGAGGCTGTTTTGCCTGTCCACGGTGCAGCCTCCCTCCAGATGTGTGGGACTATGACTTCCATCACCCCCAGCCAGCACGGCCAATGATGGGGATTGTAGTGCAATACACCGAGAGGGCAACTAGAGTCTGGGGAAGGCTGAGGGCGCCATCAAAAGGCACTGTGCAGCCGGTCCAGTTTTTCTTCCTTAACAGATTTTTTTTTCTGATAAGAAAAGACGGAAGAAGCGCTGGGTGAACACGGGAAAGCTACAAATTGAGGCTGTTCTGCCTTTCCATCGTTTCCATGCTGGCTGGGGCATGATGGGAGTTGTGGTCCAACACATCTGCTTGGGGAAAGGTGCTCTAGGATCTGGCAGGATTCTGCTCTTACATTATTATTATTATTATTATTATTATTATTATTGGCATTTTTTTTTCACCCTGTCCCTCCTTCAAGGAATTCATGGCGGCATACGTGGCTCCGCCACCACTCATTTTATGCTCAACAACCACCTTGTAAGGTAGGGCAGTGACTGACCCAAAACCCGAACACTTGAACTACTCCACCTCACCGGTTTTATTACCACCCTAACCTTTATACCAGGGGTGGGCAGAAGGTAGATCTCCAGCTGTTCTGGACTTCCACTCCCAGAAGCCCCTGCCAGCATGGCCAGTACTCAGGAATGCTGGGAGCTGAAGTCCAAAACCTCTGGAGATCTACCTTCTGCCCACCTCTGCTTCATACACCTTAGCCCAGTGTTCTCCAACCTTGGGTCCCCAGATGTTTTTGGCCTACATCTGGGGACCCAAGGTTGGAGAACACTACCTTAGCCACTCACTATTTAGCAACCGTCCATTTGGAGCAACCGTAAAATGCAAACACATTTTCATATCAACACTCAAAGCAGCAGAACTGTTACTCTGGCGCTCTTCAAATGGGAAATGCTTTCCGTGTGCCTCAGCGTAGGGGGAAAAAACAGCCCAGGCGCAAAACGTTGTTTGGGGCGGGGGGAGGGGGGACTTGGGGTCGGGCTTATGCGGTGAGCGAGACACGAAGTCCTGCGGGGGGGGGGACACACACACGCAGATTAGGCGACCAGCTGACTGTCCCTTAGGTTGAGAATCTAAACTCCCAACTTTCCCCATTGATATAAACATCCTCAGAGGAAGATGACAACACCGCTTAGGAATTTTGCAACTCAGGCGCTAGAATGCAAGCTTTCCGTCCACAGTAAGCAAAACAACAACACACACACACACACACACAATGACACCATCCACGCCATGTTCAATACAGTTTTATTCAATGAAAAAATTACAAAATATCGTGGTCCTTTCGGAAGAGTGCTCCAACCACACGACCTCCGGAAGGAAGCTCTTTCTCCACCGAAGGCATTTCTACCCGAGTCCAGCGGAGTCGCCAGGTACAGCTTGCATGCCAAGCCCCACCACCTTCCAGCAGTGTAAACACGGACATCACAGCTGACCTCGGCACCACCCTCTTTCCGCCTTGCCCGTTTCATCATTCAGCTCTCTAGTGGAGGCCTGCCCTTCACCTTGAGCATGGGGAGCATCTAGCACAGTGTTCTGCAACCTTGGGTCCCCAGATGTTTTTGGCCTACAACTCCCAGCATGCTGGGAGTTGTAGGCCAAAAACATCTGGGGACCCAAGGTTGCAGAACACTGATCTAGCAAAACAGGACCCAAACTGACCTTGGAGGCACTTGCATGCTACAAACACCACATGCCGGTTCGTCTAACTTTTTCTGCGGATAGACTTTACTTCCTTAAATACACATGCACACAACTGTGTTTCTTGGGGGTGGGGGGTGTCAAGCCAACACGAAAGCAGGGATGGGCATGATGTGGCCTACATGCACCCCTGTCCTTCTTTGTAAACACACACACACACACACACATTTTGCCTTTAAAACAAGGGGTGTAGAGATCATGCACCCTTTTTTAAAAAAGCAAAATCACACATCCCCCAGGGCTTCTGGGAGCACAATTTTGCATTACAACAAGGCACATGCAGGGTGTGTGTGTGTGTGAGGCCCCCAGAAATTGGCCCTTGGACCCCCCAAAGTTGCCCACTCCTGCAATACAGCATAAATAACCCAGGAACTATTCAGACAACCATTTCCCAACTTCATGGTGATATAAAGAGTGACCAAAGGACACCAGAAGTAAAATGGCCATCATTACCATGCCATGTGTGAGATTTCATATAGAGTTGGAAGGGGCCTTCACAAGGCCATCGAGTCCAGCCCCCTGCTCAATGCAGGAAACTAGAGGAGGAGGTCTCCCATCCAAGGAATAACCAGGCCTGACCCTGCTTAGCTTTCCACACTCAGACAAGCTGAGCCAGCGTGAGCCACAGGCTATATTATATTAAATATAAGCTTGTATCTGTCAGAGAACTGGGGGGCGGGGAAGCTGAATGCATGATGCAGAGATGCGTCACATGCCACACGTAACAGGACACCTGCTGGCGGAGGCTGGACCACTCGCTGTCCGGGCTGGGGAGCAGGCTCCGACTGTGCTGTGTCGTCTCCAAGAGAAGGCCTTCGCTCCGGGGCAGGGCACTGTTTTGCATGTGCTCCCAGGTCCATCACCCGCAACCTGCAGCCAAGGAAGCCCTCTCGGTTGTGCTTCCCAACCCCAGTGCCTGAGGTCTCGCAGACCTGCCCCCCCCCCGGTCCGTGTAGACAGCCCTGCTGGAGAGCCAATGTGGCGATGCGCTCGTGGACTCCTCTCGTGGCTCCTGCCAGGCTCACCGCCCCTCTTGATTTTATTTGATTCCTTAAGATATATATTTTTTAAAATTAAAAAAAATAATAACTGGGAGGCTGGCGCACTGCAAAGCAAAGAGCTGCCCTCCAGCGCCATCGTAATTTGGATCCCAAAGAATGGTTTTGTGTTTTGGAGCTCAGACCTCACCTCTGCCTTGTACTTGGGGTTTGGGGCAAGTTTACTTTTGGTCTCGCCAGTTTGCCTTCTGGGAAATGGGCATTCTGTGACCTCCCATGCTCACCATGGCAGCCTTTTGCGTGAGCGCCGACGACACTCAAAATTCCAGATGTGCTCACCGACCCAAAAAGGGTTGGGAGAACCCCCTGCAGTCCTGGGTTAGACGGACCAGTCATGACCAAATCATGTTGAATCAGTTTCATACACGTAATAATACTGCATCACCTTAAGTCCACACAGTGAACACAGAAGAAATTTCTCAATGGGTTGTAGATTCAGATTTTTTTTTTTAAAAAAAAATTTTTTTAAAGTAAAACGTGGATTAGCAGGCAGACTTGGACTGGGTCCTGGGGAAACCTGCATTTTAATCACCTAGTTTCGCCACAGATTCGCCACATGGTTCCGAGCAAGTCAACTCTCATGGCCTCAGTCTCTCCGCCACGCTTATCTGTAAAATGGGAATAACTACGTGTCAGGAACAGCAAGCTGCAGAACTGTTGCTGCTTGCCCCTGATGGGATGCAAAGAAAGCAATTCTACCTCCATCCTAGGAGAACTGCAAGGACCGCCAGCAGGACTCAGGCCTTTTTGCCAGCCGCCACCTGGCATCTTTCGAGATCCAGTTCAGCCTTCTTGCCAAATAGCCAAGCAAGCAAAAGACAGTTAATGGCTAAACTTATTTGCAACGACGACGTCATTGTGCGTAAGCGACATGTACGCAGTTATTCCCGGTAGCCTCCATCCTGCCCAAGGTGGAGTAAAAAGCAATTTTAGTCGCTCAACCCCGATGCTTTGGCTCACTTCACCCATATTTTTAGGTGTACAGCTAAGGTGTTTTGAGTGAGGATCTAACACAGTGTTCTCCAACCTTGGGTCCCCAGATGTTTTTGGCCTACAACTCCCAGCGTGCCCCAGCCAGCGACCTAACAACATAAAGTGACAGATGTGTTTGCAAGCACATGCATCGTAGAGGAATGCTCTTCAGGCAGCCATGAGTGGCTCAAATGGTTGTACCTGCCTGGAAGTGTGCCATCAGTGTCCTGTGTTCATATCCCAGGACGGGCTACAAAGAGGCAATTCCAATGGGGAATCTCTCTTTCTTCTGCCTCTGTTTTAATCTGTGGTGAGAGGGCAGAATAACCCGAGGGGTTTTGAGAGTATGGCGGGTTGAGACAACACAGTAACCCACACTCAAAGGTTGAGTAGGGGTTGTCGTTGAACTGTGGGTTGTCGTTGAAACCTAGGTTATCGTGTTGTCTGAACCCAGCCGAGATAACAAACCAGGGTGAACAACCCACAGTTCACAACCCAACAACAAACCACGGGTTCCCTTCATGGGTTGTTCGTGGTTAACGAGCCATGGCTTCTTAGCGCGGCTGGGTTCAGACAACACGATAACCCACGTTTCAACAACCACCCATGGTTCAATGACAACCCACAACTCAACCCATACTCAACCCTTGAGTGTGGGTTATCGTGTTGCCTGAACCCAATCAGTATCTTGTGTTGTTACCATATGAATGCGTGTGCAGGCCTGCTTTGAGTGTCCTGTGATAGTATAGCCCACTTATTGTTAGTCAGTTATTTACTGAAAAGCTTATTGTAGGAACTCACTGATATAATGTTTATGAGTGTTGCCTTGGATCTATTAATTGAATTGTTAACTTTTCTTCAAGTACTGATTTGAAATTGAATTGATGACTGCAGCATTTTTATGGTTAGATGACTGTTCACATTGTTTGGGTTTTCTCTCTCTCTCTATATATATATATATATTACTTAGCATTCAGTTTGTTATTAGCTGCTTTGGGCTTTCTTACAGAAGGAAAAGTGGTGTACAAACATTAAATGAAATTAACTGATTGGCAGCAACGCTGGGTTGAACATGCATTCAGTGCTGTGTGAAATGACCCTCTGGAGCAGGGGTCCCCAATGCAGTGCCCACAGCCCGCCCCAAATTTCTTTTTTCTATTTTTTAAAATTCCATTTTTTAATATGAAATGCATACAACTTCCCAGCAATTATACATAGGCTTCAACAAAAGCGGACCAGATATCCAAATAAGTATCCATTTGAAGGTGGCGTCTGTATGCCACCCATTCAAATATAGAAAGCATTGTAAGGTCCTCAATCCATTGCGTTATAGGAGGCGAGTGTTTATCCAGTTTTGTAATATCAGTCTTTCAGCTGTCAAAAGGGCACAGAGAATCCGCTTCTCCTTCCATTTGTTAATTTCCACGAAGCAGGTAAATGATTTAAAATATCAGTGAATATTAAGGACAGTTCCAGTACAAAAGTTGTCCGTGTAATAACCTCCTCCAAACAAGAAACAACTACTGGACATTGCCAAAACATGTTTAAAAGAAGCATTGGCTGTATCACGCTGCCAGTAATCGGCTGAATTAGACAAACCCTTATCGAAGAGACTTTGCGGTGTCCAATAGACAGGAAGCAAAAGGTCTTGCTGAAAAAGATGCAGTTTAAGATCCACAGGTAGGCGATCCACTGATTAGGCATTTTGTGGTGGCGCCCACAGCGCAGTTTCTCACATTCCCAAATGTGCCCACGGGTCTAAAAAGGTTGGGGACCCCTGGTCTAGATCAGTGGTCTAGGCTGTTGCATTAGCAAAGAACAGGAGACACAGGTTGAGATCGTGATGCTGGAAGGCGGGCATCCCTTCCGCTTTTCCGCTCTAATTTTTCAGCCAGATAGCAACTTGAAATAGCACAAGTTCTACCCAGTCACGCGCAGTGTATTAGACACAAACGAGGAATCCAGTAGGTGCAGAAGGAAAACGATTTACTGGTTAAAGGCTACGCTGGCTAGGGACGATGGGAGTTGTTGTCAAAGACATCTACAGGCCATCAGGTTGGCAAAGGATGCACTACTTGGTTGCAGCCAGGTCACAGCTTCAGCACTATCACCACACAGCATATGTATGTAGTAGTATATAATCCCCAAATGTATGTTTGGGCTAAAGGTGGACCCTGAGTCTGAAAAGCCTGGTTTTATTTATTTATTGAATGTATATACCACCCAACTGGCAGATGCCCTAGGGGTAGTTTACAATCATTAAAAAAAAAAAATTTTAAAACCCCAAGACAACAATAAAAGAACAACCAAAATAAAAACAACAATGAAGATATTAAGATATTAAAACAGTAAGGATGCAATCCTATGCATGTTTAGGCAGAAAAAAGTCCTACAATTCCCAGCATGCCCCAGCCAGCATAGCTGGCTGGGGCATGCCGGGAGTTGTAGGACTTTTTTTTCTGTCTAAACATGCATAGGATTGTGCCCTAAAAATATTAAAGAGACAGTTTAATGATCAGAGCACCGGGTCAGAGCACCGGGTTAGAAATTAAATGCCTGTTGGAAGAGGAAGGTCTTAACCTGGTGTCTAAATGTATACAATGAAGATGCCAAATGAATCTCCCTGGGAGGGCATTCCAGAGACTGGGGGCCACTACAGAAAAGGCTCTTTCCCTGGTAGCCACCCGTTTTGCATCCCTGTGGGTGGCGGTACCCAAAGAAGGGCCTCTGAAGACAATCTTAGCCATCGGGCAGCAACATATGGGAGAAGGTGCTCCTTCAGGTAGACTGGTCCTAAACCAGTAGGGCTTTAAAGGTCATCACCAACACTTGAAACTGGGCCCGGAAACAGATAGGCAACTAAGTGCAGTTGACGTGGCACCGAAGTAATATATTCAAAACAGCCAGTCCCAGTAAGCTCCTCTGTTCTGCTTCAGAGAAAACTGCCTCCAAAAGGAGCTGCTGACTCCTGCAAAAACTTCCCATTTCTTCGTTTGCAATCATATTTTTTTTCTTCTAAAAAAAAAGTGATCGGAGATGTATAAATAATGCAGAGAATTTACTGCTGGGGAAACAAGAATGGAACAGCCCGAAGCAGGATTTGAACTGTGGGTGGGCTAAGGTGGACACTCAGCGGCAAAACCCACGTCTGTTGCCTTGTAATGTGTGAAACGGCCCAGACACACATGAGAATTATCTCTGCTCCTACCAGTGCCATCAGCCCTAACATCATCCATTTAAAACAGTGTTCTCCAACCCTGGGTCCCTAGATGTTTTTGGCCTACAACTTCCAGCATGCCCCAGCCAGGGGGGGATGGCAAACCACTTCAACCAGCAGTGATCTACCTAGACTTCCATTTCTCCGATGCAACAGGAGACCAGTGAAAAATCAGAAGGCAATTCTGGGAGCGGGACTCGTCTATCATATATCGGGGAGCAGTGGGCTGGCCTTCCACAGCATCATAAACTCAGCTGGAACATAGAAACATCAGAAGCTGCCTTACGCTGAGTCAGATCCTTGGTGCATCTAGCACAGTACTTAAAATACAGCAAAATGTTCCAATAAGTTGGGTGGAACAGCTAATACTCTGGAAGACAGAAACAAAATTCAAAGCGATCTCGATAGGCTGGAGGGCTGGGCCGAAAACAACAGAATGAAATTTAATAGGGATAAATGCCAAGTGCTGCACCTAGGGAGAGGAAACCAAATGCAGAGTTACAGAATGGGGGTCACTTGGCTCAACAATACTACAAGTGAGAAGGATCTTGGAATTGGGGTAGATCACAAACTGAATATGAGCCAGCAATGCGATGTGGCTGCAAAGAAGGCAAATGCTATTTTGGGCTGCATTAATAGAAGTATAGCTTCCAGATCGCGGGAAGTGATAATTCCCTTTTACTCGGCACTGATCAGGCCTCATCTTGAGTACTGCGTCCAGTTCTGGGCACCACACTTTAAGAAGGACATAGACAAACTGGAGAGGGTTCAGAGGAGGGCAACAGGGATGATAAAGGGACTGGAAACAAGGCCCTATGAGGAGAGACTGAAAGAACTGGGCATGTTTAGCCTTCAGAAGAGGAGACTGAGGGGAGATATGATCGCACTCTTCCAGTACTTGAAGGGATGTCACACAGAGGAGGGCCAGGATCTCTTCTCGATCATCCCAGTTTGCAGGACACGGAATAATGGGCTCAAGTTACAGGAACCTAGATTCCACCTAGACATCAGGAAAAATGTCCTGACTGTTAGAGCAATAAGACAATGGAACCAACTACCTAGGGAGGTGGTGGGCTCTCCCACTCTGGAGGCATTCAAGGTGCGGCTGGACAGCCATCTGTCAGGGATGCTTTGACCTGGATTCCTGCACTGAGCAGGGGGTTGGACTCGACGGCCTTGTAGGCCCCTTCCAACTCTACTTTTCTATGATTCTATAATTCACCGGCAGCGCAATCCAATGAGGCTGCCCGCAACCCTCCGAACTCAAGAGGATGACGGGCATCCAATGGAAGGTGGGAGGAACTTGGGAGGGTTACGGGCATCCTCCATGCTCCTTCCGCCCTCAAAAACATCTGGACGGCCCATTTCTAGATGTTAGAAGGACGTGGTCCTTACATTTCTGGACTGAGTGTGACCCTGGAGAGCTGGAAGAGAGGAGACCCAAAACTGGGTCACTTATGGAGAGTTAAAATGATTTCCTGATGACCAGTTTCGGCCGTCTAGACCAGTGTTCTCCAACCTTGGGTCCGCAGATGTTTTTGGCCTACAACTCCCAGCATGCCCCAGCCAGCATAGCTGGCTGGGGCATGCTGGGAGTTGTAGGCCAAAAACATCTGCGGACCCAAGGTTGGAGAACACTGGTCTAGATGTTTCCCCTCTTCTCATGAGGAGGAGAGGCTGACGGGGGGGCCGCCTGCATTCCTCAGAATCTGGCAGAGCCTCGCCCCTCCCCGCCCCCAGGAACACCACCCCCACCGACAGGGGAAACAAACATGGTCTTCCGTGCTCAGTTCCCTGCGGTTTCCTTCCAGCACAGAAGAACCGCGCCAGCCACAAGGTTGGGGGGGGGGGGCGCTCTGAGGAGCTGCGACCTTGGATGAGATTTATGAGGTTGCAGCAACTTCCAGCCCCAATCCTATGCCTCCCCCCCAAGACAAGGTTGGAGGGACACAGGATTGTACCCTAACAATTACAGATCATAGCAAAATTGAACCTTGGATTGAACCTGCAAAGCATCATGTGTTCTACCACTGAGCTGTGGTCCTTCCCATAAGTTTCTGGACAGAGTGTGACCATGTAGAGCTGGAAGAGAGGAGTCCCAAAAACTGGTCGCTTATGGAGAGTTAAAATGATTTCCTGATGACCAGGCAAGGAATCTTATGGAAACTGAAAGAGTTGGCTCCTTCTCCCTCCTCTCTGAAGCATCGAAAGTGGCTAACATAGGTGTGTGTATTGACAAATGAGCAAGTAGAGATTTGAGCAATTAGAATCCCAGTGAGGGCGGTGAAGTTCCACAGGGTTCAAACCTCTGAAGAGAGCTAGCCAAAAGTGTTTGGGAATTCCCCTGTCAAGGGAAAAAAACCCAACCCCAAACACTGGTTGCATTTCATCGAAGCGATGAATACTGGTTACATAATTAATAATATACACACGAGGCACCTGGCTATTCTCTTGGTATGAGCTGAAATTCCCTTCGTGCTATTTTATAGCAAGAGGTCATCCTGTTTCAGCCTTCCCCAGTGCCCTCCAGATGTCTTGGGGGACGCTGGAAGTTATAGTCCAACACATCTGGAGGGCATCAAGTTGAGGCAGACTGCCTATAGTAACATGAAATGATCCAGCTAGAACAGATGCTATACCAGACTGCATTTCAGACAGGAGCAACCTCTTCTTGCTCATGTGCGATTCCCCCAACCCATTCTGGTGCATCAGAATTCAAGAGATGCCACAGTAAAACACTGAAAAGGGAGCTCAGCTACACCACTTGCCTCAGGAACCCGGGACGATTAGATATGGGGCAGGGAACAAATGCCACTGACTTTCGAAGTTACCATATGTCCCTTCCCCATTCACTTTAGGAGCAGGGAAAGGTGCTCTATTTGGGGAAACGTTTAAGCGGGAAACCTAATGTAGCAAATTTCATCCCTCATGTACACTCTGCCTGCCAAGACGATTCAGGTTTGGGCCAAAGGACTAAAGGTGCAAGACATCAGAACTCCAACCCAAGAATCAATGTTACACGCTATTTTTTACAATCAGACTTCTAGTTAACAGTTAACATATCTGCTGACATGTTAAAAGCTTAACAAATTTCTGTGCAATACATTTTGTACCGTTTTACTAGAACTGCATCATAAACTGTTGATAGCAATGCTGCCGCCGCCGCCACCACAACCCAAAATTTACGATGCACCATTGGTAGGGTTCTTTTTTGTTCTTTGTGACCGGAACCCACAATCCATCGGATATAAACTGGACTTCTAGGCCAACCTTCCCCATCCTGGTGCCTTCCAGATGTTCTGGACTTCAATTCCCATCAGCCCCAGCCAGCATAGCCAATGGTCAGGGATCCTGGGAGTACTTGTCCAAAGCATCTGGGGAAGGCTGCTCTAGGACCTCACCTTACCTGGACCGCCATTACCCCTGGCCCATTCCCATTTCTCCAATGTCACAGCCAGGGTGCCCGTTCCACCCAAGGTAGATTGTAAGCCTCTCCAGGCAGGAACACACGTTCTTGGTACAAGGTGTACGTTGGACACTTGCAGCCGAATGTGGTGCAAAGGTGGGGAAGGGGTTGAAGCCGTGGTTCCTTCCAGCATTACCTCAATGTTAGATTGGCTCGCAGGCTTATTTGTGGCAGGGGACGAGCATGCATTATATCTCCAGAGGTAGCAATACAGTATGATCTGATGGCCGCCAAAGGAATACATTGCCCAGGTAGCTGGAAATATAGCACCTTTTCAAGCCTGCACACAGAAGCGCGGAGCAAGAAGCGTTCCAATGATCAACAAACCCAGGGAAAGAAGCCTGTGCCTGTGTGTGGATTCCCCCAACCCCTTTTTTTTGTGTTAGTGGATAGCTGCTGGGGAAGCAGAAGGTTGAGCTTTCTAAGCAGCTCTGATGCTCAGGCAGACCACCAGACCGCATCGCAGACCTCCTCCTCGTGGGGGAAAATACACACAACCGCACTTATTTACTCTCGCTGTACATGGGTGGTTTGGTTTTAAAAAAAAAACAGAAAACAAAACCAGGGAAAATCAGAAAGACAATCCTAGGAGCGAATTTCACTGAGAGCAGCTTCCAAGCGAGGGATGCGGAGGGAGCATCGAAGCGGGTATCCGTGCGAAGGGTTCGGCGAGCGCACAGGGGTACCACCACCACCCCCGTCCCAATTCCATTCCCCGGCGGAGCGTCCGGGCTCTCTCCCGCTGAAAAGGAAGCACCTCGGAACCTTTTCCTACGCGCCCCCCCTGACCCAAATCCCTTTGGAGAGCGAGTGTGTCTGTGTGGGGTGTCCAGATAGAGGGGGGCTCCCCCGACAACCCCGCGGGGCAGAGAATCGAGGCTGTCCCTCCTCCTCCTCCTCCTCCCCCCCCTCACCTGTCTTGAACGCCAGCGTGGGGTCTTCCCCGTCCCCCCCGACGTCCTTCTGCAGCAGTTCGTAGAGCATCCCGAAGGAGTTGTGGATGCCGAAGATGGAGCCGTTGCACCAGGTGGCGGCCAGGACCACCACCCAGCCGAAGCCTCCGTCGGGCGGCGTGAAGCCCGGCGCCGCGGCCCCCGCAGCGCCGGGAGCGGCTCTCCCACCGCCGCCCGCCCTTCCTGCGCCTCCCTCCTCCTCCTCCTCTTCTTCTTCCAGGGCCCCCTTCTCCTCCGACAGCGCCTGCTCCTGCCTCCGCAGCGCCATCGCGCCCGCCCGACGAACTCAGGCGGCGGCGGCGGCGGCGGCAGTGCCTTTCGCTGCTGCTGCTGCTGCTGCTAGCGCCGACGCCGCTCCTGTCCCCACGCAGCCGGGCTGCCAAGCCGGTCCCTCACGCCTCCTGCCAGTTCTTCGCCTCTGTCTCCTCCTCCTGCTGCCGCTGCCGCCGCCGCCGCCGCTCCCCCTCGCTTCCCCCGTCGTCATCCCGCCGCCGCCGCCGCCTGCCGCAGCGAGCAGGGTCCTCCCTCTACTCCTCCTCCGCCTCCTCGCCGCCACTCCTCTTGCTTCCATTTGCACTGCAACAGTCGCCCGCCCGCCTTCCGAATCCTGCCCGCCCGCCCGCCTGCCGGTCCGCGGGATCCCGGCGCGCGGCGCCGGGGCTGGGAAGGCGCACGGCCCGGGCGGGGCGCGCGCACGCGTCGAGGAAGCGCCCCGGGCGGGCGGCTGGTTCAGCGGCCCCGGATCCCGCGCAGGACGAACGACTCGGGAAGTCAAACGCTCGGCCGCCGTCGAGCCGAGGCCTCTTTCCTCTTTCACGACGGGATAGAGCAGTCCGGAAAGCGGGGGCGGGCGAAGCAAGGCAGGAAATTAGGAAGGAGCCGGACGAGGAGAAAAGCCAGGAGAGAGGCCGGTGAGCGTGCACGTGTGTGTCCAACCCATAATATACAGCCCCAGCTGCATAGTATGACGGAGAAGGCGCGCGTGTGTCGGAGCCGCCCCCCCCTGAAATCTGTGCCCGGGGGGGGGGCAACCGAGAACAAGAGCAGTCCACCCACCCACCCAGCCCCTCGCACGCTTTTATTATCGCTTTCTCCCGCTGCCCGTGAAGAAGTTACATGTTGAGTCAAGCCTCGAAGGCGGGGACGGGGGCCGAGAGGTTGGGGGGGGATACCAGGGGTAGCGCCCCCCCCCCTCTACAACAGACGACCAGCAGGGCGGTGGGTTTTAATAGCGACAAGTCGCGGGCAAAGAGACGGCAGCAGGTCGCTTTGCAGGTTGGGCAGCGCCGCGCGCTGCGTGTCGAGGGAGTGCTGCTAACTGCTACTGCCGCTACCACGACGACTACCTCCTCCTCCGCGAGCGGCGTGTGTGTGTGTGTGTGTGCGCGCGTGCATGCGTGCGTGCGTGCAGATCAGACGCGTCCGGGGGAGCGGCGAGTGGAACTCCCCCCCCCCCAGCCCGAGGTTAGAGAAGCAATTCCTGTTGCTCGCTTCTCGAAACGCCCCGCCCCCTCCGCCTGCGCTCGGCACTCGGGTGCCCCCCCCCCAGTAAGGCCAATGCGTCTGTTTGCTTATTGCTGGGGAGGGGGCGTTGTGTGTGTGTGTGTGAGATCAGACAGGTTGTGTGTGTGTGGGGGGGTGGATTTTTGGAAGGGGTGGGGGGGACAGCATGATAAATCCCGGAGCTAAAAGCAGCAAGGTGGGCTAAGGCTCGCGCGCGCACGAGGCTGTGGGTGCAATCCTGACCACGCTGACTACGAGGTTGTGTGGGGCCCATCGAACACAATTGGGCCGTCGATTTGCACGAATCCAGGCTCAGACTGAAGGAGCGGGAAACGGGCTTTTTTTTTTTTTTTTTTTTTGCAAGGTTTTGTTTTGCAATTTGCAAAAAAACAAACAAACCACCACCCATTTTTCTAACCAATTTCAAGGCAACCCTATTTCAAGAGCCTGGTAATTTCGGGTTTTATTGCCGGGGTGTGTGTGTGTGTGTTACCCACTGCTATTGGAAGGGAGGGTTTAGTGAAAGAGGAAGGGGAGGAAGCGGAACTTGGGACCCAATAGTAAACAGGTTGATGGATTATCAAAAGAGCGGGGAGGAGGCTTTCACACCCACCCACATTTACTTGCTGGAGACCGCGTGGATATCTTGTATTTTGGTCCTTCGTTGCTATTAAATATTGCTATTTTATTTGGGGGGGGTTTGTGTGTTTTTTTGTTACGGCTCTTGCTAGATTGGTGAAATATTTTTTGAAAATAAAAACAACAAAATACTCTTCAGAAGTTCCTCAAGGAATCAAATCCGGCAGCTTCTCTCGGAGCCCTCAGTCAGCAAAGTATTTAATGGCAGCAGCCACGTGACCCCTGCTTTCTCCCACTAGGAGCGGGTGACACTTTTAAAGGGAGCCAAGGAACTCTTGAGATCAGGGAAGGAGACTAAAAAAAAAAAAATTCAGAGCAAACCCTGAAGCCCTGGCAAAAGACCAGTTTCAGAACCGCTGTGGGCATGTAGGAGGGCTGGGGGGACATGTCTCATGCATGCGCATGCACACGCACACTTCCTTGGAGCATGAAATGGTGCATGTATTGTGCTGCTAAGCTTTACATGAACCGTCTTAGCTCCTTCCTGATCAAAACTACAAGCCTCAAAGTGAGAAAGCCTTCTTGACTCTGCTAGGACCAGTGTTCTCTCTTCCCTCCTTTCTCCTAGCACAGTGTTCTCCAACCTTGGGGTCCCCAGACGTTTTTGGCCTACAACTCCCAGCATGCCCCAGCCAGCTACGCTGGCGGGTGAGACTTTTAAAGGGAGAGTAGCAGGCCAAGGAACTCTTGAGATCAGGGAAGGAGACTAAAAAAAAAATTCAGAGCAAACCCTGAAGCCCTGGCAGGGTAGCCATCTCTTTGCCCCAAATCTGTGCTAACTGCTCCTGCTCTCCAACCTTGGGTCACCAGATGTTTTTGGCCTACAACTCCCAGCATGCCCCAGCCATGGCATCTGGGGACCCAAGGTTGGAGAACACTGTGCTAGGAGAAAGGAGGGAAGATAGAACACTGGTCCTAGCAGCGTCAAGAAGGCTTTCTCACTTTGAGGCTTGTAGTTTTGATCAGGAAGGAGCTAAGACGGTTCATGTAAAGCTTAGCAGCACAATACATGCACCATTTCATGCTCCAAGGAAGTGTGCGTGTGCATGCGCATGCATGAGACATGTCCCCCCCAGCCCTCCTACATACCCACAGCGGTTCTGAAACTGGTCTTTTGCTGTGGCTGAAGAACAGGGAAACACACAGCACAGCCAGATCCCATACAAGTCAGTGGAGTGAATCCGCATCTCACTGGGCTACATCCAGAGTCCCTGGTGGTCATCTGCAGCCAGGATGGAGAAACTTAACCAACCACTCCTTCTAATAGCGAACTCCGGTGGTAAGTGCCACCAGGATTGTTGTGAAAACAGGGCCATTGAGAAACAGGGAGGTGTCAACATGCTCAGGGTTTGCAGAAGTACAAAATAATATTTTAAAAAGATCTAAGGGTTGTTGTTTTTTTTGTTTGTTTTTTAAATAGAACCCTCTCCCATAAAACAGCCTCAATGGCTGGCTGGAACCCTGAACAGGACCACTCCTTTTAGGAAGGAGGATACAGCACAACTTTTTTTTTTTTGCAGGCCTCATTTGTTTATTTTATTTATTTACAGTGTTGTATACTGCTCCATATCTAGACAGATTCCAGAGTGGTGAACAATAAAAAGATAGAGATAAAACAAAAGAATAAAAACAATACATTAAAAACAGAATAACATTAAAACCGTGGCTGGTCAGCAAGGCTTCCCAAAACAAAGACATCTTTAGCAGGCGCCAAAAACAACATTGTCAGAGCCTGCCCGACCTCCAGAGGCAAGGAGTTCCAGAGAAGTGGAGCCACCACACTGGAGGCTCTTCTGGTGGACTCCAATTGGGCCATAGGTCCATGCCGAACCACCAGGAGAATGTCCCCCGATGACAGTGACTGGGCAGGTTGGTAAGGGAGAAGGTATCCTGGTTCCAAGTTGTTTAGGGCTTTGTACACCAGTATCAGAACCTTAAACCTGGGCTGGTAGCGAACTAGGCTAGCCATGTGTAGTTCCTTCAGCAAGGAGTTACATGCTGAAAAGGGACAGCTCCCAACAACAGCCGAGCTGCTGCATTCTGCACTAGCTCCAGCGTCCAGAACAACCTTAAGGGCAGCCCCACTCAATGCGGCTTACAATCATAGATAAATAAAACTTTATTGAAACAATAATAAATACATTAAAACACAATTGAAAACACAACAGTGACAGAATAAAAGCAGCACCCAACCCAACAAGAGAGCCAGTGTGGCATAGTGGTTAGAGTGGTGAGAGTGATGGACTGGGGACTCGGGAGATCCGGGTTCTAGTCCCCGCTTGGCCATGAAGCTCACTGGGTGACTTTGGGCCAGTCACCGACTCTCAGCCTAACCTACCTCACAGGGTTGTTGTGAGGATAAGATGGAGAGGAGGATTATGTAAGCCGCCTTGGGTTCCTTGTGGGGAAAAAGGCGGGGTATAAATAAAATAAAAACAGACCTGCTTACATGCCAAATGCCTGCTTGAATAAAAGTGACTTTGCCTGCCAGCGGAAGGACAGCAGAGGGAGCAACCTAGCCTCTCTCGGCAGGCAGTTCCACAGCCTCGGAGCGGCCACCAAGAAGACCCTCTTTTGCATCACCACCAAACGTGCCTTTGAAGACAGCGATACCAAAAGAAGGAGCTCTTCCGAAGATTTTGAGCTCTGGGCAGGTGTGAGAAGCGGTCTTTTAGGTAGCCTGAAAGCAAGTGTAAAGTGATGCAGGTTGGGGCCAAAATTCCCATATGAACTGATGGGTTCTGGGCTGGACTGAGCAGGAAAGGCTTGTGGTGGATACATCAATGAAAATAATCAACCCAGTGTGCAGCTGTGGTGAAAGGGGTGAGTTCAATGTTAGGGGAAAGGGAGTGAAAAATAAAACTGCCAATATTGCTGGCTCAGCTTGTCTGAGTGTGGAAAGCTAAGCAGGGTCAGGCCTGGTTATTACTTGGATGGGAGACCCCTCCCCTAGTTTCCTGCATTGAGCAGGGGGTTGGACTTGATAGCCTTGTAGGCTGATCTATGAATCATGCGTCATGCCCCTGTGTAAATCTGTGCTGCAAACACACTTGGAATACTGTGTGCAGCTCTGGTCACCACACCTCAAAAAGGATATTATAGGTCTGGAAAAGGTGCAGAAAAGGGCAACCAAAATGATCAGGTAGTGGAGCAACCCCCCTACAAAGAAAAGTTAGAATATGGGGAGCTTTTTAGATTAGAAAAATAGGGACATGATAGAAGTGTACAAAATCATGCATAGTATAGAGGCAGTGGATAGAAATTTTTCTTCCTCTCATCCTAGAGTCCAGGTCATCCAATTATTTATGCAAATTATTTATAGATCACTTTTCACTATACAAGATAACATGGCAGTTTATAAAATAATATGGATACCATAAAACCACTGTAAATCGTATAGCAAATACCCAAAATCCAATAGGCCGGCACTAAAAATCGGCGCCCGGGAGTGCCCACATGAATAGATACATTTTTACTAATTGGTGGAACACCTGCACCATAAGTGCCTGTTGGATCCCTAACGGGAGGTCATTCCACAATATAGGGGCCACGACAGAGAAGGCCCTCTTTTGAGTCACGATAAGATGTATCTCCACTAAACGCAGCATGACTCCGAGGGTCTCCTCCAAATTCAGTGAGTGGGCTAGGCTATCTCAAAGGAGGCACTCTCAGAGTAGCCTGGCCGCATCAGGACGTTCTATGCCAGCAACGAAACCTTAATAAGCAGCCAATGCAATTCTTTCAGCACGGGTACGCATACAACAGGATGTTCCACTAAGCATCCTGCCACTGCATTTTGCACTAGCTGCATCTTCCAAACTGATCCCAAGGGTAGCCCCACATAGAGTGCATTGCAATAACAGTGTTCTCCAACCTCGGGTCCCCAGATGTTTCTGGCCTACAACTCCCATACGCTGGCTGGGGCATGCTGGGAGTTGTAGGCCAGAAACATCTGGAGACCCGAGGTTGGAGAACACTGCATCCAATCCAGAGGTTACCCATGTGGGAGTCACTGTGGCCAAGCTGACTTCCTCTAGTAGGAATCGGCATAACTGGCACACGAACCAAAGCTGGTCAAAGGCGTTCCTAGCCACCAGATCTACTTAAGCCTCTAGGGATAAAGATGGATCCAGGAACACGCCCAGACTATAAACCTGCTCCGGAGTGCAACCCCATCAAGAACAGGGAAACTACCCAGTTTCCAGACCAAGAAGGACTCACCTGCAGGGCTTTTGTCTTCCCAGGATTCAGCTTATTGGCCCTCGCCCAGCCCACCATTGCATCAGCCCCTGCATGGCCTCACCTTGATTCAGGTGATACGGAGAAATAGACCTGGGTGTCATCAGCATATTGATGGCACCACACTCAAATCCCCTACTGTGGGGTTCTCCAGCATGGTTTCTGTGGGCGCCAATGTGCCCACAGAATCTAATAGGCCGGCACTAAAAATCGGTGCCCGGGAGTGCCCACATGAATAGATAGGTACTACATTTTTACTAATTGGTGGAACACCTGCACCATAAGTGCCTGTTGGATCCCTAATGGGAGGTCATTCCACAATATAGGGGCCACGACAGAGAAGGCCCTCTTTTGAGTCGCGATAAGATGTATCTCCACTAAACGCAGCATGACTCGGAGGGTCTCTTCCAAATTCAGTGAGTGGGCTAGGCTATCTCAAAGGAGGCACTCTCAGAGTAGCCTGGCCGCATCAGGACGTTCTATGCCAGCAACGAAACCTTAATAAGCAGCCAATGCAATTCTTTCAGCACGGGTGTAATACGCATACAACAGGATGTTCCACTAAGCATCCTGCCACTGCATCCTGCCACTAAGCACTCTTTCGGTGCTTAGCAGGGTCCCTGCTCCTGATTTTTATTTTTTTTTAAACAGGGAGACTGGGGTGTTGCAAAACAAAGTGCTGCCCTCTCCAGCACCATCTTTATTTGGGTCATAGATTTCATTTGAGTTGGAAGGGGCCTACAAGGCCATCGAGTCCAACCCGCTGCTCAATGCAGGGAACTAGAGGAGGGGTCCCCCATCCAAGGAATAACCAGGCCCGACCCTGCTTAGCTTTCCACGCTCAGACAAGCTGAGCCAGCGTGTGAACCGTCTTGTGGGTTCCAAAGAGTGTTTTGGAGATCAGACCCCGACCTCTGCCTTGCACTTGGGTGCTTGAGCAAGTTGCTTTTCATTTAGTGCCGCCACCAGTTTGCCTTCTGGGAAATGAGAGTTTTGTGACTGGTCATGCCCACCCTGGCAGCCATTTTATGAATGGGCAAGCCCCACGACCACCATGGCAGCCATTTTGTGAGAGGGCTCGTGATCATTGGGCACTCAACATTCCACGTCTGCCACTGGTTTCACACACTGATGTTAAATAGCATTGGGGATAATAAGATGGTATCCTGTGGCACCCTACAGCATAACCCAGCACATGGATAAACTATGGAATTTGCTACCACAAGGTGTCGCGATGACCACCAACTTAAGATGGTTTTGAAAGGGGCTTAGGGGGCAAATGCTTGGAGGGGAAGGCTCTCAATGGCTACTAGTCCTGATGCCTATGGGCTACCTCTAGCTGGCCACTTTGACCTGATCCGGCAGGACTCTTCTTCGTGTTCTTCTATATTGCTCAGATTCATTTTCTGCTTCTCATCCTGCCACTCAAGGACTTGGAAATCTGACACCCACACTTATTTTCTTGACATGCTTTGGATTTTCAATCAACAGAAACCTTTCCAAGAAAGAGAACCCACAAGCACTCCACACACGCCCAAAGTGGCAAGATTTTCTGTTGCAAATCACATGTTTGAGGGGCTTTAATTTGTTGAGTTAATGCCAAGATTAGCCTATCTGGCCAAAGACCCTTTATGGCTGCTTCGGGGGAAGGATCTGATTAAGCCTTACATGCAAGCACAAGCATGTGTAATAAAAGCCTGAGGGGTTCACCTTATTTAACTGCCATATGGGGGGGGAGGGGAGATTTGGAGTGGGAAAGCGGCAGGAGCGGTTAACCCTTTCCCACCCACCAGTCGTCCCCCCCCCCCCGCACAAAATTCCTGATACGTGTTTGCAGACTGATTCAAACAGTCTGGCATAGTGGTTAGGGTACTGGACTGGGACTCAGGAGATCCGGGTTCTAGTCTCCGCTCGGCCATGAAGCTCACTGGGTGACTTTGGGCCAGTCACTGACTCTCAGCCTAACCTACCTCACAGGGTTGTTGTGAGGATAAATTGTTGTGCGGATAAAATGGCAAGGAGGAGGATTATGTAAGCCACCTTGGGTTCCTTGCAGGAAAAAAGGCGGGGTATAAATATAATAAATAAATAAAAAATAAATTCGTGGCAAAACCAGGATGGAACAATACCGTTTTTACCTGGCCGTTCCTCAGCCTGGGCACCTCTGCCTATGGTGGTGGGACATGAACGGGATCCATGATTAAAACCTGAGCAGGTATGTAGAACCACCTGGGGCGGGGGTGCAGAAACTCAGCCTGCGGGCCAAATTCCATTTCCGAGAAGCATTTGGGGGGGGCAGAGCCATGAGCAAAGGGGCGGGGCCAGAATCCCACAAATGCCAGCATATTGCAGCTTCGCGCTCTTCCTGCCAGTAATTAAGCATCAACAGAGGCATTTCCACCTTTGAGAATTGGGGGGGGGGGGGCTGCAGAAAAGCCAGAAAACTACCAAACAGCTGGTGGCTGGAGAAAAGGGGAAGGGGTGGGCCTTCTGGGGAGCCCCAGAGGGCTGGATCGGGGGCCCGGACTGGGGTTCTGCACCCCTGATCTAGGAGATGAAGGCATTTGCTGTCTCTTGGGTTGTCATCATATCATCATCATCTATTTGTATGCCGCTTTCCCACAAAAACTGTGTCCAAAGCGGCTCACAACATGACAAATAAATAACAGTAGATCCAATTAACAAAGCATCAAAGAACACAAAAAATAATATTCAAAAAAAAGTTTACAAACTATCAGAACAGTAAATCTAATTTACAAAATATCAAAAAAAAAACAACCCACTAAATATAATATTAAAAAACAACAACAATAGAAGTAATGACAGATAACCATAAACAATTCGATAATAATTATACTAAGGTAATATATATATATATATATATTTTAAAAGAGGCAAAAGCAGTAGCAGCTTTTGTAGCTGGAGTCAGTCAGGCCCCACCCTCCCTGGCCAGGTGTTATGAGCCAGGGAAGCAGGGACCAGGTCTTGCAAGAGGACTCACAGACCCTTTAAGGCAAGGGCGGGCAATTTCTTTGGGTTGAGGGCACAGGGCAGCATTCCCTCCGTGGTGAGTGGGGCCACAGTCAAAAGTTTACAGGACACCCCTTTTCTCTCTCCCCCGCTTCATCTCTCTCTCTCTCTCTCACACACACACACACACACTGGTTCATCCATCATCCAAAGTAGGGAGCTACAAACACAGACAAGATGCAAAGTCTCTCCCTGCTGTCGCCTCTCCCCTTGTCTCTCCCACTGGGGGAGGAACAGGATGATCCATTTCCCCATGGGCAGCACGCTTGCCTTCCATGTCCATGCTGGGCGTAGAAGAATAGGCTTCTCTTTCTGCCAGCCTAGAGGCGGAAGCTGCACGGGCAGGAGCAGAGCTGGACTGTGGCACTTGACCAAAGTGAGGTCCAGGAGATGCCTCGGGGGGGACGGGGGACGACACGTTGCATTGACCACAGGCTGCCCACCTGTGCTTGAATTGGGCCCGGAAGCCAGATGAACTGGCATGATACGTTCTGTGCAGCCTGTCCTGGTTAAAAAACCTGGCAGCCGCATCTTGGGTCAGGCTGTTGCTTCTGAGCATCTTGAAAGGCAGTGCCACGTAGAAATCTGGGAGCTTTATATAATGGCACTGGATTGGCCTTCACTGTGCTGAGAGTAGGGAATGTGCATCTGCGCTGAAGGACTCCTGCCATGCTCAGAACCCCCCACACACACAATTCAGGTGCGTGCGTTCTTAAGCAGCATTTAGAGAAAGGCAATGTTGCGTGTGGCTTTCACCTCCGTAGCCCTTGTGGTCTCCTTTCCACATTGCTCCTGATCTTGACATGCGTGGTGAATCTCGGAGGGCGCCTGGGTCACGTACAGATGGTGTGTGGGCTGAAAACACCCAAGTACGGAGGGTGAGGGGGGTCTGGTTTGTGAACCTTGAACTTTTTGCCGTTTCTGTGGCATCGCTGAAGTACTTGAAGCCGTACGGATGCCTGACATCAGCAGAAATGGCAGGTCACTGCTCCAGCCGGCTGATCATGAAGAAACGGAGTTTCACCCATAACTGGAAGGAGCATGGGCCTATTGACTTCAGTTGGGCTTATGGCACGTGGGCCCCGTTCAGTTTCGAAGCAAGTTCATCTCCCTGTTTTTATAAAAGGGTTCAACAACCGGAGGAGCACAGAATATTCACCGCGGATGGACGGCAATTCTTGCCACAGAACATGCCAGTGGGCGGTATGGAATGGAAAGCATTGTGTGCTTAACTGACCTGTAATGCGGCCTTCGCATTTAGAGCCTGCATTCGTGGAAGACAATCTGTGAGCATTTGATGGCAATTCTATAAAACTGACAGCTAACAATTTCCATGTATATGAAGGACTGTGTCGATGGATTAAAGAATTGTGCAATTCAACCCTACTGCATATTTACTTGGGATTCAGTTACAATGGGACTTATTCCCCAATGTGTATTTAGGATCACAACTTTAGCCAATCATTTGTCAGGTAACACGGGCCAATCCAACACCCAACTGCCCAGGCTGTGGAAAGGAAATCAGGAGAGAGAGCTCGACTGGGTTTTTGTTGTTCTAAGTGTGTGTCATGGTCAAACTACTTCTTGATGAGGTTTAGACTGACGGCTTGACTCACCCAATTGCGTGGATGGGGGGCCCATTAAGGTCGTCTGTCCATGGGGACTTATGGAATCCAAAGGATTCCTGAATGCTCTGGAAGACTTTCCAGGTGACAGGGACAGGGTTAGCAATCATGTTGAGACTGCAGTCTTGTTATGGAAAGATGAGATGGGGCAAGATGTTGGCACAATCGCCCCCAAGTGCTTTCTCTGTCATTGTGGAGCTATGGTCCTCAGTGGTGCTGCAGGCAAAGGCGCAGGCTGGATGACAGCTAGAGGGTAGGTAGAATCATAGAACAGTAGAGTTGGAAGGGGCCTATAAGGCCATTGAGTCCAACCCACTGCTCAGTGCAGGAACCCAAGTCAAAGCATCCCTGACAGATGGCTGTCCAGCTGCACCTTGAATGTCTCCAGTGTGGGAGAGCCCATGACCTCCCAAGGTAGTTCCATTATCTTATTGCTCTAACACTCAGGAGGTTTTTCCTGATGTTCAGCTGGAATCTGGCTTCCTGTAACTGGAGCCCATTATTCCGTGTCCTGCAATCTGAGATGATCGAGAAGAGATCCTGGCCCTCCTCTCTGTGACAACCTTTCAAATACTAGAAGAGTGCTATCATATCTCCCCTCAGTCTTCTCTTCTGAAGGCTAAACATGCCCAGTTCTTTCAGTCTCTCCTCACAGGGCCTTGTTTCCAGTCCTTTTATCATCTTTGTTGCCCTCCTCTGAACCCTTTCTAGTTTGTCTACATCCTTCTTAAAGTGTGATGCCCAGAAGTGGATGCAGAACTCAAGATGCAGCCTAACCAGTGCTCCCGCAATTTGGACGCTATACTTCTATTAATGCAGCCCAAAATAGCATTTGCCTGTTTTGCAACCACACCACATTGCTGGCTCATATTCAGCTTGTGATCTATAACAATTCCAAGATCCTTCTCACTTGTAGTATTTTTGAGCCAAGTATCCCCCATCCTGTAACTGTGCACTTGGTTTCTTTTTCCTAGGTGCAGCACTTGGCATTTATCCCTATTAAATTTCATTCTGTTGTTTTCAGCCCAGTGCTCCAGCCTATCGAGATCTCTTTGAATTTTGTTTCTGTCTTCCAGAGTATTAGCTGTTCCACCCAATTTTGTGTCATCTGCAGATTTGAGAAGCATTCCCTGCACCTCCTCATCCAAGTCATTATTAAAAATGTTGAAGAGCACTGGGCCCAGGACTGAGCCCTGCGGTACCCCACTTGTTACTTCTCTCCAGTTTGAGAAGGTACCATTGAGCACTCTTTGAGTCCGATTCTGTAGCCAACTGTGGATCCACCGGATAGTTGTTCCATCCAGCCCACTTTTAGCTAGCTTGCTAATCAGGACATCATGAGGCACTTTGTCGAAAGCTTTGCTAAAGTCAGGTAACGGAAAACTCTCTGCGAAAGCTATCAGACTTGGGCCAGAACACATGATCATGCCTACCATGTGATCATGAGGACAGTGAAGAAGGGTTTCTTCATTTCCTCCACTGCATCCTTGAGTAGCTGGCCAGCAGAGTTGCACTATGTAGTTGGGATCTTTCAACATCTACCCCAGTGAGTGGAGTGTTGGAGCCCATGGACACTTGCCGTGACATATTTGCACCGATAAAAACACTCGTCTTCATGCCAACTTGGATGCCATAGCAAGACAAGTCCAAATGGGTTGTCTAGTTCTCCATCTGGTCCCGTTTTGTGGGACCAGTTTCAGCTCCTGGGGCCCAATGATGAGGACAAGACACTTGAGGCAGTGTATCCAACTACTTGCCTCCTTCACCCTTGCCCTTCATGGCTATTTCGAACAGAATGGAGGGGACTAGCCAGTGGGTCAAGCGTGTGCTGTGGTGGGAAAGGCAGGTGCCCAATGCCTTGAAGGAGGCGGTGGTGCGCCTGCTTCTCGGGAAACCCACACTGGACCTGGGGTTCTTAATAACAACCACCTGGTCGCTAATAGCCCCTTCTTAGGGAAAGTGCTCAAGAGGGTGGTGGCCACACAGCTGCTGACACTCTGGGAAGAAATGGATTATAGCAGTGTTCTCCAACCTTGGGTCCCCAGATGTTTTTGGCCTACAACTCCCAGCAGGCCCCAGCCAGCGTAGCTGGCTGGGGCACGCTGGGAGTTGTAGGCCAAAAACATCTGGGGACCCAAGGTTGGAGAACATTGGATTATAGCATCCCTTTCCAGTGACTCCAACAGATGGCCTTTATTGGGAGAGAGATGGCGGAGTGGAACCCTGTTGATTCTCCTTGGTAAGGCAAAGGCTGTAGCTCAGTAGTAGAGCCCCTGCTTTGTATGCAGAAGGTCCCCGGTTCAATCCTCGGCATCTCTAGGTAGGGCTGGAAAAACTCCTACCAGAAACCCCGGAGGGCCGTTGCCAGTCAGCATTGGCGATAGTGGGCTGGAAGGACCCAGGGTCTGACTTGGTGTAAGGCAGCTTCCGATGTTCCTATGTTGATCGCTCTCAGTGGCCTTTGATACTGTTGACCACAATATCCTTCTGAACTGGTTCTGCGGGCCAAGTTGGGAGTCAGTGGTTCCACTCCCATCTGTAGTGTCGTGTCCAGAGGTTAGCATTGGGTGAGCATACCTCGGGCCCATGGCAGTTAAGCTGTGGGGTCCTGCAGGGTTCTATTCTGTCCCTGACGCTATATTCGACATCTATATGTAGCTGCTGGGAGTGGTCATTAGGAGGCTTCGAGTAAAGTGTCATCAATACGCTGATGATACACAACTCTGCCTCTCCATGTGAGCTGGGTCAAGAGAGGCTGTGTGCAGGCCCTGGACCAGAGCCGGGATGCAGTAGCGGGCTGGATGAGGACCAACAATAAGTTGAGGCTGAACCTTGACAGGTTGGAGGCACTGTGGATAAGTGTGGTTCTCTTGTCTGGGAATTAAAGAAGTTGCCTGTTCTGGATGGGGTTGCACTCCCCCTGAAGGAGGAGCGGGGACTAGTAGTTTGGGGTCCACCACTGTCAGGAGGTACGGGTGGCCTGCACAGCAAGGAGAGCCTTTTCCCAACTTTGATTCATATGCCCGCTACAGCCATACCTGGACAGGGATAGCCCGGCCACGGTGATCCCCGTGCTGGCAACCTCATGGCGCTGCCGTTGAGGCTGGCTCGGAAGCCGCAGTGAGTGCAGAATGCTGCAGCTGGGCAGGACGGCCTCTCGGGACCGCATTGCACCCGTTCTGAAGGGGTTGCACTGGCTGCCGATAAGGCAGTGCGCCAAGTTCAAGGTGCTGCGCTAATGTATAACGCCCTGCATGGCAATGGACCTCTGACCCGCAAGCCTACTCCAGCCCATGGAGGTTCCCAATCTGGCACGCAGGGGGTTGGGCACTTTCCACAGGCCCCACCCACCTTTAAAGGCAGCCCCACATATAACGCATGGAGGTTAGCCGAGCATGGACTGCTGCAGCCAGGTTATCCACATCTAGATAGGGGCATGGCTGGGATACTAGCCTAAGCAGAAAAAAGGCACTCCATGCCACAGAGGCCAACTATGCCTCCAGTGACAATGCTGGATCCAAGAAGACCCCCCCAGACTATGAACTTGTCCCTTTCGGGGGAGTGGGACCCCCTCCAGAACAGGCTGAACCACCACCACTCAGCTGAGCAGACAAATCACCCTACCAAGTGCCACCATCTTTTTTGGACTGAGTCTCAGTTTATTGGCCCTCATCCAGTCCATTACTGTGCCCAGGCACTGATTCAGAACACCCACTGCCTAACTAGAGGCTGTTGAAAAGGATAGGTAGAGCTGGGCGCCGTCTGCATATGAGTAACACCTCAGCCCACGTCTTCAGATAACCTCCCCCAGCAGTTTCATGTAGATGTTGAAACACATGGGGAATAAAAATATACCGTATTTTTTCCGTCTATAAGACGCCCCCATGTATAAGACGCCCCCCACTGGGCAGTTTTGCAACCACGCGGTTCTCTCCTCGGCTTACTTCCGTGTATAAGACGACCCTCAATTTTTAGTCTAGTGATTTTAGGAAAAAGTATAGTCTTATACATTGAAAAATACTGTAGCCCCGTGGAACCCCATAGCATAGCTGCCAAGGCAAAGAGCAACAGTCCTCCAACGCCTGAATAGTCAGTTTCACGCAAGAGCATCAGTTTCACGCAAGGGCATCTGGAGTTGACTGGCCACCACCCACTCCAGTACCGTGCCCAGGAAGGGGATACTGGCAACTGGCCTATAGCTGTTAACATCTTCTGGATCCATGTTAGGCTTCTTGAGGCGTGGCTTAATGGCTGCCTCCTAATCTACAGTCTCTTGGACTCAGCCAGACATCCCCTCCCTATTCGATGTGATAGTAGGCCGTGAAGGGCGAGGGTCAAGCACACCAGTCCTTGTACTTCCATGTTGGTCAAGGACACGTGTGTACAGATCTGTGCTTAAATACACACGAGGGAGATGGGAGCAAGAGCAGGGCCGTTCCACCAGCCCTGCTGAAATGCCTCCCTCATAGAATCATAGAATCATAGAAAAGTAGAGTTGGAAGGGGCCTACCAGGCCATCGAGTCCAACCCCCTGCTCAATGCAGGAATCTAGGTCAAAGCATCTCTGACAGATGTCTGTCCAGCTGCACCTTGAATGCCTCCAGAGTGGGAGAGCCCACGACCTCCCTAGGTAGTGGATTCCATTGTCTTATTGCTCTGACAGTCAGGAAATTTTTCCTGATGTTTAGGTGGAATCTGGGTTCCTGTAACTTGAGCCCATTATTCCGTGTCCTGCAAACTGGGATGATCGAGAAGAGATCCTGGCCCTCCTCTGTGTGACATCCCTTCAAATACTGGAAGAGTGCGATCATATCTCCCCTCAGTCTCCTCTTCTGAAGGCTAAACATGCCCAGTTCTTTCAGTCTCTCCTCATAGGGCCTTGTTTCCAGTCCCTTTATCATCCTTGTTGCCCTCCTCTGAACCCTCTCCCTCGTGAAGGCTCCTCCTCCCCAGGGCCGGCCCAAGACATTTTGCTGCCTGAGGCAAAAGTCAAGATGGTGCCCCTTGGCCAGTCTATGTACAGAAGTGGACTGAACTGGCAGTTGAACCTTACTTCAGCACTGGCGATGGCATAGCGCCCTCCATCACAGGCTACGTTTAGGGGTGGGTGGGGGTCCAAGACAGGTTGTCTCTCATACACCGCTGTGTCCTCCCGCAGACGGGGACAGCCAGAGAGTTCATGAGAACAGCCGGGGGGGGGCTGCCACCGCTGCTGCCTCCCCCCCTGCATCCGCCGCCTGAGGCGAGTGCTTCACTCTGCCTAATGGAAGGGCCGGCCCTGCTCCTCCCTCAACTGTCACCACCAGCAGCCATTCCAGCAGGCTGATTGTTTTGTTTTTAATATTATTTTATTGAGTTTTAAATTACACGTTGGCAGTGTGCGAGGGAGAGCGGGGCCATTCCACCAGCCCTGCTGAAAGAATCAATCCCACCCACCCGCTCCGCCTCATTCCTTTTTCCTTGTGTGTCACGTCTTTTTAGATTGCAACCCTGCAGGCAAGAGACGGTCTTGTTTAATGGATGATACGTTAGCCGCTCTGGGACCTTTTTTGGCTGAGGAGCGGGATAAAAATGCGTCAAATAAATAAGTAAATAATCAAACACATGTGGAGGCGGTCCCAGGAACACTGTCCGCTTTGCCTTTCAGATATCCTGGGCCAGTTCACAGTGAACAAGAGAGTCCTCAGTGAGTGAACATCACCCACATGGAGGCACTGAGAGGACAGGCACCTCCATCTGGGGGCTGTTCATTGAGGCACGGCCCGCTGCAGGGTCACAACAGAGCCAGTGTGGCCTAGTGGTGAGAGTGTTGGACTGGGACTTGGGAGATCCGGGTTCTAGTCCCCGCTCAGCCATGAAACTCACTGGGTGACTTTGGGCCAGTCACTGACTCTCAGCCTAACCTACCTCACAGGGTTGTTGTGAGGATAAAATGGAGAGGAGGAGGAGGAGGATTATGTAAACCGCCTTGGGATCCTTGCAGGAATAAAGGTGGGGTATATAAATATAATAAATAAATGGCCCAGGATCATGCAAAGCCGTATCCTGACTGACGTCTGTCTGAATCACTTCCTGTGCCACCTTACAGCACAAGACTCCCAAGGCAACGCACAGGTTAATCCAATAATTTAAAAAACATTTTTAAAAGCCCCCCCCCCAAACCCTCTATCTAAAAACCTCAGTATAAAATTGCAGAAAGCACCAGCCAAAACAAATCAATAAAATCCGCCACTAAAAGGAAATGACAGTAAAAGTGAGGGATGGGTGAGGAATTAATTCCACTGAGATTTTTATGTGAATTTACCAAGACGGAACTGTGTACAAAAATCCGCACATTTTTGAGCTTGTGCGTGTTACTGGAAAGTGTTCACACAAAGTGTGCGTATTAAAGAAAGGTGTGCACAAAACTGCCCTACATCAATGGAAAGTACTTGGGGGGAAATGTAGTATATATTGGGGAACTGTGCACAGAAATGCATCTATCTGGGGGAAATGTCTTGGGAGATCTGCGATGCTCCTCCCCACAGACAAATGGCAGTTGTGAGTGTGGTGTGTGTATGTGTGTGTGTGTGTGTGAGAGAGAGAGAGAGAGAGAGAGAGAGAGAGAATGTATTTCAGACAAATGGCTTTGGGGAAAGGGTTGATTCTCCCTTCTAGTGGTGCAGCTAGGTAATTTTGGACCCTGGACTTCCACTGGCACTGGGGGGGGGGGGGTTACTTCCGTTGTGACTCATACATTTCTCTTTGCTCATCCCCAACTGCCATTCCATGCTTTACCATCTCTTCTGCATTCCTGACATATTAGAACAAGAGCACAAAGCCCTGTTTGCTAACCCTGATTATATATGTGTGTGTGTATTTTCTGAGCCTCTGCAGTTTTGCATTTTGAACTCACTTAAAATCAGAGCACCATCATGACTACAGGAATAAGACGGAGTTTGCTTCTGCTGCCCCGATGCCCTCATCACCTGCCCCTCTCTGGGCGGGCATTTGGTGGACCCCGCAGGTAGTTCTGAGGCCTTGCACTTTGGCCACAAGGTCCAGCCCGTGCGGCACCATCACTGCCTTCCCCCGCCGGGCAGGCACAGCAATACTTATCCAGTGTGTGTCCCTTTGCTATGACTACTTTTCATAAATTATTATTATTATTATTATTATTATTATTTTTTTAATAATTATATATAATTATTATATATTCTATTGTATATACAATATATATAATTCTATCATTATAATGATATAATAATTATGTATTATTATTATTATTATTATTATTATTATTTTAAGTGAGAGCTTTGATCATGGCTCCTCCTCCATCTCATCTAGTCCCGCCCATACTTCAGCCTTCATAGAGTCATAGAATCATAGAAAAGTAGAGTTGGCTGGTGCCCTCCAGATGAGTTGGGCGGACTGCAACTCCTGTGATTTCCAGCTGGCAGGGCCATTGGGTGGGTGGGAGCTCCTGTTCAGCACCAGGCTGAGGAGGCGGCCTTACCCACGCACAAATCACTGAAATCTATTAAGTTCTTTTCTCAAGTCCTCGATACCTGTCAGGTGATACTTTAGGCAAAACCGTGACGACAGACCAATTGCCTAGAATCAAGTGGCTTACGCTGGCTCAGCTTGTCTGAGCGTGGAAAAGCTAAGCAGGGTCAGGCCTGGTTGTTACTTGGATGGGAGACCCCCTCCTCTAGTTTCTTGCATTCAGCAGGGGGTTGGACTCGATGGCCTTGGAGGCTCCTTCCAACTCTATGATCTATGAAATCTATGAAATCCATAAGATAGCCCAAATTCGTAATGATATGAAGAAGACCTTAATGGCACCTACCATTTGTAAAGGGAATGGGGCGGGGCAGGGTTAGGTGGAAACAGACTCTCACGCCACTCCCAGATAAGGGTGCTGTCTGCTTATGTCCCGTGAGCCGATCTTCAGAACAATGCATGGGTGCGTCTTGAAGGCAGTTGCGTTGCAGTGCACATACCTGGTGCTTCCCCTCTCTAGAAACCGGGCCTTCCTTCCTTCTTGTCATGGCTTCTGCTTTCATCAAAGGTAACATCAGCCGCCAGATTTAGCTAAAAACTAAATGTCTTCCTTGCCTAAGGAAAAGATTCTGTGCAACACAGAAATGTCCCATACGAACCCACCTGTGCTTTCAGGTGACCTTCAGAGGTCCTGCTCTGTATGAAGGAACACACACACACACACACACACCATCAGGTGTGCAGTGGGCAATTCTGCAAACCTCTTGAGCTTAGAGAAAAGGCAAGTAAAACATGAGAGTGGTTTATAAAATAAGCAGGGCACACTTTAGAACTGGTTTTCTGTGTAGGGTGGGATGCTGGTGATCTGTGGGTGAAGGAACTTTTTATAATTCTGTTGTCATGGACACATCACTGCCTGCTGGGGTTTAGAGTTGCTGGGACTCAGAGCCTCTGCAGAGGTGGGGGGGAGGGGGCGATTAAAATGGTCCAGCCCCAAGAGACTGATGGATCCGGATGGCTTTCTGATAGCTCTTGGGGATTTTCTTGTCACCTCAGCAAGTGATTCTGTCGAAGCCCTGGTTGATCTCTGGAACTGCTTTATTTATTTATTTATTTACAGTAATACCTTGGATTGCAAGTACAGTCATGCCTTGGATTGAGAGCATAATTCGTTCCGGAAACGTGCTTGTAATCCAAAACACTCTTATATCAAAACAAAATCCCCCCCCAAAAAAAATTGTACAGAGATTTTTAATTTAAGCCATACTGCAGTACTTATATTGCAAGATGTCGCTTGTATATCAAATAAAAAATAAATAAATATTTAAAAATTTGCTTGTCTTGCAAAATGCTCTCAAACCAAGTTACTTGCAATCCAAGGTATTACTGTAACTTGGTTTGAGAGCGTTTTGCAAGACAAGCAAATTTTTAAATATTTATTTTAAAAAATTTGACTTGATATACAAGCGACGTCTTGCAATACAAGTACTGTAGTACGGCTTAAATTAAAAATCTCTGTACACATTTTTTTGGGGGGATTTCGTTTTGATATAAGAGTGTTTTGGATTACAAGCATGTTCCGGAACGAATTATGCTTTCAATCCAAGGCATGACTGTATTTATTATATTTTTGAATCGCCCATCTGGCCAGTCATCCGGCCACTCTGAGCAATGTACAGTCCAATAAAATACAAGAACAAAACAGAGTGTGAAACACAATTAAAAACAGCACAAAACTGAAAAATCCTAACCCACCCCATATTCCCGCCTGAAAAGCCATGTTTTTAATGCACGGCGGAAGCTAATCAAGGAAGGGGCATGGCAGAGGTCACTGGGGAGAGAGTTCCATAAAAGGAGATTAGATAAATTCATGGAGAATAAGGCTATTAATGGCTACCTAGTCACAATGGCTATATGCTTCCCCCAATATCGGAGGCAGCATGGCCATATTCAAGGCAATAAGCTTTTGCTGGGGAACCCAAGTGGGAGGATGTGTGTGTGCTTCTGGGCATCTTTCTATACTCATTTCGCCAGCCATTCTGGGAAACAGAGTGACGGAAGAGAGAGGCCTTTGGTTTGTCCCAGCATGGCTCGTCTGATGCCCCAATTTTCTTAAGACAGGGCAGCCTCTGTCGTGGGACCTACATTGCGGAATTCCTTCCTTCCCAAGGGAGACTCGCTTGGCTCATTCATTGTGGTTTGGTTTCATTGTGGTTTCATCAGCAGGGCTTTGCTGCTATCTCGGAGGGCTTTGGGAGATAATGGATCATTAGTTGCTCCCATGCCCTGGCCCAGCCTTCCCCAACCTGGTGCCCTTCAGATGTGTTGGACTACCATGCCCATCACTCCCGGCTGGCACTGGCCATGCTGGCCGGGGATGATGGGAGTTGTGGTCCAACACAACTGGAGGGCGTCGGGTTCAGGGAAGGCTGCCCTGGCTTGCCTACTTCACATTGTGCTAAATGCTGCTGCTGGTTTTTAATGTTGTTGTTGCTTGCATTGTGTTTTTAATTTATATTGGGTAGGATCCAGATTAGAAATCTGGCGCTAGAACTCAGTGGGAATGAAGTTAAGTCTCAAATCATTTTGTGTACATCTGTATTGTTCTTATATTGATGATGATGATGATGATGATATTTTATTTTATTTTAATATTATTTTTTTTTAAAGGGAATGAAGTTAACCCATGACCAACTTGCCCCCCTGATTTCAATGGGACCTACTTTCAATTAACTTAGGGTGGAATCCTACGCATGTTTAGACAGAAAAAAATATCCTACAATCCCCAGCATCCCTCCGGCCAGCCATGGCAGGAGGGATGCTGACGTTGTAGCACTTTTTTCAGCCTAAACATGCGTAGGCTTGCACCCTTAGACTGAATCCAAATCCAACCCATCGTTTTTATATTGTGAAACTGCTTTGCGGATTGTGATGGATAGAAAGAGTTAAATACTGTTCAATGTACAAATGAAAAATTAATTAAAATATAGATAATACTAGTAGTCCTCACCAATATAATATTAGGTCCTGGTGGGGGTCATTCGAAACTACATGGTATGCATCTGGGCTCCTAATCCTCCTGGATTTTATAAAAAAAAATTGGGGGGGATTTTGTTTTGATATAAGAGTGTTTTGGATTACAAGCATGTTCCGGAATGAATTATGCTTTCAATCCAGGCATGACTGTATTTATTATATTTTTGAATCGCCCATCTGGCCAGTCATCCGGCCACTCTGAGCAATGTACAGTCCAATAAAATACAAGAACAAAACAGAGTGTGAAACACAATTAAAAACAGTACAAAACTGAAAAATCCTAACCCACCCCATATTCCCGCCTGAAAAGCCATGTTTTTAATGCACGGCGGAAGCTAATCAAGGAAGGGGCATGGCAGAGGTCACTGGGAGAGAGTTCCATAAAAGGAGATTAGATAAATTCATGGAGAATAAGGCTCTATATGGCTACCTAGTCACAATGGCCCAGATGCATGTCTGGGGAGGACTATAGGTCAGTGGTGGACCGCCTGCTCTGCATGCAGAATGTCCCAGGTTCAATCCAGGTAGGGTTGGAAAAGACTGGAGAAATGACATTGTAACCATCACTCCCTCTAATACTAAACTCAGGTTGTGAGTGCCAACAGAAATGGAGCCAGAGGATGGCCACTGAGATATAAGAGAGAGGGATTGGCATGTTCAAGATAACTTCGTTTGTTTGTTTGTGAAATTTCAACAACAACAACAAAAAAAAACCATAAAGGGGGGAGGGGGTAGCTAGCTACATAGGTTTGAATGTATCGGTTTCGATACATTGTGGAATGAAATGTGTTTGCATATGTGTATTTATTATTTTTTTATTTATTATATTTATATCCCTCCTTTTCTCTTGCAAGGACCCCATGGCAGCTTCCATAATAATAATAATAATCCTCTCCATTTTATCCTCACAACAACCCTGTGAGGTAGGGTAGGCTGAGAGTCAGTAACTGGCCCAAAGTCACCCAGTGAGTTTCATGGCTGAGTGGGGACTAGAACCTGGATTTCCTGAGACCCAGTCCAACATCTCACCACCACGCCACACTGGCTCTCAGATGGATACTGCTGTGAATATTCCTCTATGCCAGTGTTCTCCAACCTTGGGTCCCCAGATGTTTTTGGCCTACAACTCTCAGCATGCCCCAGCCAGCTATGCTGGCTGGGGCATGCTGGGAGTTGTAGGCCAAAAACATCTGGGGACCCAAGGTTTGGAGAACACTGTATTAGACTTAGAGAACAACTCACCATGTCTACCAGCTAAAGTTATCCTAGTGGACATTTTACTTGAAACAATGGTTATTTACTTATTATGGAAGCTGTTGTCCTTTATTGGTTCACATTGTATAACTGTTTTATTGTGCCACAACAGTTCTTAAACTGCTTTTAAATTGTTTCAAAACTGTATTGACTATGGGTGGGTCAATTGACCATAATAAATTATCATCATCATCATCATCATTATTTTTTCCTGTGGGATTGGTCCCAACTAACGCTAACTGATGTCTTTCAGACAAAATGGAAAAGAACATTGAATGAGAAATTACGAAATCTGGGATTTTCTCCTAATGTTCTCGGATATACAAAAGCCAAAGCTATTACCCATCAGCAAATTTGGGACACCGAGTTGCAAAATTATTTAGGCTTGGCTGCAGTGTACCCTGATTTCATAGATCATGGGAGGGCACTCATGCCTGCAGATTATTTGGCAAATTTGATTATTCCCAAATTTAGAAAAAAAACGTTTACATTGGCCAGATTCAATGTTCTGCCATCTGCACTATTGGAAGGAAGATTCAGGAGGGTCCCATATCAAGAGTGTGTATGCCCTTGCGAGCTTGGAAAGTGGAGTCAGTTGGACATGTTTTATTTTATTGCCCTTTTTATCGTGATCTCAGACTCACTTTTATCACTCCAATTTTACAGAAAATTCCTGGTAGATCTATTCTATTGTATCTATCATACCTTTTATCTGATCAGAACCCCCAGGTCACAGCAAAAGTGGCTAGATTTTGTGCAGCTGCTATTGCTTCTCAGAGGGTGATGATAAAATAAAAATAATACTATTTTAATGTTTTATCAACTTTTAGTAATGAGATCTGTATGTTTTTACTTTATTGTCCTATAGTTACTTGGTTTCGATGCCTTGTATACTGTACTTCATATTTTGTGCTGGTCCATGACCGAAATAAACCATTCATTCATCATTCCATTCCTGCTTAAGATCCTGTGTATCATGTCATATGTTCAGGGTAACCTTTACGTTTGCAGAAGTAAAAAAAATATGTAACCATTTTTTTAACCAATCTAATGAGGTGACCTCCCTCAACCGCCCCCCTTCCAAGTAACACAAACAAACCCTCGGTTCAACGAGAACTGGGTATGCTTAGCATCCGTGGAATGTTGAGTGTCAGTTGGAAAAGTAAACCAGATAACTGGTGGAGGCAGTGAGTGGAACGCATCGCTTGGCGGAAACGGTTGCCTGGAATCCTGAGCTGAAGCCCTTCCTGCCAGAGGAAGGATGATGCACAGCACCGTCCTGTTCCAGGTCCCACTTAAAAAAATTATTTATGATGATGATGATGATGATGAGGAGGAGGAGGAGGAGGAGGAGGAGGAGGAGCAGGAGCAGGAGGAGGAAGAGGCCGAAACACTGATAGACAGAGCGGGATGGTGATGGCTCTTCATACATTACTGCAGTCAGAGCGATGGCCCCCATCCTGTGCTTACTCTTGTGCCACTCCTGGTGCTGCATGCAACATCTATGTCTGTAGGGTGGCCGACGTAGTTACAATGCCTCATATTGGGGCCAGCCCTGTAAACAAGTTTGCTTCTTCCCTCGGGCAATACAAATTCTGCACCGAGCAAGATCCAGCAGCAACCTATTTAGATTATGCTAATTCACCTGATTTCTCCTATTTTGCCCATTCTTCTATCTCCTCGTGTGTGTCCCCCCCTCCATTTTCCATCGTGTATTCTGGCTATGCTAATCATAGGGATGGACAAGGAGCTGTATGGGCTGGAATCTTCTTCAGTGGCCAGGCTCCGACATTTCGGGCAAGAGAGGAGCTAAATCCTGGGCCAAACGTCACATTCTGGGGACGGGGGAGGGATTCTGCTCTACTTCTTATTGTGGTTGTTGTGGTCGAAACAACCCATCGTGTGGGTAGCCACGACCGGGTTCGCACGACACGACAACCAACCAGTGATAACACAAACACACACACACAGAGAGAGAGAGATGAATTTTCCGGTTCATTAGCTTGGACAAAATTCTTTCCTCAACCTCAGATACGGCAGACTGCAGAACCTTTCCATATCAGGTCACTGAGCAGAAAACAAAACATAAAACTGATCTGGCTGGCTATTTTTGTACTTTTGGGCCGGGGGCAACGCTGCCTTTTCCCACCTTCAGATGGATTTATTTCATTTTCCTTTCATTTGCATTGGGCTCTGTCTGCGCACAGGCCCAACCAAATCCCGTCGGTTCTGTCTTCCGGCTCTGTTCCTCACACCCGCTCTGCCCGCTGCCCCCTGACCAAGCCTGGTCTTCCCCAGAGTCGCACAGTTTTTTTTGTTTCAAGGGTTGCCAGCTCGCCATGCACCGAGTGCTGGGATCCTTCCTTTAATCATGAAAGCCTCATTCCTGTGTATCGAGCAGCGTCGGCATCCTGGGTTATCATGTAATCAGGGCTGGTGCAAGGCAGCTTGGTGCCCTAGGCAAGATCAGATATTTAGCGCCCCCCTCTTCCCACTTGAGGCCTCCCTCCCTCTAGCCCTATGCTCCTGGTGCCCCCTTTAGCCTGGCGCCCTAGGCAGCCGCCTAGTTGGCCTAATGGTAGCACCGGCCCTGCATGTAATTTTAATCAGCCAAAGGCCTTCCAATTAGTGCCTCCGCTGCTGCTGCCGCCGCTGTGTTTTTATGGTTATGCATTATGAAGTGCCAGCTTCCGGTACTTTAGCTCTTGGGTTCACTGATTTGAAAACAAGACCACAAAAGCACAGCCCGGTTCAGGTTCCTGTCGAGAGGCAGGCGCTGTTCCAGCCCCAGGTAGGTACTGAAAGAACAGCCGTGGCTCTGGGTGCCAACTAGGATACCGGACCGAGCCACCGAGGTCCGCGTCATGCCAGTACCATCAGTGCCGCCCCGCTTCAGCTGTCGGAGCAGGTCGTTCCAACTGCATGTATGTGTGCCAGGTAACTGGGGCAGCGTCAACGCTGGGGCAGGTATGGGCATGCCAGGGAACGCTGGGCTCATGCTGGGGTTCATGCTGCGTTTTTCGTCTTATTCCTTTCTAATCGAGGGGCCGCCGGCTTGGCCGTATATGGTTACAGATGCTCGTTTTATTATTTTAACTTAGAAATACACATATTATCCTTCTCTACAACAAAACTGTGCTTATGCCCACGGAAACATGTTTAGTATCAGGGCCGCAGAAGCATCAATCCAAACCATTCACGTCCCGTTGAGAAAACGTTGCTCTGGCCATCTTGGACCATGACTTGCAATAACAGGGCCGGCCCACCCATGAAACAGGGTGAGGTGCCTGTAGCGGACGGGACCCCTTACTCCAAAAGCCCACTGTTGTGATATGTATCACTTCACCAGCTGTAGCACACTGTTTACACATGGAAAGAACAGAATGGCTGTAAACAAGTTTGTTATGTCTTTCTGGGTTCTCGTGTTTTTCGCATGGGAAGCCTAGGCCGTGGGAGTATTATGAGCTAGTCACATGGTTTGTATGTTCTGATGACGTGCTAACTTGTTTTCTGTCTGAAGCCATCTTAGAGAGAGGCAGGACTGCTTTCTCTCTTCTCCTTTGTTCTTCTTGCTGGACTTTGTTATTGCAACAATGTAACGCCTTTGCTGAGGTGGAGTGAAGCTCAACTTACTCCACTGGATGTAATGCTTGCTATGCATTTATACTCTGCTCATGGACTGTAACTAGGAAATGTATACTCTGTAGAACTTTACTTGCTAAGTGAATAAACAGGTAGAATTAGACCTGTGGTGTTACAGAGTGTTTCCTGACTCCATGGATTAATCTGCAACGGGGAAGCTGGAAGCAAGTTGGATTACAGGCAGGCTGGGCTGGCATCTTCACAACACGCTGCACACTGCGAAAAGGGGGGACCTGAGATCTGGAAGATCTGTGTGTGGAATAACAGGCCTCTGCTAGCACACAGACAGGATTTTAATTCTCCCATGCGCACACGCACTCTGCTGCTCACGCACACCAACACCCACACCCTCAATGTGTACTTCGCTCTCACCAAGTGCCCCCTTGTATGGGTCACTTCAGACTTGAAGCTGTCTTCTTAAACTGTGTTAGCCGATTATGTGTCTTAGGTCTTATATGTAGCTGTGTTCACCCACGTTTGTTTGTCTTTATTAAGAGCAGTTTGTTTTATTTGATTACTTGAAGCAGGGTGCCCCTCCGTTAATTCACTTCTTACTTTCCTGTCCACCAGCCAGACTCTGGAGAATTAGAACTTTGAATAAAAAAGACTGATTTGTTGTTCTAACAAAGTCTCAAAACTGATATTCAGCTCAGGCACAGATAACTTGGATTTTCAACAGTTACATTCAAACTTGTTCTTTGCTTAGATTCAGGTTAAAGGCAGGCAGATGTTTTACAGTGCTCTTTGTATCAATTTGGCTTGGTTACTTGAAAGTTACAGTATCAGACCAGGGAACTTAACTGTCCGGGCTGGTTCACACGACCCAGGCTGCCGGTGGGGGAGGAACCACGGGGCCGTCCGCGGGTTCCGGCGGGGCGCCGCACACGACCGGCGCCCCGCACCCGTGGGCAGACCCCACAGTCCCCGCACCGCAGTGCGGTCCTCCCGGCGCTAGGGGATGGGGGCCCGGGATGCCCAGAGGGGCCGTTTGCCCCTACAGGCTGGAGCAGCGGCTGCTCCGGCCGCTCTGGGCTGCCGTCTCTGTGGGGACCCCGCGGGACGGCCGCCTGCAGTTCGGACGGCACGGTGACCACACGCGGTAGGGGCTTACCCCTCTACCGACCATGGTCACTTTGCGTGCGTTCCGCCCGCGGCTGTCCCGCGGGGGCACCCCCGGTTGGCGTGCACACGACACGGGAACCGCGGGGGACTTGCGGTTCCCGTGCCGTGCGAACCAGCCCTCCCTCTCACTAGTCCAGAGTTTCACCTTCTTCCTCAGACAGAACAGAAGGCCCTTCATTCCCTAAGCGGAGACTCCTGCGAATTGTTCTCTACTAACACCTTCACGTTTGCTTTCTCACAACTTAGTCACTAGATTTCCTGCCTGAACTCTTCCCTTCGGTACCACCTTTCCCTGCCTACTCTACTAACCTCCCACTCCCGCTCTCGCTCCAACCCACTCTCTTCCCCAACTGACAACCAACCACCCTTAACTGTCAACGCCCTGGGGTTCTATGCTCTCGGCTTCAACCAATCAGAGCCTCTGGAATGTCCAGGCTGGCCCCTCCCCGGGCTTCTGCCTGTCACTCCGCCACAGTTGCCCACATTGGGCGGCGGAGCCAGAGGACTGGAGAATTGCGTCACTCCCCGCTGCCCGAATCAGGAGCTGCGTTTGCGCCCGCAGATGGAAGAAGCGGCTGCAGGGGCTCCGCGTGAGCTCAGCCAGGTCACGCGACAGTCCCTGCAAGACCTGAGAGGCTGCTGCTTCCGGCCACACAGCTCTCCATGGAGTAAGGGTGTGTGTGGGGAGGGGTGGGGGGGCACGAGGTGGTGGCGAGGGGTGAGGGAAGGGGTGCAAATGGCGGTGAGTGTTCTCCCGCGCCAGGCAGCAAGAGAAGAGCTTGTGCTGGGGCTGCGTGCCAACGCCGGAACAGAGCAAGGCTGCCCTGCCAATGGAACAATATTTTAGAGCAATATTTGTGTGATGATATGAAAGCCGTTCCTCGCCACTTGGCCCCACCTTCCTAACCCAGCAGGGCCAGCCCCAGACATTTTGCTGCCTGAGGGAAAAACCAAGATGGCGCCCTTTGCCCGGGTCCATGTACAGAAGCGGACTGAATTGGCAATTGAACCTTACTTCAACACTGGTGATGGCATAGCACCCTCCATCACAGGCTACATGTAGGGCAGTGTTCTCCAACCTTGGGTCCCCAGATGTTTTTTGCCTACAACTCCCAGCTGTCGTAGCAGGCGATCACTCGTGACCGAGTAAGATTGTCTTCCAGGATAAAATTACAAAAAGAAAATTATAAAAAGAGGAAATTCTAAAAAAAACTGTGTAGACTCTAGCAATGGGTCCGTAAGTGACTGTGGAGGCCAATTCTAGATCCACACAGCTTCCCACAATGAGGACACAGGTTACCAGATGGAAGATGGTCCTGTAAAGGATTCGTTTGACGTGCTTTTCGCTTAGCACGCTTCTCCCTTTCACCTTGCACTCGGGCGTCTTCAAAGTCCATGGAACCTTTGTGAAAGGCCAACCTCCAGTTAGAACATTCATGGGCCAGAGCTTCCCAGTTTTCGATGCTTATATTGCATTTTTTTTAGATTAGTCTTAAGAACATCTTTAAACCTCTTATACGGACCACCAATCTTCCGCTTTCCATCCTTGAGTTGGGAACAAAGTAACTGCTTTGGGAGACGGCAGTCAGGCATTCGAACAACATGACCGGTCCACTGAAGTTGGCGTTGAAGGATCATTGTTTCAACGCTAGTAGTCTTTGCTTCTTCCAGTACACTGACATTTGTTCGCCTGCCAAGATAGAGAAAATGATTGACATGAGAACACTGATTTGTCTCTCATACACTGTTGTGTTCCTCCCATAGACGGGGACAGCCAGAGAGTTCATGAGAACGGCCGGGGGGGGGGGCTGCCACTGCTGCCGTCCCCCCCCCTGCATCTGCTGCCTGAGGCAATTTCCTCACTCTGCCTAATGCAGTGTTTCTCAACCTTGGGTCCCCAGATGTTTTTGGCCTACAACTCCCAGCATGCCCCAGCCAGCAGAGCTGGCTGGGGCATGCTGGGAGTTGTAGGCCAAAAACATCTGGGGACCCAAGGTTGAGAAACACTGGCCTAATGGAAGGGCCGGCCCTGTAATCCAGCATGACCCATAAGCAGCAGGACCCAGGGCAGCAGGGCTCTGCGGACAGGAAATGGCTCGGTTCTTCATGGCTGGGGTGAGGAGGAACTGGGTTAGCCCCCGCCACAGGGGTAGGTTCCGATGCACCTCTTTGCTTTCTCCTAGATAAGAGAAGGGCTGCCCTACGCTTGGGGGCAGTGGCGTTGCTAGGCCTGGGCCCTTGAGGCCCTGGCCCTTGAATCTGTTTGTTTCCCAACCCCCTGGATCTATTCCACAGAGTCCTGCTGACAGTGCATTGATGCCAATGAAAGGATATTTTCTCAGCTAAGGGCACAATCCTATAAATGTTTAGACAGAAAAAGCCCTACACCTCCCAGCATTCCCCAGCCAGCATTGCAGCACTTTTTATATATATAATCTAAACATGCACAGGATTGGGCCGGGGGCAATTTTCACGGGGGATTGCAGCAGCTGGGAAAGGAAAGGTTAACTCTCCCCTTCATCATCATCAGGCGATCACTCGTGACCGAGTAAGATTGTCTTCCGGGATATATTCCCCCCCCCCCCGTTGGTTTGGCATGATCTGGGTCAGGGTGCAAATTAATTGAAGGATTTATTTTATTATCATAGAATCATAGAAAAGTAGAGTTGGAAGGGGCCTACAAGGCCATCGAGTCCAACCCCCTGCTCAATGCAGGAATCCAGGTCAAAGCATCTCTGACAGATGTCTGTCCAGCTGCACCTTGAATGCCTCCAGACTGGGAGAGCCCACCACCTCCCTAGGTAGTTGATTCCATTGTCTTATTGCTCTGACAGTCAGGAAATTTTCCTGATGTTTAGGTGGAATCTAGGTTCCTGTAACTTGAGCCCATTATTCCGTGTCCTGCAAACTGGGATGAACGAGAAGAGATCTTTGCCCTCCTCTGTGTGACATCCCTTCAAATACTGGAAGAGTGCGATCATATCTCCCTCAGTCTCCTCTTCTGAAGGCTAAACATGCCCAGTTCTTTCAGTCTCTCCTCATAGGGCCTTGTTTCCAGTCCCTTTATCATCCTTGTTGCCCTCCTCTGAACCCTCTCCAGTTTGTCTATGTCCTTCTTAAAGTGAGGTGCCCAGAACTGGACGCAGTACTCAAGATGAGGCCTAACCAGTGCCGAGTAAAGGGGAATTATCACTTCCCGCGATTTGGAAGCTATACTTCTATTAATACAGCCCAAAATAGCATTTGCCTTCTTTGCAGCCACATCGCATTGCTGGCTCATATTCAGTTTGTGATCTACCACAATTCCAAGATCCTTCTCACTTGTAGTATTGTTGAGCCAAGTGTCCCCCATTCTGTAACTCTGCATTTGGTTTCCTCTCCCTAGGTGCAGCACTTGGCATTTATCCCTATTAAATTTCATTCTGTTGTTTTCGGCCCAGCGCTCCAGCCTATCGAGGTCACTTTGAATTTTGTTTCTGTCTTCCAGAGTATTAGCTGTTCCACCCAACTTTGTGTCATCTGCAAATTTGATAAGCATTCCCTGTACCTCCTCATCCAAGTCATTAATAAAATGTTGAAGAGCACCGGGCCCAGGACCGAGCCCTGTGGTACCCCGCTCGTTACCTCTCCCCAGTTTGAGAAGGAACCATTGATAAGCACTCTTTGAGTCCGATTCTTTAGCCAATTGTGGATCCACCTGATAGTTGTTCCATCTAGCCCACTCTTAGCTAGCTTACTAATCAGGATATCATGAGGCACTTTGTCGAAAGCTTTGCTGAAGTCCAGATATATTATGTCCACAGCATTCCCACAGTCCACAAGGGAGGTTACCCGATCAAAAAATGAGATCAGATTAGTCTGACAGGATTTGTTCTTGACAAATCCATGCTGGCTTCTAGTAATCACTGCATTGTTTTCAAGGTGCTTGCAGACTGACTTCTTTATAATCTGCTCATGATTTGAGATGATTTGGATGAGGTATTAATTGGCTGGCTTTGCCTCCTGTGAAATGTAAATACAAATCCTAGTAATTATTTCTATAAGTGCATCTATAGATATAAAAGCATATTTATTTATTTATTTATGCAGATTTTATGTAGATTTGTGCCCTTTGGCCTGGGCCCCAAATCTTTTGAGTGCCTGGGAAGCCCCCCCCCCCCACTGCTCGGGGGACACATTGCAGGGCTGGCATCAGGGGTAGGCATTGCTGGGCACCTGCCAGGGCCCACTCCCCTGCAGGGGGCCCACTGGAGCCTCCTGGTCCTCCTCGATGTCACTGCCATTTATTTATTTATTTATTTATTATATTTATACCCCGCCTTTTTTCCTGAACTGCCCTCTAAGGTTGTGATTCACCAACTGAAGACCAATGCCCCAGAACCTAGTGCAGTGATGGCGAACCTTTTTGAGCCCGAGTGCCCAAACTGCAACACAAAACCAACTTATTTATTTCAAAGTGCCAACACTGCAATCAAACTTGAATACCGAGGTTTTAGTTTTAGAAAAACAACTCATACAGTTGTCCGAACTAATCAACATCTTTCGTCTTAAAAGAAAAACACAATAACAGAGCTTTCAATGATACAAACAGTTTTTTGTTGGGAAAAAAAATCAACTCAAAAGAATTATTATAGTACTACATTGTACACATAGCCTGAAGGGAATTTATACAAACTTTTTAAATAATTAGGCACATGTATTTTTGGATAAGGGATTCTCAACTTGTAATATGATTACAGGGCCGGCGCTACCGCTAGGCCAACTAGGCGGTTGCCTAGGGCGCGTAGCGGAAGAGGGCGCAGAACGCTGCGCTCCTCTTCGCTGCCGGCGCGCTCCTGCCCTGCCCGCCCGCCCTCCTCTCCGAGAAAGCCAGGTAAGTGCGCCCGGAGTAGTGGTGGGGCCGAGCCTGGGCGCCTCCCCCCTACATTGCCTCGCCTCCGCGCCGCCTCCCACCTCGCTTCGCCTCTGCGCCGCCTCCCCCCGCCTCGCCTCGCCTCGCGCCGCCTCCCCCCCTGCGCCGCCTCCCCCCTGCGCCGCCTCCCCCCACCTCGCCTCGCCTCGCTTCGCCTCGCCTCTGCGCCGCCTCCCCCCCCTCGCGCCACCTCCCCCCCCTCGCTTCCCTTCAACTCTCCTCCGCGCTGCCTCCCCCCCCCGACACTTACCTTCTCCGCGCTGTTTCCGGAGCCCCGCCCGCGCTCTGTTTTGGCGGGAAGTACCAGGGCAACAGGGCTTAAACAGCCCTGTTGCTCTGGTTTCCCCCGGCGAAAAACAGAGCGTGGGGGTCCCTTTTCGGAGGAGGCGTCGGACTGGGAAGGTAGGTGGGGGGGCGGCAGCGGCAGCGTGCAGGGGGGGGTCTGGTGGAGGTTGCAGAGCAGGGCTGCTTTCCGGAGCCCCCCCCACGGCACGAGGGGGGGCGCTAAATATAATGTAGCCTAGGGCGCCAAACTGCCCTGCACCGGTCCTGTATGATTATATGCCAGACTGAAATTGTATGGGGCAAGCTTTACCCCGGGTCCTTTCCCTGCTTCTACAGGTGTCGGATTAGTAAAAATAAAAGTCAACCTGTACTAGGATGAGCAAGATAAATAAGAAAACTAAACGTGCTTAACACATTTTAAACACTTTATGTCTTGGACTGCAAACACTGCATTAGGTGAAAGTTTGCATTGGGCATGCTTTTGCACAATTAATGTGATTTTTGCTATTGCATGCATGCTGATAATTTGTCAAACCTTGGCTCATACTCCGTTAGTTTGAGAGCAACACATGCAGCACTCAGGTCAACTGTTAGGGCTTTACATCCAAGCCATGCTCTGTGCATCATTCTTCAAAATCTTTTAAATATGATAACAATGTAGAAAAGAATTCTGTAACAGGAATTCTAGAATAAAATCATTCTGTTCCACACTGTGAGAAAGAACAAGATCATTAGTGTTTTGCAGAAGCAGACAGTCTTTTCGCGATCTGGTGACCAATGGCTCGCGTGCCCACAGAGAGGTCCCTGCGTGCCAGCTGTGGCACCTGTGCCACAGGTTCGCCATCACTGATCTAGTACCTAGATCAGTGTTCTCCAACCTTGGGTCCCCAGATGTTTTTGGCCTACAACTCCCAGCATGCCCCAGCCAGCAGAGCTGGCTGGGGCATGCTGGGAGTTGTAGGCCAAAAACACCTGGGGACCCAAGGTTGGAGAACACTGACCTAGATGATATTTTGACGGTCTGTGACAAAGTACACACTCATGCTGTGTGCATACATCATGGTCTGCATGGGCGTACACACCTTTTCACAGGTGTCCACCTCGGACAGATGTCAGCCGTGAAGCAGCCCCACATGTGAGATCTGAGTCAAACCACAGATCCGTGTGCCTGTTTTCTGCAGGAAGAGTTGCATTTCCAGCTGTTTTCTGATTGTGTTGCAACTCTGCCATCTTGTGGCACAAGGAAGGATTACACATTTCTTTCTTTTTTAAAAATACTACAGTATTTTGATTTACCGTAATTATTTGGTGTAATACAGCGCTAACAGCAACATCAAACACAATAAACACTAACAATACAAATATAAAGCATGACTCTGTTCTTCTTCTTTTCACAGTCTTGTCTATATAGCACTAATTTTCAGTTTAGTGTTCAATATCTTTTTGCCCATAACAGTCTCACTTTGACCTTACAAGGTCTCTCCAGAATAACCTGTGAATTGCCAGCTTTTTACAGATGATGGCCCCTCATTTACAAAGGTGATCAATGGAAACCACACTTCTGTCATCTTTAGATATCCCTCACAGTGCTCTGTGGTGATGAGTCGCTGTTTTGGAGGGGGGCTCCTGATCAAACGGAGAACATGCAGAGAAGCAAGGGACACCTTCACTGGAGAGCTGTTTGTCCTGTTCATCTCTGCATCAGGAGCCATTGAATTACCCAATCACTGTTGGTGCGTGTGTGCGTGAGCAGCAGAGTGCGTGAGCGCATGGGAGATTTAAAATCCTGTCTGTGTGCTAGCAGAGGCCTGTTATTCCACACACAGATCTTCCAGATCTCAGCTCCCCCCTTTTCGCAGCGTGCAGCATGTTGTGAAGATGCCAGCCCAGCCTGCCTGTAATCCAACTTGCTTCCAGCTTCCCCGTTTGCAGATTAATCCATGGAGTCGGGAAACACTCTGTAACACCACAGGTCTAATTCTACCTGTTTATTCACTTAGCAAGTAAAGTTCTACAGAGTATACATTTCCTAGTTACAGTCCATGTGCAGAGTATAAATGCATAGCAAGCATTACATCCAGTGGAGTAAGTTGAGCTTCATTCTACCTCAGCAAAGAAGTTACATTGTTGCAGTGACAAAAGTCCAGCAAGAAGAACAAAGGAGAAGAGAGAAAGCAGTCCTGCCTCTCTCTAAGATGGCTTCAGACAGAAAAACAAGTTAGCACGTCATCAGAACATACAAACCATGTGACTAGCTCATAATGCTCCCACGGTCTAGGCTTCCCATGCGAAAAACACGAGAACCCAGAAAGACATAACAAACTTGTTTACAGCCATTCTGTTCTTTCCATGTGTAAACAGTGTGCTACAGCTGGTGAAGTGATACATATCACAACAATCACACCCAATGCAGAGATGCCTACAGCTCCCAGCATACCCAGCTAGCATGGCTAATGGGCAAGGGATTCTGGGAGCTGTAGTCCAGCAACACCTGGGAATCCAAGGTTGTAGAGCTTTGCTCTAGGGCAGTGTTCTCCAACCTGGGGTCCCCAGATGTTTTTGGCCTACAACTCCCAGCATGCCCCACCCAGCGTAGATGCTGGGAGTTGTAGGCCAAAAACATCTGGGGACCCCAGGTTGGAGAACACTGCTCTAGGGGTTCTCTCATGGCATTCAGGTGGGCTCTGGCCTACAGTTTAGGACTTACTGGTTTAACAGAATACCGTACATCACCTGGAAGGGATTTAAAAGCTGCCCTGATGGGGAAAAGAACCCATCCAATTCACAAACCAGATCAGGACATTGTCTGACTAGCAAGGAACAGGCAAATTCCTTAAAAATAATTATTTCCATGGCTCAGGTACGCAGAAAATTTTCCAGCCTCGCCCAGATCCCAGCAATATACTAATATTTTTTATATATTAAATCAGCCTCCCCTAGCCTTGGTGCCCTCCAGTTATGTCGGACTACAACTCCAAGCATCCTCCAGCACAGCATGCTCATTTATCCAAAGTGACAAAGGCAGCCTCATTAGAAGCTGAAACAAGGAGGACCAATATTTGTAAAGAGGTGCATGCAATCCTACACCTGTTTACTCAAGAGTTAGCCCCACTGAGTGCAAGGGGGCTTTCCACCAGGTACGTATATCTAGGATTGCAGGCTGCCAATTTATACACACCAGGACCGGTGCAAGGCAGTTTGGTGCCCTAGGCAAGATCAGATATTTAGCGCCCCCCCCCTTCCCACTTGAGAGCGCTGTGTTTTTTTTCAAGGCGTTTCTGGCGCCCTCTTTAGCCCTCCGCCCTAGGCAGCCGCCTAGTTCGCCTAATGGAAGCACCGGCCCTGATACACACTCAAACTATATGGGGCTTATCTCTGAACAGACGTGACTAGGATTGCATCACATATAATTTTGACATGGAGTTCCCCGAGAGACACCTAGAGCTCCTTTAGGCCAGCCCAGGACTTTGGAGTGCCTAATTTTCCTTGAAACATCAGGCACCTCCCTACCTCCAGCACAACCCATATCACAAGCTCCTTCTGAAGCACATGACATCTCCAGTTCAACAGAGGGTTTTTCTTTTTTCTTTTTTTGGCAACACAACACAGAGCGGGGAGCTTTTCGAGACACACAGTGACAAAGTTCCCTTGGATATCTGGAACTAGCTGAGCAGTTCCTTGTATCCTGGCCACAGTTTATCCAGTTAATTGGTCATTTTAAAGGGTCCAGTTTTAGATAATGAGGTTGGATGCGTAAAAAGAGGCTGATTAAAAAAATAATAATCCATAGTTTTACATTGGGGGGAACTTTGTACTGAGGATTCAAACAGCAAAGGCTATATTGAAAGGAAGGGGTGGTGGTGGTTGGACAATTAAACAGGGGATGTCAAATAAGCTTGCAGCAAGTTGCTTAAAACTAGTATTAATTAATTAATTAATTACATTTCTATACTATCCAATAGCCAAAGCGCCCTGGGTGGTTCACAACAATTGAAACCATAAAATACAACATAAAATAGACTATAGAAGTTCAAAAGTTTTAAAACTACAGTATAAAATTGAAGTAAAAGCCAAAAGACAGACCTAAATACTCATTGGCAGACAAGTATGCGGGAAAATTAGTAAAATGTCAATTAGAGAACCAAAAGATTCAGAGAACTGGACCTCCGCTGCTGGGGCTTAATTTGTGCCATGGAGCAGCCGCAGAATCTCGTTTCAATGCTAGGACATAACCCAGGAATAGACAAAGTGATATTAGACAAAGCAAGTCCTGAGCTGGCAGTCCTGAATACATTTTCCCCAACACTGAGCAACTACAGAGAACTGAGTCAATCAAAGATTCATATGTAGGACTTCCACAGCGAAGGGTGAGGCTTTCAAACATACTTGATGTTCTGCATCCCTTTTTTTTTGTTTAAAGGAACTAAGTGCCAGCTCCTAAGGCAGTGTTCTCCAACCTTGGCTCCCCAGATGTTTTTGGCCTACAACTCCCAGCGTGCCCCAGCCAGCGTAGCTGGCTGGGGCATGCTGGGAGTTGTAGGCCAAAAACATCTGGGGACCCAAGGTGGAGAACACTGTCCTAAGGGCTGGCTGGCTCTCGTCTCTCTCGTCTGCAGAAGACTCATATCCGAGGAAGGGAGCACCGCGCCCTTCCCTCTTATCTCCCCGGTGTTGTCATCACCATTTCCTGTGTCCCCCAGCACATTGGCTTCTCCCAAAGGTTCAATTTTGCCTGCGAAAGGTAAGCTGGGCAGAGCTGAGGCTGGGCTGCACAGGGCCAAAGTGTGCTCAAATGTTTTTGCGGTCAAAAACTCTGTTGACATAGGGCTTCTCTACCTTAGCCTTTGGACCCGTCTTCAGCTGCCACTTTACAGAGGCTTCTTCTTCCGGATTGGCTCACGCTGGCTCAGCTCGTCTGAGCGTGGAAAGCTAAGCAGGGTCAGGCCTGGTTATTACTTGGATGGGAGACCCCCCTCCTCTAGTTTCCTGCATTGAGCAGGGGGTTGGACTCGATGGCCTTGTAGGCCCCCTTCCAACTCTAGGATCTATGAATCTTTGCAGGATTAAGATTGGCTCCTTTACACATTTCTTTCCACTGGGTTCCGCCCGCCCCCCCCCCCATTCTCTGCCTTTCTATATGTTCCATTTACACAGCCAGAAGGTGACGCTGCGGTATCGCGGAATTGCGAAAATACATGACCATGTTGTAGCGTTTCATGGAGCGCTCGCCCTTCAATAGATCATTATCCTCCTCGTTCTAAAAAAAAAGCCACGGAAATGCTTGGAAAGCACGGGAGAGATGCTGGAGGATGAACAACATTGTGTAAAGCACCCGCAAACTACTGTGGGTGAGGAATCACGAGAGCGCAATAAATGCCTCGTGTAGAGAAGCCCATAGACAAGGCCGTGTTGGATAATAGGAACAACTCTGCACACTTCCAGGCACGGGGGTGGGGGGGAAAGAGAACTTCTAGCTCATCCCCTTGGTGTTGTGCTGGGACTCAGGAGATCCGGGTTCTAGTCCCCACTCAGCCATGAAACTCACTGGGTGACTTTGGGCCAGTCATTGACTCTCAGCCTAACCTACCTCACAGGGCTGTTGTGAGGATAAAATGGCGAGGAGGAGGAGGATTATGTAAGCCGCCTTGGGTTCCTTGCAGGAAAAAAGGCGGGGTATAAATATAATAAAATAAATAAATAAATACTTCCTCCTCCTCTTCCTCTCTCCCTCTGCAACCAAGAACCAAGCAACCTGTGCCTCCTCCATGATAGAAGCAAGTACCCATATCTCATGTTTTTCTTTTGCACACTTGCACTCACACACCCAGCTTTATTTATGTATTTATTTACAGTATTTGTATACCGCTCCATATCTAAATAGATTCCAGAGTGGTGAACAATAAAAATATAAAAACAGATAAAAGAAACAAAAAAAATACATTGAAAACAAGGTATCATCAAAATGGCTGTTGGAGAGCAGAGAAGGCTTCCCAAAACAAGGAGGTCTTCAGCAGGTGTCGAAAGCAGTACAGTATCAGAGTCTGCCTGATCTCCAGAGGCAGGGAGATCCACATAAATGGAGCCGCCACACTGAAGGCCCTTCTCCTGGTGGACTCCAGTCGGGCCAAAGGTCCATGAGGAACCACCAGGAGCAGGCCATCCGATGACCTCAGCGACCAGGCAGGTTGGTATGGGAGGAGGCACTCTCTCAGGTCACCTGGTCCCAAGTTGTTTCGGGCTTTGTACACAGATACCAGAACCTTGAACCTGACCCGGTAGCAAACAGGTAGCCAGTGTAGTTCCTTCAGCAAAGGAGTTGCATGCTGAAAAGGGGCAGCTCCCGACAACAGCTGAGCTGCTGCATTCTGCACTAGCTCCAGCTACCGGAGCAGCCTTCAGGGCAGCCCCACATAGAGTGCATTGCAGTAATCCAGTCTTGAGGTTACTAGCGCCTGCATCGCTGTGGCCAAGCTATCCCTGTCCAGGACAGGCCGTAGCTGGCGAACCAACTGAAGATGGCAAAAGGCACTCTGACAATGCCTTCTCCAACAATGTATATGAAAAGACTGATAAAAGTAAGTTGATCTGGAACTTCTTTTGAACCAAACTGCCTCTAGCTTGCGCTCATTGCCTCTAAAAACTATATGCTGCGTTGCCACACTTTCTTTGCATAAGGTAACTCTGCTCTTAGTCACAGCAGACTATCCGACAGGCAGTCGTCCCCTCCCTTGCTATTCAGCTCACATGGGGCCTCCAGAGATTCCAGTTCTAACTTATTCAAGTCTCAGCGTCGTGCCTGTTAAATTGGCTACTGAGAGCCCTAAGTAGTAAAGGGCATGCATTTTTAAAAATTATTCATTTATGTATGTATTTGCAGCCAGGATGTCAAAACGCTTTTAGCCTGAAAGCCGAATTGCATTTCAGAGAAGGGGGGGGGGACGGGACGACACATGACGCATTCCAGTGGTGGGTGGGGCCAAGGCAAGGGGGCGGAGCCAAAAGGCCAGCATATTTTATCTTAAAGCTCTTCTTGCCAGTCACTAAGCCCCAGGAGAGGCCTTTCAACCTTTCAGAATGGGGGGGGGGGGACCTGCACAAAAGCTGGGAAACCACCAAAGATCAGTGGTCAGGGCTAGGGGCGAGAGGCCCGGGGAAGGGGGCACGGCTCCCTGTGGAACCCAGATGGCCGGATTGGGACCCAGGCTTTGGCCCCCGCCCCCGAATGACAGGATTTACATACCACTCAGTAACCAAAGTTCTCCGGGTGAGTCTCTGAAGACAGAGTAGTATCTAGATGTGTTTAGAGACGTGTGTCCTGAAGAAGCGTGGGAATGCTTGTGCACGACCAATTGTGCAAGACCATCTTGGTTTGTAGTTGAATTGCAACAGACAGAGAGAGGGGCCTCCAGAATACACTTTGGCGTCAGGGCAGTGAGTAACCAAGGCACAGTTTTCTGTAATCTGAGGGGCCCCCCCTCAAACAAGACACACTTCCTCCTCCTCGTTAGATCCGGCTTCTGAGCAGTCAAGAGCCTCAGGCTCTCTGCAACTCAGGCTCAGGTCACTTCCTAGTTGCTGGGACTGGTTTGCAAACCTACACAGGCAGCTTTTATAGGGACCGGGCAGTATCACCTGACCCACACTGACCTATTGCATGAAAGGGGGCTTCCCCAGCATGCCTGGCTCTCCCTGCAGTTTCTGTTCTTGGCCAGAGCAGAGCCTGGGTGTGGCACCCAGGCTGGATCTCCACCAGTGACCCTGCAGGTAAACAGGGCAGGTCCTGAAGATGGGAAGCCGTCGTTGATTTCTTCCTCAGCTCATGTTTCTACTGGAGGAACAGGGCGCATGGTTCTTGTTAAAGGTGCAGGAGCATCGGGAGCTGCCTTCTACTGAGCGAGACGAGACCCTTGGACCAGCTAGCCCAGTACGGAAGACACCGACTAGCAGCAACTCTCCAGGGTTCCAGGCAGGAGTTTTTCCAGCCCTGCCTGGACATGCCGGGATTTGAACCTGGGACCATCTGCACGCAAAGCAGGGGCTCCGCCACTGAGCGATGGCCCCTCCCTCTCAAAATGGCCACCTGTTGCCCACCCCTGGCCTGTACCAACTGGCAGTGGCCACCCAGAACCCGCTCTTTTTAGATGTCGGGGATTGAACCTGGGAGCGGCATCTGCTGGACTATGGTCCTTCCTCATCATTAGGCTCTCAGATACCCCCAAACTCTTCCCATTTGCTGCTGCATCCTTTCTTCAGAAGGTAGGTGGCCGGAGGTGAGGCGGGGGGGGGGGGTGCATTTCCTCCGTTTCTCCTCCCTGCTTCTCTGAGAGTGACCCACTTTACAGTAATAACCGGAGAGTCTGTTGAGCAGTAACTTCAGTCGAGTAAGGCAGAGAGCTGCGCTGAGTGCTTGGCCGACGGCGTATTTTCCGGGAGCACTTCCTCAGGCCGATGAATAATGTAATGGGCAGGTTCCAGTTTGAGATGGGGGAAACCCTCTCGCTCGCTCGCTCGCTCGAGGTCAGTGGGGATTAATTTTTCAAGAGCACAGGCAGGGCTTCAGGTACTTTTGAGGATAAAACAGAGGTGGATCTGGCAAGAAAGATGCCTGTTTTCCCATAAAGATATATATCACAGGCATCATGTTTACAGGTGTGTGTGTGTGTGTGTAGGTGTATGCAATGCTGGCTCCAAGTTTTGGAGGGCCCTTGGGCAAGATACCCTCAGTGGGGGGGGGGCCTCCCTCAGTGAGGCTGCCTTCTCAGCACCATTGTCACAGGCTGCTGTTGCTCTATTTATTTATTTATTATATTTATATACCCCGCCTTTTTTCCTGCAAGGAACCCAAGGCAGCTTACATAATCATCCTCCTCCTCTCCATTTTATCCTCACAACAACAACCCTGTGAGGTAGGTTAGGCTGAGAGTCAGTGACTGGCCCAAAGTCACCCAGTGAGTTTCGTGGCCGAGCGCCGGGGACTAGAACCCGGATCTCCCGAGTCCCGGTCCAACACTCTCACCACTAGGCCACACTGGCTCTATCCTTCTCTTTCTTGCTTCCACTTGCTTGCTTGACAGGCAGGGAGCCAGGGAGGAGGAAGACTCACTGGCAGGTGAACAAGCAGGTTGCAGGGGTGAAGAGGAGGAGAAAGTCCAGGGGGCTCACCGCTCTTGTCAGCAGGCTTGCTGTGGTGTGGGCCTAGGCTCCAAGCTCCACCCCCCTGGAAGAAACCCCTTGGAGGACACCCCCCACTGTTATCTCTGATCTCAGATGGGAGATAACAGCAAGTATTCCCCTGCTGGTGCGTGGCAGCAGCAGAAGCCTGCTGTTATCTCCAATCTCAGATTGGAGATAACAGTAGGGGATGTGAGGCAGTGGGACTCACCCACCCGTGCTGGAATGAATATTGGGACTGCAATCCTATACACGCTGACTGAGAGTAAGTCCCATTGAACATAACAAGACTTCCTTCCGAGTAGACATGTACAGGATTGCACTGTATCATAACTGAAGAGAGATCTGCTTTCCTAGAAAATTTCACAGTCATGTACACAGTAAAAATAAATACATACATAAAATACAACAGCAAAAATGAAACTGAATGTCTAAAAGCAATCACAGAACACTGGATAAGAGCCACTTAAACAAAACAGCTACCGAAACCACGTTGAAAAAGGAGAGTTTTACTGAGTAATCCCAGTTACTCAAATTATGCTGGCTGATGATGAGGGGCACGGCCTTCTGGAACCCTGGAGGGACCCTTGGGGGGCCAGGTTTGGCCCCCAGTCGTGAGGTTCTGCACACCTGCTATACATACTTATCCTAACCTGGGAGAAATCCCCATTAAACACAGGACTTCTCTGAATGAGGCATTTATTGCACTCTCATGATTCCTCACCCATGGTAGTTTGCGGGTGCTTTATACGACATCGTCATCCTCCAGGGCCTCTGCCATGCTTTCCAAACATTTTCCGCTGCATTTCTTAGATTGAGGGGAACAAGCTATGAAATGCTACAAAATAGTCGTGTATTTTTGCAATCCCACTATACTGCACCGCCCCCTTGTGGTTGTGTAATGGAACATATAGAAAGGCAGAGAAAGAAAACGGGGAGAAATGTGTAAAGAGACGCTTAATCCTGCAAAGTATACAGAAGCAGAAGCCTCAGTAAAGTGGTGGGTTAAAAAAGGTTAAAAGTCTAATGTAGAGAAGCCCATAGTGGGACTTACTTCCAAGTAAACATGCATAGGACTGTGCATAGGACTGTGCAGTATCTTAGGGATGGGGAGAATGTTAGACAAATAGAGCACTGATTTCTCAAGTCCAGAATCCTTCTTTGGAAGTGGATAAATGCATTACATCTCAGTGAAAGGAGTTGGACCCCGAGAAGCTATTTATAATGTGCTGGGAAAATACCCATGTTGACTCTTGTGGCAACAAGTTTGTGATTCCTTGTGGTAGCAGAGTTAAATATATGCACACACACACACACACACACACACACATCTCCATCTAACAAATGTGACTGCCCCCCAGATTCTTCCGCCCTGGTCAAAGCCTGCATGTTTTTATTGGGTGGGTACATTAAATTCCGTGAGTATTTGTCATTATAATGTAAATGGGAAGCTGAAGAGGAAGTTCCAAATGTGTAAATGCTACAAAATAGCATTTTGTGGCATTTACACATGTGTAACTTCCTCTTCAGCTTTGCATTTACATTATAAAGATATTGGAAGATATTCCAAAACATCTTCCTCATATTTGGAATGGCAAATATTCCTCAAATTACAATCTTTCCCGCTATGATCGGGGCTAGCGTCGTCCAGTGTGTGGTCTGGTGTGTGTTAGCGGTATGGCCGGTAGAAGACGCCCCAGGCGCAGGGACCGTGCGGAGTGCTGATTATTGTGATAATGCGATTTGGTCCTTTGAGAATCCGGCCCTTCTTCCTAACCTACCACCCAATCCTACACGGATCTACTCAGAAGAGCTTGCTCCCAGGGACATATGTGTAGGATCGCAGCCTTATTTCCTTTTTTTCGGGGAATTACGAATTCAACAAAACAGCCATGTGAAAACCATATGTATAAAAGCCAGTTCACAACACTTATTTTATCTGAAACATTTAGGGTGCAATCCTATGCAAGTTTAGACAGAAAAAAAGGCCTACAACGCCCAGCATGCCCCAGCCAGCAGAGCTGGCTGGGGCATGTAGTTTATGATATTTAAAATGATATCGTTTCAGTGAAGATGTATACAGTGCACCCAAAGAACATCACAATGGAAGAGAGTTTGAAAAGCCACAGAAACCTCTTGATCAGTCTCAATATCTTCCGAAGCGAAGCCTGAGCAAATATGAAGTCTTCACCTGGCAATCAAAAGATAGCAGTCCCCGTGCCAGGCGAGGCTCCCTGGGGAGAAGGTTGGATTGCACAGGGTCCCTAGGAAGGCAGGGAATTTTCTCGTCTCTTTTACCCAAAACTCTTCAACTAGGGCTGCACTGGGGATTTTGCCTTCTGCAGGCGAGGCACATGGCTCTGAGCCCTAAAGGAGAACATTTTTGTGCTTTACTATGGAGCCCCTTTTGCACTTTGAAGGGGACCCAGAAACTAACTGGTAACCATTGCCAATCTCTCCAGGCAGATGCAACGTGATCTCTGTAACTAGCCACACTCGGTGGTTATTTATTAATTTATTATATTTATATCCCAGCTTTTTTTTTTCCTGCAAGGAGCCCAAGGCAGCTTACATAATCCTCCTCCTTCTCCTCTCCATTTTACCCTCACATCAACCCTGTGAGGTAGGTCTGGCCGAGAGTCAGTGACAGTCCCAAAGTCACCCAGGGAGCTTTGTGGCCGAGTGGGGACTAGAACCCGGATCTCCCGAGTCCCAGTCCAGCACTCCACGCCACACTGGCTCTCAATAGTCAGGCTGCTGCATTCTGGACCACTTGCAGTAGCGCTGCGCACTTTTCAAAGGCAGCCCCCATGTGGAGCGCATTACAGTCATCCTGTTTCGACCTAGCCAGAGCATGTTCAGGGTGGCAAGGTCCTAATTTGCCCAGCAGGAAGCGTCGCGGCGGCTGGTGCCACAAGGAATCTGGGAGGGAAAAGCAGTGGCACCCTCCACCCAGGACACACTGTGTGGCCCGACCATCTTGGGTCCATAGGGAGCGTGTGCAATGTATCTCAGTGTGCCGAGCACATAGACCCCTGTAACATGCAATCCCTCCCGCTGCACATCACGATGACTGGCGTCTTGTCAGCGAGCGGTAAAATCATCATGGGACTTGCGCATCTGTGAGTTGACCGTCTCCCGACACAGCACAGAGCTTCCTTTCATACAATTCCCACCCCCAAACACACTGCATCCTTGTCCACTTGTATATGACACAATATGGCTTTGCCGAGTCAGCGATGCCAAAACCTTCTGCTAGCAAGACCCGTCGCCAATAGAACTTTCCTTCTGGTCATGTGCTGCAGTAGTGGAGTCTGCGGTGAATGAGGACCAAACTCGCGGTGTTTATTGCACTTTGATCTGTGTCCTCCCTCAAAAGAAAGGGTGCTTTTCTTTCAACTTATCTAGCAAATGTGAGCATTATTTATTTATTTATTTATTTTGGCCAGGGAAATATACTCGGATTTCATGGCTGCATATTTCCCTGCCCCAAAAGATTGCTCAAATTACCCACGATGGGTTTGCATGTCGTGTGAACCCAAGTCACTCATGGGATTTTGCAGCAGGTGGGGGGGCAGACACGGGCATCATCCTGGTGCAGCGAGGACGGCTCCGAGCGAGCAACTTACTCTAGCAATGTCTGGGGAGCCTTTTTGGAAGTCAGAGCTGGCCTGGCAGAAAAAGGCCCACACCCAGCGGCGACCAAGCGAGGGGAAGTAACATGGGGGAAGCTGCACACCCTTTTCGGAGAGAAAATTAGATCCTGCCTTGTATGTGAGCTGGGCAGACCCATGAACGGACAAACATGCCCCCCCCCTCATCACATCCGGTTTGGTCTTTATATCAGGGGCACTGAGAGTTCAAATCCCAGCTCAGCCATGAAGGTCAATTGGGTGACCTTGAGGCAGTTGCTCCTCAGCGGCCTACTCTACCTCATAGGGTTGTTGTGAGGATAAACATGCACAGAGGGAGACCATGGCTGTCACCCTGTGCAATAAAAATAGAATAAATAAGAGTATCCCTCCTAAGAGTAACTGCACTGTCATATTTTTTTTCATTGACTTTCATCAACACTGCAGGTTACCCTTTTTTTTTTTTTTTTAAGCGTCGTAATTCCCCATGGATTAAAATGTATCAGCCTCTCTTGACCGGGTGCACTCCAGATGTGTTGGACTACAACTCCTACCAACCCCAGCCAACATGGCTCATGTTGACTGGAGATGGTGGGAGTTGTAGTCCCACTCATCTGGAGCGCACCAAGTCAGGGAAGGCTGAGATAAATCATACGGATGAGGCAGTAGATGAATGACTGCAGGAAACTGGAAGAGGAGAGGTGTGTGTTTGTTTTGGAGAAACCTGTCCATTGGTTTAACGTTCTGTTGTTACACTACCTCTAGTGCAGTGTTCTCCAACCTTGGTTCCCCAGATGTTTTTGGCCTATAACTCCCAGCATGCCCCAGCTGGGGCATGCTGGGAGTTATAGGCCAAAAACATCTGGGGAACCAAGGTTGGAGAACATTGCTCTAGTGTTTAAATCAATTCAATAATGCACAGTGCAATTCTGTACATGTTTACTCAGAGGTAAGTGCCACTATGTCCAATGAGGCTTGCTCTCAGGAAACATGTGCACTCAATGGCAGCCTTCAGCATTTTGATCCTGTCTTCTAATTTAATCATGGTCTCTCAAGGCAGCTTACACACAGCTTCAGAAATAAAGCTGATTCCAAATTGATGTTAGGATTTAAAAAATGCAAACAACACCGTAACAATATTTAAAAAAACGTCAGACCATAAAGAAAACACAGCAGCCAAAGCCTAAATAAAAAGAGTGGAAGGGTTTGTGTGTCGATGGCCTATCAAAATAAATAAAATCTTCATTTCCCAGCCTCATCAGCAGACTTTGGAGTATGAGGAAGTGCACAGAGGATCATGTGGTGGTGAAAACCAGAGAAAATACATGATTACTATAGCACAACCCATTTTTTCAGTGCAAGACCTACATACGTTTAGGAAGCCATTCATGAATTGGATGGGGGCAAGCCCAGAGCAGATACTCACGCAGCGATACAACAGTCAGTCTCCATTTAGTTCTGAATCTACATCATCATAAATATAAGAGATTGACTCGCAAGAGGAGGCATCTGAGAACCAGCTCCGAGAGGAAATGCTGCTGGCAGGACTTGGACTAAGGGACGATTCCCTGTAAGATGTCCACTCTGCTTGACGGCTCAGATAGCTCAATTACCAAGAAAGTTGCAAAATTTTTGAATATTGCTATTGTGACTAGGTCTTTTATGCTTGTCTGATTCTGTTTTTATTTTCTACGTTTTTATTTGAGTGTATAAATAAGAGCTGGTGTATCTTGTTTGTATTGTATTGTTTTACGTATTGGTGTGGTCAGTAGACCGTAAATAAAATATTCATTCAACCGTCAGTCTCTGCCCAAGGGCAAAGATGTTTGGCCATGAGACTTCTTTTACAGAGGATGGTCCTCTATTTGAAGGGCTGACCTGTTCTGTCCAATTCCAGTTTAAAAATGAAAAAAATATCGTAAGAACTGTTGCTCATCAACAGACTGACACAGGTTACCTGGCCATAGTATTCTGCACAGTATTTCTATTTAAATGATAATATAATGTCTAAATTTGTATCTAGATATCTAAATTAGCATATGCCAAGTTTATACACATCCCTGTCCCCTTATGTTCCCTTTTTCGGTGATGCATTTCCTCTTTTTTGGGGGGGAGATTCATAAGTGGCCATTCTATTTCCGGGAGTGAGCAAATGTTCCCGATGCTATGACACAGCAGTTTCCCGTTGGCAGCAGATTGGAAGGTTAGAACAGTCCGTCATGCAGAGATGCGGCTGGGGCTCTGTGGATGGTGCAATCACCCTGGGCGGGTTCGCACGACATAGCAACCCACCCTGCAAATAAGCCATGATGTGCCTGACGGATGATCGGGCTTACCACGAGTTCTTCTCCGCCCCTTGCCTGGCCGATGTCCTGGTAAGTGTCTGCTGTCAAAAGTGCAGTAGGCAACATCCGTGGACATTGACCAAGTGAGGCTGCATATACAGTGGGTTGTTTTGTGCACTCTTGACAGCTGTCAATTGGCGAGCTGTCAATTGAAAAGCAAAGCAGCAGCAAAGCAGTGCCCCCCCCCCCAAAGGGTGGTGAGTATATCTCCCCCTTCTGGGTGTGATCCTCTATATTTTATTATTGCCCTGACTGTTCTCAGTCTCCTCCACCTTTTCCACACTTCCCCCAGCCTCAAAAGAAAGGGTGCTTTTCTTTCAACTTATCTAGCAAATGTGAGCATTATTTATTTATTTATTTTGGCCAGGGAAATATACGGTACTCAGATTTCATGGCTGCATATTTCCCTGCCCCAAAAGATTGCTCAAATTACCCACGATGGGTTTGCATGTCGTGTGAACCCAAGTCACTGCCTCATTCATGGGATTTTGCAGCAGGTGCGGGGCAGACACGGGCATCATCTTCTATCTTATTACCCAGAGGACCTTTTCTTCTGCTGCTCCCAGATTATGGAATGGCCTGGCGGAGGAGATCCGTCAACTCTCCAGTATCTTGGAATTTTAAAAAGCCATAAAGACTGATCTCTTCCGGCAGGCCTATCCGGTGGAATTTTAGGATGCCTTTAAGATGTTTTTAAGATGTTTTATGATGTTTTAAAGATGTTTTTAAGATGTTTTTAAGATGTTTTAATGGTATGTGTTGTGTTTTGTTTGGTCTATGTGTTTTATATTTTTTGCTGTTCCCCACCTCGATCTAGACAGAGAGGTGGGTAAGAAATAATAATAATAATAAATAATAATAATAATAATAATAATAATAATAATAATTAGTAACCGCTCCGGAATCTGTCTAGATATGGAGCGGTATAGAAATTCTGTAAACGAAATAAATAAATTAAATAAATCTGTAACCTTCCCATGATTTCCCAGGGCTTCTTTGGTCTTACGAGAAAAAAAAATACTGTTAAGGAGGAAAAGATGGGATAATTGTACACTTGGGGATTGCTAAAAGGGCTGGGAGAGGATATTAAAAGTTATTCTCCCTCCCCTCTTGCGTTTTGCGAGTTCAGCAGAGCTTACCCCAACTACAGTGGAAAAACGTGGATGTGTGGAGCTGCTGCTTAAAGCAGTAACAGCAATTGGTGCTTACAGTCTGTCCCTCAGTGTGGGCAGACTGGGGCTTTTACCTGGTCCCCCCCCCTTTATACTACCAACAAGACAAACAGTCTTTTGGAGTTTAAAAACAGAGTTTACTCACTCAGATCTTGCAGATTGGATACAGGCAGGCTTAAGAAAGTGTGGAGGAAGGGGGGCTGGCTGGCTAGCCCGCCAACCCACCCTTTCCTACCCAAAAGACCCCCAGAGATCTCAAGGTGCCAGACTGCCAGCCTCAGCTCTACAATCTTGCCTTGAATCTCTGTTCAGGGACTTGCCCTTGACTATAACCTGGATTTAGCTGAACCAACAGAGCAACCACAAACGCCATGGGGGGGGTAAAAACCAAGAAGGTTTATTCAGGTAAACAGATTACCACAAAAGGTGGGAAATGAGGGAAGGAGACAAAATAGAGAGAGACTTTAGTACATACACAGTAGAGCTACCAAAATAACAAAAGCTGGTTCCTTAGATCTCCCAGGCACACACTAGTTACCTGGGGGCCGGTTCTCTTCAGGGTTGTTTCAGCAAAGCCCTGCCACACGAGGAGACCACCACACCCACCCTAAGGTCCGGGATGGGTGGCCCTCCTCAGGGCTTGCCTTAGCCACAGCCCTCATTCAGCTAATTTCACCAGGAGCCACCTGGGTCCGGATCCTGAGGCCAGCCCGAAGGCTTGGACCTCCGCGCAACTTGCGTGCCCATGATCTAACAACGACGACGAAAACCCAAAAGCCACAGGAGGCAATATACCTTCCCCCCTCCCCTCCTCCTTTGTGTAGCTCCGCTGCCTCTAGCCAATCAGGATGAACTTCACCTGGCCAGGCAGGGGAGGGGTGACTCATGACTACAGGGCTTGAACCCCATTTGCATGCCAAAGGGCCTAGCAGACACTGAGATGGCCAGATCAAGAGGAACCATGCACACCCCGCCCCCCCAGCCTCCAGCCGGTTCACACATGAGGAGGTGTGTGTGTGTGTGTGTGTGTGTGTGTGTGTGCAGGCTTTTCTCCACAGAAAGTATTTACAGTCATGCAGGAATCATGCGATAGCTGATGTGTTCTGAACTTAGGAAAAGTTCAGAACGGCTTCTCCAGCTACATCTTCAAAACATGCTATTCCTACAAGTTCATGGCTCAGACTGTTTCCCGGGGGGCAGGAAGAGAAGGCACTGGCAACGCCCACATCCTGCCCCAGGGGAGTCCTGGGTAGCATTCCACAGAGTGTCTGCTCTAGGATGCAGAGACTCTGTGGTCTCAATTACATCATGCACCTATGCATGGCTTGAGGTTTTGACTGCATATTCCCAACATGTACAATGCCGTTTGATTGGTAGTGCTAAGAGCCCTCAGTCCGGAAGAGGACTTGAACTACTACCACGGCAGCATTCCCTCACCTGGTGGCTTCCAAATATGTTGGACACATCTGTCCAACACATCTGGAGGGCACCAGGTTGGGGAAGGCTGTGCTCGGGAATCTGGCAGGGCCAGGGCCCGCCAGTGTGGCCTGCAACCAGACAACCAGCCTCTCTTAGACTGCTCTGTCAGCCACACACATCGGCTCTTTAGGCCTGCGACTTTAGGACTGGGTCCGGCAATTTTCTGCCCTCCAGATGTTTTTGGCCTACAACTCCCACTGGCTAGGGCTGATGGGAGTTAGAAGCCAAAACATCTGGAAGGCCACCGGCCGCGCGCCCCTGCTTTAGGAGCACCAATCCTGCTGACCATCTGCCGGGAGAGCGCCTTCCTTGCAGGATGCAAGGAAGTCGACTGATGAATAAAAAAGATCCCCTTGGCCATTATAGGAATTCTAAGTGCGAGCCGACACATTTGTGAAATGCCGAATAGTTTCTGGCCTTCATATGTGCAAGCGATAGGCTAAAGCAGTGTTCTCCAACCTTGGGTCCCCAGATGTTTTTGGCCTACAACTCCCAGCATGCCCCAGCCAGCTATGTTTTTGGCCTACAACTCCCAGCATGCCCCAGCCAGCTGTTTTTGGCCTACAACTCCCAGCATGCCCCAGCCAGCATAGCTGGCTGGGGCATGCTGGGAGTTGTAGGCCAAAAACAGCTGAGGACCCAAGGTCGGAGAACACTGGGTTGAAGTAAAGGAGATTCCAACACGAACTATGAATACAAGCAAGCGAACATCCCGGGCCGGCAGCCTTTCCCAGCCTGTGGCCACGCTGGCTGGGAATGGTGGGAGGCACCTCTGGGGGGCGCCAGCTTGGGCGAGAGCTGCTCCGGGCGGTGGTGATGCTCGGTTTCCGTTTTGAAGGATCACAGGTTGCAGAACTGGAATGAACCTCTGCCTGAGGACCCCCCCCGAGAAGCTGCTGCTGGTCAGGCCGGAGAGAGATTTATAAAACATGCGCACAGGAGAGGAGCTTTTCTCCCTCTCCCTCCAGAACAGGAGAAGCGGCAGTCCTCTGATGAAAAGGATTAGCGGGAGATTCGGAACACAAGCCGCCCCCCACCCACCCCCCACCCCCGACTTCTTCACACATCGTGTAATTCATTGATGGAACTGAGGGCCACAAGATGGGCTGAGCGCTGTTAGTTTGTATGGCTTTGAAAGCGGATTAGACCAACCTTCCCCAACCCGGAGTCTTCCAGGCGTGCTGGACTACAACTCCCATCCTCCCCAGCCTGCACGGCCTTTGGTCTAGAATGGTGAGACTTGTACTCCAGTACACCTGGAGGGCTCCGGGTTGGGGAAGGCTGGATGAGACAAATCCAGGGAGGGTCAGTCTATCAAAGGTGCTAGTCCTCGTGGTGACACGGAGCCTCCCAACATCAGTTTCTGTGGGTCGGCCACTGTGGGCAAGCCAGGAGCTGCCCCCTGGTACGTAAGGCAGCTCATAGCCCCCGGGGTGGGGTGCGTGGGGGCACCTCCCCTTCACGCCTGCTCCCCCGCTGCTGTTTGGTGGCGTCCCCAAGTCCAGCAGTGGGAGCGTCGCCATCCCCGGTGAAAACGGATGCGATGGTTTCTTCTCCTCCTCCTCCTCCTCCTCCTCCCATCCAGAGGAGGGAGGGAGGCGCATGCGCCGTGACCGCACTGCAGAGCCGGGCTAGGCGAATCTCCCAGGCAAGCGTGTGTGCGCGCACACACACACACACACACACACACACACTGACGAGCGCGCCCCCGCACGCACAGCTAGAGGAGCAGCTGCAATGGGCACCGAGCTGGAGGAGCTGCGGCGCCTGCATCTTTGCAGCCTCCTCAAGTAGCAGGACCGGCGGCGGGGACAGAAGCAGCGGCAGCGGCAGCAGCCTCCTCAGGTGACCGAGCGGCGAGGCGATGCATTTCAATGCGATGTATGCATTGATCCCCCCCGCCCCCGCAGGTGTATGCGTGTGTGTGTGGGGGGGGCGGGTGCCAAATGTGAGCGATGTGTCTCTCGCGGTGCATGGAGGCGATGCGCTGGAAAGGCTGGCGGCGGCGGCGGGGGGGGGGGGATAGATGCCATCCTTGGCCGGGTGGTTTTTTGGGGGGCTGGCTGGCTGGCTGGCTCACGCTTTTGGCCGGGCGGGGGGAGGCAGAAGGGGGCCGCTCCATTGCATCGCACGAGGGGGCAGGGCAGGGCGAGAGGGCGAGTGGGCGGCTGCGGCGGCTGCTGCGATGCTTGGCACATGCCCGGTTGCTTCGGATGTGGGCAAGAGGACCTGCGTGTCGTTACTGGCGGAGAAGCGGGGGGGGGGGGGCAGGGAGATCTCGGCGCCAGAAATAGAGAGGGGAAAGGGGCTCAAACGGGGCCTCTATGGAGAAGGGAGGATACTGGGGGACCCCTGTTTGGGGGGGGGTCCTTCCGGGCAGGGCGGCCCAGGGGGAGAGCGATTCGGCACCACCCTTTTGGCGCGTCCTTCTGTGGCCTCTGCCCTGCAGCCCAGCCCACCTTAGCCCCGGCCGTGGGTCCTGCCGGCCCCTCCCACCCCACGCGCAGGTGGCCAAGTGGGTGGGGGCGTCCGTGGGCCTGCGACGTGGCCTTTCTCACTACTGCGCGCCCTTTGGGGGGGGGGCTTTCTCACCGCAGGAAGGCGCGGCGTGTGCGTGTCCGAGGCGCCAGGCGTGTGCCCGAAGGACGCAGCTTGTTGCAGGACGCGTGTAAGGGGGAGTGAGTGAGTGAGTGAGTGAGTGCCTCGGAGCATGTGCAGAGTGCGCCGCCTCGCCGCCGCTGCCAAAGGGAATTTCCGGGCCCGCCAGAGATGATTATGGTTTCTAGACGGGCTTGCGTCTCAGCCTCTCCCGTTTTAGAAGCCGATTAGCCATCAGCGGCGATCTTGCCGGCCCCGGGTAGAGCTGGGCTTGAGCCTCCGGGGGCGTCCAGCTGGCTGTGTGAGGCTCTGCGACTCTCGGATATCCCGGCGGCTACTTTGCAGACGCCTTGCTTTGTGCCGGTAGGCAATGGGGGCGGCGGGGGAGGGGAGAGAGAGAGAATGGGAGAGCCAAAATTTAAAAATAAATGCAACGGACGAAGCATACCGAGGGCGCCCCCACTGGGTTCCTAATAAGGTGGGAATGGGATGAGAAATCCACAGAAGAGACCCGACGTGCGTGGCCGCGCGGACATTCACACACCAAGGGAATTCGACGTTCTGTAGCCACGGACTCCATCCACACTCCAAAAGCTAGATAATTTTAGACTCCGGACTTGCCGGTCTTGTGTGTGTGTGTGTGTGTGTGTGGGGGGGGGAGATATTGAGATGGTATGCGCATTACTTCACTTACTTCAGAATGTGGCAAGCCAGCCCCGCTGCGTTTGTGGGGTCCGCCCATCGTGTTGACTGTGGTCCGGGGTCTCTGTTTCTGGCGCCCCTGAGCTATTGACTCCCTGAGCTGGTGGCTTTGCATTTTGTAGGGGTATTGGTTCTTCCGCCTCCCCACTCCGTGCAGCCTCAATCCCTTGAGCAGTGTTCTCCAACCTTGGGTCCCCAGATGTTTTCGGCCTACAACTCCCAGCATGCCCCAGCCAGCTATGCTGGGAGTTGTAGGCCGAAAACATCTGGGGACCCAAGGTTGGAGAACACTGCCCTTCAGGATTTGGAAGCAGATCGTCAGAAACATGGAAGACTCGACTGGGCAGCTAGTGAAGGGATGAGAAAAGGCCAGCCGATTGGAGAGGTGAAAACACGCACGCACCGGACATTTTAACTTTCCGTTCTTCCTGCCAGTAACTGAGGCCTGAGGAGAGGCATTTCAGGCTGGGGGGAAAACTGCACGAATCCCTGATCGGTGGTTGGGGCAAAGGGGTGGGGCCGGGAGGAGGGGCGTGGCCACCTAGGGAACCCTGGTGGGCTGAACCGAGACCCCTGGAGGGCTGGGTTTGGCCTCTGGGCCTGACATTCTGCACCCGTGACCTAAGTGCGAGGCAGAGGTGGGGCCTGAGCTCCAAAACACAAAGCTACTCTTTTGCACCCAAATAAAGATGACGCTGAGGGCAGCCCTTTGCTTTGCAGCAAGCCAGTCTGGCAGCCTCCCAGCTAGAAGAAGAAATGATAATGATGATAATGATGATAATAAATAATCTTAGTGAAATTCAAATCAGGAAGCCTGGAGAGCGCTAAGAGAGGTGTCTGCGGGCACAGGGGTGCCAACAGACCCCACATTGGAAACCCCCAGGTCTGTTCCTTTCCGGAGGTTCTCTGAGTTGGTGGCCATCACTCCTTGTGGCAGCAAACGCCACGGGCTGCTTGTGCGAAGTGTGGAGGAGTGTCCTTCCCTTTGGCCTGCCCTGAGCCTGTTGCCATTCCGCGGACCCGACTCCAAGTCCCGGCGCTCTCTCGGGGAGAGATTTCCCCACCACGGCCACCCTCTGCCTCTCAGTCTACTACCGTCTCTAAATCAGCCTTCCCCAACCCGGCACCCTCAATACGTGTTGGACTACAACCCCCATCATCCCCAGCCAGAAGCTGGGGGTGATGGGAGTCACAGTCCGCCGCGTATGGAGAGTGCCGGGCTGGGGAAGGCCGCCCTAAACGGTTCACAATTTTAGATTCCTCTGATCATTTCTCCCTCTTCCCACCCTGCCCCTTTTAATCGCTGGTTGCATGATTTATTGTAGCCTTGGCAGGAGGATAAACGCAGTCCCTGCCCTCCCAAAGGGGGGGGGGAGGCAACATTATTGGCCCGGTCTTCAGTTCCTAGCCCCGTCCACCGCTTGCCCCTGTCTCTTCCGCTTGGCACCTTCCCAGATGCGACCGTTCTGAGAGTGCAGGCGTCTATTAGCTCATCATTGCTGTCATGCAGGGATAATTTAATCCCTTTCCCATCCCCGCGTATATTCCCATCACTGTGGCGCCTCAGCACCCTGAGTGTGAGTAGAAATCGGTGTGTAAACTGCCCCCCCCCGTCAGCTTGCCTTCATTATTTGGGGCATGTTTCTGATATTCTAAAATATAAAATCATAGACTAGTAGAGTTGGAAGGGGCCTACAAGGTCGTCGAGTCCAACCCCCAGCTCAATGCAGGAATCCAGACTCAAAGCATCCCCGACAGATGGCTGTCCGGCTGCACCTTGAATGCCTCCAGAGTGGGAGAGCCCACCACCTCCCTAGGGAGTTGGTTCCATTATTGATGGATGGATGTGAAAAAAACTTAGCTAGTGATCCAGGCCACAAAGGAATGTAATGTAACAGCCCACACTGCAGATATTTCATAGAGGTTGCTCAATGTATGGAGGCAGTGTTAAAGGGTGGCCCACTAGGGCTGGAGCCCCGAATCTTTCATTTGGAGCCCCGGATCTCTGGGAGGCCCTCTGCCCCACCACCCTGCTGTCCAGGGGAACTTGCTGAAATACGGCAGTGTTCTCCAACCTTGGGTCCCCTGATGTTTTGGGCCTACAACTCCCTAAGCTATGCTGGCTGGGGCATGCTGGGAGTTGTAGGCCAAAAACATCTGGGGACCCAGGGTTGGAGAACACTGTTCTAGCATTTAGAACCCAGGTTGGGAAAAGGCTGGAGCTATCCGACATTTAGGAAAGGCTTGGGTAGATTCCCCGATGTCTCTACCCATATGCTTGGATCGTGGGCCAAGGCCTAGCTCCATGCCCACTGACATCTGGGCATCAGGGGGGACGGACCTCTGGGGGTTCTGTGGATGGATGGTCATGCCAATCCCCAATCATTTGGTGGTGGTTTCCCGGCTTTTGCACATCCCCCCCCCCCATTCTAAAAGGTTGAAATGTTTCTCCTAAGGCTTAGTTACTGGCAGGAAGAGCTTTAAGCTAAAATAGATTTTTTTGCGTGTGTTTTCGGCCCCAGCCCAACCACTGGGATGTTGTCCTTGATAGCTTTTCCAAAATTGAATTCAGCCGTTGAGCTGAAAGAGTTTCGCCACCCCTGGTATAGTGGGTAGTCATTCAAGACAGGGCCTTCCCTTCTTTGTGGGGGTGCCCATATAGTGGAATTCTCTGCCCTGGGAGACCTGGCTAACTTCACGTCTTTTCGCCCTTAAGCGGCAGGTCAAAACGATTTTGTTCAAACATGTGTTTTTCCAGGGTGCTCCTTTGAAATGGTTTCTCTCTCTGCATCTGCCTTTTAAATTAATTTTGCTGCTGGTCCCTTGGTTCATAGGTTTATTATTTGGTTTTATTGATTGTGGGTTTTGGGTTTTTTTTAAAAAAGCGCTGGCTGTGTCAGCCTCTTGGATGGATGGAGCAGCAAGATAAAAATGTTCTTAATAAATGAAGACAGTGTCTTATCCAAGATGGCATCAGCAAAGCAGCATTACATGCTTTGTACATTACATGTACAGTTATAGTATGTGGGGGAAAGAGTGATGCAAGCTGAAGAAATGCATAGGCAGTTTTCGACCAAACTGGCTTATGTTCCTTTTCTTTAATACAATGTACACGTTCAGAAAAAGCATGTGTTATGGTCCTCTTGGATGCAGTGGGGGAGTGCAAGTTTGAATGCTCTCTCGTGTCAAAAAATTATCTCCCAAAGTACGTGCCAGGGAGAGAGATTCTAGAACAGTGTTCTCCAACCTTGGTTCCCCAGATGTTTTTGGCCTACAACATCATTTTTGTAGGCCAAAAACATCTGGGGAACCAAGGTTGGAGAACACTGTTCTAGAACCATAGAACCTTAGCATTGGAAGGGACCTTGGAGGTCATCTGGTCCAACCACCTGCTCAGTGCAGTGGGCAACTCCTACAGCGTCCCAGACAGGTGGCCACCCAGCCTCTGCTTAAATGCCTCCAGTGAAGGAAAGACCACCAGCTCCTGAGGCAGTCCGTTCTACTGTCGAACAGCTCTTGCCATTAGGAAGTTTCTCCTAATATTTAGCTGGAATCTGCTTCCCTGCAATTTCCTCCCACTGTTTCTAGTCCGGCCCTCTGGAGCAACAGAGAGCAACACATCTTCTATATGTGATGACCCTTCAGGTGTTTGATGGCAACTATCTGGTCATCTCTGTGCTGTGCTCCCCCCCCCCGCATTCTGAAATGGGACAGTCCCCAGGTGGACCGTACCACATGCTTTTTCATCAGCTCGTAGGCTTCAGAAAGGTCGTAGAGTTCCCGCTGGTCTTTTGATACAGGAAGGCAGCAACTTCCGAACATTCAGAATCCTTGGATAAGAGGCCTGTGTGTCTGTCACTCAGCTGCTTCCAAACAAGCAGATCAGGTAGCAACAGGGCCTCCCATGGTTGCCTCCAGGCAGAAAACGTTCAGCATTTCCACAGCTTGATTCCTCCTTGCAGTGCTTTTTTTCTGGAGAAAAGGGTACCATCATCATCATCATCAGGCGATCACTCGTGACCGAGTAAGATTGTCTTCCGGGATAAAAGGAGGAAATTCTAAAGAAGATTGTGTAGACTATAGCGATGGGTCCGTGACTGTGGAGGCCAATTCTAGATCCACACAGCTTCCCACAGTGAGGACAAGGTTACCAGATAGAAGATGGTCCTGTAAAGGATTCATTTGACGTGCTTTTCGCTTAGCACGTTTCTCCCTTTCACCTTGCACTCGGGCTTCTTCAAAGTCCATGGAACCTTTGTGAAAGGCCAACCTCCATTTAGATCGTTCATGGGCCAGAGGCCCAGTTTTCGATGTTTATATTGCATTTTTTAGATTAGCCTTATGAACATCTTTAAACCTCTTATATTGACCACCGATATTCCGCTTTCCATCCTTGAGTTGGGAGTAAAGTAACTGCTTTGGGAGACGGCAGTCAGGCATTCGAACAACATGACGGTCCACTGAAGTTGGCGTTGAAGGATCATTTTTTCAATGCTAGTAGTCTTTGCTTCTTCCAGTACACTGACATTTGTTCGCCTATCTTCCCAAGTAATTTGCAGGATTTTCCGGAGGCAACGTTGATGAAACCTTTCAAGGAGGTGGAAGTGACGTTTATAGATAGTCCATGTTTCGCAGGCATACAATAAAGTTGGTAATACAATGGCTTCATAAACCAGTGTTTTGGTCTTCTTACAAATATCCCGATCCTCGAACACTCTATGTTTCATTCGAGAAAATGCGGCACTTGCGGAGCTCAGACGATGCTGGATTTCACTGTCGATGTTAGCTGTAACAGAAAGATAGCTGCCAAGATAGAGAAAATGATCGACATTTTCCAGTATTGTCCCGCCAAGCTGGATAGATGGCATCACCAAAGGATTGGCTTGCACTTGCTGATGAAGCACTTTGGTTTTTTATCGGATTACATTTCCTCGGGAGTAGATGGCGATTAAATTGTAATGCAATTAATAGAAGGAAAGGTGCTGGAACTCAGTTCCGGTGAGTTCCATCAGAAAAAAAGCCCTGCCTCCTTGTACATCTTCGGCTCCAGTGCCAGACTAAAACCTCCTTGTTGCAAGCACAATTATTAGCTGAAACGATTTACTTGCATCATTTTGTGGACTCATGAAATACGTTTTTGTCCGTGCAATCTTATACGTGTCTTCTTCTCAGAAGTAAGTCCCAGTGAGTTCTGTGGGGCTTACTCCAGCCTGAAACTCTTGTCTGGCTTCTTTTCTTAAATTTCAAGAGATTGGTCAAAACCAATGTTATTTCATACAGCTTTTGAGGGGAGAAGAGATATACGTAGTTGGTTTTCTTCAGTGATTCCTGCCTCGTTTTTTTTGTTTCGTTCTTGTTTGGTGTTTTTATGCTCTAATTTTATGTGTGTGGGCATTGTTGTTTTTAGACCGAAAGGTGGCATATAAATGTTTACAATATATAAAGTGAGATTTTGATAGAAAAAAATTGGGATTTGACCTAAAATATTGATTGTAACACACCTGAGAGATTTCAGGCTCTGGGCATTGCAGGATTCAGTTAGTTTTAAAAGATGGATAAAATATTGCCCTTGATTGATATTAAAGAAATGGTCATTGGTTTCTGTTGTGAAGTAATTTGAAAGATCAGAATGGCTTCTTGCTCAGCTAAGCACAACAGCTATTCTGAATCACTTTCAAGTGAAAGAGCTTCGAGTGTGTCATTGGAAAGAACTGTGGATAAGATTTAACTCTTAGAGACCTATGAAGCCCTTTTCTGCTGTGCCATCCGTCCATTTATTTAATTTTATTTAATTTTAAATATTTATAAGCTGCCCCACAATAATGTAATATAGGGTCAAGCCTGGTTATTACTTGGATGGGAGACCCCTCCTCTAGTTTCCTGCATTGAGCAGGGGGTTGGACTCGATAGCCTTGTAGGCTCCTTCCAACTCTATGATCTATGAAATCTATGAATACATTAAAATATAATTCAGCCAGTATAAAACATTTGTAGAGCCACTGCAGGAAAACAGCCGCATGACCAAGAAAACACTGAAGTCAGAAGCCATTCAAAGCAGGTGGGTTTTCAAAGGCTTTTTAAATGCTGCAACTGAAGCACATTCCTTGGAAGGGAGTTCCACAAGAAAGGGGCCATGGCTGAGAAAGCCCTGATATTAAAAGTAGGTCAACTGGTAGAGCTTCCGGCACCTATCTTAAGGCATGGGCAGGTTCATATGGGCGCAGGCGGTCCTTCAAATAACCTGAGCCAGTATTGTCTGTTCCTTTTGACTGGAGATGGCAGGGACGAACCTGGGGCGATCCGCATGGTAAGCGTGTGCGCTCTACCGCTGAGCCATGGCTCCTACCTTGGGGAAGGGAGCTGGATCCCGAGGAATGAATGTCAAGAGGACATCCCCCAAAGGTGGCGGCAGCAACATCAACAGAAATAGGGACACTGAGTTACCAGGGATGGGGGCTGCTGGAGAATTTGGAATTCGGCATGCCCTTGCATAGAATTTCAATTTTGTTTAAAACACAACCCTGGCTGGATATCATAATAATTTGCGGTTTCTTGTTTCTTGATGCACACAGTGAACAAGAATGCCAAACTGCATCAAGCCCGTGTCTATGGTCTCCTCTTCCGCTGATGCAATGGCCATTCGCCTCTTTCTATCACCAGCATTTTCTCTCCCTCTCGAGGTGGGATTACCAGGGGAGTTCCACTGTTAAGCCCAGGACAGGAAGCCATTCAGTAGCACACCGCCTTTCACAGGCAGGGACCATGACTCAGATCTGTCTCTAGACAGCCACAACAACCAGAGCTCCGAGATCTTGGTCATAACTGCTTCTTTAGGTGCCTCCAGGGGAGGCTGCTGAGTCCAGTGTGAGTGGGGCTCCTTATCCATTGAGCTTTATAGGAGCTTTCCATGGTGGTGAACCTATTTTGGGGATGGAGTTCAGCACCATGGGAAGCTCCCATAAAGCTCTAACAAAAAGATGCAAGGGATAAGGAGCCCCGCTGACAGAGGATTCACCAGCCTTGCCACTGCCCTGGTCTTGGAGGTAAATGGGGTGGAAACCAGGTGAGGGCCTTCTTAGTGTTGGTGCCCCGATTTATGGAATATCTTTCCTCGAGAGATCTTCCTGGTGCTGTCCTTCCTGTGCTTGAGGTGCCATTAAGACCTCCTTCTTTTGTACCCAAGCTTTTAAGGACTAGAAAACCTGATCTTATCTGCTGAGAATGTTTATACACATTCTCTTATCTGCTTTATGCTTATCTGCTTTCTTGTCCTATTGTGTGCCGCTGCTGTCACATTTATATTTTTATTTGATCTGCTTTTCTCTGTTTCCTGTTGTGTTTTGCCAATTTTGATTGTGCGCTGCTTGGACTCTTTATTTCCAACGAAGTGCTTTACACCCTTGAAATATACACGCAAAGTAAATAGAGGCCTGAAGTGGCGATCTGGACAAGAGCGACATATCCAGCCACTTCCATAGGGCCTGAATAAGTATGTGTGGCTGTAATTCCATTCTCACTTACTTGGGAGTAAGCCCTGTTGAACTCCATTGGACACCCGAGTAGACGTGTATAGGATTGTGTTGTGCATCAGACCACTTGATAGGATCATAAGAGTTGGGAGGAGCCTACAAGGCTATCGAGTCCAACCCCCTGCTCAATGCAGGAAACTAGAGGAGGGGGTCTCCCATCCAAGGAATAACCAGGCCTGACCCTGCTTAGCTTTCCACGCTCAGACAAGCTGGGCCACCGTGAGCCACAGGCCCTGTTAGGGTTGACCTCCATTTCTGGGTTCGTTGCAGCTGATTATCATAGAATCATAGAATCATAGAAAAGTAGAGTTGGAAGGGGCCTACAAGGCCATCGAGTCCAACCCCCTGCTCAATGCAGGAATCCAGGTCAAAGCATCTCTGACAGATGTCTGTCCAGCCGCACCTTGAATGCCTCCAGAGTGGGAGAGCCCACCACCTCCCTAGGTAGTTGATTCCATTGTCTTATTGCTCTGACAGTCAGGAAATTTTTCCTGATGTTTAGGTGGAATCTAGGTTCCTGTAACTTGAGCCCATTATTCCGTGTCCTGCAAACTGGGATGATCGAGAAGAGATCCTGGCCCTCCTCTGTGTGACATCCCTTCAAGTACTGGAAGAGTGCGATCATATCTCCCCTCAGTCTCCTCTTCTGAAGGCTAAACATGCCCAGTTCTTTCAGTCTCTCCTCATAGGGCCTTGTTTCCAGTCCCCTTATCATCCTTGTTGCCCTCCTCTGAACCCTCTCCAGTTTGTCTACGTCCTTGTTAAAGTGAGGTGCCCAGAACTGGACGCAGGAACATAGTCTGATGGGTGCTGCTGCGTCCGACCCTGGGTCCATCTCGCCCAGTATTGTCAACGCGGACTGGCAGTGGCTCTCCAGGGTTTCAGGCATGAGTTTTTCCCCCAGCCCTACCTGGAGATGCCGGGGATCGAACCTGGGACCTTCTGCACGCAAGGCAGGGGCTCTGCTACCGAGCTGTGGCCCCTCCCTCGTGCACGGTGGCTTCTTACTTAGGGGAGCCATATTGTTGGAGCAGAATACGGCGGGACAGTCGGAGCAGAGTGCGTTACCGGAAGCAGATATACAGAGGGCTTTTTAAGGTTTTGCCTGCCTTGTACCTGGCTTATGCTGGCCTTACGGTCATGGTCCACAGGGTCTAAGCCTGGCAGGATCAGAGTGAAACGAAAGCAAGCCATCCCTTAATGGCTCCCACCCCGCACTGTACAGTGAGATCTACCACCAACTGCCCCATGGGAAGGATTCCAGGAGTGGGAGGTGCGTGAAGAAAGCAGCAGATCAGTGGTTCATGCCTTGGTCTCCTCTCGCCTAGACTACTGTAATGCGCTCTACGTGGGGTTACCCTTGAAGACGGTTCAGAAGCTACAGCTGGTGTAGAACGCGGCGGCTCGCCTGGTTAAAGGCAGCTGTCGGTGGGATCACGCCGGTGCTCAAGGAGCTGCACTGGCTACCAGTTGCTTGCCGAGCCGAATTCAAGGTGTCGGTTTTGACCTTTAAAACCCTATACGGCTCCGGTCCAGTCTATCTCAAGGAGCGTCTCCAACAACACCAAGTAGGCCGCTCAACAAGATCTGACACAGACGGCCTTCTCCTTGTCCCTTCAGCCAGAGCAGCTAGACTGGTGGGGACTAGGAAGAGGGCCTTTTCTGTGGCAGCCCCCGTACTGTGGAACTCTCTCCCGAGTGACCTCCACCATGCCCCCTCTCTGCTGAGCTTCCGCCACTCACTAAAAACTTGGTTGTTCAGGCGGGAATATGGGGTGGGCTAAGATTTTAAAATTTTATACTGTTTTAAATGTATTTTATCCTGTTTTTATTTGTACATCGCCCAGGGTGGCCGGTTGCCGGCCAGATGGGCGATAAATAAATGTAAGTAAGTAAGTAAATAAATAAATAAAATAAAATAAAATAAATAAATAAATGCTCCTGTGCCAGCTGGGCTGCTTTTTGTTTTGTTTTAAGTGCTGGGCTTTTCATGTGTTCCCGGCACTTCACGAACATTGTGAGGACTTCAGTCAAAAAAGCAGGATAGAGGTTTTAAAAAATAATAATCCCACGGAGAGTTCCATAGACAACCAACGTCAAGGATAGCACAGGAGGAAAAGTGCAGGAGCCCCCAGATCTAGCGACGAGAAGCAGACTTTCACATTTCTGCTGATGCTTCCACGCTGGCCTAGATTCAAGAGGCCCCCTTTTTTTTTTTAAAGGCTCAGAGAGAAGAAATGGAAAGGTCCCAGGTTGAATCCTCAGCTAAGGGACCTCGAGGAGCAGAGCTGGGAAGTGATCTCTGCCGGAGCCCTTGGAGAGCCACTGCCAGAATGAGGCTAGAGATGAGACGTTCTCCTTAAATGCAAAGGAATGGAGTCCTTTTTTTTCAAGATCGCCCTACGGACTCGTTCCTGACATTTTACAGTCCAGGGAAATGGCAGAGGCTCTTTGTGTTGGGGAGGGGGAAGCATCCATCTCGTGAAGTCGGATGCCAGTGCAAGGCTGTCTCCCCTCCCCCCACCCCCGCAACCCTGCTAGACTTAACAAGTGCGTTGAGCTGGACTGAGCAAAGATTCATCTCCGGGAGCAGAAACAGCTTGAGGAGGTCAGTGCATCTGACAGAGCTGAGATGCCAAGGAGGCTTAAGGGATGCATTTTTGGAAGCTGAAAAATGCCCCTGGTGGAAGTGACCATATGCTGCTAGGAAACAGACACCATGCTCTACATTGAGGGTGAGGACTCCGTCTTCGTGGGAGAATTGCAGGATTCTCCCACAAAGGGGAAGGCCTACAGCACAGTGGTAGAGCCCCTACTTTGCATGCAGAAGGTCCCAGGTTCGATCCCTGCCATCTCCAGGTAGGGTTGGGAAAGAATCCTGCCTGAAACCCCGGAGAGTCGCTGCTGCCAGTCATTGTCGACAACACAGACAATGCAGAGTTACGGAATGGGGGACCCTTGGCTCAACAATACCACAAGTGAGAAGGATCTTGGAGTTGTGGTAGATCACAAACCGAATATGAGCCAGCAATGCGATGTGGCTGCAAAGAAGGCAAATGCTATTTTGGGCTGCATTAATAGAAGTCTAGCTTCCAAATCGCGTGAAGTGATAATTCCCCTTTACTCAGCACTGGTCAGGCCTCATCTTGAGTACTGCGTCCAGTTCTGGGCACCACACTTTAAGAAGGATGTAGACAAACTGGAGAGGGTTCAGAGGAGGGCAACAAGGATGATAAAGGGACTGGAAGCAAGGCCCTATGAGGAGAGACTGAAAGAACTGGGCATGTTTAGCCTTCAGAAGAGGAGACTGAGGGGAGATATGATAGCACTCTTCCAGTACTTGAAGGGTTGTCACACAGAGGAGGGCCAGGATCTCTTCTCGATCATCCCAGTTTGCAGGACACGGAATAATGGGCTCAAGTTAGAGGAACCTAGATTCCACCTAAACATCAGGAAAAATTTCCTGACTGTCAGAGCAATAAGACAATGGAATCAACTACCTAGGAAGGTGGTGGGCTCTCCCAGTCTGGAGGCATTCAAGGTGCGGCTGGACAGCCATCTGTCAGGGATGCTTTGACCTGGATTCCTGCATTGAGCGGGGGGGTTGGACTCGATGGCCTTGTCGGCCCCTTCCAACTCTACTTTTCTATGATCCTAACACCAGGTTAGATGGTCCAAGGGTCTGACTCAGTATAAGGCAGCTTCTAATGTTCCTGTGGGTTTGGGGACATTTGGAATATGGCATCTTCATTGCCCTACCCGCTGGCCTCCAGATGTGGCCAATGGCCATGCTGGCTGGGAATGATGGGAGTCGTACTCCTCTAGCACATCTGGAAGGCACCAGCTTAGGCTGGAGAATAGGTCTCTAGTCCAATTTTTAGTGAGGTTGGGATACCCTTTAACTGACCGGTCATGCATTGCCAACCGCCTGCCTGCCTGCTACTTGATTGTGGCCCAATGTTGTCCAATGTTCCGTGACATCCAGAGGAGCTTTGTGCACTTTTGTAACTTTGTGGGGGGCTTCTGATAGTGATGGGTGATGGCCCTGCAGGAATCAGAGCTGCACTAGGTACGGCCCTAGTTTTAGGGACAGACACTCCCTGCTCTGCCGCACTCTCCTGCCCTCTCCACTCCTAGTTAGGCCTCATGGCCCAGCGCTTGCTGCAGGCAATATACTGTGGAACATGGAGTTCAGGAAGGTGCATTAAACATACACACACACACACACAGTTACCATACCATGGTCTAGATTCCAAAATACCATGGACTCATCCATTGCATTTCCTGTGTGGAAGGGAAGCCTCTGTAAAGTTTCCGGGAGGGACTGGAGTCTAGAGAACATCAGAAGAGCCCTGCTGGATTGGACCAAAGCCTGCAGTGTTCAACCAGATGCCCCTGGCAAGCCCCAAAACAGGGCCAGAAGGCAAGAATCCTCTCCTATTGTTACTCTCCAGCAGTTGGTATTAGTGGTAGACTGCAACTTACTTTGGAGGTTCTGTATAGCCATGATGACTAGTAGCCCTTGGTAACCTTATCCCCCCCATGAATTTGTCTAATCTCTTCTTAATGCTGTCCTAGTCTGTGGCTGTCAGTACATCTTGTGGCAGTAGATCCCCGAGTTTTATAACTATGTGCTGTGTGAAGAAGGCCTTCCTTTGATCTCTCCTGAATCTCCCACTGTTCAGCTTTATTGGGTGATCCCGGGTCCTAGTATTATGAGTGTACTCTCTAGAACAGGGGTGGGCAACATGCGGCCTGCATGCAGCACCCCCCCCCCACTATTTTTGTGGTGCCCCCTTCCCGCGCTGTCACTGCCAGCAAATTTGCTGAGATGGTGGCCCAAAAAAGTGGCAGTTTTGGAAGAAAATCTGGGACGTGAAGTACGTATATGCACCTTGTTTGGAAGCAGAATCCTGGTCACAGAAACCTCCCTGGTGCATGAGTCTAGCTGCAAAGAAGTTGCATGCTCCCTGCATGCTTTGCTTCCTTCTAAAATGGTGCACGGGGAGGGGGTGCCACTGCGGTAAATTCGATGGGGAAGGGGGTACAGCCCCTGGTAGATTCTGGAGCAGCAGTGAGCAGAAATGCGAGCATTTTGTTTCGTTTCTCAAATCATCCGAACATGCCCCGTTTGCAGACAGCCGGTTCCCCCAGCACCCTCTGCTACTTTCTCCTCCCGCGTGGCTCACTGGCCGCCCTTCTTCTGCTCGTGCCAATGAAGCAGTTCAGGAGATGGACCGACTCACAGATGAACACCCACACGTGGACACCTCTCATGTGATGACTGTGTAACTTTATTTTTTTCTGCTCCAGCAAAGAGTATACAAAATGAGGTGATGCAGCCTTCCCCAAACTGGAGCCCTCAAGATGGGTTGGACAAGAACCCCATCATCTCCTCTGTTGGCTGGGGATGATGGGAGCTGTAGTCCAACACATCCAAATAGGCCACCTGATGTTTCCAGTATCCAGCTGGGGCCTCGGATTGGCATTTCCGACCTCTCCTTGCAATGATGTAACAGCCTGAAGAAACTCTCCTCCAACATAGGAATGAATTGTTTCTTCAGGCCGTTGCATCATAGTAACGCGCGGTCAGAAATTCTAATCCAAAGCCCCATCTAGATATTGGAAAGTGCATTTATGAAGCATGAGGTGGCCTATTTGGATCGGGGCCGACTATTGCCACATGTTTTAATAAATTTTATTTAGTTATTATAAACTACATACAAAACTATAAAACACAAACATACAACTAAAATAAATCATAAGGTGCACCCCACGCCTGCCTAGGGACCTACTAATATACATCCATCCCCTTAATCAATTGAATTCCACATTCAAAAAATATAACATATCCTGACAAGGCATACTCCCCTTCCCCTTTATTAATACATAGTCTAATAATTGATTCCATATATCCATAAAATTATTCTTCGTTGACTGTCCCTTTTTGCATTTGATACTACAAGTTAGTTTATCATTTAGGGCTATATCCCAAACTTCCTTATACCGATCAGTTATTAGAAAAACATGTTGTACTTTCCATTTCCTCGCTATCATTAACCTAGCTGCAGTTAACAAGTTTACAATTACCGTAGTTCCTTCGTATTTTGGGCACGAGTGACTTTATTGGTTATTGATAACAAAGCAAGGTTAGGACAGACCTCTAGATTAATACCAATAATTTCCGATATTTCTGTAAAAACCTCTCGCCAAAATTCCAGAACATTTTTACAACTCCACCACGTATTATTGCCGCATGTTATCTCTGTGTGAAATCTGTCGGAAACCCAGGATGCAGAATGGCAGCGTGACACGGCTGTCACACGACTGGTGCCCAGTCTGGTAGAGGTGGACCAGAAGCATCTTCAGGTTGTGAATGTGTCACTACTCTTGTTTTATTTATTTTATTATTGCATTCATTATTCTATCTATATCCCACCATTTTTCCTTTTGCGAGAACCCAAGGTGGCTTACACATGGCCCTTCTCCTCTCTAATTTATCCTCAAAACAACCCTGTGAGGTAGGTTAGGTTGAGAGTTAGTGACTGGCCCAAAGTCACCCAGTGAACCTCTTGGCCAAGTGGGGACTAGAACCAGGATCTCCCGAGTCCCAGCCCAACACTCCCACCACTACGCCACACTGGCTCTCAAATGGATACTGCTGTTAATATTCCTTCATGCCCTGTGTCACTCTTCCCCAACCTGGCGGGCTTCAGATGTGTTGGACTATACCTCCCATCATCCCCAGCCAACAAGGGAGATGATGGGGATTATATCCAACCCATCTTGAGGGCTCCAGGTTGGGGAAGCTGCACTGCCTCATTTTGTATACTCTTTGCTGGAGCAGGAAAAAATAATAATGTTACACAATTGTCACATGAGATGTGACCATGTGTGGGTGTTCATCTGTGAGTCGAACCATCTCCTTCTCTTGAACGGCTTCATTGGCATGAGCAGAAGAAGAACATCAGTGAGCCGCATGGGAGGAGAAAGTAACAGAGGGTGTTGAGGGAACCTGTTGTCACGTAACTGGGCAAGGGAGGAGGTCACAGGTAGAGAGCAGGACCTTGAATGGACAACCAGGGTGGCAGGGGAGACAGGAAAGAAGAAGGAAGTGGAGAACAGGGTTAGGGAGGATCGGTGAGAAATTTGTTTCAGTTGATTGTTGACCAGAATTTTATCCAATTTGCACCTCCTGGGACCCAAACGCAATCTGTGGTCTGAATCCTGTAGAAAAATATGTTAGGGAGACGTGTGCATTTGAAAAAATGTGCATGAAAAGATGCATACATATATATATATATATATATATATATTTAAAATGTCCACCAACATGCTCATCATCATCAGGCGATCACTCGTGACCGAGTAAGATTGTCTTCCGGGATAAAAGGAGGAAATTCTAAAGAAGATTGTGTAGACTCTAGCGATGGGTCCGTAAGTGACTGTGGAGGCCAATTCTAGATCCACACAGCTTCCCACAGTGAGGACACAGGTTACCAGATAGAAGATGGTCCTGTAAAGGATTCATTTGACGTGCTTTTCGCTTAGCACGTTTCTCCCTTTCACCTTGCACTCGGGCTTCTTCAAAGTCCATGGAACCTTTGTGAAAGGCCAGCCTCCATTTAGATCGTTCATGGGCCAGAGCTTCCCAGTTTTCGATGTTTATATTGCATTTTTTTAGATTAGCCTTATGAACATCTTTAAACCTCTTATATTGACCACCGATATTCCGCTTTCCATCCTTGAGTTGGGAGTAAAGTAACTGCTTTGGGAGACGGCAGTCAGGCATTCGAACAACATGACCGGTCCACTGAAGTTGGCGTTGAAGGATCATTTTTTCAATGCTAGTAGTCTTTGCTTCTTCCAGTACACTGACATTTGTTCGCCTATTTTCCCAAGTAATTTGCAGGATTTTCCGGAGGCAATGTTGATGAAACCTTTCAAGGAGGTGGAAGTGACGTTTATAGATAGTCCATGTTTCGCAGGCATACAATAAAGTTGGTAATACAATGGCTTCATAAACCAGTGTTTTGGTCTTCTTACAAATATCCCGATCCTCGAACACTCTATGTTTCATTCGAGAAAATGCGGCACTTGCGGAGCTCAGACGATGCTGGATTTCACTGTCGATGTTAGCTGTAACAGAAAGATAGCTGCCAAGATAGAGAAAATGATCGACATTTTCCAGTATTGTCCCGCCAAGCTGGATAGATGGCATCACCAAAGGATTGGCTTGCACTTGCTGATGAAGCACTTTGGTTTTTTTGATGTTAAGTGAGAGACCAAGTTTTTCGTATGCTTCTGCAAAAGCATTTAGGATAGTTTGGAGATCATCCTCTGAATGTGCGGAGACCACATTATCATCAGCATACTGAAGTTCCACAACGGAGGTTGTAATTACCTTACTTTTTGCTTTCAGCCTGCTGAGATTAAAAAGCTTTCCATCTGTTCGATATATAATTCCCACACCGGTGGGAAGTTTCCCCTTGACAAGATGTAAAACCATGGCGATGAAAATGGCAAATAATGTTGGGGCGATAACACATCCCTGTTTAACACCTGATCCCACTTTAAATGGAGCACCATGAGAGCCGTTGTTGTCCAAAACCGTTGCCGTCATGTTGTCATGGAGAAGTCGCAAGATATTCACAAATTTATTGGGGCATCCAATTTTCATAAGGATAGTCCAGAGAGCTGTACGGTCTACAGTATCAAAGGCCTTAGCCAAATCGATAAATGCCATATAAAGGGGTTGATTTTGCTCCCGGCATTTTTCTTGGAGCTGACGTGCAGTAAAAATCATGTCTACTGTCCCTCTAGAGGGGCGGAAACCATATTGAGTTTCAGGGAGGATCTCTTCTGAAATAGATAGAAGACGGTTTGCGAGAATCCTAGCAAATATTTTACCTGCGGTTGCTAAGAGAGAAATGCCCCGATAGTTTCCACAGTCTGTTCTATCACCCTTCTTAAAGAGGGTGATAATTATGGCATCCCTGAAGTCTTCTGGGATCTCTTCTCTTATCCAGATTTTTTCGATGAGTTTATGAAGATGTTGTACAAGTTCGGGGCCCCCTTCTTTAAAGATTTCAGCAGGAATCCCATCTGGTCCACTAGCTTTGTTGTTCTTCATTTGATTAATGGCTTTTTTTACTTCATCCAAAGTGGGGAGTATTGCAAGTTCCTCTTTAATTTGTTTTTGCGGGATTTGCGAAAAATCTCATTATCCACCTTAGATTTACGATTTAAAAGGTCATAATAGTGCTCTTTCCAACGCAGTGCAATAGACTCTTTGTCTTTTAAGAGTTTGGTGCCATCTTTTGATTGTAAAGGGTTTGTACCATAGGTTTTTGGTCCATAAATGGCCCTTGTGGCCTTAAAAAAGCCCCGTGCATCATGAGATTCTGCAAGTTGTTGAATTTCTTCAGCTTTCTTTTTCCACCAAGCGTTCTTAAGTTCTCTTGTTCTTCTTTGGACCTCAGCCTTTGCGCTAGCGTAGGTTTTTTTCTTGGCAGCGCAGTTAATATCATTTTGCCATATTTGGAAGGCTTTCCTTTTTTGGTCAATTATATATTTAATCTCATTGTCATTTTCATCAAACCAATCCTGATGTTTCTTAGTTTCATATCCAATAGTTTGTTCACAAGCTGCAGTAATGGAGGTTTTCAGCTTAGACCAATGGTCCTCAATGTTGTCAGGAGGTTCCGTAGGTAGATGTTCCTTAAGAAGTGATTGAAGACGAGTTTGCTTAATAGGATCTTGAAGGACTTGGATGTTCATTTTACGCCTTGGTTTCCTTCCTTGAAGCCTACGTTGGGGAGCAATGTTGATAACCATTGTGGACCGGATTAGTCGGTGGTCTGTCCAGCAGTCGTCGGCACTCACCATGGCCCTAGTAAGAAGTACATCGCGGCGATCTCTAACACGGACAATTACATAATCCAGAAGATGCCAGTGCTTTGACCGTGGGTGCTGCCATGATGTTTTAAACTTATTCTTTTGTCGAAAGAGCGTGTTTGTGATAGTGAGATTATGCTCTGCACATATAGACAAAAGTAAGAGTCCGTTCGGGTTGCTATTACCAACTCCGTCTTTTCCAATAGTTTCTGGCCATAAATCAAAGTCACGCCCGACTCTTGCGTTAAAATCGCCCAGGAGGATAATTTTATCCTCCTTAGGTATCTCTGACAGGAGAGTGTCCAACTGGCTGTAAAAACTTTCCTTGATGTCATCATCAGCATCTAATGTTGGTGCATAAGCGCTCAAAATAGTTACCTGTTGGTTATTGGCGAGCTTTAATCGAAGAGTTATCAGGCGTTCGTTAATGCCAGTAGGAACTTCTGACAAAGAGTTCACTAGTTCATTTTTGATGGCAAAGCCTACACCATGTATTCGTCGGTCCTGCTCAGGTAGTCCTTTCCAGAAGAAGGTATAACCTCCTTTTTCTTCTTTCAGCTGTCCCTCTCCTGCCTTTCGAGTTTCTTGAAGTGCTGCTATGTCAATTTTAAACCGTCTCAGCTCCCTTGCAATAATAGCAGTCCTACGCTCAGGGCGTTCACTATCTATGTTATCCAGCAATGTCCGTATATTCCATGTTCCAAAATTCAAATGTCTTTTTCGACCGCTAAATTGGTGACCCCACTGGACGCGGTAATCCAGTCAGGGGAGAAAGAGGTAGACTATGTTTAGGGCACCTTTTCTAGCCCCCTCCCCATACGGGGTGAGCAGAGTGGATCCTAAATAGGGCTGCTCAGTCATGGATACAGCTGCCGAGCTGCTCGACTACCTCGTTCCTTGAACAGGGCGACTGAGTCTGCATCCACCGCCCATGTGCTGGTCCATGACTAGGGGCTTCCAGATTCACAGTCCTGCCCCCGTTGCCATTCGCCAGTCGCCATGGGTCTTTTTTTTTGTTTGTTTGTTTGGGTTGGGTTGGGTTGGGTTGGATGGGTTGGGTTGGAAGACGCCTGTGCGTGAAACTGTTTTATGTGGGGAGATCGGTGCACAACGAATCACCACACAAACTTGACAGAGTACGGCAGAGATCCAATGGCACGGTTACCCTGACGATTGGAAAACCATTCTCTGCTGCAGCCTTCATCCGCCTTCACAGCCGTTGTAATTTAGGTTTAATTATCTTCCGCCTGTTCTGCCGTTGAGGACTTTATGTTTTGGTCCTACATGCTAATGTCATGCTAATGTCAATTAGAGAAAGATGTGTGCATTTCAGAAAGGCGCACAACCGTTGCTGACGTTTGGGGAACTGTGCATGAAGAAGACACACATTTCCGTGCCAGGTGAGACGGACGTGGGTCGGAACAAGCTTCGAGGTGGAAACGAGGGAGCCTCGAAGAGTTCTAGATTTGCTGATTTGCACACCCCTGATCAGGATCGGCTGGGTGGATGCAGGAAGGGGCACGGGGATTCTCGATGCAGCAGGCGAGTTGCCACCAGGAATGATCAGCAGCAAAAGCTCCAGCGCCTGGATAGCTCCAGCTGCTGCAGCAGCAACATTGCTTCAACAGCACTGAGACTTCGAATGGCTGCCCATTCCCCTCCTCGAAGCGGCCCTCAGAGTCCCTCCTCAGGAGGCGTTGGGCGCTTCGGCTCTGTCTGAGGCCACATCAACGCCTGTGGAATTACATCAGCTTAATACGGGTGTTGCACTTGGCAATGCAACACATTAAAAAGCGCCACTTGATGCTTCTTGAGGGGGACCTCTTTCTGTCAGATAAAAGAGGCCTTGGGGTGCCTCGGAGGCCTTTGTGACATCCAGATTCGCTGCTGCCATGCCAGCCAGCGATACATTAGAGCTGTCCCAGTAGCCATTTTAGCTGCCAGCCACACGAGTGGAAAGCAAATTGCTACGATTGCTTTGTTCCTCTGGCATGATATTTATTTATTTACATACATTCATTTATATTTCATTTCATTTATTAACATTTCTATACTACCCAATAGCCAAAGCTTTCTAGGCAGTTTACAAAGATGGTAACTCGAAAGATACACAATATAAAACCAACATATAAAAATGTAACAATGTTAAAGAAGCAAACAACAGTAAATCCCAGGACCCATTAAAAACATTCTCATATGCTGTCAAGTGCCTTGGAGTCGAGGAAAGTCTTAACCTGGCACTGAAAAGATGGCAAAGTTCGTGCCAGGCAGGCCTCACTGGGGAGAGTGTTCCGCAATCAGGGTGCTACCACTGAGTAGGCCCTCTCCTCCTTGGTTGCCACCCTCCAAGCTTCGCTCGGAGGAGGCACATGGAGAAGGGCCTTGGATGATGAACATAGTATATGGGTAGGTTCATACCAGGAGAGGTATCTCCTCTCTATCTTTTCCTCTATCTTGGCAGCTATCTTTCTGTTACAGCTAACATCGACAGTGAAATCCAGCATCGTCTGAGCTCCACAAGTGCCGCGTTTTCTCGAATGAAACATAGAGTGTTCGAGGATCGGGATATTTGTAAGAAGACCAAAACACTGGTTTATGAAGCCATTGTATTACCAACTTCATTGTATGCCTGCGAAACATGGACTATCTATAAACGTCACCTCCAACTCCTTGAAAGATTTCATCAACGTTGCCTCCGGAAAATCCTGCGAATTACTTGGGAAGATAGGCGAACAAATGTCAGTGTACTAGAAGAAGCAAAGACTACTAGCATTGAAAAAATGATCCTTCAACGCCAACTTCAGTGGACCGGTCATGTTGTTCGAATGCCTGACTGCCGTCTCCCAAAGCAGTTACTTTATTCCCAACTCAAGGATGGAAAGCGGAATATCGGTGGTCAATATAAGAGGTTTAAAGATGTTCTTAAGGCTAATCTAAAAAAATGCAATATAAACATCGAAAACTGGGAAGCTCTGGCCCATGAACGATCTAACTGGAGGTTGGCCTTTCACAAAGGTTCTATGGACTTTGAAGAAGCCCGAGTGCAAGGTGAAAGGGAGAAACGTGCTAAGCGAAAAGCACGTCCAACGAATCCTTTACAGGACCATCTTCCATCTGGTAACCTGTGTCCTCACTGTGGGAAGCTGTGTGGATCTAGAATTGGCCTCCACAGTCACTTACGGACCCATCGCTAGAGTCTACACAATTTTCTTTAGAATTTTCCTCCTTTTATCCTGGAAGACAATCTTACTCGGTCACGAGTGATCGCCTGACTGACTGACTGACTGACCAGGAGAGGTGCTCCGTCAAGTATTGTGGCCTTGAGCCACACAGTTCTGCCATGGGACTGAAGGAGGTGTGTGTAGGGTATAAGTTTGGGTAGTGGAAATAGGAAATATTTGAGGATGTGGCGAACGTGCATGAAGGTGCCTTGCACTAAGTCAGACAATTAGTCCATCTAGTCCAAGACTGGACTTTTGGAGGTGGTTCTTCTGTGCCTCAGGCAGAGGTTGTTTCTCACTCCTTTTGCTTCAGAACCTTAGGTGGAGATGCCAGGGATTGAACCTGGGGCTCTAGGAAGGTTGCTTTTGGATGGACAATTGTTGATGGCAGCCAGGAGTGCCTTCTACCAACTTTGCTGGAGAAGTTGGACCTGGCCACAGTCATTCATGCTCAGTTTTTACTACTGTAATGCTCTTTATGTAGGGCTGCCCTTGAAGACAGTCCAGACATTTCAGTTGATTCAAAAAGCTGTTACCCAGTTAACAGCGGGAGCTAGCAGGATGGATCGTGTTATGCCAGTTGTGTCTCAGTTTCCCGGTTGCCAGTTCATTTCCATGCACAATTTAAGGTGCTGGTTTTAAATTTTAAAGTTAAATGGCTAGAGAACAGGGACTTTCAGGAACCACCTGCTCAAGAACTCTCTTCAGCTTCTGAGACCCTTCTCATTGTCCCTCCCCAATGACAGGAATTCCGTTGGTAGGGATGAGAGAAAGGACTTTTCCATCGTACTGCCTAGGCCAGGGCTCTCCAACCTTGGGTCCCCAGATGTTGCTGGCCTACAGCTCCCAGTATACCCAGCCAGCATGGCTAATGGCAAGGGATTCTGGGAGCTGTAGTCCGGCAACATCTGGGGATCCAAGGTTGGAGAGCCCTGGCCTAGATGGTCAAATGATCTTCCCATGGGGGTACATTTGCCCCCCTCTTTGCCCACTGTTAAGCAGGCTTTGAAAAGAGTGCTATTTCGTGGACATTTTTATTGATTGATTTGCTCAACTGCTTCTCTTATTGTTTTGTTGCTGGTTTGATTGTATTTTAAATTGTTTTATTTACGGTATATTGATTTTGGGAGTTTAGACAGAAAAAAAGGCCTACAACTATGCTGGCTGGGGCATGCTGGGAGTTGTAGGCCTTTTTTCTGTCTAAACTTGCATAGGATTGCGCCTTTTATTGCTTTTTTAATTTCGAATGCTTGTAATCCTTCCTTAAGCTGGCATTTGCTCACTATATCAATCTCATAAAGATAAAAATTCTGGGCTCCACAGGAACACATCAAGTTGCCTTATTTGATGAGAGACCGAAACTCGTAGGCAGAAGCAGGAGGGACCCGGGGCTGGCTTTGGCATCGACTCAGGCCTGCCTTCCTGCTTTCCCATGCCACACTGTTGCATATTCCCCAGCTCTGTACCCTAGGGGCAAATTCTTACCAGGGCACCAAGGTGTGTGTGTGTGTGTGTGTGTGGTGGTAGAGAGGGGCTGCACATGCATTGCATCTGTGCACACTCTCGTCCTTTGGGCTTGAGTGGTGGCACGCACGCCAAAAGGACTGGCCAACACTACTTGGTGCTGAGTCACACCAATGGTCTATCTTGCCCAGTACTGCCTGTTTTGACTGGCAAATGGCTCAGCAAGGACTTAGGGCTCCAGTGAGAGGCCTTTTTCAAGCCTAATAGGTGTGCAAGGGGTGGGGTTGAGGGGGGCGCATGTTAACCCATCTCTCCCCAGCTACAACTTCCCCAAAGAGGGCCTTTTCTGTGGCGGCCCCCCCCGTACTGTGGAACTCTCTCCCGAGTGACCTCCGCCTTGCCCCCTCTCTGCTGAGCTTCCACCGCTCACTAAAAACATGGCTGTTCAGGCGGGAATATGGGGTGGGCTAAGATTTTAAAATTGTGTACTTGTTTTAAATGTATTTTATCCTGTATTTTATCTTGTGTACATCGCCCAGGGTGGCCAGTTTGCCGGCCAGATGGGCGGTAAATAAATGTCAATAATAATAATAATAATAATAATAATAATAATAATAATAATAATCAGTGCTTTTTTTCTGGAGAAAAGGGTACCGGAACTCTTGGATTATATTTCCTTGGGAGTAGATGGCGATTAAATTGTAATGCAATTAATAGAAGAAAAGGTGCTGGAACTCAGTTCCGGTGAGTTCCACCAGAAAAAAAGCCCTGATAATAATAATAATAATAATAATAATAATAATAATAATAATAGCCCCATGCGCTGCAATTAGGCTGGGGGGGGGGGGAGCCTCGCATGGGCTCCAATGGAACGCCTTTTTAAAAGCCTAACTTCAGTGTGTGTGTGTGTGTATGTTGAGGGGGTGAAAGGATCAGTCAGGGAGGCCACCCAGACCACACCTGCCCTGCTGGCCACTGGGTTCCCCACCCACGTCTTAGGCAAAGAGAGATTGTTTTCCAGCCCTGTTTCCTGAGACCTTTCTAACTGCATGCCCAGCACCTTTCTAATTAGCATGGCTAATGGCAAGGGATTCTGGGAGCTGTAGTCCAGCAACGTCTGGGGACCCAAGGCTGGAGAGCCCTACACTAGAGCAAAGCATGTGCTCTACCACTGAGGTGGTGTTAGGGGACGGCCCACTAGAGCTGGAGCCCCGAAACTTTCATTTTAAGCCCCAAATTTCTGGGAGCTCCTCTGCCCCAGCACCCTACAGTCCATGGGCACTTGCTGAAATAAAGGGACAGGGGCCCTGAGGATCTCTGTTGCATCTGATCCGCCTGGATGAGCTGGCCTTTTTGCCCTCATGTGCTTCACCTGCTGCTCCCCCCCCCCTCCCAGTCTTTCTGCCTGAGGTTTTTTTTTCCTGAAATCAGATAACCTCCTCTCCCCTGTCCATATATCCCTTTTTAGATAGGGGTGTCCTTAGGAGACAGGGTCCTTTAAAGACACACACACACACACACACACACACACACATTAGAGTATACAGTATGTAAATTGGCACATGCAAATTTGTGCATTTTCTTTGTCCTGTGGGCCTGAGCCCCGGATCTTTCCGGAACCTAGCACCACCCCTGGCTACAACCCTTCACTTATAAGGCACCCCCTGTTTTCACAGATGTTTTTGCTTCCTCAAGGCCCCTCGTGGGGCAGCTTGCTCACTTTGTAGTCTCTGGGCCTGAAAGATGAATGAGCTGCATCCTTAAGTTGTACCCTCATGATAAAATGTACTAATCTCTCTCTCTCTCTCAACATCTTAGCCAGAGTCTTGGGCAAGATGGAAATAGCACGCAGGCCTGTCAATTTTGTTCTAACACCATTGTTCATGTTCCGCAGAGGCTGTTATCTGAAACCATCTGTGGGCCCTCATTGTCTTCTGCATTTATAGCCTCTCTTGTATGAGGAACATCTAGGCAGGCGCCTCAAAATGCCTGCGTGTTTCGTTTAGCAGCTTTGGGTGTTGTTGATTAATCAGCTAGTCCATAATATGCCATTTCCCCCCCCCCCCCCGCAGACTTGCTAATGAGATTCTCAAGGTAAACAAGGCCAGTGGGTTCTGGTGCGAAGAGGAAACTGTTCAGGAACGCGCTGCGTAGCCTCTGGCTGTGAGGTTGCCTCGCAGGGCAGGAAGATCCACCTGGGAAGGTGGAGGTGGCAGATCGTGATCTCTCTGCACAAGCAGAGCCAGTCGTCAAGGGATGGTGACCAACATCCCTTTGGACTGCATTCCCCTAGAGTGGCTGGGTGTCCTGCTTCACAGAGGGCAGTCTTGGGGACCCAAGGTTGGAGAACACTGGTGTAGAGTCTAGATCTCAAATATAGACAGTACTGTACTGGGTTAGATGGGCCAACGGTGCAAGGCAGCCTATGATGCCCCTGGCTGGCTGCTGGGAGCGGCGTGCTGAACTGGATGGGTCTTTGGTCTGACCCAGCAGGGCTCTTTTGATGTCCTCCCTCCACTAGACCTGTGGTTTTCTTTCGACTAATGAAATGCCCGACCCCGTGGCGCACTGGAAGAAGGTTGTACCGGAAGCAGGGCCTTTATGGTGGGGCATGCTGGGAGTTGTAGGCCAAAAGCATCTGGGGACCCAAGGTTGGAGGAGAACACTGTGACTTAAGGGCAGTGATTCTCAAACTGGGGCATCCTCCTACCCCTCTTTGAGGAGCCTGGCCATCTGGGGAGAAGGCCCAAAGTTCCAGGGTGGGATAGGGCTCTGAAACAGGCAGTGCCTTCCTCCCCAGCAAACAAGACCTGGGTAGGCTCTTTGACCCTCGGAAGTGGATCCTCACGGCCCACAAATTGGATTTGTTGAACCGGCTTCACTGCACCCCCCATTGCTCCCAGTGGGGTAGTGGGCAATTTTGACAGTCCCCATCGGCACGCCCCCCGAGGAGAGTCCAAACACTCAGGCTGCTGTGTGGATCCATATCAACAGTTCTCTGACTGTTTTCATCTCCACCAGGAGCCGGTCTTTTGTAAAGCTAATGGGTCTTAATTAGAGAGGTACAGACCTTGTAAAATCCATTGCAGCTGTATTTTGTGGATTGTCAGGCACCTTTCGTTCCATCCTATGGAATCGGAATTTGCCCAGAGAGCTTCAGCTATTGGGCGGTATAGAAATGGAAGATGATGATGATGATGATGATGATGATGATGATGATGATGATGATGATTTGAACGCATTTGCACTGATTTGCACTCCTGTAAAATGGCCAAATTGTTGTGCCTCCATTTGGAAAGACATGGGGCAGCTGTGCCAGAGTGTGTTTGGGGCGGGGCCAGGTGTGTGTCATCGGCAGCCTGGCCTAGCCGGGCTGCCTTACCAATCAGCGCCTGCTCAAAAGGCAGCCCAAGACACACATCAGTCGCTGGAAGCAATTGTTGCCTCTGGCAGCCCTAGCTTGACACTCCTCCTGACTGCCCCAGCCCAAGACAAGTGATTTACGACTTCTGGAACGACCTTGACTATGCTATCTGCCTGCTCCTGAACTGCTCCTGGTTATCTTGTTTCTGGACTTATCTTGTTGGCTTGAACTTTGGACTGTATTGACAACGGCTTTCTCTGAACCAGGCTGAATGACAACACCAATCTCCATAAAATGTGCATTTTTACACTTTAGCCCAGTGTTTCTCAACCTTGGGTCCCCAGATGTTTTTGGCCTACAACTCCCAGCATGCCCCAGCCAGCTACGCTGGCTGGGGCATGCTGGGAGTTGTAGGCCAAAAACATCTGGGGACCCAAGGTTGAGAAACACTGCTTTAGCCTAAGGGGGGGAATTAGCATTTTTGGTTGGTGTTCTTTCACGTTTCCTATTTTTGTACGACTACATTTGCATAAAATTAGGGGAAATTAAAAAAAAACAACACACAGCTGGTCCACAGGTCCATGGAATCCATACGACTCAGGAAAAGCTGGTCCGCTGTGGAATCCGTGGGTCAGATTCTTAGAAATTGGAACTCAAATGAGTCCATTGCGAATTCCTTCGACAGCCCTGGTCTTAATTGCCCATTCCAGGCCAAGTCTCCCCCAAAATACTCATTACAACAGGGAACAATATATTATTGGGGGGGGGGAAATCCACCCCCCTCGCCCCCAGCTACTGTGAAGACTGCAGGTAAGCTCAGAGGGAACGGGGAATTGTTAGGGGGCTGGCAGGTGACATCAGCACCCCTGCTATCAAAAAGGTGCAGGCGCTGCACCCTTGCGAGCCCTGGTTCCGCTACAACACTGACTGCTCCATCCCATCCCAATGGGATTTGGGAACGGAAGGGCATTCAGAGAGATGGGTCGCTTTGTCCTTCCCTTTCTCTGTGCCAAAGCTTCAACGAATGAACCCCCAGGAGGGTGGAGGGAGCTATTCCTTTGCTAATGCCACTGTGGGATTATTATCACTGCCTCCGTCCACCGATCCGTGCAGCCGTATGCACGAGAATGTTTGCAAGGATCTCTCTGCATGGCCACCTGTGGAACAGGTGAGTGGTGCAGGGACTCAGGTGTGGCGGTGTGGCAGTGAGCAGGAAGTGTCGTCATAAGCACAGAAGGCAGCCTCCAGCTCAAAACATTTGAACGGCCTCATGGGAAGCAAGCAGGAAGTTTCGCTCTCCCGGTCACTGTGGAGCCATTCTCTGTGATGACAGTCTTGTCTCTTTTATGTCCGAATGCCTTTGCGCACATGATAAGTGAGCCCATCATGTGCATTCATTATTTAATTAAGTGTGGGACTTAATCACTTAATCATCTCTGGAGATGCTCGATTGCACGCGGTGCCTTCATCACACGACGATGCAGGCTAGCTTACATGTCGGCGACTCGCCCTGTACCGCTCTGTGTAACGCCATTTCAGCTTGTACTGTGCTAAAGCTGTACATTTTCTGTAGGTGTCAGTTTCCTGAAAGTTTTCGTTTGGAGCCTTGGGCTCCCCCCCCCACACACACCTTTCATAATATTTAACTCTTTAAGCTGTGAATTCTGAAGGCTGGATGCACAACCACTGGATGCGGGGCAGGGAATGTAGTCGATTGATTGATTGTTTGGGTTCCCCCCCCCCCCCCCGTAGTAGACTAGTTGATCTATTCAATTTGTGTTCCCATCATACTGTCATTCTACTGATCCCAGTCCTTTGCACCTCTGCTGCCTCTCTAGCATCCAGTGTGGAAAGGGGTTTCCCTGCATGTGGGCTGGGAGCTCTTCTAAGCTGCAAAAAAACCAAACCAAACCAAAACAAAAACCCTTGAGGGAAGAGAAGTTTGCGATCGGTCGCTACGTTGTTTTCAGATCTAAGGGCACAGTCCTATGCACGTTTAGACAGGAAAAAGGCCTACAACTCCCAGCGTGCCCCAGCCAGCATAGCTGGCTGGGGCACGCTGGGAGTTGTAGGCCTTTTTCCTGTCTAAACGTGCATAGGATTGTGCTTTAAATTGCATTGGTTTACAGTGGGCCATCAGCTCTATTTGTGGCAATGCTACTACATTACAAGCAGGTGGATGAATGACACCTACTAGTTAATTCTGCATTCAGCCGTGATGCTCACTCAGGACTAGCTGCTTTGCCAGGTGCTTAATGAGCGGAGGGTGGCCCTTTTTAGCGAGAGCTACTTCAGCAACGCCATTATCTCCGCGAGTGGCCTGGTCCCAAAGCTCTTGGCCTCTTTCTGCTGAGTTCAGCCAGTATTGGATGAAACCCAATGCTGCCTTTTCATCTTGTCCATCGTTCTAATTCTTCAATCCAATCCAATTCTTCTCTTTCATACTTCCCTTTATAGACTGCCGCTTGCAAGTTCGTTTCATGAGGGCAGAAACACTAGCTGCTGGCATTTGTTTGCTCCTTAATTGGCAGGTGGAATTTGGGCTCTTAGTATTTGGGCTCTTTCTATTGTTCCGCTCGTTCAAGTAGCTCATTAAATGCTTTCTCCCTCACATCCTTCCTGTCCCCGTGCGGTCCGATATCCCATCTGTGAAATTATTTAATGGTTACAAGATTGGCCGGGTCATGGGAATATTTTCAATAAGAGATGTCGAACAGTTGTTTGTTTCCCGGAAATCGGAAACGTTTCCCCTCAAATAAGCTAGGAATAGGATCAGAATGGCCTGGTATATAGATCAAAAGCTCCATGGAAGTTCTAATGCAGTGTTCTCCAACCTTGGGTCCCCAGTTGTTTTTTGGCCTACAATTCCCAGCATGCCCCAGCCAGCATAGCATGTTTTTGGCCTACAACTCCCAGCATGCCCCATGAATGAGTTGTAGGCCTTTTTTTTCTGTCTAAATTTGCATAGGATCATGTCCTTAATGTATCAAAGGGTGCATGTAAATGCATATGTCAAAGTGTGGAAATACATAAGTATTGGGTAAGAAAATACATACAGTACTTAAATAAATATTTTCAGATATTTTTTTTAAATTCACACATTAATGCTGGAATGGAACAGGATGGAAAAAGGGTTAAAAAAAAAAAGCAGAAGTGCCTGGAATGGGTAGATTTGTCCATTCCTAGATGAGAAAAGGCTTGGGAAATGAGTTCATTAAAGCTAGTTTGACACAAGGGTCTCCCAATGTCCTATTAAACCCATCAGGAAATTAAATGTCACTTTATCCTCCCGCAGTCCCTCTGTTTGCTTGCCAATCTGTAATGTTGATTGCCTGGAACAGAGTGTGTTCACTGCCACAGGCCATCACAGAATTGACAGATCATGTGAGCGTGATTTAGATGCCAATCATCAGTCTGGGCAGCTCGAGCCTTGTTAGTGACGGACAATAACCCACTTTCAGAATGAGCAAAAAGAGGGAAAGGTTTTGGGATTCAGCACACATTCTGGATCAAGGAATGCACACAAATGTACAAGAAAGTCCCTTTCCAAGCATAATTTGTTATGTGTGGCAAAAGAAAAGGCGCATAACCTTCATCTGGGGAAAACCATAGGGGAGAATGTAAAACCGTTAAAAGTGCTGTTCAATCACATAGGATGGTTCCCTTTCTGTCATAGTTCTTGAATTATATGTAGCTAAAAATAAATGAATAAATCGCAATAAATCGTAATAGAAAGGTGAATTTTGCAACCTGAAGAAATTATAGAAATCACACAGAATTCCTCTTCCTTTACATAATTAATTTGGCAACTTTTTCTGTTTTGCATACTTTATCCTGGTTTTGCTTCTCACTGGGAGGGGCAAGAGGAGCCATGTGGGGCACAGGAGTCCTCCAGCACACTGGAAATTTTATTCTGCACCCCCCCTTAACTTCCAGGCACTCTGCAGCCATTGCTCATCTGCTTTCAAGCGGACCTTTGCATATTCTGCACTTCATGGTGTGGTTCTGCACAGAGGAAGACAAGCCTACAAATATTCCAACGTACAGTATATTCAAGATGCTCGCCCTGACGCAGCAAGGATGATCTCTGCGTGGAAGCTGCCTGGTGCATGCAGGGAATGGATGGGGGACCCCATCATCCAGGGCCAGCAGTTGCTTGTTTATGTAATGTATTTTAAATAAAAGAGTGACAAGGTTGTGCAGTGGTTAGAACTTTGGACTAGGGCCAGGAAGTGCCAAGTCCCTTCTCTCTCATCCCCTTCAAAGCCCTCTTTGGTCCCAACCTTAAGAGGGTGTGCGCATTTTGCTCTCCTCTTGGCTTCCTCTCTCCCGCTGTGGTCCTCGTCCCCCTGTCCGTTACAGATTGTGAGCTCCTCTGGGGCAGGGACCTTTCCTTTCCTTTTGCTTGCAAAAGCCCCGTTGAGTCCAGCGCTGGAGCTCTACACGTAAAGCTTTGAAAGAAGAATGAATTGACCTCCATTATTCCTCTCTCCCTTTATCCAAGGTGAAGCCCCGCTGATTCCTTGCCAAGATGCCCTTGGTGAAGAGGAACATCGAGCCTCGCCACCTTTGTCGGGGAGCCCTTCCGGATGGGGTGACCAGCGAGTTGGAATGCGTGACTAACAGCACTTTAGCTGCCATCATTAAGCAGCTGGGAAGCCTCAGTAAGTTGGCGGGGCTTGGCGTGCCCTACTCGGTCACGCCAAAGGCAATAGTATTTTGGAGCGCTGGAAGTGGCTTGAGGGAAGCCAGCATTGCCTGTAGTATATTTAGTGACAGACGGGGGGTGGGGGCTCCAAGATTGGAATTCTCCAACATCTATCCCATGCCCTGCTGGGAAGAGCCCGGCAGGGCGGGAGGAGCCACGGGGGCGATTTTGCCTCCTGTTCCCCCTCCCCAAGAAAGGGTTCAACTAGACAGGCCTCCGAGCCCACCTAGCTCGCTTGCCGGCAGTGGGCAGTCCCGCTGATGGAGATCCTTAGGAAGATAGGAAGCTGCCTTATCCTGAGTCAGACCATTGGTCCACTGAGCCCAGTATTGTCGACACTGACTGGCAGCAATGGCTCTCCAGGGTTTCAGGCAGGATTCTTCCCAAGCCCTACCTGGAGGCCAGGATCTAACCTGGGACCTTCTGCGTGCCAAGCAGGTGCTCCATCACACTGAGCTCTGGTCCCTCCCTGCAGCACCTGGTCTTCCAAGGCGGTCACCCATCCAAGTACTAACCAGGCCCGACCCTGCTTAGCTTCCGAGATCAGACAAGGTTGGGCTGTTCAGGGCTGTTCAGAGCCGGCGAATCCATGCCTTTCCTTTCCCCGGCTCGCCCGCCGGAATACCAGTGATGGCCACCAATTTTGGCAGCTTTAAAGGGGGATTGAACAAATTCATGGAGGAGAAGGCTGTCGGTGGCTAATAGTCCTGATGGCTGTATGCCGCCTCCAGTATCAGGAGGCACTAAGCCCATGCACATTCGTTGCTGGGGAACGTGGGAGGGAGGGCGCTGTTGCACTCCTGATCCTGCTTGTGGGTTTCCCGCAGGGCAGCTGGTTGGCCACTGTGTGAACAGAATGCTGGACTAGATGGACCCTGGGTCTGATCCAGCAGGGCTCTTCTTATGTTCTTACCCCCTTCTTGACCCCTCCGAGGTTGCCTGAGGCCTCCATTGCAACCTCTGAAGATGTGGATGGACAGGTGAAGATGGATCTCACTGCCACAAGATGTGGTGGTGATGGCCAGTAGCTTAGATGGCTTTAAGAGGGGATTAGACAAATTCATGGAAGAGAAGGTCTACCTGTGGCTGTGAGGGGCATGATGGACTATATGGAATCTCTAGGTCAGGAGCGAGGAACCTGTTGTTGGACTTGAACTCCCATCAACCCCAGCCAGAATGGGCAGTGGCCAAGGATGATGTGAACTGTAGTCCAACAACATCTGGAAGGCCAAATTTCCCCCAACCCCTGCTCTAGGTAGAGGCTCTAGCATGCCTCTGAACACCAGCTGGGGCAAAAAAAAAAACCCGCAGTGCGGAAAGGCCGCACTGTTGCCGTCCCGTCTGGCTTGTGGGCTTCCCAAAGGCATCTGTTTGGCCACTGCGGGGAACAGGATACTGGGCGAGGCGGGCCTTTGGTCTCCTCTGGCAAAAGGAAATGCTTATTATGTTAACACTTCCACAAGGAGGGTGAAAAAAAGTTGATAAATAAAAAATGAAATTGTGCCTGCTTTTAACACATTTTGTCAAAGATGTTTGTGGAACACCGTGGCTAGTTTGGACCCCATCCTGAGGTGAAATATAAAGTGTGGCTACTCAGTAAGACTTATAAATCACATGGGAGACCAGTTTACATTTTTCTTGGGGTGGAGCGGGAGGGAGGGAGGCAGCCTTAACTGCTGGCCAGGCAAGATACATGAAAGGTGACCAGTTGCCTCCCATTTGAGTAAGAATCTGTTTTGCAGCGTCTTGTATTCCTTTTCTCCATCTCGTGTGTTATTTTGAGTCGCTTCCTCGGGCGAGCACACGTGACCGACAAAGCAGGCTGCTGCCGTTTCGCCTGTCTCCTCGAACAAGACAGGCATTGTCCTTTCTCCCGAGACCGAGAGGACCCCCCTCTGAAAATCTCTCCATCAAAAGGATCAGAAGTGAGGCCAAACCAAACCAAATCGGATTTGTGTTGTGCAGCGGGTTGAGCCGGCTGCTCGAAGGGGTTTTCCATCGCGGTCTGCTTGCTCCTTTTCTCCCATCTGCACTGTCCGTGCGGCCACGAGTCGTGTTTTCAGCTCACCTGTATTTCTCACTCCTTGGGGGGGCTGAAGGATGCGCGGCTCTCTACCCGAGGGATCTTGAACTTTTTTCAGCCCAAGGGCCAAATTTAATTTTGGAGACGCTCTCGGGGGCCCGCGTGCCACTGGTGGGCGTGGTCAAAGGCAAAAGGGGGTGGGGCCATCCAGTGCTTTTTTTCTGGAGAAAAGGGTACCGGAACTCTTGGATTACATTTCCTCGGGAGTAGATGGCGATTAAATTGTAATGTAATTAATAGAAGAAAAGGTGCTGGAACTCAGTTCCAGGTGAGTTCCACCAGAAAAAAAGCCCTGGGGCCATCACACCAAAGAATACCAGCGTAGTTTAGTTTAAAGCTCTTAAAGTTAGTTAAAGCCAGGAACGAAGACTTAGGAGAGGCATTTCAACCTTCTAGAATGGAAATTGTGCAAAAGCTGGGAAACCACCACCCAATATACAGTTGTGTGTGTGTGGGGGGGAACCACCTGGTGACATGGGGAAGGGGTTTTAGCTATATGGAGAACTCTATATTTGGCCCCTGGGTGGGCTGGATTTGGCCCACACCCACAGTTCAACGCACCTGCTCTACAAGGAAGGAGGCAAAGATGAAGTTGCTAGACTCACGTGCCTCATAAACCGGGATGTGGGGATGGGAGGTATCTGTGGGGAGAATGGGTGGGTTGGAGGAGGATGCTTAGCCCCTCTCCAGCCACTGGTTTCCCCCTTTATTGAAGAGGTAGAATATTAGGAGAATCCAGCCCTGTAGCAGCAAGGAAGCCTCAAGGGGCTTTCTGTGGATGATCCATTCATAGGTTTCATAGATTTCATAGATCATAGAGTTGGAAGGAGCCTACAAGGCTATCGAGTCCAACCCCCTGCTCAGTGCAGGAAACTAGAGGAGGGGTCTCCCATCCAAGTAACAACCAGGCCTGACCCTGCTTAGCTTTCCACGCTCAGACAAGCTGAGCCAGCGTAAGCCACAGGCCTGTGTTTCATAGATCATAGAGTTGGAAGGGGCCTACCAGGCCATCGAGTCCAACCCCTGGCTAGCTCAGTGCAGGGAACTAGAGGAGGGGGGTCTCCCATCCAGGTAATAACCAGGCCTGACCCTGCTTAGCTTTCCACGCTCAAAGACAAGCTGAGCCAGCGTAAGCCACAGGCCAAATTGATGCTCTGCTGCCTGAAGCATGGATCTCACCGCTGGCTTTTTCCTTTGCTTCCTTCTCCTGCGGCAACCTTCTCCTCTCATTCCTTTCAGACACAAAAACCTATTTCTTGCCTCCCATTGGCATAATAACATAACTGAGAATAGATATAGATAGAGAGAGAGAGATTGAGGGTGGGGGAGTTGATGTGGTTTCCAAGGCCAAAATACATGTTACATTTAAATAACCTCTCAGGCTGAGAAATTTTGTAGAGCAGGAGACGGCGCAGGCAAGGGCAACCAAAGCGATGGGGTCTGGAGCAACCACACTGCGAGGAAAGGTTACATCTTGCAGGACTTTTTAGTTTAGAAAAAATGGGGAGATACGTCTGAAGTTTATAATAGTATGCATGGTATATAAAAAGTGGACAGAGGTGTTGTTTTTTTCTCCTCCCTTTCACCTAATACTAGAACATGGGGTCATCCAATGAAGCTGGCACGCAGGTGAGGAGATATGGGACAGACAAAAGGAAATACTTATCCACACAACATGTTGTAGAATTGAGATGATGTGATCCCTACTAATTCATGCTTTAAAAGGGAATGAGGCAAATTCATGAAGGTTAAGGCTATCAAATGGCTACTTGGCATGATGGCTATATGCGACCCTCTCTGACTATCAGTTGCTGGGGACCACCAGCGAGAGGGTGCTGTTGCTCTCCTGTCTTGCTTGCAGGGTTCCCACAGGCATCTGGATGGCCATGGTGGGAACAAAAAATACAGGCCTGTAGCTTACACTGGCTCAGCTTGTCTGAGTGTGGAAAGCTAAGCAGGGTCAAGCCTGGTTATTACTTGGATGGGAGACCCCTCCTCTAGTTTCCTGCATTGAGCAGGGGGTTGGACTCGATAGCCTTGTAGGCTCCTTCCAATTCTATGAACTATGAAACTATGAATGCTGGACTAGATAGGCCTTTGGTCTGATCCAGTGGGGCTCTTCTGATGTTCTTGCACAAATGCTTCCTGCTGGGTGCAAAATAATTAAAGGCCTTCCAGAATCTTACACAAGAGTAGCATTCCATGTTTCAGGAAGGAGCAAGACATCTACCCTTGTTTGGTCATGACTGTTTCTGCCTTCTAGTTCACATGGGAACATCCTCCCCTTTCCTCTGACTCCTTCTTGAAAGCCACCTCCATCTCCGTGGACCTGAAATGGTCGTCTCTTTTTGTCTCATGTTCTTTCAGGCAGACACGCTGAAGACATTTTTGGAGAACTGTTCAATGAAGCCAATAGTTTCTACATGCGGATGAATTCCTTGCAGGAGCGAGTGGATCTTCTGGTGATCAAGGTCACCCAGTTGGACTCCACTGTGGAAGAAGGTAAGGTAATCGGTAGCAGCGCCTTCGGGGAAATGGCCTTTCTTTGTCCGCCTTGTTATCTGAGAGAACATCTAGTCCAGAGTTCTCCAACCTTGGGTCCCCCAGATGTTTTTGGCCTACAACTCCCAGCATGCCCCCAGCCATCTGGGGACCCAAGGTTGGAGAACACTGATCTGATCTAGTCCAAGGATGCAGAATCTCTGCCAGGTCGAGGGCTGAATTCCATTTTGGAGAAGCACTTGGGGGCCACATTCCAGTGGTGGATGAGGCCGAAGGCAAAAGGGGTGGGGGTCAAAATACTAAGAATACAAGCATTTTTTAGTATAAAGCTCTTACTGCCATTCTCCAAGCTTTGGGGGGGGGGGAAACTGCACAAAAGCCAGGAAAGCACCGAACCGTCAGTGGTTTGGGGAAAGTGGGCAGGGCCAATGGAAGGAGCAGGGCCTTCTGGGAAACCCTAGAGGGCCAGATTGGGACCCCTGGCCCTGAGGTTCTGCACCCCTGGTCTAGTACGAGAGGGCAGAGTTGCAGTTGGAGGACTTTTGTCGAGTGCTGCTGGCGTGTCGTTTTCAGGCTTCTCTTCGTGACTTCTTAAAGCAAAATCCTGCAATGCAGCTGGTAAAGTACACCAGGCAAAAAGGGAATTCTAGGAAAACCAACTCTTAATTTCATAGAGTACTAGATTTTTATAACCATACTTCATTATGACGTTGATTTATGATTTCAAACATCCCCTTTTCCCGAATGTGTTATCGTGGAAGGCCTTTCGCCAAGGTGAAATACTCTGTTGCACAGCAGCAGGATTTTTCTTCACAAAGTCGCAAATGGAAGCTTGCAAAACATCAAGGCTTCAGTATGATAAAGGAACAAGACCTTGAATTCCAATACTGTCTGCTGTGAAACTGGATGTTTGGTCTCCAAGTTTGTGAATTCAGGCCTGGTATTCTGAACAGCCCAGCCTGCCTGATCGTTCCCGCTTTAGAAATGTGTCCTGGTGATTTCAGTGGCACTTATAGAAGATGCTTCTTTACATCCATGCTTGCTTCACCCCCCCAACCCACCCTGAGAATTATGAAAAGTCGTGATCATGAAGTGTTCTACGCAGTCAGGACCTATACACACACACACACACACACACACACACTTGTACATGCACACACACACACATGCACCAGTGCAGACAGTACAACGTTGGTGAGATGTGTCCCCTATGCCCAGTCCCAGTTAATAGTTCTGCAGCAATAGTTTGCACTAACTTCAAATGTAGTCCCATGTGTAACACCTTAGAGTAGTCAAGCCTGGAGATTACCAGGGCATGGATGAATGAGACAAGGCCTAGCACAGTGTTCTCCAACCTTGGGTCCCCAGATGTTTTTGGCCTACAACTCCTGCTGGCTGGGGCATGCTGGGAGTTGTAGGCCAAAAACATCTGGGGACCCAAGGTTGGAGAACACTGGCCTAGCATATGCAAGAAGGACCAATGACGGAGCAATATTGTGTACATTGAGCCACTGCAGAAGAACAATCAACTGTCCGTAGCCCCTCTGCTTCTGAATCCTGGTATCTAATTCTGCTTGCAGTGATGTGTGTCCCCTCCCACATTTTGTGCGGTCAAACGGGAGGTAATATGACATTTGTGCCTGTGCAGCATTAGTTTTGGCTTTTCTAGGAGAGTGAAAGATGGAGAGTGAACAATTGGGAGAGTGAAGGATAAGCCCTGAAGGCTAGGCCAGTGCAGCCCGGTCCAGTATCCCTTGTTTTTCCTTCATCAACAGGAAACCCTTTCTCAAAACAAGCCTGATTTTTGGCCTAGTTCAGTGTACCACTTCACTGAATGCTCCTCTGTATGAATAACTGAATTAAATTAAATCACATAGAAAAGTAGCATGTGGGAAAGCAGGGGCCTAGCCCAGCCTTTTCCCTGACGTGCTAGTGTTCTGTGTGCAGGGAATGGTTTTTGAATGGAGGGGCGTTCTGTTGTTGGAGCCCCCACCTGAAGTCTGAAGTGGTACAGCCCAGACAGAGGTTTCTTTCTTTTCTTTTCTTTTTTAAAATAAATTTTATTTAATTATTATAAACTACATACAAAACTGTAAAACACAAACATACAACTAAAATAAATCATATGGTGCACCCCCCCACCTGCCTAGGGACCAACTAATATACTTCCATCCCCTTGATCAATTAAATTCCACGTTTCAAAAATATAGCATATCCTGACAAGGCATACTCCCCTCCCCTTTATTAATACATAGTCTAATAATTGATTCCATATACCCATAAAATTATTCTTCAACTGTCCCTTTTTGCATTTGATACTACAAGTTAGTTTATCATTTAGGGCTATATCCCAAACTTCCTTATACCAATCAGTTGTTAGAAAAACATGTTGTACTTTCCATTTCCTCGCTATCATAACCTAGCCACAGTTAACAAGTTCCTTCGTATTTTGGGCACAAGTGACTTTATCGGTTAATGATAACAAAGCAAGTTTAGGCAGACCTCTAGATTAATACCAATAATTTCCGATATTTCTGTGAAAACCTCTTGCCAAAATTCCAGAACATTTTTACAACTCCACCACGTATGAGCATATGTATCTATTTCCTGACATCCTCTCCCACAAAGTGCGGAGCAATTGTTATCTATTCTATTTAATCTTACTGGAGTTAGGTACCATCTCCATATTATTTTATAGAAATTCTCCTTTATCCTAGTTGACATAACTTTCACAATCCGTCTATCCCATATATTGTTCCAGCCCACCTTTGAGGTCACCTCTTCAAATCAGACAGAGGTTTCTTGATCCAGACTTGTCATGAGCATATAACCACTTTCAAAGAGTGTAAGGAAAACCCTTCGGGTAATTCTCTCCCTCCATTCATTCTATTGACAAGCAAAGAATTATCCAGCTTGGGAACAGCGAGATCACAAGCAATTACTTCATCAGCTCTGTCTTAAAGATTAACCTTGATGGAAAAACAGGGGTCATGACACAGGGAAAGGGAATGTTTCCTGATTAATAGATATGACAGATGGGCAGATTAAACAGCCCTTCATATAGCTGCTGCTTCACGGCAGCGAAATAAGGGGCAAAGGATGCTTGCTAATAAATGCGCGCAACGCTTCCTGCTTAATGCGTGCTCTCTTTCTCTCTGACTCACTCACTCAGCACAGGCCAGTTCATTCATTTGCCATTGAGGCAAGTGTGCTACTGCTGCATGGCTCCAAATGTAGTTATTTGATTTATTTATGAATTATTACATTTATATCCCGCTGTTTTTCCTCTTGCAAGGAACCCAAGGCAGCTTACATAATCCTCCTCCTCCTCTCCACTTTATCCTCACAACAACCCTGTGAGGTAGGTGAGGCTGAGAGTCAGTGACTGACCGAAGTCACCCAGTGAGCTTCATGGCCAAGCTGGGACTAGAACCCGGATCTCCCGAGTTCCAGTCCAACACTCTAACCCAGGGCTTTCCAACTTTGGGTCCCCAGATGTTGCTGGCCTACAGCTCCCAGCATACCCAGCCAGCATGGCTAATGGCAAGGGATTCTGGGAGCTATAGTCCGGCAACATCTGGGGACCCAAGGTTGGAGAGCCCTGCTCTAACCACTACGCCACACTGGGCTGTAATAGAGCAGGTATCCTCTTTGCGGATGGCACTTGTGAAGCCTGGGGACACAATCTTTTGCATGTATAGACAGAAAGAAGTCCTACAACTCGCAGCATGCCCCAGGCAGCCTATAACTCCCAGCAAGGTTGGAGAACACTGATCTAGAGTAATAGAAAGAGTAGAATGATGATATGAGTAGACTTTATTAAATACTTCCTCAGGAGATACAATAACGAGTAAATAACAATGTACGTAATGAACTGTAAGTAAGCAACGTTTATTGTGAATTGATACTGTCTTTCGGAGGGGGGATGTTTTGTTATATTTGAAAACGGAATAAAAAGTAAATAAGAAAGAAGTAATAGATAGCCATCATGACTAGTAGCCAGCGTTATCCTACATTAATTTGTCTGATCCCCTTGTAAGGCCATCCAAGTTGGTGGTCATCCCTACCTCTTGGGCCAGCCCTGCTACGTATCAGCTATCTTTAGTCCGAGCTGCAGAATCCTGCATGTTGGGAGACCACCTTCCCTTTTTGGGCACGGCTGCCAGTTCGCAATGATGGCGGAACGTCCAGTGGCTGCTGGCTACCACCCACCCTTCTTGCCCCAGTGATGATGCTGTGCTATCACATCGCATTGTGGGGTGGGTGGGGTGGGGGGATTCTGGGAGAAAAATTGCTGCACCAGTGGGGAGCCAATGGGTGCCAATATTTCACCAGTACAGGCAGTCCCCAGGTTACGAACGAGTTCCGTTCTTAAGAATCTCTTTAAGTCGAATTTGTATGTAAGTCGGAGCAGCATAGTGTTCTGTACGTTAAATCGGCATTTATGCAAATTGCGTAGTATACTACGCCATGTACTCTGCATAAGCGATGTAGCGCCGGGGAACCCAGAAGTCCGTTCTTAAGTATGGGTTGTCTGTAAGTCGGACGTCCTTAACTCGGGGACTATCTGTATTTCCCCATTTCACCTCTCCTGAAAATTGTCAAAATGAAAGGGGTGGGGTGGGGACTGTCCCTTTTTACCACCTTTTTAAATGGGGGGGGGGGAATATCCATATAAGAACTTGTAAAGGAATTGTTTTAAAGTGGTAAAGTCTGCAGACTAATTGGCTGATTAATCCACTATGTTCTTGCAGCCCGAGTTCTAAGTTAGTTGCAAACTGCTTCCTGGTGTTGATGTTATGAGCTGTGAATGTGGGTTGTGGAGGAGCAGGAGTGTCTCCCCCACACAGAGGTGTGTGTGTGTGTGAGAGAGAGAGGGGAGGGGGGGAATGGGGTATAGTGGATGGAGCTGATTGGCCATTTGCTTTTTGGGATGGATGGCACACAGGGAACGGATAGGATTCTGCTGAGAATTTTTAACCTTGTTTTGTCCAAATTAAATATTGGTTATAAAGAATGCCTTCATTTTTAAAACAGTGTTTATATGGTAACCTGCCATGAGGTGGCAGGATAAACATAGAAGGAAATAATTTAGACAACTGATCCAGCATGCCTTGTCGGAAACCAAGCCTGTGTTGTGCATGAGAATCATGAGCGCTCCGAGTTGGGTTTCATCCGTGACGTGTTTCTGTCTCGGTCTCTTCTTCCAGTCTCGCTGCAGGACATCAATATGCGGAAGGCGTTCAAGAGCTCCACTATCCAGAACCAGCAGGTGGTGTCTCGCAACTCTATCCCCAACCCTGTGATGGAGATGTACCAGCGCTGCGATAAACCGCCTCCACTCAACATCCTCACGCCCTATAGGTGCGGCGGCATTTGGCAAAAGGGACTCCAGCCACGGGCCTCATGTCTGTTTGGGAATCTAAGCTGGGAGGGGACGTTGATCAGCTGTAAACTGATGGCTAGCTTACGGAGACAAAATATGTTTCCGTTCTAATAGCCCTCAAGTCTCAGAAGGATCTAACCCAGTAGTATTGCTAATGAATTACTCATGGGCATTTTAAAATGATTTTATTTATTTATTTATAAATTCAGTCACTGGGTTCACACAACACAGTAAGCCATAGTGGCTTATATAAGCCATGTTTGCTTCAGAGTGGCTTGTCGTGTTGCCTGAACCCCAGGCCAGAGTGGCTTGTGTGTGGTTCAGACAACACAACAAAGCTGTGTGTGTGTGTGTGTGTGTGTGAGAGAGAGAGAGAGAGAGAGAGATTGAGAGAGAGAGAGAGAGAGAGAGATCAACGCAGGTGGCCTTAGGCAAGAAGTTTTCTCTCAGCCTCCCCGCTCCCATCTGCAGTCTGGGTATCATAATGCTAACCTGCCTCACATGAAGAGCTTTGAACATTATAAAACTCTATAGGTGGCACCTGCAACAAAATGTTGCAGTGTGGAGAGCTTCTGTTCAATGTTCTTTCAGATTATCCTATTTCATTTCCTCCGCCTACCACAGTTTTCTGTGTGTATCCCCCTCCAACAGTCAGTCAGCATTCCATGTCCTCGTTGGGATGATTTTTGGGTTCTCCCCCTCCTGGTTCTTTTTCTAAAAGATTTATTTGTACCTCTGCAAACCTCGACGTCCCCCTGAGACTGCTGATACCCCCTCTTGTGTGTGTGTGTGTGTGTGTGTGTGTGCTGTTTTGGCTACATAAGAGATGGTACTTAGATAGTTGAGATTGCACATATATATTGCTCATATATATGATGATATAAAATACAGCAATACCTTGGATTGCAGGCATAAATCGTTCCGGAAACGTGCTTGTAATCCAAAGCACTCGTATATCAAAGCAAAATTCCCCATAAGAAATTTGTACACATATTTTTAATTTAAGCTGCAATAAAGAATGATAGTGTAAAGTCTTCATTTTTCTTGACCGTGCTACAGTACTTGTATTGCAAGACGTCGCTTGTTTATCAAGTTAAAATTCATTTTAAAAATTTGCTTGTCTTGCAAAACACTTGCAGACCAAGTTACTTGCAATCCAAGGTTTGACTGTATATATTATAAATGTTAAGTATCTGTCTAGTAAAACAAGTTTGTATTTTATTTCATTGTTATCCTGCCCTTCTTCCAAGGAGCTCAGGACAGTGCCTCCCCCCCAATATTATCCTTACAACAACCCTGTGAGGTAGGTTAAGCCGAGAGATACTGGCTGGTTCAAGGTCACCCAATGAGCCTGGAACTTTCTGGTCATATCATGATGAGGATGATTTATTATTATTTACAGTATTTGTATACTGCCCCACATCAAGCAGATTCCGGAGCGGTGAACAATAAAAAGACAAAAACAGATAAAAGAAACAAAAACAAGACATTGAAAACAAACTAAAATTATATTGGTGGTTGGAGAACAGAAAAGGCTTCCCGAAACAAGGAGGTCTTCAGCAGGCGCCGGAAGCAGCACAATGTCTGTGCTTGCCTGACCTCAAGAGGCAGGGAGTTCCACAGAAACTCTAACCACTGCACCACACCGACTCTCTGTGCATTTGATTACTTATAAAATTCTTGGCAATAATTCATAAAATTCTTGGCAATCCCTGAGAACTGATTCTCTCCCTCCCTCCCTCCCCCTTCACCCAACTGGTTCATTTCAGAGACGACAAGAAAGATGGTTTAAAATTCTACACTGATCCTTCATATTTCTTCAACTTGTGGAAGGAGAAGATGTTGCAGGCGACAGAGGATAAGAGGAAAGAGAAACGCAGGCAGAAGGTAAAAGTGGGGTCGAAGGGAAATCGTCAGAACACGGAATTTTGGCCGCGTCTATACAGGGCGTGTAAGCAGAGATGGTTGAAAGGGGAGAAAATGCACACCTCCCCGCCCAATATTTAATTGAGCGCTAAAAGGAATGACACTGTTAATTAAAAACAACATGCCTCTATAGGATGCCGCTGCCTAACACTTGGAAATCCAGCATTAATATGTACTATCTAGTCTAGTGTGTGCTGATTGCATCACACTATTCAACATGCAGAAATGGGAGGTAGTTTTGATGCACTGCACTTTCCCCATTAGCAAGGGATATTTAAGGTGCAATGCTGTGTAAGTTTAGACAGAAAAAAGACCTACAGCTCCCAGCATGCCCCAGCCAGCAGAGCTGGGAGCTGTAGGCCTTTTTTCTGTCTAAACTTCTATAGCATTGCACCTTTACTGACACTGCAAATACGCATGGACTCAGTCCTCTTGACCACTAACTGCTAGGTCCTTATCTATGCGGTTACCACCAACAGTGATTGAGAGTCCGGAGGTTCCAGCAGGTGGTAAGATCAAATAGGCCACCTTTGGAGAGGCTCAGGCGATTGCCGATTGCCGGCAGAAGGTCTGAGAACAGCACCACCGCATGATCCGCTTGCTTCCCGTCTTTCTCAGCGTCCCAGTGCCTTGAATTCCCCAACCCTGGGATATTCAAAAGGCTGTTTCTTTAATACCGTATATCCAGTGATGCATTCCCTTTTCCAGACCCCTTACTACTAACCCATTTCTGCCAACATATTCCATACCAAGGCAACGCAAACGCGAAGGCAGAACTATAGATAGATAGATAGTTTTATTTACCCTGCTGTTTAGCCAAAAAGGCTCCAGAGTGGCTTACAGATCAATAAAAAGCCATGACAGTCCCTTACAATCAAAAAGGCACAAAACAGGGGGAACGGGAAGGGAAGAAGAAAAGCAAACAAACTCAGGTACCACTTCTTAAGTTACAAAGTTGTTCTAGTGACCAGCAGGGATGGAAACTAGTTCAGGGTCACATTTTTGAATCCTCACATATGTGAAAATCAAAACAAAACACAACTCCCTGCAAGTGGAAAACTAGCAGAACAGGGAAGCGAGCTGGGCTAGAAGCTTTCTCCCTAGTTTTCTTACTTGTAGGGAGTTTATGTTTAGATGGGAGGGGATTCAGAAACGTACCCCCTGCCCCGACTGCAGTCTGAAGCGGTACAATCCATTTGATCACTTTTGGGGATTCTGCTGCTTTATTCTGTCGCGTGTGTGGACCAACCAGACACTGCAGTTCACCTACGTAGGAGGGAGCTGGTTGACGTGGCTGGTGCTTCTCTTTCCCCGCACTCCCCCAGGAGCAGCGCCTTGTAGAGGACTCAACCCGGGAAGTGAAGAAAGTGAGGAAAGCCCGCAATCGGCGGCTGGAGTGGAACATGATGGCGTACGATAAAGAATTCCGACCCGATAACAGGTTCTCTCCATCCCCATATCACATGGCCTCATCGGAAGGATCACTATCCCCAGATAATAGGCAGGTTTTATGTATTACACGCTTTGCTTGGTCTTTTTCCTTTTCTTTTGCGGTTTTTTTTTTTCTTTTTTGGCTTCCGTTTTGTTTGCTTTTCCTTTTCTGGATGCTTTTTACTGCTCACGGCAGCAAGGGCTCTGCTCTGAGTCTGGCTAGAGGCAGGTTCAGGGAAATCGAGGCCATTAATAACAAACTCTCCCAAGGAACTGCAATGCTTGTTGCTCAGGTGCTGCCTAATCACTGCATGGGCTTTGCGGGCATTCCCATGATGCTGAGATGAGAAGTGAGGTGTGCTCTTTGGGACCTGAGCTAGGCGGACTTCGACCCACGCAGGGGGCTAATCTCTTGAGCCGCAGCGCTGTCTTCCTAACCGTGCCCGCGCCCTCCTTGCTGCATGCCTGCATTCCTTTCTTTCAGTGCCTGTGCCTTGTGTCTTTGCACATCGAGACCTTGCTCCCAGCAGCTGATAGGTGCCACCATATATCCCCTCCCTTCAATTTGGTTCCTCCCACCCTATCCCTGCCGTCCAGGTGTACAACCTTTTGGTGTTTTTGTGTGTGACAGATCCTATGCGTCCGATGCAGCCGATCACTCATACCCGGCCAGTCCTAACCATCCTGCCCAGCAGATATTAGCTCCAGCCTCACACCTGTCAACAGACAACAAAGAGGTCATCCTGGTGGCCAGCCAGGCCCAGGAGCATGTCTACAGGTCCTCAGCGGCAGGAAGCCGGCAGAACAGTCTCAACCGGGTCCAGCAGCCCCATGTGCCGCAGCCGCCAGAGACTATGCTAAATGGACCGAGACCTCAGATAGTCAAGGATTATGGGTATGGATTCCTGCCTGCTTTCCTTCCTCTGCTAGGCGTGACTTTCCCCCTTTAACAGAGAGAGTTTAGCATTCTCTAAAGATACCAGGTGGCTGGTTGTTGAAAAGCAAAATGCTCTGTCCCTGGTATTAGCGCAGGAAAGGTGCAGAGAAGCATCATGCAAGCGGGTCAATAGATAGCCGAGGAGTTGGCGAGCCCTGATTCCAACACCTTTCTTTGCCATTCATGCCTAGCAGGACCAAGAGCAAGTTTCTTTGCCTTGGTTTCCCCACTGGAAAATACCATCCAGGGATCAGCTCACTGAAAGGAACAGAGTAGTATTTGTCAATCCTGGGAAATATGAGGAATAGATCAATATTCCTCTTATTCTACCTTTGTTGGGAGACAACTCATGTTTGCCCTCTGGTGTGACAGAGGCTGACAGGTTTTCATTCTGTAAAACCAGATGACTATAATAACATTGCACAGAGGAGTCACTGTACATGGATGGGCACCTATGTTTAAATCTTGCCAGGGCTTCTGAATGAGCTGAATCTTCTCATTGTTCATTTCGTCCCTTTCAGTGTAGACACTGGCATGACTACCCTGTGTCAAATCGGCACCCATCTTGCCTAATGTGGGAAAGCACTGGCAGCTTTTGAAACTGGAATGGATACTGCCAGCCATCTGGTGCCCACAAAGACTCATCAACTGGGTTCAGACAATATGATAACTCACACTCATGGGATGAGTATGGGTTGAGTGTGGGTTGTCGTTGAACCATGGGTTATTGTTGAAACATGGCTTATCATGTTGTCTGAACCCAGCTGCGCTAACAAGCCATGACTTGTTAACCATGAACAACCCATGAAGAGAACACATGGTTTGTTGTTGGGTTGCGAACTTGGGTTGTTCTACCATGGTTTGTTATCTCGGCGGGCTTCAGACAACACGATAACCCATGTTGAACAACAACCCATGGTTGAAGGACAACCCACATTCAATGCATACTCAACCCTTGAGTGTGGGTTATCATGTTGTTTGAACCCACTGACTTCTGTCCTTTAGACTGAGCAAAAATCTTCCTTCTCCTTCTCCTCAGTCCTTTACTCACCTAGTTCTGTTTCCCTTGTTCAGCACTGCCCTGGGTGTTAGTAGCCTTTGTCATTCAACTAATGGCAGAATTTGCTCTGTCTTTGTTCATTTGAAAGGGCTTCTGCTCCAGTTTACTTTTTCTCTCCTTTGAAAGCAAAGGCATCACCACTGGAAAAATTAGAGCATCTGCTAGGCCGTGTAGGACCGAGGTCAAAGGGCTGATATTCAAAAGGGCTTCTGTGTGGAGGTCACCCCCTGTAGCAGTTTTCTCTGGCAGCTGCCTCCATGCAGGGAGCCGTTCCTCTTCGCTGACCTCCCATCCTGAGTAGCAGCCCCTTTCAGACTCACAGCAACTGCGCAGACATATAGGTTTGCAGTGACATGGAAACAGGAGGTTTCACTGTGTGGCAAGTCTCTGCAGGCGACCTGTTTACTGGGGAGAGGCAGTTGCCATAGAGAGTGAGTTCGACCAGCCTCGCCACTCACCTTTGTTAATGTGCTTTTGGCCCTTCAGGTTTCATGAAGGTTGCTTCTACGTTAGGGCCCTGGAGTGCTGCTAAGGCACTGAACGGCTGCAATCATCTGGAAGTGGAATTAAAACGGGGGTTCCACCCAGCACTTAATGCTATTTTGTCCAGCAGTGCCTGCCCCTGTGGCCATGATATTTCTATATTATTTACTCTGAAGTACATCTAATTCAGCAGAGGTTCCCTACAACTTTAACTAAAAGCTTCCTCTTTGTGGCTTCCGGCTCTAATTGATTCCTGTTCAGTCATGGAATGACTGATGAATTGACCCCTTAATTACTCACGCACACACACACACACACACACACACTGAAATTTACTAATTTCTGCCATTGCTGAACAGGAAGCAATTACATGGACAGGAGCCACAAGGAGGAAGCTTCTAATTAAAGTCACAGTAGACGTGAAGAGCCTCAATATCTTAGGGATATTAATTTAGGTATCTTCTCATCCTTATGTCCCTGCCCAATCTCTGTAATCATCAGAGGAAGCACTCCTGAGGGTGCCACATACTCCTGAGGTTTGCCTCAGTAGAGCATTTAGTGTCACAGCACCCACCCTCTGGAATTCATTACCAACTGTCACTAGACAAGCCCCCACATTTCCGGTGTTTAGACATCCTCAAAACCGATCTCTTCACACAGGCTTTGCCTGAAGTGTGACCCAGCCAGCAGTATCTGTAATGCACAACAAAGTGTGCAGTTTTATCACTGATTAGAATTTGTTATTATTGTGTAGTCTTAAAGTTATATTTTATTGTTGTTTTGGTGGTAGGATACTGTATTTTTCACCGCTTTGAAACTTGGTGGAAAGTGGTATAACAAGCTGACTTGAGTACCATTTCTCCTGGTAGAAAGGCAGGGTACAAATGAGATCATAGAAGTAAATAAATATCTGATTAATAAATAAATAAAATAAATAATAGTACTTTGCCAGTCCACACTAAACAAGGCGGTGTTGCTACTGCATTTCAAGACAAAAAGGAACCTTCACAAGATCAGGTCTAAAGGAAGACAGGAGAATGCAGAAAACACTAGAATGCAATGGGTTGCCAACAATGTCCTCTGGATTCACTGGTAAGTGTGAGCAAACAAGGATAGCCATTCCAGGTTACCCGTATTTTTCCGTCTATAAGACGCCCCCATGTATAAGACGCCCCCCACTGGGCAGTTTTGCAACCGCGCGGCTCTCTCCTCGGCTTACTTCCGTGTATAAGACGACCCTCAATTTTTAGTCTAGCGATTTTAGGAAAAAGTATAGTCTTATACATGGAAAAATACTGTAAATGGCCAGTGTGGAAGTAGCCAAAGAGGTCTGCCTTCTTCAGGACCAGGGACAGCAGCCTGCCAGAGAACTGTTAAAAAGTATACCTTGCACAGTGACATTTCCTTGATGCTGGGCATTTCTGTATGGGAACTCATCACATACTATAAGTGCACACATGCCTTTCTCAATGTATACCCACAGCAGGAAGTCAGCAGCACGAGACAGTTTTCCACCACATCAAAAGGTAGCCAAAGCAAAACAATCCTGTTAATCACACATGCAAACTGCACGCAAGATTTACATATGGAGAAGGGACCGTGTTGGAAACTCACCTTGCATGAGGCATTTTTCTGCCGGAGTGCCCTCTGAGCTCATCCTCCTACAGACAGCAAAGAAGGAGGAGAGGAGAGACTGAAGAAACTGGGCACATTTAGCCTTCAGAAGAGGAGACTGAGGGGAGATATGATAGCGCTCTTCAAGTACTTGAAAGGTTGTCAGACAGAAGAGGAGGGCCAGGATCTCTTCTCGATCATCCCAGTTTGCAGGACACGGGATAATGGGCTCAAGTGACAGGAAGCCAGATTCCATCTGAACATCAGGAAAAACTTCCTGACTATTAGAGCAATATGACAATGGAACCAACTACCTAGGGAGGTGGTGGGCTCTCCCACTCTGGAGGCATTCAAGGTGCGGCCTGACAGCCATCTGTCGGGGATGCTTGCTTTGACCTGGATTCCTGAGTTGAGCTGGGGGTTGGACCCGATGGCCTTGTAGGCCCCTTCCAACTCTACTGTTCTATGATTCTATGATTCTTCTAAGAGCAATAAGTGTTAAGGCAGGCAGCTGTCATCAGCTCATGTATTACCAGAAGGACATCAAGGCCAAAATACTTGAGAGAGTCCGATGTTCATTTTCTGTGTCTGCAAAAAAAAATGTCCGCACAGAGACGCGGGCTGATGATTAAAAGGAATAAGAAGGGCACAGAGCAGCACAAAAGGAAAAGCCTCCGCCCTGTTTAGCTTGGCTCAAGTTTTTCCGGGGAGCCAATCTGAAGAAGTTGCACTTACTAGAAGGGTGAGGTAAATTCAAGTTCGGTGAGGCAGGATGGAAAGGCAGGGCCTTTCATGGCCCTGGACGGATCTATGCTAGCTGGAGCTCCCATAGGAAGCACTGTTGTCTCAGCTAGGGAGGTGTGAGGAATTTGACAGGGCAGTGAAAATGCAATAGATTTTCTTGACTGAGCCCCATGGATTCCATTCTGTCAACCCTGCACTGGCACCGACGCGATCTGATGCAAGTTGAGCCAGCACACGGACCTCCATTTTTAAAACGGGCCACAATTTGTGTAATTAAAAAAACAACAACAACAACTGGGGAAATTGCAACATTTGGGGCTCTGCTCTGCAATTTGCGCAAATTTATGCAATTTGCGCAAATTGCATTAATTTGTGCAGATTGCTGCGTGGAAGCCCAAATTTTGCACCAGTCAAAAATTAACTGTCAGAAAATTCAAGGTGGCCAAGGTGGAGAGTGTGCATATGCAGTGAGAGGAGGATGCTTCAATAATTCTCATGTTAAATGTTACAACAAGAACAACAACGACCTGAATCTAATGTGTCGGCTCCAATTTCCGCAAATCTACACAATTTGTGCTAGAGACACACTGCTCAGATCCACATTTGTACAAATATTTCTAGCAATTTTGCGGAAGCCAACCCTCCCCCTCCCCCCTGACACGGCCCAGTTTTGGCCTTCAGGTCGGAAATGCGTCGAAGGTCTGTTGAACTCGGCTCGACAACGTGCAGAGGCCTTCTGAGGCTTTATGAAGGCTGGCTGATCTGGGCCTGCTGTTAACCCCAGCCCGTCTGGGGAGCTGTTTGGCTCCTAAAGGGCCACTGCCTGATTCTGCCGCCACCGGCTCCCCCAGCATGAGGGTGCTGAAGACTGCAATGGCCGAGGTTGCCCTCTGAGTCTGAAGACAGAGCCGTGTCCCCTCGCCTGGAAGGTCTGATGCATCTCTGGATGATGACTCCTCCACTTTGGAGTCTGCCTCTGAGATAGAGTGGGGATCAAGGCCAGAGATAAATAATAATAAAAAATAAATAAAATAAATAGCCTCAAAAGACAATCAACAGATTTAAGAAAAACCCAGAAAGTATTTTGAAAACCCTCCTCCCATCAACAGCATCAAGTTAATGGGGTGTTCCGCCGGGTCTGATGATGCAAAAGGAGGGAACTCAAAGAAATGGGGTGCGAGTGAGTAACATAGACAATCGTAGCACTAATTATGAGTTCATTGTGTCCAAGTTGCCCCTATTGGGAAGGTATTGTTGTTTGTGATCAAAGATCTGAAGGGAAGTTGTTTTATGCAACCTAATTATTCCATAAAGATTAGCAATTAGCATGCAGTATGCATGGCCACATGGATTTGTCCCAAAGAGGCCTGCTTGATTTCAAGGAGAGAAGCCAGTTTTGCTTTCAGTTAAAACACCCTAATTCTGAGTGCTCATCATGGCAATCGTTGTGTTGTATTTGTTGGAAGAAGGACCCTTTCTTCCGGACCCCAGCTGATAATCATGGTTAGGAAGGAGCTCGAAAACTAGTAGCTCTCGACTGCCCTGTTCACTCTTCATTTTGGGTCAAAGTACCCAATGGTCCTGGCACAGAGATCTTCACACACAGCGGCTTCTGTGTGCATGAATTTTCCTGCTGAACCCTTGGAGGGGAGAATGGTAGGCTGAGAATTGGTCCTCCCATGCTCGAAACAGGTCACGGTTGGCAGCTCTATCTGCTCCATCATGAATGCAATCTTGAGTCCTGGATTTGAGGTGTTTTTCAGACGGGGCACTTTTGCGCATGTTGGACTTGATTCAGAAGGGTGATTCAGACTCGGAAGTCTGTTTTCCGCCCATGGTTGCTCTTTCTGGATCACAGCACATGGTTGAAATGTCCTGCCCCTCTGGTCCTTCTGCAACTGATTTGCACCACCCCTTTCTCTTTCCCTGTCCTCTACCATTCCAGCCCTTGCCAGAAACACTGAATCCAAGTTCAGGATTTGGATGTTTTTGTTTTTAATTTGGGTGAATTAGGGATGGGACATGTGTGCCATTCGTTTGGTTTGCATTTTAATATGAACCAACCAAATTTGCAGTTCCAGAACTTCTCTGTGAACCAGAATGCAATTAACCTTTGGTTTTCGGACTCCTCTGAAGTTCACGATGCCGTTCTTCTTGATCAAAGAATGCATATATCAGGGAAACTGCCTACCAAAATGCATACAAATGTTCGTGCGCTCGAAAAGGAATATGCATTTTCATGCGGACTCTTAAATCCCACACGTTGATGTGGAAATGGGGTGGAATGAACTTGTGCTCGGGAAAAATGTTGTGGAATGTTATAGAACCGGAAGGGCAGGGTACCGGAGGTTCGTGGCACAGTGGAATAGGACCAGAGTTCATTGGGAAATGCGATAGAAGCTACTACAAGCTAATTTTGGGTGCCCTGTAGCCATTTTAAAATGTTTGATTTGTTTATTTTAATTTTTTTTTTTTTGGTGTGGGGAGGCGCAGCCCATGAGGGTGGGGGACCTCCTGAAGTTGCCTACCCCCAGCCTGAACCCTCCCTTGCATTGGCACTGGTCTCCAGTCGGTTGGCTGGCCTAAGACAGGCCTGCACAACTTGTGAGCCGTCGAGCCAAATGCAGCCAGCCAAGCCACTGGGCGCTCGATAAACCACCTGGCCAGGACTGCAAAGCAGGGATGTTGTCCGGAACTTGGCATGTCACTTTAGGTCAGTGTTCCCCAACCTTGGGCCCCCAGATGTTTTTGGCCTACAACTCCCAGCATGCGCTGGCTGGGGCATGCTGGGAGTTGTAGGCCAAAAACATCTGGGGACCCAAGGTTGGAGAACACTGCCCTAGAGTGTGCCCTTCGCTTCTGATTACTTTATCACTTTGGACTCCACCCTCTTGACAATCTGTCTTATGGCCTTAGCTCTCCACTGAGCTGTCTCTCAGCCTGAGGGCTGATTCCATTTTGGAGAAGCTTGCAGGGGCCACATTCCAGGGGGTGGGTGGGGCTGAAGGCAAAAGGGGCGGAGCCAGAAATCGCTGCCTGTTGTCGTAGCTTAAAGCTCTCACTGGCAAAAACGGAGCCTTAGGGAGGCATTTCAACTTTTTAGAACGGGGGGGGGGCGGGGAAACTGCACAAATGCCAGGAAACCACCAAACAATTGGTGGTTGGGGGGAAGGGGGTAGAGCCAGGAGAAGGGGTGGAGCCGGGAAGGGGGCGTGGCCATCTGGGAAACTCCGGGAATCCAGATGTGTCCCCCCAGGTCTGAGGTTCCGCACCCCTGGCCTAGGAGTTCATTGACAGATGGACTTTCCTGGACTAGGACTAGGTATCAAGGTTGGTATCTCTGCCCAGCATATCTGGATACTGTAGAAATGCCAGGGAAGAGAATTAGCTCTCTGGGCGGTTCACAACCATTCTCACAAAACCACTGGCTTCCCTGTGGCCCTGCTTCCCCTCTCATCTCCCAGGGTGGGTCGGGGGCAGTCCAACTGGAGCAGGCCCCGATGTCCCCCTCTGCCTGCTCCTGCATCCCTCACTTCCTTCCAGTTCCCCACAGGGCCGCTGATATATCAGCATTTGCTACAAAAGGAAAAGCACAGAAGCCCCTCAGGCTGGGATTGTTTCTCCCCATAGTTGGGATTGCCTAGTGAACAGGACCGGTGCAAGGCAGTTCGGTGCCCTAGGCAAGATCAGCTATTTAGCGCCCCCCCTTCCCACTTGGGAGCGCTGTATTTTTTTCCAAGGCGTTTCTGGCGCCCCCTTTAGCCCTGCGCCCTGGGCAGCTGCCTAGTTGGCCTAATGGTAGCACCGGCCCTGCTAGTGAAGGAACAAACTCACCCACGTCGTTGAACAAAATTCTCAGTTTTGTGGGATCCTCTCTGGGCTTGATCACCGATTGGAAAGGAACCACGCGCCTAGCCCTCGCTGTAGCTGCAAGACAGGGCAGTGACTCAGACTCAGTAGCCTGATTCTGCGACTTAAGCGGGCAGTTTTTAATATTTGCCTGGCGTGTTTGTATCGGCGCTTGTTTCAAGCGGCTTCCTCCCTTTCTCTTTTCAGCCCCCAGCAGGTGCCGCTGGCCGAGTACTACGTGCCCCCTGCTCCCCCTCCCCCTCCCCCGGTCATACCCTCTGCGCAGACGGCCTTCGACAGCCCCATCTCTGCCCCTCCCGCCATGGCGCCCCATGCAGCCGCCTCCTACGCGCCGTCCCCTCCTCCGGCGCCACCCTGCCCCTATTCTGCTTCTCCCCCTCAGACTGGCCCCATGGGGCCTCCCGCCGCGCCACCCCCTCCTCCTCCCGGCCCCCCAACGGTCACCGCCTCGCCAGCTCACTCGGCGTCTCCCACTGCTGTCACGCTCGAGCCGAGGAAGCCTCAGATCTCCCTGATGCCCATGAGCGACGCACGGAGCGACCTGCTGGCCGCCATTCGCAGGGGTGAGTGTCTGCTTTTCATGAACTTGAGCGGCGGGGTAGCCGCTGGCTTGTATTTCTTTATTTTAAAACTTTCCAGACCCTGCCTTTCTTTCCTAAACTTTGTTGTGGTTAACAACAAAACGAAAAAGCCCCAACCGTGGCCTACAGCTCCCCCAATATTGACTATGCCGGTTAGGGCTGATGGGAGTTTGTTTATTTGTTTATAGTTATTCATTTATATTTATTTGTTACATTTGTATCCCCCCCCCTTTTTTCCTGCAAGGAACCCACCCAGAGGGAATCCCACTGTTATCTCCGACCTGAGATTGGAGATAACAACGGGGATGCAGGCGATGGGGATTGGGCCCATGTTTATTATTTATTTATCTATTTATTATCTTTATATCCCACCCTTTTTCCTGCAAGGAATCCAAGGTGGCTAACATAACCCTCCTCCTCTCTATTTTATCCTCACAACAGCCCTGTAAGGTAGGTTAGGCTGAGAATCAGTGACTGGCCCAAAGTCACCCAATAAGCTTCATGGCCAAGTGGGGACGAGACCCTGGGTCTCCCTAGTTCCAGTCCAACACTCTAACTGCTACAGGTTCTCAAGCTGTTGGTCAAAACATCTGGAGGGCCACAAGTTGCCCAACCCTGCCATAAAGTGATCACAGAGTAAAAAAAAAAACAAAAGGCTGGAAGGGGGGAGAGATGGAGATTGGTCTTAAACAGGCCTGTGCAACCTGTCCAGTGGTACACAATTCCCTCCTCTGCAGCTTGGAGTTGGGGCAAGGGAAAGGATCGTTCTGTACAGTTGCTCTGAGCTTTGGAAGGCACAGTGCAACTGTGGGGCAGATCCCTGTTCCCCTCTGCAGCTCCCAGCCAGAGAGAGAGGGCTAGAAATGGGCCACCTAAGCTCTCAGTGGCAGAGGAGATGAGAAGAGAACTGCCTCTACTATCAGAGGAGTGTACACCAGTTGATGGGAACGTGGGCGGGAGGGTGCTGTTGCACTCGTGTCCTGCTTGTGGGTCCCCGTGGGCAGCTGGTTGGCCACTGTGTGAAGAGAATGCTGGACGAGATGGACCCTGGGTCTGATCCAGCATGGCACTTTGTATGTTTTTATGTTCTCGCCACCCAGAGCCCACACAAGCCCCAGCTTTCCTTCTGGCTTTGGAATTCATTTAATTTAATTTAATTTAATTTCTTACATCTCTGTGACACTCAATAGCTGAAGCTCTCTGGGCAGTTGACAGAGATTAAAAACCATAAAATACATTATAAAACCCGTATACATACCAACATATAAACAGACAACACACACACACACACACATATCTGAAAACAATGTTGAACAATCTGCAAGGAAAAAATCAAGACCTGATTAAAAACCTCATCATATGCTGCCCAAATGCCTGAGAGAAGAAGAAGATCTTAACCTGGCGCCGACAAGATAACAACGTTGGTGCCAGGTGGGCCTCGTCAGGGAGAGCATTCCAGAACTGGGGGGCCACCACCGAGAAGGCCCCCCTCCCGCGTTGCCACCTTCCGGACCTCTCTTGGAGGAGGCACCCAGGGGAGGGCCTTAGATGATGTACAGGTAGGTTCATGCCGGGAGAGGCGCTCCATCACACATTGCGGCCCCGAGCAAGGTCCATAGAGATGGGGGTGAAATTCATTTGCACTTATGAATCCCCCCCCCCAAAATCTCCTCCTCTCCCCGCCACACACACACAGGGGCTAAACAACAACCCACCCCCCATGTGTGTGTGTAGAATTTAGGGCGGAGAAATGGCTGGGTGGGAAGGCTTACACCTCCCCTACCCACACTTGGTGGTCCTGGTCCAAATTACTTTGAGGTAAAAAAAAAAAAAAAAAGTGAGGTTCAGCTGCATGCTACTTATTTAAACTACATAGTGTGTAGTCTAGCCCTTGGTTTCTGGAAGGCTCCCTCTCACAGCCTTGATGCTTTTGCAGCTTTGCTACATTCGTGCATTATAATGCTGACCCTCAGGGTCACAGCAAGAATTGCAGCACTTCTACAGTGCTATATAAATGCTTTTTAAAATACAGTAATACCTTGGATTGCAAGCATAATTCGTTCCGGAAACGTGCTTGTAAACCAAAGCACTCGTATATCAAAGCGAAATTCCCCATAAGAAATAACTTGTACACATATTTTTAATTTAAGCTGCAATAAAGAATGCAGCTTAAAGTGCAGCTTGAAGTGTAAAGTCTTCATTTTTCTTGACCGTGCTACAGTACTTGTATTGCAAGACGTCGCTTGTTTATCAAGTTAAAATTTATTTTTAAAATTTGCTTGTCTTGCAAAACACTTGCAGACCAAGTGACTTGCAATCCAAGGTTTTACTGTATATAGATGATCATTAAACAGCCCCCAAGGGTTGTTGACTGGATAATTATAGGGCGATCTTATGTAGGCCTCCTCCCAAGGTGGTGACCAATAAATATTTAAAAGGGGCCCTTGAAGAAACAGAGCTGCGATTAAACTCGATGCTGTCAACCATTGAGAAAAGCAGCAGCCCTTCCCATCCAGATGTTTTGAACTTCAGCTCCCATTGGCTTACATGGCCAATGGTCTGGAATGCTGGGAGTTGCAGTCCAAAACAGTGTCCTCCAGCCTTGGGTCCCCAGATGTTTATGGCCTACAACTCCCAGCATGCGCCAGCCAGCTATGCTGGCTGGGGCATGCTGGGAGTTGTAGGCCAAAAACATCTGGGGACCCAAGGCTGGAGGACACTGGTCCAAAACATCTTCCCCAAATTGAGGAAGCCAGGTAAAAGCCTCTCATAGGTCAACTGCAAATCCATGAATGTCCGGATGACTATCATCATTTATCCACAGACACCGAATTGGCATTTCAGTGGCATTCAGCTTCCGCTTAGGCTAGTCTTGGGGGGGGCGGGGGGGGAGTGTAGAAAATATTTGCCGCCCGAACTGTGTCTGCTGTAGGCCAGGGGTGGGCCACTTGTGGCCCTCCAGATGTGGTTGGACTGCAACTCCCATCGGCCCCAGCCAGCAGAGCCCAAGGCAGGGGGATGATGGGAGTCGCTTGTTGACGCTTCTTCCTTTGCAAACGCAGGCATCCAGCTCCGGAAGGTTCAAGAGCAGTGGGAGCAGGAGGCGAAGAAAGAGCCGGTGGGCAACGACGTGGCCACGATCCTCTCGCGCAGGATCGCAGTCGAGTACAGTGAATCAGACGACGACTCTGAACTGGATGAGAACGAGTGGTCAGACTGAGCACGGGCAGCGCACGGCGTTGGGGTGGGTGGGGCGGCAGTGGCGGCGGCTCCCAGGTTCGCCTCGCTGCCTTTCTACAGCCAGGTGTGTGCGACTGGGCATCTCTGCAGGTAAATTTCTGTGGTTTGCCAGCAGCTCGTGTTCAGGAGCTTTGCTTTTGTGCCATGATGATGTTGCGTTCTTGAAACTTTTTTTTTTAAGGTGGCCTCCTTGTGGGCAAGCGTGCATTAGTGGCTCTTTTCTTTCGAAAAGCATCGGTGGTAGGAGACCAATTGGCCACCGATACTTCCCCACCCCCGGCCCCGGTGCGAAAATGACATTTGAATCTTTGAACGTGCTGGGAAAGCGGAACAAAAGCGACGGCAGCACCCAGTTGTGGGTTTATTATGGCTTAACGGTCTCAGCTATATAAGTAACCAACATGCAGATTTAGGGAGCGATCAGATATTAGAGATTAATGTTGATGTTTTAAGCAGATGCACTTTCTATACCTAATGGGGGTGGGTGGGAGAAAGCCTTCTTTCTTGTGTAAAAATACCGCATTGTGGTTTCAGGAGTTAGAACTGTTGTAAACCGCCCAGAGAGCTTCGGCTAACAGGGCTCTCCAACCTTGGGTCCCCAGAGGTTGCTGGACTACAGCTCCCAGAATCCCTTGCCATCAGCCATGCTGACTGGATATGCTGGGAGCTGTAGGCCAGCAACCTCTGGGGACCCAAGGTTGGAGAGCCCTGAGTTAGAAGAATGCAACTCACTAGCTCATCAGTTTTCTCCGTTGCTTAACGCAGCCTTCCCCAACCTGGTAGGCTCCAGATGTGTTGGACTACAACTCCTGTCAGCCCCAGCCAGTGTGGCCAACGGGGGACACATGGTTGGAGGAGGCTGGCTGGACATTTGCGAGACACGTTCCAGAGAGTGAGTTGTGTTAGTCTGCTGCAGCAAACACAACGGAGCATTCTTTCTGCGGCACCTTAAAGACTAGCACAATTACGGCATAAGCTTTCACGTGCCTGGAGTCTGCTTCATCACACGCATGGTGGGCACCTGAGATGGGAGGGACCCCTGAGTACAGAGGGAAGAATGAAAGGAAACCATGCTGCTGCTGTTTGCAAAGTAAGGCCAAGCAGTGCAAGCGGCAGCTGCAGTTGTATGAAGCATAAACAAACAGCAGAACCAGGTTAAAATGAATATAAGATCCATTGACTTTAAGTGTGAACTCCTAATTAGAAGCCTCTGGGGATGAATAGGCATAACAAGGCCCTTTTGACTGCACTTTGAAACAAAAAAACAAACCTACCAAAAAACACTTTCTGTACTCAGGGATATATATCTATCTATCCCACTTAGGTAGCCAATTCATGCATGTGAGAAACTGGATTCTGGCCCATGAAAGGGTACGTCACAATAAATGTTTCAAACACTGTAAGGATCAAACTCATCTGGGCTAGTTTGTTTATTTTCTATTCCTGCACGTAGTGTTCAGGATGTTGCAATGAAGAAACACGTGCGCGCGCACACGCACGCACGCACACACACTTGCAAAGAACTATAAATTAAAATAAAACAAGAGTATGTAAGAGCCATCAAAACCAGCAAGATTCCACTAGGAAAATTCTGATCTGAGCTGCCTGCTCCCATTTACAATGGATCACAAACATAGCAGGACAGTTTTATCAACTCTCTTTCCTTTCTCAGAACCATACTAAATGTATATTTTCACTGTAAAGAATGTTTTCCAGACCCACATTAACCAATTTTCAATTATTGGGCCCACATAAAGTCTTTTGCACATTCTTGCAAGCTAGAAACGTGAAAAGAGCAAAAGAAAAGTGAGCCGAAATTCTCATATTCACACACCCCATATCCAGTTCGATGTTTCTTTGGAGGCAAGCCCCTTTGAGTTCCATAGGGCTTGCTCCCAAATCAAGTGTGCTATAGGATTGCAGTCTTGATCTTTTAAAGATAATCATACACTTACGTGGGAAGAGAGCCAAAGTGAGCATTCGGGGCCAGAGCCCAAGGTCACTCTTAAGAGGGTCTCCCAGGAAGACATGGGACTGATTAGAATGAAGTTTGTTGTGACTAGTTTGTTCCTTTGATTTCCGTGGGATTTGGGCTGCAATCCTGTATGCTCCATTCCCAGGAGTAAGCCCCACTGATTACAGTGGGATTACTTTGGAAGCAACTTGCATAGAATTGCACTGCACATCAGGACTAACTTTAGCTGGATGGGGGCAATGTTGTTTTAGGGCCAGTTCCTTCTGTCCTCAAATTATGATGAAGGGCGCAAAAGAAAGCGTTTTGGTAAGGTACGAATAGCCTGTTTCCCTCTCTGCCAGTCGGAAAGATAAACTGAGCAGCTTTCGTCGCTCAAAAGCCATCAAAAAACATGGATTGCCATGTAAACGTTGCAGATTTAAGGAAGACCCTGAAGCATCTGAAGTTCTGACATAAGAATTATCTGTGTTCTGGGGGTCATGGGTTAAGGTGCTAACGAGGGAAATTTGGATGCCCCCCCCCCCCCGGGTCTGCGTTGAAATGCTGAAAACTGGGAATGGAATCTTCCCTGCCAATAGCTACTGCTGGGACACCACCCGGGGCTTGCAGAATGGGCATCTCTCATGCCTTATCACCCAGAGAGGAGGAGGAGATGATTATGATCCGCATTCTCAGGAAGAGCAGGAGCAGGTGTGACAACTCCAGGTCATCTTTAATGCTGCCATGCATGGCTTCGTCTGGCAGCGGCTACTTTTGCCTAGTAGGGGAGAGCGGCTTCCGTCAGATCAATGGATGTGTGGCAGCTTTTAAGATGGCTCACCAGCGCTGCGGCCCCTCCCAAGATATGGGACACCTCCTTCTTCATGCAGACTCTCACTTCCTCCCTATGGCAGGCGGGTTCAGCACAGGACACACACGCATGCACTTCAAGGAACAGTTTCATAGATTTCATAGATCATAAGAGTTGGAAGGGGCCTACAAGGCCATCGAGTCCAACCCCCTGCTCAATGCAGGGAACTAGAGGAGGGGTCTCCCATCCAAGGAATCACCAGGCCTGACCCTGCTTAGCTTTCCACGCTCAGGCAAGCTGAGCCAGCGATACATTATGTTACATAATTGTCCATCTGCATCCATGCCGGCATAGCCGCAAGAGGTGGGTCACAGACTTCTCAGTGAGCAACATCCCAATTCTTTTATATGTCTCAAAGCTGCATTTCAAAGCTTTATTTACTCGTATGAACGCTGTCACAACCCCAAAAGCATGGGATTTAGAATTGTCAATCATGAGGATCTCGACTTGCTGCTTTTTCCCTAAGCGGGTTTTTAGGCCTTTATGGCTGCAATGGTAGGTTTGGCAGTGGTTGATGATGCTTTGGTGTAGTCTCAGAAGCCAAGTTTGGGTTGAGTCAGATTTCCCATGATCAGCATAGCTCTTTGACCTCCCCCCCACCATGACTAGCAGAAACCGAAGGTCAACAGAGCTTAAAGGACTTGATGTGCACAATTTATCCACACTGCAAAAGAGGTTGAGCACTTCAGTGACCTTGATTCAGGATTCTCACAGCTATTAGCTGCTGTCCTAGAGCCGCCGCCACCCGGAAGTGCTGCTGATTCCTCCCTAGCCCCACATTGCATGGGCTCTGCGGGGGGCATGGGTCACACAAAATTTGGCTGACCTTGGTAGCCAGCCAAGCCAAACATTTGGGATCACCAGGGCCCTGCCTCCCCCTTCAGTACAAAAGATCATTGCCCCCTCCTCAACTCCAAGCTGGAGAGGAAGGTGGGTCTCCTCTAGTCCTCCTTGCCAAAGGGCAGCGGAACACTCACCATGGTGAAGGTGGTGAGTGGAATTGTGGATTTCCTTTCAGGGGACTTCCCATCCTCTTCTAATGAGGTCCCATCAGCTTCAAGCTCTGAGAAGCGGGAGGTCCTGATGCTTTTCTACATGGCAGGATTTTTATTGATTTTTTTTGGCATGGTGGAGCATGCAATCATGAGAGCCCCTACCTGTGGTACAGGCCAGATGTAGGATTACTACCCCAGAGAGAATTGGGTCATTGTGAATTGTGCCTGGAGTCAGTGGCTGGCTGGATGGGAAGGAACATGCTGAAACTGAACCCCGACAAGACCGAGGTACTTCTGGTGGGGGACAAGGGAAGGTTAGGGGATGTTGACCTGGTGCTGAATGGGGTACATCTACCCCTGAAGGACCAGGTCCGCAGCTTGGGGGTCATTCTAGACTCCCAGCTGTCCATGGAGGCTCAGGTGGCAGCTGTGAGCCGGGCGGCGCTGTATCAACTCCATCTGATACGGCAGCTGTGCCCCTACCTTCCTAATCACCTGCTCCCATCAGTGGTTCATGCCTTGGTCTCCTCTCGTCTAGACTACTGTAATGCGCTCTACGTGGGGTTACCCTTGAAGACGGTCCGGAAGCTTCAGCTGGTACAGAACGCGGCGGCTCGCCTGATTAAGGGCAGCCGCCGGCGTGATCACATCACGCCAGTGCTTAATGAGTTGCACTGGCTACCAGTTGCTTGCCGAGCTGAATTCAAGGTGTTGGTTTTGACCTTTAAAACCCTACACGGCTCCGGCCCAGCTTATCTCAAGGAGCGCCTCCAGCAACATCAAGTAGGCCGCTCAACAAGGTCTGCCACGGACGGCCTTCTCCTTATCCCATCAGCCAGCAGCCAGGCTGGTGGGGACTAGGAAGAGGGCCTTCTCTGTGGCGGCCCCCACATTATGGAACTCCCTCCCTAGTGACCTTCGCCATGCCCCTCTTGATGAGCTTCCGCCGTGCATTAAAAACATGGCTGTTCAGACGGGAATATGGGGTGGGTTAGGTTTTTAATGAGAATTTTTTATATTGTTTTAATTATTATATTTTATTGTGTTTTATTGTATTTTAATTGTACATCGCCCAGGGTGGCCGGGTGGCCGGCCAGATGGGTGATTGATAAATATATAATAAATAAATAAATATGACTTCACGATAGAAAAGGTGGAGAGAAATAAGACTCAATGAGGTATGACGTTGGTTGGGTTTATAACAGGAGTGTTGAACCTCAAGCCCATGAGCCAAGTTAGGGCTCCCGGGTTTTCCCAGATGGCCATGCCCCCTTCCTCTGGCCCCGGCCCCTTTCCCCGACCACCGCTCGTTCGATGGGTTCCTGGATTTTGCGTGTTTTTTTCCCCCGATTCAAAAAAGGTTGAAATGCCTCTCTTTAAGTTACCGGCAGTAAGAGATTTAAGCTAAAAATATCTTGCGTGTTTCTTCTGTTATTTTGTCCCCATTCCTTTTTGCCTTAGAATGCACCCCTTGAGAGCGTCTCTAAAATTGAATTTGGCCCTTGGTCTGGAAGAAGTTAAACACTCCTGGTTCATAAGGATTGTTGGCTGCTCTGGGAGCCCACTGGGTTGTAGAGACAGATAAATAGGCTCTCGCAGCAACCCATGAACAAGAATGGCTGGGGAGATGGGGTTGTTTGAGTAACATAGCCATTATTGTACTGTTGTGGGACTAGCAACGCACATGTTGTGCTTAATTATCCAGTGATACCTTGTGTAGGAACGTCTGCCTTAAAGATGCCATTAAAATCACCCCTAACTATTTCCCATTGTACAGTGTTAATATAGTGGTTTTGATATGAAGCATCTTATCTCAAATGTTGGATTGATTTCCCGCCCCCACCTTTATTTGTAATTGTACGAGATTTTAGAATATAACTCTGAGAAGAGAAGAGACGAAGCGTAGCAAAGAAATATTTGGATTGTGTTTATTTTTTGTACTGATTAATGATCATTTTCAGGGGCTCCATGCCACGGGGCTCGGATTTGACTTGAGCAGAGATGACGAGCGAGCGGCACCCTCTTAAGGATTAATCAAGTCGAGGGAGCTCTGAGTCAGAATTTAAAGCAGGGCTCTCCAACCTTGGGTCCCCAGATGATACTGGACTACAGCTCCCAGAATCCCTTGCCAATAGCCATGCTGGCTGGGTATGCTGGGAGCTGTAGGCCAGCAACATCTGGGGACCCAAGGTTGGAGAGCCCTGATTTAAAGGCTGCATCTGAAGGCTTAACGTCACGTGCTCAAGCACGGAACAGGGCAGGGAAGAACTTGTACCGGATATTTCCTTCCTCTGTTCATCCTAATGGCCGAAGGTGGCAGGAGGCGGAGAGGAGAAAGTGACCTTGTCTCAACGGAAGGCTGAGCTTGATGCAGAACAGTACATTGGCAGAGGAGCTATTTTCTGGTGGTTCCGGGGCTGGGGAGAATCGAGGCCAGCCTTGCATTAGACGGAGTGAGGCGGCTGCGTCAGGCAGCAGATGCGGGGTGGGGAGCAGCTGCCCTGTGCCCTCTAAGCTAGCTTGCTGGAGGATGCTGTCCCATCACCAGCCTGGAAGTAAGATTCAGCTGCCAGTCCAGTCGGCTTCTGTACATGGAATGGAGAGGGCGCCTTGGCCTTGGCCACAGGCAGCAACATGTCGTGGGCCAGCCCAGAAATCATCGTGAAGCCCAGAAATCATCGGTCAGCAGTGGTGAGAAGGTGGTGTAGATCAGGATGGAATCCCCGGTGGTAGGCAAGGCATAAGGACCCTGGGCAGAGCACAGTGGCATGGCGGGCGAGACGAATGGCCAAACCAGGTGCAAATTAACGTGCACGGTTTGTGGGATGTAAATAGCAACCGTGGGGAAGGTCAGCTCCCAGTCAAAGGTGTGTGTTCCAGCGGCACTGGTATGTCAGGGAATGTGTCTTCTGCTGGCTCTGGAACTGGCGGAGTGGCAGCGGTGGGATGCCAGAAGTTGAGGAAATTTCTGGGGAGGACTTGGCGTTTGAGGACATTCCCAGGTAGAAATGTGAGGGAATGGGTTCCGGCCCCTTGTTACCTGTGAAGGGTTCTGCAGGACAAGGTCTGCAGTGGCTGATCCCTAGGACGGCCCAGGGAGAGGGATCCCGCCAGTCTCACGTCTGCAGGATACTCTTTGAACGCAACATTTTCTGAGTTGCGGGCCATCATGACACAGCGAGACAGAGAAAACCATTTTGCCAGAGAGAGAGAGAGAGAGAGAGAGAGAGAGATCTGAGTCCCACCATTATGTAGTCTTCTTACTTGTTCCCATGAACTACCATGTTGCTGATTAGTTTTCCTGCTGTTGGTCTAAGGTATCTTAATGCTTCTTCATAGAGAACACAAGAGCCAGGCAAACTAAATAGCCTTTCTAGTTTCACCTTTTATGACCCAGGAGGACCAGGCATCCAGCTCCACAAGGCAGGAAGCAAGGATTCATTTGCTTGCCGAAATCTGGAACTGTATACTCTCTCCCCAAATTCACGTCTTCTTGATGGTGAAAACAAAATCTGTCTCATGTCAAAGAATTCATACTTTCTGTGGCAGGATGTACGGTATGTATGTGTTTTTCTCCCATATCATAATTTCTCTGGCACGCAGCCTTCTCCAATTGGGTGCCCTTCAAATGTGTTGGACTACAACTCCCATAATGGCCAATGGCCATGCTGGCTGGGAATTATGGCAGTTGTAGTCCAAGAGATCTGGGAGGCACCCGGTTGGGGAAGGCTGCTCTAGTGCATCCAGCATCCATTAGGGCAGTGTTCCTCAACCTTGGGTCCCCAGATGTTTTTGGCCTACAACTCCCAGCATGCCCCAGCCAGCATAGCTGGCTGGGGCATGCTGGGAGTTGTAGGCCAAAAACATCTGGGGACCCAAGGTTGAGAAACACTGCATTAGGGCAACATGATATAATAAGCCATATTGGGGGTAGAACTGCTAAATTTAATTGCACAGTTTGGGGCTGGACAGTAGAGACTTCATACTAATTAATATATGGGTGCCTATTTTCATATATATGCCCTGCCAAGTGTAAGCCAGGCAGCGTTACACAACCTTCAGTAGTCAAATCCTCAAAGGGGATAACAAGAATCATGATAAAAGTGAACATTTAAAAGCCCCATCTCACTCGGCAGCTATTAAAAGTCCAGTTCTGGCCGCAGCTGATAAAAACGTCCTCTCCTCCTCTGTTAAAGCACCTCAAATGCTGGCTGAGCCGCACCCAGCGCTGGCTAAGCCAGTGATCCTTTTGAAGGAGGGACCCCTGTGAACCCCAGCCTGCAACGTGGAATCAGTTTTGATCTGTTTTACTCTTTGTGTGCCTCTTGTCTCCTTCTTTCTCTCTGGTGATTGGGTGGTAATTGCATACAAGAGAGCATTTGGAGAGGTTCTGTAGGGACGCTGATATTCCCCTTTCTGCAGCATGATTAAAAAGGAATAGTGCTTTGTCCTGCTTTGCATCAGAGTTGCTCTCCGCATGTAAGTCTTCTCCTTTCTTTCTTTCTTTTCTTTCTTCTCTTTAGAAAAACCTAAGCAAATAATAATAATAATAACAACAACAACAACAACATACTGGTGGTGCCACTGGGGTGACCCACCTGAAGTTGGGATGCAACGTGGTGGTGGTTCTTGGCTTGCACCTGTTGAAGCCCAACTGGGCCAAAGCTTTAAATAAAGCCATGTATTTTTACTATTATTCCGCATTTGTGCCTCAACGAACACGTAACGAAGTGGACCTTCTGTTTGCCCGGCTCGCTTGCCACCTCTCCAGCTTACCAGCCCTCTGTTTTCCCCAGACAGCCTTTCCATTCGTTGAAAGGGAGCTGGCTGTGTCACGCCGCTTCCAGGGCTGTTCGTGTATGGGCACAGATGTAATTGCTGGTACAGGTGCAAGAAATCGAGCAGGGATGCTCTTGCAGGCAAATACTCCTGTCCTGCTTGCCTTCTACAGACAGAATCGGGGTGAGCTGGTCACCCCATTTCTGCTCCTGTGCACATACCCCACCCACCCACCGGCCCATCTTGGTCCACAAGGGGGGTGGGAATTTTGCCTTGGAGGCCAGGATGGGGGCGACAGGCGGTAGCAGCGGGGACTCTCTCCTTTCCCTCTGCTGCTTCTAAACTGGAGGAAGTGCTGCCAGCATATCGACACTGCAGCATCTCTTCCACCTGGGATCACAGGAGCTGAATTACAGTTCCCATCCTCCCTGGGGGGAAATGACACTGACATTTTCCATTAGGGATGGTGGGGCTTGTGGTCCAATTCCCAGGGACCCAGGCAGAACAGAAGAAGATGCTCCAGTGTCAATGCACAGTTTAGACGGAAGTACGAGAAAAGGAAAATTGTGCTTTCCTGGCTTTGATGCTGCCAAGGAGATGCCCCCACCTGCTCCCCTGTTCCTGGCCAGCGTGATTACGTTTCCCCCTGCCCCCCACTTGGCAGTCAGGATTGGCTAGTGCAGGGCTCTCCAGCCTTGGGTCCCCAGATGTTGCTGGCCTACAGCTCCCAGCATACCCAGCCAGCATGGCTAATGGCAAGGGATTCTGGGAGCTGTCGTCCAGCAACTTCTGGGGACCCAAGGTTGGAGGGCCCTGGGCCAGTGGATGAGGGGCGATCATTTGAACATTGAAGAACACTCTTCCGCTCACCCACCCCAAATAGCTGGTCCATCATCAAGATTACAGATTTCCTGGCCGCATGTTGTTGGCAGTCGTCAGCATCAACAAAAACATTTATCCGGCTCCACTGTAAAGTTCTGCTCCCTCTCACTGAGTGTGGAAGGCAGGGCACCTGACAGTCCCCATCACAAAGTCTCATGTTCTGTCAGTGTTGTGATGCCTGCTAATTTACAAGCGTAAATTAAATTAATAAAGGGGGGGGGAGAGAAGACTGTACTTAGATTTGGGCATCATAAAACAAGATGGTCCCCCTGCCTGCATCCACACATTGTAAACCTGAACAGAAATGCCACTTGGGGGGGGGGGGGAGGTGTTGCCGCCTGTTGGAATATATAAATAACCAAAGTAACTGTGAATACGACTTGATCGCACAAAGGGCTGGGGAGTACTTGCCTTCCCCCCCCCCCCCCGTAGCAGCAGTAGGGCAGGAAGAAGACAGTCCAAATGTGAAGTTTGCTGCGGCAGAGTTGACAGGCGGTTTGGCACGGGCAGTCTGCAAAGCGGTGTCGCGTGACTTGTGGAAGTGGGTGGATTGGCCCAGTGTGACCGGGCAGCCTTCCCCAACCTGGCGCCCTCCAGATGTGTTGGACTACAGCACCATGCTGGCTGAGGATTGTGGGAGTTCTAGTCTAACACTGTCTGGAGGGCACCAGTTGGGGAGAACTGTGATAAGGTAATGGCAACAAGCCGTGTATGCACCCAAGCCCTGCTGAACTCTTTCATCCAAGTGTAGGATCTTCCAGACAAAGCTCTCGTTTGCAGCTATTTTGTGATTGGTGGGCTTGGCCAAAATGACATCTCTAATTTCCTGTTTGTTTTCCTGTCAAAAAGCACCTCCCAGTTTGGGCACTTTGGGGTATTCGTAAGAGCACGTGTGTGTGTGTGTGTGTGTGTGTGTGTGGGCAAGGGGGTGGTGATGCTGCTGTATTTGGGCACCATTTTCTTTCTTCTTATTTTGCCCTCATGGTCGGTCCTTGACCTCATTTGCCCACACTGCCATTTAATCCTGTTGAGTGTGACGAGCAATGTGTTGATGATGTCACAATACTACTAGCATGATGATGTCATGGAGAGTTGTAATGTGGTTTGCCACAGCCAATCAGATTCCCATATGTACCTACCTGTACCATAAGATGTTCCTCATGTTTCTCTGCCATCTAAAGCATGTGGACAGTGACATAGGATAGGGCCTTTTTTGCATTGGCACCAAGGTTGTGGAATGCCCAAGGGAAGTCTGTTCTGCTTCATTGCTCGCTGATTTTTAGATAGCTGGTTAAGGCAGTCCTCTTTCAGAGAGTCTTTGGGACTCTGTGATCATTTGTTCTCAGGGACTGCTTGCTCGGCTGTTCTTTTACTGTTCATTTGTTCCACCTTGTTGCATTCTGATTCTTTTCAGTCGTATTTTAAAGTTAAATTTGTAAGTTGCCTCATAGGCCTGCTGGCCCCCAAATTATTTAATCAATAAAGTATCGGTGTGGGCAAATGAGGCTGCAGACTGTGAGCGAAGAGGAGGAGGAGGGTGGACAGAGGATCAGCCCCTGCTGAGTTCATGAGCAAAGTTATTTAAATACCTTTGTAAGCTGCCCTGAAGACCTAAATAGTGGAAAGTTGGACTGTTGCTCTGTTAAAATAAATAAACAGGAAGGAAATGGTTCTGAAAAGCAGCATCAGCCACCAGGGCAGCAAATAGGAGTAGAATAGCACTGAAATTTCAAATATTCAGCAAAGTAACTTAGGGCACAATCCTATGTTTAGACAGAAAACAGGCCTACAATACCCCATGCCCCAGCCAGCATAGCTGGCTGGGGCATGCTGGGACTTGTAGGCCTGTTTTCTGTCTAAACTTGCATAGGATTGCACCTTTAATTTACTTTCAGTGACGTGTTTGCTTGCGTCTCATCTGCTACTTTGAAGAAAACTCTGAAATCAGAGAATATTTGACACACCGTTAGATGTTTGCAACTGCTACTTAACAGCCATTACAGATCCAACATTGTACCTGGGCCGGGGTGTGATGAGCTCCTGCCGCACGCACTTTTATCGACGCTCGACCGGATCGTGTGAATTTTGTCCCTGAAGGGCAAGAGAAGGGCTCTGTCCTTGGGGGGAGGGACTTGCAGTTCAAAGCAAAGATCACAGAACCTGCACTGCACTTTAGAAGACAACAAGTTCTCTGATTCCATGCTGTTTCCCTCTCCCTGCTTCATTTGTTATCCTGCCGCTGCAAGTGAAACCGGTCAATAGAGATCTCGGAGCAGAAATGATGAGACATGGGAGGAGCTGCAGTGCGTTAAGGTTAAAGGGGAGATTGCGCTGCCTGGGTTCTCTTTTGCAATTTCCATGATGCCGTTGGAACAAGCGTAGCTGGCTGGGGGGTGCTGGGAGTTGTAGGCCAAAAACAGTCTGGGGACCCAAGGTTGGAGAACACTGCTCTAAAGTCTGCAAAGGACCCTGTTTCCTAGGGACACCCCTATTTGTTTTAAAAAAAGGAAAACGGGAGAGGAGGGCAGGAGGTGACGCACATGTGGGCAAAAGGCCAGCATTTAAGCCAGGGGGATCAGATGCCGCTGATCTGATGTACCTTGATTTCAGCAAGTGCCCCTGGACAGCAGGGCGATGGGGCAGATGGCTTCCCCATCCCCAGAGATTCGGGACTCCAAATGAAAGGTTCAGGCCTCCAGCCCTAACGAGCCGCCTCCTAACTCCGCCTTTGTCTGCACTCCTGAAACACATGGATTTAAGCCACTTGGGTCCCATCAGAGGGAAGGGGGTGTAACATCCCAGTCGTCAGAAACCCTATAATAGGAGATAGGATTTGGGGCTCTATGGCCCAGCCCAGCCCGAAGTAGGGGCACTGCCCCACGTTCAGTGTCCTGCTTCCAAGCTCTTTGGCTTGGTGAGCTGCTTTGCTAGCAGCGGGTGCCTTATTTAAAGACACACACACACACACACTGCTGCTGCTGCGAGGTCTCCCCAAGGAGGGAGGGAGATGCCAAGTACGACAGGACCAAAGCCAAAGTGCCGGGCACCAATTCCCTGCCCCCGGAGCCACTGGGAGCATTGGCTGGAAGAGAGGAGCGCAGGCAGTTCAAGCCAGGATACTGGCACCGCAACCCAGAATCTTCCTGGTCCCTGGGAATCAGGTGATCGCAGCTGATCCCATCGCCCTGCTGCTGTACAGCTGCTCCAAGATCTGCTGCGCTCCCTCTGTCAGATCAACTTGTAGAGGGCTTCATTCTCTCTCTGCACTTACGGATAGGCGGGTGGTCTGCCGGCTGGCCTACTCACCCCCTCTGCCCGCCAGGTATGTTCTGCCTTTCCTGTGGTGGGTGCTGACTCTGAGCCTTTTCCCAGCGCGAGGGCTCGGATGCCTGGCCGGTAGTCTTAATGCATCCGGCTGACGGAGAACTCTGGGCGGCTCTCTCTAGGAAAGTCACAAAGGCACTTTTCTCGAGCCAACACGATTGCACAGATTGAGGCAGCCACGGAGAAGGTTCGAGGTGGCCGGCTCACACAAGTGGCACGGCCGCAAATGGCCCAGGCTCGCGGTAGACCCACGGGCCACCCGGGCACCGCTGTGAGGGGTGGAGAGATAACACAGGAGGCTGCTTGCCATGTGCAAGATCCTATCGTCGATGGCGTGCCACGTTTCCCACCGCTTCAGATAGGAAGGGGCAAACAGTGTCAAGGGGGCTGCTCCACGTTGGCACTGATGGCAAATCTTTCTCAGGTCTTCCTCCCCCTCCCTCTGTAAACCCCAGGTAAGCAGAAATGGTTTACCTGGGGTTTACTCTTGTGTGTATCCTCCTATCCATTAGCACAGGGCTCTCCAACCTTGGGTCCCCAGATGTTGCTGGCCTACAGCTCCCCAAGCATACCCAGCCAGCATGGCTAATGGCAAGGGATTCTGGGAGCTGTAGTCCAGCAACATCTGGGGACCCAAGGTTGGAGAGCCCTGCATTAGCAGAAGTGAAAAGGTTAGATCTTTAAAACCGGGCAAGCAAAGAGGGATATGTGAGTATGCGCCTTGGGAAAAGGGGCGATGACAAGGCAGGTCCAGATCCACATCTTGCTGAAGCCGAATGTTGTTGGTCAAAATTTCAGAGTCCTCGTCTCCAAATCCCATCCAGCTTTTAGTCGCAGTGTTACCCTGCCCTGCCTGCTTTGAGGCCTGCAGAGTTTTCAGAGGTACTTTCTTGAGCTCTTGCTCTAGTGCTAAAACATCAACATGGGAATGTGAGGAGGTCTCTGTGCGATGCTCTCTGATTGAGACCACTCATTTGTGAAATGCAAACTCTTGATCTTTCGTTATCAACGGGTTTTTTTTTTTTTTTTTTTATGCATTAGGCTGTGAGCCGAGGTGGGACTTTATCCAAGGTTGTGGGAGCTGTAGCCTGTATCTTCATCCGGTTCACACACACACCCTTGCCATGTATTTAAATTCTTTTCAGGCTTGAAAATAAAAGGGTTCACTTCCCTATCACAAATTGAGGCCAGTTTGCAGACCACAAGGCAAAACTATGCCTGGACTGTACCCCTTCAAACTTCAGTGGGGTGTGTTTGTGTGTGTGAGAGGCAGAGAAATCTCAAGAAATCTCTGAATGCTCCTCCCATATAAAAACAATTTTTTCAGCCTATCCTTTTCGCCAGGCATGTGAGTTTTCTATGTGTAGGGGTTTTCTTGCATTCAGGTATACAAGTCTGCAGAGAGGTACAGCCCAATGAACCATTTTGCCACAGGATGCGCCATTTATCTAGAACGGGCTTCAAGCTGACATTGATTTGGTGAAAAGTTCTACCTTCCCCACATCTGATCTGCTCAGCGTGTGGTGCTATGTGCCCCTGTGGTATAGGCCAAGAATGAATTAGTATGTGCCCGCACAATCTCAGAGGGAGGCCATGTTTACAATTGAGATGGAACGCTTCCGTTTCCATGCTGTGTAAATATCGAAGAAGAACCCTGCTGGTTCAGACCGTCTAGCCCAACACTAGTGGAGCCTGTGGCCCTCCAGATGTTGTTGGACTACAACTCCCATCATCCTTGTGCTGGCTAGGGCTGATGGGAGCTGTAGCCCAACAGCATCTGGAGGGCCACACGTTCCCCCACAAGAGCCACTCCTCTTGTGTGTTCCTAACACCTGTTATTCAGAGGTATAAACTGCTCCTGAACATGGAGGTTCCATGTAGCTTTCAGGGTGAACAGTGATCAAGACCTATCCTCCATGTGGCTTACTGAAACACTGCATACACCGAGCCAAGCAAGTGATCTTTAGAATCCTGTTGTTTCCTCTTTGGCTCATGTCACAGCTTAGATTGTTTTCGAGATGAGTTGTGCGTTTTTTTTAATGTTTTGATTTCTGTTCAAAAGGAGTGGCTGACTGGAGAACCAAGGGGTATGTCCAGTGTGTGGGGTTTTGCACATGCTTCAAAGTATTAATTTGATTGATTCACATTATTATATAGCTGACAAAACAGCAACAATGACAAGAAGCTATTCGCTGTCTTAATGAGGTGTTCTTCTAACCACGTGCATTTAGTCAGTAGATCAGTATATGTTTGCTACTTGTATCTTATCTACCGTACAGAGTTTGCTATTTGTAAAGCAAGTGTTCCCGATATTGTGGGTTCTGCTTGTCCCGATGCTAACAAAACAGGACCAAACCGTATGGTTGCAAACGGAACTTTATTCTTTTCCTGCCTGTAGAGGAAAACCTACCGGTATATGAGATCGGGGGGGGGGGGGGATGCTAGTAATGGATTATGGTTCTTTTTATTTTTTCAAGACATGTTGTACAACATAAACCCAAGCTGTTGACACTTTATGCATGTTGGTAATAATAATAATAAAAAAGAAAATAAAGATTTTAAGAGGATTTCGGTTGTTGTGGCTATTTGTTTTCTTTCTCTCTTTCCGAACATGACTTAGATGTTTGCATCTTAAGTGCAGGTTTGTTTAGGTTTTTAACAAGGAAATTTCATGGGCTGTCTGAGGTGTGTGTGTGTGTGTGTGTGTGTGTGTGTGTAGGGCTGATAATTAATGGGATCAGAGCAGGCATGGGGAGGGAATTTGACTCTTTCCTTCCTGCTGCAGGTCTGAGGAAAATAATCCCCCCCCCCCCTCGCAGCTCATGCAATTTTCCATTCTTAACAACCTGGCACATCTAGTTTGGCCCTAAGAACTTTTGGAGTCCATTGAAATCAGATCTGAGTTAAGGGGAAGAGGAACAGTGCAGAATCATGCCATGCAAATCCTGGAAATCAGTAGCATGATCAATCCTCAAAGTTAAGCATTTTGATTAAATCCCATTGATTTCAGTGGAAGGCATGTGTTTTCATGCTCCCATTATATTGATGGGACTTAACAGTGTTCAGCTGTGGGCTCACGCTGACTCAGCTTGTCTGAGCGTGGAAAGCTAAGCAGGGTCAGGCCTGGCTATTCCTTGGATGGGAGGACCCCTCCTCTAGTTCCCTGCATTGAGCAGGGGGTTGGACTCGATGGCCTTGTAGGCCCCTTTCCAACTCTATATCTATGAATCTATGAACTTAGGCATGCCAGCTCGTATTGTGCTGCGCTCCCATCTGCCTGCAAGTTCAACCCAATCTGCCCCAAAATCATCTCAGCTTGCAAGTGCAACGCACTGTAGGTCAGCTTTCTCCCACCTGGTGCTCTCCAGATGTGTGGGACTACAACTCCCAGCATGGCCATGGGGTGTGCTGGCTGGGGATGATGGGAATTGTAGTCCCACACATCTGGAGAACTCCAGGTTGGGGGAAGGCTGCTGGAGATTCTTTCCCCCCCCAACGTAAGACACAGGTTGCGTCTGAATTAAAATTGGAGCTATACTTCCTTCCACCCACCAAGGCGGCGCGTGGTGCTGGGTACCAAAAAGAGCTGGGGCTCAGGCCCACAGGACAAACAAATATATATGCACAAATTTGCATATGCTGATTTACATATGCTCTAAAGTCTCTCTCTGTGTGTGTCTTTAAATGACCCTGTCTCCTAAGGACACCCCTATTTGTAAAAAGGAATGTATGGACAGGGGAGAGGAGAGAATTTCATTTCAGGGGAAAAAAACCTCAGGCAGAAAGATTTTTTTGGGGGGGGGCAGCAAGAGGTGAAGCACCCGTGGGCAAAAAGCCAGCTAATCCACGTGGATCAGATGCAACAGGGATCATCGGGGGCCCTGCGCCTTTATTTCAGCATGTGCCCACAGACAGCAGGGAGAGGGGGAAGATGGCCCCAGAGATTTGGGGCTCCAAATGAAAGATTTGGGGCTCCAGCCCTAGTGGGCCACCCCCATACCTCTTCACCAAGGTATACTTTTAGGATAGGTAGGGGTGAGAGCAACTGACCACCGAGGGAGGAGTCCACCCCCCTCCTGTGTTTCTGCATGAGTCACTGTGTTCTGAGAGGGTCCCAGGAGGAATGATCCCATCACCCCAATGCAGAGAATGCAACCCCGCCCCTCACTCCGGCAATGGAGGTTGATTGGCGGAACACAAGGGCAGAGTAAGGAGTCACGCAGAGGGGCAGCGGGCAGCCTCCCACATGGGTGGGGGATATTCAGACTCATGGGGAGCTTGTAGTAATTTTGTGAATTTAGGCTACAATCTTGTGCATGCTGACTCGAGAGCCAGACCCATTGGACTGCTCCTGCTGAGGAACCATCCATAAGCTTGCTCTGCACATCTCTAGCAAACAGTTCCGGAAATGACTGCAGTGATCTCCATTCTCACAGTTCAGTATTGGTTCTCCCCTTAAAACTATGATGGCGTAGCAAGGATGTTTCCTGATCCCTCACCCCGCCCCTGCAAAGGATGAATGCTGCAAAGATCCATGGCCCCCTTTCCCCTCTCACCTCCTGCAACTTTCCCGTAATGTGTACAGTATTTGTGGAGGATGGGAAATGAAGTAGTGGGGAAGTAGGACTAGGAGGAACTGGGTGGGTGGGAATGCCCATTCCTCTGCTCCTCTAAATGTGAGAGACCTTTAGCTCATAATCTGTCTCAGCTCCTGGGTTCTGTCTTTTTGTCACACACTCCAGCATAGCTGAGAAATGGTGCATTGGGCAAGGACTATTCAGATAGTCCAGGGGTGGGCAACGTGTGTGTGTGTGTGTGTGTGTGTGTGTGTGTGTGTGTGTGTGCACACTATCTTTGGCTTGGTGTCACTTGTTCCCATGACATTCTGTGGGCCAAGTCAATTTGCTGAAATGGGTAAAGTGCTGGGCAGGGGTAAACCTGAACAAAAAAAGACACCTGCAGCAATAGACTGGTCCTGGCACATTCTGAGATGAGTTTCTTTATCGGGAGAAACTAGAAAACATAATTCAAAATTAAGACATCTTTTTAAAAAGTTTAAAATATATATACAGTAATACCTTGGATTGCAAGTAACTTGGTTTGAGAGTGTTTTGCAAGACAAGCAAATTTTTAAATATTTAATTATTATTTTTACTTGATATACAAGCGACGTCTTGCAATACAAGTACTGTAGTACAGCGTAAATTAAAAATCTCTGTACAAATTTTTTCGGGGGGATTTCGTCTTGATATAAGAGTGTTTTGGATTACAAGCACATTTCCGGAACGAATTATGCTCTCAATCCAAGGCATGACTGTATACTGAATAGAACGCCACATATTCATCCAACCTATTAAACTGGCATTCAATTGCATCTGAAAAGAACAATAATTTTGAAGGGGAAAAGTTCTTCCTGCTTAGATAAGTTTCCACTTCCACATGGGTTCACAACTGGCTCCATCTAAGAGGCATGCCCCTCTAGCGTAAGAGAGGAGGGATGCCTCTTCTCAGAATGCATTTGGCTAGCCATGGATTTGGAAGTCCATGCCTTAAAAAATAAATCAACGTCTTGCTTTAAAAAAGAAAAGGCCCAACCAATTGGGAGGTACTTGTTTAATTGATCAAAAGTTTTATATTGAGTAATCTAACTGATTAATCAACTACGTGTTGCTGCCTTAATATTTGGACGGGCGGATCAAGCCTATGGGTGGGTTGTTGCTGGGAGGTCTGAAGGCCAAGCAACTGCATTTTCCAAAGCCCTTCCAGGCTTGTGGCAGCATGGCAAAAGAGAGAGAGGAGCAGCATCTTTCTCCCCCTCTCCCATTTTAATTTTTTTCTTTCTTTTACGGTTTCCCTCCCATTGGTTGCAGTGTTTATGGGGAGGCCAGGAATCCTGTGTATCCAAGCCCTCCCCAGGTATGCCCACCGGACACCCCTTTTTTGTGTGTGTCTCTATTGATGTTGGAGAGGCAAGGACTGTGGAAGTTTCCACGGTGGCTGGGAGGGGGTTTGCAAGGTCAGATCCCCACTCCAAGGTCAGACCTCTCTCTTTGCCCTAAGAGAGGGGGATCTAAGACATCCTAAGGCCTCTGGGACGCCCTCCCAGGGACCATAGGATTGCAGCCTAAGGGTGAGTTCAGACATGGAAAATGCCACCTACTTGGGGGCTGCAAACTGCATGCATGTGTGTGAAATGAGCACTGCAAGAACCGTTCTCGTATCACTCCACTCTCTCGGAGACAATGCTTTCCCATGGAGGCAAGGCACACACATTCATTTCTTGTTGGCCTTGCTCTCACTGAGGGGTTCAGCCTCTGTCTTGACCAGCCTTCCCCAACCTCGTGCTCCCTAGTTGTTTTGGAGTACAACTCCCATCATCCCTGGCCATGCTGACTGGGGCTGATGTGGATTGTAGTCCAAAAACATCTGGAGTGCATGAAGTTAGGGAAGGGTGGTGTGTGTGTGTGTGTGTGTGTGTGTGTGTGTGTGTATCCCCCTGCATATAGAAAACTAACTTATCAGGGGAAAGGGTTCTAGCTTATTCTATCACTTCCATACTAATTTTGTATGTGCAAGATTTATATATTCATTTATTATTTGGGGGGATGATTATGATTTTTCATAAAGGTTATAGCCCTTAAGAATATGAAAAGAGCTGTATAGGATCAGTTCAAAGGCATTCCATGCGGGAATGCTAGTCCAGCATTCTATTCCCACCAGATGCCTAAAGGAAGCCCACACAAGCAGGACATGAGCTCTCTAGCACCATCCCATATACATTTCCCAGAAACTGATATTTGTGAAACATTCTGCCTCTGATACTGGAGGTAATATATAGCCATCGTGGCTAGTAGCCATTGGTAGCCTTATCTTCCATGCAAGTCAATCTTATGAATACTGTATTAGGGTGGAAAGGATGCTTTTCTACACAGACACTCTCGAGTTACTATGGATGCGCTGTAAGTTGCTTGTGAAATCGCAGCATGGTTCTGTGTGGCCCATGACCAGTCTCCCACGTAACTTATTCTCACATTACAATTTATAACCATGAGTGTTGTCTTTCTTGTGGTTTCAAATTACACCATGGTGGCTTCATCATAGCTTATGTCCCCTGAAGCTGAATACAGGCAGTCCCCAGGTGACAAACGAGTTCCGTTCTTAAGAATGTCTTTAAGTCGAATTTGTATGCAAGTCGGAGCAGCATAGCGTTCTATACGTTGAGATCGGCATTTACTCAAATTGCATAGTATACTACTACACTATGTACTCTACGTAAATGACGTCGCGCCGGGGAACCCACCAGAAGTCCGTTCTGAAGTATGGGTTGTCTGTAAGTCGGATGTTCTTCTTAACTCGGGGACTGCCTGTATAGTTCATAGACATAAATCCCTTCATAAACAATTGGAAACCTGTACATACCCACGTGCTTAGGTGAAAAAATTACTAAAGTAAATGCGTTTCCACAAGAAACACACTATGGTTCTCAGGAAAGTGTGTGTGTAGATGGGGCGGGGAGGAAACCCACTATAACACTGCCAAGCCCACCCAGATTGCAAGGAGACACCGCCGTAGACACAAGCTCCACAGCGAACTGGCAGGGCAACATGGCTGAAAGCTTTGGTTTACACCAGTGTTCTCGAATCTTGGGTCCCCAGATGTTTTTGGCCTACAACTCCCAGCATGCCCCAGCCCATGCCGGGAGTTGTAGGCCAAAAACATCTGGGGACCCAAGGTTTGGGAACACTGGTTCACACCTTATAGAAGACCACCAATATCACCGGTGTTACTCTCAGCAATAATCTCTGGATGTTTGTTTATATGAAGGAATATGCACATTGCCTATTTTTAACTTTTGCTATTATGAAATGAGCTTATATGCATTTGCAGACTTTTTGAAGATTATCCATCCCAACTTATTTTGTGTTCCCCCTTGCAGTTTAGCTGCAAAGGTGTGATCCCCTTCTGTGTTTTCTCGCCTCATGTAGCTCACCAGGGGCTGGCTGAACTTCTTACCTACCCGAAACTGTAAAAATAGGGCAGGCTGTCAATCACCTGGCAGGCAACCATATACGGCTAATGGGCTGCATAGGATGTGGTGCATCACACAGCACGTAGGGCTATAATATGGGAAGCAACGCTAAGCACAAGATTGTTCTTGGTGGTAATAGTCCTATCTAATAGAAGAAAGAAGAGACAAATGTTTCGGCACATACCTGGGACCATGCCCCAGAACTTAACATCTGTTTTTAATTTTTCTTAAAATAATTTCAAATATCATCTTGACAATTCACAAACATTTTATGTACAGTAATAAAAATAAATTACTCTTAACAGATGAATGTATAATATTGTACACCATAGAAATACAGTGCAAAACCAGCATTGATTTCTTGTTTCTCCCACTCGTCCATAAAGTGCATTGCAGGGGCTTGGTTTAACCCAAATGGAATGGTGGGTCTGCGTTTCCCTTTGGTGGATGAATGTACCCATTCCCACTCAACAAGGAACACTTTACAAGTCAAACAATTGCCTTGCCATACTTTTTTGTCCTTTCAATGGTCCCCTGGAGAAGCAGTGAGACCATAAAATAAGCCTTCCTTACCTCGGTGCTCTCCAGATGTGCAGGACTACAATGCCAATCATCCCCAGTCAGCATGAAGCTGGCTGGAGATGATGGGAGTTGTCGCCCAACACATCTGGCAGGTACCAGTTTGGGGAAGGCTAACACAAAGGGCAACCTGTATACACCACCACCCATGTCCAATGTGCTTACATGACCAAGCTCTTCTACAAAAGTCTTTCAAATGAGAAGGTGATCCTCTCTTCCTAAGGCCTTCAGGTAGAATTTTTTTTCTCCAAAGGTGAGATGTTCATACATAGCTTTCTCTATGCAGATGGCCTAGAGATCTGTCTCCCATAGTGTGGGATTCCTGATCCTCTCTGACAGAGGGGATGTGTGATAATAAGCTGGGAAGAGGAGGCATGGGAAACAAAGACAGAGAAAGGGAAATTGGAGCTGTCGAGGTTTTGAGACCCACGAGGAACCCGGCTGAAAATAGCAGGCATGCAGCTGGCAACGGCAACCCACGTTGCTTCCACAAATAAACCACAGGAATGCTTTTTAAACGACGCCATCGAGTTTCAATTTTGCAGTGATGCTGCCATACCGAACTCACATTGTGTTTCTTCATTACTTCTTCTTTTTTTATTAACCCTAGCTTCAAACGACCACAGGATCACCTAATGGGGGGAGAGAGTGGGCAGATCTCTAGAATGGGGGGGGGAGAGAGAGAGAGAAACATGCGGCCCATCCATAGCCTCCCATGGCGGATTTTGTGGCCCCTGCTGTGTTCCCCCACTGAACTTGCACCGCTGGCAAAAAAAAATAAAAAATAAAAAATCATACCATTTCAATGCAGGAAGCACACACCATGTTGCCAAGCGGAACAGTGCTCCCAGAACACCAATTCTGCTTCAAAACAAGGCTGCTCACTCCCCACAGGGCTTGTTGCCCTGCGAGATTTTGGATGCGGCAGGAGTGGGATAGGTTCTGGGAGGGGCACTGTTGCCCTAGAGCAGTGTTCTCCAACCTGGGGTCCCCAGACGTTTTTGGCCTACAACTCCCAGCATGCCCCAGCCAGCTATGCTGGCTGGGGCATGCTGGGAGTTGTAGGCCAAAAACGTCTGGGGACCCCAGGTTGGAGAACACTGCTCTACTGTCACCAACTTTTAAGGAGCTACCCGTGGGTGCTGAACAAATTTGGGCCCCAGGGTTCAGCACCATGGACAGCTTCTTTAACATTCAGACTAAAGCCGATAGTGCAGTGTTCTCCCACCTTGGGAGCTGGGGCATGCTGGGAGTTGTAGGCCAAAAACATCTGGGGACCCAAGGTGAGAGAACACTGCCCTAGAGCAATGCGGTCAGACACTATGCGGCCACTCCCCAAAACAGCAGCCCCGCATCTCCACTTCCCCTCTTCCCCCATAAGATTGCATCCGGCGAAATGCGTGGTGTGTGTGATGCCATCCCATCCCATCCCATCCCATTCCATCCCATCCCATCGCAGACTTCCCTCTTCCAGCTCAGCTTCATCGGCTGTTGCTTGCAAGGGTGCGCGGAATCTCTCAGTGCAAGTGATACCGCATCGTGCAGGTTTTCCTTTAGTAATCGCCAGTGGGATCTCAACAAAATGTGGCAGTGTGTCTTCCTCCCTCCTAAGAAGGAGTGCTCCTGTTCAGCGTGTCAGCCAGCCATCCCCCCTTAGCAGGGCATTCCGCCCACTTCCCGTTTCCCGTGTGTTCTTTTCCAACAGACAGTCAACATTCCACAGCTACTGAGCATGCTCAGTCCTCATTTGGCTGTTTGGTTGTTGGCTATTTGCTTTTGTTTTGTAACCTTAGCTGGGGCTTTTTAAAGTCCCTCCCCTACTTCTGCAAATCTCGGGGGGGGGGAGTGGGTGGCGGAGCATACTGATACCTCCTCCTTGTTTCTCAGTGGCCCAGCTTGGCTCCAAATCTTCTGGGCACTCACAACCTGAGTCGGCTATTATGGGGAATGAAGCAGGGGCAGGCCTTAGGAAGAGACAGAGGGCTGCTGCTCTTAGCAACAGCTAAAAGAGACCATAACATCTGTTCCCAACTGTCCAGGAAGGCAGCCCAGATGGTATTTCTGTAGAGCAAAAATAATGAATGGCTACCAATAATATGTGTCTACAAGAATGGGCAAACACACATCACATCACTCAAATCAAACGGCCACATTTCTAGGGACTTTATCTTCCCGCCCATATTACCAGTCCCGCTGACGATATTCACAAGATTTAAACAAACAAACAAACAAACAAACAAACAACTTGTTAGAGACACGTCAGTGATACTTGTGAAAAGTGACACATGTTGTTACTCTTGCAAAAGCATTCACATAGATGGAAAGCAACTGGCTGGGGGCCGGGCGATGTGCGACGCATGCTGGGTCAACCAGTTTCCATCCTGTGCATAGAAGTGAAGTCTGCCCCCAACTTCAATTCAGAAAAGAAGAAAGTGTGCCTCAGATCTCAGACTTTTGGGCAACGCTGCTGACATAGTCTCTTGTTAAGGAACCACCCATAAAGGGTGTCATTCATTGAGAGGGCAGTAACACATTTACGGCACAATCCTATGCAAGTTTAAAACGGCCTATAACAGCGGACTAGAGTACAACCACTTCGAAGATCTCCTGTGCAAGGCCCATCAAAACCAATGGGAGCAGCTCAAGAACACAATTAGAGACATTATTACTTAAAAACACACAACCTGTGGTCCCAATCCAGGTCTAGCAGTGCCACCAAACAATGAGTGGTGTGCATATCCTCTTCACCTTGAAAAGAAACATCCGGACAGCTCAATTGCATGGAGAGTGAGCAAGGATGTATATACAGATACATATCCATATTCGCATTAGCTGTGGAAAATTCTCTTTCATGGAATAAAGATTTCATTGGGTTAAAAAAATAATAATGCAGGGAACTAACATGGTCCCTCTCGGACAGGCACTGAGAAGCTGCGTAAGAAGGGAAATGATCTCATCCATCCTTTGATGGAAATCCAAGAAGATATGGATGGAAATCCCATTTAAACACGTTGCCAAAAGCTAATTTTGCACATAGTGCTGCTGAGCTTGATTTAGAAATTATAAAAGGTGCTGCCTAAAGCACCAGATCAAGCTATCGGGAGTGGGGTGGAATTGCAGGGTGCAGGGAAAGAAGAATCCTGCATTGTGCCTTTATCACCAGGAACTGCTCATCAAACCAGAATTAATAAAGGTAGGGCAGATAAATGTTATGTAACATTGTTTTTCTAAATCAGCTTTAAAAATGGTGCACACTGCAATTTTTGTAGTTATACAGACACCCACAGACAGATGCCTACAAAACCAAACACATCTGCAGCATACCTTTGGCAGTGGCACTTTCTTATGGACATTGAACTAGAAAGGGAACACCGGCCAGTGTGCAGGCAGAGCCGCACTGCATTACCATGTCATAATCCAGTAAATCCCTCAGTTTGCACCAAATACTGTAAATGTTGGGGTAGATTTCACAGAGATCATTTGCTTTATAAATGAAGCTAATAAACATGAAAATGCGAAGTAGACGGAGACTCCCCTAAGTGGTGCACATCTTCTTGACTCAGCGTAGTTAGTTTGGGATGTGATAACATTGGGAAGGAGGGGGTTTGTGAATATAGACATCTGATCAATGCAAACATGGCAGCGATGCAACATTGGAGGAGTACATAGAATTTGGGTCGAGGAACAACATTTAGAGTTCAAGAATGCCAAATGTACCTACAGTAATACCTTGGATTACAAGTAACTTGGTTTGAGAGCGTTTTGCAAGACAAGCAAATTTTTAAATATTTATTTAATTTTTTTTGACTTGATATACAAGCAACGTCTTGCAATACAAGTACTGTAGTACGGCTTAAATTAAAAATCTCTGTACACATTTTTTGGGGGGATTTCGTTTTGATATAAGAGTGTTTTGGATTACAAGCACGTTTCCGGAACGAATTATGCTCTCAATCCAAGGCATGACTGTATTTTCAGACCAAACATGGGCTGCCATGGGCATAAAAATGTGCCACAGGCATTGCTGGGGAATTTGCTTGTGAGTGCCACGAAAGGAATTATCCAAATGTAAAAGGTACAAATCTGCATATAAAACACTGCTGCACCTGTGTGCACATAAAAGCTGATGACATAACCAGATACCCTATGGAAGGAAGAGCGTCCTGACCTTCACAAGACTGCATTATATGTGCTCTTTTTCTTTCTGAGTAAATTGCAACTTATATTGCTGAGCTGGATATTTGATAAAACGAGAGCCAGTGTGGCGTAGTGGTGAGAGTGTTGGACTGGGACTCGGGAGATCCGGGTTCTAGTCCCCGCTCGGCCATGAAACTCACTGGGTGACTTTGGGCCAGTCACTGACTCTCAGTCTCACCTACCTCACAGGGTTGTTGTGAGGATAAAATGGTGAGGAGGATGAGGATTATGTAAGCTGCCTTGGGTTCCTTGAAGGAAAAAAGGCAGGGTATAAATACGATAAATAAAATTTAAAAAATATGCACACGCTTTGATCCACAAATTCTATTCCTATGGAGAGCAGCACACTTGGGGGCAATCCTGCTCCTATTGAAGCCAGTGGCAAAGTTCCCATTAATTTCAATGGCATCAGGATTGCAGCAGCCTTCACAAACAAGTTCATGCAAGCCATCGGGGGATTTGGTAGGGGTGTGAGGTCTCCCTCAGCAATCATAGCTCCCTCCTTGGCATGGTCTTATCACTGATACTCTCCCAAAATATTTTTATTTCTGTTTGCTGAATGAAGCCACTGCAGTGCCCTTTCTTGCCAAAATAAGACACACGTGATAAAAGGATACACCGTGTCTCTCTCTCTCTCTCTCTCTCATTCCAAATCACAAAGAACGTCATGCACAGAGGAAAGTAGCAAACAGTGCCCATTCATACCCATTACTCCGGTAACTTCAGGTATACAAAGCATAAGGCCAGGCTCACACCCGGTAATAATCTCTTGAGTCCTCTGCTCCTTCTAAATCAGTGTTCTCCAACCTTGGGTCCCCAGGTGTTTTTGGCCTACAACTCCCAGCATGCCCCAGCCAGCTACGCTGGCTGGGGCATGCTGGGAGTTGTAGGCCAAAAACACCTGGGGACCCAAGGTTGGAGAACACTGTTCTAAATAGAGCTGATCATTTTGAAGCTTAGCACTCCCATCTTTCTTAAATTAAAAGAAACCGGGGTTCCTACGGATACCAGCCACATGGTGGTTTCCACATCCCACCCACCCCCCTCAATCCCTTTGCACCTCTATTCATTTTAGGCCAGTCTATGTTACTCCAACAATCTTTGGGGGATCACTTTAAGTGCATTTGCAGGAAATAAGAGGTTCTGCCATCACCTCACACAGTGATATACGAATGTAAAGTGCATCCAGTCCTGTAGACTCCCCTCAGAGTACTCCACAGCAGGAAATGGGAGCAGTGCTTCAACCTACTCAACCAAGCCATGGACAGGTGCAACTTTCTGAGGGCTGCGAGGGTAGGCAATATCAAGGGATGGCAATTATTCACATCTGACTCAGACCCATCCTTCTGCTTGCCCAGGGCTACTTACACACACACACATCATCTTTCCCAAATAAATCATGCCCCTGTCACTTCTCTAAATATGCACGAAGTCTCCTCGCCTCCATGGGGAAGCTCGCCTCGAGCAGCTGCTGCCTACCACGGCCGTGGAGCGCTGTCCAACCCTGGTGGTGCTGAACCGTCTCTGGGACGAGAAGAAGCCATCTGGCAGAATCCACACGTCTCGGTTTGTGTGTGGTGTCTTTGTTTTGTTTTTTGTCTTTTGTTTAAACGATTGTTGTTATTGCATAGCAGAACAAAACTTGATTAGAGTGAAAAGGAAAAAAAGTCCAAACAGAACAAACCACGCTTGCCCCCAGGGATATTCCATGCAAACTGGCGGCTTATCGTGTTTTGAAACACTTTTTACATTCAAGATCAAGCTAAAGAGAAGCAAACGTTCAGCTATCCGGATCTCACTTCTAGGTCTCACCTCGAGTGCCATTTCCTGGTAGAAAGGCGGGGTACAAGTTAAATATCAACCAACTAATCAATAGCCACCTCTGCTTCCTATAGAAAACTGTGCCTGGCTTAAAGAGGAGCGACGCGGTGTCCCAAGAGGCAATAACACGGTCTCCTCTTCTCCGATACCAGTTTCCAAAACTGGGGAGAGGAATCAAAGGCTGAATTCACAAGATCCATTTTGACACATACACAACCCCCCCCCAAATAAATTAAAACATCATTTTAAAACACACACACACACACGCACGCACGCACGCACACGCTCCTTTCCTGAGATCCTGCTTTCTGCCAAATATGAAGCAACCTTAGAAGGGGAAGAATGAATTTTTAAAAACAGAATGAGAGTAGTTTTTAAACAAACAAGCGTCATTTTTCAATTACCTTCCAACGAAATCCGTCGGGACCCACAGATGTGGCAAACATTCTAGCCCTGCCACCCCCACCCAGGCCTCCGTCCCTCCTTTTAAACAAACAAACAAACAAACAAAGACCACCCAGTCGAGGGGAGGGGGGCTGAGCATCCCAGACACGTCCTACTTGTGTACGTGTTATCAAAATGAAATCACGTCTAAGAAATAACCATTGGAAGAGGCAGTTCCATTGACATCCTCTTCCCCTTATCCGAAGGAGGGTGGGCTTTTCCCCCGCTCCGGTTCGCCTCCGTTCCTCCTGCGGGGGGGGGGGATCATCAAGAGGAGGCGGCGCAGGAGCAGGGGGAAGAGGGGGAGGCTCGCTCGATCCCAAATCCGCGTGGCGGGCGCGCGCCACCCCCCACCCCACCCCCCTCATACGTCACTGGACGTCCTGGGCCTGGAGGAAAAGCCCGACGGGATGCACCCGCAGCAGGCCAGCCAGAGGGACTTCTGGATGTCCGGGTTCCTGAACGCGTAAATGACGGGGTTGATGAGCGAGTTGCAGGCGGCCGGCAGGGCCAAGGAGTAGGTGTAGACGGCCGGGTAGCTGGCGTCGGCCACCAGGGAGTAGACGGCGAAGGGGATCCAGCAGAGGGCGAAGGTGCCCAGGACGAGCGAGAGCGTGGAGAGGCCCTTGCGGGTGGACGTGGCCTGCGCGCTGGCGATGAACTGGTGCTGGACGGCGATCTGCTGGGCGTGCCGGAAGGCGATCTTGCAGATCTGCGCGTAGAGCTGCATCATGAGGGCGAAGAGCAGCAGGAAGGTGACGGCCAGCACGGCGGCGTTGTCCTTGGTGACGGGCCGCAGCACGCTGCAGGCGCCGGGCTCGCGCAGGCAGTTCCAGCCCAGCAGCGGCAGGAGGCCCACGGCCAGGCACAGCAGCCACACGAGCAGCAGCGAGGCGGCCGCGAGGGTCCGCGTGCGCTCCGAGTGGTAGGTGAGCGCGTGGTAGAGCGACAGGTAGCGGTCCACCGTGATGGCCAGCAGGCTGCAGGCCGACGCCGAGAAGGCGGCGAGCAGCAGGCCGGCGGCGCTCAGCGTGGCCGTGGCGCTGGGCGGCTGCAGCAGGTACTGCACGCTGAAGTTGACCACCAGCCCCAGGCCGGCCAGCAGGTCCGCCAGCGCCAGGCTGCCGATCAGCAGGAACATGGGCGCCCGCAGGCTGGGCGTGTAGAAGAGCGCGGCCAGCACCAGCGCGTTCTCGCACGCCATCACCGTGCCCGTGGCGCACAGCGCGATGTCCCACGGGCTGACCGCCGCCGCCGCCGCGGCCACGTCCCCGCCGCCACCCGGGCTGCCCGCGCCGCCGCCGCTGCCCGCGCCGCTGCCCCCGGCGGCCTCCTCTCCGGCTGCTGCGGCGGTGGCTGCTGCCGCCGCTGCAGGAGACAAGTCCGAGGGGCCCCCGGCGGCGGCAGACGTGTTCGACGGCGGCCAGATGCTGGCGAAAGGCCTGGACGAGGCGTGCAGGAGCACCAGGAGCCGTTGCTGCCGCTGCCGCAGTTGCTCTTCCATGGCGGCCGCCGCAGCTGCTGCAGGATCGCGGAACATTCGCTGGAGGGGAGGAAGAAGGCACGGGAGACATGTCAGGGGGGGGGGAGAAGCGGGGGGAGGCAGCACAGAGGGTGGACCAGGCCCTGGGGGGGGGGTGTCAAGGAGCGACTTGGCGTGGGGATGGGAAGGGGCGTCACATATGGCCGCCTGTCTCCCTGAGCGAGGTGCAAGCATCTTGGGCCTTAACCCGGAAAGGAGATGTTCCTTGGTGGGAACGGCAATTCCACCTGAATTTGACACCAAACTAGACAACATCCCACTCCAACGACGGGGTTTCCTTCAGCCACGGCTCCTGCAGCTCCGGGCATCCATTTGCCAGTGGTGCAGCAAGGGGGGGGGGGGTGATCCCTATGCCAGTGGGGCTCATTACCCATTGCCGTTTTTATCCTGAGCTTTATAGGAGCTATCTACGGTGCTCCATGGTGGTGAACCTATTTTGGGGATGGAGTGAAGCACCGTGGATAGCTCCCATAAAAGCTCAGAATAAAAGCTGCAACGGATAAGGAGCCCCCACTGATATAGGCGTCACCAGCCTCCCCTGGCGTAATTTTAGACCCTGGACTTAATGGGGAAGGGGTGGTGGTGTAGACGGCCACGTGTATTACTTCAGTTCTATTACTTCTCTCTCTCTCCTCCTCCCCCAAACGCCATTCCTTGCTTTACAACTGCCTCTACATTCCTGATATGTTAGCACAAGAACACACACACACACACACACACGTTTTCCAACCCTGCTTTTAAAAAATAAATATTCTGAGCATGCACAGTTTTGCATTTCAGCATTTTAAACTCCTTTAAATCAGAGCGCTACAGGAATAAAATGGAGTTTGCTTCTGCTGCCCTCATCGCCTGATCTCTGGGTGGCCATTTGGGGGCCGCCTGGGGTGCAGGGCCCTGGACTTGGGCCCCAAGGTCTAACCCCAGCTGCCCCACTGCTGCTAGCAAAGGCCCCTGCACCGGACTAAGGCATGCTGGCTTCTTATAGCCCGAAAATAGATTGGTTTGGGTAAAGTATGCCAGGCAGGCGGTGCTCTGCCCCCCTATGGCAGCGCGGGCTAGGTGTCTCGGGGGCCCTTCCTTATCCCGACGCCCTCGCAACAAAGCGCCATCGGGTCCCCCCTCCCCCCCGCAGTGGCAACTCAAGGCCAAGGGAGTCCCGCGGGGCAGCCTTTCCCCAAGCTGGGTCCCCGCAGATGTCGTGGACTACAGAGCCCATCATCCCCAGGCAACATGGGGTGATGGGGGTCGTCCTACCACATGGAGGGAGGCACCAGGCTGGAGAAGGCTGAAGCGACCCCTTTTAAATCCCCGCCCCGTCCCCTCGCTAATTCAGTACCGTTCACCATATTCTCTTTTATGTATGTATATTTATTCTCATCCCAGGCGGAGGCTTCTTCTAATATGTGCTGATTTTCTGGGCGGGCGGGCGGGCAGACTGCTTAATAGCGGATATTTTATGATCGTGCCCGAGGCGAGCAAAATCGGAGTGCCTCGCTCTCGCACACGCCTCCCCAATGTTATAATTCCTTTCCTCACCCACCTACCCGCCGCGCCCCCAGCCCCAACCGCGCGGCCGTGCCACTTCCCGGAGCCGTTCCTCGCAGCGGGAGGGCGCAGAGAGGCTCTTACATCACCGCCAGCTCCACGTTTGGCGCTGCGGTTACCTAGGCGAGGGGGGGGAGCAGGGGAGTGGGGAGGAGGCGGGGCGAGGGGAGGGGGCATCTTTTTCGGAAGGGGCGTCCGCCAGGATGGCCAGGCTCGGTCTCTCCCAGAGCCGGACAAGAAACTCGCACCGACCCAGCCGTGCAGGGATCGCGGCTCTCCCGCGACATCTGCCCTCTCTCTCTCCGTCCAGACCCCGGTTAAACGGGAGGGCGGGAGGGCTCCCGCCCGGACGCGGAAAGCCCCGTCCGCTTTGCAGTGCCGACCCTCCTCTGCCGCCGGGTGGCGCGCGCGCGCGCGCACAGCTCGCAGCCCTGCCGGCAGCCGCAGCATCTCCGCCGCGGAGCCTGCCCGATCCGCGCGAATCCGGCGCGCTCACGCCCACCCCAGCCCTCGCTTGAGCCCCGCGCCGCGCAGCTCTGCCTCGCGCGTCACATTTCAGGGATTGCGGGTGTGTGAGTGTCTGTGTGTGTGTGCGGGAAACAGTCCAAGAGTCACCCAAAGGTCACCGGTTGTTTAGTCTGGAGAGGAGGGGCCAGGGGGCGAGAGAGGGGTTGGGCTGGGGGCAGGGGGTGGGAAAACAGCCGCCGCCGCCGCCGCTGCTGCTCTCACGACCGCGACTGCTCGTCGTGCAAGTTAGCAGAGCACCCCAGAAAAAATGCTGAGCAAAACAGTGCAGGCAAATAATAAACTCACGCCAGGAGCCCTGCGGGGCTGGAGCTCGCATGCAACGCGGACGCCCCCCCCTCCCTGCGCCCCATCCCTTCCTTCCCTAGCCTCACTGCCGCGGGGTGGGGTTGGGGTCGACGGGACAGGCTATCCAACCGCATCATGCAACATGAAGAAACAGACACGCAGTGTTGCTAGTTCAGTTTGGGGTTTCGTGGGCTGTTGGGGCTGCGGGGGTCTTTTTTGTGGGTGGGTGGGGGGTTACCTTTTTTTTAAAAAAAGTGCCTCGGTCAATTTTCCTCCTCCTCTTGGCTAAGTCCTCCTTCAGTCCTTGCAGTCAAAGCTCCTTCCCTTGGTTAACATGGCTAATAACGTTGGCAGGTCGCTGGCAGACTCGTTGCTCTCTTAATATTCTAGCCCCCTTTGGGTCTGCTGATAAATCTCCCCTCTGACGTCAAAAGTCTTCAGTTATATTCATGATCAGCTCCAAGTCTGTGAATCAGAGGAGCCTGTGATCAGAATAACAACGAGGCGCGCTCCGCTCCCCCTCCCTCCAGATACACACACAGGCGAGGAGATATAAACACACTCACACGCGCACATACGCGCGCGCGTCCTCTGGAATTTCATTCATAAGGTTGCCGAGAAGAAGCGCCTCCCCCTCCGCCCCGCCCCGCCCCCTCCTCTCCCAAGGTCAGGAAATTCACGTCTTCGCCTTGCGGGAAAGGGAGTGGAGCTTTGGCAAGGACGGTCTGCCCGGTATGAAAAGTAAAATAAAAACGACACCACATCAACAAATTAGGGAATCTTCTCTCCGCCCCCCCCCCCCCCTTTCCCTCCTTCATTTCACTGCAGCGTGGAAGTGAGTTGCGGGCTCACTCAGCTCAACTGCGCTTGGATGTTGTGTAATTAGACGGAGCCGCGCCCCCCGTTAGAGCCTGCTACGAAAAAGAGCAATTCAATCAAGGGCATTCACATTTAAAACACACACACACACACACACACACACGCCATTCATTTTAAAAACTTTTTTTTACAAAGCTGAATACGCAATAGGTAGTAGAGGTAGCTGCCTAGAGCTACACAATCCCTAGGACTGGAAATTGGCTGGGGCATGCTGGGAGTTGTAGGCCAAAAACGTCTGGGGAGCCAAGGTTGGAGAACACTGCTTTAGGCGCAACACAGTCCGTCCCCCCGTCCCCCCCCCCACTCACCAGAGCCTTGGGACGGGACAAGAAGGGCTGGACGTGCAGGAAGAATTGTGTGCCTCGCCCATCCCATTTGTCTGTTTACAGCCCCATTTCCGTAGCTTTCTTTATTTTTAAAATTTGATGTATCACCTCCTGTGACTTGATTTCAGTCAATCACATGAAAACTCAATATAAAATAAAACAACAACAAAACAGCAGAGCCAGTGATGTAGTGGTCAATTTCAAAGAGCAGGCGTTCATCATGACAGTCCCCATAGTCAACCCTGCGAGGAGAGGCCAAAAAATTCAAGCAGCTGTGCTGATCCATATCAACAAACCAGTCCTAGCAGTTCTCATCTCCACCAGGAGCAAGCCTTTTTTGAGGTTCATGGGTCTGAATTGCCCATTCAAGACTAACTAACCCACCCAAAATACCGCTTAGGGGTTTTGTTATGTTAAGCTATATATAAGTATTACAAATACATACATAAATAAATAAAAATTTAAAAATACTTTGCACCACAACAGGCAACAATGTATTGTTGCTGGGGAAATTCACACACACACACACACACACACTGTTACTGTGAGGAATGCTCGGAAGCTGAGCTCAGAGGAAGCAGGGAAATCAGGGTGTGTGTGTGTGTGTGTGTGTGTGTGTGTGTGTGCAGATGACCTCAATGTCCCGGCATCTTTGGGAATCCTGGCTCAACTACACCACTGAGCAGAATGCCGGATCCAGTTAAAATTGATTTTAAGGCTGCAATTCTATGCACACTTACCTGGGAGTAACACCATGGGAATTACTTCTAAGTAAACATCCATAGGGTTCTGCTGTAAAAACAGCAACAACATTTGACCTGATGGGTCAGGACAGCAGGTTTTTATGTTTGTTTGCTTTAAATGCAAGTTTTCTTACATACATTTGGGTGGGTGGTGCCATACTGGAAGAGGTATTCTGCCTCCTCTCTCACCCAGGGAATGCCTCTTCTAAGATGATGGCTGGCTGCCTGCTGCCATGTCAGGTATGGGCATCTTCATCCAGCACTAGCCTAGTGGCAGGAGGCAGGAGCATTTCCCTCTTTTGTGTGAGAGAAGGAATACCTCTTCTGGGAAGATGCTTGCTGTACCAGTGGCATGCATCCTCATGTGATGCCAGAGACATTTCCTCCAGTGTTTCAAAGAAGGGGAAGTACAAAGCTTTCGACCATGGTGGCCATCAAGTTAAATTGCCTAAAAACTGATTTTGTCCCAAATGTTTTTTTTTACTAAAGGTGTGGTAAGAGACTGCTCACAATTACATCTGTAAGGAAAATATACAGTGGGAGTCTGTGTGTCTTTCATATACATTATATTATGTTGTTCTCTCTCAGGCAGTTTGGAATGGTGAGGAAACATAGCCGGTCTCCCATCTGATGGCATCCTTCTGGAAGCACCAAGTGCCCCAATCTGGACCTCTTTCCACTTGAGAGCATGTGCTGCTTCGTACCTGTTTGGTGGTCCTAGGCTTAATGGACAGTCTCGGCATCCAGAAGGAGATTGGATCTTGGGCTCATTCCTAACTTTCAGGAGAACAGAATTGTCCCCTGAAAATACAGGAGTTAGTTGTCCAAACTCAGTGTAAAGCAAGTAATCTTAAACAAAGAAAAGGTTTATACAGGGAAGCGAGTGAGAACATTAAATCAGGAATGTACAAAGGTATACACAAATATAGCATGCTGATTTTGCTAACACTGACTTAGCTGGAGTCTGTGAAGGATTATGCCTGTGGCTCACGCTGGCTCAGCTCGTCTGAGCGTGGAAAGCTAAGCAGGTTCAGGCCTGGTTATTACTTGGATGGGAGACCCCTCCTCTCTAGCTTCCTGCATTGAGCAGGGGGGTTGGACTCGATAACCTTGTGTAGGCTCCTTCCAACTCTATGATCTATGAAATCTATGTAAGGGCAGGATATGCAGCTCAATCTTGCACATATTTATTCAGGGATGCATCCTCCCAGTTCAGCAGGGTGTAGTCCCAACTAAGTATACAACGCTTGCATAGGTCCTATGCCCTAGGATTTTAGTTTTAGTATAATTACAAGCAGGGGAGGCTGGTGACTCCTCTCTGTCAGTGGGGCTCCTTATCCATTGCAGCTTTTATTTTGAGCAGTATAGGAGCTCTCCACCACGCTCCATGGAGGTGAACCAAATTTGGGGAAGGAGTTCAGCACCACGGATAGCTCCTGTAAAGCCCAAGACAAAAGCTGCAATGGATAAGGAGCCCCACTGACAGAGGAGTCACCCATTTCCCCTGATTACAAGTGTCCTTAAGAAAGCTGCTACTCCATTGTCAGGTAGCCTCTAGTTTTGAGGGGCCACAAAACCAATTTCTCTTGCACATCTTCAATATTCTTGCAAATGCAGGTCCTGAACACATTTTGAAAGTCTTGGATTGGGCTGAGATTCCCATTTTTTCCTTCTCACTGCGTACCCAATAGTTTTCAAATGTAGAAATCAAAGCTCATTAGTTGCTAGAGATACATTTTACTGAGTGGCAGCATGCGGTTTTCAGTCCAGATTCATGGAGACAGATTTGAAGGACTACCAAGAACAAGCTCATATTGAGCCATTCTTGCAGAAATATGCCACTTTAATCATCTGCCTCAAGAGAGGGCTCCTCACTCTCTCCTCATCCTGACACATTTTGGCATCACAATCTGGCACAGAGCTGGCAGCTTTTGCTAAGCGAAGCCCAGATCTGCCAGTCTCTGCAGCTAAGAGTGAAATCACACTGATTGAAATTTCCCCCCATTGGCTTCTGAATATCACCTGTTTCAATCCATCCATGGCTGATTTGTGTCTGATTGTTCCAGCCTTCCAAGCAACACAGGAACAATCCAGCCAAGCTGAATCCGGCCCTCACAGTTCTCCTGGACCCACCCCCTTCCTCCCAACCACCAGTTATTTGGTGGCTTCCCAGCTCTTCCAGTGTTTCTTTCCCATTTTAAAAGGCTGAAATTAGATCTGTGCGCAAATGGCCGCTCAAACTTGTCCACCCTATTCGTAGGCAGGGAAATTGAGGAGAAAACTTCACTGAATTTCTCCAGGGGGAGGAGAAATCCTCAACAGTTTCTCACAGGCAGGGCTCGCCATTGGCAAGGGTTGTAGCAGAACTTCTCTCTCTCTCTCTCTCTCTCTCTTTCCCATAAGGGTTTGTGGATTTGTTGGGCAGCAGCAGCAGCATCAACTGTATTGGCTAGCCGCCCCCCTCTTTTGCATCCACCACAATACAGGTGTGTGAGGGGGGGCAGTGTTGGGTCCAGCTCCAAGGAAGAGACAGAGCTGGTGCTGAGACAAAATCTGTCCTCCAATTTCCTGAAAGTTTTCTTCCCCCCTGAAAGAGGCTTCCATGCTTCTGCCCCATTCTCAGGGTGCGTTAAATGTATTTTTGTGGTGATTTTGAGCTTGCCTAATCAATGTGAGGCAGGCCGAGGGTGCTATGTGTGTGTTTCCTTTCCATTACCCATCTCTCCATTGCGCTGCAGCCTCCCTGGCTGCCTGCACTTCCTGATCTGAAAAAGCCCCATGGGAGGAATCACCTGATGATGTCTTCCCCTGGGCTTTATCTGAAGTTTGGGAAGCTGAGGAGGCTACAGGCTGCCAAAAGGTTGATTGTACAATGAAAGACAGGACGCTCTCACACACTCTTTGGCCACCTTCTAAGTAGGGTAGGCACAAGGAACCCAAACCCAAACCATTCATTTATTATTACATTTATATCCCGCCTTTTCCCCTCTTGCAAAGAACCCAAGGCAGCTTACATGGTCCTCCTCCTCTCCATTTTATCCTCACAATAACCCTGCAAGGTAGGCTAGGCTGAGAGTCAGTGACTGGCCCAAAGTCACCCAGTGAGCTTCATGGCTGAGCGGGGACTAGATCCCAGATCTCCCGAGTCCCAGTCCAACACTCTCAGCACTACACCACACTGGCTCTAACGAGAATCTCTCCAAAAATTTCTTCATCCTCGATTTTCTTTTCGAAAGCAATTTCTTTTTTATCAGACTGAACGAGAATGGTAAAAAAAAAAAAAAAAAAGTGGGATAAATTTTTGGAGCAGCACTAGTTGAAATGCCCCTCCTATGGCTTTGTTACTGGAAGTAAGAGCTTCAAGCTAAAAAATATGGGGGTATTTTGGGTATTTTGCCTCTGCCCCTTTTCCCTTTGGACCTGCCCGCCACTGGAAGGCAATCCCCAAGGGGCCAAGAGCATCTCCAAAATGGAATTTGGCCTTCAGTCTGAAAGAAGTTCAACACCCCTGAGGCAAATGATCGCTCAGTGGTACGGCTGATGTTATTCAGTCTTGCAATGTTGTTGCTCAACTACATGTGTGACAAGGCCAGAATTGGCACCCGGATTTGTTTCAGAGTGTCATATTTGAGTTTGTGACTAGGTTTGCACGACACGCGAAGAAGAGCCACCATGGCTTCAAAGCCACCGTGGCTTAGCATGTTGTCTGAAGCCAGGATGGCTTTGTCAGAGTGGCTGAAGTTTGGCTTATAAGCCGCAGGGTTTGTTTTGCCCCGTGATAGTTTGCCACCATGTCGTCCAAACCCGGCCAACACAATGCACCGGGGGGGCGGGGCGGGGCAAGCCAAACTGCTGCAGAGCCGATTGGCAAGCGTGGCAAAGAAGACTTGCTGCTCTCTGGCCAAGCGGCTCTGGATCAGCACCTCTGACAGCCGCCTCCAAGTGCCCAAGTGGCACTTCAGGACGGCTGTCAGAGGATCCCCCCCCCCGCGCGGCTGGCGGTGACGGCGGCAGCATGGGGCAAGCCGTGTTCTGCTTGGGCCCCTCTAGAGGAGACGGAGCAGAACATGGCTCATCCCTTCCCTTGCTCAGTGTGGCAGCCACCGTGCCAAGCGGCGGGGTGGGGGGCATGTTCTACTTGCCTGAGCCGCATTCTAAGTCTCCTCTAACCCCCCCCCCCTGCTTGGCACGGAGGCAGCTACTGAGTAGGGGGGGGGACGACAAGCCACATTCTGCTTGGTCTCCTCTAGAGACTCCTCTAGGCTCGGATCCCGGCAGAGCGGGGGTTGCAGAGAGGGGAGAGCATGGCTGGCTGGGGGGGATCCTGGGAGTTGCCGGACTTTTTTTTCTGTCTAAACAGGCATAGGATTGCACCCTTAAATAACTTATTATGGGGAGCAGGAGAGAAAGAGGGAAAGAGAGAGAGAGAGAGAGAGCTCAACATTGTGACAGTGGAAACGCTGAGGTCTGATAGTGCTCCGCTGATTCATAAAATCCAAGCACTGACCAGCATGCCAGGGAGAGGGGTGGATAAGACTGCCCAAAGAATGGGGCCCGGCAATAAAGGCTTTTGAATCACTGTTCCATGTGACATGACCGACCCGCTTGCCTTTGTAAGAATCTGCTCCTGCAATTGCTTGGGAGCAGAAAATTCTTTTTGTTAATTATTCTGATTTTAAAAATAGCCTTGACTGCTGGGTGGGCCTGGATGGCTTCTGTTGAACGGCACAAAAACAGTTACAAAAGAACACACACGCACACACATGTGTATTCAGCACTGCTACTTTCCTAAGAGACAGTGACTCTCTTTTGCCCCCTCCCCCCCCAAAAGATTTTTCCATGCCTGTAGCATACAATCAAAGAATAAAATAAATGGCATAATTACAATAATTAGACACTTCAGGAAATATGATGGTTGGGCATAGGATGAAGCATAATAAGCCGTTTCTACCCCATAGTAGTACAAAGGGGGTTTAAGCATTCAGATTTAGAAGAAGAACAAAGAAAAATATCTAACTGCCACCACCACCCTTTCAGTTGTCAACGTAGGATCTTGACTTTGCAAGCCTAAGGAAGCATTTCCCATTTTCTGTCTTTAGTGTTAGAGTTGAGAAATATACGTATGAAGTGCTACTCCAGAGAGGAAGACAAAACATGTTGTTTTTTGTGGGATTTAGCCATGGAGGGAGACATCATAAATAAATAGCTTCAATCACGGGCTCCTTACTGATGGTAGTTCTGATAAAGAACCATTATATCTAGGTTCTCCTCCCATCAGAGGTATGGGGCAGAACTACTGGGGAAAGGGCCTTTTCAGTGGTAGCACCCTGTCTCTGGAACATTCCCAGAATATTGCCTGGAGCCTGCTTTGTTGTCATTCCGGTGCCAGGCAAACACCTTTTTATTTCCCCAGGCTTTTAATCCTTGCAGAATGATTAACTCAGTTTGTGTCTTAGACTTTTATGCTGCTTTTAGCTTATTGATATGCATTACTTTATTGTCTTTTCATTATTTTATCATAAGCCATCCTGATAATTTAATTGAAAGTTGGACTGGGACTCGGAAGATCCGGGTTCTAGTCCCCGCTCGGCCATGAAACTCGCTGGGTGACTTTGGGCCAGTCCCTGACTCTCAGCCTAACCTACCTCACAGGGTTGTTGTGAGAATAAAATGGAGAGGAGGAGGATTATGTAAGCCGCTTTGGGTTCCTTGCAGGAAAAAAGGCGGGGTATAAATATAACAAACAAACAAATAAATAAATAAGAAAAAATCAAATTGAATATTAGGGTTCCCCCACTTTACTTATGACTAAAACTCTATTCAAAGTGAATTGACTTACCAGACTATCACAGAGCAGCAGTTGTTAATAATTTTCATCAAGAAATAACCAGGTAGTATGTATGACATTGTTTTGAGCTGGACACCTGAAACACACTAGCAGGCAGCACTAAAAATAATAATAATAATAACAATAATCAGCCAATGCATCTTGCCCAGATATGGACATGCCTCATTCCAAACTAATATCACTTTGTCTAGGTAGAAGCTGCGCAAGAGCTGCCATCTTCTTTATCAGTTCTACAAGCTTGAGCTACACCGGTTTTGAAGTCTTCAGAGGTAGCCACTGGAGGTAACATTGCTTTGGCGTTTGGCTCAGGTAATTGACTAAGGGCGCAATCCTATGCATATTTAGACAGAGAAAAGGCCTACAACAACCAGTATGCCCCCAGCCAGCTATGCTGGCTGGGGGCATGCTGGGAGTTGTAGGCCTTTTCTCTGTCTAAATATGCATAGGATTGCTCCCTAAGGTGCCAGTTCTGGACACACATACCAGGCAGTAACTCCCAGTAAATTAAATGGAGCTCATGTTTGCATAGGATTGCACTGTAAGACATTCAATTAGTGGACTAAAATGCAGCAGACTTACAAGATTTAATATTGAGATAGTCCCTGCCCTCGGGCGACAATTAAAAACATGAAACAAAAGGGATTTGGCGGCCACCCGGCCACCCTGGGCGATGTACAATTAAAATACAATAGAACACAATAATATAATTATTAAAACAATAAAAAAATCCTTATTAAAAACCTAACCCACCCCATATTCCCGCCTGAACAGCCATGTTTTTAATGCACGGCGGAAGCTCATCACAGGGGGCATGGCGAAGGTCACTAGGGAGGGAGTTCCATAATGTGGGGGCCGCCACAGAGAAGGCCCTCTCCCAGTCCCCACCAGCCTGGCTGCTCTGGCTGATGGGATAAGGAGAAGGCCGTCCGTGGCAGACCTTGTTGAGCGGCCTACTTGATGTTGCTGGAGGCGCTCCTTGAGATAAGCTGGGCCGGAGCTGTGTAGGGTTTTAAAGGTCAAAACAACACCTTGAATTCGGCTCGGCAAGCAACTGGTAGCCAGTGCAACTCATTAAGCACTGGCGTGATGTGATCACGCCGGTGGCTGCCCTTAATCAGGCGAGCCGCCGCGTTCTGTACCAGCTGAAGCTTCCGAACCGTCTTCCAGGGTAACCCCACGTAAAGCGCATGACAGTAGTCTAGGCGAGAGGAGACCAAGGCATGAACCACTGATGGGAGCAGGTGATTAGGAAGGTAGGGGCGCAGCTGCCGTATCAGATGGAGTTGATACAGCGCCGCCCAGCTCACAGCTGACACCTGAGCCTCCATGGACAGCTGGGAGTCTAGAATGACCCCCAAGCTGTGGACCTGGTCCTTCAGGGGTAGATGTACCCCATTCAGCACCAGGTCAACATCCCCTAACCTCCCCTTGTCCCCCACCAGAAGTACCTCGGTCTTGTCGGGGTTCAGATTCAACATGTTCTGCGGTAACAGGTGTGCAATGGTGTGAACTACTTTGTTACTACTGCATACCTTTAATACATGCTGTGTGTGTGTGTGTGGCAAAGACTCTCTTTGCTGGAGACCTTGGAGAGCCGCTACCAATCAATGTAGACCAGCCTTTCCCAACCTTGAGTCCGCCACCGTTGTTGGACTACAACTCCCATGGTCCCTAGCCAGCATGGCCAATGGTCAGGGATGGTGAGAATCGTAGTCAGATAACACCTAGCATGACACAAGGCTGGGGCAGTGGGGCACAATGTGGAGATCAGTAAGCTAGGGTATAGGTGGGCAATTCCAGTCAGTCCAGGGGCCAATCTCCACCCCCAGACCCACCACGGGCCACACCGCTGCTGCTCCCACTAGTGGCAAAAAGTGTAGGGGGCAGGCGGGAGTAGCAATTTGATGCCGAAATTCCAAACCACTGCTTCCCTCCGATTTATTTTCAGCAGTGCAGCAGAGGGCAATAGGGAGCGGTCTGAGGTGGTGTTAGGGGACAGCCCACAGGGCTGGAGCCCCGCATCTTTCATTTGGAGCCCCAGATCTCTGGGAGGCCATCTGCCCCACCACCCTGCTGTCCGTGGGCACTTATTTATTTATTTATTTATTTAGTGCATTTTTACACCACTTTTTTTCAGTCAAAAAAGGCTCCCACAGCAGCTTACAGAGATTAATATTAGATAGTCCCTGCCCTCGGGCGTACAATCTAAAAGACATGCCCCCCCCTTGAATCTTTCTGCCTGAGGTCTTTTTTCTGAAATCCAATGCCCCCCTCTCCCTTGTCCATACACCCCTTTTTACAAATAGGGGTGTCCTTAGGAGACAGGGCCCTTTACAGACAGAAGGAGAAAGAGAGAGAGCAATCATCGTATGCAAATTTGTGCATTATTATTATTATTATTATTATTATTATTATTATTATTATTATTATTGGCCTGTGGGCCTGAGCCCCAGATCTTTTCAGTATCTAGCACCGCCTCTGGGAGTGATGCTGGCCACAGTGGAGGACGGTGGGGGCTGTATGCGGCCTACTGGCTGTGTGTTGCCCACCCCACCCCGAACGAGATGAACTGAGTATAAAGCACTAAGCAGCCTTGTTGCATCTACGTAGGATGAATGCGAGCCATTGCTAAAGTCAAAAGAAGACCCACTCTATTTCCAAACAACAGCGTCAGATGCGGAAAGAACAGCGGGGTGAGCGAGGGAGTAATCAGAGGACCCTGAAAAGACCTGTGCTCACCCCCTCTCCGAACACATTCATAGGCTAACATTCAACACATAATTTCAGACACATGGAAGGAAGAAAAGAGGTGCTGCTGCTGCTGCTGAAGGAAAAGTCAGATCCAGAAGCAGCACCTTGCACGTATTTGGTGCGGGGAGCGTTCGAGCAGAGACGGGGAGCATGGGGGAGGCAGCTGCACATCTTGACAGGGAGAAAGCTGACGGCAGAACTGGTCTGGTTTGCCAGGGAGAGTTAACAGAAACTGACAACGAGAGGGCCTCAAACCTTCCTCTGGCTACACGGGGGATCTGGCTTTCATAATGCTCTGCTTCGACAATTATAGAAGCATCCTACCTCATCTAAGAATAGTGTGGGCTTTTTTATTTTTCTCTTCTCTTCTCTTCTCTTCTCTTCTCTTACCCTCCCCCTACCTCACTTGCATTTTTGGGTTCCTGGCATTTAAGAGAGATTCGGCAACAGTGTCAGGGGATCTTCAGCGGCACAGCTGGCTGCTGCCTTTTGCATCATGAGAGTTGGAGCAAAATGCCTTCAGAAGCCAAGCCGGCGCTGATGCTTACCGTTGCAGAAGGAAAACTAGGTACTTTGAATAATGATACACATTACAGACAGTTAGCCATATTCCGCTTCCAAGGAGCGAAGGGGTGCCAGGGCAAACCTGCATCGGTCCCCAGGGCAGAATGCTGAGGTCAGAGGCCCGGGTCAAAAAACCTGGACCGAGTACCCACCCAAAGGGCATCAAAGTCCACGTGCAATATTGACGGGGATTAAAATAACATTATATTGTGTCCAGGGGAGGCCGGCGACTCCCCTGCCAGTGGGGCTCCTCATTCATTGCCGCCTCTGTTCTGACGGAGCTTTATATGAGCTCTCCGTGGTGCTGAACCCCAACCCCCCCAAAATAGGTCCGCCGCCCTGGAGCACCGTGGACAGCTCCCATAAAGCTCAGAATAAAAGCCGCAACCGGTAAGGAGCCGCGCCGACACAGTCGTCACCACCAGACTCCCCTGATTATGTCATATCCTCTTTTATTTATGTAATAGATTTATCTACTGCTTACCATATTTTAAAAAAATATCTCTAAGCAGTTTATTTTTTTAATTTTTTTAAAAAATTAACAGAGCAATCCTATATTTCCTGGGAGAGTCGTGTCCCAGCCAGGGACCACGGGGGATATTTTGGATTCCACCACCCCTCCCCAGGCCATAGACCAGTGTTCTCCAACCTCGGGTCCCCAGATGTTTTTGGCCTACAACTCCCAGCATGCCCCCAGCCAGCTACGCTGGCTGGGGCATGCTGGGAGTTGTAGGCCAAAAACATCTGGGGACCTAAGGTTGGAGAACACTGCCATAGACACTCCTACAATCTTGGGAGGGGGAATCCGATATCAGATCCTCTTCACCTCTTCAGATCCTCTTCACATTAAAATGCAAGCCCAACAAACCTCTCGCCCTGTCTCTTCTCCTACACAAAGAGGAGTAGTTTGCTGTGCAATGGGTAGTTCAATGTTCTCCAACCTGGGGTCCCCAGATGTTTTTGGCCTACAACTCCCAGCATGCCCCAGCCAGCTACGCTGGCTGGGGCATGCTGGGAGTTGTAGGCCAAAAACATCTGGGGACCCCAGATTGGAGAACACTGGGGTAGTTCCATTCACACACATCCCTGAACCCCTCCCACAGTAGCAGCGCAGTATGTGTGTGTGCGTTGGTGGGAGGGGCCTTCCTTCCTTCCTTCCTCCCTTCCTTCTTTCCTTCCTTCTGAGCTTCTCAAAGTAGATTGTGGGTGGATTCCTTTCTCTGGTCGTGTTGCTGAGAAGAGTGGAGAAGAGAGTTGTTGTTTGGCAAGGGGGCAAGTGTGTGCGTGTGCGATGGGGGCAGGGCAGGGCAGGCGGGACAGCAGAGAAGGGGGAAGAGCGATGTGTCCCGTGTCCCGTCCCGTCCCCGCCGTCCCATACAGCAAGAGCCAAGATTTCTGAGAATCTGGGACGATGATTCCAAACTGATCATCCGGTGGCGCTGCTGGGGGAGAGTGGGGGGGACGCACGCGCTCTTGAGCAGTGGAAACTTGCAAGCGCAGCAGCAGCAGCAGGACCGTGGTAGGTCGACGGGTGTCCACGCAGGATGTTTTTCCGAAGGGCAGGGGCAAAGCTGCTCGGCAGCTTGTGGACGTAACTCCCGCGCAGAGCGCGCACGGGCTACAATGCACCTGTGCACTTTCCTGGTGTCTTATTTATTTATTTATTTATTATATTTATACCCCGCCTTTTTTCCTGCAAGGATCCCAAGGCGGCTTACATAATCCTCCTCCTCCTCCTCCTCCTCCTCTCCATTTTATCCTCACAACAACCCTGTGAGGTAGGTGAGGCTGAGAGGCAGTGACTGGCCCAAAGTCACCCAGTGAGTTTCATGGCCTGAGTGGGGACTAGAACCCAGATCTCCCGAGAGTCCCAGTCCAGCACTCTCACCACTACGCCACGCTGGCTCTTTGCTGCTTAGCGTCACATTCCATGACATTGAGAAGCCTACACAGAGTAGCAGAAGATCCTGGGAATTGAACAGCACTAATGCAGAGGAGTGTTATATTCAAGAAGCATCATGATGAACTCCAGAGTGAGAGATAAAACAACACACAGCTAGGAACGGGGGGGGGGGGGGACACAACCGCAAATGCTCAAACACAGTACAGCTGTCTGAAGAATATCATATTGTATATTTTACGGCATCGCTGCCCTTATAACATTGACAACCTCACATGACTCGGCCTAGAACGATTTGCTTCACCTTGGAAACGTGGGCGAACCCTCTTTAGAAGAGTCGTCCCCAACCTGGTGCCCTCCAGATGGTCTTGGACTGGAACCCCAGCATTCCGAACCATTGGCCATGCTGGCTGGGGCTGATGGGAGTTGAAGTCCAAAACATTGGAAGGGCACCGCATTGGGGAAGGGAGCTCTGCAGGGTAGCAGGCAGCAGTGCAGTCTGTGGGGAGGGTCTTCGGCAGTGGCAGGAGAAATGGGTCTGCTTGATCAAGTTTTAGCGGTCTAGAGGCTACTCACTTTCCTTTTCACATTGTTATCAGCCACTTTTTACAACAGCTAACAATGCAACTTTTGCATGGCTTTGATTATGAACTGCAGCAATGTTCTTTTGGAATTGCATATTTTTTCTTGAACTGCACGTTTTGTTTATGGTTGCACATTAAAAAAAAAAAAAAAAGCATCAGAGAACAGGTCTGCCATTTCTGGTAGAACTGGCAACTGAGCAGCGATTAGGCCTGGGCACCCAGGTCTGCCAAGATAGGTAGAGCTAGCCTCTGAGAAATTTGTATCTCAGATCTACCCCTGTTTACTCGGTGGGTAGACCTGGTGTCCAGACAATGTCTCCACCCACAGCTGAAATCCTCAGTTCTTCCCACAACTCCCTTCACCCCTGTAATGTGGCATAGTGGTGAGAGTGTTGGACTGGGACTCGGGAGATCTGGGTTCTAGTTCCCGCTTGGCCATGAAACTCACTGGGTGACTTTGGGTCAGTCACTGATTCTCAGCCTAACCTACCTCACAGGGTTGTTGCGAGGATAAAATGGAGAGGAGGAGGTGGATTATGTAAGCCGCCTTGGGTTCCTAGCAGGAAAAAAGGCGGGGTATAAATATAATAAATAAATAATGGCCATTCGGCCCAAAGACCATTCCAGGGTTGAAGGGCATGGTTAATATTGGAGCCGGGAGAGGTGACCTGCTCAGCTTGCAGCTCACTGCTAGACAATGCACAATAGACTCAGGTACCTTCAAAAGAGGTTTCTTTAGTTCTACAGTACGTGAGAAAACACCAAGTTCTGCGGGGCTGCGTGGCACAAGTGCCTCGGCTCCAAGGCCAACACTAAGAGAGAGAGATGGGGAGAGGTTGGCACTTGGACCTCTGGCAAGAGCTCAAAAACGGCAGGTTCTCTTAAAGCTTAACTATATCACAACGACCCATTCTAACCCTTAATAAATTGCGCTGCTGCTACCTACAGTCAATTTCACAGCCCCATTTGTGTTCCCCTAAAACACCAACCACAGTGGACCGCACTGCAGAGTTGTCATACACTAGATAATAACACACATACAAAATGGGAGTCACAACACTGAGCTACTTTGCAGGACCTGTGTAACCCACACTTTCTCCGCCACAGACCTGGGGCTGAGCCATCATCTGGAGATCATTCATGACTCATCCCCGGGGGGGGGGGGGGGTCAATTGCTGGTCCGTGCCCCTTCCTGCGGATACCCATTAGCACGGATGAAATTTGGAATGACCCTCCTCATAATGCAGGGCCCTCCAACCTTGGGTCCCCAGATGTTGCTGGGAGCTGTAGGCCAGCAACATCTGGGGACCCAAGGTTGGCGAGCCCTGTCATCATGTGACCATCGGCCACCTCTCCCTTTCCCTTACGTTCTCTTTCAGCACTTTCCCAGCCTTTGTGGGTGAAAGCAGAGGGTTTGAAGGTGCTTTCACATACCAACATTAACCGCGCCCACCCTATGCTTGCTACCACCTCTTTGCCTTATTATGCAGAGGCGCTCCCGCCCGGCGGTGCCGGTTAACCCCGAGGGCATCCTCCTTCCCTCCCGTGTTTAATTTACTGACCGCCTGTCCTGAGCCTTGCCCACGTGGCTGGAAACTGAAAGTAGAGATAGATGGGGTATCTTTGCAGCAGCGGTCACTGTTGCTGCTCTCGGAATGACATCATGACTGGAATCCGGGGGAGGGGGGCAGTTGTACCCCCCTGGCCCCTATGAGCCATGAGCCCATGGGCAGGCCTACAACTGTCCTTGCTTCACCTCGGATTTCTCCAATACTCTTGACAGAGATCAGCCCAGGGGCAATGCCTGTTTCTAGGGACAAACTCCAAGAAACGATTCCTGAGCCTTTCTAGCAGCGTCCCCCCCCCCCCCCCCGCGCGCAACTTGGTGTGCTCTCCAGATGTGTTGGGCTGCAGCTCCCATCATCCCCAGCCAGATGTAGTCCGGCACATCTGGGGGGGGCCCACCAGGCTGGGGAAGGCTGCTTTACTGGTGCAAAAACGGAAGGGTGGGTCGGAACACCTTGAAAAGGAACACAGCCAATGTGTTTCAGGCATGCAGCGAGCATGACGGTCGGCCCTGGCACCACAAGCTCTCTCACTGGCTGCGGTGGGAGAGAACATGTACCCACGCCACATCGCGCCCCTCCCTGCCACCGCTGCGTGGGGCCCTTTGCTGCCACCCCGCGCCTCGCTGTCAGTGGGTTCCTAGCCATGATGGTGACATACCGCACTTTTCGCTCCATAAGACGCACTTAGATTTTAAAATAAGAAAATAAGGAAAAAAAATATTCTCCTTCCCCCCCACCGCCCCGGTGACGCGCCGGCCTCTTCCCGGCTCCCCCACGCCTATCCTGAGCTGCTGCCGAATCAGCTGTTTGGCGGGGAATCAGCTGTTCGGTGGGGAAATCAGCTGTTAAGCGGCCACATAGGGGGAATCAGCTGAGAGGCGGGGGGCTTGCCCCGCTCCGCCCAGAAGCCCTCCGCTGTTCCGCCGGACCGGTTGGAGGCGCGCAGAGGGAGGTATGTAAAAATAAATACTTTTTTTTTTACAATATTCGCTCCATAGGACGCACAGACATTTCCCCCTACTTTGGGGGGGGGGTGCGTCTTATGGAAGTGAAAAATACAGTACTACTGCCTCCGGGGTCAAAACCAGCATGCCTCTGAACTCCACTCTCTGTGGAACACAAGTGGAAGGGTGCTATAATTTATAGGGAAGGGTGAGCCTCTCAGTTTCACTTTCTCCCACATTCAGGTTTTTTAAACCTCAAGTCCCTTCCATTCCAAATATGAAGAAATGTACGGATTTTTGGCAAATTCTTCTAAAAACATGAATTGAAATGAAATCCTCAAGCAGCGTCACTGGCCAAATCTAACAGGTACGGCTGTTCCCAGCATGGAGCGGGCCACGTTGTCTTTGCCTGCCGTGTAGCTGCCTGTTAAGATGAGGAGCCTGTTAGAAGAAAAGCGGTGGCAACTCTAATTCAGCAGTTCAACAGGGTTGAAAGCACAGGAATGCAGAGCCAGGCTTTGAAGTGCGAAGCGTCGCTGGCTGGGGCATGCTGGGAGTTGTAGGCCAAAAACATCTGGGGGCCCAAGGTTGGAGAACACTGCTTTAAAGTCTCAGTTCTTTCCACCCTGAATATGGAGAAATTTGCGAATTTTGGTACATTCTTACCAAAAAAACCAAACTGAAACGAAATTCTCTCCCATCCCTTTTTGGTTTTTAATCTTTTAAACTATTTTGTATGTTTTTATTGTTGTTTTTATGTATAATCTATTGTGAACTGCCCAGAGAGCTTCGGCTGTGGGGCGGTATATAAATGAAATAAATGAAATGAAATGAAATGTCTCACTTGTGAGTTTCTTCCTAGAGGCATCTGGTTGGCCCCTGTCAAAACAGAAAGCTGGACTAGAGAGTAGAGATGCCCTTGGGCTGATCCAGCCAGGCTCTTCTGATGTTCTTAACCTGGGTAGCAATGCGACCATTTCACTCTCTTCAGCTGCAAATGGATATTGCTCGACATTCACTCTTGCTCCTACAGTCAGGGCCTCTGGATAGTAGAAAAAAAATACAACCTGACTCGATGTGATGGCTCTGTTTGGATGCATGCCTCTCCAATGCCCTGCCTCCTCCACCCCCTCCTGATTTTGGCCCCTCCCCTCCCTGCAGTCTCTCTCCCCCCCCCCCCCAATTTTAAGAAAGCTATTTTCCTTTCTTTCATTGCAGAGGTATTCTTCTTCGGCCTTTGCCGGTGGAGTCACAGCCCTCTGGAGGATGCTGAAAGCCATGCAGGGGGGGGGGGAAAAGGCTCTTTCAAAATGCTGCATTGAAACAGAGTGGGAAGTTTGCTCCTGTCAGGGGGCCCTCTAATTCAGCTCCTGAGCTTTTTTTTATCCATCTCAACCGTGCATGTAGTAGCAGGGAAACACAGCACTGACTGACTTGACACTTGCTGCCTCCCCCACCTTCCGCCTCGCTAAAGCGACAATGGAACATCAAATCAGGAACCTCTTCCTCTCCTCACGAGTCTGCCAAGCGCCCACGCCCACACACTCTCCCTAACTCTCCCTTTCACACACCAGAAGGGAGCCTAGCTGTCTTTTGTGGGTTGTTTGAACCCTTCAAGTGAATAAAGGCTCCTTCAAGTGAATAAAGGCTACTTTGGCTCGAAGAGAATGTGGATGATCAAATCCTGGCTGCTTTTTCTGAGCGCTGCTAGAAAAAAGAAAGACACTAACACCCGGCATTCCCTTTTTACTCATTGGTTTCATTGCCAAGTACCCGCAGAATGGGCAAGGTGCCAATTCATAGATTTCTTTATAGAGTTGGAAGGGGCCTACAAGTCCATCGAGTCCAACCCCCTGCTCAATGCAGGAGACTAGAGGAGGGGTGTGTGTCTCTCATCCATGTAATAACCAGGCCTGACCCTGCTTAGCTTTCCACACTCAGACAAGCTGAGGATCCTGAGGATTCAGGATTCTCCATGTACTTTGCCAGCCCACCCAGGCCAAAATAATAATGAAAAAGGCACCGACAACTGGTTTCCCCCGATAGAGCTGATTGCCTCTTTTTGAGCAGTCCTGTCCTGGGCATCCATCCTCACTCAGAAGAAAGTTCCAGGAGTTAGTTCCGTGGGACATGCCCCCAGGTCAACGTGCAGAGAATATCCTCCATCGTTTCTTTTCTTCTAGCTCATGACATTCCCCGGTTATAAAATCATAGAGTTGGAAGGGACCTCGGAGGACATCTAGTCACACCCTCTGCTCCGTACAGGCTCAGCAGTGCAAGATGCAATGACAGCATCCCTGCTAGGTGGCCAGCCAGCCTCCGCTTAAATACGACCCGATGAAAATGGCGGCCCAGAGTGCGGCTGCTGTGAAAAAGGCAAACTTAGGCGCAATTAGGAAAGGAACTGAAAATAAAGCTGCCAGTATCATACTCCCCTTATACAAATCTATGGTGCAACCGCACTTGGAATACTGTGTACAGTTCTGGTCATCGCACCTAAAAAAGGATATTGTAGAGTTGGAAAAAGTGCAGTAAAGGGCAACTAAGATGATCGAGGGGCTGGAGCAACTCCCCAATGAGGAAAGGTTACAGCCGCTGGGATTGTTCAGATTAGAAAAAGTAAGGGGAGACATGACTAGAGGTGTACAAAATTATGCATGATGTGGAGAGTGGATAGGGAAACATTTTTCTCCCTCTCTCATAATATTAGAACCCAGTGGGGTCATCCCATGAAGCTGATTGGTGGGAAATTCAGGACAGATCAAAGGAAGTACTTCTTCACATAGCACATAGTTAAACTATGGAATTCACTTCCACAAGATGTAGTGACGGCCAGTTGGCCACCGATTTGGAGGGCTTTAAAAGGGGATTGGACAAATTCATGGAGGAGAAGGCTATCAATGGTTAGGCTATATGCTACCTCCAGTATTCGAGACAGTCTGCCTGTGAACACCAGTTGCTGGGCAACATGGACAGGAGGGTTTCCTGTTTTGTTTTTTGTTGTGCCCTTATGCTTCCCGCCCCCAAAGATTTGTTGTACTTCTGCAAACCTTTGGGTTCCTCTGTGTGTGCTGATACCTCCCTCTTGTTTCTCAGTGGCCCAGTTTTGTTTACAACAGGGGTTCTCTGTTGGGACATGTAACACAACAACAGCTGTGCCACAAGTGTTTTCATTTGGAAAGGTACAGGATGGCTAGAATAACAGGATGGCTAGAAGATTGTTTAGACTGGAACTGTTATTCTCTTTCTCATGGGAAAAGTGGGCTGGACAGAAATATGAGCGGATCACATGGTTTGTACTTTCTGATGACGTGGTATGCTTTTTAAGTTTCGTTTCCTGTAACTTGTATGGTAGAGAGAAGGATTGCTTTCTGGATGCATTCTGTTCCTGTCTTCTCTCTGACTTGTTGCAATCATGTAATGATGTGTGCTTGCCAGGACTGGCTATGTACTGGACTATGCTATGCAATGTAGACTGTAAATTAGGAGTTTTGTATTAACTCTGATATAGAATAAACAGGTAGAAAGAAACCCTGAGTAATGATTCTATTGGAGTTAAATTCCTAGCTACAGTGAAGCTGGAGAGGCTGTAACCCGAGACGCTTGGAATGTGCTACGTATGGTGGACAGTGAATCTCTGTGTGAGCTATATGGGCAAGCTCCGCACAAGAGACAGAGGCTGCTTCCATTTCACGCTCTGCTGAATCCACGTAGGGGACAGGCCTAAAGGTGGATTATGAACCATAAGGCTGGAGTAATTTTTACAGCCATAACATTCTCAACCAGGGGGGAATCCCCCCCCCCAGGGGGGGATTTTAGGGTTTCAAGGGGCAGGGGAATTGGGACCACAGACTCAAACTGTTGGAATACTGATCTTTCTACAAATTACAATTCTACAGATTGTACATAATCTATAGGACATTACACCTTTTAATAATAATAATAATAATAATAATAATAATAATAATTTCTTACCCACCTCTCCATCTAGATCGAGGCGGGGAACAGCAGAAAAGATAAAATACATAAACTAATCAAACACAATGCATACTATTAAAACATCTTAAAAACATCTTAAAACATCTGTGCCACACCTTATTGTATGGCACAGATTAGAAATTTTTTAAAAGATAAATATTTCACTTGTTATCTGTGGAAATATTCCATTTGTAGTTATTATATATTATATGCATATTATTTGGAATGCAACTTTTGAGTCAGGCAATCTTGGAAAGGGGGGAATGACATTCTCCGACATATGGTGAAAAGGGTGCATGGGGCAAAAAGGTTGAGAACCACTGGTTTACGATCCTGTCGGCACTGACCAGCCAAGTTTGCTGTTGGAGGGAGTGATTCCACTGACAAATACCAGAGAGACAGGGAATTCTGCAAGAGGAAGGGCGGAACTCACAGAAGATCCCCTTTGCCTGATTTGTGGGGATCGCCCTCCCCCCAACACAGCTCACCCCATTCAGCAGGGTCTCCTAACTCTGTGTAGCATTTTCAGGGGGCTGGAAGGGCTGCCCTGAGAGGAAGGGCTGAGGACGTCGTCCACTTCTTCCAGAGCAGTTGATCCAACTGAAATCTGGATCCAAACCAGGGTCTTCTCTGCGGTGGTGCCACAGTTATGGAATTCTGACATACTGCCTCTTTCTTATCTGGTGGGTGGTGGCGGGTTCTCCTTCACTGGATATAAGAACATCAGAAGAGCCCTGCTGGATCAGACCAAGGGTCCATCTAGTCCAGCATTCTGTTCACAGAACAGCCGACCAGCTGCCCACGGGATCCCATAAGCAGGACATGAGTGCAATAGCACCCTCCTGCATCCTATAGAGCTCCAAATAAAAGCTGAAATGGATAAGGAGCCCAACCAAAATAGGAGTCACCAGCCTCCCCTAGATTCCAGCCCATGGTAAACCATTAAGATGTGGGTACCCAAATGCATGTTTGAGCTGAAGGGAGGTCCTAGCTCTGAAAAGGTGCAACATAGGAAATTCCTTCACCTGGAAAAAACACCTCACTGGCTATCTTGTGAACTTTAAAAACCTGAGCAGGTCCCTTTTTAAAGCAGAAGGGCTCTGGGGAATTTACTTATTTATTATTTACATAAGGAAAAATTTCCTGACTGTCAGAGCAATAAGACAATGGAATCAACTACCTAGGGAGGTGGTGGGCTCTCCCAGTCTGGAGGCATTCAAGGTGCGGCTGGACAGACATCTGTCAGAGATGCTTTGACCTGGATTCCTGCATTGAGCAGGGGGTTGGACTCGATGGCCTTGTAGGCCCCTTCCAACTCTACTTTTCTATGATTCTATGATTCTATATTTATACCCTGCCTTTTTTCCTGCAAGGAACCCAAGGCGGCTTACATAATCCTCCTCCTCCTCCTCCTCTCCATTTTACTCTCACAACAACCCTGTGAGGTAGGTGAGGCTGAGAGTCAGTGACTGGCCCAAAGTCACCCAGTGAGCTTCATGGCCGAGCGGGGACTAGAACCCGGATCTCCCGAGTCCCAGTCCAACACTCTCACCACTACGCCACACTGAATTTTGTTCAGCCAGTGGCTGCTGGAGTGTTTTATGCTGCCATTCAGGCTGTCAGTTAGCCTTCCCCAGATGTGATAGACTACAACTGGGATAATGGGAAAGTTTGCTTTAAGTCACGGAGGTTTTGCTGTAATGCTTTTATGGAGAAAATGGTCATGAGAAGCTGAATTTACTGGTTTGGGGAGATGTATTTAAAAAAATAAATAAATCCATAAATAAACAATCTACTTATGCATTTATCATGTTGGTGTCCCCCAGCCTTTCTCCAGGCATCACATTTTTGTTGTTGTTATTAACATGTTATTAAACTATGTTATGATTTTATACATGTGCAAACAACCTCCTTTTCTCCTATTCCTCTAACCCTAACCCATTTACCTTCCCCATAATATATGACACACCCACGTCCCCATATACACCCACACACCCCATTTAAAAATATGTAATGAAATAGAAAAATAAGTAAAATTTAAAAATCCAAAAGTAGTAGTTTGCAACAGAAGCTGGCATGTGGACAGTCCTGATTGGCTGGAACCCTGTGATGTTAGCAAAGAACCCGCCTTCCTACTACTGAGAGCAGTTTTGTATGTGGAACTCCCCCTCCCCCCTTTTTTTAGTGAATACATTGATCAAGAGACAGAGGAATGACTAGAAATATAAATCCAATGCTTCAGGCAGGGGGAGAATTAATAAGCCAACGGCATACCCGTAGTATGGGGGGGTTGGGTCAAGGCAGATGGCTGAAGCAGAATTTGATTTGTTGATATGTCTGTCTGTCATTAAAACTGCAAATCCATCTGGGAACTGGACTCCCACTGCAGCGGAAGGACCCACTGCGAGTTAACTTTTCAAAATTACATCTGTCTTTGCCCTTAGTCATTAATGTCCTTTTTGGTTGTGTTTATCCCTTATCTGAGAAACCATATGTGTACAGCTGAAATATTTTCCCCTCTCTATTTCCAAGGAGATCACAATGAACGATCACTATAGCAACAAGCGATCTTCCTTTGTTCAGCAACTGACTCATCAAACATGATTACATTGATATCGCTGGAGTGACCGTGACATTGTTGCTCCGACCAAGTAGCCGGCCTTTGGGTTTTCTCTGACTTGGTTCTAGAAGGTGTGGGAAGAGCTTGCTCTTTTTCCTCTTGACTCACTAAAGCTGACAAAAGTGATCAGTCACTGAGATTTCTGATTTTCTCACTCCTTTGGCAGATAGGTTGCAATGACATCTAAATCAGAGTTTTAAAAAAAAGGCTGGGCTCCTAAAAATATCTGATAATGAAAAGTCTGATAATGAAACTAAGGCTGTAATCCTACACCCACTTACCTGAGAGTAAGACACGTTGAACTCAATAAGACTTACTTCTGAAAAGATATGTACATCACACATAAAAATACCAACACTGTTACATCCATTGGTCTATTGTAAAAGAAATCATGATGTCTTCTTCAGCAACATATCTCAGGGCACAATCCTTTGCAAGTTTAGACAGAAAAAAAGGCCTATAACTCCCAGCATGCCCCAGCCAGCAGAGCTGGGAGTTATTGTAGGCCTTTTTTCTGTCTAAACTTGCATAGGATTGTGCCCTGAGATATGTTGCTGAAATTATAGCATCATAGAGTTAGAAGGGACCTTGGAGATCATGTAGTCCAACCCCCAGCTCAAGGCAGGCTCTGCAATGCAGGGTGCAGCTACAGCATCCAGCATCTGCTTAAATACTTCCATTGAAAGAGAACCTCACCACCTCCCAAGGCAATCTGTTTCATGGCCAAACATATTTCACTGATAGAAAGGTATTATTATATATTATTTATTTCATTTTTATACCGCCCAATAGTTGAAGCTCTCTGCATGGTTCAACACAATTAATAAAATTACAAACCATAAATACAGATAATAAAATACAACATAAAATTTCAATATATAAAATTTAAAACAGCTAAAAACAATTTCGATAAAAATACTAGACATGTTAAAAGACAGTTGACATCAATGCCCCATCATATGCCATTAAATACCATTAAATGCCTGGGAGTAGAGGGCAGTCTTAACCTGGCACCAAAAAGATGACAGTGTTGGTGCCCGGTGGGCCTCATTGGAGAGATAATTCCATAATCCGGGGCCACCACTGAGAAGGCCTCTCCCATCTTGCCAACCCTCTCATTCTCCCTCAGAGGTGGCACTCGGAGGAAGGCCTCGGAAGTTGATCGTAGCGTCCAGGTAGATTCAGGTCAGGAGAGGCGCTCCATCAGGTATCGTGGTCCCAAGCCATGTAAGGCTTTATAGGTTAAAACCAGCACCTTGAATTGGGCATACAGGCAGCCAATACAAGAGGGCCAGAATTGGTGTTATGTGTTCAGACCTTCTGGTCCCAGTTATTAGTCTGGCTGCCACATTTTGCACAAGCTGCAGCTTCTGAACAGTCTTCAAGGGCAGCCCCATGTACAGTGCATTGCAGTAATCTAACTTGGAGGTTGCCAGCACATAGATTACTGAAACCAGGTTATCTCTATCCAGATAGGGACACCAGCCAAAGGTGGTAGAAGGCACTCGTGCCACTGAGGCCACCGGAACCTCAAGTGACAGAGATGGCTCTAGGAGGACCCCCAAGCTATGAACCTGCTCCTTCAAGGGGAGTGCAACCCCTCCAGAACAGGTTGAGCACCCTCCATCCGGTCAGAGGAACCACGCACTAACAGCATCTCTGTCTTGTCTGGATTGAGCCTCAGTTTGTTAGCCCTCATCCAGTCCATTGTCGCAGCCAGGCACCGGTTCAGCACATCCACAGCCTCACCCGACGGAGATGAAAAGGAGAAATAGAGCTGCGTGTCATCAGCGTACTGATGGCGACGCACTCCAAAACTCCAGAGGACCCCACTCAGCAGTCACATGTAGATGTTGAATAGCATGGGGGATAAAACCAACCCCTGGAGAATCCATGCTGGAGAATCCATGCTGGAGAATCCATGGGGCTCAGCAATATTCTCCAAGCACCACTTCTGGAGCAGACCATCCAAGTAGGAGTGGAAGCACTGCAATGCAGTACCCCCTAACATTAAGTTCCTCCTAATATTCAGCTGAAATCTCCTTCACAGCATCTTCCACTGGTTCTAGTCCTGCCCTCTAGAGCAACCAAGAACAATTCTTCTTCTACATGACAGCCTTTCAGATACTTGAAGACTGCTAGCATGTTAATCTTCTTTCCCCCAGGCTGAAACTCTTAGCTTTGGGTCATCTACAAACTCATACTTAACCCAGCTTGTGGCAACTCACTTCCAGCAGCTTTGCAAAGCAAGGGATGGATATATGAATGGTGATCCCCACGCCTTCTGCACTGTGCCTAGATCCATCCAAGCCACATTCTCAATTTGACTGTATGAACAGTCCCAGAGAATGGAATCCCCCCATGACTATTTTGATTTGACAAGGTGATGGAAGCCACCAGAAGTTGGCCATGAAGAGAGAGAGAGAGGAGGAGGAGGAGAATGGTGCTGTTGGTCCTCATGTAGCCAAAACAGGAGCACCCACGCACAAGAGGGAGGTATCAGCAGGCTCAGAAGAACTCAACTAGGTTGTATAAGAAGTACCCCCACAATATTTAGGGGGGAAAGCCCCTTAAAGGGGTGGGGGAGAATCACAGAGCATGCTCAGTGGCTACTGAATGCTGACTGTTTGGGGGTGGGGGGATCAGAAACTGGGAGGTGGGGAGGTGGAATGGAATATCATGGAGAGGTCATGGCTGGCCAACAAATGGTGAACAGGATCATTCCACGCCTGCAACATTTTGTTGCAGGCCACACTTGTAATATCAAAGTTGTCACTGGGTTTATTTTATTTTATTATATTTATATCCTACCCTTTTCCTGCAAGAAACCCAAGGTGGCTTATATAATCTCCATTTTAACCTCACAACAACCCTGTAAGGTGGGTTAGGCTGAGAGTCAGTGACTGGCCCAAAGTCACCCAAGTGAGCTTCATGGCCAAGGGGGACTAGAACCCGGATCTCCTGAGCCCCAGTCAAACACTCTAACCACGACACCACCCTGGGCTGAGATGTGATCGGTTGGCTGATGCAGGATGCATCTTACCGGTGGTTCTGAAAATCACTGTAGCAACCCTTCCTTGGTTTCCAAAGACATTCCAGCCTTGGCACAGAGGTATGTGCTTCTTTAAGGGGCTTGTTTGCAGTTTGCTTGACATGCCTGAATGCTCTGCACCGCAGTGTGAATCACACAAACGTAGCTTGATGTCTCAGAGACAGACACTGCCTGTAAACATTTGGGCAAGCTTCCTAAGCCTTATGTCCTCCAGATGTGCTGGACTACAACCCCCATCATGCCCAGCCAGCATTGGGATGCTGCTCTAATATTATTTAGCACCACTGAAAATTAGGACTATTTAGAGTGGCAAGTAGCAGATGTAGTTTTTCAAGTAGCAACTACTAGCCGTTTCAGTTAGATTTTTTGTGCGTGTGACAAACCTCTTCGATTTTTTGAGCATTCACCTTTTTAAAAAATCCAGTTTGGTGGGATTGGGGACCCTGCTGCTGCAGCTGCTGCTACTTTAGGACCGCGCTTGTCCCCTGATGGCGGCTGCTTCCTGGATCAGTCACATGGGTGGCCCTACTCAATCAAAGGTCATGCACTGGAGTGGGACTATGTCACAAGGCTACACAGCCAATCGGAAGTAGCTATGCAATGACGTTAACGAGGGCAAAGGGGGGGGGTCTTCAAGGGCAAGTGAGGGCAAAGGAAATAATATTTTTGCAAGGTGTACCAAAAAACACGGAAAATGGGAGGCACTTTTGGCCTTTCTGGACATGGGCTGATTCAGCTGAGCTCCAGTTTCAGTGCTTCTATAAGGCACGGGTTGCAACCAGTGAAGGCTGGTGGCTCCAATTCAGTGGGCCGGCTGGGGCATGCTGGGAGTTGTAGGCCAAAAACAGCTGGGGACCCAAGGTTGGAGAACACTGCACTATGAGCTGTAGTCTGAATGTTAAAGACGCTGTCCATGGTGCTGAACCCTGGGGCCCAAATGTGTTGGAGCGATGAAAGCCCGCTGGGATGGATACTTGTGCCTCTACTTCCTTTTCAAACAGCTGTTTATGCCCATATTCACTTGCAGGAACTCCCATCGTACATTGCAGTGGAGTTCCGCGACTAGCTGGTGCCAGATTGTTTATATGCACAGTGGATGCTGCCTGAATTTGTTTGTGCTCCTAAAAGTTCAGTCTGCAACCCGGAGTGGATACATGACCCCAGTGACATTGGCACCACCAGCCTCCACTTGGTTGCAACTTGTGACAGATGTGCTCCCCCCAGTTACTCCTCTTCGGAGAAAAACCCTCCTCTCCTCCTCTTAAAAACTAGCATAAAATTTGACGCAGCTGCTTCTCGGCAACAGAATAGAAACCCATGTGCCGTGGAGGCAGGATGGAAAAGACCCGCTGGGATTGGATACTTGGTGCCTTCATACTTCCTTTTCAACCAGCTGTTTATGCCCATATTCACTTTAGCAAGGGAGCACTCCACATCTGTATCATTTGCATGTGGAGTTGCCTGCTGACTAGCTGGTTGCCAGATGTGTTTATATATAACAGTTGGATTGCTTGCCTGAATTTGTTTTGTTGAAAATGTTCAGTTGTGTCTATCGATCTATCTGTCTCTGAACTGCTACAAATACTGCAACAAGGCTGGAAAAGAAAACCGTTCACCTCCTCTGGTACAGTTTCACGAAGTACAGTATATAGAGAATCCCTAAAAGTACAGAAATTATTTTGGTTAATTGGCACATATGTTTAATTTGAATAGGCAAGTTTTTGTTGCTGCTGTTATTTCAAAGATGAACAAATTGCCTGTTCAAATGAGTAAAACATAAATGCCAGTTAAGCAAGGGTCAGATCCAGATTTAGTCATTCTTAGAGTAGACCCATGGAAATCAATAGCACTTAAGTTTGCAATGATTAAGTTGAGTTCCATTTATTTCAATGGGTCTACTCTAAGAATGACTAGATCTGGATCCGACCCCAGGTAATTTCTGTGCTTGTTGGGATCCTCTTTATAGGAACATAGGAAACTGTCTTATATGGGGTGGGTTAAGATTTTTTTATAAAAATTATATTGTTTTAAATGTATTTTATTGTTTTTATTCTATGTACATCGCCCAGGGTGGCCGGTTGCCAGCCAGATGGGCAATAAATATAAATAATAAATAAATAATAATAATAAATTATACTGAGACAGGCCATTGGTCCATCTAGCCCAGTATTGTCAACACTGACTGGCAGAAGGGTTCCAGGCAGGATTCTTTCCAAGCCCTACCTGGAGGCCAGGGATTGGATCCGGGACCTTCTGCATGCAAAGCAGGTGCTCTCTCACACTGAGCTATGGTGGTCACCCATCCAAGTACTAACCAGGCCCGACCCTGCTTAGCTTCCAAGATCAGATGAGATCGGGCTGTTCAGGGCTGTTCAGATATACCTGCATGGAAACCTTACCAAGTGTGTAGGCGTCTGTCTGGTGCCATGGGGCAGGACCTAGAGAGAGGTAAGTTCTCCCAGGCTTGCTTTGGACTGGAACTGACTTGCAATCACAAGCGTAAGTGGAGAATGCAGGATCAGCACTGCTCGGCATTGGCAGCGAGCTGGCAAAATGTCTGCAGCTGCTCCTGGCACCAGCCCAACCCAATATATAATCCCCCCCCGATGAAAACCCCGTTGCAGTTGTATGATGCTGCAACTGTTCCTGACCTTTTCTCACAGTCGTCTGACATCCTGATTATGAAAGTCTTAGTTTGGAGAGCTCCAAATGCCATTCAGCATGACAAAAAGATCCTGATCCTCCTCCTCCTCCTCCTCCTCCTCCTCCTCCTCCTCCTCCTCCTCCAAACAATGATTTAGCCCCAGCTGTATCTTAAAGGAGAGGCAGTGAAGACTCCAGTGTCAGTGGGGTCATGTATCCACTCTGGGTTTTAGTCTGAACTTTAAAGGAACTTCCCATGGTTCTGGAACCCCACGCCCCTTCAAATTTAGGTTCAGCACCATGGATAGCTCCTTAAAAGTTCAGGCTGCAGCCTGGAGTGTATACGCCGCCCCACCGACACTGGAGGCATGGCATCAGTCTCCCCAGAGAAGAGGCTGTTCCTGGCACAACTGGTTTTTTGTTTCTAATTGCTGGTCAACATTACCACCTAGTGATGATAGCTCTGGGCTTCAGAACCGGAGGATTCGGAAATGAAGTTTGGGCCCGGCTCTCCACGGGTTTGGCCTGGCACCAGACACAGCCATCTCCTGCCTTTTCTAATCCAAACTTTCAGTGTGGGAGAAATTTAAGATGCAGGAAATGGAAAGGTGCTAAGAAGTATATATTAGAAATGTACAGTATTTTCTTTTCTTTTTACCTTAATATTTATTGGCATGATATTAAAAATATATAAATAAATAGTCTGTGACTGAAAAAAAATCCATTTTGTATCATTTTGTCCCAGTTGAACACAATTATGTGATTACTGCCTGATCAACAAATGTGTGATTCTGCACATGTAGTCAGGGTTGTGTACGTTCTGCACTAAAATACTAGGAAAAGTTGGATTCTGTGACCTTGATAAATTAAAGAAAGCAACAGAGCAATCCTGTGCATGTCTACTCAGAAGTACGTCCCATTGAGGCCACTGGGACTTACTCCCAAGTAAATGTGTATAGGATTGCAGCCTATGTCCATTAACAGTGGAAGTCCTTGAGTTAACCATTTAACGACCACTTTGCTACATACCTGCCCAGCCCAGAAATACATGTTACAACTTGACTTGTGGCCAGTACGGAAGGCAGAAGCCCGGTGATTCTTGCTTCTCTTCTCTCTGTACCATTTAGTAAGGCAAACGGCATGACAAAGAGGAGATGCCATTGCGACTCCCTCCTGCCTCCCCCTTGCCAGGCCCCAGTTCCATTTCACCAGCTGTTGCTTGCAGGGGTGAGGAAATTCAGAATGCACTGACTTCACACCGTGCATGTTTTATTATTATTATTATTATGGGATGTTATGGGGAAAGGAGGAGGAAATGTGGCACTACTGCTTTTGACAGTGGCCATACGTCAGCTGTAACTTGGGCAATTTCCTCCCAAAGGAGATCCTCCTGCCAGTCACTTCCCTCACTGAATTTTGCCGGCAGGGTCAAGCCGCCATTATTTAGATCCTCGAAAGCTTTTTCCAGTGGGCAAGTGGACAGTGTAGTCTAGAAGTCCGTTTTTAAAGGACAGCTTAGCTGCTGGGTTGGTTCTTTTATTCGTACCATGTTGTTGTGGTGTGATGGTGGCCATTGATGATGGGCTGCTTGGATGTTGACGCACAGACCAAAGGGCATGGTCTGAAGACAGACAACCCAGCAACACTGCTGAAGCAACGCAAGTCTGGGACTGAGTAGTGCCTACATGGGAGACCACCTGGATAGGAACAGTGTCCAAGGGCAGGCACGGCTAGGCACCTGTCAAGGGCCCACTGACGAGGGCCCCTTGGAATTGCTCCTCCTCTTCACCGTTACAACCTGCTTGTTCACCTGCCTCTCACTTTGGCTCAGACAGTGGTGGTGGTGGTGAGAAGGAGGGGCAGGAGGAGATACCACGGCCTCCTTGCTCCCCTGGCTCCCTGCCTGCCAAACAAACAAGCGGTAGCCAAGATAAGAGGATGAGGAGCAACAACAACAGCTGGGGACGATGGTGCTGAGAAGGTAGACCCACTGAGGGAGAGGGGGCCCCCACGGAGGGTATTTATTTATTTATTTATTTATTTATTCATTCATTCATTTCATTTCATTCTATACCGCCCAATAGCCGAAGCTCTCTGGGCGGTTTACAGCAATTAACAAGACAGTCCCCACCCGCAGGCTTACAATAAAAAAAAAAGAAACGACACACAAGGGAAAAGGAATGGGGAGGGAAGAAGAGGGAATATTAATGAATACTCCTGGCAGGGCTGGTGGAATGGCCCTGCGGGCTCCCTCTCTTCTCCCCTCCTCTCAGCCTGCTGGAATGGCTGCTGGTGGTGACAGTAGAGCAGTGTTCTCCAACCTTGGGTCCCCAGATGTTTTTGGCCTACAACTCCCAGCATGCCCCAGCCAGCATAGCTGGCTGGGGCATGCTGGGAGTTGTAGGCCAAAAACATCTGGGGACCCAAGGTTGGAGAACACTGCAGTAGAGGGAGGAGGAGCCGCCATGAGGGAGGCCTTTCAGCAGGGCTGGTGGAATGGCCCTGTGTGGGCTCCCTCTCATCTCATCTCCCAAAACCTGGAGCTGGCACTGCCAATGTACGTCACCTTGAGTTCCATGGAAGAAAGGTGGGAAATAATCAGCTCTAAGCAGGATCACTCAGAAGTCAACCCCGTTGAGTTCATTGGGACTTAGTCCCTAGTAAAAGTGCACAAAACTATGGCCAGTGCTTGGATTTGCAAGCACCCGTGCTTGATGCAGAATGGCCCCAATTCAAGGCAGTTACTCCCTGCTCCAGCAGGCGCTTCTTCCAATCAGGGCTTTGCATCCCACCTTCGCACTTCCAATTATCCCTATCAGGAAATTACTGTGCACATGTCCCTTGCCAACCTGGGAGAGGCTTAATAGGTCTCCTGCAGTGCTGAGGGAGCCCTTTGCCACCTCCTGTGATCCCTTTCTCAAGGGCAAGAAGGTAGCAGGGAAGGAGAAATACACAATCACTGAAAACAATGCTCTTTGAGGCTTTTTGAGTACTAATCAATACGGTATTCTCAAAAATACCCTTTTTTGGGTGGGGCGATCACTAGGGGTTTTGTTTTGTTTTTGCAATATCCCTACTACTAGTGGTGATAGGTAGTCAGAATTGCTGATAGATTTGCAGGGCTGAATGTTGTTGTGCTTATGCCTGTACAACAGCAATGGGGTCATGGAATGCTTAGCCAGCTTCCCATGGCTTTATTTTTTGTCCTCTGTGCTTTAATTCTGTGCCGATATTTCTGTCTTTCTTATTTAACGGTCTTACAGTTTATAGAATGTTTCCCTAGGAGCTTTCAAATTATTTCCTATACCTTCTAAGTCGAATCTCTTTCAGCCTGAGGGCCAAATTCAATTTGGGGGGGGGGGGACGGACATTCCAGTGGTCGGTTGTGCCAAAAAGACCAGCTTTTTTTTTTTTTAGCTTAAAGTTCCTACTGCTAGAGGCATTTCAGCCTTTTAGAACTGGAAAAAAACCTGCACAAAATCCAGGAAACTACCAAACAGGAGCCAGGGCAAGGGGGCATTGGACGTCCCCAAGGGGGTTGGATTGGCCTATGGACCAAAGGTTCAACACCCCCTGTTCCAAATCTTAAACCAAGCACTGGTTTCATGCACCATCAGGTAGCTGATGTGTTTGAAGCGTGGGCATTCTGATTTATTGCAGGGCCTCTGGGCAAATCTTAACCCGGAGAATGGAGACAGAGAATGCTTCCAGATTATACCGATTGCATCACAGATGTCTTATTTGCCAAATCTGTGCCACATGTAAGAGTCACAGCATCCTCCAGGTGGTCTATTGCAGCCTTTAAAAGAGACAAACACCCCAGCTAATTTGCATGGGTGAAAGCAGGAAGGAACAAACTGAACACAGCTGGCTATTCAGGTCCAAAGGCCAGCTCTGAATAGCAGCCTGCTGGAGACTTGCACACCACAATATTCCAGACAGGAAAATATTCTGCTATTTTTAGGCTTCCTGCTATCTTAGGATGGAGAGAAAAGAAAAAATAACAACCCGTCGTGTTGAAAGGTTTGTAAAAATGAAGTTGAACGTCTTCCTAGTTTGCTTCAGATTCAGTCAAATTTGCAACCTTTTGTTCAGAATTACTGTAGTTCACGGCAAGCTGTCAGAGCTAGAACAAAAATGGGGAAATTAAAAGGAGAATGTGGAAAAGGTTGATAGCAGGTTGGGGCATTGCTGCATGTGGAGCTTCATGGTTTCTCTCCAGACCTGAGCTGCAGAGCACCAGGCATTCAATATCTCAGGAGGAGGAGGAGGAGGAGGAGGAGGAGATGGTTGGAGGATGAAGGATGGAGGATGAAGGATGACGATGGATGACGATAGCATGACGATAGCATGACACTAACCAGTAGATGTCCACGATGAACCAGGCCTCTCACAGTGCCCTGAGGAACATATGGTAGAAATATAGGCTTCCCCAGTCAAGAGAGGACCCTCAGATCCTTCCCCTAGCCCCTCCCAGCTTGATGATATAGCACTTCCACCTTCTTCAGAAGATAAGCCCCCAAATCATATCCCTATCCCCTCTGCACCATAGAATCCAGTGCTTGCAGAATCAGACAAAGGCCCTTTAAGACAGCACAGACAGCTCATGCAAGGAGGTGTGGCCAACCACAGTAGAGGCATTGCCAGCCTACATAAGGCTTTCAGGGGGCCTCAGCTCATTACTGAGACAACATCTCTCCAGAGCTCAGCCAGCTGGGCAAACTGGGAGCTGCCCAAGGCCCTAACACCTGCCTAGGGAGAGTTGCCTTGACCAAACTTTACATGAGCTGATTTGACATGATTTTGCCTGATTAGACCTGCTTGGGAGAGTCTCCATTTGACTGCTCCCCGGTCCCCTGTAAGCCCAAGTCCCAGTGGAACAGGATAACACTTGGACAATCATATTCCCATAGCACTCACCACTGCAGTGGGTTTTCTAGCTCTTAGGAGTGGGATAACATTTTCCCAGCTACAAAAATATTGTGATGGGAGTGTTGGGAAGCCTACACTGGCTAGCTGAGAGAAAATGTAACCACCACCACCACCACCACCTCCAGGAGCTGTGAACAAGACAAAGACTGTCTCCAAAGGTTATACAACTTGAAGGGTCTTGTTTGAGGACTGTGCTAGTCACACATTACGCAGAGAGGCAAACCTGGGTTTTCACAAAGGCAAAAAGAGGTTATCCCAAGCAAACAAAAAGCAGTAAGGATGGACCATGAGAGAGAGAATGTGTGTATAATGTACAAAATAAAGTTTTGAATAACACATAGGGCTTTAGCACTGTGCTGGTGTGCAAAGCTCCACGGGATCATGAGAGATGCAGCCCAGTCCAGGGCAGAAGTAGCAGTAGCAGATGCACAAGGAGAGAAGAGGGGCGTTTCTCTTCCTTCCCTCCTTCTCTGTCTGTCCTTCTCCGTCCCTCTCACACATCGATCAGCAGCGTGGTGTGCAAAGCTCTATGGGATTATGGGAGATATAGTCCTCCTGAAGGCTCTTGCAACTGCAGTGCACCTCCCATGGTCCCCTGGGGCTTTGTGACATGAGAGCAACAGAGGAGGAGGAGGAGGAGGAGGAAGGGAGAAAAGTTCTCTTCATGCCTTGGGTCCACTGCTGCTGCTCTTGACACTGCTTGTGGTGAGGGCCGGTGGGGCAGAGGATGTGGAACTTGTGCCCCCCGTATGTTGTTGGGCTATCACACAACTCCCATCATCCTTGACCACGGGCCATGCTGGCTAGGGCTGCTGTATCCGGAGACGCTGGAGAATGAAGCTTGAGATTTCTCCGCACACAGAACATGCTCCGCCACAGAGTCATCGCAGGATCCTCACAAGTTCCCCACTCTCCACTGTGGAACTTCAGAAGATTCCAGGGTGATTATATGGCACCAGAAATCCCAGGGCTCAAAAGACAGATGCTTGAAGGCGAGAAAGAGGAGCTGCTGGAAATCCTTCCAGAAAACTTCTCCAGCCCTTCAAGTTATTTTCTCTCGCCGCTGCAATATAATTAGTAACGGTGCTCTTAGTGACTGACACTCACAGTTGTTGCTATTTTTCTTTTTATGACTGTTCTTTTTATGACTGACTCAAAAACTCAGTGGGTGACGGGTGGTGGTAGTGGGTGGTTGTTTTTGTTTTGTTTTGCTTTTTAAATAAGGAGGGGAAAGGAGGAAAGAAGCCCTGAGAACCACATTTCATTTGATAAGATCATTTTGCAATTTTTTGACAGAACCTCATTGGGATCCATGGCCATGACTTATGCCTTGCAACATTTGGCCATGGTTTAGGTCAGGGGTGGGCAACTTGTGGCCCTCCAGATGTTTTGGCCTACAACTCCCATGATCCTTCACCATTGACTATGTTGGCAAAGACTGATGAGAGTTGCAGGCCAAAATATCTGGGGGATATTTTGCCCACCCCGGCATAGAGGATTCCTCAGGCACTACGTGTAGCCTCTTTGCTCTTGATCCAAGCAGAATGTGAGATATATTCATAATAAGGATATTCATCCACAAGTATCCTGGGGTGATATAAATAATAAACAGTGGGGTTCCCCAAGGATCTGTATTGGGACTGGTGCTTTTTAATTTGTCCATAAATGATCTGGAGTTAGGGATGAGCAGTGGCCCCATTTGCTGATGACACCAAATTATTTAGGATGGTTTGGAACAAAAAGGGACAGCAAAGAACTCTAAAAGAATCTCTCCAAACAGGGGGAATGAGCTTTAAAATAGAAAGTGCTGTTCAATGTGTAAAGTGATGCACATTGGGGCAAAAATCCTAAGTTCACATATACACTGACAAGGGCTGAGCTGGCAATAATTGACCAGGAAAGAGATCTTGGGTTTGTGGTGGATAACTCGATGAAAATGTTGATTCAATGTGTGGCTACTGTGAAAAAAGGTGAATTCCATATTGAGGATAATTAGGAAAATAAAACTGCCAGTATCATACCTATGCCCTTATACAAATGTATGATGCAATGCAACTACACTTGGAATACTGTGTGCCGCTCTGGTCACCACATCTAAAAAGGGACATTGCAGAGCTGAAAAGGTTGAAGAAAAGGGCAACTATTTCTTCCTAGCGCTGTTTATGTATTTACCAAGAGGGGGGACCTCTTGAGTCTTGTGCTTCCTATAGCCTCCTTTCTTCCCTCTGTTCCTGAGTCAAGATTTGAATTTGGAACAGTTTGTCAGACACATTAGAGTCATCAGGAAAGGAACGAGCATGAGAAGGAAAACCAGGATGCACGGCAGGTCCAGACAAAGCCGCCAGGGCACTCTGTTTGGCCACAGCGTGGGCCCAGAGAGAGGAGCTCCCTGGCGCCAGGAATGTCCACCATGACAGCTCTCTCTCAGATGCTTCCTGCCAGATATTTGGGGTCTGCACAGCTCGCACTCTGGTGGACACGGTACTGTCCCTTCGACCCCAGAGTGCTCTCCTCATCCTCCCATCTGCCATCTTGGAGATTGTCCAGCTGTGGGTTTTGAGGAGGAAGGAGGCAATGAAGTCGACGAGTCTCTTAATCTTCCACCTAGAGCTCAACTCTGTTCCCGGTTGTGGAAGGCTTCAGCTGGCCCCTTGGTATCTCAAGGGCTTGAGGAATGATGGTGCCAAGCTCCTTGCACTTTCTTGCCTTTTTCAGGAGGAACAGGAAGAAATCTCCTCACAGTGCTACACTGCCTGGGGAGACCACCAGGGAGCCCCAGTCAGTGTTGCAGAGAATCCACAAGAAGTTCTGCCTGATAGAGATCCCACTCTTCCCAATTACTCAGGGAATCGGAATTTTTCCTCACTAAATGGAAGAAGTTTTGACAGCGTTGTCCACTGAGAAGTCAACACGTTCTAGGGCAAAAGTCCAAGCAGCATGTTCTTCTTCTGATCCATCTTCATCTCCACCTAAGTGTAGTGAAAAACATATGCAGAAGTCTAAGCATTCAAGACCTGTTCCTCAGTAGAATCTGGCAATGACTCCCCCATACCCAGAGCTACTGCTAAGTGGAAGGCTATTTTTAAAAAAGTAAAAAAAAGAGAGAGAGCGAGAGCGCCAGGGAGTCAATTTTGGATCCCAATTCTCCCAAACTTCCTTCTAAGCAAAATGATTGGTCTGATAAAGAAGCAGGTGATTGGTCTGACACTGGTCATACATGAGAAGCCACTACAAGAATGTTTGATTCTGATCATTTTCTTCCTTCATTGTTCAAAGCCACGTCAGCCTTGAATATGCAGCCAGCAGTGTAAGACACCACTGGGCCAGCTACAAGAGGTGCCGCACTATTTCTTGAACCAAAGACTACAAGTCTTTGGATGGCTTTAAAAGGGGATTAAAGAGTCTTTAGAAGGGGATTGGACAAATTCATGGAGAAGGCTATCAATGGCTACTGGTCCTGATTGGCTATATGCTTCCTCTACTATCAGAGGCAGTATGCCAATGTACTCCAGTTGCTGCTGGGGAACATGGGTGGTGCTGTTGCACACATGGCCTGCTTGTGGGCTCCCGTGGGCAGCTGGTTGGCCACTGTGTGAACAGAATACTAGTAGATGGACCCTTGGTCTGATCTAGCATGGGTCTTCCTATGTTCTTATGAGAGGCACCCTTTCCCTCATCCTTTGAAAATTTGGTTAGGGATGAGTGGGTGACCCCACTTCAAGGTAAGAAGTCCACCAGTGTGGCACAATAAATTCACAGAACCCTTAAAGTGCCTCCAGTTGGCACCCCTGTGGCGGCACTGTTCTCCGGCACAGTGGCTCCTAAGGACAGCAATATCCCTCTTAGGGATCCCAGTGAAAGACTGTTGGAGGCAGCTCCCAAAGGAATACACGAGGCCACAGCATCAGCACTCAGGGCCTCATCAGCATCTTCTTTCTTTGCAAGAGCCTCCTTAAATTTGGGTGGAGGACCTCGGGGACAACGAAGATTTGAATAGGTCAACCCTGTATTGCTCCTTAGTTCAATTATAGGTGCAGCCGGACAGCCATCTGTCAGGGATGCTTTGACCTGGATTCCTGCATCGAGCAGGGGGTTGGACGCGATGGCCTTGTAGGCCCCTTCCAACTCTACTTTTCTATGATTCTATGAAGGGGCTGTGTTTTGCCACAGGATCCCCAAAAGGGATTGGCAAAGGTTCTTTGAGGGATTTTCTGACCATAGTAAATACTCCTCCAGGAAGTCAAAGCCAAACATGTTTATTGTAAAGTTGAGCCAGAAATACAACAATGCTATCCTCCCAGTTCCCTGATGGAAATCCCACCCCTTAGCTGCACAATCACTGTTCAACCAACCCGAACGCTAGGTCCAGCAGCTCTCCGCCTGGGTATGGGCTCTCCACGTTGGGCTTCTGCACGGCTCCCTGCACAGCGTCCTCTGCTCCTCCTCGCTCCTTCCAGTTCTTCAGTACTCCACACGCAACCGACCAACCACCACTAACGACCATCACACCACCGCACTCCCGCTAACAACCACCACACTCTCCGTCTGCACTTGCTCGTCTTAAATAGCACCAAGCTTCTTGGATTGCAGACCTCGTGCTTAACTGTCAGCACCTGTGCTGTTTGCAGTGTCATCCCTTCTGGCCAGCAGTCGGGTCACGCTCGGGTGAGTTGCTCTTGATTGCATCAGCCTGGCAAGCAGCCAAGTAGCCAAGGCCGTTTGCTGATTAGCTTTCTTAAAGCAAACCTGGAGCATAGAGGCAGAACTCTGTACAACACTCCTGTACTCCTCGCCATCTTCCGCGACTCCCAGTACAGGCTGCTATTTACACAGCCTGCTCAACTGCAGCAACCGCTGTAGCCAGCAGCATAACGTACCCGTTATGGCTACGTCTTTGTAGAAAAAGGCAACTAAGGGTGCAGTCGAGGGGATGGTGCAACTCTGCTATGAGGAAAGGTTACAACATTGGAGGCTTTTTAACTTCAAAAAAATATGAATTATTATAGAGGTGTATAGAATTATTACAGATGTTTCCAATGAAGCTGGAGTGGTGGGAGATTCAGGAAAGTACTTCTTCACACAGCACATGGTTAAACTATGGAATTAGACCAATTCATGGATAAGGCGATCAGTGGCTACTAGTCCTGATGGCTAAATGGTACCTCCAGTATCAGAGGCAGGAGGCCTTTGAATGCCAGTTGCTGGGGAACATGGGCAGGAGGGTGCTGTTGCACTCGTGCCGTGTTGTAGGCTTCCCATAGGCCACTGGTTGACCACCAGGGTGGATTAATTTAAATCAATGATTTAAATCAGCAAAAGGTCGGTTTAGGGTGGAATCATACTGGATTTCCCTAAATGGAAATTGCAATCTCAGGGGCTTCCGAGTATCCCATCCCCTGCTGGGCTGCTGCTGGCAGGGCAGGAAGAGCGACGAAGGCAGTTTTCACCCCTCCATCCTCCTTGGCAATTTCCCCCTCTGGACAAACCTCTGAGCCTGCCTGTCTAGAAGAATCACGCCGGCAGGGGCAAAGTGTGAGCGGCCAGAGGATCCAGTGGATCCCAGCCTCTCCTCCTCTTCCCCGCCCACTGAAACACCCCCCGTTCTCCCTCCCCAAAGTCGTCCAAGGTCGCTTTTGTGACACGGTTCTTTCCATCGTGCCTGTGAGGGCGGGAGGGGTGGGAAACTGCCGCCCCTCCCCACGTATGCCACCTTGAAGGAAAACATCTGCACAAATCTGGCATTTAAACTCGTGGTCAATTAAAAGAACACATGTGTTTGAGGCATTTCACCATACTTGACCTTTATTGGAGTCATTTGGGGGTAATTTATTTTACAGAAGCAACATCACACCTCTCTTCCAATTTAATCCCTTATAAATCTGTAGCAAAATTGCACTTTTAATCTATAGTATATCTCTTTCAATATTCTCTCTCTCTCTCTCTCTCTCTCAAGCTCTCAAGTCAGGTAATTTTATTTGTAAAAACATTATCGCCAAATATACAAAATACAAGTTTAGTGTTCTCCTATATTACTTTGCCATATTTGCTGTTTAGCGTCTGCACCTTTACACTTGGTACTTTCCCACCCCCACCCCGAGGCCTATAAGATGACAGACCTCGATTATTGACCCCAGCTTGGGTTTTCTTTTCAAGAGGATTTCTAGCAAAGAGAAAATTCACATGTACTGCAGTATCATCAAACAGTTGCCAAGTTATTTTATTAGGGATGACAACCTCTGAAGAAAAGAGTAAATTTGCATATTAGACACTATAAATCATCCGCGTCGATTTTCTTTCTGAAGTAGTTTGAGGGTGTGAATACTGAAACTTGAACCCAGTTCTGAAAGTGTTTTTTGTTTGTTTGTACAGTAGAACGTGTGCCTAACGGAATGCCATTGGGTACACAAAAGAAAACAGCAAGATGTCAGACAGAGCTGCCGTAAGAAGATGAAGAGTATGTGATGTGCTGTTTGGATAAGCTCTTTTTTTTTTTTTTTTTTGGTAAAAACAGAGCACACGTAATGGAATTGCATCAAGTACGGTAAATCTCCTGCTTGGCACTTGGCCAATATGCATTATGTAGAGGGCTGCTCCGGGGCAAGCAGACACAGCTTTAGTGTTATAACAAAATGGAAAGCCAATTCTCCATTTCCACTCATCTGTCCCAATACATAGATAGCTCCACATATACACTGATGCCCACCCACAAGGAGCTTCTGCGCATGTGTCCTATTCATTGCAGCAGAGGCAGCTGATCTGTGCAGTCGTTTCTCCCCCCCCCCCCAAAAAAAGTAGCCTGCACAAAATGTCTCTCTCAGTTTAAATAAATTGGTGACAAATTCCAGGTGAGGATGCTATGTAGGCACATCAGAAGTTCCCACACCTCAAACTAGTCACTAGATCAGTAGGCAACAGTAGCTGGGACACAGCAAAAAACAATGTTCAAATGAAGTTAAATAATGCTTGCAGAGTCTTCTCAATTGCACATATTCTTTCTAATAATCCTTGGAGTTACGATATATAAAGTTGGTAAGTAGACACTAACTAATTCAATCTTCGGAAGGATGCCTTATCTTTCACTGTTGAGGCAGCAGCAGAATAGGAAGTGGCAACAATTATTCAGAGGCAAAAGGTCAACAGATTAAAAGGAATGCTAACCCAAGGCATTGGTACATGTTAACCTGAATGGTTTCTTTTTAAACTTCCATTGAGACAAAAACAATTACATCAGTTAACCCTCACAATTAGTGTTGCTTAATGTGCATTTATAGCACGTAGATCTATTTCTGAAGCTGCTTCTGTGTGTGTCTGGATGGAATTTATTATACAGTGGAATGAACACTAAACAGATCCTGTTTCAGTAGAGGGCACTTTTGGCTTATATAATAGCTCCATGAAATACAGTAACTTCAGCTTTTATACTTGACATGACCCCAAAGACTTGCATCTATTTCTTTGCTCCCCTGGATTCTGCAATATTGTGGCTCTGAGTCAAAACCTCTAACAAAAACAAATAAGTATAATAGATTATAAAGCATATAAAAATTGATTTTCAAGGAGATCTGGGGAAAGAGACAGACAAAAGTGGGGGGGGAAACGTAGAATAAATAGTGTTATCTGAAATCAAGATGACACCTTTGAGGAAATTCTTAATGCTGTAAAAACATCAACTCTTTGTCCTTTTCCCACTTGTAAAATTAAAGTGTGATGCTCCCGACGTGACTTAACCTGGCAGGAATCCCAATGTCCAAAGCCACCAAAACCAGCCAGCAACTTCCTCCTGTTCATATTCTAAAACCGGTCTGGAGCCAACACTGAAGATTTAAATCATTCTGCTAGAATACAGAAAAATGACAATAATAGAAACCAAGGGAAAGTCTCAGGCTGTCACTGAACAGTGAACAAATTCTACAATGCTACTTTAAGGACACCTTCCTTGGTTCTTGAACAATTAAGCAGCCAGGTTTCAAGTAGAGGTAAGATAGATTTTGGAAATTAGCACGTATAAAATAGCCCAGAAAGAAAACCAGAGCAAAATGTATCCTTGCTAATGGCAGTCGTCTTCCTTGCAGAAATGGTCCAGCTAATCTCCTGTTGATCACCTGTGGTCTTATGGCAATGACAAGGCATTGATTTTACTATCACTACGATGTCCTGTCTGGGCACAGCCTTGATCCCTTCTTTTGTACACCTGTAAGACGTTTTAAAATGTGTTGTCTTAGTCCCTTGATTGGTAGAAGAGGATATATCCAGATTCTGAGTTTTTTGAAATGTCCGATGTTAAACCATAGAATTCTTCAATTGCTTGAGCGTCAATTTTCTGCAATTTAAAGCAATAACCATATTAAGACATATATTTTTAGCACCACTGCCTATTTCCTCTCACCTAGCATTCTTATGCTTTCTTAAGTTATCGTAAGTGGGTTGTTGTTTTTCCAGGGGGTGGGCAGCGGGGAAACAACATCAGAATTAAAACTTTCGAATAATCCACTGGATAAGCCAACCAGCTGCTTAAATTGGATCATTAACCATACATTACCCCATTTTGTCTATTAGATGAGGACTTAATGGCAGTTAATCAGATTAATCTATTAAGGCTGCAATCCTATACTCACTTACCTGGGAGTAAGCCCCACTGAACTCAATAGGACTTACTTCTGAGTAGACACATGCAGGACTGCACTGTAAAATTCTTTTGCTAGTCAAAAAAGTTGCCACTGATAAGTCAGGCAGCAATTTTTGAAATGTTATTAATACAAAAACTTAACAAGATCTGTAGGCATCAGGTGCCACCTTAGAAAAGACATTTCCCCAATACATCTTCTAGGTTGCTACCTGCTGCATCACATGTGTGCAGCATCTAAAAACAAGTACACCTCCCCCCCCCCTCGGAAGTATATTTTTTATTCATTTGCACCATCCAGCATCCAGCCCTCCTCATCTTGAACACCGGGAAATTTCTTCAATGTCCTTTCCCTCAAGCCTCATTCTACATCTGCTTATCAAATTTGCAGATGACACAAAGTTGGGTGGAACAGCTAATACTCTGGAAGACAGAAACAAAATTCAAAGTGACCTCGATAGGCTGGAGCGCTGGGCCGAAAACAACAGAATGAAATTTAATAGGGATAAATGCCAAGTGCTGCACCTAGGGAGAGGAAACCAAATGCAGAGTTACAGAATGGGGGACACTTGGCTCAACAATACTACAAGTGAGAAGGATCTTGGAATTGTGGTAGATCACAAACTGAATATGCCAGCAATGCGATGTGGCTGCAAAGAAGGCAAATGCAATTTTGGGCTGTATTAATAGAAGTATAGCTTCCAAATCGCGGGAAGTGATAATTCCCCTTTACTCGGCACTGGTTAGGCCTCATCTTGAGTACTGCGTCCAGTTCTGGGCACCACACTTTCAGAAGGATGTAGACAAACTGGAGAGGGTTCAGAGGAGGGCAACAAAGATGATAAAGGGACTGGAAACAAGGCCCTATGAGGAGAGACTGAAAGAACTGGGCATGTTTAGCCTTCAGAAGAGGAGACTGAGGGGAGATATGATCGCACTCTTCCAGTATTTGAAGGGATGTCACACAGAGGAGGGCAAAGATCTCTTCTCGATCATCCCAGTTTGCAGGACACGGAATAATGGGCTCAAGTTACAGGAACCTAGATTCCACCTAAACATCAGGAAAAATTTCCTGACTGTCAGAGCAATAAGACAATGGAATCAACTACCTAGGGAGGTTGTGGGCTCTCCCACTCTGGAGGCATTCAAGGTGCAGCTGGACAGCCATCTGTCAGGGATGCTTTGACCTAGATTCCTGCATTGAGCAGGGGGTTGGACTCGATGGCCTTGTAGGCCCCTTCCAACTCTACTTTTCTATGATTCTACATCTGCCCTTCCTTCAGGTTCCTCTCTTTAAGTCAATTGCCTATTCCAAACTCCTCTTCTATCTCCTTACTTCTGAGTTCTTTGTCCCTTAGCTTCCCTCTGTCCAGGGACTGCTTTAGTTTCACCCTAAATGAGCTATTAATCCTAGCCAAACTGACCATGTTCCCTTCCCTCACAGAAGATGGACTGCAAACTGTTTGGTCTCCTGGGCAACTGAACATTCTATGGCATCACATCAGCTAAGCATAACGAAAGTCCCGATCTTATGACACCATTCAGAAACTGAGGGTACTACAGATTTTTCCCAGTTCTCTGCTATATACAGCTTAGTCGCAGTAATAAGATTGACCAAATCTCTTTCATTGACAAAGCCCTTAAGATAACATAACAAAGCTATTTTTGGATGTCAAATAATAGCTTCGGCTATTGGGCAGTATAGAAATGTAATAAATAAATGATAACGGCAATAATCTCAGTTCCTTGGAAATGGGAAAAATAAAAATTAAACAGTAAAGGAAATCTGCATGTATCAAACTACAGGGCCAACAAAAGATTGTGTTTAATAAATACAACTAAGCTGGTATTAAGTATCACTGATATTGAGGGCTTGTAAAAATACCTGTTAAAATGGGCAGATAATAATCTTGGGAGAATAGTTTCCAATATCCAACACTGCTCCTTATTAGACATACAGTATCTAGGTTCAAGACATATCTTGATTCAAGTCCCCCTTCTACTTCCTCATGAATGTATTAAGGATGTCAGGCAGATTGGCTGGGGCATGCTGGGAGTTGTAGTACAACACATCTGAAGGGTGCCAGGTTGAGGAAGGCTGGTCTACCGTGACTGCCAGGAACTCTACAGGTTCTCCAGCAGATAAGGGCCTTTCCCTTCATTGCTATCTCATCCTTTCACGGGAGATGTAGAAGACTGATCTTCTGCAAGCAAAACATGTACTCTATGTAGGGATGCATGAAAAATCTGTTTTAGTTCATTTTTCCTCATGATTTACCCAGTTCGCTCCTCCCAAAGCGAACACGGACTCACGCACAATGCGCAATCCAAGTCCATACACTTCTGAGCTTGCAATGGGATTCACGGACCAAAACAATTGGCATTCAACAGCATGCACACATTTGAAGAATATGCGTGAAAAATGTGTACTTTTGAGAAATGCGCACAAACACGTTTTAATCGATCGGAGAAAAATGCATACATTTCAAAGACTGATGTTGGAAAAGATATGCATGAAGATACGCATGCATTTTCATCATCATCTCCTGACCTTTTTCCTGCAAGGAGCCCAACGCGGCTTACACAATCCTCCTCCTCCTCTCCATTTCATCCTCACAACAACCCTGTGAGGTGAGCTAGCCTGAGAGTTAGTGACTGGCCCAAAGTCACCCAGTGAGCTTCATGGCCAAGTGGGGACGAGAACCTGGGAATAGAACTCCAATCCAACATTCTAACCCAGTGTTCTCCAACCTTGGGTCCCCAGAAGTTTTTGGCCTACAACTCCCAGCATGCCCCATGCTGGGAGTTGTAGGCCAAAAACATCTGGGGACCCAAGGTTGGAGAACACTGTTCTAACCACTATGCCAAACTATTCTTTTTCTTTTTTCATGCAAAAAGAAAAACACACACACAGAGATCATAATCTGATATGGACACAAGACAGAATGAGCTTTGAGGTGGAATCTGGAGAACTTCAACAAACTCAAGTTTTGCTTGTATGCCTATCCTTAGCTCTACCACTGAATCATGGTCCTTCCCCGTGCTTGTGTGCATACACTCCATGCTTACTTGTGAACTCTGTGCCTGTCAGGCGAAGCCTACAGCTGCAGCACGTGGCACAAAGGAGAAGCTAGGCCATATGGCTTGACTGAGTGGAGACAGCAAGAGGGAATTCCTGGATGGGGGAATGCATGCTCCTTATGTGAAAGCTACGTTCAGGATTCCTGCAGGATTGGGAAGAAAGGGCTCCTCACTCCCGCCATCACTATTAAGTGACACACGCACGCACGCACGCGCGCGCACACACGCGCACACACACACACACACACACACACACACCCCACACACATACACACAATGTTCCGTTTGCTGCTTTTCCAACATATGCTCAAACTGGTTTACAACAACTGAAAGTGGAGAGGAGAATCAAAACTTTAAGAAGGATGTAGACAAACTGGAGAGGGTTCAGAGGAGGGCCACAAGGATGATAAAGGGGCTGGAAACAAGGCCCTATGAGGAGAGACTGAAAGAACTGGGCATGTTTAGCCTTCAGAAGAAGAGACTCAAGGGAGATATGATCACACTCTTCCAGTACTTGAAGGGTTGTCACACAGAGGAGGGCCAGGATCTCTTCTCGATCATCCCAGTTTGCAGGACACGGAATAATGGGCTCAAGTTACAGGAACCTTCCACCTAAACATCAGGAAAAATTTCCTGACTGTTAGAGCAATAAGACAATGGAACCAACTACCTAGGGAGGTGGTGGGCTCTCCCACTCTGGAGGCATTCAAGGTGCGGCTGGACAGCCATCTGTCAGGGATGCTTTGACCTGGATTCCTGCATTGAGCAGGGGGTTGGACTCGATGGCCTTGTAGGCCCCTTCCAACTCTACTTTTCTATGATTCTATGATACCATTAAGTAAGTCAAAAACATCCTTCGGGGACGGGGGAATCCCATAGGCTTAGGGCACACTCCTATGCATGTTTAGACGGAAAGAAGTCCTACAATTCCCAGCATTCCCCAGCCAGCCATGGTTGGGGAATGCTGAGAGTCGCAGGACTTCTTTCTGTCTAAGCATGCATAGGATTACTTGCTTAATGAATGGCTGCCGCAAAAGAATAAAAAGAAATACATTATTAATTTTTCACAAAATCTTAAAATAAAAGAAATGGGCTGCAGCGCAAGTCACAGCCCACAGTGTACCAAATTAGCTGTCTTTCATTACACCTACCACATACCTAGGCACATACGGTACTTTTCAGTGGAACATGTTTATGCTAGTGTGACAGCGACCAACAGATTTTGCCAGTTTCTTCGGCGTGCAGCCCTTGCTAGGATTTCAGCCAGAAACTGACCTAGTTGTTGCAGGTGATTCTCCCCCACCCCCCCCAAAAAGCTGGCGAATGAAACACACTCCAACTCACAATCCACATTAGTGTTTAGGAGCTTCAGCTAAAGGAGCTTCAGCCATATGAAAGTTGCTGTTAAGTCCACAAATGTAAAATATGGCTTTTGAGTTAACTTTTACGCATTACTTTGAAAAATCCTGATCAGTGATACTCCTGTTCTTACAAAAGCGCTGCAATTACTTGTGATCATCTGTCTAACCCCTCCAACTTACTTAAATGTTAACTAGTGTGCATTTTAGAACCTATGTCCAAGAGACTGATGAGCTGCTGATAAAAAAGAAGATACTGCTCCTTTTTTTTTTTAATGAAGTGGACTACAATACCAGACCCCCAACCTGTTGGTAATCTGCTACCTATAAGCAGCTGCTCAAGCAGGTGGTTGCTGTGCAGCTCCAGGCATCCTTGGAAGAGACTGATTATCTGGATCCATTTTAAAATGGTTTCAGGCCTGGTTTTGGCACAGAAATTGCCTTGGTCACACTCAGTGGAGTAGTTGTAAATTTTGAAGCGCAGGAGCTTATCATGGCAGGCTGCACAGCTGCCCTTCCCCACCACCACCAAAAAATTGATCGATCTCTCTCAATCTCTCTCTCTCTCACACACACACACCTACCTTTTCTATTATTTATACCCAAGGGAGCCAACACTCTGATTAAAAACTCCATCATAAAACATAAGGCATCCCCCAAAAACCCCCACAAACGAAAACCACTAACAAAATCTCAAGGTTACGTTTACGGGTTATGACTGCAATCCTATGCACAGTTACCTGGGAGTAAGTTCCATTGAACTCAATGGTGCTTACTTCTGACTGTGCAGGTTCAGCTTGTAAAATTCCCTGAATTTTAAAAAAAAACCCCAAAATAATAAAAATCTTCGGCCGGCTTAAGTGCAACGTTTAGCTTTTTAATTAGAAATGCAAACAATCTTCCAAAGAAGTGCTACCATTTAAAATTGCTAGCATGAAGAAGGAACCCCATCAAAGGAAAAGACGCATCCAATCTCTGCTCGATTATTTCCCTCCTTCTCCGACTTCCTCTATGCTAATCTGTCACACTCAACAGCAAAACTTGAAAGCCTCGTTATTGCCTCATTCACGTGCCGCAGCAAGGAGGGTCTGCCAATTACCTGGTGCTCTGGCAGATGACATCATTGCTCTTGTTCTGAAAAGAGTCCGAGAGCTGTGTGGAGCCCTGCATTCCCCTGGCACTGCACCACTGATCACGCTGATAGACGATACATGCTGGGACGATAGGGGGAGTTGGAAAAGTGGCTTTCACTACCGTGGACCATGGCATTGGGGATGCCACGGCATCATTCTGGACAGGCTGTCTGGGTTGGGGACTGGGAGAATAGTGTTTCAGTGGTCCCGTTCCTACCTGGAAGGCTGTTTCCAGAAGGTAGGGCTGGGGAACCATCGCTTGGCCCCATGGCATTTATACTGGAGAGCTCCACCCTGCCCTCCATGCTATGTAACATCAACATGAAACCGCTGGGTGCAGTCATCGGGGGCTTTGTGGGTCAGTGTCCTCACCAGCACTGATGGTACCCAACTCTGTATTTGATTACATCCAACTTCATTTTCTTTTACATCCGTTTCAGGTGAGGCAACAGGAGTGCTCAGTCATCACAGTGCTGGGATGAGTAATGGACTAGGCGGGGGCAAAGAAACTGAAGCTCAGTTCTGAGAAGATGGAGGCTGTGGGAGAGAATGTTTCATCTGCTCAGGGAGATGTCGGACAACCTGTTCTGGACACACTCCCTCTGAGGGATCAAACGTGTAGTTGGAGAGATACTCATAGACACAGAGCGCCTTTCAGTAGCTGTGGCAGAGATAGCCGCCTTGCCACAGTTATCCGTGCTCTGGTAAGCTCCAGATTAGACTAGTGCAATGTGTCATATGTGGGGCTGCCTCTGAAGACTGTTCGGGAAGTGCCGCTAGGACACAATACAGCTGCAAAACAAGACAGTGCATTGAGATTGCACGGACACTTAAGACGGCTGCACTAGTTCCTGACTTGCTTCCAAGTACAAGTGAAGCGCTGGTGCTGCCCCTCGAAGCCCTACGGTGCAGGCGAGTCACGGCCAGGCTGCCTGGCATCCCTGCTGTTATCTCCAAAGTGAGATCGGAGATAACAGTGGAGGTTCTACTGCTGGAGCTCTGCAGGGATTCCTCCAGAGGGTGGGCCTTGCGGCTTAAGCCCTGCCACCCACCCTGGAGGAACCCCCAAGTGGCTGCATGGGCCGGAGGCTCTGCAGTCCTGCCCCACACAAAAGGTATGTCTATCCCCACATGAACCTGCCTGTGCACTGCGGTCTTCTTTGGAGGACCTTCTTCAGTTGCCCCAACCATCTAAGGCAGGGCTCTCCAGCCTTGGGTCCCCAGATGCTGCTGGCCTACAACTCCCAGCATACCCAGCCAGCATGGCTAATGGCAAGGGATTCTGGGAGCTGTAGTCCAGCAACATCTGGGGACCCAAGGCTGGAGAGCCCTGATTTAAGGTGTGACCTTCTTGGTCGTGGCTTGTGGAATTCTCTCCCCAGGGAGACTATTTAGATTTCCTTTTGGTGCCCAAGTGAAGTCCTTTTTATTTTCCCAGGCTTTTAAACCTGGAGGATGTTTTAACGCTGCTTTAACCCGTACTATCATTTGTGTGTCATTTTATTGTAGTTTGATGTTCATGATTTCTGCTTTTAGCATTATCGTCTTGTCAGCAGCCCTGGAATATTTATACCGAAGGGTGATATACGAATTCTCAAAATAAATGCGTGAATATAAATGCCCTGGCTACGTGCACCACGGCACAGCTTGCTTGCGCATTCCGCTGGCATCGGGTCCTCATCTCGTTAGACTGGCCTGTTATTAACTCTGCAACTTTATTCCCTGTTCTAGCCAGCCAGGCTGCAGGACCCACCAAACCGGGGGTGGAGGGGAATACAATGTGACAGAAAAGTAGGTTGGTATTTACGCAAGGCTGAGCTTGACTACAGAGAAGAATATAACAATTCTTGGTGGTGCCCAAATAATAGGAGGCCAACTGGCTGGTACCCTAAGGGTGCAATCCTATGCAAGTTTGGACAGAAAAAAGCCTACAACTCCAGTTGTAGGCTTTTTCTGTCTAGACTTGCATAGGCCTGCACCTTAACCCTTTCAACTTCACATAGTTAAGAACGTAGGAACAAAAGAAGCTGCCTCATACTGACTTAGACATGGGTCCATCTAGCCCAGTATCTGTCGGGACCATACGTCCACTCCTCCTTCCAAGAAGATCCAAGCAATGGCTTCTAGCCAAAAAGCTTTATTAGAAAAAATGCCAGCCTAGCAAACTGGCTTAGAAGTACAAATGAAGTGGCTTGCCAGAATCAGTCACAAAAGAACCAAGCTTAGTCAGAATACCAGCCAGTAAGGAAGACTGCCCTGTTGTTGAGAGGTTGATTCTTAACTGGGAACTTCTCCCTTCTGGACTCAAATCACTCACAGCCACACCCCTAAGGCGGTTCCTTATTCTTAAGGGCCAGCCTCTTGGAGCGCCTGATGCTTCTCAGCTGGTCCACCCTCCTCAGCTGATGTCTGACCCAGGGGTTAGTGAGGCCTGCTCAGATTGCTTTCCCACGGAATCTGACACCGATTGATCCTCCCTGAGTTTTGGGTCTATCTTTAAGTCCGCTGGCCTTGGGGAACCCGCTGCAGGTTCCCTCCCCTCCATCTCCTCCCCGTCATACTCAGAATCTGTTCCCAGATCCTCCTCTGTAGGAAGAGTGGGCCCAATCCCTACGGTATCGTCAGCACAGACTGGCTGCAGCTCTCTAGGCCTTCAGGCAGAGTTTTTCAGCCCTCCCTGGAGATTGGCTGGGGACCAATCCCGGAACCTTCTGATTGCAAAGCATGTGCTCTACTATGGAGGTACTGCTCCTCCCGGATATTGGGGGGGTCCTGAATTTCACAGTACCATTTAGGGCAGCAAAAATATTTGGGGGAAGGGGTGGCAAGGAAGTGAAAATCAAGACCTGGCTCAGAAGAAGATCTTACCTTTGGCAGTGGCAGCAGCAACTTTTTAAAAAACCTAATTGTGCTGGTGGCAGCAACAACAGAGCTCCCTTCTCAGCAGCCTGGTTGCCATTTTCTTTCCCCACGACGCCTTGGAGGCACTGCAGCTCCAAGGCATCAGGGTGGAGCAAACAGCAGCTGGCAGGAAGAATGGCCGTTGTCAGTGCAGGCCATTCCTCCCCTCCCACAATGCCCCAGAATTACAGTGCACCTGAAGCATCGTGGGGGAGGAAAACAGTGGCCAGGCCAACAGGAAGGGATCTCAGCGAGAAATTACTTTTTAAAAAAAAAGTTACAAAAAACTACCATTGCCACCGCTAAAGGTAAACCCCACACACACTGATAGTGGTGAATTCCTCCCCGCAACATAAAGTTAGTAAAATGGCCTCCTCTTCAGGGGGCCTGAATTCATTCCCCCAACAGAGACAAAAATAGAAGAAATTAGGATTTTGACCATTTTCACCCCAAGCTAAAATATAGTCACGGATTCTGCACTCTACTAGTTGCAATGGGATGATGTGTCATGATAACTGTTGGGCACTCATATGAGTTATTTAATTTTTGACCTGTCTGGTTAGCATGTGGTGCTAATCTCAAGCCATTCTCCACCACCACCCTGTGATTCCTGCTTTTACTTCCATTACTGCCTTGCCATTTGTGTACATTTTTGATCAAACAGAACCGGTGAATAACCGTCACTTTTCCTGCACTTGAGAAAACCCTTCAGATTAAGATCTGAAAAGTAAAACTGGTTCCTATCTTCCTTTTCCAATCCCATGAATCATAGCTCTTAAGAAAAATTAGCCAGGCTGCAAAAGAACTTCTTCCGGTCTGCACACTGTTATTTTTTGCAATCTTACAGAACTGCCTCCACTTTGTCGCTACTGGTAAAGCTGTAAGTATTTACAGGGGAAGAGCACATCAGTTTCACAGTAACAATCTACCCCACTTTGCTTGCCTATTCATCCCTAGTAGCAAGAACACCGCAGGAATCAGCAGCAGTATTTTGGGGGGGAAAGTTACGTCTTTGTAGCCATGAAATTAAGCACTGTATGTACACTGTTGGCTCAATATAGTGCCTTTTTTGAATGGTCTCCATTGCCGCTCTTGTGGAAAGCAGCGAAGAGTGACAATGCTCTGGCCCCATCCGGTCATTATGCCTGGATGCCGACAGATGTTGCTCCAGTCAAACCGAGAAGAGGTACCATGATCTAGAAGGTGGGACAGTAAATGGGATCCCCTTTGCCTGGTGCAGCTGTAACACAGGCACCCTGTAAACCATGATTTGCAAATCAGGAACCAGCCTCAGGAGTGGGCAGTCCCTCCCTTTCACTTCCCCAGAGTGTTCACCCTCTTCCCTTCTGGGCTTTAACCACGATTTTGCATTACATGCCCATCAATACAAGCCATGTTCCATGCAAGTCACCGTTCCTTTGTAAACCAGAGACTGAAAACATGGTTCGAAGTGGGTTTGCACACCATGGTTATGAGGGAGCCTGGAAATGGTATAGTTTCCTTTAACAATGCAACCAAAACAGTCTGAGAGAATGTCATTGTTTTTCAGGATCAGCCACATTCAAGACAACACAGAGACTTACCATCACTTGTATCAGCAGAATCCAGCTGTTCCAGACCAGGACCTGCATTAAACCCAACCTTCAGGATGGAGGCAACTATGAATTTTTGTCTCCCTTCGCCTCTCTCTCACTTTCTGCTCTTTCTTTCCTTCCTTATGCAGCCCATCTAGAGCAGGGGTAGGCAGAAAGTAGATCTCCAGATGTTTTGGGAGTTCAACTCCCATCATTCCTGACCATTGGCTATGCTAGCTAGGGCTGATGGGAGTTGTAAGCCAAAATATTTGGAGATGCCCACCCCAATCTAGGGCTTCTGTGTTAGCCAGTGATGATCAAGCACTCAGTGGCAGCCATCTTAGATATTTCCACATCCCCTGTGCATGTTTTTTTCCTTCCTTTGCACCCCTGATTCTTCTGTGACCCTTAGCAGTAAAGAACTAAAAACAAACACGCAAGCAAAAGAAACACCCCACCCACCTCAAAACAGTGGCAGCTGCACTAGTGCAACCCACCCAAGGAGGGTCAGAGTTCAGCAAAGATTTGTGACTTAAAGAAATAATCGTGTGAAATGAAAGCAACTTTAACCCAAGGCAGTATGAAAAGAGTTTTTACAAGAGCCGGAAAACTTGGCATGAGATATAGACCTACCTCTACAATGTCATCGTCAAATAGCAACCAAAACCCATGGCTTTTCACAATGGTGATATAATGTCCACGGTTTGGCCCACTGTAACAAAGGAGAGATGTTACATTAATGGTGGATATTGAAATGCTGCCCTTAAGAACCTACCTACACTTTTATTTTTTATATTATCATCATCATCCTCTGCTTTTCAGCCCACTGTTCTTCAAGGTGGCTTCCAAAACTTCTTGAAACAACATAGTTATGTCTAACAACAACAACAAAAACATTGAACACAGTTAACAGAACAGCAGCCAAAACAGCACACAAACACACACTGAAATTAAATCTGGGGTATAAAGCAAGTAAGGGGCAGGCCTTAAACAAAACTGTCCATAAGAACATCAGAAGAGCCCTGGTGAATCAGACCAAAGGTCCATCTAATCCAGTCTCTGCTTTCCACATTGGCCAACTAGATGCCTTTGGGAAGCCCAGAAAGGATGTGGCTTCCAGCAGCTGGTACCCAGTGGCATATGCTGCCACTATGAAAATGGAAGGCTCCAAAACAACTTAAGCAGGAGCAGGAGTGCAGGACCATTTTGGGGTGGGCAGGCAGATTGCTCACCACCAGGTCTCGGGGTGGCGGGGGGTGGCACCATCCACTGAGGTCATCACCCTGCCCTCTGGTTCCCCCACCCACCCCGTGCTGGGAAAGACAGAGAAAAGGATTTGGCCAGTGCTGGGAGCAGCAGAGATTGAGCCCCAGGCTTCACGCAGCACCCCCATGGACACTGCACACCGCATTTGTCCCTGTGGTCATCTCCTGTCTCAGCTTACAGAGAACAGTGGGGATGCCCTCCGGGTGGATCCCTCCACCTCCTGGAGGAACCTCAGGAGGCTCCACGGGTCAGATCGGAGAGCCTGGTGGGCTGGATTAGGCCCACAGGTCTGAGGTTCTGCACCCCTGATGCTTGGGCAAGGCTGGCATAGGGAGCCCAAGCAGCACCCACCAGTTAACCTCAGGTTTTCGAAATTAGCATGAGTTGTGCAAGGGCACAGTTGTGCTTTTGTTCATTTCAACAGGGGCTGTGGAGAATGTTAGCATAAAATTCAGTACAAAATAGGCCCGTTGGGCAGTATTAATAGAAGTATAGCTTCCAAATCACGGGAAGTGATAATTCCCCTTTACTCGGCACTGGTTAGGCCTCATCTTGAGTACTGCGTCCAGTTCTGGGCACCTCACTTTAAGAAGGACATAGACAAACTGGAGAGGGTTCAGAGGAGGGCAACAAGGATGATAAAGGGACTGGAAACAAGGCCCTATGAGGAGAGACTGAAAGAACTGGGCATGTTTAGCCTTCAGAAGAGGAGACTGAGGGGAGATATGATCGCACTCTTCCAGTATTTGAAGGGATGTCACACAGAGGAGGGCAAAGATCTCTTCTCGGTCATCCCAGTTTGCAGGACACGGAATAATGGGCTCAAGTTACAGGAACCTAGATTCCACCTAAACATCAGGAAAAATTTCCTGACTGTCAGAGCAATAAGACAATGGAATCAACTACCTAGGGAGGTTGTGGGCTCTCCCACTCTGGAGGCATTCAAGGTGCAGCTGGACAGACATCTGTCAGAGATGCTTTGACCTAGATTCCTGCATTGAGCAGGGGGTTGGACTCGATGGCCTTGTAGGCCCCTTCCAACTCTACTTTTCTATGATTCATATTATGAGCGTGGTGGTATTTTTCAGGTTCCCCGAGCAACTGTTTTTCCCCATCCTGTAACTGCATTTTTATCCCATGGAACTAACTCCCTCGTGCTATTTTCAATTGGCAGGCCTTGTAATTCAAGATTGATAAAGCAAAATTAATTTGACACCAGGAGTATTTTTAACAATACACGGTTGAACCACCTGGTGGCGCTGGCTGTATAAAAACCTTGGTCAAACTGGACAGCTTTAAATAACTTCATTGTTCCAAAAATAGCGTTTACTTCCACTTTGTTTCCTAGAAGGTGGGGCAGCCTGCATCTGGCTTCTACAAACAAATCTGCGTTTTCAAACAATCAATGCAACCCATTCATTTATAATCGATGTGCACACACAAAGAGAATGCCTAAATAAATGCACTTGGAAGAAGAAGAACAGTGTTCTCCAACCTTGGGTCCCCAGATGTTTTTGGCCTACAACTCCCAGCATGCCCCAGCCAGCATAGCTGGCTGGGGCATGCTGGGAGTTATAGGCCAAAAACATCTGGGGACCCAAGGTTGGAGAACACTGAACCAAAGGGTTTTTTGGTGTGTGTGTTTTAAAACAAATTAATAGACTGTACAACTAAGATGGTACTAAACATGCAGCTGCTGTAACAACAAAAAATAGGTACTGGTCTGGACACTCGTCCTGGTCAACAGTCCCAAACAGCCTTTCCTCAGTTAAACTATCCCAGGGGATGCAGATCTATGGGAAAGCATTGGCCATGCTGGCTGGGAATGATGGAAGTTGTGGTCCAATACATCCAAAGGGTGCCAGGTTGGGAAAGGCTGATGTAAGAGGATGTGAGATATGTTTCAGGGCACAGAGCAGCCCACTGAGTCTAGAGGTATGGAATTTGCTGCCACAAGGTCACCATTAGCTTAGAGGACTGGCCCAAGATATTTTGCTGCCTGAGGCCAAGCAGCGAATGTTAGTTTCCCCCTCCCCAGCCCAAGGCACGGTACATATTACCCAAGGCTGGCCACCCGAGGCAGAAAATCCCACAAGTGCTTCTCCTGGGGAGTGAAAATACAATGAATTAAGTAAGTAACAAATGCTGCCCCTTTCAGGACAGCCAAAATCAGCTGCCTGAGGCAGCCGCCTCACTCTGCCTAGTGGCCAGGGCCAGTCCTGCTAGCTTAGATGACTCTAAACGGGAACCGGGCCAATTCATGGAGGGAGGGAGGTCTTACTAATGGCTATTAGCCGCGATAGCTAAACGAGATTTCCATGGCAGAGGGAGGGTGCCACTGTCTACAGAGAGCCAAAATTACGGAGGGCAGCTGCCTTCCTGCCTCGCACCTGCTCTAGCACTGCCAGAAACAGGACTCAAGACAAAATGGTCCCTTGGTCCAATCCAGCAGAGCTCTTTATTTGTTTTATTTATGTATTTAAAATATGTCTAGGGTGCCTTTCGGGGCAAGAGCCCTCGCAAGACAGCTTACACAATTAAGTCCCAGTGCAACAAAAACAGGAAAAATGAATAGAATCAACTAATCGACAAAACATCAGCAATAGAACATCTAGCATTTATTTATTTATTTTTATTTATTATATTTATACCCCGCCTTTTTTCCTGCAAGGAACCCAAGGCGGCTTACATAATCCTCCTCCTCTCCATTTTATCCTCACAACAACCCTGTGAGGTAGGTTAGGCTGAGAGTCAGTGACTGGCCCAAAGTCACCCAGTGAGTTTCATGGCTGAGCGGGGACTAGAACCCGGATCTCCCGAGTCCCAGTCCAACACTCTCACCACTGCGCCACACTGGCATAGCATAGCATAGCATAGCATAGTCAGTAATAAAAATCTAAAACACAATTGCAGCTAAAAACCCAGAACTGCCCAATAAAACATAATCAGGAAAAGGCCAGAGAAAACAACCAAGTCCAGGGCCTTCCAAAAAGCCTGCAATGATGAAGCCTGATCAGGAACGGTGCAGGGCTGTTTGGCACCCCAGGCCAAATTATATTTAGCGCCCCCCCTCTCGTGCCATGGGGGGGGCTCCGGAGCAAAGCAGCCCTGCTCTGCAACCCCCCCGCACGCCGCTGCCGCCGCCACCACCACCACCACCTACCTCCCCCCCCCGCCCCGCTGCTGGCTGCTGCTGCTGCTGCCGCCGCCTCCGCCTCCAACGCGACGGGACCCCCGCGCTTTTTTTTTTTTTGCTGGGGAAACCAGGGCAACAGGGCTGTTTAAGCCCTGTTGCCCTGGTTCCTCCCGCCAAAACAACGCCGGCGGGGCTCCGGAAACGACGCGAAGGTAGGTAGGTGGCTGGCGGGTGGGCGCGCGTGCGGGGGGGGAGGTGCGGCGGCGGCGGCGGGTGGGCAGGGAGGCGCGGCGGAGGCGGCAGGCAGGGCAGGAGCGCGCCGGCGGCAAGGAAGGAGCGCAGCGTTTCTGCACCCTCTTCCGCCACGCGTCCTAGGCAGCCGCCTGGGTCTGCCTAGCGGTAGCGCCGGCCCTGAGCCTGATGGACCCTTGATGGCAACCCATTCTAGGGGTGTGGGGCCACCGCCGAAAAGACCCTCTTTTGTGTACTTGCCCACCTAAGTGCCCTCAAAGGTGGACAAGTGAGAAGGGCCTCTGTTGCTGGTCTTAAAAGTGCAGGCAAGCTGATATGGGTGAAGGTGGTCCTTCAAGTAACTTGGCCCCCAAACCATTTAAGGCAGCCTTCCCCAACCTGGTGCCCTCCAGATGCCAACTGGGTGTTATAGGAGTGATAATCCAACACGTCCGGAGAGCAGTCAGGTCGGGGAAAACTGGTTTAAGGCTTTAAAAGTTAAAGCCAGCACTTGTAAACACACAGGTAACCAGTGCAGCTGGTGCGGTGGAGCTGTTCTATCATCGCCCGCCCCCCTTATGTTTTATGCCTGCCCAGGCAGCACAAACTGGGTAGACGGCTGACACACACACGCCCTCAGAGCTCACCTGCCACAATGCACAACGACAGCCACGAGATCGTACATTCTGTCTGGGTTGGTAGCATCCCCTGAAGTGTTGAAGAGCCGAAGCTCCAAAGGAAAGACGACACGATAGGAGAGCTTGGTATACCGGTGCAGCTGGTCCATGTATTTGAACCTTTTCAAGTGCAGAGCAAGAATCATGGGCAATTTTTTCACTCGCATCCTGGGCCCCCAAAATAAGATTAGAGAGAGACAGACAGACAAACAGACAGACAGAGAGAACACAAAATTCACATTACAAAACCTCTTAATACTGAGAACACTTGTTTAAAACAGCGAAGAAGGCAACAATCAGTGAGTTTTTGCAGATAAATGAATGACCTTTTAATATTAATGCAACTGAAATATTACTCCGAACCATTGCAATATGGTAGGAAAGACTTAGCACATTAAGGGACATCTGAATGCAGGGCAGCTAGTCGTTTGGTCCGAAAACCATTACATCTTCTGTCACAACAAGGAAAGTGGAAGAAAAAATGAACTCTGCCCTTTTGCCCTGCCTGCGATCGATTAAGAAATGAGGAAACTTGATTTTCTCTTGCATCCGTGGGAGAAAGAGACAGAGATAAAAGGGGCAAGATACCCATCCCCACCAGTCAAAGTCAGACAGCTTCAATTTGCTCACAAAAGAAAAGGGGAGAAAAAAGGTTGACATCAGCCAGCATTTCTGAAAGGAGAAGAGTCTGAACTGAAGAAAATTTGATTGGTTCTGCTTCAAACACAAAAGGTGCTCCCAATTTATACCGAAACCTGACAACTTGCCTTTTCCCTTTTACAGACACAGAGGACTCAGGTCATCAGGATCATGGACTCGCGCAACCCCAACCCCCAACCCCAAATACTCTGCATCAAGAAAATTCAAGTTCAGTGCCAGGAAGAAATAAATTCTACCACCTATATAATTCTGTTCTGTCTCTTATTTGGCATAATTAATTCTGCCAACTTTGAAAAAAAAAAAATGGTCCGCATACTTTATTCAGATTTTGATAGCCGTGTGTGTGTGTGTGTGTGTGTGTGTGTGTGTGTGTGTGCAGAGCTATCCAGAGCACTGCAGCCCGCCCCCCCCCCCCAAATCCAGAGGAAACTTCATTTCGCCCTCCTTTCAGCTTGCAAGATTTCGGCAGGCTTGCTCACACGCTTTCAAACACATCTTAGCAACCGCAAGGCCTAGAAACTTGGGTGCGTGTGGCGTTGGTTTTTTTTTGTTTGTTTTGTCTAAGAACCATCAAAGGCAAGATTTGCAGCAAAGCCTTTAAGATTATATATCCTGCACTTCTTCTGCACTCTGGAATTGCTGCAGGCACACAACTCTGAATATAACATAATTCTAATTTATTAAAGCTATTTCCATACCGCCTTTTAGTCAGAGACTCTCAAAGCAGTGTACAATACTAGAACTACTAACAACACTATAACCGGCATAAAACACATTTTTAATGAGAACTAGAGTGGTGTAGTGGTTACAGGAGGAGCTGGGAACCGTCAGCCTGCAGGCTGGTTCCTGGCTGGCCCATTGCACTCCTCCCTGTCCCCCCACTTACCTTTCCTGCCGGAGCCCAAGGGGACTGGTTCTCACGTCATCCTCACTCAGGCAGCTCGCTTGGCTTCTGTGCTGGGCAGGGAAAGAGGCCTTTCTTTCTCCCCGCCCAGTACAGAAGCCAAGGAACCTGCCAGTGGAGAAACAGACTGCTGTCTCTTCCCCACGAGCCCACTGCGTTTCTGTGCTGTGCGTGGAGGAGAAGCCACTTTTCCTCTATCCAGCACGGAAGCACATGGATGTGGGATGCGTGTGTCTGTGTCTGTGAGAAAGACAGCAAGGGTGTGTGTGTGTGTGTGGTTCTTGTTCTGTAAGTGTGTGGGGTGGGGAGGATCTTAAGACAGAGGGGTGGGTGGGATGGCTCTAGCCCCGCCCACTAGCAGCATGTAGTCCCCAAAATATCACACCTGAGGTTCAAATTCCTGCACAGCTACAAAGGTGAGGAGTGATCTGGGCCAATCACTTTCTCAGCCTAACCTACCTCAGAAGATGGTTGCCGGCGGGGGAGAGAACCACGCCCACCACCTTGAGCTCCTTGGAAGAAGGGTGGGATAAAAGCAAAGGACATAATACATCTTAGCCTCACCTCTTTTGTGCTTCCTGTTTACTGCGGCACTGTTCACAGTAGTACTTATATTCACTGCACAGAGTCTCAGTATTACTGAACCCCCTGCAAAAATTGGGAATTAAATATGAGTTAGTATATTCAGGCTTTCCAGCACTAACCGCGATCTTCTCACATCTGCCCACACACTGTTTGGGCCAACCTGGTGCCATCCGGATGCGTGGGGAGTTGCGATCCAACACATCTGGAGGGCACCAGATTGGGGAAGGCTGACATGAGGTCGTACAGACCCCATCACGTCACAGACTGGATCGCCAGTGGCCAGAGGCTACGGTTTGCTTTGTCACAGGTTTCCTTCTAACATGCGTCCTTAAGGCTCCATTCTCACATCCCTTGATGACATAGTGAAGTCCCTGAAAGGTGAATATTTTGCTTGAATGCGCCCCCGTGTGGCAAGAATGAATTCAAATCAACTAAATTACCGCTGAGAATTAACCTGGGGGGACGGGAGGGGGAAATAATGGCCTAGTGGCAACATCATATCAAATAACAACTTGAGACTTCAGCCTAAGATGCACAAGATAGTAATTTCTCTAAACATTCAGTCGCATATCTGAAAGAGGAGTCTTCTCCGAAACTTGTCTGAAGAGAAATGTACAATATTTACAAATCACTATAAAGATGCCATGGCATGTGGCCATATTCAAGAGGACTGCTTTAAATTAAACTCGCTATCAATGATTTTAAAAAAAGAAGAGGAAGGAAGAAGCCATTTGGTTGGTGTAAGTTTTAAACATATATTAGACCTGCAATGTTTAGTCAATTTAATCGCGTCAAACAGATATTTCCTTTAAAAAAGAATGCAGTACAGGTACTTACCAAAAGTGCAGACGGGAAAGCGCCGTCTTAAAAGAAGCATTCCCTCCTGTGTGTGAAAGAAGGTGGAATGCCTCTTCTAAGAGGACATATGCATGCATCACCTAAAAACAAGGCATGCCTTTTGCTTTAGAATGGTCGTTTCTCATATGCAGATTTAGAGCACCATCCTACAGGACTGATGCTCAATAGACAAAGGGCTCCAATCTCAGAGCCCTCCAGCTATCCCAAGCCCTGCTGGCAAGAACCTCCTGTCCCTCCTTTGTGCTATTTTGAGCTATCTGGGTCTCTTAAGTTTGCCTTCCTGGGGGTGTGAATGGGAACAGAGAGGCTTGTGGATCCAATGGATCCATGGCCTCTCCTCTCCCCGCCCACTGGCATATCCCCGTTCCTCGCTCCCCATCCTCAGTGAAGACGCTGCCATGGAGCTTTCCGCAGCAGCTGGTGGAGAATGCAAGCAGGGATCCCCACCCCGAGGTCGCAACTCTGTCTATGCTCTCGGGCTGGGGTGGGGAATATGCTATATCCTATGGCCCCCTCCTCAGACAATGACCTGGCTCACACAACACGACGACCCAGCATGGGCAGCTAGCCACGATGGGTTGTTGTGTCATCCGACCTAGCGCAGGGTGGCTTAATTTTTGCGAACAAGCCACCCTGACTTGTTCTAGGGCAGTGTTCTCCAACTTTGGGTCCCCAGATGTTTTTGGCCTACAACTCCCAGCATGCCCCAGCCAGCTACGCTGGCTGGGGCATGCTGGGAGTTGTAGGCCAAAAACATCTGGGGACCCAAGGTTGGAGAACACTGTTCTAGGGGAGATCTTACCCACGATGGGTTGTCGGGTCATCCAAACCTGGGAGACCGATTTCCACGTGGCTCATTGAAAACTGCCACGGAGTCCTTGGGCAAGAGCGGCCCAAACCACTGCCGCGCCTCTCCTTGTGGGCAATCTTGCTTCCCGATGACTGCCTAGCAACGTATTGCGCTGCGGCCATCCTGCGCCCTCCCTCCTTCTTGGGCAGTCTCCTCCGCCACCTCCCACGGTCTTTCACCGCTTCACTTGTTAGTGAAGTAGTTCTTTCTTGCCCAGGTGAGCCAGCTGTGTGTAATCTGCGCAGCGACCCTGAAGGAGCTCGTTATCCTGCCAACTTCAGCTGTGTCTTCAAGTCACTCTTCCTCCACCCCACCCCCTACCGCAACGTTTCCCAAAGGATTCACCCAGGGGAAAATCCTTCATTTAACTGAAAAAAACGGAACTGATGCAGTCATTTGTGACTTCATATTGTACAATCCCTTAACACGGCGTCGTGTGTAAAATTGCTTTGCATTTGTACAACAGATAGGCAGGGATGGGGACTCGGACTCCAGGACTCGACTCATGAGTCAGACTGAGTCCCCGCCCCCCGCCCCTGAATCGAGTCCCACTCGAGTCCCAATATTTTTAATGAGACTCGGGACTCGACTCGGGACTCGAGACCAAGGACTCTTCAACATCCCTGGGCTGTGCCAGAAGGAGTGGAGAGAAGTGCGATCGCCGGCGAAGATTTTATTTTTTAAAATCATTTTCCTAAAATGCAACCTTTCAGACATTTTGGGTTTGGCTGCCTCTGCCTGCCTGTTTGGGGTTCCCTGCCTCCTCTGCCTGCCTGGTCTCTTCTTAACCAGTTCCACAGCTTGAATTGTCCAAGACAAAGGCCTCTGCCTGCCTGCTTTGGGGTTCCCTGCCTCCTCTGCCTGTCTGGTTATTTTGGGTTTGTCTGCCTGGTCTGTTCTTGTCAAAATCAGTTGAAGAGTTTTGAAATAAAAAGGCAAACGTGCCTAGAATTTATTTAAGCCACATATCTGAAGTAGCCTTATTTTGTTGGGGGAAAAACCCATTGATTTTAATAGGGACTCGTGGAGTCAGCTTTGGGAGTGACTCGGGACTCGTGAGTCACCATTTTAGACCAAGGACTCGGACTTGGACTCGAGACTCGGGTCCAAAGACTCGTGACTCGACTCGTGACCCGACTCGTGACCAAGGACTCTTCAACATCCCTGCAGATAGGTACCAATATTAACACCACCCCCTTTTTGGTGAAGTGTCCCCATCGTCGACAGCAGATTCCTCCTAGCCACTGGAGCCCTAACCTATCCCGCCACGTAATGGCCCTCCCTGTGTGGGGGAGCGAATATTCAACCCAGAAACTGTTGTTGCAGGCGCTTTAGCAGTTGCAGTCCGCAAAGTTTGCTTTCTAGAGTCATTCTCTCCCCACACGGCACCATGGATCCCGCAGAGGAGGCAGACGGCGAGTATTCTCACAGGACCCCTCCACACAGGCATCGCCGGAGTCGGCTGGCAATGCATCTGGGCCCCGGCCAAGTCAGGGGGAGAGGAACAGCATGTGAGAATTTGGGGATTTCTGGAGTGAGGCCAAACTAGGCACAGTCACGGATCTCTGGATAAGCCCAGAGGCCCAGGAGCACTATCATCTGTTCCCCTGGTTTTCCACGCAGATGTTACTACAGGGCTACTCTTGCACCCCCATGCAGTGCAAGGAGAAGCTGCACGGGCTGGAGAAAAAGTTTAAGGAAATCACAACTCACAACAAGCACTCAGGGGTCAAGCCGTGTGCCATGCGATTCCACGGCAAGCTTGCTACTATCCTGCCAGGTCGGAAGGATGTGACGCCCAGTTATGCCGCGGGCAGCAGGATTCCCTTGAGCCGCCCACAGAGGGTCAGGCACCAGCCTGTGAAAAGCCGCCAGACGCCAACCCGTGACTCATCCTCCCCGACTCCAGGCATGTCAAGATGTGCCGAGGCCTATGCTGCACGGACGATCATCTCCAGTACGCCCAAGCTGCGCAGGGGGCCCATCTTCAAGTATTTCAAGACCCTCCCAGATTCTGGGCCGCCACCAAAAGTATTCCGATTTGAGCCAACAGTGCGTCCAAGTACTCATCTGAAGCAACAACAGCAGGGGGGGGGGAGCGAAAGCAGCCTCACCGATGGGCCGGGGGGGGGGGCAGTTGCAGCCCAAACCACTACCTGGGGAGTCAAAGGGCAGAGGGGGGGATACGGAGTGAGAGCCGCTTCAGAGAGGGGAGGGGGGAAGAGTGACCATGGATGAACGAAACAAGCAGCAAGGGCAGGTGACGATAGTAGTCCACTAATGAAAAACACAAAAGGGTATGAAAAAGTTTACAGTTTTTATCATTATTTTTTTATCAGGCAGGTATCAATAGGCACGGGAGGGATGGGAAAACTTTCCGACGGGAGCCGGCAAAGGCAAAACATGACCTGGACGTGCAGCGGACCACGAGTAAAAAGGCTGCTGATGTAGCGAGGGAGGAAGGGATCGCAGGGTGCAGATTCTGCCGCAAAGGTGCCTGGGATATGTGCCGGAGTTGGCTGGAGGACTGAGGGGGAAGGAGGGGCAGAAAGAGCCACAGCAAGCCTGATCGTCTGTCAGGCCTACCGTGGTTTGCTCTGCCAACAACCCACAGTGTGTGGCTCATTTGCAGGGTGGCCACAGGATTTCTCTCTTAATCCACTAAAATCCATACAGTTAATCAACTCAGATTTCTTTAACACTTAAAGCCCCGGTGTATACGTTAAAAGCATTCCCCAGCTCCTGTTTAAGAAGAAGTATTCCAAACAATTTACACGGTCTTAAGAATTTCCCCAACTCAAAGCACAGAAGGAGATGAAGAAAAACAGGGCAGCACGACACAGCTGAGAGGCCGCTGCACGTGCAGAATAGTTTCTGATGCAGAAATCGCTTCTCTGTACGAAAGCCGCATCTACAGTGTCATCGGCAACAGTGCAAGGGCCCTGATTTTGCTGTACAGTATATACATGAGACTTGCACAGAAATCCACAAACTAAATTAGTGACCCGTGAACCACCTGGATAGTCAAATGTACCTACAATCATCAATTATGCACATTGACACATCAAAGGGGAAAACAGCAAGACCCAACTCACTTCCAATTGGCAGAAATGCCCCTGCCTGGTAGCCTGGAGGAAATGCTTATGATGTGCCAGAGGCAACCAGCTATTGACAAGCTTGAAGTACATTATGGCTTTCCACAGCGTAGACTAGCAATTTTCTTAAATAGCAGCAATATCAGTATGTATGCATCTGCTGCTGCTTTATTATTTTGTTTTATTGTTTTTACTGCTTGTTTTTACTTTTTTTATTGCATTTAAATTGCCTTTAAAAGGCAGGACTTAATTCCATCATTAAATAAAAATGAAATACCAGGTGTAGGAAATTGGTCACCTGCAAAGTGACCTTTTGCAAACAGTGTCTTATCTTTTTGAGGATTATTGTACAGAGCAGTGTTCTCCAACCTTGGGTCCCCAGATGTTTTTGGCCAACAACTCCCAGCATGCCCCAGCCAGAACCCCCAAGGGCCACGCTGGAACCCCAGGCAGGCCAGATACACCCCGCAGGCCTGAGGGTCAACCACCCCAGATCTAAATGAACTTGCTCACATTTGTCCCTTGTTCCACAGATTTTTTCTTGGTCTCCCTCACTGTCGAGATTTAGACTGTAAGTTGCTCAGGAAAGACATAACTTTTTATTGTGCTGCTCGGTAAAGCACTATAAAAAATGCTAAAACTATGGACTTAATGCTTCGGTGTGAACTGCTCAGCTCTATCTGGCCATTCCTATTTAAAAACAACAAACTATTACCTCAAACAGTGCGTGATAGATGTATTTTGTTCCACGTCAACCGACAGGTCCAGAAAATCCTCGTCTTTGCTGCTAACCTTGAAAAAAAATAATTTAAAAAGAGGCAGGGAAAATATCATTAAAAGGAATCAGACAATTTCATAAATGTTTACAGTTTAAGAAATAGAACAAAATGTCCATTAATAAGGACAGGTTGCTTACCTGTAACTGTAGTTCTTCGAGTGGTCATCTGTGCATTCACACACATATGGGTTCTCTGCGCCTGCGCTGAGATCGATCGGAAACTTCTTTAGCTGAGATGAGTCGGGCGGGAGCCCCTCCCCCTCGCGCGTGCTCCTTAGCGCGGCTCCCGCCCGTCTCCTCAGTTCCCTGAGACCGCCTATTGCGACCCTCGGGACCGAGGCTGATTTAGGAAGAAAAACTTTACTACACCTCCTCGAACCCGATGGGTACGAGATTGATAGAAAAAAACTCCGAACCTCGATGTAATCGAGATCGACTAAAAAGAAAACACACGAAATTGGACCACCCCATTTCCACCTGGGTATCCATCGAACTCGATGCAGACACCGAGAGGGGAAGGAGGGCGGGTTGTGTGAATGCACAGATGACCACTCGAAGAACTACAGTTACAGGTAAGCAACCTGTCCTTCTTCTTCGTGGTCTCTGTGCTTCACACACATATGGGTAGATTAGCAAGCTGACTTACCGGAGGTGGGTCGGTGTCGGCAGTCAGATGGTGATCGATGATAGTACCGCCCTGCCGAAGGCGTTCTGCGCCCTGGCTCGAACATCGAGGCGGTAGTGCCGGATAAAGGTGGAGGGCGAAGACCAAGTTGCCGCCCTGCACAAGTCCGTCAAAGAGACTCCTCTGCCGAACGCCGTCGAAGTCGACATGGCCCTAGTAGAGTGCGCCCTCACGGAGCTTGGCAAAGCGCGACCGGTGAGTTGATATGCCAGTTTGATGGTGTCTACAAGCCATTTGGATAGTCTCTGTTTTGATACCGGACATCCCTTCTTCGGAGGGCCGTAACATACGAAAAGTTGTTGCGTGTGCCTTATGGACTCCGTACGCGCTTTGTAAAAAGCTATTGCTCTACGGACATCGAGGCTGTGTAAAAGTCTCTCGGTATCCGATGATGGTGTTGAGAAAAAAGCCGGAAGCACAATGTCCTGGCCTAGATGAAAATCGGAGACGACTTTTGGTAAGAAGGCTATGTCCGGCCGCAAGACGACCTTGTCTTTGTGGAAAATTGTGTATGGAGGGTCAACCCTAAGAGCGGCTAGTTCGCCGACACGCCTCGCGGATGTAATTGCTGTCAGGAACAGAGTTTTAAATGATAGAAGACGTAAATCTGATTTCGCCATGGGCTCAAAAGGGGGTTTCATTAAAACTTTCAAAACCAACTGGAGGTCCCATCCCGGTATAATAGTCCTCGTCGGAGGGCATAAGTTCTTTACACCCTTCAGAAATTGCTTCACGAGTGGGTGTACAAATAAAGACGAACCGGTCGAGGTTGTTCGGTACGCCGTAATTGCCGCTAAATAAACTTTAATAGACGAGAGTTTAAGTCCCCGGGCCATCAGAGAGTGAAGGAAGTCGAGGACAGTCGATATCGAGCAAGTTATAGGGTCTTTATCGGACATCGACACAAAGTTGGAGAAAGCTTGCCATTTCCTTGCATAAGAAAGCCTTGTTGATTGCTTTCGTGCCGCTAACAGGACTTCCCTCACTGCCGAAGAGAGGTCTGTATGCCTTGCTATCTGATCCTCCAAGCCGTGAGGTTCAACGATTGTAGATTCGGGTGAAGCACCCTGCCCTGCTGCTGGGTGAGCAGGTTGTCCTGAAAAGGTAGTTGCAGGTAATTTCCCTGAGATAGATGCAGAAGGAGGGAAAACCAGGGTTGACGTGGCCACCATGGGGATATCAGGATACAGTTTGTTCTGTCCAACGATATCTTTGCCAGCACTCGAATCAGTAGCGGAATTGGAGGGAACAGATAGAAAAAGTCGTTGCTCCAATCCAGTAGGAAGGCGTCGGTCATCGATTTCGGATCCATAGCCGCTCTGCTGCAGAATAGTGGACAGGCCGTATTTTCGCTGGTTGCGAATAGGTCTACGTTCGGCCGGCCCCATAGGTGGAAAAGAGATGCCAATATTTGCCGATCCAGCTTCCATTCGTGCGACTGTAGCGACACCCTGCTCAGTGTGTCCGCCAGGACGTTGATTTTTCCCGCTATGTGAATAGCTACAAATGACATTCGTCGAGGTAGAGCCCACTCGTACAGCTGTAGCGTCAGTCTCGTGAGGCGCATCGACCTCGTGCCCCCCTGCTTGTTTAAATACGCTACCACTGTGGTGTTGTCTGTTACAATCTGAACGTGATGGGCAGTCAGATGATGTTCCAGCGCTTGTAGTGCTTTCCAGACAGCCATTAGCTCCAGCCAATTGATGTGTCTGGTTCTTTCCGCCGGATTCCAAGTGCCCTGTACGACGTGGTCGTCGGAGTGGGCTCCCCATCCTAGTAGCGATGCGTCCGTTGTTAGAATTCGGCTCGGTATCGATGGTCGGAAGGTCACGCCGTCGAGCAGGTTCGACTCTTTCTGCCACCACCTCAAAGACTCTCTTACGGCTCGTGGAACTGATAGACGAAGGGATGGTCTGTCCTTTTCTGGCTTGAAAGCTCGGACAAACCAGATCTGTAGCGGTCGCATGCGAAGCCTCGCATAGCGTACGACTGCTATGGTCGAGGCCATGTGTCCTAAGAGTCGCTGGAGTGTGCGAGCTGATGACATTGGCCGACTGTATACTTTCTTTGATAGGGCGACTATCTTCATTGCCCGTTCGTTCGGAAGGTAGGCCCGACCATCGGATGCATTTAACCTCGCCCCTATGTATTGAATCTCTTTTACGGGCTGGAGGACCGACTTCTCCGCATTCAGGCAAAGTCCCAGCTCGAGCATGAGGCCAAGGGTCTGTTCGAGTGCGTTCGTAGCTCGAGCTTCGACGATGCCACCAACAACCAATCGTCGAGGTATGGAAAAATGGTGATGCCCCTTGTCCTCAAACTCGCACACACCGCCGCCACACATTTTGTGAATACCCTCGGCGCGGTGGAAAGTCCGAATGGAAGAACGACGAACTGGTAAGCGTCTTCCCCCACTCGAAACCGAAGGTATTTCCGGCTGTCTCCGTGGATGGCGATGTGGAAGTAGGCATCTTTGAGATCGATGGATGCAAACCAATCGGTCCTTCGGAGTAGGGGAAGGATCGATTGGAGCGTGACCATGCGGAATCTTTTTGATGGGATAAAAAGATTCACAGTTCGAAGGTCCAGGATCGGTCTGAGTCCTCCTCCCTTCTTCTTCACAATGAAGTACCTGGAGTACAGGCCGACCTCCAAGTTTCCTGCGGGAACTTGCTGTATTGCTCCCTTTTGAAGGAGGGTCGAAACTTCCTCCAGTAGGACCCGCGTTGGACGGGTGGTCTTGATCCCGAGAAATGGGGGGAGGACTCCGAACTCGATCCTGTAGCCGTGCTCTATAATGCTTAACACCCATCGGTCCGTCGTGATGGTCCTCCAATTTTGGAGGTGGTTGCAAAGTCGGTGGCCGAAGAGAGTAGTCTGAGGTGGTGCAGAGGTGTCGTCGAGGTATAGCGTCGATGGTGTGTCGGTCGGGCCGGTAGGGCAGTCAAAGACGACGACGACTGTAGTCGCCCCCCTTCCTGCTGCCCCTTGGTCTTTGCTGCTGGTATTGTCGCTGGGGTTGGGTCGGAGGCTGCGACGCCCCAGGTCTCCGGTTCCCGCCCCTGTATTGACCCGCCGGCTGGTACTGCCTGGTCGGGAACGGAAACCGGGACCACCGCCGTGGCCTGAAAGACTGAGATGGTTGCTGGCGGACGAGCCCCATCTTTTTGGCCGTTGTGAAGGCCTTCTGAGCCGAGTCGAGGGAGTCATCAGTAGTGGCGTTGAATAACCCCTCACCATCGAACGGAAGGTCCTGAATCTTCGCCCTATCGTCGGGAGTCAGAGCGGTAGAGCGAAGCCATGCGTGCCTCCTCAAGGCCACGGACCCGATCATCGATCTGGCATGACTGTCGACCTGATGCCGGGCAGTGTTCATCTGAAGTGCACCGATACTCGTTGCCTCCTTGATGTACTGAGCCGCCAGATCTCTCTTGTCGTCCGGCAGATAATCACAGAGGTCTCCCAGCTTCTCTGTGATGTACATTTGATATCTAGCTAACAACGCCTCGTAGTTAGATATCTTTAGTCCGAGGGAAGACGATGAATAGATCCTACGTCCGTAGGAATCTAGCGTCTTACCCTCCTTATCTGCCGGAGTGGTGTGCTGTCTTCCCCCACGAGACTGCGCTGATTTGACTATGAGCGAGTTCGGGGTCGGATGGGAAAACAGAAACTTTGCTCCTTCCTCCTGGATCTTGTACATCGACTCCAGGCGTTTGGCCGTCGGTTTCAATGAGGCCGGAGTCTTCCAGGTTTCTTGCACCGTCTCCAACAATGTCGGCAAGAATGGAAGAAGCAGCTGGTTCGACTGTGTCGTTTTAAGGACCGCATAAATGTCGTCCTTGGCCTTCCCCTTTGACGATTTCGCCTCAACTCCAAGAGCAGTCACCAGCCGGCTGACATGCTCCGCAAAACTCCCCATGTCCTCTGATGGGGAGACTGCTTCTTTGGACTCCACCTGCCCGTCCGGGGAGGTGGAGTGGGAGGAGGAAGCCGTCGAGTCGGAATCCGACCGATACGCCGATCCCGACGAGGAGTGGCCAACTACATCAGTCGCAACCGGAAGATTTACGAGATGCTGTGGTTGAGCTGTCGACGTCGACGCAGCTGACTCCCTCACCACTGTCGACGGGGCACGAGACACAGCCGTATCTCGGTGTGGCATTGGGGAGTGCCTTCGGCTACGGTGTCTGTCTGGAGAAATGGGACGCCGGTGATAGTAATGGCGTTCCGACCTCTCGTGCCTTGGCGAGCGTCTCGACCTCGAGTATCGGCTCCTGGAACTCGATCCCGAGTAGTAGGAACGGGACCTCGACCTCTCACGGTATCGGGAGAGTCGAGATCGAGGACTCGAGGCCGTGGAGACCGACTCACGAGCCCGATAGTAGGGGGATCGTGATCGGCGGCGGTATTCTCGACGCTCCTCTACGCGCCCAACTGACGGAGACAGTAACGGCGGGGGACCCCTCGATCCCGAACGGGGTCTATCCAGTGCCTTTTGCTCCTCGAGCTGGGCTGGCGAAGCTCGTAGCTCTCCCTCCGACAGGGAAGCTGACGCAGCTGCTGGCTCTTTTTGGATCTCTCGGCCTCGAGGAGACGTAGTCGAAGCCGGAGTGGACTGGCGGGCAATCGATCCCGAAGCTCGATCCCGAGCACCAGCCAGAGCCTCTATCATCTCCACCGTACGCTTCGAGACCACCATAGTGGTCGAAGTCGACGGGACCGCCATCTCGCTAGCCGTAACCGCCATTTTCTCCTTAAGGCGTTTCGCCTTATCCTTACGGGCCTTCTTAGCGAGTTTTTTCGTTATGTCCGTTGGCGGTTTTTTTATAGACTGGGATCCCCCAGGTCGTTCCTCTGGCGCTGGTCCTTTAGCCGATAAGGATTGTTCCCACAGGAGGGCCCTCAGTTTCATTTGCCTGGCCTTCCTGGCCTGTTTGGTAAAGGCCTGACAATCCTTACAGCTTTCCACTTTATGCTCCTGCCCCAGACATAGGAGGCAGAGCGTGTGCTTGTCAGCGGGGGGGATTTTAGTCCCACACCGCTGACATTTCCTAAATGGTGCCTTGAGAGGCATAGTGAAAGATTAGATAGAAATATATAGAGGAGGACAAGAACGGGGGAGAGAAGGTTTTAGGTAGGATTTTTTTGGTAATAATTTTTTTTTTTTTTTTTTAGAAAAGAAGGTATAGTTCGAAAGAGAATGTAAAAACAGAAGGTTTATGAGAGAAAAGTTTTCTAAAAGAGGTAACTATAGAAGAAAAAACTCAGCTTTCGCTTACAGAGAAGGAAGAGAAGAACCTATCGACTAGTCGCAGAGGCGGTCGAAGAGGAACTGAGGAGACGGGCGGGAGCCGCGCTAAGGAGCACGCGCGAGGGGGAGGGGCTCCCGCCCGACTCATCTCAGCTAAAGAAGTTTCCGATCGATCTCAGCGCAGGCGCAGAGAACCCATATGTGTGTGAAGCACAGAGACCACGAAGAAGAAATGGGGCATTTCTTGGATTCAAAAGGACGTCTGAATACGTAGCAAGTCACTGGCTCATTCAATGTTCAGAGTCATAACACCTGAATGGGCCTTACATACAATCCAGGTGGCTGGTTGAGGTTAAAGAGGGATTCCAGGCCTGAAAATGTTGAGGACACTAACTGGCCCCAAGTGGGAATGTGCTCTCGGCCGATTCTGACACAGGAAAAGCGGCCATACTGGCTCTTCTTAAAACAAGGAGCCAATGCAAGGCTGCATGCAAACAGTTGCACGTTGCACCCACTCAGAAAGGTTCTCCGTATAAGAGGCACACCAGAAAATAGCCGTGGGGCCAAACTAAACATGACGGCATTCATGCAATGAGCAATTCCATTGACACGAATGGGAGCTCTCATTCTAGTACAAACGGCAGGCGTGGGGGCCCTGATTCATATTGGGATCCCTTATTCATATTAAATCCTTCTCTCTAACCCAGGGTCCTCATCTGGCTCCCTATGCCTTCTGGGAGTTGTAGTCCAACACAACTGGTGGTCACCAGGTTGGGGAATGCTGAAGTATATGATATTGGGCTACATGGAACAGTGGTCCAATTCAGTAGAAGGCACCCATACCTCTGCAGTCCTATCCCGAGACGAAAAGGATTAAAAAGATAATTTCTCAGAGATCAAAGAAGACAAATTAGCACCGTAGGGCTGGGTTCACGCTTCAAAACAAGGCTGAGAAACGGCCTGCCCGCTCAGTAGGACAACATGAACTGCTCTAAATATATCCTAGCAAATTGTAGGTTTAGTGGTCAGCTGGCAATGTCATACTTAATGCTAATTTTTACAAACGGTTCACATTTTCATATACACAAAATAAGAGTGAGGGAAAAAATAGTCAAGACTTGTTAGAAAGAACCGTGTAAATAAGAGTTTAGGGGAATTAGAAGAACAATAACCAACAAGAACAACATACAGCTTCACAGTTAAGACATCTGGTTTCATTGGTTAGTGTCCCCTGGAAGATTTCATGGACCCAGGTGAGGTCAGTCTTCTCCCCTTCATCACTCTCAGTGCTTCCGTTCTGGAGCTTGCCGTTCTGCTTCTCTTGTTTCTTTTCTTCTTGGAGCAAGTCAGCAATTGTGTTCAGTAGGTAGTTCAGGAATTCGTGTGCATCCTGCTGCATGTAATTGTCAAACAGTTCTGGTAATGAAGAGACAAACAAAGGGAGGGGAATTAAGACACTATTAGACCATTAGCACTGCACATTTCGTGTTGCTCCCAAGACTGGTATTGGGGGGGTGGGGGAAGAGACAGTGAAGAGTTTGATGCTGCATCATTGCTGAAGATTAGCAGATTTGGACTGGACTGGTCTCCTGGGTGGGAGATCAGCAAGAGTCCCATGTAGGAGAAGCATTATCAGTATAAATACAGTAATACCTTGGATTACAAGTAACTTGGTTTGAGAGCATTTTGCAAGACAAGCAAAATTTTAAATATTTATTTATTTATTTTTGACTTGATATACAAGCGTCGTCTTGCAATACAAGTACTGTAGTACGGCTTCAATTAAAAATCTCTGTACAAATTTTGGGGGGCGGATTTCGTTTTGATAGAAGAGTGTTTTGGATTACAAGCACCTTTCCGGAACGAATTATGCTCTCAATCCAAGGCATGACTGTAAATATTGTTCAAAGCTGTGGCCTTGTGGGGCCCTACCAATTCTCTCACAGGGTTTGCCCAAGTCATTTTGGTGTCTGAGGAAGAAAATCCAAAATGGCACCCCCTTCTTCATTTCCACTAATTATGAGGGGCAACCACTGGGAAGTTCTCCTGCATCAAAGCAAACAAGAGCTGCACAATGGGCCTTGTGCAGGAGAGCCATCCCGGTAGATTGTGCCCCGTGGACCAGATCTGCTCCTCTCTCACTCGCGATGGCGGCAATTTCTGAAGTGGCTACTGCACTCTGCTGCATGGTAGCGCTGCCTCCATTCTCTCAGTGGCTGCAGTCACAAAAATTTAACTCCAGATGTTATTTGGGATGTGGTACGGGTTAGCTCACAGAAGGGCAGCCGGCAGCCCATGGGGCAGATTCAGTCCCGGAAGCAACAATATCTGGCCGCTGGCAGCCTTACCAATTTTATTTAAGGGACAGTAAAATGGTTGTTCAGGTAAAAGGTGGTGGTGGTGAATCAGTGTAATTGAGATTTCACACATTAAGGTTACATTTTCCCCCCCAAATATATAGGCCAGCCTTTCCCAACTTGGGTGTCCTTTAGATGTGTTGGACGGTAACTCCATTGGCCATACTGGCTGGGGATGACAATCCAGTTCAACACATCGAAGGCACCAGGCCGGGGAAGGCTGGTTTAGGCAATACCTCATTTAGACTCGAGTGCATGCGCTCCGTAACTGAGAAGTCTGCTGGACGGCACCAGCTGTATAACCGAGCCAGTTCATCTTGTGGGGGTGTCACGTTTATATAGCAAAACATGCTTCCGGCTCACAGGAGAATAAAGTCGGGCCATCCCTGTGTTAACATGTAGGAAGGCTCAAGCTCCGGACCAGGGCATAGATAAAATTGCTTCTGGTCCACGGACTGCCAACTGGCCATCCTTCTGCAAGATTCCATTTGTTTCCCCAAGCCAAAATGTGCAATGTTAGTGATGCTCAAGCCCGTTTGGTACATCAACCCAGACCAAACCCCCTTTAAACCAGTGGACCATGAAAGAGATGGCCCTATCCGACCTTGCCTCAGTGATCCACACACTAGTGATGTCCAGGCTGCATCACTGCAATGTGCTTTACGTGGGGGCGGCCTTTAAAGATGGTCTGGAAACTGCACGATGCCACTGCACAAGTACTAGTGGGTACGAGGTGAAACACACCGGCCACCAGTGCAGTTGGTGTACCATAGGTGACATACTAGTGGGCGCAAGGTGGGCGAACAGAAGGCTGGACTAGATGGGCCTGCAGTCTGATCCAGCAGAGCTTATCTTGTGCTCTTAGAGCCCGTGTACTTCTGAATACTAGTTGCATGGGGAGGGGGTGGGCTCATGTCCTGCTTGTGGGCTTCCTAATAAAAACACAAGAAGAGCCCTGCTGGATCCCTGCTGAAAAATATAAGAAGACCAAGGGTCCATTTAGTCCAGCATTCTGTTCACACAGTGGCCAAGCAGATGCCTCTGGGAAAGCCACAAGCAGGACATGAATGCAATACCACCCTCCTGCTCATGTTCCCCAGAAACTGGATCACCTAGCCATGCTGCCTCTGATCCTGGAGGTAACATATAGTCATCCTGATTATTTATTTTTTATTTATTTTATTTATTTATTCTATTTATACCCCGCCTTTTTTCCTGAAAGGAACCCAAGGCGGCTTACATAATCCTCCTCCTCCTCCTCTCCATTTTATCCTCACAACAACCGTGTGAGGTAGGTTAGGCTGAGAGTCAGTGACTGGCCCAAAGTCACCCAGTGAGTTTCATGGCCGAGCGGGGACTAGAATCCGGATCTCCTGAGTCCCAGCCCAACACTCTAACCACTATGCCACACTGGCTCTCTGATTAGTAGCCATTGATAGACTTCTCTGCCATGGATTTGTCTAATCCCCTTTTAAAGCCATCCAAATTGGTGCCCATCACTTCAACTTGTGGTAGCCATTTCCATACTTTGACTATGCACTGTGTTCTTGGAAGCCTCTGGCTGGCCACTGTGGGAAACCAGATGCTGGAGTAGATGGACCATGGTCTGACAGTGCCCCGGCAGGACTCTCCTCCCTCTCATTCTGTACCCCTCTCTATATGCACACACCACATTATAAAACCATACAGTGCGCGCGCACACACACGCACATGCACACACACACACACACACACACACACACAACTTAAACACTATGTCATGGAAAAGCTGTTCTATCAGATCCAAGTTGCATCTACTTTTCAAAGAGATAGTAAAATATGTCTCCCAAGTGGACATATTCAGTTAAATTTTGATATCTCCACAACTTTCATTAACTGCTCTGGTAGCATTTGAGATGCAAGTTCATGCCATTTCCTTGAATTTATACATTTTGGCACCTGACAACAAGTGGCAATTGAGTTCTTAGTTCTCTTAAGGCACAATCCTATGCATGTTTAGACAGAGAAAAGGCCTACAACTCCCAGCATGCCCCAGAACTTGATTGTGCCCTTACTTAACTTGCCCTCTCATACACTGAAGCAATGTGCTGGATCCAGGTTAAAGTAGCTGGGCTTAGGTCCCATTAAAATAAATGAGATTTAAATCATGACTAACCTGTCCCATTGGTTTCAATGAAACCTCGATTCAACTAACTTAGCCTGGTCTGGATCCAGCCCATTATCAATAAAGAGTCCATCAGGATTGACTATTCAAGTATTAAAGAATTTCTGTAGAAAATCCCCCTCTATCCATTATACAATACTATGACCAGGTTTGCACGTGATGACAACCCATCGGTTTTTGTGCATGAGTGGGAGAGAACGGGGGCACGGCCGGCAGCGCACCCGCCACTTCCATTTTTACTCCATAACCCACAATCGGCTCATTTGTAAGTTGAGGAGCATGATGTCTGAACCCAGAGCATTGGGTGGTTTAGGGGCTAACCCCTAAATAACCCATGCGGTTCGGCATCAGACATCACACTCCACAACCTACAAATGAGCAGATCATGGGTTGTGGAATAAAAGCGGAAGTGGCAGGAGCACTGCCTGACACCTCGTCCCTGTCAGCCCATGGTTTATTTAACCGATGGGCTGACATCACGTGCAAACAGCACCTATATCTGTAGAAGACTTCCGCCAGATATGCAAGACGCCAGCCCTAACTGGCCCATATCGAGCCCCAGCGCAAGCTCTCTCGCTGCCTGAAATCGGAAAGAACATGCGCCACTACCCACCCCGTGACGGTATAAGGCTGTTCCTGTCTTCAGAATTTTGGATGTGATTGGAGAGGCGTGAAGAGAGAAAACAATGCAGCTGCTCCCAGGCTGCAAAAGTAACATCTGAAGGAGCACTAGGTACCTGCGATACTGAAGTGTGCAGTGGAGCGTCAAGAGGCTGACTTACCATTTTCCTTCCTCAGTCGAGAAATAAATTTCTTGGGGGGGATGACCCCCACCTTCTTCTTTTGTGTGGCAATGCTGTTGAACAGGTCGGAGAGGCACGTCAGGAGGCTTTCCTTCTTGCGGGGCTGGACCTTGTAGGCCAAAACCTTTTCCCGAAAGGGACGACAGAAGTAAAGCGCCTGTAGAACCGAGTTGCAGTAGCAGGTATTGCCGAACTGATTAAAGAGAAAGCAGGGCAGGGGGGAGGAGGAGATAAATTATTACATGATATATACAACAACAACAAAAAGAGGTCGCTTACCTGTAACTGTGGTTCTTCGAGTGGTCATCTGTGCATTCACACGTATGGGCTCTGCACCTGTGTGGAGCCTCTTTTGGGAAACTTCTCTAGCTGAGGAATTAAGGTGGGAACCCCTCCCACACCGTCTCACTGAGCATGTTCCTAGCGGGTTCCCGCCTATTCCCTCAGTTCCTCTGAGACCACCTATTGTGGCCTTGGAACCGAGAGAATTCTTGGCACCAACACTGAACAGGGATCGACATCGATACCAACAATGTAACTGCTTCAGGTAGCCCCATCGATATCGACAGTGATGCCGAAGTGGGGACGGTGGGTCAGTTGTGTGAATGCACAGGTGACCACTTGAAGAACCACAGTTACAAGTAAGCAACCTGTTCTTCTTCTTCGTGGTCTCTTGTGCATCACACATACGGGCAATTTAACAAGCTGACTTACTGGAGGAGGGTCGATATCATCACTGCAAGAGCGATGAGAATATGGCTCTGCCAACAGCACAGTCCGAACATCCAGCCGGTAGTGCTGTATGAAGGTGGATGGAGTCGGCCATGTTACAGCCCTGCAAAGTCCAGGCAGAGGCACCCCTCGAGCAAATGCCACCGAAGTAGCAACGCCCCTTGTGGAATGGGCGGTCACTGCGTCAGCGAGTGGCAGTCCGCTCAACTCGCAGGCCAGCTTGACTGTACTGATGACCCAAGCTGCAAAGCGCTGCAAGGAGACTGGAAGTCCTTCACTCTTCCTCCCATAACAGACAAAGAGCCTTTGGGATCAATGAAGTGGCTCAGTCTGTGCCTTATAGAAGGCTAGGACCCTCCAGACATCGAGAGCACGCATTGTCCACTCTATCGGTGAGAAAGGAGATGGGAAGAAGGCAGGCAATATAATGTCCTGGTTCACGTGAAACCAGGAGGAAGGTAAAGTCCAGCGGAACACTACCTTATCCCTGTGAAATGTGAGGTATGGAGGGTTGACCCTGAGGGCACACAGTTTGCTGGATCGGCATGCTGATGTAATAGCCACCCAAAAGGTCACTTTCCAAGTCAAAAGCCTGAGATCCACCGTGGCTAGTGGATCGAAGGGCTTAGTTGTCAGAGCCTTCAGCACCACTGTAAGGCTCCAGTTGGGAACAAATTACGTCGTCCTTTCAGAAACTGGCAAATGAGAGGATGGGAGAAGAGTGTTGCTCCCTCAATTAGGGGGCAATAAGCCAAAATAGCTGCCAGGTAGACCTTAATTGAGGAGAGCTTCAACCCCCTCGACTTTAGAGAATGGAGAAACTGCAAGACATGGTGGATTGGGCAAGATAATGGCTGAAAGCCTGCCAACGCCACAAAGTTGGAGAAGGCAGCCCATTTCCTAGCACAGGAGCATTGGGTGGAAGATTTTCTTGCCGCATCCAAAACCGCTTGAATTTCAGAAGTGAGTACAGTTCCAGGATTCGCTACTGAAGTCTCCATGCCGTGAGTCGGAGAGTGAGGAGATCTAGGTTCCGAATGTGACCTCAATCCCAAGGCAACAGTGTCAGATCCATGGGTAGACGAAGGTATTCTCCCCTCCACTCCCGCGGAGAAGGGAAGCAAACCACGTCTGCTTTGACTACCAAGAGGCAATGAGGCTGCAGTTGGTGTTGTTGTGGATCTAGAATTGGCCTCCACAGTCACTTACGGAACCATCGCTAGAGTCTACACAATTTTTTAGAATTTCCTCTTTTTATAATTTTCTTTTTGTAATTTTATCCTGGAAGACAATCTTACTCGGTCACGAGTGATCACCTACTACTACTACTACTACGAGGTGTTGTTGGACCTGATCTTCGCCAGCACTTGTGTGAGCAACAGAAACAGAGAAAAGATGTAAAATAAGCCTCCTGTCCACGGGTGAAGCAAGGTGTCTCCCAAGGAGTTGGGATCCAGGCATGCTCTGCTGCAGAAGTTGCAGCATGCTGCATTCTCTGTTGTCGTGAACAGATCCACATCAGGGACACCCCACTGATCAAAGAGGCCTCCACAAACAACATTCCCCTTGGTATAGCCCAGTTGAAAAGGTGCAGGGTCAAATGGGTGAGCTTGGATGACCTCGTTCCCCCTTGTCTGTTTATATAAGTGACCATGGTAATATTGTCCGTGATGACTTGTATCCCCACAGATCAGTCTTGAGAGCCTTCAAGGAGTTCCATACAACCAGAAGCTCCAGACAGTTTATATGGGCAGATGGTTCACAAGGTGACCACAGGCCTTGCACAGTCCTGTCCCCGTAATGGGCACCTCAGCCCAGAAGGGAGGTGTCTGTAGTGAGAGCCCTGGAGTGAGACTGAGGGAGAAAAGGCAGGCTGCCAGTCAAGTCGCTTTTGACTGTCCACCAACGGAGGGAAGCTCTGACTTCAGTGGTGATTGCCAGGTAAGTCCGACGAGTGTTCTGCTTGGTGTCGAAAACTCTCAACAATGAGTACTGTAGAACCGTCATCCTGAATGAAGGCAACCACCAAGACCATTGATGCCATGAGCCCCAGAAGCCTCTGGATAGAGTGAGCAGATGTCCTGTTGGCACGGTACATCTTCATCACCAAGGTAAGTATAGCCTGCACTTGGTCCCAAGGCAGGTAAGCATGGCTGACATTGGCATCGAGAAAAGCTCCGATGAACTGTATTGTCCTCAATGGGTGGAGGACAGAGTTCTCCCGGTTCACATAGAAGCCAAGGTCCTTCAGTAGGGTGAGTGTTGCTGTGATTGCAGCCTGTAAGCTCTGCTCCATGGAATCTATGATTAACCAGTCATCTAGGTAGGGAAAGAGTTGTACGCCTCGAGTGCGCAGGTGGGCGCATACCACCATGACACATTTTGTGAAGACTTGAGGAGCCGTAGCCAGGCCAAAGGGCAAGACCCGAAACTGAAAGGAATCTGGACCGATGCTGAACTGGAGGACGCGTTGACTGCTTGGGTGAATGACCACATGAAAGTAGGCGAGGGACGCAAACCAATTGCCCCTGCAAAGGAGTGGCAGGATCAATTGGAGCACTGTCATCCAAAATCTTCTTGGGGTGATGTAGAGGTTTATACCCCGAAGGTCCAGGATTGGACAAAGCCCTCCATCCCTCTTCAGTACCGTGAAGTATCTTGAATACAGGCCTCTCTGCATGTCACGTGTGGGAACTCATTGGGTCGCTTCTTTCTGTAGCAAGGCAGTCACCTCATCCTGCAACAGGTTGAGAAGGCTGTGTGGTCTGGATGCTGAGAAATGGAGGGAGAGCGTTGAACTCCATCCTGTAACCCCGTGGTGGATGATTTTCAGTAGCCAGGAATCGTATGTGATCTGTCTCCACGCTGGAAGGTGGGATGCCAGACGTGTGCCAAACTGTGGAACGCAGTTGTAGATTGGAGTCTGTGGGAAGTCAACGCTGGCGCTTTCCTCTGGATTTTCTCCATAGTTGCTTCTCCTGTGGGAGCCCTTGGTACCGAGGCTGGTTGTATGAACGCTTCGGTACCAAGGACTGCTGCGCGCGAGGCTGACGATCAGACTGCTGGAGCGGTTGAAATGGAGGAGGCTGCCGAAACCATTTTCGTTGCTGGTATGCACGTGTAGGTGGAAGTTGGCCGAGACCCATCTTCTTAGTCATTGTTTTGACCTTCTGAATCGAATCCATGGCCTCATCAGTCTTGGAGTTGAAGAGACCCTCTCCATCAAAAGGAAGGTCCTCAATTCACACACGGGCCTCTTGGGTGAGTCCGGCCGAACGAAGTCAGACGTGCCTCCGGAGAGCCATAGCACTGATCATGGGCCTGGCATTACAGTTGGTCTGGTGGCAAGCTGAACTGATTTGTTGGTGAGACAACTTTATTGCCTCCACTTGGAACACACACGCCAGTTCCCTCTTGTCCACGAGCAGGTAATCACAAAGCGACCCCAGCTTCTCCCAAAGGCCATGGTGGCTTGATAATTGGCGACCTGAAGACCAAGGGAGGTGGAGGAATAGATGTGTCTGCCAAAGAGATCCAGGCAGCGGCCCTCTTTATCCACCAACACCAAATGCTGTTTGGAGGAACGGCCTTGCACCAATTCCACTATCACCGAATTAGGTGGAGGGTGAGAGAAGAGGAATTTGGTGCACTCCTTTCTCACCCTATACATGTTCTCAAGTCTCTTCGCCATCGGAGTAGAAGCCTGGGTCTTCCATGACTGTTGTACAGTCTGCAGCAGCATTGGCAAGAATGGAATAGAGTTTGGGGCAGTTGTTTCTGAGTAAACAGCATCGAAGACCAGGTCCTTCAGCCACTGCTCGGGCTACTGCATCTCGAGCCCGAGAGCATGGCCCTGTGCTGGATCTGCTCCAAAAAATGCCCCATGTCCTTGGATGGGGAATCCAGATCCTTGGAGCCTATGACCGCATCCGTGGAGGAGATTGTAAGCACCAGGAAAGATGAAGAGCAATAGTCAGATTCATAGTCCTCTGGTGAGGAAGCTCTAGCAACATGTGCTGGTGAAACCTGTTGCAGCAGAATGTTCGTAGATACACTCTGAAGCGGAAGAGGAGGAGGCATAGAGGTTTCTTGGCAAAGCTGTTGCGCTGCTGAAGGAGGCTGAACAGTCCTCACGGAGATGGAGGATGACCCAAAGAAGCCAATGGTGCATGACACATCCGAGGCAATGCCTCCCAGGTATATGAAGACTCTTCTCGGTACTGAGGAGACATCTATACCATGACTATTACTGAGGAGTAATAGTCATGGTAGCCAAAATAAGGTCCAGGACTGCAGAACTGCCAATCCTCCAAGTAATATAATCTCCTAGGAGGGACAGACCAATCCAACCTACTCTCCCAGTTCAAAGGTGGTGAAAGAGATCTCATGTGAGGCCCATATCAAGGGCTGCTCCTGGACCCAAAGTGTCGAGGCCAAGGCGAGTGTTCAGCCAAGACAGTCAGGGAAAGCAACCCTTGAGACTGTAGTCTATCAGAGGCCAAAGACAGGTCCTGAATCTCTCCCTCTGACACCGAGATGGTTGGGATCGAAGGACGAGTTGCTGATGATATTGCTCGAATCAATGAAGGTTGAGTCAGTACCTAGGGCGGAGCCTGAGCTGATGGAGGTCTAGTCGGTACCGAGGGTGGCGCAGGAAGCGACAGAGGTTGAGCTGGAACAGAAGCCACTGACTGTGGTGGAGGAGAAGATCTCAAAGCTGAAGCTTTTCCCTTCGAGGAGTGCTTGGCTTTCTTAGCCTCCTTTCTCCTCTCCACTCCAATTCTGATTTCGACGACAGGGCTTCTTGGCCGTTGAGATGGTGAGAGATCAGCCCACAGCTGGAGGATCCGAGACAATCACCATCTGGATAGGAGGTGAAGATGTCCAGGTAACGGAGTGGGAGGTGGTAGCCATCTCTGTTGAAGGTCTAGGTGCGTCCACTGCCTCTAGAGCCTTCCACTAAAGCACAGCTCATAACCGATCCGAGCGGTTCCTCCTGGCCTGCTTGGTCAAGGCCTGGCAGTGAGGGCCTCCCCAAGACAGAGCAGACAGAGGGAATGCCCGTCGGTTGCAGGAAATTTACTGCTGTACCGAGTATACATTCGGAACGGGGGCTTGAGGAAAAAACAATAGTAAGAGAATAAGACAGAATAAAAAATGTAGCAAAAGACACCTCCGCTCAAAGATGCTCTCACAAGGAGAGAGAGAAGTCCTTCAGAGTTCCGGCAACAATGGCGGTCAAAGAGAAACTGAGGGAATAGGTGGGAACCCGCTAGGAGCATGCGGGTTCATCAGTGAGATGGTGGGGGAGGGGTTCCCGCCTAAATTCCTCAGCTACAGAAGTATCCCGAAAGAGGCTCCACACAGGAGTGGATACACAGAGATACATGAAGAAGAAGCACAAGTAACTGAACGCTAAGCTGGCTACAAGGAAAAGGGAAGGGTAGAAATGAGAAGGGTATTACAGATGTTGAAAATGTGGAGCATTTGGTCTCATGAAAATACATTAAGGCTGAGTAGACATGGCCACACCACTCTCACATGGCAGCCACCCCCTTCCCAGAATGATGAAAGTGATGGCGTACATCGTTCCGAGGAGCATGGAGGGTGGGAATGGTAGCCACCGGTGCTTAGCCACCAAGAAGGCTACAAGAAAACAAGCAAATGGCCACACACACACACACACACACACACACACACTTAAGCTGGGGCAGCAGTTTTACTCCCTTTCAAACTGCCACCCCTGCAAAATTTCAAGCCAAAAATCCTCCTCCAAGAACTTTTGGCTCAGGCCTAAATTAGATATCCTGTGCTTTTGGAAATAATTCCATAGCACTGGGAAACATGTAAACATTATCCGCCCACGATGCTAGAGAGCCACTACTTGAGTAGACCACAGTTGGCCAAATGAACCAATGGTCCGACTCTGTGTAAGGCAGCTTTATATGGTCAGTCTCCAGGCAGAACTGAAGCTCAGAAGTAAAAGAGCATACACCATGGAAACCAAGTAAGATGTTTGTCTTTGCTGTAATGTTTTAAAACCACTAGCTCTATTAAGTAAGCTATGTTTCCCATGTTAAGCTATCGACTATTAGGAACTAGGAATTCTAGCATAACTGACAAAGGCTTGGATGGAGACAACTTAACCCCCCCCCCCACCGCCCGCTCTTATTTTTTTAAAGCTTTGTAAAGTGATTTGGCAGACAGACACTCAATTCCTATGTTTGGTTCATAAACCAACAATGCAAGTTCACTGGGAGAAAGGAACAGTGTCCTGCTGCATGTCACTCAAGAGGAAGCTACTGCAATGTTCTTGCCGTGGGTTAAGACTGGTAAGCGACAGGCTGGTGGGGAGGGCAAAGGCTGTGGTTTCGGACACACAGCCACGCCACCGAGAACTCCAAAGCACCAAGCAGACGCACTGCCCCAAGGAACCTTAGCAGGGTCAGGTTCTCCCTCTGGGTCAACTTAGGCTGGGAATAGGCGACGAATGGGGAACGATTTCAAGAGGCCAGCGTTCAGCTGAGAAAAATGCCATTGGGGGGCAAATGAGACATCCATTTCATATTTCCTGTTTACAAGGACATATGATATTGGCAACATGCCGGATGGCCAGAAGCAGCTGTTTTGCATCTGTCCTACTTGAAAGCTGCCTCATTTCAGAGCAAAGGGGGATAAGGCTGACGGGATGCAACAGCCTCTGGAGTGGATTGCTTGGCACTCAAACCACTGAAAAATTGAATGCCTTTTCCACATCAGCAAAAGAAAGCCCACGGGCTACGTGGGGTGGTTAATAACAATCTCATGTTAATTTGGACAATTTAATTTTCACAGCTGTGCAATAGTAATAATTGATAGCTTTCATAATCTAATTTCAACATTCTTTGCCCCACCAACTCCCCCCGCGCCCACCAGACATTGCTAAAGCTCAGAATCATTTTGGGTGAGACTTTACATCTCCAGGGCATCTTGGGCGATATAGCTGAAACAAACAGCATGACCATACAAAACCACCCCCCAAACCCTACAAAGGCGGAGGATCGCATTGTGCCACACGCCTGGGAATAGAGCTACCAGCGATCATGAAAACCTTTTATAGCAGTCTGCCTCAAGCTGCAGATGTGCTGGACTACCATTCCCAGTATCCCTCAACCAGCCATGCTGGGAGTTGTATTCCAACACATCTGGAGGGCACCAGGCTGGAGAAGGCTGTTTTACAGGTTACTGAAGCAGAAACCTGAAACGTGAGAGCCAGTGTGGCATAGTGGTTAGAGTGTTAGACTGGGACTCGGGAGATCCGGGTTCTAGTCCCCGCTCGGCCATGAAGCTCACTGGGTGACTTTGGGCCAGTCACTGACTCTCAGCCTAACCTACCTCACAGGGTTGTTGTGAGGATAAAATGGAGAGGAGGAGGAGGATTATGTAAGCCGCCTTGGGTTCCTTGCAGGAAAAAAGGTGGGGTATAAATATAATAAATAAATAAAAATAAAAACTCATATCCTAGAGCAAGGTTTAATTCATATGGCCTACAAAGTTAAAGCATTAATATAATTGATTATAATTATTTTATCAATATAAATTTATCCATATAATTATTTCATCAATATATTTCTATCCCAGCCTTAATAAAAATATACCCGGGTAGCTTATAAAACTCCAATCAAAATAACATCACACAATACGAAGTTGCAACAAGAAAAATAAAACAGCAGAAAGCAGCATAAAACCAGATCCAATTCTAAGCTAAAACAACTTTGGGTTTTGTTTTTAAAGACTTTGAAAATAAAAAGGTATTCACCAAATGCTAAAAAGTTAACACAGGTGCCAGGGAAGCCTCCTTTGGGAGAGCATTTCATAGGTGGGACACCACCACCAGGAAGACTCTTATCCTGATTGACATCTGCCAAAAAACACAGAACTAGATGGAGTTTAGGACACATCTATAGACTGGCCCATCATGAAGAATTTTATCCTTGAGGTGTTTAGCAAAGATGTCACAGTGCGACTCTGGGAGTGCTTCGCAGCATTAGCTCAGCCAAGCTGAAAAAGGTCCTGAAACACTCAGAAAAACTTTGCTGGACAGCACTTTGAGGACGTGATGGTGACAGAGAAATAATGTTTCTTTGCCACCATCAGTACAGGCCTGTGGCTCACGCTGGCTCAGCTTGTCTGAGTGTGGAAAGCTAAGCAGGGTCAGGCCTGGTTATTACTTGGATGGGAGACCCCTCCTCTAGTTTCTTGCATTGAGCAGGGGGTTGGACTCGATGGCCTTGTAGGCCCCTTCCAACTCTATGATCTATGAATCTATGAACCACCAGAGTAGGTTCGAAAAGGAGGTCTTACACCTACCTACATTTGGTCATATTCTCTGCTATTTACACTCTAGCCAACTCCCAACCTTGCAAGTCACTGAAAGGCAAATACACTTTTATTCAGACATGTCTTTGGCCTCATAAGCTGACTCATTACGGCCACTGTAAATTGCTGCAATTTATTCAAACGACTGTAGTTTTTATTGGTTTTACTGATGTCGTTTTACCTGCCTTGTTTTTATGTTTTTGACATGATGCATTTCACTTTGTATTTTACTGTTGTTAGCTGCCTTGAGCACCGTTTGGTGGAAAGGAGGGAAAGAAATGTAAAATAACGAACACACCAAAGAGGTGAAGAAGCTCTGCCCAGTAGGAGGATGTTTGGGAGCGAACACTGTCAACCACCTGAGGATCTCCATATTCCACAGTGACGAGGACTTTGGCAGGAGCACCAACCACACAAGAGGGAAACTCACTGAGGGCCCTAAGGAGTCTATCAGATTCCATAAGCCTCCGGGGGCAGACCATCCTAATAGGTCACCATCCCTGCAGATGAAGGAAACTACTGCCAATCCAAATCTCAACAGGAAGTGATAGCCTGGACTTGCATTTATAGCATCTGTTTACACACATTAGAAATAAAGTATGGACAACCTTGAAAATGGGACCCCAAAAATAGACAACTAAGCAAATATTTCCATTTTGGTATGGTTTGAGTTGCCTGCACCCATTACCAAGAAAGGAATAGGCCTAGTCTAAGGAGTTACGCCAATGACACAAACTAGGCAATGTTATTTAGGTATTATCCCATCTTTTCTTCGGGAAGCTCAAGGGGTATACATAAGGTTCCAAGGTGGTGTCCCATCCAGGCAGTGACCAGACCTAAACCTGCTTAGCTTGCTGCATTATGGGTCTTCACCCCATGGCCTGGGCAATTTAGTGTTCATTCCACAAGGGCAAGTACATACACACCACTCCCTACAGGCCCCAGATTCTCCACTCCGCTGTCCCTGCTACTAACAGTATGAATTGTGCTGCAGCTTCTCTGCTAATCTGCTATTTTACAATTAGGGCAACCTAGCATAAGGGGCACACTGGCGCATTTCTTCTGTTCATGAATAATTCTGCCCGACTCATTAAACCATACAGCAAAATAATGTGTGCATTAGATGCTTCATTTCCATAATTATTTCTGCTAGCAGTTAACTTGCTGATGCATGATTTTCTAGATGCAGCATTCAAGTTATCCACTACCAGGAATCAGCTTCTCACACTCTGCCTGTGCTGGAGACTTTGGTTCCGGTTCCAACTGGAATGTTTAAAAAGCCCTAGAGCGGTAATGGGAGGGAAGGAGGGAGGAGGTATCAGGATTCTGCTAGCCAGTCCCAAGCCAGCATGCCTGCCCCACCCAATGATTCATGCATTAGCTCAATGTGCACAGGCCCAGTGGGGAGGGGGGGTGGATATCACACAGATCAGGCCTGGGTTCTGCCTGCAAAGCCCCCCCCCCCCCTTAAATGTGAAGCCCAACAATGTGGAAAGGCAGATGTGTCCCGGAGCAAAGTGGGGGAGCAGGGGGAGCAGGCTCAATCCCAATCCCCTACCATGCACAGGGGCTATGTTTTTTGTACAGGGATCAAGATTAAACTTCTGACATGGCAAGTAAATGCAATGACCGGACTTTAATAGCAGGTATTGATGAGAAAGTGGAAAACCAGAAGCGCACAAACAGCTTTTCTGTGATGCAGAAGATGGTTTATCCTCCACGCTAATCTTCCCCATATCGCTGCAACTTTAGTACACGGGATGCACCCGTCTTCTACTGCACAGTAAAGAGCTTTGCTCCTTTCTGGTTTGTTGCTTCTTCTTGTTGGCCGTTTGGAGCCGTCCCTCTTTTTGAACTACTTTAAACATGGCTCCGATGTTACACTGCTCCTGCAATTAGACTGCTCATGTGAACAGGGTTTTTATTAATTCTGCTCAAGGCAGCTACCCATGTATTGACGGAAACAACTCAAGAGCCTCTATTTCTAAGTGGTGAAACATTTACTCAAGTAGGAAAGCAACAAATGTTTTAAAGTCTATTATTTTTAGTTTGCTTTATTTAACTTTATAAAATACAGTTGTTGTTGTTGTTGTTGTTGTTGTTGTTTTAATTCAGCTTGTGTGTTTTGGGATGCTAATATGAGTAACTTTCTATTTTGCATCAGTAGCATCACCCATGGACAGAGGTGGTGGGCTCTCCCACTCTGGAGGCATTCAAGGTGCGGCTAGACAGCCATCTGTCAGGGATGCTTTGACCTGGATTCCTGCATTGAGCAGGGGGTTGGACTCGATGGCCTGGTAGGCCCCTTCTAATTCTACTTTTCTATGATTCTATGATTCATTTCAGAATCTAAAAAACTGAAATAGGAAGGCAATATTAGACACAAGCCCACAAGCAGCACAGAAAAGCCACTCACGTTAACCAAGCCAAAGTAATGTTCATTCACGGGAAACTGTTCCGGACCAATCTCTTTCTCCAAGGCAGAGGCATTGGCGCCCTGGAAAGACAAAGTTGCAGCTTAGAAAGGAAGGGGAAAAAGATGAAGTAGTAAAAAAGGTTTTACATCAACTGCATCTCTGAACAAGGAGGAACCATTATCTAAGACACACACACACACACACACACAATGTGATATTCTGCTGTTCCGTGGGGCTCCCGGGGGTCTGTCATCCAAGGAGCACCTTCTTCACTTTGGCAAAGCTGCAGCCCCCAGTGCTCCCAGGGCGTTCCCTGGGCCCTATCTAAAAACACCCTTACGATCTACTAGAGAGGGTGGGTATATTCAATAACAAAAGATGTGAAGCCAGAGCAACATACACTCTAACAGAGTATCACTCACTGACACTCAGCCAATAGTTAGGCATTCTTGCCAACATGAGCGCTCTTTCCCAAGTGCGACTGAAACATGAGGCACATTTCCTGTAACACAAGACTGCCGATGCAAGGCTATGCGTTTAAATTAGGATGACTCTCACTCACTTCACACACGTTTTCCCAATCTCTGTATGAGGCAGGAGGGGGCTCCCAGTGGTCTACTCATCCGAGTGGCCTGATTAAGTCCACACCTGCGTGAAAATGTATTTTGTGAAATATAGGTGCACACATATAGAAGAACACAGGAAGCTGCCATCCAGCTCAGAATTGTGGACAATGACAGGCAGCAGCTCTCCGGGGCTCCAGACCTTTCCCAGCCCTGCCTGGAGATGCCAGGGCCAGAAGTGGGGACTTCCTACATGCAAGGCATGTGCTCTACCACTGGGCTGCAAGCCATCCACAGTATCCACACAACCATATATAAGGCGGCCTTAAGATTTTTCGCCGCAATTGCACGCATTTGGAAGCTGCGGCTTAGGTAGGAACAATGGCATCTATGAAGAGATGCCAAGGGATGTTTCACAAAATACATTTTCAAGACTCGGTGACCTTCCAGACAGGGTTTCCAGATGCACGCACATACGTGTTTAAGGTGTGCACATGCATATGCACCATCCACATCACGGCAGGAGACACTGATGTACACACACAGCTGCCTTGGCTGTGGGTCCCTTGAGTTCAGTAGCAATCAAGAGTTCACTGCCAAATAAAACTATCCCAAGAGACTATATAGGCACGATTACTGTGTAAAGAAACACATTCCTCCTGGGAGCAGCACCACGCCATCACCACCACCACCTATGAAAGAGGGAATGTGTCCCTTGAGTCCTCTACTGAAATCAAACTAAGCGAGAAATTGGATTATCCAGAGTATGCCTCCTATGAACTTATATGCAGCACTTGCTGTGACATCTTGCATTCTACATATCAGCTTCCAGATTCCCATTTCAAATCTCTGTTCCTGTTCCATTTATAGCTCAAACAAATTTTTTTAAAGAACATGAATCACTAAAAACCAGCCCTTCCCCCTCTCAAACCCCCCCCCCAACATTATAAAAGTATTTCTATGTCTTGAGCACTAATTTCTCATCAAATCAGTACATTTAGGTCTGGGTTTCGACCTGGTTATGGGACTGAATCAGCCTTGGTCGCCCTGATGGATGACTTTTATCGAGAGAGAGACAGGGGGAGTGCAACCCTGTTAATTCTGTTGGATCTCTCATCAGCTTTCAATACCATCGACCATGGTATTCTCATGGACCGACTCTGTGAGCTGGGCATCCGAGGTTCTGTGTTACAGTGGTTCCGGTCTTACGTGCGGGGTCAATTTCAGAGAGTAACATTGGGTGATTATTCCTCGGCCCCTTGGGATTCCGCAGGGTACCATCTTGTCTCCAATGTTGTGTAACATCTATATGAAGCCACTGAGAGCAGTCATTAGGGGATCTGGAGCCAAGTGCCATCAGTATGCTGATGACATGCAGCTCTGTCTCCCTCTGACATCTGAATCAGGTAAGGCTGTGCAAATCCTGGATCAGTGCCCAGACTCAGTAAGGGCCAATAGACTGAAGCTGAATCCTAGCAAGACGGAAACCCTGTCGGTGGGTGGTTCCTGAGTCCGGGAGATAGACCTATTGCCTATTCTGGATGGGGTTGCACTCCCTTTGAAAGAGCGTTGCACATCCCTTTGGTTCGTAGTCTGGGGGTACACCTAGATCCATCGTTGTCACTGGAGTCCCAAGTGACTATGATGGTTAGGAGTGCCTTTTACCAGCGTGGGCAGGGATAGTTTAGCCACAGTAGTACAGGCACTAGTAACCTCAGGACTGGATTACTGCTGCAGTGTGCTCTATGTGGGGCTGCCCTTAAGGCTGGGGGGGGGGGGGAAATCACCCCCTTCCACTGGTGGGAGCATCCCATGAGTGGAGTTCTGCTCACAGGAACCCAGGATCCAAGCCACAATTTATGAAGCACCGTCAATGTGCATGGCACATTACAGAGTAACAAACAAGATGACAGATCCCCGCTCCAAGGTGTTTACAATCTAAAATTAAACACGGGGGGGGGGTAATAAAGGGAGGGGAAGAAGATGGGGATAAGGGTAGCAGGGGAAGATTACATGTTCAGTTCAGCTGCATATCCTCAGGTTTCATTCAGTTCAAATTACCCGCAGGTAGGCCTCATTTCAGTCAATGATGAAGCATCTCAGTCTAGCTCAGTGTTTCTCAACCTTGGGTCCCCAGATGTTTTTGGCCTACAACTCCCAGCATGCCCCAGCCAGCTATGCTGGCTGGGGCATGCTGGGAGTTGTAGGCCAAAAACATCTGGGGACCCAAGATTGAGAAACACTGGTCTAGCTACTGAACTCCACTGGTCTGAGTCAGTGTAATTCTTTGCAAGACTCCTCACCCCACAGACCTTAGAAGGTGCATCTCACTCCACACATGCCTTATTAGGCTTATCACCTTGACCATAAGTCTTAGGAAGAAAAATAAAACACAAATTTTGCACACAGCCAAGGGAGAACGGCCTCATAAAAAGCCAACTCTCTTGGGCATCAGGAAACAAAGCAGTCAATTATCCTGAAAAAAATTCAGTAACATGGTTTACCATGTAAGAGAGACTTGTCTGATGCTAAGGCAGAACTCTTGGCGTACAAGGTCTATTTTTTTGTTGAGATGGCCAAGAGAAAAGAGAGTAAATATGAGTGAAATAAATGGGTGGGGGGGTGGAATCCTGCAATACGGCCATGCGTGCCACATTCACAACAGCCAAGCTCTGGAACTCCCTGCCGAGGGAGGCTGGGTGGGCCCTCTCTGTGTTGTCCTGCCACCAGCAGGTAAAGGCATTTCTATTCTGGCAGGCCTTTGGCCTTTAGGCTACTTTGTGGCTGAATGGGGTTTTAATTGGTTGGTGCTGTTTATTTCTTTCACTGTCGTATTTTTAATTGTGTTCTTAATCTATTGTTTTTTTGTTATGTTTTAATTATGATTCTGTTTTTAGTCTGGATTTTATTGTTAGCCACCCTGAGTGCCATTTTTTTTTTTTTGCAGAAAAGTGAGATATAAATAAATAAACTTCACGAGGAACGCTCCTAAACCAGCCATCCGATACAGCAGAAGGCATTTCCCGGACTCCCAAAGCATAAAGCAATTCTTTCGATGTAACCCTCAGATCTCAAAGGTATCTTCTTTGAGATCTGAGACTTACAGATCTCTTTCAGAAAGAGTTACAGAGCTGGCTCTGCGGGTTGACAAAGATGAATCCTGCTGAACTTAAACATCCTGAAGCCTGTTTCAAAGTATGGCTTTGGTGATGGTCGGTTTCCCATATATATCAGGCATCTTTTAAGGAAGATGCTCCCGCTCTGCCTCTTTTAGCTTAACAAAAAACCACTTCTTCCCCAACTCAAATATTACGACGACATCAATTTGGATTGTGTGAATGTAACAAAAGTGTTTCTTTCAGAAAGTCGTACTTTCATCCAAAAACACAGAAAGCTTTGCAGTTTTTAACAAGGCCATTGTTGCTCCAGCAGCTAGCATTAAAGCACTGCTGCCATTTCAGAACTTGAGGCAACATACAAGGCTATTGTTCACCCCAAGCGACAGGCACAGCTTTTTCCACTCCGATTTTAAATGCATCCGTCTTTTTTTTTTTTTAAAGAAGATGGCCAAAATGCATTCAACAAAATCAATACCCAACAGGATGTAAGAAGGCAACATCTTTACCAGCAAAGCTATGGTTTCCCAGGGAAAAGAGGGGAAGCGGTTAGCCAAGAGTTCCAGAAAGCACCTGAAGGATTAAACTGGCCATAAAACATACCAGTGCTACCGGGTCTCTTGGTAAGTAAATCATTAGTCAGAGCAGTGCTTTTGGGACCTGGGAGCCAATTGGAATTGTGTAAGTTCCCCGCTAGGGCTAATCCTTCCTGAACCTGAAGTGGTTGACCTGTCTCTGGGCTGTACCACTTCAGAATGCAGGTGGGGGCAGAGTTTTCTATGAGCAGAGTTCTTTTTGTATGGTGCAGTATTCTATCATGTGAGCCCCCACCTGCAGCCTGAAACCAGTTAGGGAAGGAGCCATAGCTCAGTGGCAGAGCACATGCTTTGCAGGCAGAAGCTCACAGGTTTAATCCCCAGCTTCTCCACGTAGGGCTAGGAAAGAATCCTGCCTGGAGAGTCGCTGCCAACCAGTGTCGACAATACTGGGCTAAGTGGACCAATGGTCTGACTCAGTATAAGGTGTCTTCCCACGTTCTCATGATCACTCTGAGACTGAGGACCCAGTCCTCACAAGCAGCAGATGAGGTAGTCAACCTATATATAGGCGGTACTGTATCAGGCTGCAGTTGGGGGCACATAAAATGGGACACTCCTCCCATACAAAATGAACCCCTCCACATTTGAGACATGAGAAGGATTCTAGCATAGGCTTCTCCCTACATCAGGGGTGTGGCCTATGCTGGCTTAGCTTGTCTGAGTGTGGAAAGCTAAGCAGGGTCAAGCCTGGTTATTACTTGGATGGGAGACCCCTCCTCTAGTTTCCTGCATTGAGCAGGGGGTTGGACTCGATGGCCTTGTAGGCCCCTTCCAACTCTATGATCGATGAAATCTATGAAAAATGTGTTGTCCAGATGTTTTGGAGATGTGTCTAGATGTTGTTGGGACTGCATCATGACTCACCATTGGCTTTCCTGGCTAGGCCTGATGAGAGTTACAGTCCAACGACATCTGGAAGCCCACAAGCTGCCCGCCCTACATGATGGTTTTCCATGTGGAGAGTTTATTCCTTTTGGTAGGGAGAAACACTCATGTAAGCCCACACCTCCAACCTCAAGTGATACAGCCCGGGCACCAGCTGACCTCCTCTAGGGAGATTTAAGCCTGGTGGCAAATTCATGGCAATAGTGCCGGAGCTATACAGAAGCCAGCAGAGTGGAGGCACAGGTGTGAGGTGCCGAGAATATTTGTTAGAATGGCCAGGTATAAGTACTGAGGATAAATGAAAATAAATTTTGAAAGAGTATGCACCAGCCAACCAAAAACAATTTTTTTAAAAAATGGTTTTTTAGCCCACCAGTCTGCAATGCCTCTATGTTAAATAATTTGTGGCTGACAAAGACTTCTTTTCACGATCACCTAGATGATGCTGACTCATGACAAGTGACCAAATTGCTATTCTATGATAAAGGTTCAAAGTTTTCTATAAACAGAAAGCAAGAAAAGATTATTTTTAACTGTAACGTCAGAAAACCACAGGGATTCAAATGCTGGCCCACACGTCACTTTACTGATGTAGATTTATTTTGATCAGGCGGTATTTGCACTTGAGTCCAAGTTGTTTACTTTTAGACCAGCCTTCCCCAACTTGGTGCCCTCCAGATGTGGCAGACTACAACTGCCAGCATCCTCCAGCCAGCCATATTGGGAAGTGTAGTCCACCACATCTGGAGGGCACCGGGCTGGGGGAGGCTGTTTTAGACACTTGCCTAGCCATGTTCTTTGGTAGTTTTGACAATGTGAGTCTCCTGTACCTGAGGATTGGGAGGGAGGGAGGTTCACCTTCCAGCAGGACAATGACCCAAAACACACAGCCAAAGTAACACTGGAGAGGTTTAAAAACAAGAACCTGAAAGTCTTAGAATGGCCCAGTCAAAGCCCAGACCTCAATCCGATTGAGTATCTGTGGCAAGACTTGAAAGTTGCTGCTCACCAACAGTCCCCATCCAACCTGACAGAGCTGGAGCAATTTTGCCAGGAAGAATGAGCAAACGTTGCAGGATCCAGATGTGCAAAGCTGAGACTTGCCCAAGAAGACTCACAGCTGTAATTGCTGCCAAAGGTGCTTCTACCAAGTAATGACGGAGGGGGATGAATATTTTGGCAACCAACAAGTGCCAGTTTGTTTTTGTTTACTTTTGTGCCACAATAAAAATATTTTGCATCAAGTGGTAACAATGCCAATTAAATCCATTTCAGTTCCAGGTTGTGTAACACAACAAAATGTGGAAAAGTCAAAGGTGTGTGTGTGTGTGTGTGAATACTTCTGCAAGGCACTGTAAATAGCAGCAAACCAAGGTTTCCCACTTATCTTAGCACACCTCAGGGAGTTACAGCCAATCCAGGATTGGTTTGTGATGAATGCACCTGTATAATGCATATTTGTTTCATTTACACAATCTATTTTTAGGTACAGTAATACCTTGGATTACAAGTAACTTGGTTTGAGAGCGTTTTGCAAGACAAGCAAAATTTTTAATATTTATTTAATTTTTTTTGACTTGATATACAAGCGTCGTCTTGCAATACAAGTACTGTAGTACGGCTTAAATTAAAAATCTCTGTACAAGTTTTTTTGGGGGGGGGGTTCGTTTTGATATAAGAGTGTTTTGGATTACAAGCACGTTTCCGGAACGAATTATGCTCTCAATCCAAGGCATGACTGTATATGCTTAAACACATCTCAAACGTACACCTAAAGCAGTGTTCTCCAACCTTGGGTCCCCAGATGTTTTTGGCCTACAGGCCAAAAACATCTGGGGACCCACGGTTGGAGAACACTGACCTAAAGGAACAAAAACTAGCTCCTAGATGAGACATTCTAGATCAGGGGTGTTGAACCCCCACAATTCGGCCCTCCAGGGTTCCCCAGGGCCAGGGCCCCCTCCCTCCCCTGGCCCCACCCCCTTTCTCACCAACAGTTGTCTGGTGGTTTCCTAGCTGTTGTGCTGTTTTTCCCCATTCTAAGAGGTTGAGATGCCTCACCTAAGGCTTAGCAACTGGCAGTAAAAGCTTTAAGCTAAAATATGCCAGCATTTTTGCCTCACCCCGTCTCCCTTTGGCCCTGCCCATCACTGAAATGCAGCCCACGAGATCTTCTCCAAAATATAATTCAACCCTCAGGCTGTAAGAGGTTCGACACCCCTGGTCTAGAGTCCTGAAAAGTGAACTGGTGACTGGGTTTTTGCATGGCTGATAGCAGCTGGCCTGATCATGATGATGACGATGACAATAATAATAACAACACAACAACAACAACAGATCATGAGAGCCAACATACATTTCCCATGCAAACTTGGTCATACAAATCAGTATTCTTGTTTGTAGTTGTCTATGGCTATAAGCGATAAAAACTTTGATGATGAAAATCAGTATTCACATGCAATCTACCAAACCCTAAGGAGCGGCCCATGCTGCCTGGGGATGATGGGAATTGTAGTCCACCACATGTGGGGGGGGGAGCACCAAGTTGGAGAATGCTGCTAAAGAGGAAAGGCCAAGGCAAAGGGCTACCATAAAAACTGTCAATTCTGAGAAGTCACAACTTGTACACTCGCACTAAAACCTATACAACGCATGGCACAAATGCACCATAAATAGACAGCTTATTGCGAGCTTGCATTCTACAAATGTGAAACACCACAAAAAGCACTTCAGAGACAGACCAGCCCACTGTTAAGAAAACAAAGAGCAACCATCATCAGCCTGACAGGGAAGATTACATGATATTGCTTTGACAAGTGTGTGTGCGCGCGCTCCCGAGGAAGGGATTTAAGAGTAATACTACATATGGATCGTCAAGCGAGTCTATATAATGTCCGCATGTGAAGCAATTTCACAGGTCCTCAAGCAACTCAGTGCTGCAGTTAAAGCCCAGAAGGCCAGATTTAAACCAGATCCAGGTTCTCTCTCTCTCTCTCTCTCTCTCTCTCTCTCTCACACACACACACACACTATTACTATATTATTAAAACATGTAATGAAACTACCTCCCGTTATTTAAAGACTACTTTCCTACTTGATTTGCTGAAGAACTTCTTGTACTCCCGCATCCTTCACAGCATAATTACATCTTGCAACAGTTCATTTTACAGCGCAGTGAAATCAGTCCATGGGCAGAGTAAGCACTGATTTATTTTCCATGACACATATAAAGCCTTCCTGTAAAGGTTCTGAAGGCACATCCTCTATTTTTGTTCCAGTTCAAGGTATTTTTTTAAAAATAAAGATATTGATCTGAGGAAATATATATATATATATACACGCACATACCGTACATATAGTTCCACCTATAACAAAATGATTTTTGACTGCCTGCATTTCCACTTTGACACCTTAAACATTCTTGTAAGAGATCTGCACACAAAACTCTACAGAAATTATGTTGTCAAGAACAGAAATAGAACAAAATAGAAATACAGTCATGCCTTGGATTGAGAGCATAATTCGTTCCGGAAACGTGCTTGTAATCCAAAACACTCTTATATCAAAACGAAATCCCCCCCAAAAAAAACTTGTACAGAGATTTTTAATTTAAGCCGTACTACAGTACTTGTATTGCAAGACGACGCTTGTATATCAAGTAAAAAAAAATTAAATAAATATTAAAAATTTTGCTTGTCTTGCAAAACGCTCTCAAACCAAGTTATTTGTAATCCAAGGTATTACTGTATATAAATATGGCTGCAACTTTTACAGCACACTCCTATGCATGTCTACTCGGACTTAAGTCCCATCGAATTTAATAGGCCTTACTCCCAGGTAAGTGGGCATAGGATTGCTCTGTTAACCTGTTAGACTAGGGGTGCAATCCTATGGCCGCCAGATCTTGTCTGGGGGGCCACAGGATAGGTCAGGGTCCCTGCTGCGACCTCGGAAATCCCTTCCGATGTCTAAGCAGGGACTCCGCCGGCAGAGCACCCCTCCCTCCCACCGTTACAGCCAACACGGTTCTTTCCACTGCCGGCTGGGATCCAGAGACAGAAGACTGTCTTTGGTATCGGAGCGGGGGAGGCATTCTCGGGGTTGGGGAGGGAAGGAGTGAGGCACTGGCGTCCTCCCCCGGGGAATCCGGGTGCTGCCTCAGCCTCTCCTCCTCGCGAGGAGGGGAAAAAACATTTAGACAGCTGAAATCAGCTGCCGAAACGTTTTGGCGGGGGAAGGGGAGAGCACGGAGGCCATCCTAGCCGCCAGGTTCCTTCCACCTTCCCATTGGATGCCCGTGATCCTCCAAGTTCGGGCACCCACATCGGATGGGGCTATAACTGATTTTCTAAAAATTGATCTGTTAAAAAGACATCCAAATTAATTGGGCCTTTCTTTTTTTTTAAAAAAAGGATCCAACTGCACCCTTCCATTCCATTCACAAAGGGCTCTTTGATCCAGCTGGACGGCTTCCGTGAATGTAAAGCGGAAGGAGGTGGTTTTTGTAGCCCACACAGCGTCCCCCACACTTTTACCGATTACCGAGGGTTCCCCAATCCTCTGGAGCAGATTTGGGGGCTGCAGAGGGAGGGGGGGGAATGAGCGAAAATCACCGCTGCCCCTTCCATTCTTGGATGCCTCCACTGGATCGAAGGGCTGTCCATGAACAGAAGCACACAGCTGGATAGAGACCATTATATTTAATACAAATATAAAAACCACAGACGGCGCACACCATATCAAAAAAGAGCGTTTCCCTTCTCTCACACACAGGAGGAAATACCTTATGCTTCATCTAAAAACAGAGAAAGTGGGGTCTCCCCCCCCCCAGAACTTTGTTCTCTCTCATAAGCAAATTTAATTGACTTTGACTAAACACCAGCAGCTTTTCTTCCCCCACTCCTCTTTGTGTGTGTGTGTGTGTGTGTGTGTGTGTGTGTGTCCCCTTACACCAGTGTTTCTCAACCTTGGGTCCCCAGATGTTTTTGGCCTACAACTCCCAGCATGCCCCAGCCAGCTATGCTGGCTGGGGCATGCTGGGAGTTGTAGGCCAAAAACATCTGGGGACCCAAGGTTGAGAAACACTGCCTTACACTCACTGGTTGCAAGGGAGGGAAATTATGTATGCTGGCTCCAGGGCTGTCATACATTGGGAAAGCTACAGATCCTGCGGATCAGCACCTTTCACCAATCCACCCCTGCAAGCCTGCAGAATCCCCCCTTTTCGCCTCTGCTGACCAAGGAGCAAGGGTTTGGAACTCCCCCTCCAAGGTCTGACCACTCTCTCCACTCTTGAAGGGGCAGATCTGAAACACCTTATGGCCATGAGACACCCTTCCTGGAACCAAAAGACTGCAGCCTAAGATTTATTTAAGGTGCAATCCTATGCAAGTTTAGACAGAAAAGAGGCCTAGCCATGCTGGCTGGGGCATGCTGGGAGCTGTAGGCCTTTTTTTTCCTGTCTAACTTGCATAGGATTGCACCCTCAGTCAGATAACAACCCTCTTAAATAAACTGACTTTTACTCCCTCAGCAGAAGTGTTGGACTACAACCCCCATAATCCCGCCCCAACTTTGTGGTGTGGGAGTTTTAGTTAACACGTCTCAAGGGCGGCAGATTGGGGAAAGCTGGTCTAGAGGACACATTATCAATGTATCATCCAAGGCTGTGGAGTCGGAGTCGGAGTCGGAGGAAATTTTGGGTACCTGGAGTCGGAGTCGGCAAACAATGCACCGACTCCGACACCTACTGAATTTAGATTGGAATTTTTAAAAAAGTAAGTTTAAATGTCCCAATTCACAAACAGTTATAATTAATGACTTCTGTTTTATAATATAAATGCCCCTCCTGGATCCTCCCACTGCCCTATCTTCAGCAGCAGATCAGCACACAAAAAGGAGAAGGCAGCAGCTTCTGCCCAACTACTTCACATATTAATTAATTAATTAGCATATTAATACAGAGGAGTCGGAGTCGGGGAGTCGGAGTCGGAGTCGGAAGTACAAAAAACTGAGGAGTCAGAGTCGGAACATTTATCTACCGACTCCACAGCCCTGGTATCATCTCTTCAAAATATTTTATTTGTGTTCTGATATACAGTATATTTAATACAGAAATGTAGGGCATAAATGGTACAAATAAATACATAAATAAAATGCTTAGTGTGTGAGTAATTCAACAGTGCAGATTTTGAATGTACAGGTTATTACATAGTTATTTTATTATTCAGACATATTTTTTTTAAAATGCCACTTGCGTGTGCCCATCCAGTGTCTAATGTTACCAATGCTCGAAAAATCTGCTTGCTAGAATACCCTGGGGCAGATAAGAGTTTGTTGTAATTTCCTAAAATATAATTGCGAAGAAGGACTGCCAACCGGTCCTTTATTCAAGGCCAGAGATCAAAGGTGCAAAACTGCCAGCCTTAGCTCTGCCGTCTTGACACTGATTCTCTCAGGGCCTTGCCCTTGTCCATAACTCTGGATTTAGCGCTGAACCACAGAGGAACCACACGCACCGTGTGGGGTAGAACCAGGAAAGCTTTATTCAAGGTAAACAGATTACAACAAAAGGTGGGAAATGAGGAAAAGGGAACAGGTGGGGGAGACACTTTGGTATACACAGTAGAGCTACAAAATAACAAAGCTAGTTCCTTTACTATATATCTACCCAGGCACTCCCTTTACCTGGGGGCTGGTCCTCTTCAGGGTTGCCTTAGCAAAAACCCTACTCTGTGCTCCTTCACGTGCAGACCACAACACAGGCTGGTGGTCCCCTTGAGGGCTTGCCTCAGCAACAGCCCTAATTCAGCTAGTTTCACCGAGAGCTACTCGGGGCTGGATCCTGAGGTCAGACCGAAGCCCTGGACCTCCACGCAGCTTGCTGCCCCGTGATCAACAACGAACCCCAAATAGGGTGGTGGTGGTTCTTTCCTCATGACTAGGGGGCTTGAGAACATTTGCATATGAATATCGGAGGCACAGGGGCATCAAAGGGACAGGGGAGACTCTGTGGCTTCGGCCCCATCAGATAAATTATGTACATACATCTGCATGACTTTCCCAGCCCCCAGCTGGGATTATAGTATTTACAGGTGTGGAGGTGAGCGTGTGTGTGGTGCAGGAAACTCTGAGGCTTTTTCTTTCACAATAATATTTACTTTTACCTGCAGATTTTATCTTTTACTTCAGCCTCACAGAGAGTTTGCAAAGAATCCGCTCCAAAAAAATGATACTCCTACATTAAAAATGAACTTCAGAAAGAAGTACAACATGTTTCCCTGAAGAGTGATTTAGGGTGCAGTCCTATGCATGTTTGGACAGAAAAAAAGCCTATAACCTATAAAAGCATAGCTGGCTGGGGCATGCTAGGAGTTGTAGGCCTTTTTTCTGTCTCAACATACATAGGATTGCTCCTTTATAGATCCACAGCTCAAACTGGAAACATTAAGGTGAGGATCCATACCCTCAACACTTCCTTACCTCCATTTCCCACATATATTGTTTCATGAGCAGGTTTCCCTTATCAGTGAACCACCACTAATTTGGATGTGAAGAGCTGTGCATATCCGTTGCTGTGTACAGGGCACAGACTGGATTATGCCCTCCTTAGCATTAAGACTGGTCAATCAACCCCTGCTTCAGATACTATTCGAATATCAAAAACAGTGGATGCTTAACAAGGAGCAGTTTCTTCTCCTGTGATGTCCCTCTTTTTGGAATTTTCTCCCCCAGAGAAAATTGGCAGGCACAGTCTTCCTCTCTCTTTTTTTTTTTAGAGGACAGTGAAAATTTACTTTTTCACAGAGCCTTCATAGATTAAGTTAAGCCAGTTATTCTTGCTCCATTACTTGTTCTGATGCTCTGTTTTGATTCTCCTGCTGTTACTGCTATGTTGTTGCTGCTATTTTCGCCTATTGGTTTTAAATTTATTTTCAACATTTTAATTGTTTGAACTGTAAACTGTTCCATGCTTCCTTTTATTGTAAAACCAACTTGGGAGCAGCCATTATGGCTGAGCAATGTCTATAAATATAGCAAATTAAAAAAAATAGATCAACAATGCCCTTAATTTTAAAGCGTCATCATCATCAGGCGATCACTCATGACCGAGTAAGATTGTCTTCCAGGATAAAAAAAAATTTTTACAAAAAGAAAAATTTTAAAAGGAGGAAATTCTAAAGAAAATTGTGTAGACTCTAGCGATGGGTCCGTAAGTGACTGTGGAGGCCAATTCTAGATCCACACAGCTTCCCATAGTGAGGACACAGGTTACCAGATGGAAGATGGTCCTGTAAAGGATTCGTTTGACGTGCTTTTCGCTTAGCATGTTTCTCCCTTTCACCTTGCACTCGGGCTTCTTCAAAGTCCATGGAACCTTTGTGAAAGGCCAACCTCCATTTAGATCGTTCATGGTCCAGAGCTTCCCGGTTTTCGATGTTTATATTGCATTTTTTTAGATTAGCCTTATGAACATCTTTAAACCTCTTATACTGACCACCGATATTCCGCTTTCCATCCTTGAGTTGGGAATAAAGTACGGTAACTGCTTTGGGAGACGGCAGTCAGACATTCGAACAACATGACCGGTCCATTGAAGTTGGCGTTGATCATTTTTTCAATGCTAGTAGTCTTTGCTTCTTCCAGTACACTGACATTTGTTCGCCTATCTTCCCAAGTAATTCGCAGGATTTTCCGGAGGCAACGTTGATGAAATCTTTCAAGGAGGTGGAAGTGACGTTTATAGATAGTCCATGTTTCGCAGTCATACAATAAAGTTGGTAATACAATGGCTTCATAAACCAGTGTTTTGGTCTTCTTACAAATATCCCGATCCTTGAACACTCTATGTTTCATTCGAGAAAACGCAGCGCGGAGCTCAAACGATGATGGATTTCACTGTCGATGTTAGCTGTAACAGAAAGATAGCTGCCAAGATAGAGAAAATGATTGACATTTTCCAATATTGCCCCGCCAAGCTGGATAGATGGCATCACCAAAGGGTTAACTTGCACTTGCTGATGAAGCACTTTGGTTTTTTTGATGTTAAGTGAGAGACCAAGTTTTTCGTATGCTTCTGCAAAACATTTAGGATAGTTTGGAGATCATTCTCTGAATGTGCGGAGACCACATTATCATCAGCATACTGAAGTTCCACAACGGAGGTTGTAATTACCTTACTTTTTGCTTTCAGCCTGCTGAGATTAAAAAGCTTCCCATCTGTTCGATATATAATTCCCACACTAGTGGGAAGTTTCCCCTCAACAAGATGTAAAACCATGGCGATGAAAATAGCAAATAATGTTGGGGCGATAACACATCCCTGTTTAACACCTGATCCCACTTTAAATGGAGCACCATGAGAGCCATTGTTGTCCAAAACCGTAGCCGTCATGTTGTCATGGAGAAGTCGCAAGATATTCACAAATTTATTGGGGCATCCAATTTTCATAAGGACAGTCCAGAGAGCTGTTCAGTCTACAGCATCAAAGGCCTTAGCCAAATCAATAAATGCCATATAAAGGGGTTGATTTTGCTCCCGGCATTTTTCTTGGAGCTGACGTGCACTAAAAATCATGTCTACTGTCCCTCTAGAGGGGCGGAAACCATATTGAGATTCAGGGAGGATCTCTTCTGAGATAGACAGAAGACGGTTTGCGAGAATCCTAGCAAATATTTTACCTGCGGTAGCTAAGAGAGAAATGCCCGGATAGTTGCCACAGTCTGTTCTATCACCCTTCTTAAAGAGGGTGATAATTATGGCATCCCTGAAGTCTTCTGGGATCTCTTCTCTTATCCAATTTTTTCGATGAGTTTATGAAGATGTTGTACAAGTTCGGGGGGGCCTTCTTTAAAGATTTCAGCAGGAATCCCATCTGGTCCACTAGCTTTGTTATTCTTCATTTGATTAATGGCTTTTATAACTTCACCCAAAGTGGGGAGTATTGCAAGTTCCTCTCTAATTTGTTTTGGCGGGATTTGCGAAAAAATCTCATTATCCATCTTAGATTTACGATTTAAAAGTTCATAATAATGCTCTTTCCAATGCAGTGCAATAGACTCTTTGTCTTTTAAGAGTTTGGTGCCATCTTTTGATTGTAAAGGGTTTGTACCATAGGTTTTTGGTGGCATTACCCCCTCTTCTGATATTGCTGGAAGGGATGTGGATCGAGGGGTGGCTATTTACAAAGCAAACTTAATTAAATTCTCAAGGAGAAAGAATCCATCTGGGACCAAAAAGAGAATGTGAGAGCCATTCCTAAGAAAGTTACAGCCAGCAAAATCCACCTGGATGGTTTGTTAGACAGCCTAATACCAAACCCCTATCCATGGCTGTCATTCTATTTATGCCTCAAAATTAAGGAGAGAGTAGAATGTTAACACTTGCCTGTTCACATCAAAAACTTAAAAATCCAAGCACGATGGATACATCTTTTGGCAACTGACCCAACTGATGATATATCAAGGGCAACACAGGGCTAGAATTTCCCCCCCTCCTTCAGGGTGACTCAGCCTTGATGTTTTTACTACAAGGTTAACCCAAGATGCTCTCCCGAATAAAACAGTGCTTCTGGAATTAGAACGTGTGTGTGGCATGTTTGGCAAACTGACACATTTATCTGCATATTTCACAAACAGAAATACTGTGTGTGTGTGTGTGTGTGTGTGTGTGTAAGTGGGTTGGGTAGAATCTCTGTTCTTAGTCTAACACAATCCTCTCTCACTCCAACGCCAAAGCTAATAATTATTCCTGTGCCAGAGCAGCTGCAAGAACAAGGATTATTTATTTATGCAGCGACAGCAGTGTGCATGGCACTTTCAGAGTTTCACAGGCAAAAAAATAGATGGGTCCCTGACCCCAAGGAGCTTGCTGTCCAAAATCAACAACGGGAAAGAGAAAGGAGAGGGACAGATGCAGGCAAGCAAATGCAGCCATCTATGCTTAAGTTTAGTTACACTTAAGCCCAAATTAAGGCGTTATGCCCAAAGCCATATGGAAAAGTTGGAACTGAGCAGTGGCTGGGAGGGATGGCCGCGAAGGGGAATCCCCACTTTTATCTGTGACTGAAAACAACAACAGGCATTCCTCTCTCCTTGCAGCAGTGCACAAAGGGGAACCCCATGGAGAGGGGATGGGGCTTGGGAGGAAAATCTCTATGGGCTGGATAGGAAACCTCCACGGGCCAGATGGGGAACCTCTGTGGGCCGCATTCAGTCTGCGGGCCGGAGGTTCCCCATCCCTGTAAGAGTAATCCCCAGAGAAACCTCATTGTTCTAACTCTGCCAGATTGCAGTCTCCATGCCTGGACTCCGTCTCTGCTAGTTTGACCATCAGAGGAGGACCCAGTGTGTGGAGCGTGTTCCAGCCTTGCTACACCCTAATCCCAGGCAGACTTCCTTATCCTTCTTACCTTTCTCCCTTGTGATCCTCTCAATGCTCCATGTTCGTTATGTATAGTCAGGATGGGGGAGTTCGCTAAAAGTCCCCCTTTCCAGTCCTAAATTCCAGTTTGTTCACATCAGTCAAAGGCTGACAAAGCAGAAGGCATCCTAATTGAAGCAACCCTCTCGCTGAAGAATGGTCTTTCTTCTGCTGTGCGTGCCTAGGCATGGTAAGTTCTTATCCTTCCTATTCTTCAACTTCATTTTCTGCCACTATCCAGCTCAGTCAGGCCTCAGGGCACTAAGTCAGCATACTCTGAGTTACCCCTTTTGTGCACAAGCCTTCCTGGGGGCCCCAAGTCACTAGAGCCAATTCTCCGCAGTATCCGCGACTCTTTTATACTATCTCTCTCTTGCTGCAGATACAACGTAATAATAGTACCGTAAATTATTTTGGCTACCCAGAGTAAGAGCTTTATGGCGCAATCCTGTGCATGTTTAGACAGGAAAAAGTCCTACAGCTCCCAGCATGCCCCAGCCAGCCTACAACTCCCAGCATGCCCCAGTCAGCATAGCTATGCTGACTGGGGCATGCTGGGAGTTGTAGGCTGGCTGGGACATGCTGGGAGCTGTAGGACTTTTTCCTATCTACACATGCACAGGATTGCACCTTTACTTACTTTATACTTTATATTCATCCTACTTCAATATATGCTTCTTTCCCCCCCTCTTTACAAGCAAAGATATGGGCAAAACTGCTACCTTGATTAAAACCTGTAGGTCCCAGCAAGGGCCAGACAAACATGACGTTGTGAGTCAGGTTTTGCCAGTGTGGAAGCCCCACTATGTTCAAATGATTTAATCTCAGTTTAGGGTGCATAAGATTGCAGGTTCTTGTCCCTGCTCAAAACTAGTTTGGGGGTTCCCCTATTGATTCTTCTTCTGTGCTTCTGCATGGACTAATGACTTGGCTATACATTTTTAAAAGCCCATGCCCACCTTTTCCCACAAGACCGAGGATCCCCAACATACTGGCTCATATTACTGAGGGTAGCAGACAAGCAAAGTTGCGCCTGTTGTATATGTTGCATTTAAGAACCAAATCGACATACGGTAAGCAGGCCATGTAAGTGAACCGGAAGAAACAGTTTCACTTTTGCAGCAGAAGCTGGAATGAGTGGTTGGGCCTGTATAAAATCTTCAGGGGGCAGAATGATCCTGGTCATAGAAGGATCCAGTTACAAGTCTTAGTTAAGTTGTACTTGTTTCTTTCTTTATTTAATAAATAAAGTACAACTTTATTTATTTACTTAATAAACTTTACTTAATAAACAAGTACAACTTATTTATTTATTATATTTATCTCCCACCTTTTTTCCTGCAAGGAACCCAAGGCGGCTTACATAATCCTCCTTCTCCTTTCCATTTTATCCTCACAACAACCCTGTGAGGTAGGTTAGGCTGAGAGTCAGTGACTGGCCTGAAGTCAGCCCGTGAGCTTCATGGCCAAGTGGGGACTGGAACCCGGATCTCCCGAATCCCAGTCCAACACTCTAACCACTGCGCCACTCTGGCCCTCAGTTCTTTTCCTCCAATCCACATTTTTCTGCCCTGGGTTTTCCCAATGAGTTGTAATAATAAATAGCTGAGTTTTTGGAAGAAGTCTGGCATGCGCTGCTGTTCTCGCATATAGGATAGTACCTTTCTGATCAGTCACCTTTGACCTTCAGGGCAGTGGGTTTACTGAGTCAATCTGGAAGCCTATTCCCAGACTTCCCTGCAGGCTAGCTGGAGTGCTGCAGTGCAGCAATTCCTTGGCTGAGGACTGCAAGTTGGGACAAGCAACAGCCCTGAGCAGGAGTGAGAAAGAGGACGAGGTCCCAACACTACTTTGAACTCTCTGGAGAAGAAAGAAAGCAGAATATAAATGTAATAAATAAAAATAAAATAAGAATGCTCAGTTGCACTCCGTATCAGTTGCATCGGGTGAGTGTACCTTTAGTAAAGTGAAACTGGTAAAGGATCGCCTAACATTTACCACAGGGCAAGGAAGGCTTAATCTTATTATGGACTCAGCAGAAAGGAAGTTTGCCAGACAAATCTCTTTTGCTAATACCATTCATATGTTTGCCAAAATGAAAGCAAGGAAGGAGCCATTCAAGCAGGCTACCTGCTTAAGTATTCAGTGATTAATTAATTTTCGTTATAAGGGATTCTTGTTTCAATTATGAAAATGTTTAATCATGTCTGCTCTTAACTGTTGTCATGATAACTCCTAATTTCCTGAGATTGTAAGGTATTCCTTTTACATTCTATTGAAGTAGGTTTGCCTATCTAGCGAACGGGCATTCGTGGTTATTTAATATTTAATGAGGGTGAATTCTGTTAAGTCTGTTATGCTTAATACAGCTAGATTCACGGTGAAAGCAGCCAAACTTAGAACAGATTATGAGGACAACGGTTCTCTTTAGAATCTGTGATGCTAATGTACCGGTATATAACTCTGTACTGTGTTGTGATTACTGCCAAACATCATTAAACACTAGCACTGTTCTCCAACCTTGGGTCCCCAGATGTTTTTGGCCTACAACTCCCAGCATGCCCCAGCCAGCTACGCTGGGAGTTGTAGGCCAAAAACATCTGGGGACCCAAGGTTGGAGAACACTGCTACTACAGCCCATGATATAGTACATTTATTATGCTGACACTCCATGCATTTAAGTGCACGATGTTATCTATTAATATGGGGTGTGTGTGCAAGAGGAGAGCCCAAAGACAGTTTTGTTCTGGGTCTTGGATTACCTCTCTGCAGCCCTGAGTCTGGCTCTCACACACAGAGGAAACTGAAGGGTCTACACTCCTGCGAGAGCATGAACCAGAGTTCAAGAGGACAGAGAAGAATGAGCGGGTGTTTGCACTGCTCTAGCAGGACCTTGCAAAAAGATTGAGTTTCTCCCTCTCCTTTGTTCTCCACACTCAAAAAGATAAAGCTGTGTGTGCCTGGTCAGCAGGGTGAATGGTAATGTTGTTGATAGATATGGAGGGTGATCAAGGAGAGAAAGAAAGATAGATAAGTAGTTCAGCCTTGGCATGTTGAGTCTGAGTCCCTTACAAGCCATCCAAGTGGATAGGTATATCAAACAGGCTGAGATATGAGGCTAGGAGGAGGTGAGGAGTAGAGAGTAGGAGTAGAGAGGAGTAGGAGTAGAGAGGAGTAGGAGTAGAGAGGAGTAGGAGTAGAGAGGAGTAGGAGTAGAGAGGAGTAGGAGTAGAGAGGAGTAGCTGATTGTCAAGAGCAGTGGTCTCCAACCTTGGGTCCCCAGGTGTTTTTGGCCTACAACTCCCAGCATGCCCCAGCCAGCGTAGCTGGCTGGGGCATGCTGGGAGTTGTAGGCCAAAAACACCTGGGGACCCAAGGTTGGATATCAGGTTTCATTTATTCATGGCAACTATATACAGGTTATAGCCAAAAAATTACAAACATATAGACAGGGATAGTTAGGGCAGTCTTAAAAACTATTAAAACTCTCTTAAAAACTATAAAACATTCTTTAAAATTGTTAAAACTCTCAAAAACTACGTATAAAACATTTTTAAAAAATTGTTAAAATATTTACCCACAAAACAGAGGCTACAGAAATGTTTGGCAGTAATGATGATGACATTAGCATCACAGATTCTAAAGAGAACCATTGTCCTCATAGTCTGTTCTAAGTTTGGCTGCTTTCACCGTGAATCTAGCTGTATTAAGCATAACAGACTTGGCCGTATTTGATAACAGATACATAATTTTATCCAAGTCATTATAGTTAGCAATGGGCTCTAAACTTCCCCTCAAATATTTATCTCTTGGGGTTTTATACAACCTACAGTGCAGCATTTAGTGTGTAGCATCCTCAATCACCCCGCTTCCACAGATATAGGGCGCTGCTCCCTAGGGATATTCTTGTGTCTCCCCTTCATAAAATTAGTTTTCATTGTCTGAAATCGCAGGAAATCCTTGCGAAGGAAGGGTTGAGTAATTTCAGACAAATATTTCTCCTCTCCATAGTATGTTTTAAGAAGAGGGAAACTAGAAGAGGTTGGAGAACACTGGAGACCAGAGTCAGTCACTCAGGCGATCACTCGTGACCGAGTAAGATTGTCTTCCAGGATAAAAAAAAAAAAAGAAAATTTACAAAAAGGAGATTTTAAAGGAGGAAAATTCTAAAGAAAATTGTGTAGACTCTAGCGATGGGTCCGTAAGTGACTGTGGAGGCCAATTCTAGATCCACAGAGCTTCCCACAGTGAGGACACAGGTTACCAGATGGAAGATGGTCCTGTAAAGGATTCATTTGACGTGCTTTTCGCTTAGCACGCTTCTCCCTTTCACCTTGCACTCGAGCTTCTTCAAAGTCCATAGAACCTTTGTGAAAGGCCAACCTCCATTTAGATCGTTCATGGGCCAGAGCTTCCCAGTTTTTGATGTTTATACTGCATTTTTTTAGATTAGCCTTAAGGACATCTTTAAACCTCTTATATTGACCACCAATATTCCACTTTCCATCCTTGAGTAACTGCTTTGGGAGATGGCAGTCAGGCATTCAAACAACATGACCGGTCCACTGAAGTTGACACAAAGTGAGAGCATAGTGGAGGGCCAACAGAACAGAGCCCTGAGGGGCCCCAACAGAAAGGGGGAAGGCTGAGGAACAGTGGTAAGTGGGCACACAGAACAAACGATTTGAGAGCTAAGAGGAGAACCAGCTAAGAACAGAACCAGCTAAGAACAGAGTCGTGGAAACCTAAGGCATGGAGAGAATCAAACAGGAGAGGGTGGCCGACAGTCTCAGAAGCAGCTAAGTAGCCGAGGAGGACAAGGACAACATTAGGATCTTTTATTTAGTTTTGGCAGCAAGAAGAGCATTGTGATTTTATAGCAAAGGCATTTTCAGTGGAGAGCTTAGGCCATAAGACAGATTGTCAAGAGGGTGGAGTCCAAAGTGAGAAAGTCATCAGAAGCGAAGGGCACACTCTAGGGCAGTGTTCTCCAACCTTGGGTCCCCAGATGTTTTTGGCCTACAACTCCCAGCATGCCCCAGCCAGCTAGGCCAAAAACATCTGGGGACCCAAGGTTGGAGAACACTGCTCTAGGGGTTTAGAGGCAAAGGAAAGAAGTGAGCTCGCCAAGTAGGTGGAGAGTGAGGATGGGTAATTAGGGAAGGGTTTTTTCCCCCCTGGGGTGTGTGTGTTTTCTATGATTCAATGATTTAAACACAATGCAGAAGCAGGCAGAGGAAAGAGACCATTAATTATATGGTGTAGCAGTTGTGGGGGAGACAGTAACCAGGAATCAAATGCAAACAGGATCAAGAGGGCATTGAAGAGATTAGATGACCACAGCAGAGCATCATCAGAACCTGGAGGAAAGAAGGGAAGGATTGAGAAAGGTGAGGAGGGAAAGAGTAGAGGAGGGAGGTGAAGAGATTGCAGTGAGTAACTTTGACTCCATCACTGAGGGAGGTGGTGAGGTCCCGGGCAGAAAGTAAGGAGAGTGGAGTCAAAAGACTGTAGAAGAGCACAAAAGGTAGAGGAGATACTCTGGGGACAGTTGGAGTGGATATGGATCCAGATGCTGTGGTAATATTGCTTGGACTGGATAGGTAAGACAGCGGAAAGGGAGAGGGGAGAGCATAGATTTAAAGTAACTAAAGTCAGCCAGGGCTTTGAATTTCCTCCAAATGCACTGTGCAGCTTTGAGAACATGCGCAGAGAAGGGAGCGAACCAGGGCTAGGGGACAGTAGGGAAAACAGCTTAGTGGGGCAAGAGGACAGAGAACAAGGTCACCATCTGACCAAGATATACACTGCACTCATGGTACATGCCTTGATGGTTTTACAGAGAAACTAAGCTCAGATCTGGTGAGCAGAGACATTAATTTAGTGTTCTCAGCTACACCAACATCAACAAATTACCGTACATTAATTCTGTATTTTACAGTGTGATTAGACACTGAGTAATGCCTGAGCACACATCGCAGGAAAAGTGCTTGTTCGGTTCCTGGTCAGCAGGAGGAGTTTAATGACAATGCAACAGAACAAGCATTTCTTCGCAAATAAAATCAGAGCTTATAATCAATTGTGGGTGGAAGCCAAAGAAGTTTCAACCTTTCCCACCTATTCCTAACCATTTGTAATGTAGCCTTCCCCGACGTGGCACCCTCCAGATGTGTTGGACTACAACTCCCATAATGCCCATTATGGGAGTTGTAGTCCAACACATCTAGAGGATGTCAAGTTGTTGAAGGCTGCTGTAGCACCTGGGTGAACTCAAGCAGGCAGTTGGGATAAATTCCTCATTTGGCAGAGGCTCGCGGGCCGCACCCATCAATTTCCAACCTAAAATGTCACTTCTCTCTGAATCTGGGTTTCTCCTCAATTAAGGCACTAATATTGGGGAAATCAGTCGTTTCTCAAGCTCTGGTAGCTTAGCCGTTCCTAACCACTGACCCCTTGAATATGATGCTACGCATTCCGAATGTAGTTCAGTAATTTCTCTTGGTTTTATTGTGTCCTAGAGACTGCAGTAGCCAGCATTGCCAGCTGTAAAGAGACAGATATAGATCATCAGGCATGCAAGAGCCAGGCACAAGAGAGCACCAAGGGCAGAAGGTGCATGCCGTCACAGCAGGAGCCATTGCAGAGCCTGCCCCGTTGCTTTATAGGGGCATTGGCTTCTGTGAGGGGCATGGTAGGGGCGCTGTGGGGCGTGGTAGGGGCCCCACAGAGTCCAATAATGCCCCAGAGGCTTATATCTGACACTCCTTTGTTAAGTAATAACCTGTTGCCACCCAAAATCCATCTGCTTGTCTCTCAAAAACAGAAATGTTGCACAACTCCTGCCTATTCTCTCTGCAAAGCACTCCTAAGGCAGGGTATAAAATATAATAAATAAATAAATAAATAGGAAGTATCACAGGCATGGTAAGAAACACCCTCCCATATTCAAACAAGGACACCTGAGCTGGTAGGCAAGCTGAAAAACTAAAAACAAACAAGTAGATCCACATACCCTCATGACACACAGACCAGTGGTTTCTCTGCCTATGCAAACTCAAGATAACTACCCCACAGACACTCTGCATACTTTATGGAAGAAGTAAAAATGTTCCCACATGTCATATTTTCCACATTAAGTAATATGTTTGCTTCATCTAGGAAAATGACTGGTTAAGTTCCTTAATTTTCACATCGACAGAAATGAGTACCGTACTATGGTCCTGCTATGCATTCAGCAAATTGGTGTGTAATAGAGCTGAAGAATCTCTACAGGTCTCACAGAGCAATCCTATAACTCGTACTACACTGGGAATAGAAATACTCCACTACAGAAATGAAACAAACAACCACCCTATCCAATGCCTGCTCAGCCTGGGAGGGGGAAAACACATGACCGAAAATGTAGTAAAAACAGCATAGATTTCATAGATCATAGAGTTGGAAGGAGCCTACAAGGCTATCGAGTCCAACCCCCTGCTCAATGCAGGAAACTAGAGGAGGGGTCTCCCATCCAGGTAACAACCAGGCTTGACCCTGCTTAGCTTTCCACACTCAGACAAGCTGAGCCAGCGTGAGCCACAGGCACAGCAGACACACTCCAGCATCTCTGGAAACTCTGCCAGGACCAGTCAGGGACTGTATCTCCACCAGCAGAACAGTCCTGCTGATGGCATGTTACTCCACTGTATCTATCATGACAGTCGCGTATCTCAGTTTCCACTGCTGTAGTGGGCCTTCCACCAAATCCTATGGACCTCAGGAAGACCATCTCAAGCACAGGATTGCATACTTAGTGGGGGGGGGGGGAATCCATACTAGTATTGTAAATCTGCAATCAGACAAATGTTTATTTGGACGCGAGACCTTCTGGATTCCATGGGGCTTATTCCAAGGTAAAGTACAAGATTGCAACCTGAAACGGATCAGGTTTTGCCCCCCACCCCCATAAGACATATACTATGCTGAGCAATTTGGAAGAAGAGTAGGATAAAAAAAATTACAGAACACAAGAAATATTGTGGGGTTCAGATAAGCTAAAACCCATGAGCCCTCAAATTAGAATGGCCTGAGATGTACTCTGCTCATTTTATTGCAATGACTTGGTGGTAGGAACTTTGCCCTAAGTCGGTAGTTCCGAAAATAGGCGCGAGAGCACACTAGGGTCCCATGAGATAATTGTGTGCTGCAAGAAATGTAATTAAAGGCTCCTGTGAAACCAAAGTACCCATCCACAGTGAAGACTGTCCATTGTGTCTCTGTGTGAATCACTGGCCTCTGAGGCTGCCTCATCTGGGGCAGGCCATTTTGCTGCATCTCTGCAACTGATAGGATCCAACTGTTGTCAATTACTCACCCTCAGAGCAGGATGTCTGCTGCATCTTTGCAAACAAGAGACACACCCAGAGCAGTAACCTATATGCAGACACAGAGCTGAGCTCCGGAGGACAAGTAAAAGCAAACATCTCCATTTTATTTCAGTAAAAAAAGGAAAGCAAAGTACATTTGTACAACGTTCCTCAAATTTTTAAGCCCATTACATAGAACAGAGATACAGTCCTGCATGAAACTTGGGTTTGAGCCAGCATCAAATATAAGCAAATTTACACAACATTTTTTCTTTAATTTGGGGAAAGGAAGGCATCTTTGTCCTGCGCAGACTCCCTGCTCACTATAGGAAACTTCCCATACAGAGCACAAAGGACCGCACTGCTACCTGCCTTGCCTCGGGACACATCCCAAACTCTTGAGATTATTTCATGACATATTAAAAAAAATGAGAAGAAGCAACAGGGGCAGTACTTGTCATTAGCTTCCTTGGGGAAGGTGGAATGTAAACATCAGTAGTAAATAAAATAAACAGTGAGAACCATAAATGGTGACAGAATAGGGAAACAGAGGGAAAGCAAGAACCTCCGGTCCGGGGCGGCCAAATTCAGCCGGGGGTTCCCAAGATGGCCATGCCACCTCCCCTGGCCACGCCCCCTTTCCCCCAACCACTGATCCTTTGGTAGCTATGGTTGAAATGCCTCTCCTTAGTCTCCCAAGGCTTAGTTACTGGAAGTGAGAACTTTAAGCTAAAATACATTGGAATTATTGGTCCCGCCACCCTTTTTTCTTCAGTCCCTCCCACCACTGTAATGTGCCCCGAAAGCTTCTCCAAAATGGAATTTGGCCCCCGGGCTGAAAGAGGTTCTGCACCCGTGCCATGGACTGTCCAACCACATTTGTATAACCAGGACGTTAGTCCTGGGATTCTCCCCACCCCACGCTACGGCAATGCTGCCTGGGCCCAGAAGTTTCATCATGTTTCAAAATATACCGCAAAGAACGACACAAGAGAACAGAAGATTGACACTTTGCACACTGTCAACAGGGCAAAACAGTATGCAATGTTATGGGAAGTTCATGCTTTGACCATTTATGGCCGCTAATCTCTCCCAGAGCTGTTCAAACTCCAAGACTGATACCAGTCATGCTGCTTTGACATGCCAACCTGGGCAATCAAACCCTGTCTCCTCATTATGATTGGTTGCAAACGGATATGGAATTCTTATTCTCGGGGGGGGGGGGGAATGGCCTTAGGTGATTGTAGAATGGATACGTGCCACAGATACAGAGCGCTTTGTCTCAGAAGCAACTGCTCTGAGTGCTTGGAATGGTGTATACTGGACCTAAAAAATGCTCAAAAGGAAGACGGAAAAGGAGATGGAGAGCGCCGCAGACCCCTTGAAAAAGGGCAAAGGTAAATGGGAGATGTACCCCCAAAGAGCATAGCATCTTTGTCCCATGTGTGCAAATACTGCTTCACATTAACTTTTCTCTCAGCCGTCCTAGACTCAACTGACATCATGTATGCAAGTACAATCATGCCTTGGATTGAGAGCATAATTCGTTCCGGAAACGTGCTTGTAATCCAAAACACTCTTATATCAAAACGAAATCCCCCCAAAAAAAATTGTACAGAAATTTTTAATTTAAGCCATACTACAGTACTTGTATTGCAAGACGTCGCTTGTATATCAAGTATATATATATATATATATATATATTTAAAAATTTGCTTGTCTTGCAAAACGCTCTCAAACCAAGTTACTTGCAATCCAAGGTATTACTGTACTTTGAACACTCACATTTAATTAGAAGTATTATTACTTGATTTAATACTTATTTCCTCAACTTTATTATGTATTTAATATTTATTATCCCATATTTCTTCCATGATGCACTCAAGGTGGCATACATGGGGTACCCAGGCAGTCTCCCATCCAGATACATTACCAAGAGCGCAATCCTATGCATGTTTAGACAGGAAAAAGTCCTACAATTCCCAGCATACCCTAGCCATCATGGCTGGCTAGGGGAGGCTGGGAGTTGTAGCACTTTTTTCTGTCTAAACATGCATAGGATTGCACCCTAAGAAAATTGAAATCTTCGCTCAAGAGAAAGGAATACAGTAATACTTTAGATTGCAAGTAACTTGGTCTGAGAGCGTTTTGCAAGACAAGCAAAAAAATTTAAATTTTTTGACTTGATAAACGAGCAAGGTCTTGATAGGGATGTAACCGCTCGCCTCGAGCAGGCATAGTGGGCCGAAATCGGCCCCGCTCACGCCCGCCAGAGTCTCGCTTTGATATAAGAGTGTTTTGGATTACATGCACGTTTCCAGAACGAATTATGCTCTCAATCCAAGGTATTACTGTATAGGAATGCCTTCAGAGAAAAGCATATGAGTTGGCTTGCAGGGCATGGACTGACAACACATGATACAGCAACCTTGCTGAAGCCAAGCAGGCCTGCGCCAGGTTATTCAGTAATATTAAGGGCACAATCCTACTGCGATGCCCATAAGCCCTCGAACGCAAAGGCTTACCGTCATCCTATGAGGAGTGGGAGGTGCAGCAGAGACGATCATAGGATTTTCATAGGATCATAGAGTTGGAAGGGGCCTACAAGGCCATCGAGTCCAACCCCCTGCTCAATGCAGGAAACTAGAGGTGGGGGTCTCCCATCCAAGTAATAACCAGGCCTGACCCTGCTTAGCTTTTCACGCTCAGACAAGCTGAGCCAGCGTGAGCCACAGGCCTGATCTTTGTCTCCCTGTCCTCCTACCCTGTATTTTCGCTAGAGGGGCTTTTTTTGCCCGTCCAGCTGGAGCATTTTGGAGGGGGAGGGAAGAAAGCTAGAGAGGCTTCAGGAGAGCTCACACCCTGGCCTCTCCAATCCCCTCCCTTCTATGCCCACTGGAACGCCCTCTTTCAGCCCTCTCTGAGGTTGCTTTCCAGACCTCAGCGAGCGACAGCGGGATTCTTTCCGCACCAGCTGCAAGGGGGGCGGAGCGGAGCTCCAATTCCCAGCTCCGAGGTCAGCGCGCTGTTTCTGACCTCAGATCCGGGAATCCAAAATTTATTTATTTATTATATTTATACCCCGCCTTTTCTCCTGCAAGGAACCCAAGGCGGCTTACATAATCTTCCTCCTCCTCCTCCGATGGCCCCTCAGATGCTCCTATACTATGCTATCCTATACTATACTCTTCCTATACTATGCCCCTCAGATGCTGTCTAGGGGTGATAGGATTGCTCCTAAATAGATTTCTACCCCGCTTTTAAAACCCTCAAGCAATTACAACCTAGTACTTTAAAATACAAAATAAATCATCAAACTATACAGACAAACAATATTCAATACATAAATCATTAAACTAACAAATAAGATGGCAGCAGCAGATAAAACCTTACTTAAAAGGTGAGAACCTGTGCGGTGTCATGGTTAGAATGCTGGACTAGGGGTGGCGAGACCAGGGTTCTAGTCCCCACTCGGCTGTGAAGCTCATGGGGTGACTCTGGTCTCAGCCTAACCTACTTCATAGAGTTGTTGCGAGGATAAAATGAAGAGGAGGAGCATGCACACCGCCTTGAGATCCTTGGAGGAAAGGTGGAATATAAATGTAACAAATGTAATAAATAAAAGCACAATAAACTAAAATTAATCAAACGCGGATTAGCATAAACAGGTCTTTAAAAGCCTCCTAAAGGCAAGGAAAGAGGTTGCTTCCTGGGGAAGGGTATGTGCTTCTTGGGGAAGGGTATTCCCAAGATGCAGGACCACCACTGAAAAGGACCTGCTGGTCCCAGAGCTCTAATTGGTGAACCACAAAGCAGGGCCTCAGACAATGAGCTTGGGCAGGCTCGTATGGTTGCAGGTGGTCCTTCAGATAACTTGGTCCCAAATCATTTAGGGCAGGGGTAGGCAACCCCATGCCCTCCAGGTGCTTAGGACTACAACTCCAGTCAGAGACAGCCACCATGGCCAATGGTCAGGGATTATGAGATTTGAAGTCCAAAATTTCTGTAAGGCACCACACTGCCTACCACGGATTTAGAACTTTAAATGCTAATACCTACCTAACCTACCTCACAGGGTTGTTGTGAGGATAAAATGGAGAGGAGGAGGAGGATTATGTAAGCCGCCTTGAGTTCCTTGCAGGAAAAAAGGCGGGGTATAAATTTAATAAATAAATAGATAAATACCAGCACCTTAATTTGGGCCCAGACTTGAATAGGCAGCCAACATATCTGGCACAGAATAGATGTAACATGCTCCAAAGACCTGGCTCCTACAAGCATTCTAGCTGCTACATTCTGGACCAATTGTATTTTCTGGACCATCTTCAAGGCCAGCTCCGAGTAAAGAGCATTGCAGTAACCACAACATGCACTACTGAGGCAAGGTCAGCTTTCTCTAGATAACTCTGCAGCTGGCAATCCAGCCAAAGCTAGTAAAAACCATTCCTGACCACCAATGCCACCTGCGCTTCTACAGTAAGCACCGCTTCTACAGTAAGCACCAAGATCAGAAGAACTCCCAAACTACGTACCTGTCTCTTTAGGGGGAGTGCAACCCCATCCAGACTCATTTGCAGACCTCCATCCAGATCAACAGATTTCCCCACCCACAACACTTGCATCTTGTTTGGATTAAGCTTCAACCTGTTTGCCCTCATCCACCCTAAAATTGCCCCCAGACATCTGTATGCTGCCTTGAGTTCCATGACTGAACAGATATATAAATGTAATATATAGAAATAACTCTGCTACCTGAAGAAGAGGGAATAGACATGGCAACTGGAAGCTCTGAAGAAGGGAAGAGGGACATGGGAGCACAAGCACCTAGGAAGGAAGGCGATGCTCTACAAAAGTGCATTCTGAAGCAAAAACCATCATTCAGTTTGGGCGGTGGGAAAGAGGAGCACTGATAGAAATTCAAGGTAAGATGTTCATTATGGAACACACAGTGGGGTGGGAAGAGAAGGCTGGCTAGCTCCAACTCGAGAGAAATGAACTCTGAGTAAGAGAGAAGGCGGGGGGAAAATAAATTCTTTCCCACTGTTTCAAAATTTCCAGACATTTTACCTCTCTGCTTCCTGCTTTATGTAACATGCAGTTCCTACCCAGAAAGCAATTACATGACAGAAAGCACATTAAAAGCCACACATAGATTATTATGATCACACCCATGTATACAGTAATACCTTGGATTGCAAGTAACTTGGTTTGAGAGCTTTTTGCAAGACAAGCAATTTTTTAAATATTTATTTAAAAAATTTGACTTGATATACAAGCGACGTCTTGCAATAAAAGTACTGTAGTATGGCTTAAATTAAAAATCCCTGTACAAATTTGGGGGGGGGGGGGATTTCGTTTTGATATATAAGAGTGTTTTGGATTACAAGCACATTTCCGGAACAAATTATGCTCTCAATCCAAGGCATGACTGTATTTCATTGAACCTTCGGAGACATCCAGGGAAGCCATGAAGAGCTGCAAGTTCCTATTTAAGCTGCACCACAGGTGTAAACCCAGTTCAGTGCATGCAGAAAAGTTATTGCAGGCGATAAACACACATTTCATGCCGTTCCAATACAGAAATGTTTTGCATGTGAAATATTAACTGGGAAAAAGGGGAGGTGGGGTGGATTGCAAGACTGAAATCGTTGTGGGTAAGGGAGAGTTAGAAGCAAAGGGGAGAGAAATCCTAGTCAATAAACTTTTAGAGGTTAAATTTCAGATAGGCAAAGAGGGGTATGGTAGCTGTAGAAGGGTGACATTATTATGAACAGGATGACATTCTATGTAGGGTTGCCAAGTGGCCAGAATTTTACCATTCTCCACTGTCAAAACAGGATGAAGTAAAGCCAGAAAAGGAACAAAGCCCGCCCCCCACTCAAAAGATTGTTTCGGTCTTCTTCCGTATTTTCTATAATTACTTTTTAAAAATCCAATATGCTATTCTTTGGAGAAAAAAAGAGAGACATTATTATCATTATTATATGCCAAGGGATGCATACTCTGCCTTTCTGTCTAAGGAAGGCTGCTTCCGTCCAGAGAAGGCACTCTGCATGCGCTCAGAGACACACAGCCCAAAGTTGCCAGAATTGGGGGGGGAGGGGTGTTTAAAGGTTGATCATCCTAGCCCCATAGGATACCAATTTTCCATTTTATGTCTTCATCTCTCCCGCGCCCCCATCCTCAATTTCTATCCCTGCCCCCAATTTGGCTCAGGAGAGCGGGGACGGAGAGAGAGAAAGAGGTTTCCAGAGGGATCTGGAGGGGCGCGCGGCCGGGGCCCGCGGGCAGACTTGAGGGAGGGGCTCCTGTGGGGCTGGCCGGTGGGGTTCCGGGTGTGGGGTGGGGCCTCCTGTGGTGGGGCGGGAGATCAGTGTGCGTGGGGGGGGGGGGGAGATGAAGCTGGCGCCCCCGCGGCCACCCCTCCCTCCGTGGCTCCCTTACCATGGTACAGATGGAGGCGAGTCTCCGGACCGTCATCAGTATTTCCATCCGCCTGACGACCCGGAGCGCCCCGCCGCCGCCGCTGCTGCTGCCGCCGCCGCCGCCTCCTGCCCCGCCGCCGCCGCCGCCAGCGCCATGTTGGGTCCCCGCCGCCCAACTGACAGCGGCAGCCGGAGCAGCAGCAGCAGCAGCCGCAGGTGGCGCCACAGCCAAAGCGGTCCGGGCGGCCCTGCGCGCACCCGCCAAACGGCTCCGGCATCCTCCCCGCTGCCCCGGAAGGAAAGTTCCGGCTCTCCACCCGTTCCGGCTTTCGCCGCCGGAAGAAAGGCGCTCGCTGGGGCGGCTTTTCTGCCCGCTCCCGCCGTCCCACACCACGTCGCTTGGGGACGCGGCCAGCGCCCGTGCCTTCTCTCCACAGCCGGCCCCTGGCTCAGCTTGTCTGAGCGTGGAAAGCTAAGCAGGGTCAGGCCTGGTTGTTACTTGGATGGGAGACCCCTCCTCTAGTTTCCTGCATTGAGCAGGGGGTTGGGCTCGATGGCCTTGTAGGCCCCTCCCAACTCTATGATCCATGAAATCTATAAACATGGCCCCCACGCCAGCCGTCCCTAGGGGGAGGGCTGGTCTGTCACTCCTATTTGGGTGGGGCTCCTAATCCATCGCAGGTTTTATTTGGAGCTTTAGAGGAGCTATCCGTGGTGCTGAACTCCAACCCCCCCAAAATAGGCTCACCACCATAGAGCACCATGGATAGCTCCTATAAAGCTCCAAATAAAACCTGCAATGGATAAGGAGCCCCACCGAGACAGGAGGCCCCCCGCCTCTGTTCCTTGAAATCAATGGGAAGATCAGCTCCATATAAGGAACCATGCAGGTCTCCTCAGTAGTAAGTCCCACAGGCGGCACAATCCTATGCTTGTTTACTCAGAAGTACGGTAAGTAAGCTCCATGAAGCTTATTCCTAAGTAAGTGTGCAAAGGGTTGCAGCCAAAGTGTAAGAATGGTCTGGGGGACTTACTCCCGAGTAAGTGTGTTTAGAATTGCATTGGCAGCAGCCGAGCACCCCGATCCCCATCATGCACGTCCACTCCGGAGTAGGTCTCTTGATTTCCCACAGGGATCGCTTTCTGATGCTTTACTTTCCGAGGAATGGTGATCACACACACGCACACAAACCCCGGGCAGGGCCCTTCTGCCTTGACCCTGGCAAGCGGGAATTTTATCAAGCGAGGCTTTTCCTAGGATTGAGATGAAAGGGAGTTATAAGCTTCACCTGCTGAACTTCAGCCTGCCAGGCCACTGTTGGCGCCACTGCTCTGAGCTCCAGGGGCGGTGCTAGGTACCGAAAAGATCTGGGGCTCAGGCCCACAGGACAAAAAAAAGGCACAAATTTGCATAAGCTGATTTACAAATGCTCTAACGTCTCCCTGTGTGTGCGTGGGTGAGCGCATGTCCTTAAAGGACCCTGTCTCCCAAGGACACCACGATTTGTAAAAAGGGATGTATGGACAGGGGAGAGGAGGGCATTTGATTTCAGAAAAAAACCTCAGGCAGAAAGATTGGGGGGGGGGGCAGCAGGAGATGAAGCCCATGTGGGCAAAAAGCCAGCTAATCCAGGGGGATCAGATGTACCTTTATTTCAGCAAGTGCCCATGGACAGCAGGGTGGTGGGTCAGATGGCCTCCCAGAGATTCGGGGCTCCAAATGAAACATTCTGGGCTCCAGCCCTAGTGGGCCGCCCCTGAACACTACCTCTGCTGAGCTCCTTGGAGGATCCTGAGATCCAGCCATGGTTAAACCAGATTCACATGGCTATGCAACACCTTTATGGCACCACTTTCAGGGCATGAGCGCCAGCATTTCCATCATCATCATCATCATCATCATCATCATCATCATCATATTTATTTATAACCCACCTTTCCCCCAATACTGGGACTCAAGGCGGCTTCACAACATTAAAATGTGTACAATTAAAACATATAAATAGAAAAACACCATGGGTATTTTACCCGTGGGTCATATCTGCATGGGACTCAGTCCCCATGGATCAGATCTGTCCGTCTCCCACTATGCTTCCCATAATGGTACTGAATTTCCATTTGAGGATCAGCTGAAAAGCAGGGGAGATTTGCCTGGTAATGGAAACAATGAAAATGTTTTTGGGGGGGCATAACATCATAACATTTTATGAGAAGCCTCTTGTTTTCCCCCCATCAAGAACATAATGGATGCCCTTGATAATAAGACATTGTTATAAAAGTACAAGGGATTTACAAGGAATCAGTGAGAACAGAACAGGACTTGCTCTGCTTTTCCTTTTTATCTTTACAGTGAGGGAGACCACACAAACCACAGTACAAAACAAGAGTTTCAGAGCGGAGCGGAGCTGATTAGAGTCTGATGATATCCGTGCATTAGGTGAGGCTTCTCGTATGCCTGGCTACTGGCAGCAGAACCACAAATGGATTCCAAAATCTGCAGCTTTGCAAAAAAAAAAAAAACAATAGAAGGGCATGGCAGGATGAGAGTGAAAGGACTGCAAGAGAAAATGGCCACATTTTCTAAATCAGTGTTAGAACACCCGCAACCGCCTTGACATGCTTTGCATGCTGAAGAGACCCGGTTCGGTCCCCGGCATCACCAGGTAGGGCTGGGGAAACACTCCTGAGTCCTGTAACCCTGGAGAGCCACTGAATGGCAAACTGGTGTTCAGCGCAGAGACGGTATTAGGGATGGACAACTAGGGCTGGAGCCCTGAATCTTTCATTTGGAGCCCCAAAACTTTCATTTGGAGCCCTGAATCTCTGGGAGGCCATCTGCCCCACCACCCTGCTGTCCACGGGCACTTGCTGAAATAAAGGTGCAGGGGCCCATCTGCTCCCCCTGGATTAGCTGGCTTCTTGCCCTCATGTGCTTCCCCTCCTGCTGCCCTGCCCCCTTGAATCTTTCTGCCTGAGGTGTTTGGTTTTTTTTTCAGATAGAGGTGTCCTTAGGAGACAGAGTCCTTTAAAACCACACACAGAGAGAGACTTTAGATCAGATGTAAAGTATCATAGTGGAAAATTTGTGCATTATTTTTTTTTTAATCCTGTGGGCCCCAGATCTTTTCCGTACCTAGCACCGCCCCTGGTTCAGCAGTGACATGTACCTGCTGCTGAATGTTGAGTTCAGCCCGTACACCAGGGGTGCATGGGCCACATGCGGTCCCCAAAGTCTTGTATGCAGCCCCCCACCCCACCCCAGCATGGCTGGGTCATGCTGGGAGTTGTAGGCCTTTTTTCTGTCTAAATCAGTGTTCTCCAACCTTGGGTCCCCAGATGCTTTTGGCCTACGACTCCCAGCATGCCCCAGCCAGCGTAGCTGGCTGGGGCATGCTGGGAGTTGTAGGCCAAAAACATCTGGGGACCCAAGGTTGGAGAACACTGGTCTAAATGTACATAGGCTCGCACCTTAAGAACTTCAGAAGATTCTGGAGATCGTTGCTAACCCAGAAATGGCTCCGTCATCACTCTCCCTGTGTATAAAAGGAAGAACGATGAGTGTATCTGAGGGACTGCCTGTCCTTGTTATGAATCTGCCCAGTGGTTCAAATCTGCAGGGCAGGCCCTTTAGAGGAGGACACACCATCACACACATGTGAAAGGGCTTTCTTCTGCGTTGCTCCCAAACTGCGGAATGCACTCTCGCAAGAACTCCATTTGGCCCTCTACTCCCCTGGCTTTCAGAGAGAGCGTGAAGACACATCTTTAATTTAGCCTTTTAAATAATGCCCTGTTTTAATGTTTCACTGTTTTTCATGTTCTTGTTTTTTACTGAGTGAAGATTTTATGGTTTTAAATTGTTCTACACCGCCTTGATGGCTTTTTTTTTTAACAAATAAGGGCACAGTCCTATGCATGTTTAGACAGAAAGAAGTCCTACAACTCCCAGAATCCTCCAGCCAGCCATGCTGCCTGGGGAAGGCTGGAAGGTGTAGGACTTTTTTTCTGTCTAAACATGCATAGGACTGTGCATTTAAGAGTGCATCGATTGCGCCCTCAGTGATTGGAAGCCCCAGTGTGGCGTAGTGGTGAGAGTGTTGGACTGGGACTCGGGGGATCCGGGTTCTAGTCCCCGCTCGGCCATGAAACTCACTGGGTGACTTTGGGCCAGTCACTGGCTCTCAGCCTAACCTACCTCACAGGGTTGTTGTGAGGATAAAATGGAGAGGAGGAGGAGGAGGATCATGTAAGCCGCCTTGGGTTCCTTGCAGGAAAAAAAAGGCGGGGTATAAATATAATAAATAAATAAATAAATAAATAATCCAATGCAGGGCTGGAGAAGGGGCAGAGGTGATCGTCACTTCCCCGTCCTCGCACCCTGCAGATTTCGCTAGATGGTCTTTTTGGCCTGTCTAGCAAGGAGGGCGCTTCAGAGGGGGCGGGACGGAGGCTGGAAGAGGCTTAGGATAACTCTTGTCCTGGCCTCTTCAGGCTCCTCCCCTTCCTGCCCACCAGAACATCCCATTTCCTCCTCCTCCAAGGTCACTTTTCCGACCTCGAAGCGTAGTCGGCTTGGTTATTTCCACGCCCGCTGCAAGGGGCAGAGCAGGGCAGGGGGGATGTCTGACTCCCCCTGCCGAGGTCAGAGTGCTGTCGCCAACCTCAGAAGAGGGACTCTGAACAATCCTATGGTTCCTGGGACACTCCACCCAGGGATCATAGGATTGCTCTCTAAAGTACTTTCATATCCACTCCTCAGCCAAGAAGTCTCCCAGAGTTGCTTACATATAATCAGTAGAACAAGGCATGTCCTTGCCTGCAGGCTTACAATCTAAAAAGGCACGACACAGAAGGAAAAAGGCATGGGGAGGGAAGGGGGGGGGGAAGCAAGTCTTTCAGCAGGACTGGTGGAATGGCTCTGCTTCACCTCTCATCTGCCTTAGTGCAGCCTGCTGGAATGGCTGCTGGTAATGACAGCAGAAGGAAGATTTTTTTATTATTATTAAATGTTAATAATAAATAAAGGGAATAAAGAAAAAAATCCACAGAATTTCCAGGGCAGGATGTCATGAGTCATTCGACATGGCTGCTTCTCCTTGGGACTGGAATGGCACTTGTGAGAGATCACAACCCTGCTGTCAAGTGGAAAGGTGAAGTAAGTCCAGAACTGAATGTCAGGATGGTCCCTGGAGCATATAAGCAAACAAGATAAGAGCTCCTGGACTCTAAAGATACGACCTCTCATGTAAACAAGGCTCCGGCCTGCATTTCCTCAGCGACCTTCTTCAAACTACCCCTTGGGCGAAAGATCAAGGCGAAAGATCTTCTGTGGTTTCCTACATTCCTCCTAATCTGTTTGAGCAACCTGTTCCCCTTTGCTACACCTTGGACTTCTCTGTTGCAATCCACTTCTTGATCCACAGGAAAAAACCCAGATCTCACTCAAATGCCATGCTTGTGCTGCATGCGCTGGAGTTCCCACATTTGCCCTCGCACATGTGAACAAAAGGCAGCCAAGTCACACAGACGACACACACGGTCTCCTCCTCACTCCATGTCGCCCCACCCTTGAAATGTACAGTTTAGGGGGGGGGGAAGCAGTCTAGGGTCCATGGGTAGCCTTTTTAAAGGGTCTGTTTCCTTGTAATGAGAAAACGATCGATGCTCCGGGTAACATGCTGTACGTGGGGCTGCCTTTGAAAACGGTCTGGAGCGGAGAATTCAAAACAGGGCAGCGAGGCTGCTAACGGGGACTGACCGACAAGAACATATTGCGCCGGTCCTCTATGATCTACATTGGTTACCAATTGAAGTCTGGGCCCGATGCAAAGTGCTTACATTAACACTTAAAGCCCTAAATGGTTTGGGGCCAGGTTATCTGAAGGAACGCCTCGTCCCATACGAGCCTGCCCGAACCCTGAGATCTTCTTCGGAGGCCCTTATAGATTTCATAGATCTGATAGAGTTGGAAGGAGCCTACAAGGCTATCGAGCCCAACCCCCTGCTCATTGCAGGAAACTAGAGGAGGGGTCTCCCATCCAAGTAATCACCAGGCCTGACCCTGCTTAGCTTTCCACACTCAGACAAGCTGAGCCACCCTGAGACTCAGAGTGCCCCCTCCAAAAGAGGCTAGAAGGGTGGCTACTAGAGGAAGGGCCTTCTCAGTTGTGGCACCCCATCTCCGGAATCAGCTTCTCAAGGAGGTGTGCCTGGCGCCTACCCTCTATTCTTTCAGGCGCCAGGTGAAGACCCTTTTATTTTTTTTTATTTTTTTATTTGCCCAATATTTTAATGGTTGATTTTATTTCTTTTATTATCATCACCACTGTACCTCCGGATTGAATTTATTTGGCTGCTTGTTTTTATCGTGTTATATTTTAATATGTTTGTGTTTTTATACTATTTTTGTTGTTATTTTTGTGTTGTGCTTTGGAAACCGCCCAGGGAGCCTTTTGTAACAAATATATTACAAAAGGAGCTCACCGCACACTCCTAAAGCAGGCAGCAGAGCTGCTATTCCTGCATCAGCTCTCCATAGCACAATGGCATGAACTCTGCAGCCAGCCGGCCCCCAAAGCTGCATGCTCTTTCGCTCCCAGCTCTTTGCTTAACATTCCCTCTGCCCAAATTCGAGCCGGTTCAAGCCGGTTTTCCATACACACACACAAAACCTCACCCTGCAGGGAGATGGCCTGTTTAGGAATGATCTGACCATTAGCAGGCAAGCAAACAAAAGAGAAGCCATTCTTCTTGACACTCCAGGAGTCCATTTTTGTTGCGTTACTCTATGAGTGCACGGCTTCATTCTGCTTCTCCGGACTTAGCGGTGGGGGGTGAGCAGAAATGGCCACACACACACACCCCAATTTTGCCTATAGCTCCATTCATCATGTCGTGTCATTCTGTGGGCACTTCTGGGAGGGGGCATTTGGCCATCAGAGGACCGGTGCCGCAAAACAACGGGGGAGGCTTCAATGTACTCTTCTTCCCACCAGACTGCTCCAGTTTTGAGCTGAAAGTTAAAGAACAGCTGCCTCAGCCATCGTTCGCAGTAGATTGCCTTCCCCCAAAACTGGGATCATGCCCAGTTCTGTCATGTAGTAAAAGGAGTGCCTTTTATTGACTCCGATTAGTTCACCAGTTGAGCCCCCTGGTGGAAGGTCAAGACCAAACTACCTACTACAAACTACTATCCTGATGACTTCCAGATTAGACTACTGCAAGATGTTCTATATTGTGCAGTCCTTCGAAAATGGTTTGGAAACTGCTGATGAGACAAAATGCCAGCGATAGGTACCTGTTGGTGAGAACGCGTTACATCTGTCCTAAAATATTTGAGTTATTCATTGGGGGGGGAGGGGTCCAATTCAAGGTGTTGCTTTTGACCTTTCTAGCCTCATGGGACCTGGACCCTGGCTAGATCAGGGAGAACTGTCTTCCCTACGATCACCCCGGCGTAGAGTTTTAAGAGCTCCCAATGACGCTCAGCTCCAGGTAATGGTTCCATCCTCAGAAGATGGTCATCTATTGAGAGCAGAGCTCCATCCTGTGATGGTTCCAGAATTATGGAACACAGTCCCCCCCCCCCCAGAAGCCTGCCTCTGCTCTTATTTGTTTATTCGTCTGTTCGGACCATTGGATCTCACTGCTCTATCTCCAAACGTGATTGGAATGACCTCTCAGCATTCTGCTCAAAAATCATGTCACTCCTTAAATGCCTTTATCGGCTTCCTGCCCAATCCTGAATCCAGCACCACAAGTGTCTCATATTTACCTTTAAAGGCCTTATCTCCCCCTTGTCTCTCTTCTCTCGTATCCCAACACATCCCTGCTCGTGATCTTCGCTCCTCCAGCTCCACCATCCTCAGCCATCTGAAGGTCTGCTGCTCCCTCAAAGGGCTCCTCCGCCCTTTCTCCTTTGCCGTCCCATAATGGAAAGGAAGATCCATGCATCTCCTTCCCCCTCCCCTCCCCAATCACCAGCAGGCCCCTTTTCCACCCCCTCCGTGATCTCTTCTGAGGTCGCTGTTGCGCACTGAGAAAGAGGCAGGGATGGGGACTCGGACTCGAGGACTCGACTCGTGAGTCGGACTGAGTCCCCCCTCTGACTCGAGTCGGACTCGAGTCCCAGTATTTTTAATGGGACTCGAGACTCGACTCGGGACTCGAGACCAAGGACTCGGCCACATCCCTGCTGATGCCACCTGCAGGTGCTGTCTGGACGTAGTTGTAGTAACAATCCAAGTTTATTTTTTAAAATCATTTTACTAATGTAACCTTTCAGACATTTTGGGTTTGGCTGCCTCTGCCTGCCTGTTTGGGGTTCCCCTGCCTCCTCTGCCTGCCTGGTCTCTTCTTAACCAGTTCCACAGTTTGAATTGTCCAAGACAAAGGCCTCTGCCTGCCTGTTTTGGGGTTCCCTGCCTGGTTATTTTGGGTTTGTCTGCCTGGTCTGTTCTTGTCAAAATCAGTGGCAGAGTTTTGAGATAAAAAGGCACACTTGTGCCTAGAATTTATTTAAGCCACACATCTGAAGTAGCCTTATTTTGTTGGGGAAAAACCCCATTGATTTTAATAGGGACTCGTAGAGTCACCATTTTGGGAGTGACTCAGGACTCGGGACTCGTGAGTCACCATTTTGGACCAAGGACTTGGACTCGGACTCGAGACTCGGGTCCAAAGACTCGTGACTCGACTCGTGACTCGAGACCAAGGACTCTTCAACATCCCTGGAAAGAGGAGCCGTCCCAGAGCGTTCTGTGGCAGGGCAGGGAGAGGATCCACCATCGGATCTCTTCTGTGCGTGTACCTTTTTCTACTGGAATGGAAAAGGAGACGTGCAGCATCCTATGGTGCCCCAGATGCTGTCTAGGGGAGCCATAGGATTGCTCTGCCCGGCACTTTTGTAATTAGAGATTTTTATATCATTGCTTTTATGCAGAGTTAAATTCTTGTTTTATCCCATTTTAACTGGGATTATTTTATACTTGAATTTTTTTTTTACAAACAGTCTTGTGAAGATCTTTTGTTAGTGTTGAAAGGAGGTCTGGGGGGGAGGGAAGTAAATGCATATATATGGAAGAAAGTCCTACTGATTTTGATGGGCCTTAGCAAATGGGATTGCAGCCTTTATCTAAATATGTGCATTGGAGGAGGGGGGCGGCTGTGGGAGAGGTTTTTCTGTCTGTGTTTGCAGCAGCTTTTCATCATCATTAGAGCCCGTGCTGCCTTTGGCTGAGGCTTAAAAAATGTGTTTTTAGTTGTATTTTGCTTGGCGCCCAGACAGCCTCGGTCACCAATGGAGCTCCAAAAGTAACATTTTATCGAGCTTTGGACTTGAGACTCTCCGTGTACTTTGAATAAATGCAATAAAATGGCACTGGAACAATGCTACTGTCTTTGCAGAAGAGAGGCACAGGCCGATCTTCTCTGCCAATCAGTCCAGCAAGACCAGCAGGAAAATGTTTCTCTCGGGGCCAGTGTCAAGGGGAGGCAAGGCTGGGTATCCACCAGGGGTCCACTCCCCAGCAAGAGCCCCTGGACTCGCTCCTCCTCCTCCCCATTGCAACCCGCTTGTTCGCCTGCCTCCCGCTCTGGTGGGAAAGAGGAGCAGCAACAGGAGATGCCGCGGCCTCCTTGCTCCCTGGCGCTCTCCCTGTCAAGCAAGCAAGCAAGTGGGAGCCATGAGGAGAGGGAGGGTGAGGGGCAGGAGCGGCTGGGGACCATGGCGGCGAGAAGGTCGACTCCCTGAGGGAGGGGCCCCGTTGAGGGTGCAAAACCTGCAGCTGGCTCTGGTGCATCTCCTTTGGGTGGTGGGCGTGAGGGATAGGGTCTTCTTAGTAGTGGCTCCTGCTTGTCGCACTGTGCTCCAATTAAGAACATCAGAAGAGCCCTGCTGGATCAGGCCAAGGGTCCATCTAGTCCAGCATTCTGTTCACACAGTGGCCGACCAGCTGCCCACGGGAAACCCACAAGCAGGACAGGAGTGCAACAGCACCTTCCCACCCATGTTCCCCAGCATGTTCCCTCCCCTCCCCCCTGAATGCCCCCTAAACCCCTTTTCCGAGGGCGCTCTTATGACCTCAGAGAAGTGGACGGCGCTGTTCTATCTGTGGAGGCTGCAAGCGGGGGAGAGGGTGCTCCGAGCAAGGATCCCCAGACCCGAGCTCAGAGCTGTTTTTCCAACCTCAGATCTGGGAATCCAAAAAATCCTGTGGACCTCCAGATACTGTCTAGGGGCCATAGGATTGCTCTGCCCATTTATTTTTCATCAGGAATTTTACCTTCCAGACTGAACCTGGACTCAGACGCAATCCATGGTAAAAGTCCATACTTTTCCAAGCATGCAATGTGATTTATGGGGAACACCCCGCCCCCCAATTGTGTTCAATAGCATACTGTACATACATTTCAAAACCGCACACATTTCAAAACAAGTACATTTCAAAAATGTGCACAACTGATGCATACATTTGGAAAAATACGCGTGGAAATGCACACGGATTTTCACGCAAAAAGGAAAAACAACAACTCTCGCAGTCTGATATGGACTCGAGTTCGAATGGGCTTTGAGAAGGAATTCGGAGAACTTCAGTGAGCTCGAGCTTTGCTGATTCGCACATCTCTATCAGCAGCTCCAGGATGTGTCCATCCAGCTCAGTGCAGCCTTGCTATGTGCTCAGTATGGCCCCTAGGAAAACACTGCGTGATTGTGTGATGAATTCATCATAGCTGTGTTTTCATGAGAATGGCTTCCACATGGTGGAAAAGGTTGTTTGTCTTAGCTGAGGTGCATGATGGAAGTTTCCGACAGCCATCCCCAAATGTTAATTGCAAGGTTTCACGCTTTAATTGGAGAATACCATATGTTAGCTGTTCAGGGCGAAATCTGCCACGTGCCACCAGGGAAAGTTGATATTCTACCACCTGAAGAGGAACTTTGCATTTTGAAGGTTCCATTCCCTCCAGCCACTAGGTGATACTACACAATTTGGCTTCAACTGACTTTGTTTTACCTAATGCACTATTCAAAATTGAACTCTGGCTTTGCTAATATAAAGACTGTGCTGTTTCTCGGTGCTTCTGCCCTCTGCCTGCTCAGGGAGATGTTTGTTTTGGTCAGGGCAACAGACAGACCTGATCTACAGACAGCCTTTATGTTTTCAGAAATGGGGGTCAACCATTTTTTCTTTGTCCCAGAAGGCTAGGTGCAATTTCATACCTGCAACACCTACCAGTGTCTAACTCATTCAGTCTACAATCTCCATCTTGAGACTTGTGTCCAAAATGCAGAGCTCAAGGCCACCATATCTGGCCTAATTTTTGGACCTTTTTGTTTCTTTACCCCATCCCCTGCTTTTTGGAGTACAGGTAGTTCCCGAGTTAAGAACGTCCAACTTACAGACAACCCATACTTAAGAACAGACTTCTGGGTTCCCCGGCGCTACGTCGTTTACGTAGAGTACATAGCGTAGTATACTACGCAATTTGCGTAATTTACGCAATTTATGAAAATGCCAATTTTAACATATAGAAAGCTATGCTGTTCCGACTTACATACAAATTCGACTTAAATACATTCTTAAGAACAGAACTCGTTCGTAACCTGGGGACTGCCTGTACTCAAAAGCTCTTTTGGTCATTCCTAATATAGATATTCCCAAATGTGGGTGTTTGATTTTTTTTATTTTTAATTTTTTTTGGTCTCATAATTCATCATGGTTATCGTTGCTTTTAATATGCTGTAATAGGTAGATTAATCAACTAAAGCTTTAGGGAGCAATCCTACTGCCCCTAGGCAGCACCTGATTTTTCAGATTCCCAGATCTGAGGTCAGAGATGGCGCTTCAACCTCGGAGCTGGGTATCAGCTGCTCTCCAATGTCAGGAAAGTGACCTTTTAAAGGGGGTTAAAGGGGGCATTTCGGGGGGGGAGGAGACTGGAGGCCAGGATAGGAGCAATCCTGACACCTCTCCAGCCTCCTTCTATCCCCCTCCAAGACACTCCAGTTAGACAGGAGGAAAATTCTATTTAGGGAAAATGCAGAGCAGGAGGACAGAGAGGTGAAGATCACCGGCACCGCTCCTCTCACTCTGCACTGGATGCCCGTTGTTGTAAGCCTCTGCGTTTGGGGGCTTACAAGCACCCCAACTGCTGACTGATTCCGTCCTGCTTACTTCTGAGGCTTGTCCTGTTTACTTCTGAGTAGACTGCAGAAGCTTGCCCTGCTTAGGTACTTGTGAGTAGAGATGCAGAGGCTTGTTATTTGGGATTCTATTTGAAAGCGCTGATTAATGATTCAGTCCTGCTTACATATGAATAGAAAAATAGAATAGAAATCCAAACCAGACCCACACCCCACTACTGGTGGCGGAGAAATTACATGCCCTGTTAGTAGCGGTGTGTGTGCATGCATACATGTGCACCCCCAGCCCCCCAGCCATTGAAGTCTGGTGAGTCCTATTTCGGTGGGGCTCCTAATCCATTGCAGCTTTTATTTGGAGCTTTATAGGAGCAATCTATAGTACTCCATGGTGGTGAACCTATTTTGGAGATGGAGTTCAGCACCATGGATAGCTTATATACAGCTCCAAATATAACCTGCAAGTGGATTAGGAGCCCCACCGAAATAGGACTCACCAGCCTCCTCTGCCCCCAGCAGACCCTGGGGGCCGAAAAGGTTGTGCACCCCTGATATATACAATTTTTAATCAGTTGAGATAGCACTAGTTTGTAGCTCCCCCATCCTTTGTGTGGAGATGGGACATCCATATTTATTCCAGATAGAAGACCCAGAATTTAAGCCAGTATTCTCCAACCTTGGGTCCCCATATCTTTTTGGCCTACAACTCCCAGCATGCCCCAACCAGGCTGGGGCATGCTGGGAATTGTAGGGCAAAAACATATGGGGACCCAAGGTTGGAGAACACTGATTTAGGCTGAACTCTTACTATACACATTTACCTGGGAGTAAGTCTCATTGAACCCAATGGGACTTCTGAGTAGGCATGCATAAGGTTGCACTTGATACATTTAAATGCATAATGACCTTCCAACACAGTTGGAGGGAAGCTAATATGAAAGCATTGGCGTGAATTATGGGTGATGGGCATAGAGGGCGCAGGCCAGAGGCCAGGCATGGAGAATCGGGGCTGCAGCAGCGCCACCTTCTGTGTGAACTGAAGTCTACTGCAACGGCACAGAAAGTTATTGGGCACACATTCAAATCTGTACACATTGCCAGCAAGGCCAGAAGCCGTGGGCACACAGGGATTGGTGAGAAATTTGTTGGATTCCTAGGGATGTGCGAGCAATGCGCACTTCCTGAGCCTATGCATGAATGTGCTGATATGGCAATATTCACCTTTTCCTGAACTTTGTGATGCAGCTTGGAAATTAAAAAAAAAAAAAGTGCACAAAAATGCATATCATAGAGGATATAGTGTGTTTATATGTTTGTTTATTATGGTCACAGACCAACCAAAGTTGTAATACCAAAAAACAAATACAGCAATGAAAACAACTGGATAAAACAGATGGGTGTTAAAAGGGGTCCAACATATTTTCCCCTCTACTTTGCATTGATATAAAAAAGAAATCTACGACCCTCTCAGTGATATAGGATAAATCATCCCTTAAGCGGAACAGAACTGTGTCTTCAGCAGATCGTTCCCGAGAGTTCTTGTATACAACAAGTTAAATGATCAACACATTCTGTTGCTCCAGTTCCACACAGACACTGACGTTTGTTGATCGGGATCTTGTTAAATTGTCCACTTAGCAGTGCCGAGGGCAACATGTTGAAGCGAGCGAGCAAGCATAAACGCTTTCCTGTATTTGGGAACAGTCAGTCAATGCAGATATGAAGCTCTAACAATTCCATATTTTAGATTACTTAAGAATGGGGGGGGGCAAGATTTATCTGCTGCACTTCTCAAATACTGCAGATCTAAATGCATTAGGGTGCAATCCTACGGCTGCTAGACACCGAAATTGGCCGTCTAAGTGTTTTGGAGGGTGAAGGAAGCGCAGAGGCAATCCTTGCCTCCGTGCTCCTCCCGCTTTCCATTGGATGCCCGTAATCCTCCGAGTTCGGAGCGGGTTACAAGCGGCCACATTGGATCGCGCTGCTCATCTCTGTATAACAGAGAATTCTGCCTTCTTTAAACCGTAATTGCCCAGAACCTCAGGAGAGAAACCCAGCTGAAGAATCCTCTTCTCCATCCCCCTCATCCAGCAACTAACAAAAGAGTCTGAATGAGTGCAATAAGAGGGCATAGCTGACAGGAGCTGCAGAAAAACGAAGAAGCCACAATCTCGGGGCATTTCTCCAAGCCTGGCATTCGACTGATGGAATGCCCACTCCCAAACAGATAGCTGCCTCCCCCATGCAGGGAGGCAAACCCAGAATCTTCCTGAGGAAACTGGACTGAACTCTTTCACAGGGCTCGGTCCTGGGCCCGGTGCTCTTCAACATTTTTATTAATGACTTGGATCAGGAGGTACAGGGAATGCTTATCAAATTTGCAGATGACACAAAGTTGGGTGGAACAGCTAATACTCTGGAAGACAAAAACAAAATTCAAAGTGACCTCGATAGGCTGGAGCGCTGGGCCGAAAACAACAGAATGAAATTTAATAGGGATAAATGCCAAGTGCTGCACCTAGGGAGAGGAAACCAAATGCAGAGTTACAGAATGGGGGACACTTGGCTCAACAATACTACAAGTGAGAAGGATCTTGGAATTGTGGTAGATCACAAACTGAATATGAGCCAGCAATGCGATGTGGCTGCAAAGAAGGCAAATGCAATTTTGGGCTGTATTAATAGAAGTATAGCTTCCAAATCGCGGGAAGTGATAATTCCCCTTTACTCGGCACTGGTTAGGCCTCATCTTGAGTACTGCGTCCAGTTCTGGGCACCTCACTTTAAGAAGGACATAGACAAACTGGAGAGGGTTCAGAGGAGGGCAACAAGGATGATAAAGGGACTGGAAACAAGGCCCTATGAGGAGAGACTGAAAGAACTGGGCATGTTTAGCCTTCAGAAGAGGAGACTGAGGGGAGATATGATCGCACTCTTCCAGTATTTGAAGGGATGTCACACAGAGGAGGGCAAAGATCTCTTCTCGTTCATCCCAGTTTGCAGGACACGGAATAATGGGCTCAAGTTACAGGAACCTAGATTCCACCTAAACATCAGGAAAAATTTCCTGACTGTCAGAGCAATAAGACAATGGAATCAACTACCTAGGGAGGTCGTGGGCTCTCCCACTCTGGAGGCATTCAAGGTGCAGCTGGACAGACATCTGTCAGAGATGCTTTGACCTAGATTCCTGCATTGAGCAGGGGGTTGGACTCGATGGCCTTGTAGGCCCCTTCCAACTCTACTTTTCTATTATTCTATGATTCTATGATGCAGACTGGAATGCCAAAGATAACTTGGGCCAAAGATTTGTCTTGATAAGCTTGGATAGTAGCAGAAGGAATGGAGCAGGAGCAACCACCTTGCATAAAGAAAAGCCTTGAGGGGGCCTGTTGGCAAAGATTAGCTGAATTAATTGCCTGCTTCTGTTGTTCAGACCATTTGTATGCCTAGTTTATCTTATATGGGGGACTTGCTCAATGTTGTTGCCATTTAAGGTCCATTTATATCTCTTTCGGGCTTTGGTGAATACCAAAGCCTTGGATTTATTATAGTTATCAAACTGTTCTTGGAACAATAACCCCCCCCAAAGCAGCTAATAAATGATTTAGACCTATTTTAGACAATGGAAGCAGCACAGCAGCATCTCGTCAGCATACAACAATAGGGGGATTTAGCGTCTATACAAAAATGTGTATATTTGGAAAAGTGCATACAAAACTGCATCCATGTGCCTGCAAATACTAAGAATTTTTGGGCAGACTTTAAAAAGAAATATTGGCAAACTGATGCAGAAACGGGACTGCGGGCACAATCCTATCAAGTTTCCCTGGCTGGCGCATGCTGGGAATTGTAGGCTTTTTTTTCCTGTCTAAACTTGCATAGGATTGTGCCTTGAATGAACTTAGTGTAGGAAAAATGAAAAACTGAGCGGAATCAAACTTGACAGATTCATCCATCCTTATGGGCAAGTCGCAGAGCTTTCACTAACACAGAAGCACCATGAAAGCCCCACCTCCTATGCTAATTCCAGCATGGCATGCACCCGATATGGAAATCAGTTTTCAGTTCCAGAGTGCTCAGTCAGCCAATGCGGGGCATCAACATTGTCTGGTCCTGGTACATGAGAAGCTCCGCATGGGAGGGGAGAAACACCCTCGCCTGGCTCTCTGGGATCAATCCAATGGATCCAACGGCAAGTTGCATCATCCAAGCTCAAGTTCCAAAGCAGTGAGTGGAAAGGGAGCAGCCACTTGGCCTGGCAGGATCCTCTCCCAGCAAGACAGGCTGTCCAGACGGAAGTCCCCACAGGGCCGGTGCAAGGCAGTTTGGTGCCCTAGGCAAGATCAGATATTTAGTGGGGGGGGGGCTTCCCACTTGAGCCCTCCCTCCCTATTTCTGGCACCCCCTTTAGCCCTGCGCCCTAGACAGCTGCCTAGTTGGCCTAATGGTAGCACCGGCCCTGAGTCCCCATTCTCAGAGCTTGCCTTTACAGGGCCTGCTGGAGCTGGATTGGTCCTTGGGGGGGTCAGCTGACTGAGCGCTCAGTCAGGCGGCAGAACCGGACTTGTATCTCAGTCTATGTGGCATCCTTGAGAAACACAGTTCAGTCTGCTTTCTGCACCAGTCCCATGCACACTTATCTAAGAGTAAGCCCCATGGAACAAACAAAGCAGGACTAACCTCTGCATTAAGTAGATATGCACTCCTATGCATGCTTACTTAGAGCGCAGTCCTATGGACTGGGCCCCCACTGCTTGGAAGCCCCCCAAACTCAGAGGCTTCCAAGGTTCCTATGCCCAGCTGGGTGGGAGCCAACAGGATGGGAGGGGTGGTGCAGGCGATCTTGGCCTCCCTGTCCCCCGATCTCCCGTTAGACAGGCTTTTCGGCCCATTCGGCAAGAGCACTTTGGAGGGGGAGGGAAGGGGGCTGCAGGAGGCTCAGGATAACTTGTATCCTGTCCTCTCTGGTCTCCCCCCCTCCCCGCCCACCAGAACGCGCCCTTCCCCCCCCTCTCCAAGGTCGATTTATTGGACCTCGGAGATGTTCATAGATAGAGTTGGAAGGAGCCTGCAAGGCCATCGAGTCCAACCCCCTGCTCAGTGCAGGAAACTAGAGGAGGGGTCTCCCATCCAAGGAATAGCCAGGCCTGACCCTGCTTAGCTTTCCATGCTCAGACAAGCTGGGCCAGCGTGAGCCACAGGCCTGTTCATATGCAGCCCGCGCGGCGGGTCTCCAACTTGCCCTTCCACGGATCGGAGCACTGTCTGTCCCGACCTCAGAAGGGATTTTCCAAGCCATCCAGGGGGGGCATAGGATTACTCTCTTAATGCATGGGATTGTGCTGTAAATGCCCTGTGAAAAATCTGAGCCACACACCTAAACCCACTGAAATCAGCCACGGGTCTCTCAACCAATACACTAGTTGTTGGCTACTTAACTTTTGAGCAATTCATTGCTTAAGTTAAAATAAATTACGGATTGAAGGTGCATTGCTGTCGGGGGGGGGGGGTTCTGAGCAAAAGGAGCCTGTCGTCCGTAACCATTTCCAGAGGGGGAGCAGCCATGTGGGTCTGTTTCTGTGGCACCTTAAAGAGCAGCAAATCTATTCTGGCCGAAGCTTCTGTGAAGCAGAGTCCACTTCGTGGTGGGATGCATCTCATGAATACGATTCTGCTCCTCAACAATGTATTCTCCATGATCATAAATACGTATGTTCGTTTTTAAGGTGCCACCAGACGGGTGTTTTTGTCATCCTCGAGCGTCATAAACTTACAACTGGGTGAAGGAAAGCGGCCACTTATTGTATAATTGAGACGCTCAATTCTGTATGTCCACCATTGCAACTGTTCCAATGTCCCAGGACCGTGACTTGTGGTCAGTCCCACCAAAATGTTTACCCTCCGATTAGAGCTTTTGAGCCAGGGGTGGGGCCCTCCAGATGTTGCTGGCCTACCACTCCCCGTCGCCACTGCCCGTCGGCCATGCTGGTTGGGGCTGCTGGGAGTTGGAGTCCAACAGCATCTGGACGTAGACCCTCCTCAGTCAGCAACTGCTCCCTCCCTATATCCCTCTCACCTCTGGATTGGTAACTGGAGGGATCGGACCTGGACCAGTGTCTCCTAGTTGCCAATCCCTGCTTCAGATGATGATTCATTGCCCTGACGAATCGCTCACTCTTTCCAGCCCTCGCTGGACGTCTCCGCCGAAGTCGCTGTGCTTACGCTTTCTCTCTCTTGTGTTTTACATTTTTAACAGAAGTGTACGCACCGCGCAAGCGAAGGCCTCCCTTAGAACTGACATCAAAGCGAAACGTCTTTTCCTACCCCTAAGCTGCACGATTCCTGATCTAATCTCGTTCTGATTGTTTCCAAGGTGCCGCCCCGTAAAACAGGGAGCGAGCAGGAGGGGCGAAAAAAAAAAGGCAGAGAATGAGCGCAGTTACTGTGTGAGGCCCGGACTTTATGTCCCAACTAATGGAATGTCATGTTTTGACTTCTGATTGGCCGAGGAATGCAGGAGTCAGTTTTCACTGGAGCTGATCAAAAAGTTTCCCCCTCTGCCTGCCTGTGCGGAATCTTTGGGGAAAGGGGGCCCGGGCGGCAGAGGCTCTGTTTTTGTTTCTCCTCCAAAATGCTGCTTCAATGAAACCGCCAGGAGATTCCATTGTCAGGATCCGTGAGGAAGACAAGAAGCAAGGCAGTGCAATTTTTTTTTAATTTTTAATTTTATTTTTTACGCAACCCTCTTTATCTCCCATCACACAGCAGAGCTCAGCGGGTCTCCGCCACTGGCATGCGCTCCACCGCCTGGAATACTATGTCACAGTACTCCACCAATTTCCTCTTGGTTCCCATTCCCGAGTATCCCATCTTGGACTGCGCGCCCAACAAAATCATCAAGCTCGTCGTCTTGGGCGGCAGCGGCGTCGGCAAAACGGGTGAGTCTTTGGGGATTCCTCCAGAGCCAGACAGGCTGCTCTGCTCTGCTCTGCTCTTTCCTTTCCTTTCCTTTCCTTTCCTTTTTTTTAAACTTTCCCCACCAACCAACTCTGCAATCTGATTTTGTGTTAACGTTTGATAGAAATAATGATCCAAGACTGTGCTTATCTTTCAGAACATAAAGGTTAATGAGATGTTTTGCATTGCCCCACGATGAAATCAATCAAATCCCTGGGGGAGTTTTAGTAGATGAATCAGGTAAAAGGTCAGCGCATGAAGATGGGGGCTTTGCATTAGCCTGAAATAGTGGGGTTTCATTCTAGGGTCCAGGGAGAGCCATGGTGGGGTTCATTGGAAGCTTATTGGGGGGGTTCATCAATGACTGGGTTCAGACAACACGATAACACACACACGACACGGGTCGAGAATGGGTTGCCGTTGAACCGTGGGTTATCGTGTTGTCTGAACCCAGCCGAGATAACAAACCATGGTGAATGAACCCACAGTGCACAACCCAACAGCAAACCATGGGTCCTCTTCATGGGTTCTTCATGGTTAACAAGCCATGGCTTGTTATCTCAGCTGGGTTCAGACAACACAATAACCCATGTTTCAACAACCCACATTTCATGTGGGTTAACATGTTGTCTGAACCCAGTCAATGAGAAGATCAGTGACGGTGAACAAGCTTCTTTGTAAGATTGTGGCTGGACCACTACCAATTTGCCCCTGCAGCGTGAAGTGGCAAAAAGAGAGGCTTGGATGTGTTCTCAGTTGCTCGCAGTTCACATGGGGGTCGAGACCCAACTGGCCTGGCCAATGCCCCTCACAGGCATATGGCTAGGTTCTTAAAAGATTCGGGGCCCAGACCCATGGGACACACATTTGCATATGCTAATTTATACCTATACACGCAAATTTAGAAATAATTACCAGGGTTTATTTAAATTTCACAGGAGGCAAGGCCAGCCAATCCATTTCTCATCCAAGCAATCTCAAATAAAATAGATTATTTAATTCATTTGCACCCCGCCCAAGATTGCCCCACACCAATGGGAAACTTTTGCTTTCCCCGAAGCTGAATTGACATGCAAGGGAACATGTGTGCGGGATTGGAGCATGTGGGGAGAGGAGAGTTAACCCTTCCCTCCCCAGCTGCAACTCCCCCCCCCCTTCAAAATTGCCTCCTGCACGGCAATTAATCTTAGAAAAATAAACTTTTCCCGTTGGCATCAATGGATGCTCAGGGCTCTGGGGAATAGATTTGGGGCCCAAGCCTAGCGTTGTCCTCACTCCACATGAACCGAATGTGTGAAGGAGGGCACAAGAAGGTGCCTTATTATTCCAAGTCAGACGGTTTGTCCATCTACCCCAGCACTGCCCATTCTGACCAGTAGCGACTCTCCATGGTCTCCAAAAAGCATCTTTCCCATCACCTGCGACTTTGAACTGCAGAGGCCAAGGATCAGCTATGGGGCCTTCTGCATGATGCCACACAAATGCTCTACAGCTGAGCTCTGGTCCCTCCTAGAAGATGCCGCCCTCCTCCTGCCGTCCTCCCTCAATAGGGCGAGAACCAACAGCTTCCTGCTTCACACAAGCCACAGCTCTGACCTACTAGCTGGTCAGCAGACCACCCAGCCAAGCCCCTTAGAACATATCCTCGAAAATCATCCACAATGCACTGCAGCTCCTGGGCAGATGAGGCGAGTCCCTGCGGGGAAAGGGCCGCCTGCTCATAGAAGCGTTGACAACTAACGGATTAGCACAAGCCCCTCTTGCTGGAGGCAGGGCAGGGCAGGGCACACAGGGCCTCAGTTTTTGGAGTGTGTATGGGCCCCTGCCCTTCAGGAGGGGGAGGAGAGCGGAAGACACCCACAGGAGAGCCATGATGAGCTAGACCTTGGGGATTGATTGACCCACTGGTGGAAGACAAGTACGTAGGTGCTGGCAGTCTGCTTTGCAATCCTAGCAAAACTCTGCAGGCAGTGGATGGAGGAAAGAGCCGCTCATCTCATAGAATCATAGAATCATAGAAAAGTAGAGTTGGAAGGGGCCCACAAGGCCATCGAGTCCAACCCCCTGCTCAATGCAGGAATCCAGGTCAAAGCATCCCCGACAGATGGCCGTCCAGCCACACCTTGAATGCCTCCAGATTGGGAGAGCCCACCACCTCCCTAGGGAGTTGGTTCCATTGTCTTATTGCTCTGACCGTCAGGAATTTTTTTCCAATCTCCAATGCCCGCTCCAGGTTTTGGAGGGCCCTTGGGCAAGACACGCTCAATGGGCCCCGCCCAAAGTGAGCCCACCTTCTCACCACCAGCACCACCGCCATTGTCACCAGCTGCTGCTGCTTAGAATCCTCTTTCTCATCCTTGCTACCACTCGCTCGCTGGCTTGACAGGCAGAGAGCAAGCAAGGAGGCCGTGGCGGTACCTGCTGCTTCACCTTCTCACCGCCACCGTTGCCTGGGCCAGAGTGAGAGGCAGGCAAACAAGCAGGTTGCAAGGGTGACGAGGAGGAGCAGCCCCAGGGAGCTCTTGCCAGTGGGACCCTGCTGGGGTCTGGGTCCTGGGCAGGTGCCCGACCACGCCTACCCTTGACGCTGGCCCTGCTCATATCCAAAGACAATCATGTTCAAAAAGATCCATTTTTCAGTCGCCAGTGAAACAGTGGAAGACACTAGTTGTTCAAGTAATCTGCAGACTCTTTTACAAGTAAGTTATTATTTTTATAAAGAAAATGTATTCCTTTTTTTAAAAAAGCAGTACTTGTTTCTCATTTTTAAGAAAATGTTTTGAAATGATTTCTAATAAGAATGTAAAGAAATTCCATACACAATGAGAAAGTATTTTTATTATGTGTTGTCCCAACTATGTTAAGTTAATTTATTGTATGTATTTTGGATATTCACAGCCCCTTGAGGAAGGCCTTGAAAAATACACAGGCCGAAACGCGTCGGGCTCCTTTAATAAAGATTTTTGCATCCTGAGAACCTAGTTCTCTCCTTTTTTCCCCTGCTCATATCCAGTCATTCAGGTTCAATCACGCCTAGAGCAGCCAGTTGGGCCTTTTCACCAGAAAAAATACGGTCAGGGTGACAGGGGCAACAAGCCCAGTGAAATAGTCTTTAATATCCGTGGATTCTCAAAAGCAGCAGGCAGGGATCCTGTGCGTCCACCATGGGATCCTTGCTGATGACAGAGAATTCTGGGGCATGTCCTGGGGTGCACAGCTCATCAGTAATAGTAGCAATGGTGTTTTTTATCCTGCTCCTCAGCCCCCCCCCAAAAAAAAGGCTCCTGGGGCAGCTTACAATCAGATGATACAGTCAGACAGCCCCTGTTTGCAGGGTCACAATCTAAAATGACACAACACACAAGGAAAGTGGGACGGGGAGGGGAGATGAAAACATGGAGCAGATTTTCAGCAGGGATGGTGGTGGAATGGCCCTGCTTCATCTCTCATCTACGGCGGGCGGGGGGAGGGAGGGAGGCAGTCCAACCAGACCAGAGCAGGCCTGGATGTTTCTTCGGTGAGGATTAGGGGTAACCACTGCCAAAGAAAAGACCAAGGAGGAAGTCTGCGTAATTTTGCATGTGCTAATTTATATGTATCGATGCCAATTTGGAAAAAAGAATACTATAATTTCAATAGAAATGCACTACATCTCCCCATAGTGGGCAAGATCTGGTGACCTGCTTGCCGGCTCAGCCTGCTGTTGTGGGGCTGATGTGGGGCTGGGCAACCCCATGGCCCTGCTGCCGCGGCTCCCCCTTCTTATGGTTGTTTATCATTAAAGTGGACTTGTAATGGACAGCCCATCAAATAGAGAACTGCCCTATGTAAAGGAGAATGCATGGCCACCTTGCACGTATTGAGCCTCACCTTCTCCCCATGTGAACTAAAAGCGTGCCCCCCCCCCAAAAAAACACACCCAAGGCTTCCACGTTTGAAGAAGCCTGTCCATGTTTATTGGGTCTTCTCGTTGAGGAACTCCTGATCAGGGCTGGGCTGGCATCAAGGGTAGCTGTTAATTCAGTCCTGTTTAAACTTCAGAACCTACACCAGTTGGCTGCTGGACACCCCAGTGGGTAACCAAGCTAATTCTAAATAGGCAAACATCACCACAGACTAAAAAGTAAATTGAAATCCATTAAATGCTTCCTTTAAGAAAATTTTAAAAATTAAGAAGGGTAGCATGGCAGTTATATGAGCATTATACTTCTTTTCTTAGCAGCTGCAAAAGAGAATGTTGTAACATAAATATGAGTTTAACCGAAAGAATAACAATTGACACAGCTGGCAGTACAAATGGAGGCAGTAAGATAACGAATTGAGCTTCCAACATTACCGTTATGACTCCTCCACGCCCTCCTGCATTCTACTTGCGTTGTAAAGCTAAAATAACATGCTAGAAATGGTTAACTCTCTTTTTTTATTTCCTCTTGCACATCACTTGAATATAAAAAGCTACGCCAAAGTGTTACTAAGAGAGCAATCCCGTGGCCCCTGGACAGCAACCAGCGGGCCATGGGATAATCTGGATTCCCAGATTTGGGGTCGGAGACAGCACTCTGACCTTGGAGCGCGGGATCCGTGCTCTGATCCCCCCTCCCCTCTCTCACAGCCGGCATGGAAAGAACTGCACTGGCTGCCTCTCCGAGGTTGGGAAATTAACCAGGTGTGGCCTAGTGGTTAGATTGTTGGACTGGAACTCGGGAGATCCGGGTTCTAGTCCCCACTCAGCCATGAAGCTCACTGGGTGACTTTGGGCCAGTCACTGACTCTCAGCCTGACCTACTTCACAGGGTTGTTGTGAGGATAAAATGGAGAGGAAGAAGAGGATTATGTAAGCTGCCTTGGGTTCCTTGCAGGAGGGGGAAAGGCGAGATATAAATGTAATAATAAATAAATAAATAAATTCCAGAGGATGGGGAGGGGAGGAGACCCGGGCCGCCAGGAGACGAGGTATCCTGATGGCGCTCCAGCCTCTTTCCCTCCCCCTCCGAAGCACCTCAACTAGACGGCCAAGAACGGCCTCCTAGCTGAACTGCAGAGTGGGAGGTGCAGGGAGGTGGAGATCACCTCCACCGCTCCTCCCGCTCAGCATTGGATGCTCATAAGCCTCCAGGTTCGGGGGGTTATCAGCATCAAGGGTGCAATTGATAGGATTGCACCCTAAGTTGCTCTAGACATGTAAAGAATTAAACTTGGTTCAATGTAAAAGTTAGAGTGGAAGGAAAAATCAAAGACTTGGAAATAATTCCCGGTCCCATCTTCAGAAATAAGATAAAGTCCTAAAAGGTCTGCCATCTGGGCATGTTACCTTGATTGATGTACGTATCCCTGGTATATCTTCCTTGATTTCATGGTCATCTTTGGTCATGTCTGCTGCAACACCTCCTCCCAATCACGGCTCGTGCTCACTGTTATGGCTTCCTCCGTTCAATGAGCATCGAACAAGGACCGAAGGACGTCTCCGTCTCTGCAGATGTACCACGCGAGATGTCTAACAGTAATTTCCCTCCTCCTATGGGCATCTGAGCATGCTCAGGTCTTCTGTTCTTTCGCTCATATTTTCTTCCCTGCCAGCATAGTTCACCATGGCCCTGATCCAATCGTTCTCTGCAAAGCCGTGTGCAAAGACAGCTACCTCTTTTCCCTCTTCTTGTCCTGTAAAGTCTTAGGGCGCAGTCCTATCGCTTGCGCCCTCGATGCTCGTAAGCCCCCAAACTTCAGGGGTTTACAAGCATCCAGTGCAGAGCAGGAGGAGTGGCGGAGGTGATCTGCGCCTCCCCGCACCTCCTGCTCTGCATTTCAGCTAGATGGGCTGACTAGCTGAGGTGCTTCGGAGGGGGCGGGAAAGAGACTGGAGCACCATCAGGATACCTCGTCTCCTGGAGGCCTCGGTCTCCTCCCCTCCCTGCCTTTCAGAATGCCCCGTTTACCCCCTCTTTGAGGTCGCTTTCCTGACCTCGGAGAGGCAGCCAGTGCGGTTCTTTCCGTGCCAGCTTTGGGAGGGGGATTAGAGCGCGGGTCCCAAGTCCTGAGGGCATAGCTCTGTCTTCAGCCTCTGCGCTGGGAATCCAACGTATCCTATCCCCCAGTCACCAGACAATATGCCTATGGACTCCACAGTTGTGGGGCGCATGGCTGGGATGGTGCCGTTGCACTCCTGTCCTGCTTGCGGGATTCCCGTGGGCAGCTGGTTGGCCACTGTGTGTCAGCAGAATGCTGGACTAGATGGACCCTGGGTCTGATCCAGCAGGGCTCTTCTGATGTTCTTAATGTCTAGGGCCCATAGCACCGCTCTCTTAAAGGTATGATCATGCCAACACATTTATTAGCACAGAATCACATACGGTCTTCTTGCCCATGGGTCAGGGGAGTGGGAATATAAGTCTGGGCTCTTGTTATATATGAGACTGGGTTCTTTTAGGGCAGTGTTCTCCAACCTGGGGTCCCCAGATGTGTTTGGCCTACAACTCCCAGCATGCCCCAGCCAGCGTAGCTGGCTGGGGCATGCTGGGAGTTGTAGGCCAAACACATCTGGGGACCCCAGGTTGGAGAACACTGTTTTAGGGGGTCTTCTTGTAAGTCTCCTGCAGACCACTCAACCATTGTAGATCAGACTGGCCAGTCTTCAGTTTGAAGTAGCCTCTTCAGCCTTTTGCTAGCAAACTTATTTAACCCTTTCAGTGCCAGATGACCATTAGGCATGGTCAGGCACCTGCTGAGGACCCCCCCCACACCCCAACAGAGGCCCACTCATCTTGAGTACTTGCGTCCAGTTCTGGGCACCGCACTTTCAGAAGGACGTAGACAAACTGGAGAGGGTTCAGAGGAGGGCAACAAGGATGATAAAGGGGCTGGAAACAAGGCCCGATGAGGAGAGACTGAAAGAACTGGGCATGTTTAGCCTGCAGAAGAGGAGACTGAGGGGAGATATGATCGCACTCTTTCAGTACTTGAAGGGTTGTCACACAGAGGAGGGCCAGGATCTCTTCTCGACCATCCCAGTTTGCAGGACACGGAATAATGGGCTCAAGTTACAGGAATCCAGATTCCACCTAAACATCAGGAAAGATTTCCTGACTGTCAAAGCAATAAGACAATGGAACCAACTCCCTAGGGAGGTGGTGGGCTCTCCCACTCTGGAGGCATTCAAGGTGCGGCTGGACAGCCATCTGTCAGGGATGCTTTGACCTGGATTCCTGCATTGAGCAGGGGGTTGGACTCGATGGCCTTGTAGGCCCCTTCCAACTCTACTTTTCTATGATTCTATAACAAGAGCCCCCTGGAGCTGCAGCCTGCTCCCGGTCTGTCAGCAGGACCCATGGCCCTGGACTCTTGGGACCTGTTGTAGTCCGAGTTGTGGGGTGTTCTTTCAGAAGATTGGGGCGGCTTCCATTGCTTTTTGCGGCTGTCGTCTCCCTCCAGAGGTTTTCTTACTTGGGCTTCTCGCACAGAAGCGTCGCTCGGTCAGCTATTTCTGTGGCTTTGGCGACCGTTTGTGGTGCTGCCTGGATACTTCTTCGTAAGGCTCCGGAGGTCAGGATAAAAGGGATCGTTCCATTCCTATAAGCTGATAAAGTCTCTCTGGTCATCCGCACTGGCAAATGTGGTGGCTCCTTCACTTTGCCTGCCACCATCACATTTAAAGCTAAATGCCCCCCCCCATCGGAGAGAAAGTCTCAGAGGCACATATTTCCAGATGCTTCAAGTTTCTCCAGCTCTGTTCAGCTGTTAATCCAAAGCATATTCTGAGTCTCTGCTTATAAAAACATCATAGGGCTTCTCTACATGAGGGGTTTCACCAGCTGCTTTACAGAGGCTTCTTCTTCCATTTTCTTTGCAGGAGGAAAAGCACATCCTTTACATGGGTTCCCCCCCCCCCGAGGTTTGTCTTTCTCTGCCTTTCTATTATTCCATTACCCAACCACAAGGTGGCACTGTGGTATAGCTGCAGTATAGCGGAACTGCGACAACACACAAGACTTTCATTCTAGTTTGTTCTGCAGTTCAAATTTAATTGCTGACTTTCCTCGCTCTAAACAAAGCTGGGGAAATGGCTGGAAAACACGGGAGAGGCCCTGGAGGATGATGCCGTTGTGAGAAGGAACCCCACCCCCCCACACACACACATTTATTTATTTATTTATTTATTTATTATATTTATACCCCTCCTTTTTTCCTGCAAGGAACCCGAGGCGGCTTACATAATCCTCCCCCTCCTCCGTTTTATCTTCACAACAACCCTGTGAGGTAGGTTAGGCTGAGAGTCAGGGACTGGCCCAAAGTCACCCAGTGAGTTTCATGGCCGAGCGGGGACTAGAACCCTGATCTCCCGAGTCCCAGTCCAACGCCCTAACCACTACGCAACACTTCCATGAGTGGGGGATCACGAGCACACAATAAATGCCTCATATATGTGAAGATGGGACTTGTAGTAGCTGAGACTTTAGAAGAAACCCTGTTAGATGTCCCTTCCTTCCCCCCCCCCCCATTGCTGTTTAGCTAACGGATTTTTACTGGAGTCTTTGGAATGTACTGGGAGGCTGTTTGAGAGCACCTGGGAGATAAGGGTGAGTTGCAGAGCTGAGAAGCAAGGTCAGGCGTTAATTGGGATGAAGTCATGAGAAAGTGTCTACAGCTGAGAAAGGGCGGGGGCCCCTCCTCCGACAGTTAGGAAGACAGGATTGGTGAACGCTGGGCGGGAAATTGGGCCCTAGTGACAATAAAGGAGCTAGGGGAAAAGGCTTCAGTGTTCTTCCATTGGGGCGTGGATGCTGGGAAGTTCCATCTGGGCAGGTATGCCACTCTGACAGGGTAGCTAGGAAAAGCTAGGCCTGGTTTGATTTACTTTGTTCCTACAGACTCTTGGGGTTTGTTTTTATGTTCTTTTAGAGTCCCTTTTTATTCCCATTCCCTTTTCCTCACAACAACTACCTCACCCCCTTTTCCCCTTTACCTTCTTTTAGCCCTTTTTTATAAGGGATTATTTTACTTATATTGGACACTTGGAGACCCTACACTGACTAATTTGTTATTCTTACTTTTAATAAAGTCTCCAACTTAATCTTGGTGTGTGTTCCTTTTTGAAAGGTTGGGGCTGCTACACCAGTTTGGTGTATGGGACCTTGGGAGGTGTGTGCCAGTCCAGGGAACTTTGGGACTGTGACCTGCCCTGCAGGGTTGGCGTAAGATCAGCCTCCTTCACATGGTGGCAGCGGTGGGATTTTGCAGCCCACCTGAGGAACATTTGTTTGTCAAACCAGGCAAAGGTTTGTTATTTTCCAGATAGGGAAAAGTTGTTAGGGCAGAAATGGAGTCTGCTCTGTTGGATCAGGACCGACCCCTGCTGGGAGCAGAGGCGGTAGACGATCTGCCGGTGTTGGACCGGGAGGACATTTTACCAGTTGAGGCTCTTCGAGTTGCCCCTCCTATTGAAGTGACTGTCGATTGGGAAGGCGCGGAGGGCGAAGAGAGAAGGGTGTCGATCCCATCTCGCTTGGCAGACTGGATGGTGGAACCTAGGGGCCGAGGGGAGATCTCCAGGTCTCGGAGGTGGAGTACGGGCAGCGGCAGTGACCAGGGAGAGGAGGAGGGAGCGACAGCGGTTCTCCTCCGGCGGACCCGGAGGATCCCGAATCTGTCTCGTCCCAGATCTACTTCCAAGGAGAGAGAGGGACGAAACGACCTGTCTCGCCCCAGGCCTACATCCAGAGAAAGAGAATTACAAAAGCAAGTTGACCTTCTGCAGAACCAGTTGGCAAAACACACTGGAGCTGTTCGTCCTGAGAAGCCAAACTTCAAGGACCTGCCTCGTTTCCATGAGGGGCAGGATCCGCTGGAATATTTGGGCTTGTTTGAAATTGCCTGCGAAGATGAGCGTATTCCCCGTGGCAGCTGGATGTCGGCCCTTCGATCACGAGCCTCAGGCTGTCTGGCTCAACTGTTGTACAGCGTCCCGCGGGAGGATACGCATAATTATGGACAGTTTAAAGAACTGGTCCGACAAACTTTTTGCCTTTCGGCCGAGAGGTGTCGGCAACATTTCAGAGAGATTAAAGCTGAGCCCGGTGAGGGTTTTGTCTCCACGGCAACGAGGCTGCGGAGGTCCCTGGATTTATGGCTGGAGACGGCTCAAGCTGTCTCCTTTCGAGATTTGCGAGAGCTGGTGGCCTTAGAACAGTTTTATGCCATTCTCCCCGAAGGAAGGGCAGCGCTGGTGAGTGACCAGCGGCCCACCAATCTCCGGCAAGCGGCGCTGCTTGCAGACCAGATGGGAGTTTATCGGAAGGGGGGAAGCAGCAATCGAACCACCCCAGCCAAGCCGGTGGGAGGCAGCGGGAAGAGTGAAACATCCAATCCAACTGGAGGAGGAATCGGGCCCAAAGCTACTTCAACCCCGACGACGACCGGATGCTTCTATTGTAAATTGGAAGGGCATCTGCGTCGGGACTGCCCCAGATTAAAGGCCAAGTTGCAAAAAGAAACAGCTGCTAAAGTGGGTGCTGTGAGACCGGTGCCTCTCGATGACTCCCCCGGAGAAGCCTCAGATTGGAGTGAGGCCAGCGAGGGAGAGGGAGAAGATCCAGCCCCACGGATCCCGGGAAATGGAGGTAGCGGCCCGGCATTCACCGTCATGGAAGAGAAAGGAGCCGGCGATGGCTTTGGTTCAACCGGGACAAGTCAAGTGGAGCCAGTTACAATTCTGTGAGTCTCTTAAAATTAATGGGCAATGGGGACAGGGTTGGAGAGACAGTGGGGCTGCCCTTTCCGCTATTGACCGGAGTCTGGTGAAGCCAGGACAGATGCTAGAGGGACAATTTTTTACCATCACTCCTTATAACTCTCCCCCCATTGCCATGCCTTTGGCTAGAATACCGTTAGAATACAAAAATTGGAAAGGAGAATTGGACTTGTTAGTACATGAAACTGAATTTACTACGTTTCTTATTGGAAATGATCTGGCTTTCTTGGCCAGTCAAGCCTCTGTTTTAGCGGTGACTCGGAGTCAGACAATTAAGAAGAAGCAGGCCTCCCCAGACCCCGCATTCCCTGCCCCGATAGTAGAATCTTGCCCCCCGGCTGAGGGAGAGGCGACAGCTACGGACAGACGGGCAGGGGAGGGGGATGGAGACCCAGCAGAGCCAGAGTCAGCTAAACAGCAGGGGAAAGATTTATTGCCGGCAGGCGAAGAAGATGTGGCGGAGAGAGAAGAAATCCTTTCCGGGAATCTTCGCTCCACTGCCTTTGTGGAGGCTCAAACCCAAGATCCGTCCTTGCAGGAGTGCAGGGAGGCGGCTGAAAACCAGGTGGCTACTGTGACGCCTCAACATCCTGTTCGGTTTTTTTGGGAAGCGGGAGTCTTATACCGAGAGTTTGCACCGAAAGGAGTTGGACAAAGGTGGAAGGTTTATCGCCAGTTAGTGGTCCCACAAGGGTTCCGAGAACCGGTCTTACAGTTGGCTCATGCTACTGCGTGGGGGGGGGCATTTGGGGAGGAAACGGACTTTGCACAAGGTGTCTAATGAATTTTATTGGCCTTCGGTGGCGGAAGCCGTGAAAAACTATTGCCGCTCTTGTGACACCTGCCAAAGAGTGGGGTTCAATAAGATCACCCTAAAGCCCCTTTACAGCCCCTCCCCCGAATAGAGACTCCCTTTGAAAAAATTGCTGTAGATATATTGGGGCCTTTCCAGACGCCCACCAAGACAGGCAAAAAATTCATTCTCACGGTTGTGGATTTCGCAACTCGCTATGCAGAAGCTGTACCGTTAACATCAATCACTGCCTCTACTTTGGCTAAGACTTTATTAGCTATTTGTGCCCGGCTGGGTATGCCCAAAGTAGTACTTTCAGACCGGGGACCTGGATTTGTGTCGCAACTAATGCAAAAGATGTGGGAACTGGGAGGGGTAGAGCAATGTTTCTCTGTACCCTATCATCATCAGACAAATGGGCTAGTAGAGAGGTTCAATCAGACCCTGGGAAAGATGATTCGAGCCTATGTGACAAACCACCCTAAAGACTGGGATCAAGGGCTTCCTATGCTCCTATTTGCGTATCGGGATGCCCCTCAAGAAAGTTTGGGGTTTTCTCCGAATGAGCTAATGTTTGGCCGGGAGCTCAGAGGCCCTCTGACTATGCTTAGAGAAGAGTGGGAGCAGAAGGTGGCTAGTTCCTCTCAGAATGTTATAAGTTTTATGCAAATGCTACAGAATACTCTGAGAGAGGTACAACAAGTGGCGCAGGAGCATTTAGCCCACGCTCAAGGCACGCAGAAGGCGTGGTATGATCAAACTGCCCGGGTCCGAGTGTTTCAGCCCGGAGACCAGGTTCTTGTTCTCAAACCGGTTAAACCCGATAAGTTAACCCTTAAGTGGGAAGGGCCTTTGACTGTGAAAGAGCGGCTAGGGGAAGTCAACTATTTGTTGCAGTATGCAGAGACCTCGCGATTGCCGAAGGTTTTTCATGTCAATATGCTCAAGCGGTATGTGGACCGGAAAGATTTTGTGTTTCCCCTTCAGCCTAGGCCCGAAGAGCTGGCTAAGCCTTTGGATCTGTTAAGAGAATGTCAACAGAAAAAAGGGATAGAGGAAATACCCTGGCCTTTAACTTTGCCCCTACAGCAACGCCAAGGATTGCAGCAATCCCCCGAGAAGCTTGTCTCGGATTCACACTGAAGAATAATTAGAAGATGAGGTCTGGCAGGAATTCCCTCCCAGTCTCATCTCCTTAAAAGGGGGGATGTGAAGATGGGACTTGTAGTAGCTGAGACTTTAGAAGAAACCCTGTTAGATGTCCCTTCCTTCCCCCCCCCCCCCCATTGCTGTTTAGCTAACGGATTTTTACTGGAGTCTTTGGAATGTACTGGGAGGCTGTTTGAGAGCACCTGGGAGATAAGGGTGAGTTGCAGAGCTGAGAAGCAAGGTCAGGCGTTAATTGGGATGAAGTCATGAGAAAGTGTCTACAGCTGAGAAAGGGCGGGGGCCCCTCCTCCGACAGTTAGGAAGACAGGATTGGTGAACGCTGGGCGGGAAATTGGGCCCTAGTGACAATAAAGGAGCTAGGGGAAAAGGCTTCAGTGTTCTTCCATTGGGGCGTGGATGCTGGGAAGTTCCATCTGGGCAGGTATGCCACTCTGACAGGGTAGCTAGGAAAAGCTAGGCCTGGTTTGATTTACTTTGTTCCTACAGACTCTTGGGGTTTGTTTTTATGTTCTTTTAGAGTCCCTTTTTATTCCCATTCCCTTTTCCTCACAACAACTACCTCACCCCCTTTTCCCCTTTACCTTCTTTTAGCCCTTTTTTATAAGGGATTATTTTACTTATATTGGACACTTGGAGACCCTACACTGACTAATTTGTTATTCTTACTTTTAATAAAGTCTCCAACTTAATCTTGGTGTGTGTTCCTTTTTGAAAGGTTGGGGCTGCTACACCAGTTTGGTGTATGGGACCTTGGGAGGTGTGTGCCAGTCCAGGGAACTTTGGGACTGTGACCTGCCCTGCAGGGTTGGCGTAAGATCAGCCTCCTTCACAATATAGATAAGGGCATAATCATTATATGAATATGAATCATTATATTATCTGAATCTGCCATATCTTTGTACACCTCTTCCAGTCCACCAGTGATTTGAGAGTGCGTGTATTTCATGTGCGCTTCTTCCTTGCTTATTGCACAGTCCTCACAGGCCCTTTCATATGAAGCGCAAAAAGCATCAATATCACTTTCTCTGGTGAAACCCGGGAAGACGTCTGGAATCCACCAGCTGAGTTCTGCCTCCATTGTTGGGTGTCTGGAGGTTTACTCTGGCAATTCAATTTGCCAGAGTAAATTGAGAGTCAGCGTGGCGTAGTGGTGAGAGTGTCGGACTGGGACTCGGGAGATCCGGGTTCTAGTCCCCCACTCGGCCATGAAGCTCACTGGGTGACTTTGGGCCAGTCACTGACTCTCAGCCTAACCTACCTCACAGGGTTGTTGTGAGGATAAAATGGAGAGGAGGAGGAGGAGGATTATGTAAGCCGCCTTAGGCTCCTTGCAGGAAAAAAAGCGGGGTATAAATATAATAAAAATAAATAAATAAATTTGCAGTTCAAGCATCCTTTCTTCATGCTTTCTTTTCTCTCTCCTTTCCTTCTTCTCTCTCGCCTCTCCCATGCTCCCTCATTGTCACTCTCAGAACTGGATTCCTTCCTGAGCAGAGTTCTGCTCCCCTCCTGATATTGCGAGTTGGTCCACAATAGATCCCTCCACTTCCATCTTTGCTATTTCCAAGCCCTGACTAAAACCAACAGAAAAAAGTAACCCCCTTCCTGTGTTTATGTTTGCACTTCCAATTTCAAAAAAAACCCGTTAGGTATTAGCTTTAAAAAGTTTTCTCACTGAGAATTTCTCAAAACTCTTCAAAACAGATCCCACGTTCCCACCATGCTGCCAGCCAGTTTTGTTACGAGACTGGGAGGGGGGGATTTCTTTCCCTTGGGAACCCACATATAGAAGGGGTCCACGACGAGGAAAAGTTATCCCCCCCTTCCGGTCTTGTAACATAAGCCCACCGAGGGGGACCCTGGAATGTAGTCTGAAAACCACTGGGGGTGGAATTAGACATCAACAAATGGGAGCTCGTCCCAAACCCACGTTTGCCAAGGTTCCGTGAATGTGTATGTGTGTGCGGGAGCCCCCTTCCCATGACCTGTGTGTGATTCTCAACTTCAACACCCCCTTTTCCTGAGTCTGGTTTTTCCCAGCCGGAATTTACTTCCGGAGTTTACTTCTTGCCTTGGAGTCAGGCTGGGGACAAAAGAAGTCCTGGCTAAAACAGACATTTATCTTGGAGAATCAGTGGGGCAGCAAAAGGGTTAAGGCCCAGTGTTCTCCAACCTTGGGTCCCCAGATGTTTTTGGCCTACAACTCCCAGCATGCCCCAGCCAGCTACGCTGGCTGGGGCATGCTGGGAGTTGTAGGCCAAAAACATCTGGGGACGCCAAGGTTGGAGAACACTGGGTGAAGCACTCCCTTGTGCCTCTCGGGTTCTTCCCTGGAGAAATGCTCCCCTTGCTCACATGAGCAAGGGGCAAAGCCAGTGTTGGGGAACCCCGTGTATGGGCCACAGCATATCATTCCACCCACATCTAGACGGCTGCCGTGGGAAGCTTACATGACACCAGGGCATCAGTGCGGTTGCTCTTCTGTCCTGCAGTGAGCTTAGATATGAAGCACGTGTTTGTGCGTGCGTGCGTCACATGGTTAATTTCCTCAAAACAATAAACTGGGCTAAAAGGCACTGTGGGAAGACATTCCATTTCATATAAGAGAGGCAGCAGTTTTCAGCCGGTAACTGTTTCCCAGCCTTCCTAATGAAGGGATGTGAGAGAGCCATGAAAAAACCCACAATGAATGTTATGTGAGCCTTTTTTCCAAGTGTACAAACAAACGGACTCGTTTAGAGCAAAGAAGCAGCCTTAGACATGGCAACACGGAACGTCCCGGGCTGCAATCTTACACACGTACTTCCCTGGGAGAAAGTGCCGCTGCACGTAATGGGACTTAATTCTGAGCAGACGTGTGTGGGAGAGGTGCTGTAAGAGTGTGGACCTGGAATCTGAAAAGTTTGGATTGTGGTTGCTTGGTAACTCAGTTTGTGGAGTTTTCATCTGGGTTGATAAATCCACATCCCTTTTACCAGTGCTTTTTTTCTGGAGAAAAGGGTACCGGAACTCTTGGATTACATTTCCTCGGGAGTAGATGGCGATTAAATTGTAATGCAATTAATAGAAGAAAAGGTGCTGGAACTCAGTTCCGGTGAGTTCCACCAGAAAAAAAGCCCTGCCTTTTACACACACTGTAACCACATTTATGCCTCTTGTGAAGGAAGCTTGACCCCAAATCCACTTTCAAACCTGAATGAGAGCTTGATTCGAGTGACCTAGGGTGCAATCCTATGCATGTTTAGACAGACAAAAAGTCCTACAACTCCCAGCATGCCCCAGCCAGCATGCTGGGAGTGGGAGATGTAGGACTTTTTGTCTGTCTAAACGTGCATAGGATTGTACCCTTATTACAGTTCATCAATCCCAGAAAAACTCCAGATTGTGGTAATACTTCATGAATATCTGCAGGGGTACTTGTTGTGGCTTCATTTGCTACAGATCTATATATGTGGCTGCCATATTGTGGACCTCACATAATTTCCCAGATGTGTCATGTAAATTATATCAGTCTGGGCTAGACTTGATGACCTGGGCTGTGGCTATAATTAGAATTCTGAGAGTTCTGGCTGTTACTTTTGAACGCCCTAAGTTTCTAGCCCTCTTGATAGTGGAGATATGTTTGAATATAGGGAATATATTACAGAGAACAAGGTGATAGCCACTGTGTTCATAGAATGGCGGTGTGAATTGGAGCCTTAAGTGTCTTGTGTGTTGGGCCACAACTCCCATGGCCTGCCGAGCCAGCATGGCCAATGGCCTGGGGATGATGGGAGTTGTAGTCCAACACCTCTGGTGGGTGCCAATTTGGGGGAAGGCTGCCTTATTGCATTGTGCATGCCCTGACAAATTGCCCTTCACTGCTGAACAAATTCTCACCCAGCCCGATTACCAGGGCTGGTGCAAGGCAGTTTGGTGCCCTAGGCAAGATCAGATATTTAGTCCCCCCCACTTTCCACTTGAGCCCTCCCTCCCTATTTCTGGCGCCCCCTTTAGCCCTGCGCCCTAGGCAGCTGCCTAGTTGGCCTAATGGTAGCACCGGCCCTGCCGATTACTACTGATCAAATGTATTAAATCGTGGCCAAAAATGGTGGGTTTAAATACCACTGTAGGCTGCACGCAGGTGAAAAAGTGCCAATTTCTGACTCTGATTAAAAGGTCTTTTTTGTTGTTGTTCTTGTTTTGCAGCCCTAATCGTGCGCTTTCTCACGAAGAGATTTATTGGAGACTACGAGGCCAACACTGGTATGTCTCGTGTTTGTAACACAGCCTTACAGATTCCAGTTCAAACGGACGTATTTGTGTCTCCACCTTTCTCTCGGCAAAGAGCCGAAAGGTGGAGTAGCTGGCTGAACTCTGGAGCAGGTGGTGATGGGGGCGGAGGGGTGTGTGTGTACAGAGAAAGCTGGCCATCACCTCCCGGTCGCAACCCAGACGCCCTGTGGTTCCTCGCTTTCCCCTTCATCTTAAGTAGATACAGCCAGGGTGATATCCTGGATGAAGACCTGGAATGAATAGGAAGGTGTGGTCTTCTTGTATAGGTAGCCCAAAATATTTGGGATAAGTCGGTTGTAGTGGCTTGTTGTCCCTGCACAACAGCACTGCCATGGAGAGTTGGGAAGAGAAGATCTGGGAACATAATTTGGCATGCGGCGTGGTTTTCTTGCGAAGGCCATCTGGGTCAGAGGACTGGGGGGTGCTCTCAGTTTGTACATCCCCCTCACTGGACCAGCCTAGGAGGCCCTCTTGATGGGTTTTTATCCGAGGGGGCGTTGCATTTTTTTAAAGCCAGTCCTCACTTCATTTGGCGCTGTGAATCACAGGCAAGAGAAAAACACTATCCAAGCATCTAAAAGGTGCATATTTTCAGTAAATTGCCTCTGGCTACGGAACCCCCCCCCGATAAATCAAAGCCCCATTATTTATGATCTTTCTCTCCTGCCCCCTCCCTTGTTTTTTTAGCCAATATTATATCCACTCTGATGGAAAAGGGTCAGAGGGATGCCTTTGGCTGACACACCCCTAATAAAAAACAACAACAGCCAGGATCAAAGAATCTTTCCTTGCATCAACGGAGCAAGCCATTGCCAAGGAGCTCCGCTCTGCTTGCTTCCCGCATATGCCAAGCAACGAAATGGAATACCCTATTACAGTGTTCTCCAACCTTGGGTCCCCAGCTGTTTTTGGCCTACAACTCCCAGCATGCCCCAGCCACGCTACGCTGGCTGGGGCATGCTGGGAGTTGTAGGCCAAAAACAGCTGGGGACCCAAGGTTGGAGAACACTGCCCTATTAACAACGAGCAGGCCAAAATATAGAGGTCTGGTTTTACTGGTGCTGAAAAGGGGGCAAGAACTGAAATGAACGCTGCTGCCAATTGACCTGCAACAAAGCAACGCAGTGCCTTCCTGTGCATTTAACAATAGCTTGGCCCTCAGAAATCAGTAGATGAAGGTTTTTCAAGCCTGGAGATAAGCAAGATCACCTGAGAATGCCTACAAACAAAATAAGATTCTCACTTTGCTTTGTGATGCAATAGGGGGGGGGGTAACCACGGGGTGATTTTTCTTTTCTTTTTTCTTATCATTTTTGCATGGTCAGCATGTCTTCAGAATGCACCTCTGGGTTCATGAGGTTTAGCATATCCCACAGAATACCTTCGTTTCCACTTCATCAGGCCATGGTAAATCTGAAATCTTGCGATATGGGGCACATTCAGAAGAAATGCTCACTACACAAAAACAACTTTGCGGTCACTTTATCATGCGTTTTGATTTAATCGATGCCGCTGTGTCTTGTGAACTTATTCATCTGTGTTTCTGTTCTCCCCTGTTCTCCCCTGTTTCATCAGTTGATGCTGTGTGATTTTACTGTGTTTTAAGGCACAATCCTACCCATGTTTAGACAGAAAAAAAGTCCTACAATTCCCAGCCATGGCTGGCTGGGTAATGCTGGGAGTTGTAGGACTTTTTTTCTGTCTAAATATGCATAGGATTGCACCCTTGTTTATTTTATTTTATTATATTTATACCCCGCCTCTTTTCCTGCAAGGAACCCAAGGCGGCTTACATAATCCTCCTCCTTCTCCTCTCCATTTTATCCTCACAACAACCCTGTGAGGTAGGTTAGGCTGAGAGTCAGTGACTGGCCCAAAGTCACCCAGTGAGTTTCATGACTGAGCGGGGACTAGAACCCGGATCTCCCGGGTCCCAGTCGAACACTCTGACCACTATGCCACACTGGCATAGTGGTCAGAGTGTACACATTTTGTACCCTGCTTTGGGGTTATTTTATAATGAAAAGCAGGTAATAAATTGTACATATGTATAAAGAAAGAAAGAAAGAAAATGCCAAAGAGAGAGCTTGTGGGTAGGGTTGCCAGCTTTTTCCCCTGTCCTCTCTCTTGTGCATTTGCCAGCCGCCCGACACGCTGGAATTTAGCCGGCAGAGCTTTTCCCACCACTTTATCTTCATGATAGGAAAAAAGTCGCTTGCCCACTTTTCACCCATCAGGTTGCTGTTTAAAGGCATAGGAGCCTGGCTGGTTAAAAATGTTGGCAACTTAATTTGACCGTGGTACAATCCTGCAATTTACAAAGCTTTCCAACTAGCTGCGCAAAATTAATAGCAGGTCTTGAATGGTGGATGCATGCCACTCCATTCACGATGCTTCCTTGCCTTCTGGCAGGAATTCTGCGTGCATGAAGAAAAAATTCAGCAGGTGCACCATTTTTCACCAAAAGCAGCTCCATCATGCCAGGAAAAGCATCTCCTGTTGAACATGCATCTGTTAAAGACACTAGAAGGATGGGTGGCAATCTAGCAGTGTAGCCTGAAGTGTCAAGACCTAAAATACATATTGACTGGGTTCAGACAATATAATAACCCAAGGTCAAGGGTTGAGTGTGGGTTGTCGTTGAACCGTGGGTGGTTGTTGAAATGTGGGTTATCATATTGCATGAGCCCAACTGCGCTAACAAGCCATGAACAACCCATGAAGAGAACCCATGCTTTGCTGTTGGGTTGTGAACTGTGGGTTGTTCACCATGGTTTGTTATCTCAGCTGGGTTCAGACAACAGGATAACCCACGGTTCAATGACAACCCACACGCAACCCATACTCAACCCGAGAGCGTGGGTTATCGTGTTGTCTGAACCCAGTCAGAGTGTGGTCAGAATAAGATCGTTTTAAAGGGCATTCTGAGGTCGGGTCGCCAACTGACCAGAAAAAAAAACATGGCCTGCTCCTGTGCCCCTTTAATAGAAGTTTCATCTTCAGAAATCAGCAGGTGAAGCTTTTCGCAGTGTGCAGATAAACATGATCACCTACATGATCACAGCCAAGCTGCTTTTAAAGCAGCCAGTGAAAACAGTTGGTAGCCTCAGGCCGAGGAAAGAGGACCTCATTACAAAACAAAGGCAGCCATTTTCGGGTGACTTTATTAAGCATGGCAAATTGAACCAAAACAATTTAGGGGTCTTGTGGCCCCCTAAAGCAGGGGTGGGGAACCTCAGGGCCAGGGGCCAAATTCAGCCTTCCTGGAATCCCAGTCTGGCCCTCCCCTTTCCCCAGATGGCCACGCCCCTTCCCCCACCCCCTTTCTCCCAACCACTGTTTGTTCGGTGTGGCTTCCCGGCTTTTGTGCAGTTTCTCACCCATTGTCAAAGGTTGAGATGCCCTTCCACAGGCCGCATGACTGGCAGGAAGAGCCTGGAGCCGCAATAGGCTGGTGTTTTTTGTATTTTTCACCCCACCCCGTTCGCATCTGGCCTCTCCCACCACTGGAATGCAGCCCCCAAGAGCTTCTCCAACATGGAATCTGGCCCTCAGGCTGCCCGGAAGACTTCCATGGGTAGAACCAGATGCCCAAAGTGTTACCCTCTGTGTGCAGTTGGGTGGCCAGATGCAAAGAGGATGGGGCTCCTGAACCTGGCATACTTGTGGAGAAGAGGACGCTTGTAATGCAAGCGACATCTGCTGAAATCCCCTTTCCCACACAACTATTTGTGGAAAACTATTTCCACACAACCCTCTTTTGCGGCTGGCCACTCTCGTTGGCAGAGGAGACAAAGAGGTTTCCTACACGAGGCATTCACTGTGTGCTGTCGGTTGTGTACGGCTTCTTTAGACGGCAGCATGCACGCTCCTCCGGTTTCACTTCTGTTTCTGCAGAGCGCTTTCCCGTTTTGTTCTTTGTTTCTGTTTTTAGATGGGGGAAATGGGGTATTGTTTCGCAAGGAGTTGCCTCTCCTTGTGTATTTGCGCTATTCCGCTATAGCACAGCTCCACCTAGAGGTTATGTAGTGGAAAAGCAGGAGCTCTTCATGTAGAGCTCTGAACTCAATTCTGCGACAAAACCGAAAGTAGATACAGCGATTAACCGCCTCATGTAGAAAAGCTCAAAGAATGAATGAATGTAAACGATAAAATCTGTTTTTTCATGGCCTTTTGACCTATCTATCTCTCCATCTATCTATCTCTCCATCTCTCAAATGAGAGTAATGTTTCATGCATCTGGTAAAGCAGTGTTCTCCAGCCTTGGGTCCCCAGATGTTTTTGGCCTACAACTCCCAGCATGCACTAGCCAGCATAGCTGGGAGTTGTAGGCCAAAAACATCTGGGGACCCAAGGTTGGAGAACACTGTGATAAAGTGTGCTCTAGTCCACAAAAGCTCATCTTAGCCTTCAAGGTATGCATATTGAACCTCAGCCCCACGGGCCAAACCCCGCCCACCTGAGGTCCCCAGGTGGCCATGCCCACTTCCTCTGGCCCCAGCCCTTTCACCCCACTGCCAATCATGTGGTGATTTCCTGGCTTTTGCATGTTTTTGCCCATTCTAACAGGTTGAAATGCCCCTCCTAAGGCAGGAAGAGCTTTAAGGTAAAATATGCTGGTCTTTTTGGCCCCGTCCCCTTTTGCCTTCAGCCCCACCCACCCCTGGAATGCGGGGGGCCCCCCAAAAGTTTCTCCAAAACTGAATTTGGCCCTCAAGCTGAAAGAGGTTCAACACGCCTGCTTTAAGCTGCTCCAACAAAACCTTTGTTGTTTTTACAAAATGCATGCAAGGCATACATGCAGTTGCAGAGCTGGTTTAATCAACCCATGATAGAGTATGATTGTTGCCACATTATTATTTTTTCTAGCAGGGCAAGCAGAAAATTCACTAGGTCAAGCTCCATGAATGGAGGTGCAGCATTGGAATAACTTCACCAATTGAATTCCAGCCTGCCCTGCCACTATGAAAGGCAGTGGCAGTTTTACGACAGACTTTAAAAACCTGCAGTTAGAAAGGCACTGACAAAGAGTCAGTCGATACTCTCTGTCTCCTGTCTGGTAATGTCACCTCTCCGTCCCTTTCACTGACCGCAGTGCGTGGCTTCTGGGCTTCTCCTTCGTCAGCTTTTTGCCCTTAAGCAGTCAGACCAGTGTTCTCCAACCTTGGGTCCCCAGATGTTTTTGGCCTACAACTCCTAGCATGCCCCAGCCAGCTGGCTGGGGCATGCTAGGAGTTGTAGGCCAAAAACATCTGGGGACCCAAGGTTGGAGAACACTGAGTTAGACCCTCAGTTGCCTGCTCCTTGGCACATCTACTCAGTTCACTGGCACTTGTTTCTGCATAGGATTGGATTGCAGAGAAAGAAAGAAAGAAAGAACCAGGGATTTGCTGGAGAATTATTATCACTGGGAACGGCATGTTTTTTCCATTAGGCAGCCAGCCCTTCAGCAATCCTTGAAGTAGAGACAAATATGCTATAGATAGGAACCAGGTGGTCATATATGGCTGCGACCACAGGGGAACGCTTCTCGTGCTGCTGGGGGATAGGGCCAAACGTGATTAGTGTCTGGATCTGGAAGTCCTGGGACATCTCCTTTGGATGTGTTGTTATGGAAGAGGATCAGTGAGCTGTCTAGTCGTGTAAAATGGTACGGGCTTCTTGCCAGGTACATTTTTTTCCCCCTCTCTGTGCATGTACACACTCCCAATTTGCCTGGGAGGGGCCATAGTTCAGGGGCAGAGCACCTGCTTTGCGTGGGGAAAGTCCCGGGTTTGATCCCCGGCATCTCCAGGTAGGGCTGGGAGTGGGAAATAACCCTGCGCGGAGCCCTGGAGAGCCGGTGCTGCTGGTCATTGGAGACCAGCTTTCCCCAACCAGAGCTGTTCCAGATGTGTTAGATTTTAACTCCCATCATCCCCAGTCAGGGGACGGGGAGACTGCGCTAGAGTTTCTTCCATCCCTAAAATTTCCAGCTCTGAGATGTCCGTTCCTCCATACAGGTTGTTGCGTGTGCCTTTATATGAGCGTGTCGATGGGCCGTCCTTCCGTTTTGGAGGCTCACCAGCCACTGGTGCATCTCCAAAGGGAGCCTAGAGCAGCCTTCCCCAGCCTGGGGCCCGCCAGATCTGTTGCACTACAACTACCTTCATGCCCAGCCAGCATGCTGGTGGGGGTGATGGGAGTTGTAGTGCAATAGATCTGGAGGCTGCCAGGCTGGAGGAGACTGGTGTAGACACTTATTTTTTTATTTATTATATTTATACCCCGCCTTTTTTCCTGCAAGGAACCCAAGGCGGCTTACATAATCCTCCTCCTCCTCCTCTCCATTTTACCCTCACAACAACCCTGTGAGGTAGGTTAGGCTGAGAGGCAGTGACTGGCCCAAAGTCACCCAATGAGTTTCATGGCCAAGCGGGGACTAGAACCCAGATCTCCTGAGTTCCAGTCCAACACTCTAACCACTACGCCACACTGGCTCACTTCCATTCCTATATTCCATAATTTCTAACTGAGACTAGGTGTGAGTTCAGGCCACAGTTGCTTGGGTGGGACACCTCACTGAATTTGGAAGCTGCTGGCCAGGAGGCATTGGAGAGCCCCTGGCAGTCGGAGCAGACTCTGCCGGATTAGATGGACATATAATCTTATCTGGAATAAGGCAGCCTCCTATATTCCCCTTTTCCTGGCCACACCCCCTTTCCTCCACCAACCCCCAAGCATTAGCTGGTTTCCCGGCTTTTGTGCAGTTTCCCCCCGCATTCTAAAAGGTTGAAATGCTTCTCCTGCGACTTCATGACCAGCAGTCAGAGCTTTAAATTAAAATATGCTGGTATTTTGGCCCTCCCACTTTTGCCTGCAGCCACGCCCACTGCTGGAACCTGCCCCCCCCCCCCAAGAGCTTCTCCGAAATAGAATTTGGCCCTCAGGCTGTTCTGCACCCCTGTTCTAAACTGAAGAAGGCGTTCGTGATTGAAGCTTTCGCCCGGGGCCTTCTTCAGTTTAGACCTCTGCCTTCTTCTGCTTTCACTCGGGGGTGGGGAACCAGTACCCCTCCAGATATGGTTGGACTACAGCACCTATCATCACTGCCCAAGAGCCTTGCTGGCTGGGGATGATAGGAGTTGCAGTCCAACACCTCTGGAGAGCATCGGTTTCGGGGAGGCCGCTCTAGAGAAACGATTCTCAGAAGACTGCATTTCACCAGTGCTTTCGTGGTTAGCACGAAAATGATTTCCTATTAGAAGTTTAGAAACATGAGCGCAGACCTTTGACTGAAAGGACTGGAGAAATTAGAAACCCATCTTATCCTGAGAGGCAGTTCGCTAGGGCAGAGTGGAATCGTGTTCCCTATGCAGTCGGACGGAAACTTCCTCTAGATGCCACCTAAACATCAGGAAAAATGTCCTGACTGTCAGAGCAATAAGACAATGGAACCAACTACCGTATATACTCAAGTATAAGTTGAGTTTTTCAGCACATTTTTTTGTGCTGAAAAATGCCCCCTCGACTTATACTTGGGTCAGCGCACTTATACTGGAGGCAATAAGTTTTCCCAGTTTTTTGGGGTGAAATTAGGGGCCTCGACTTATATTAGGGTCCACTTATACTTGAGTATATACGGTACCTAGGGAGGTGGTGAGCTCTCCCACTCTGGAGGCATTCAAGATGCGGCTGGACAGACATCTGTCAGGGATGCTTTGACCTGGATTCCTGCATTGAGCAGGGGGTTGGACTCGATGGCCTGGTCGGCCCCTTCCAACTCTACTTTTCTATGATTCTATGTTTCTCACACACATTTCATGGCAGATGTGCTCATCGACAGTGAATCTAAAAACATCTTTCCTAGCCTCCCTTTCTGAAAGATAATTGCTAGAGTTGCCCACTTTTTAGCTGCCTCTGCTCCTGTGCCTTTCACTGCTAACAGCAGTCCGAGGCACAAGGAAAGGAGCAGACAAATCTTTTCCCACGACTAAGGAAGAGTTCCACCTGCTCCATCCCTGCCCATCAGGCTGCTGTTAATGGCACAGGAGCAGGGCATGGGTGAAATGAACATGCAAATTGGGGAACTTTAGGAAAGGCTCAGCGCATATGCTTACAACCTGGTCAGCCTGTGATGGTGATGGGGACAAATTCATGGAGGAGAAGGCTATATCAGTGGCTGCTGGTCCTGATGGCTATCTGCTGCCTCCAGTCCCAGAGGCATTATCGGGGCCGGCCCTACTATGAGGCAGAGTGAGGCAGTTGCTTCAGGCAGCAGATGATGGATGGTGTGGCGAGGGCAGCACCAGCTCCCCCCACCTTCCGCTCCTTCGGAGGACGGTGCTCCGCATGGCTGGCCTGCGTGCCCTAAGCTGGCCTGGTGAAGGATGTTTTCCCATCTCCAATGCTGAAGTGAGATTCAGCTGCCAGTCTGGGTAAGCTTCTGTAGGTGGAATGGGGGTGGGCAGCGTGTCCTTCGCCTCAGGCAGCAAAATGTCTTGGGCAGGCCCTGGGCAGTCTGCCTATGCACACCAGTTGCTGGGGGAAACATGGACGGGAGGGTGCTGTGGCACTCCTGTCCTGCTTGTGGGTTTCCCGTGGGCAGCTGGTCGGCCGCTGTGTGAACAGAATGCTGGACTAGATGGACCCTTGGCCTGATCCCAGCAGGGCTCTTCCGATGTTCTTAATTGGAGCACAGTGCGACAAGCAGGAGCCACTACTAAGAAGACCCTATCCCTCACGCCCACCACCCAAAGGAGATGCACCAGAGCCAGCTGCAGGTTTTGCACCCTCAACGGGGCCCCTCCCTCAGGGAGTCGACCTTCTCGCCGCCATGGTCCCCAGCCGCTCCTGCCCCTCGCCCTCCCTCTCCTCATGGCTCCCGCTTGCTTGCTTGACAGGGAGAGCGCCAGGGAGCAAGGAGGCCGCGGCATCTCCTGTTGCTGCTCCTCTTTCCCACCAGAGCGGGAGGCAGGCGAACAAGCGGGTAGCAATGGGGAGGAGGAGGAGCGAGTCCAGGGGCTCTTGCTGGGGAGTGGACCCCTGGTGGCTACCCAGCCTTGCCTCTCCTTGACACTGGCCCCGAGAGAAACATTTTCCTGCTGGTCTTGCTGGACTGATTGGCAGAGAAGATCGGCCTGTGCCTCTCTTCTGCAAAGACAGTAGCATTGTTCCAGTGCCATTTTATTGCGTTTATTCAAAGTACACGGAGAGTCTCAAGTCCAAAGCTCGATAAAATGTTACTTTTGGAGCTCCATTGGTGACCGAGGCTGTCTGGGCGCCAAGCAAAATACAACTAAAAACACATTTTTTAAGCCTCAGCCAAAGGCAGCACGGGCTCTAATGATGATGAAAAGCTGCTGCAAACAGGGACAGAAAAACCTCTCCCACAGCCGCCCCCTCCTCCAATGCACATATTTAGATAAAGGCTGCAATCCCATTTGCTAAGGCCCATCAAAATCAGTAGGACTTTCTTCCATATATATGCATTTACTTCCCTCCCCCTGAGCACAACTCAGGTAAAGGCAAAATCTCCCCCACCACCCCCGACCAAGGGATCATCAGGGGCGTGGGCTAAGGGATAGATCTGCCTTCTCCAACAATATCTCCAGGTACACCATAGCATTGTAGAGTTCTCATTCGCTACTTTGGGAAACCTGGGACGCAGTCCTAGCGGTGACATTATCTGCCCCACAGCTTTGCTTCTGACACCGAGGGGGCTTCCGGATGAGATGACGCTTTTCCTGTGCACACTCGCTCTTCCTCTCACAGGCTCCAGTGCTCACCCTGGCTTCCAGTTTGGGGCTAACCATAGTTTGCCATTATTTCTGAATCAACAAACTATAGTTTTTGTGCTCGCTTTCCAGACCAGAACTGGAAACCAGCTTTAAACCATGGCTTAATATTATGGTTTGGTGGGAAGAGGAAACCATAGTTTGCTGGCTCAGACATCATGGCCAATGATAGTTTGCGCTGAAGCAGAAAGTCAGCAACATTGTAATCATTGTTCGCTTTGGATGCAGGTACCACATTAGAATTTTTTGTATGAAGGAAAGCTTCCATCAAATATCATTTGGGAATGGTTTACATGGTTAAGGGTGCAACCCTATGCAAGTTTAGACAGAAAAAAAGGCCTACAACTCCCAGCATGCCCCAGCTGGGAGTTGTAGGCCTTTTTTTCTGTCTAAACTTGCATAGGGTTGCACCCTTAAACAAACTTAAACAAACTAATATTATCAAATACCACATGGCAGTCATTTGTTTTATTAGGAATGTAATAAAGAGACAGTATGTTTAAGTGAATAATAAGTGCATATGTTTATTGCTAACAATATATTGATATAATATATATAACAATTGTGTTGGGGGTTCCCCTTCTCTTTTTCTTATAAGAATAGTCATAGAAGGAATGTGTGTTACATGCAGTTAGTTCAATAATAAAGTTGTATACCTCTGTTGTGTTTTTTAGTTTTAATCAGAGCATGTATGCATTATATAATTATAATTATCATAATCATAATATGCATGCACTGACTCACTTGAACAGGCATTTACATAGCAGAAGCAGACGCTCTGAGAAAACTGGCACCCCAGGTGGTTGCTTAGAGCGAAACAGACGTTACTTTAAATGTGTGTCTAGAAGCGATGTCTTTTTTCATTTTTATTCTAGAGTGGGCACAGGGCCCCCCCAATCCAGAACAGGACCCTAGTGTTGGGGGTGGGGGATTGGGCCCCTTGCACCTCCTCTAACATAAAAATGAAGTCATAGCTTCTATAGTTGGGCCAGGCTGCCCAGCATTAGAGGAGGATAAAAAAATATATGCCGTGTGCTAGTCTTTGGTGCATTCATTATCCTCTTTTTCACCTCGTAGGTGCACTGTATTCCAGAAAATTCACCATCGATGGAGAGCAGATCTCATTACAAGTTCAGGACACGCCCTTTGTTTCCTTGGAGGTATACTGGCTGCTTTGATGGAGAGGTGCTTCAAAACAAAGATTTAACAGGCTCTAAACCGTAGAAGAAGGGACAGCGTTTCCCTGCTCCGTGCTAGAGAAAGGCTGCCTTTCTCTAGAACTGATCAGGGGAGCCCCGCTCTTATCTCCGCTTTTACCTGATCAGAGATAAGACTGGGATTTTCTTCTCAGTGCTAGAGAAAGGTCGCCGTATTACTCAGGGGGCCTGGTCCCGTCAAGGCACCTCACTTCAGATTCGAGGATGCTCAGGATGAAACAAAACTGCTTGTGTTGAAGAGAACATACAGTTTATTGAATACGTATAGTGATGGAATATGGATGCAGGTTATTAATAAACAGGCAAAAGACAGCTTACACTCCTATATCTGTGGCCGTATTGGTTCCCTGAATAGGCCAGGGGCTGCTCCGTGGGCCTCCAAAGTTGCCTGGGCGAGCGACGTGTCAATTCCAAGCCGAGAACAAAAGACAACGCCTCTTGCCACGGATCGTATAAAGCTCCTCTCTCCCCCTGTTTCAGAGGCTGTCAGTTAGCCACAATCGAAGCCCCTTCCTGAGAGACAAGTGAAGCTGCTTCAGTAAAGCAAACAGTTTTCTCACAGTGAAAGTTATCTAATTGGGGAAGCACTTCAAGACAATTATCTTTGGTGCTCTTCCTAACAAGCTGAAGGCCATAAGGCCTTGGCGTGGCTCCCAGAAACTGTCCTTGCTTTTGGACACTGGGAAAGTTCACTACACTACCTGTTGAACCTTAATAAGCTCCTCGCCATTCTTCTGGTAGAGCCCATACAATACAGTAGCCTTTCTCTAGTGCTGAGCTTTGGGTGAGGCCTGGGAGAGGGAAAGACAGACGCCAGTGGGCTGGCGGGCCAGTGGGGAACACACACCCGCAGGCCAGATTTGGGCCATAGGCTGGTCGAGCTTCTTCCCCATCCCTGACCTAGGGATGGGGAACCTTGAGCCAGGGGGATAAGGTGCTGCGGCAAACATGAACGCACCTTTAAATAGGAAACACACACCTGCCTTTAAAAAAAAAAGGCATCTTAACCTCTTTCCTCCTGTGTTTCGATGACAGGACGAGAATGACACCATCTGCTGCCAGGAACAGATAAACCGGTCCATCTACTGGGCAGACGGCTTCGTGTTTGTCTACTCCATCACGGACTATGAGAGCTACCGTGTCATCCGGCCCTTGCACCAGCATATTCGGAAGATCCATCCCAACGCCAACATCCCGCTGCTGCTCATGGCCAACAAAGGGGACCTGCTACATGCCCGGCAGGTGTCTGCCAAAGAAGGCCGCCAGCTGGCAAACGAGCTGGGATGTACTTACTCCGAAGTGTCCGCGCGGGAGAACTGCGAGGGGGTGCACGAGGCCTTCAAGCAGCTTTGCCAGGAGATGAGCAGAATGATCGGGGGCTGCAACGGGGAGAAACGGAGAGGGCTCCACCTTGTCCGGCCCAAATCCCCCAACATGCAGGATTTGAAAAGGAGGCTCAAGCAAGCCTTGTCTTCGAAAGGAAAAGCAACCACGATGCTCTGATGTAGCTCGTAGTGCCAGCTGGGGAAGAGGAGTCATCAGACAATTGATATTTATATCTATTTATGGCCTTTCTTTGCCAGCATCCTTTTGTGTGTGAAATAATTCCTTTCTGAAAAGGAGACTGTGATGGATGGCCACCTTTGGAATCTGGACCCTCTGGTTAAAAAAGGTCACCAAGAATGAAGATGGGCATACTAAGATAAAAAGAGAAGCTTTAGTGGGGGGGGGGGGTTCATCCACAGTGTGAGCTCAGCTTCCTAACTGGCATGACAGACAGACATTCATGCCAGCAAATCAGACTCTGCTTTAGCTGTCTGTTTTTCTTCTTCTCCATGTTTCAAGCAAGCAGCCTACCTTCCCCTCTCCACTCTAATTTTTTAGGTGCCACATATATGTTTATTCATTTTTACTATTGTCCTTTGCCTTTTTAAGAAAAATAAACACAGAGAGAGAGACGTTCTAAACACAGTTGCAAAACTGCTCCGGAAACAGAAGGAATGGTTGTTGACCACACAGGCTCTAGCCAATACACACCCTTCACAGGTGGATCTTCCCCATTCAAACTTCACCACACTGAAAACCTGCACAGCTAGCTTTTTTAAGAGCTTGCCGTGAGAAGGAAAAATACGGAGACTTTCTCTCGCTTCTCTTGCATTGGCATGTTCGAGAGAAGTAGTTCTAATTTTATCTAAGACAGTACTAAAGTTTGGAATGAATGAAAATCATAATCAGTGTGGAGTTTGCTTGGCCTACCATCAACATTCCAAGGCTCTCAGATATATTGCTGTTTTTCACTAGGATCATGAGGATTAGAAACTTACTATGGTTAAAAAAAATGGAAAACCAGGAATCTCAGGAGTCTAACAAATATGTCTGGGTCATTCAGAAAAGTCCAGCCAAAAAGCCACATAGATTTCATAGATCATAGAGTTGGAAGGACCCTACAAGGCTATCGAGTCCAACCCCCTGCTCAATGCAGGAAACTAGAGGAGGGGTCTCCCATCCAAGTAATAACCAGGCCTGACCCTGCTTAGCTTTCCACACTCAGACAAGCTGAGCCAGCATAAGCCACAGGCATGTTCCACACTGTACAACCAATTAGTAAGGCAATACCCAAAACAAACAAGATGGCAACATACTGAAGGCAGTATTCTATGAAAAATGCCAAACCAATAGGAGAGCAAGGCTACAATCCTATACACACTTACCTGGGAGTAAGTTGCATTGAACTCGGTGGGGCTTACTTCTGAGTAGACATTTTTAGGATTGCACTGTTCATCCTATACAGGCAGTCCCCAGGTTACTAATGTTCCAATTTATGGACAACTCATACTTAAGTTGAGTTCCTGACTCCCAGCTGAGCAGAAGCACAGGAGAGAGGCTCCAGCTGTTTTTGGGGCTGTGATAGGCAAGCAGGCTCCCAGAGAGCGAGCAAACAGGAGTTTGGCAGGGGAGGTCCCGAAGAAATTTTCTAGATTGTTTGTTTTGTTCTAGTAACACGTGGATGAGAAGAAAGGGGCAACATTCTTTGGCTTCGATTCCCCCGCAGGAGGGAGTCTCCCACTACGAGTACTCTTCTCTTCCTCTTGCTGTAGGCCTTGGTTTGATTGCCTCCACTGGACTGACCCTCAGCCTCTTGCTCGCTGTCATGTTGGGTGCCAGATAATTCGTCCTCTGCAGGCTGTCCTCTCGTCCTCAAGTACCTGGAAGCGGTTCCATAGCTCCACTGCTTCCACAGGCGCAGAATGTCTTCTAGTTCTTCTGCTCCTAACAGTCACCCTTTTCCAGGGAGTTCCCCCCCCCCCTACGTTATTTTCCCTTGCCTCAGCATTCTCCGACTCTGCCTCATCCTGCCGTTGCCCATCTGGCTCCTGTACTGTGCTTTGCTGCTGTTGTTCCACAGCTACACTGGCTGGGGCATGCTGGGAGTTGTAAAGCAACTAGGCAATTTTCAGTGAATGGGAGTTAAAAATCCACACACACCCCATCATGGTCTCTCAATCCAGATCAGGTCTACCCATGACTGCCTTTCATACAGAAAAAGCCATGGGGAATCCCAAGCATGGGGTTCAAGTTTAAAGTAATGTCCAGTTTGGCCATTAGTCCCCACTGCATTGGGGCTCAAGCATTTACCAAGGGACAGTTGGATTTGTTGTGATGATTGTCTATCTTAGTGCCATTACATACATTACCCAAAAGCAAAGCTGGGTTTGCAACCCAACTGGACACTCAACAGGGAAATGCAGCCAGTCTTGGCTCCCTGATGAGTCTACTATATGAGGGCATGCATTTGCAAAACTGTGTTCTATTGCATCCGTTTTTTCTGTCTAAACCTGCATAGGATTGCACCCTTAGTGTATTGCTGTGTGAGACAACCTCAGGACAGACCTTAGCTTAGCACTCCTAATTGGAGGCCTGGCCTTTATTTATTTGTTTAGTACATTTCTACTCCGCCCAATAACTAATGTTCTCTGAGTGGATTACAACAGTTAAAAAAACTAAAATGCCATATGACAATTAAAAATACAAAATACAATACAAATATTTAAAAGAATAAAATGCAATATAATGCAAAACAGCACAGGAATAAATAAAACAGCCATAACAACCTAGAACTAGTTCTCTCAATGCAGGATGCACACTTGGCAGTTGACCAGGCAAAGGTAGAAAGCCTGACTCTACCATTTCATACCAACCCAGAAGATCAGTAATACTGCCCACCACTCCCAGGTGCAGATCTTTGACCTTCTGATCTCTGCCTACCTGGAGTGGGAAACAACCATCAACCCATGGCCTGTTGTTGGGTGATTTGAGGGTTGTCAGGAAGAGGGACCTTCCCCATGTAGAGCCGTTCCTCTCACAGAAAGCAGATCCTGGATCCAACCCAATGTATATTACCCCCAGGTGTGCGCACACATGCATACGGTTATCTGTCCCAAGCCCTTGCAATGAGGCAGGCTATTGCATGAAATATTTTTTTAAAATATTTGCCAGGAGCAATTCAAATCCAAGGCTTATTCATGCAGAAACTTGCGGCGCGAGTTAATAATTTGAAGGGAATTTTGAGTTTAGCCAAAATCATTGTGTTTCACTGGCAATTACGGTAAGCTTCAGTTCCATCCACTTCCTGCTCTTTAAGTTGATCATCATCAGGCGATCACTTGTGACCGAGTAAGATTGTCTTCCGGGATAGTTGATGCACAACCATGCCAAAGGTGCTTATCTTGACTTAAAAAAAAAAGAAAAGAAAGTCCCAATGAAGCCATAAAAGCTCTGTAACCTTTACAACACGGCACACAAGCAAGAAATGGCTTCACTGTGCAAACCACAGCTCAGTGTGGCTCTCATTCATCTCTGCAGAGCTGCAGCAAGCTCCTTTGCTATGATACCCATGAGTGACTTGGTATACGGATTTAAAATTCCCCTCCTCCTACTTTTATTTTTAATCTCCAAAACCTTTTTTGCAGCTTTCCTTTTGACAAATTGGCCAATTTTAGGGTCACAGTGACAATAAAAACTTGTGTATCATCATCATCATGTATCTACAGACAGGAGTGGGGGAAAGACCAAGTTAAAATGTCCGAGATACAAGATTTATTTTAAAATGTTTTATTGTAAGGGATAAGCTATCTCTCGGCAACGTTCAGGAAAGCAAAATGCAATAAAAACCAGCAGACTGCACCGAACTGTTCTGAAATAGACAAGACTTATGTTCTTTTTGCATGTGGAGAGCAAGTCGTGGAGGGCTCCTCAAGGGAGTCCAGCGTTGTCCTCTCTGCTCCACTCCTGAATGGACTGCAGCATGGCCAGGCCGGCCGCTCAAACTGAGCAAGAGTTTCTCCTGCTTGGAACATCTCGCAGTGATCCCACCCCACCCACCCACCCCCGGCGGCCCAGCAATCAAGCTACTCTTTGCAGGAGTGATGCCACAGACAGAAGCCTAGTCAGCAGGGCTGGTTTAAGAGCATTATGGGCCTGGTGCTGAGGATTTTGGTGGGCCTTTTTATGGAAATAAATAAAATGAAGACGCAATTTTATATTAAAACAAATTAAATATTTTCATTACCATTAAAGTGCCAAAACTCAAAAACTCCTGCAGCTCATCAGTAAGGGTCTTCCCAATTTCCCCCAAATTTATTTATTAAAAAAGAAAAAGCAGCCACAACAAAAAGCCAGGAAGCTTTGCTTGACCAAGAATAATTGTGTTGTTCTTGTTGCTTTGTTTTTGTTTTTTTGTTAAACTAGCATTTGAACAATTGAGCTTCGAATCAGAAAGATCTTTTGCTCGAGGCTGGAGAGAGAGGTCCCTTCTAAATCTGAATATTACAGACCCTAGCAAGCTCCCCATGTGCTTCAAAGAAATGTAGTAACAGTGATTGAAATGCAAAAACCTACCGAAATGCTAATTTGAGAACAACAGTTCTTGCTAGGTCTTGCCTCAAGCCTGTAATGCAGATGTGCTTAGAACACCTTTCTAATCTTGAAAAAAATCATTAATTATGCTGAATGATAACGATCAGAGCTAACTCAAATCGTGCCGCGTGTCCCTATATTGTGGGCCTATTTTCTGTTATGGGCCTGGAGCTGTCGCTCCAATCGCCCCTATGTTAATCCGGCCCTGCTAGTCAGGAAAGGAAATTGCCTTGTGCCGCGTCAGACCACTGGCTCATCTATGTCCGTACTATTTTCACTGACTGGCAGAGGCTCTCCAGAGTCCAGAGTGTCAGGAAGAAGCCATTCCCAGCCCTACCTGGAGATGCCAGGGATCGAACCTGGGACCTTTTGCAAGCAAAGCAAGCGCTCTGCCACTGAGCTATGGTCCCTAGTGAAAAACAGTTGTGAGAGACGGGTCTGCAACCCTTGTCTAGAAACGAAATCTCCGTGACGCAGGTCCAAGCAGCACTGTTTATTATAGTACTTTTGCAAAAGCAGGTGTCCCAGGCAGGTAGGCACACCCAACAGTTGAAGCAGGCTGTATTTATTCCCTGAGCAGGGCCGAAGCGTCCCTCTCTCGCTTCTCCAGTGGCTGGATACTTCGAGGTTTACAGCCTATCCCGAATGCCTAAACCGAATACATTATTCCCCGCCCCCGTTTACATCTCCCATTACTCAAATTCTAGCGTCCCCTGCCCCTATTTATGTACTACCTTCTTATAAGGATTGCTTTCTTGGTAACAGACACTTGCTGATTTCTATGAAACAAGTGGAACTGGAGGGCATTTCCATTGCGATTTCATGATCTGCCTGTTTTCATAGCCTGTGGTTAAGCTAGATGTTTCCTGTCTACAAGCTGTCTGCAACTTTGCTATAGAAAAGGAGAGCTAGAAGGTGCCCCACAAGGCTATCAAGTCTAACCCCCTACTTACTGAGTATATTATGCCTAACACTAAACTTATGCAAAAACAACATTTCACTCCTAATTCTCTCACAGTCAGTGTGACCCATAACTGACTTATACCTTGCGAAAAGAAGTACTTCCCATGGTCATACCAGAATCTACGGCCAGTCACCGGGTGAATCCAGGTTCTAGTATTATGAGAGAAAGATTCACAGTGGGTCTCTCTCGGGGTGTGCTTCGGATTCAGGAAAATCCTGAACTGAATCGGGCTGATTTGGACAGATTTGTGAGATTTCTGAATAGAAGTGGGACTCCTCCAAAGCAGAACCAATCCAAATCTGAACACTCCTGAAGATTCAGGATTTGGAGGGACACGGTGACTGGCTTCAGACAACACAATAATCCACAAGGGTTGAGTGTGCGTTGTCGTTGAAACGTGGGTTATTGTGTTGTCTGAGCCCAACTGCACTAACAAGCCATGGCTTGTTAACCATCAACAACCCATAAAGAGAACCCCTGGTTTGTTGTTGGGTTGTGAACTGTGGGTTGTTCACCATGGGTTGTTATCTTGGCTGGATTCAGACAACACGATAACCCTTGTTTCAACAGCAACCCACGGTTCAACGACAAACCCACACTCAACCCATACTCAGCCCTTGAGTGTGGGTTATCGTGTTGTCTGAACCTAGTCAGAGACACAGATAGTAACCTGGTTCACATGATCACTGAGGGCTGAACAAGCCACTGTGGCTTCATAGAATCATAGAATCATAGAAAAGTAGAGTTGGAAGGGGCCTACAAGGCCATCGAGTCCAACCCCCTGCTCAATGCAGGAATCTAGGTCAAAGCATCTCTGACAGATGTCTGTCCAGCTGCACCTTGAATGCCTCCAGAGTGGGAGAGCCCACAACCTCCCTAGGTAGTTGATTCCATTGTCTTATTGCTCTGACAGTCAGGAAATTCTTCCTGATGTTTAGGTGGAATCTAGGTTCCTGTAACTTGAGCCCATTATTCCGTGTCCTGCAAACTGGGATGAACGAGAAGAGATCTTTGCCCTCCTCTGTGTGACATCCCTTCAAATACTGGAAGAGTGCGATCATATCTCCCCTCAGTCTCCTCTTCTGAAGGCTAAACATGCCCAGTTCTTTCAGTCTCTCCTCATAGGGCCTTGTTTCCAGTCCCTTTATCATCCTTGTTGCCCTCCTCTGAACCCTCTCCAGTTTGTCTATGTCCTTCTTAAAGTGAGGTGCCCAGAACTGGACGCAGTACTCAAGATGAGGCCTAACCAGTGCCGAGTAAAGGGGAATTATCACTTCCCGCGATTTGGAAGCTATACTTCTATTAATACAGCCCAAAATTGCATTTGCCTTCTTTGCAGCCAGATCGCATTGCTGGCTCATATTCAGTTTGTGATCTACCACAATTCCAAGATCCTTCTCACTTGTAGTATTGTTGAGCCAAGTGTCCCCCATTCTGTAACTCTGCATTTGGTTTCCTCTCCCTAGGTGCAGCACTTGGCATTTATCCCTGTTAAATTTCATTCTGTTGTTTTCGGCCCAGCGCTCCAGCCTATCGAGGTCACTTTGAATTTTGTTTCTGTCTTCCAGAGTATTAGCTGTTCCACCCAACTTTGTGTCATCTGCAAATCTGATAAGCATTCCCTGCACCTCCTCATCCAAGTCATTAATAAAAATGTTGAAGAGCACCGGGCCCAGGACCGAGCCCTGTGGTACCCCGCTCGTTACCTCTCCCCAGTTTGAGAAGGAACCATTGATAAGCACCCTTTGAGTCCGATTCTGTAGCCAATTGTGGATCCACCTGATAGTTGTTCCATCTAGCTTGTTTAATCTGTGGCGTGTGCTGGTGCATGCAGGGTGTGATTGTGATTGCGGCTTGTTGTGTCATCCAAACCTGGGCCGCATGGCTTCTTGGAGGGGGAAACAACCATCAACCCATGGCCTGTTGTTGCGTGATTTGAGGGTTGTGTTTCCCTCTCAAACAAGCCATGCCACCTGGCTTTGGACAACACAACAAGCTGCGCCCGGGTGGGTATTTAGGCAAATCACAACCCGCATGCGCTGGCATGCGCAGAGGATTAAACAAGCCATGGTGGCTTGTTTAACCCTCAGTGATCATGAGAACCAACCCAGTGTGTCTCCAAAAACGGGATACATTTCTCCCCAAGCTATCCATATAAGAAAAACACCAGGGTGAGCATAGGGGGAGGAGAGGGGGAGTGGGTGACTGGCAGTGCTAGCTTCTAATCCCAGTTCTTTGGGGGAGGGATGGTAATTCATTCATTTTCATTCATTTATTTCATTTCTATACCGCCCCACAGCCGAAGCTCTCTGGGCGGTTCACAATAGTTTATACATAAAAACAACAATAAAAGCATACAAGATAGTTTAAAAGATTAAAAACCAAATTTAAACACACAGTTTAAAATAACAATCCAAAAACTAATAAAACTGAGCCTACAGGTGACAATCCGCTCCCCCCCCCGTGCTATTCCGAGCTCCTAACTATTAGATGCCTTGGCATAGAGGGAAGTCTTAACCTGGCGCCGAAAAGATAGTAAGGTTGGCGCCAGGCGGGTCTCAGTGGGGCACTTGTTCCAAAATTGGGGGGATACCACCGAGAAGGCCCTCCTCTTCGTTGCCACCAACGAGGAGGTGGCAGTCGGAGGAGGGCCCCAGATGTTGAGCGTAGTGTCCGGGTAGATTGCGGTTGGGAGAGACGTTCCGTCAGGTATTGTGGATGTTGAAGTAATAGATCACATGACTTGTTCTAGTGTTCAGTGTTCTTTGCTAGTTCTCTCTCTCAGGGGCAGGAATATTAAGAGACTATGGGACCTGGAAGGATGTGGCATTGGGTGCTTGCTTGGAAAATGCTGGATGTACAAGTACAGACGAGCTATTGCATGTGCACACGGCCGCATGCGATGGCATGGAAGGAACATCAGCAGGGTCACACAGAGATGCAGTGGAATTAGCCACCCACAGAAGAGGCTGATTGGAAGGAGGCATGGCCAGAGCACTGAGTCACGCAGAGATACAGCAGGCAGCCTCCTCTGCGGGTTGGTTCTATTAGGCCAAATAGGGGAAATCATTCATTAATCCATTTCGTGCAACACAAACACCATTCTCTGCTGGTGGCGGCACAATTTGGGGATTATATACCCGTGCTAGTATACCACGTTCTCAGAATAGGCCACTGCAGCTTCTCTACACGTAAACGAGCTGGCAACAGTAGCGTGACCACAGGGAGAAAAAAAAAAAAAAGCAATTAGATGTAGCTAGAACAAAAAAACAAAACAAAAAAGAAAGATGAAAATATGGGAACAATTAAGTTTCCATTTAAATCATAACACGTGGCAAGCGTTTGAACCGTCGAGCAATGTGAGTATATAGAGTTTCCTCTGTTCGTTGACCAAAGAAGATACAAATCCCCGAAAGAGCTCACAGCAAAGGCCCTTTGGAAGCCGGCCAGTACATACCGTATGCAGAAGACAATAGAAAAGAACATTTCTACCAGCGGCGGTGTTCTCACGCGTTTAAGCATAAGGAAGAGAGGGGCCTGCCATTTCAAAGGAGCGAAATGAGGCCAGTTGGCCGTCGAGAAAGTGAGGGGTGGGGAGAGAAACGGTGTCTCTAAAACCTGGCGCCCTCCAGGTGTGTTGGACCAGTGTTCCCCAACCTTGGGTCCCCAGATGTTTTTGGCCTACAACTCCCAGCATGCCCCAGCCAGCTACGCTGGCTGGGGCATGCTGGGAGTTGTAGGCCAAAAACATCTGGGGACCCAAGGTTGGGGAACACTGTGTTGGACTACGACCACAGATGTGTTGCAGACACCAGGTTGGGGAAGGCGGCTCTAAATGAATCAGCCCATGAAGGTACTAATACGAAGGTACTGAAACATCTGGGGACCCAAGGTTGGAGAACACTGCGGTCCTTGAGTGGCCCCAAAAAAGGGTGATGCCCACGTTACTATGCTGACAGAACCTTCCCTAACTTACGGGAGCCCTTCACCGCCTGCAATGTCACCCCCCTGCCCCGAGGTGAGACGTTTTCCCTCGAAGGGAGGAGGGATAGTGTAGCTGACAGTGAAGCACTGGACAGGGAGCCCGCAGACTGGAGGCAGGGGCCCACTTGCGATGGGACACGCCTGCCTCGGTTCTGCTTGCAGGCTTTCGAGCGGCGGGTTCCCACTTAGTCTAGAACCCCTCTTCAAGTGTTCAGGTGTTATTGGGAAGGGGCCGTAGCTGAGGGGCAGAGCCCCTGCTGCTTTGCCTACAGAAAGTTCCAGATTCAGTCCACAGCATCTCCAGGCAGGGCTGGAACAATTCCTGCCTGAAACTCTGGAGAGCCACTGCTACTCTGTGTCAACGATAATTAGAGATGGACCAATGGTCTGACTCAGTGATTGGGTTTTTGTTTTGTTTGTTTATTCTATTTATACCCCGCCTTTTTTCCTGCAAGGAACCCAAGGCGGCTTACATAGTCCTCCTCCTCCTCTCCATTTTATCCTCACAACAACCCTGTGAGGTAGGTTAGGCTGAGAGTCAGTGGCCCAAAGTCACCCAGTGAGTTTCATGGCCTAGTGGGGACTAGAACCCGGATCTCCTGAGTCCCAGTCCAACACTCTAGCCAGTAATCAAGGGTTGAGTGTGGGTTGTCGTTGAACCGTGGGTTGTCGTTGAAATGTGGGTGACAGTGTTGCCTGAACCCAGCCAAGATAATAAACCATGGCGAACAACCCATAATTCAGAACCCAACAACAAACCATGGTTTGTTCATGGCCAACAAGCTATGGCTTGTTAGCGCAGCTGGGTTCAGACAACATCACGTTTCAACAACAACCCACGGTTCAATGACAACCCATACTCAGCCTTCGAGTGTGGATTATCGTGTTGTCTGAACCCAGTCAGTCTAAGATGGATTCCTATGTTCCTAACCCTTCCCTAAATATATATATATATCAGATCGTATCCTTTTTCATGTGTGACTCTTGTGGAGGGAATTCATGTGTACAAGAGAGAGTGGGGGACACTCTGCAGGCCCCACCTCCAGAGCGGGGGCATCAAAAGTGATTATGTAAGCCGCCTTGGGTTCCTTGCAGGAAAAAAGGCGGGGTATAAATATAATAAATAAATAAATAAATAAAGGTATAGTTGGGCACCTGCCGAGGGCACACACCCCCAGGAGGGGCCCACTGACAAGAGCTCCCGGAAGTTGTTCCTCCTCTTCACCGTTGCTTGTTCACCTGCCTCCTGCTCTGGCCCAGGCAACGGTGGTGGTGAGGAGGAGGGGCAGGAGGAGATGCCACCACCACGGCCTCCTTGCTCCCTGGCTCTCTGGCTGCCAAACAAACAAGCGGTAGCCAAAGATGAGAAAGAGGATGAGGAGCAACCGCAGCTGGTGACGACGGTGCTGAGAAGGCAGACTCGCTGAGGGAGGGCCCCCACCCACGGAGGGTGTCTTGCCCAGGGGCCCTCCAAAACCTGAGCCAGCATTGCCCACCACCCCCAATGCCACGTGTGGCGCCTGGCCCGGCTCCTGATAGCTGCAGGTTGAGTAAGGATGTCTGGGAAGGAGAGCCTTCTTCGCGCGAGCGGTCGCTGACACGTAGTTTACTCTCTTCAGATGTCTGTGCTCAGTGTGTGGACATTTGGGAGTGGGTGGAACGTGGGGTGGAACAACTAGTGTGGCCCACTCCCTCTTGTATACCCGAGTGCCCTCCACGTGAGTAGCGCATGCAGTGGGCTCTACTTCCCTGTCAAGCCAAACGCAGCTCACCCGCCGTCTGGGGCAGCCACTCTGGGCTCAATAAACTTCAGGGCTGGGGCAAGCTCTCCTGCCGCCTGAGGCAGGGGAGCAAATGAGCACCTCCGCCGCATCTGCCCCACACCCCTGCCGTATCTCCCCACCACCCTGTCTCCTAGCCCCTATCGCCACTGCCCGTAAAAAGTAGCGTGGCTCTGCAGAGAGCCAGCCAGGCCTAAATGCCTGGCTCTGAGGGGGGGTCTTTCCTCAGAGCCAGACATTATAGGAGGGGTGTCCCTGGACCACAGGCGATCTCCAAGGACATCCTTCCCACAATGCCTGGCTCTGAAGAAGGGCCCCTCGGAGCCAGGCATTTGGGCCTGACCGGCTCCCTTATTCCATCTTATTCACCGGGGACCTGCCAGACCAAATATTTCACTTTTTAAAAATTCACGCACACGCACACACTTTAAAACATTTTCCATTTTAGACGAAGGCCTTCAAAGCCAGTTTTCTGGAAAGTATCTGGTGGAGTCTCACTTGATTCCCCTGCAGCCAGCTAAGCAAAAAGAGGCCGTCGTTCTTTCTAAATCTGATGGCTAAAAAAGTACACAGGCCACGGGGCTGTTATTTGATGATGGATGGCCCGAAGGCTGCCTTTCTAGTGGGCCTGTTTTTAACTTCACTCCGCTGAGAATCTTAGCAATCTGTAACAGGTCATTTCGCAGAGCAGGGCTTTCGCTCACTGACTTGGGAGGACAGGCTGTGCTTTGCTTTGCTCGCCAGGAAATGCACCAGATCTGGGGGGGGAAGGGCTGTTCCGCAACTGTCAAATGATCACAGACACAGCTGGACCGCATCCGCCTTGACTGCAAGCCAGGTTGTTCGCTGCACATGGGATTCCACATTGCTTGAAAAGTCCCCAGATCCAGCTGTGTTCCCTAGAGCAGTGTTCTCCAACTTTGGGTCCCCAGATGTTTTTGACCTACAACTCCCAGCATGCCCCAGCCAGCTATGCTGGGAGTTGTAGGCCAAAAACATCTGGGGACCCAAGGTTGGAGAACACTGCCCTAGAGGAGGGGTAGATGAAAGGTAAGATCTCTGGACAGTGATGCAGATAGGTCATTTTAAACTCTGGACCTAATAGACTTAGGGTGCAATCCTATGCATGTTTAGACAGAAAAAGTCCTACAACTCCCAGCATGCCCCAGCCAGCCTACACCTCCCAGCATGCCCCAGCCAGAGGTGCAGGACATTTTTCTACCTAAACAAGCTATAGGATTGTGCCCGTAATGGGCCGTTAGATGGCCAAGTGTATCGATTCACTTGTGAAGCGTACAACAAACGTTTCCCTTCCCCTGCTCCATGTGTGGCCGTGTGTGCCCTCTTTTACAAAGGACACTCCTCTCTTTGAAGGGCTGCCAGAGGACTGTCCTCTATTCTGACGGCATCCCCCTTATTTGAAGGGCTGTCCCGTCTAAGTCTGGCTTAAAAATAAAGAGCCATCAGAAGGAAGAGATGAAGGGCCTGGGCAGCGGGCAGAGCCGGCACACAGGTCACCCGGTCGCATCCCTCCACGCTGTGGCAAGGGGTGCTCTGTTTCTGGTCGGCCACTGTGTGAATAGAACGCTGGACTAGATGGAGCCTGGGCCTGATCCAGCAGGGCTCTCCTGATGTCCTTATGCAAATAGGCATCTTCTTTTGTCCTCTTTCTGGTGATGCATGTCCCCATTTTTGGGTTGTTCACAAGTGGCCACCCTGCCCCAAATACCATTCTGTGCATTAAAGCTGCTTCTACATTCCTGATATGTTAGAAGAACCACGACAAAACTGTTTGCCAATCCTATTTTTAAATGATGATGATGATGATGATTTATTTATTTATTTATTTTATTTATACCCCGCCTTTTTTCCTGCAAGGAACCCAAGGCGGCTTACATAATCCTCCTCCTCCTCCTATTTTATCCTCACAACAACCCTGTGAGGTAGGTTAGATGATGATGATGATGATGATGATGATGATGATGATGATGATGATGCTCTGACTCTGAGCATGTTCAGTTTTGCATTCTAAGCTCACTGAAATCATAGCACCACCACTATCATGACTACAAGAATAGAATGGAGTTTCCTTCTGTTCTGCTGCCCTGATGCCCTCATCACGTGCTACTCTCTGGGTAACCATTTGCCTACCCCCCAGGTTGTGGGGTACTAGACTTCGGGACCCAAAGTCCAGCCCTGTGTACAGTAATGCCTTGGATTGCAAGTAACTTGGTCTGAGAGCATTTTGCAAGACAAGCCAAAAAAAAAATTAAAATTTTTGACGTGATAAACGAGCAAGGTCGTGCAAGTAGGGATGTAACTGCTCACCTCGAGCGGGCATAGCGGGCCGAAATCGGCCCCCGCTCACGCCCGCCAGAGACTCGCTTTGATATAAGAGTGTTTTGGATTACAAGCACGTTTCCGGAACGAATTATGCTCCCAATCCAAGGTATTACTGTACTTGTATTAGATCAGCAAGGGTTTCTGCCTTCCAGCTGTTTAAGAACAGCAACAACTGAAGATCTCTCTCTCTCTCTCTCTGACCCCTGAAACAAAGAAAAGTTGGGGGAACCAGGAGTGGAGTTTTGTTTGTGCAAAGGCTAAGAGCTCAGTTCTGGTAATGGAAACAAATCCCTGGGTTGAGCACATGATAAGAGATTTTGCCTTTCTTTCATTCTAAGTGTATGTGGATCTCAAGGATCTATTAAAAAAAAAAAAAAAGCGACATAGTAGATCCCACAAGCTGTCCAGCCCTGCCAGAGGACAGCTAAGAGAGCAATCCTATGGTTCCTGGAAGAGCATCCCAGGGAGCATAGGCTTGTTCGGACAGAGTCCCCTTCCCAAGGCCATAGACACTGCTATTGGGGGGGGGCTCTTCGATCCAACACACACACACACACACACCCGCAAATGCGGCCTGGGAGGGAGGGAAAGCAGGGCGTTCCAGTGGGCGGGCAGGGGGAGAGAGGCTGGGATATGAGAAATCCTATGGCCGGCCCAGCCCCCGCCAGCGGGACTCCTCTAGACAGGCTCAAAAGCCCGTCTAAAGGGAAAAAAGGTTAAAAGGAGGAGGGAGAGACGAAAATCACCTCCATCCTCCTCCTGTCCTTCCTCGGAAGCCTCCAAGATCAGAGGCTTCCTTCTAAGGGGAGGGCAATCCACAGGATTGTGCTCCAAGTGTAATCTTATTTTTGTTTTTGTTTTTGTTTTATAGAAGGCATGTAATTCTTATTTATTTTATTTATTTATTATATTTATCAATCGCCCATCTGGCCGGTCACCCGGCCACCCTGGGCGATGTACAATTAAAATAAAGCAAAACAACACAATAAAACATAATAATTAAAACAATATAAAAAATTCTCATTAAAAACCTAACCCACCCCATATTCCCGCCTGAACAGCCATGTTTTTAATGCACGGCGGAAGCTCATCACGGAGGGGGCATGGCGAAGGTCACTAGGGAGGGAGTTCCATAATGTGGGGGCCGCCACCGAGAAGGCCCTCTTCCTAGTCCCCACCAGCCTGGCTGCTCTGGCTGATGGGATAAGGAGAAGGCCGTCCGTGGCAGACCTTGTTGAGCGGCCTACTTGATGTTGCTGGAGGCGCTCCTTGAGATAAGCTGGGCCGGAGCCGTGTAGGGTTTTAAAGGTCAAAACCAACACCTTGAATTCGGCTCGGCAAGCAACTGGTAGCCAGTGCAACTCATTAAGCACTGGCGTGATGTGATCATGCCGGCGGCTGCCCTTAATCAGGCGAGCCGCCGCGTTCTGTACCAGCTGAAGCTTCCGGACCATATTCAAGGGTAACCCCACGTAGAGCGCATTACAGTAGTCTAGGCGAGAGGAGACCAAGGCACGAACCACTGATGGGAGCAGGTGATTAGGAAGGTAGGGGCGCAGCTGCCGTATCAGATGGAGTTGATACAGCGCCGCCCGGCTCACAGCTGCCACCTGAGCCTCCATGGACAGCTGGGAGTCTAGAATGACCCCCAAGCTGCGGACCTGGTCCTTCAGGGGTAGATGTACCCCATTCAGCACCAGGTCAACATCCCCTAACCTTCCCTTGTCCCCCACCAGAAGTACCTCGGTCTTGTTGGGGTTCAGTTTCAGCATGTTCCTTCCCATCCAGCCAGCCACTGACTCCAGGCACTTGGACAGGGTCTCAACGGCCAACCTCGGTGAGGACTTAAAACAGAGGTAGAGCTGCGTGTCATCCGCATACTGATGACACTGCACCCCAAACCTCCTGATGAAATGTGGAAATTCTTAATGGAAATGTGTGACTCAACAGCACTATTAGACTCATGGTAGGCTTCCAACTTTTCAACTGGTGTCTGCAGCTGTGACTTTAACAGAAGCTTGATCTGCAGTGATCAGTAGGTAGGGTTGCCAACTGATCAGGGGGGGGGGGGAAATGGCCTAGGCTGCTCCTATGCCTTTAAAAGAAATTAGCAGGTGATGGTCTTCATGTCCTAGAGCAGATTTTCATATCTCATTAGTATTACCACCTGCTAATATCTCCACATCAAGCTCTTTCATAAAAGCACAGGAGCAGGAGTCAGTAAAATGTGGCAACGTTAGTAGTATTTATCTTTATTTTCATGCTTCAAAAAGTGTCACCAGCTAATATCTGCAGGTAAAGTTTCTGTTTATGGCATAGCTGCTGCAGGGGCTGGTTAAAAAGTTGGCAACACTACCAACCCCCATCCAATCCAGTAGCCAGGTAGTCCTGATTTAAGATGGGTCACACTCTCATACCAGTGGCAGTGTTGGAATATGCGACGAGAAGCTGTCAACTCTGCACGGAGGGTTTTTAAGTTGACTGCCCATTAAAGGGTTCAGATAGACTGTTATTGTCTAGTTAAAGAGCAAAGGCAGAAAATAAGCTTCTCTGAGAAGGCAGGGGGCAGTGGAGCAAACCACTTGGTTGGATCAGGGGAGGGAATTCTGGATGCTGCCTAGCAACAGGTTAGAGAAATTCAATTATCTCTCTCTCTCTCTCTGACACCTAGGCTAGTCCTACAGTTAACTGATGCTTGCTAGGGTTTAGCAAGGAGACATGTTCTGTGGTTTTTCCTTACCTCGCACTGTGAGTAACATTTAAGAAACTGCACTTACAAAGTCTGTAACCATCAAGCTTATAGTACCTAAGAAATCTTATGTTACTATTATTTACTTTTAAAGGATCTACTTAGAAACAAGTTCTTTTGTGTGCGTGTCTTTTGGGTTGGGTGAAGTCTGCTGCTGCTGCTGTGCTCTGCCACCAGGCAGAAGCTCTGTTTATTGTTTGTTTGCTTAGAGTTTATTTATTTATTTTATTATATTTGCATTAGAAAACCACAGAACCACAGTAATGTAAGCATATCACATCAATAACACAAACTGCATGTAGTCCATAGACAACAGTTTTCCCACTTACATTGTACTTTGATGATCATCTGTAAAAGGGGATAAGTGATTATCATATATTTGCTATTCTTTATTTTTATTCTTTATTTTTATTTTTTCCTCTGTGGGACGATACTTTTCCAAAAGTAGGAGTGCTGCTCTGTAGATCATGCATCAAAATAAGTTATGATTGGAAACCAAATAAGTTATGATTGGAAACCAAGTTTCCATAAATAAATCACCCCTCTTATCAATCTGTTGTGCAGTGTTAATTTTTCAGCTGGGGCTTCTTTCAGATGTCTGAAAACAGACACACGCACACACACGCACACACACACACACAGTCTTTGCATCTGGGTAACCAGATGTAAAGGGAGGCGAAACTCCCTCATCTTTAATAGCTGTGCAGAAGTGGGGATTCCAGCAGACGCAGACTTCATCCGCCAAAATCCACCCTTTTGCAACAGTAGAAGTGCCTTTGCACCCTTTGCACCTAGTCACCTTAGAACAGTGTTCTCCAACCTTGGGTCCCCAGATGTTTGTGGCCTACAACTCCCAGCATGCCCCAGCCAGCATAGCTGGCTGGGGCATGCTGGGAGTTGTAGGCCAAAAACATCTGGGGACCCAAGATTGGAGAACACTGCCCTAGAAAGAGAAAGACAAACATCTATGGCCACCTTCCCCTCCAGATATGTTGGACTACAACCCCCCATAATGCCCAGCCAGCATGGCCATTGGTGATGGGAGTTGTGATCCAGCACGTCTGGGGGCACCAGGAAGGCTGCTCTATGAGAACAGGGGGTGTGACACGCATCCCGTTCTATGCCACCTTGAGAGGGTCCCACCCTTAAAGGCGGCCTAAAAATCGGACAGTCAGTCAGTCAGTCAAAAAATCAGTCCGCCTGTCCCATTTTTGCTTGTGAAATCGTGGCGGGTCTGCTGGCGCCTTCGTCTGCAGCGTTTCTTGCCAGCGAATCTGTGTCTGACATCCGTGCCTAATTTGGATGACAATGTTTACTGCGTGCCCTGCTCTCACGGCTGCAGTCATTTCAGCTAAAGATAATATTTGACTTGGGCTCTTCCTGTTCTAATACTTTTTTTTGTCCACAACCGAGTCATACAAAACGTTTTCTGTCCATAACTCGCGAATGCCACTCGTTATTCTATTCTGTGATTGGCAGTTTTAGGCCTGGGGCGGTGGGTAGTCTATAAAAACTAACGAAATCCTCACCGAATGGTGGGGTCGTACATGAAGTAAGGGCACTGGGCGTTGCTCCCCTCTTTGCTTCCAGCCCTCTTAAGCAGGGCAATCTTTGCTCCTTCCTTTAGTACTAGCAAACGGATCTGGCCTGGCCTCACACGGGTTGGAATAGCCCTTAGTCTGATACAGCGACGCCTTCCAAGCGAACTTACACAACTGGCAGAGCTGGGCACCTTGTGCCCATCCCATCTGAGTGGAGCCATGCCTGCTGGCACAGCTCCTGCCATGGTGCACCCCTATAGCCCCCCAAGGGAGGGGGTCTGTCCATTCCACTCCCCTGAAGAGGGCTGCCCCATGGCAGGGGGCAGCCATATAACTCTGTGCCCCGGGCTTCTAATCTCCCCCTAGCATCAAACTGTCCGGACTGCAAAGCTGTGTGTCCTAGTTAGGGACGTTTGCCCCTAGTGGCTGAAGATATTACTGCAGGCTTCAACCACATCATGGAGACATTTAAATTAATCAAAATGAATTAATTCATTTAAAAAACGAAATAAACCCTAAGGTCCCCTTAGTATGCATGTCAGGTTTCAGGTGCCTAGGTTTCACGGTCTTGGCATTATGGTGCTGTTGGACGGACAGACACACGTCCTCTTTCATTATTGTAGATGGCATGTGTTGATTGCTGGGCATGCAGATAGGTATGAGATGAGGGTGAGCATTCATGCCATGGTTGTCACAAGGTACTGCCGGCTTCTTAAAAGCAAAGGGAAATAGTAATATTCTCCATGCAGTTCCTAACAAGGGTGGCAACCTGAGGGTCTCCAGTGGTTGTTGGACTACAATTCCCATCAGCCCTGACCATTGGCCATGATGGCTGGGCTAGTGGGAGTTGGAGTTCAAAAGCATCTGGAGGTTCACAGGGTGTCCACCGCTGAGCTAGAGGAAGGAGAGGGAGGGGTGTTGTCTTTTAGGTGAAATGTTGCTGGTACACGAAGGAAAGCCTTCCTCACCCTCTCTGCTGGCTGCAGAGAAGGTGGACATAACAAGCTTGCAGCTGTGCAGAACATTATTATACAAAGTAATGTAATAGGAGCTAAGAAACTGACCTATGAATCAGGAAGTGCCCTGTTCGAATCTCACTACCAATGGAATAGTGAAGAGGGAACACAGATGAGTGCAGATCTGGGCCTTTTTTCAGAGCTGGAGCAATGCCGTCACCTACTGGTGCGCCAGGCTAATTGACGGACGCTCCTTGCTCTGGCAAGTGAGTGAGGTGATAACAAGGCTTTCAAGTTTTACTATTGTGTGTAGCAGATTATAGATTTCATATAGATCATGGAGTTGGAAGGAGCCTACAAGGCTATCGAGTCTAACCCCCTGCTCAATGCAAGAAACTAGAGGAGGGGTCTCTTATCCAAGTAATAACCAGGCTTGACCCTACACGCTCAGACAAGCTGAGCCAGCATAAGCCACAGGCCTGTATTAGCATAGAGGAAGTCAGAGAATGAGGAAAATCAAGGAGCAGAGATTGGTAGTCATTTCTTTTCTTTGATGGGGGTTCCTCCTTCATGCTAGCAATTTTAAATGGTAAGACTTAGTTGCAAGATTGTTTACATTTCTGATTAACTGCTTACATTTCTAATTAACAACTAAAGGTTGCCTTTCAGCTAGCTGGAGGTCCTTTGTTAAAGCTCAGTACGTTTTAAAAGTTAAACTCATGCAGTCAGAACAGTGATTTCAATGGAGCTTACTCCCAGATAAGCATTAGGATTGTACCCATGCCCCGTAAATCCAGTTGTGAGACTTTAACAGTGTTTGTTGGTTTGCTTTGGATGTCTGTGTTTTGTTGTTGTTGTTGTTGTTGTTGTTTAGCTAGAGTGTTAGCTCCCTTGGGCCTTGAGTATAAATAATAGAAAAACAATAGATAGATAGATGATAGATAGATAGATGTATGGATTTAGATATATATCCTACAGGCCCGATCACTTCTGGCTTGGGTTTTTTGAGAGCCCTTGGGCAAGACGCCTTAAATGGGCCCCTTCACTTAGTGAGTCGACCTTCTCACTGCCACTGTCACCAGCTGCTCCTGTATCTCCCCCTTGTTTTCCTCATGGCTCCCACTTGCTTGCTTGACAGGCAGAGAGCCAGGGAGCAAGAAAACGGCAGGCATCTCCTGCTCCTCCTTCTCATTGTCTGGGACCAGAGCGAGAGGCAGGTGAACAAGCAGGTTGCAGTAGCAAAGAAGGGAAGCAAGTGCTTACCTTTGACACTGGTCCTGAGCGTGACTATGGATTTTCTTTGAGGGTGTGGCTATCGGGTTTATCATTATGAGCTCCTGCCCTTGGAAATTTTAGCTCTACACAACTGCTTGCCTCTGCCGTGAACTTATTAGGTGGCCTTAGGCAAGCTGCTCTCTCTAAGCCTCAGTCCCCTCCCGCTCCCCACCTGCAATACAATGTGGATAATGATACTGACTTACCCTTACAGGGCTGCTACAAGGCCAAGATGGGGACCAGGTTGGGATCCATATTACACTGTATATCGTCAAGTTAGCAGAATGGTACTGCTCTATTCACGTTCCACAGTCACCACTCACAGGGGCACGCTCTCGTTAAATGGACTGCACTCATCCTGGCTTGCCACCCCACACCTAACTCTGTAGCGGTAGAACTGGGTATTCCCTTGAAAAGGGCTTTTTTCTTCCCCCCATCTTTTTTTGATTTGTTGTCTCTGCACAGGTGCAAACAAGCACAGGAGCGATCTTTTAAAAAAGAAAGGAAAAAGCTCTTCTAGCCCCTCACAAAGAAGGAGAAGGATGCTGCCCCCGCCGCCGCCGCCAGCACCACCACCACCACCACCCTCCCATGGGGTTGGGGTGAAGCCAGCAGAATCAGCATGCCGAGCCCCTCCCCTCCACATGCAAATGCAGTTTCCCAAAGAAGTGTTCCTCCCGTTCTGAGTTTCCCCGAGCACAAGGCTCCTGTTAAATCAATGTGAAACACTTCGGAGCAAGGGCATTGGAGAGAACTTCTGAGCAGGCATGCCTTTTGGCTAACTTACAGCTCCCTGCTCTTCGGGCAACGGGGGTGCCTGTTTTTTTCCGGTTTAAAAAAAGGGGGGGTAAGCCCCCCACTCCTGTCCCCTCTCAAAACTCTGTGGTGGTTATCCTGGGGGGGCGGGGTCCTGCCATTCACATGCAGGGGAAACGGCCAGCTCAGAAGAAGGGGTCTTTTTTGTTTCTGGTCTGCCGTCTATGCGGAAGTGCGCATGTGCGCTGGAGCAGAATTGTTTTGAAAAAAACACCGACGCACAATTCTCCAAAGTAGGTGCGGAGCTGCGGAGGTGCGCAGGAATGCTTACAAACAAACCAAAAATTAAGACACTTCTGGGGAAGAGGGCGAACCACCGCAGAACAACAAACGGCAGATACCTCTCTTTCCCACCAGACACATGTGATGTGATGCTGCATTCCTCCTTCGCTCCTCGAAAACTACTGGCTAACTCCGGTGGCGACACTTTCGTGGCCACACCTCGAATAGGCAACGGCCGCGCAACTTTACCACACACCAGCCGAGTACTGCAACAGTGAACTGCAATAATTGAAAAAACTGTGATAAACCTAGTCTGGGAAATTCCAGAAGAAACGGAGAAAGATTACGCAGGACTAGCGCGACCGGCACTGAAAAGTGCGTGCGTAGTGTGCCCCACAAGTCAGGGCAGTGATACAGTACTTTAATAAACCTTAGGTGTAGATCTGGCCTACAACTCCCATCAGCTGCAGCCAGCATCGCTAATGGTGAGGGATGATGGGATTTGGTGTCCAAACAACATCTGGAGGGCCCCACATTCCCTAGCCCTGCTCCAAGGATAACTAGACAATGCTTGCAATGCAAAACACTTCGAACACTTGAACGCGCTGTACAAATGCAAAGTATTGTTTTAATTAAAATAACTGAATAGGCGGAATTTTTGCAGGATTACCAATTAATCAGGAATGACAAAATGTGGAACAAAGCTTCCGCTAGAGATGCTGCCATGCTACGTCATGCGACGAGAGCCAACCGGGGGAAGTAGCTAGAAGAAAAAGCAAACAAGACAGACAGAGAAAGAGGTTGGGGCAGGGGAAAACACAAGTCCAAAATTAGTAAGGAGACTTCCCAGAAAGCAACTCCATCTCCGCCGGAAGAGTAAGGGGAGTGCGTCTGACCTTAAGCATTTCCTGTCCGGAGTGTGACTTTTGCTTGCTGTATTGTTCCCACGCTAGCCTGCAACACGCTCCTTGCTGGTGTGTGTGTGTTGTGTTTTTAAAAAAATCCTTCTTCCTTTCTGCTTGAGAGTGTTTCTGTCTGAGCACAAACTGATCTCCCGATGTTGCGTAAAGCACGTCCTGCAGCTTTTTGAAAAGACGGGACAGGGGTGCCATGTAGGGTCAACCATGACGATACCGTAATAGCTGAAGGCCTCTCGTGTTTGACAGGAGTCCGTGTGTGTGTGTGTGTGTCAGTGCATTTAGTGCCCATCCGCACTCCCCCAATCCTCCTCTCCCCTGGATGTGGGGGGCAAAAGGAGGCTGCCCCCCGCAGTGCCTCCTTCCTTCCACCTCCTCCAAAATCCAGCACCTATTGCAGTGTTCTCCAACCTTGGGTCCCCAGATGCTTTTGGCCTACAACTCCCAGCATGCCCCAGCCAGTCTCAAGGAGTCTCGCTTTCAATACTATGGCTAAGTTATAGAGAAAGTACCTCTGACCATGTACCAAGTGCCTTTCCCTCACCAGTGCAGCTAGAGTCCATGCAAAACGGTAAAAAAACACAAATGAGAAAACATGATGTGTCAGTTGATAGGGCGATCTTTGAGATACATGGTTCTAGATCACTTACGGCTTTGTGTAGGTTAATCAAGCATTTTGACTATGTTTTCATGGACTAGAGCAGTGTTCTCCAACCTTGGGTCCCCAGATGTTTTTGGCCTACAACTCCCAGCATGCCCCAGCCAGCGTAGCCGGCTGGGGCATGCTGGGAGTTGTAGGCCAAAAACATCTGGGGACCCAAGGTTGGAGAACACTGACCTATTGGGAATATTTTGCCCCACCCTCACAAGCATGGGGGTGCCTGCTGAAGTGGGAGGAGGTTCATATAACCGCTTAGGGATTTTATCATATTAAGCGGTATAGAAGTCTCATCCATTCATTCATAAATAAATAAATAAATAAATGTTGCTTCTCTGCCTCCCCCAAGATAAAGGATCCCTGGTGGTGGTGGTGGTGGTGGTGGTGGTGGACCAGTATCAGGAGCCATAGACACGCACAACCTCCCCGCCCCCCCCCCCAGCTGCAGAACTTGACTTCTCTCCATAGGAATGATATGGCAACCATTCACTTTTATGGTGTGGAGGTGGGAAGGAAGTAAAACGACAGTGACAACTACATGGGGACAGGGGCTATCTTACCCCCTTGCTCCTGGAGAATCCAGTGTTTCGGGTTTGGGCCCCTCTCCACTGAACTTAAAATTTAAAAGCCGGTGAACTTTGTCCCATAGAACTCAGTGGGAGCCATCGAGAACCAAGTCGGCCTCTGACTGCACAGCTGTGCTCTGAATTCTGTCATTGGTGTCAGGCCTCTGGCCAATCTGAGCCCAGGGGAGACGTCTTCAGAGGAAGATTTATTTATTTATTTATTATTTTATACCCCCGCCACCACCACCACCCCACTCCCACAGAGGACAGGGGGCAACCTGAGGAGCCACGCTGGCTGAGGATTGTGGGACAGGAATTACTCCCAGGTAAGAGTGCACAGCGCATGAACTTGTGTTAGTTGTTCAAATCGTTTTAGATTCTGTTTTAAATTTTGTATTGAAAGGTTATGCTGTTCTTATTGCATCTGTATTTTGTATTGCTGCTTTTTATGGTATGGTAGGAATTGTCGTTAACCGCCCAGAGAGCGATGGCTATCGGGCGGTATAGAAATGGAATGGAATAAATAAATATTTCCATCGTGAAAACCCCTCACTCTCCTTTTTAAAGGGCTTGTGTTTAGGCTGCGGTAAGAGAATGTGCTTTCTCCATCCGCCAGAGTTCACAAAAATGAACTCCTGCCTCATTTCTTCTTCCACATCGAGCTGGACGCAATATTGTCCTGAGCAGCCAAGTATTGTCCTGAGTAGGCTTGCAGGTCAAGGTAATAGTGAGGAAAGTCAATTGCATGCCTTTCTAACAAAAGCAAATAGACTGATAAGATGGCAGCCGTTAAGCTCCAGTTGCTCTGCGTCACAGGCCACCCACTCTAACCTTTTTGCCCAGGAAATAATTAATTCCTGACGAGTTGTGGGAGAAGGAAACAGACATCCATCCACCAGCAAAAAGTCCTCATGATCTCAGAATGAGATTGCTCGGTCACCAGGAGACCGGCTTCAGGAACTAAAGCTGCCTTTTCTCACAGGGGCTGAAGGCTTCAATTGATTTGCCTCAAACCACTCGACGGCCTGCTTACAATAGCTTTCCCCAACCCGCCGCCCTCCAGACCTGTTGGACTACATTTCCCATCATCTCCATCCAGCATGGCCGCAGTTAGTTGCTATGATAGCTAAACCAAATTGCCATGTCCAGGAGGAGTCTACCTCTGAATACCAGATATTGCAGCCAAAGAACAGGGGAGGATTGTTGACTTCTCTGCTTGTGGACTTCCTGGAGTCATCAAGCTGACCGTTCCTGGAAATATGATGCTGGCCTGAGTACCCTTTTGGCCTGGTCCTGCACGGACCTTAATTTATGTATCACATGTGCAGCTTCACTAGCTCAATTCTTGCCATGTGATTTTGATAAAGGACAAGGGCCACGTCACACATGACATTTTGCTTTAGATGTTCACCTACAGCGTTTTAAGCTTGTCCGCTTAAAAAAGCAGGTTGGAATGTGGTGGACCAAACCAATCGCGATCAGTATCACATACACCTCAAGGATGGAAAGCGGAATATCGGTGGTCAGTATAAGAGGTTTAAAGATGTTCATAAGGCTAATCTAAAAAAATGCAATATAAACATCGAAAACTGGGAAGCTCTGGCCCATGAACGATCTAAATGGAGGTTGGCCTTTCACAAAGGCTCTATGGACTTTGAAGAAGCCCGAGTGCAAGGCGAAAGGGAGAAACGTGCTAAGCGAAAAGCACGTCAAATGAATCCTTTACAGGCAGGACTGGTGCAGGGCAGTTTGGCGCCCAAGGCGATATTATATTTAGCGCCCCCCCTCGTGCCATGGGGGGGGGCTCCGGAGCAAAGAAAAACAAAAAAAACAACCTTGGTGTTTTTCTTGTTAACCGCCTTGACCGCCCCCCTCGCCGCCGCCGCCCCCCCGCAGCCGCCGGACCCCCGCCACCCCCCGCCACCTACCTTCCCCCCGCCCTGGCCGCCACCTCCGAGGAGGAGGAAGTAACGCAACGGGACCCCCGCGCTCTGTTTTTGGCCGGGGAAACCAGGGCAACAGGGCTGTTTAAGCCCTGTTGCCCTGGTTCCTCCCGCCAAAACAGCACGGGTGGGGCTCCGGAAGCGGCGTGGAGAAGGTAGGTGGCGGGGGGGCGGCGGCGGGGGGGAGGCCCAGCGGCGGCGGCGGGGGGGAGGCCCAGCGGCGGCGGCGGGGGGGAGGCCTGGCGGCGGGGGGGTGGCCCGGCGGCCCGGGGGGGGCGGCCCAGCGGCCCGGGGGGGCAGCCCGGCGGCAGCAGCGGCGAGGGGGGGCTGGGCCGGCGGCGGCGGCAGCGAAGAGGAGCGCAGCGTTTCTGCGCCCTCTTCAGCCACGTGCCCTAGGCAACTGCCTAGTTTGCCTAGAGGTAGCGCCGGTCCTGTTTACAGGACCATCTTCCATCTGGTAACCTGTGTCCTCACTGTGGGAAGCTGTGTGGATCTAGAATTGGCCTCCACAGTCACTTACAGACCCATTGCTAGAGTCTACACAATTTTCTCTAGCATTTCCTCCATTTAAAATTTTTCTTTTTGTAAATTTTTTATCCTGGAAGACAATCTTACTCGGTCACGAGTGATCGCCTGATGATGATGATCAGCTGCCTTTCCCTGCTGAGTGTTGGCTGTAGCAAACATAGGTTTGCTTCTGGGTAATCTGTGAAATGGCTCTGAGTTCGTAAGCACATCAGAAGAGCCCTGGTGGATCAGACCAAAGGTCCTTCTAGTCCACCCTCTGCTTTCCACATTGGCCAACTAGATGCCTTTGGGAAGCCTGACGTGGCTTCCTGCAGCTGGGTATCCAGTGGCACATGCTGCTGCTGTGAAAATGGAGGTTCTGTAAAGTCACCATGAGTATTACCCATGGATGGACCTTTCTCCTCGTCTTTCCTTGCATGGATTTTGATAGAATTTGTGTGCAGGAAATCTCGGGGGGTCATAGAATCATAGAAAAGTAGAGTTGGAAGGGGCCTACAAGGCCATCGAGTCCAACCCCCTGCTCAATGCAGGAATCCAGGTCAAAGCATCTCTGACAGATGTCTGTCCAGCCGCACCTTGAATGCCTCCAGACTGGGAGAGCCCACCACCTCCCTAGGTAGTTGATTCCATTGTCTTATTGCTCTGACAGTCAGGAAATTTTTCCTGATGTTTAGGTGGAATCTAGGTTCCTGTAACTTGAGCCCATTATTCCGTGTCCTGCAAACTGGGATGATTGAGAAGAGATCTTTGCCCTCCTCTGTGTGACATCCCTTCAAATACTGGAAGAGTGCGATCATATCTCCCCTCAGTCTCCTCTTCTGAAGGCTAAACATGCCCAGTTCTTTCAGTCTCTCCTCATAGGGCCTTGTTTCCAGTCCCTTTATCATCCTTGTTGCCCTCCTCTGAACCCTCTCCAGTTTGTGTATGTCCTTGTTAAAGTGAGGTGCCCAGAACTGGACGCAGTACTCAAGATGAGGCCTAACCAGTGCCGAGTAAAGGGGTGGGGGGTATTAGGCTGTTTTTCACCGTGCACTTACAGAGCTGCACAGCTGTGAATAACTGCAAAGTGGAAATGGAGCCTCATGTTTTGCTGCTCATACATGATAGTTAAACAGTGACCAGGTTTCCTATTATGCCTGTGTACAAGCAGGACAGACCATTAGCGCAACAGGGAGTTAGCGGTTCTAAAAGCAACCCAAAATGAGCAGAAACGCTCATTTCCAGAATGGGGAAGGTCAGTGGAGCTCGCAAAAGGGAACTCCGCTGACCCATCACGATCTGGAAACCAGTGTTTCTGCTCGTTTCTGGGGTTACTTTTAGAACCGCTAACTCTGTTGTGCAAGCAGCATAATCAGCAGTACTGTGCAGCAGAAATAATACTTTCTTTCTGAAATGCAAAAGTGGCATCAGAGGAAGCACCTGCTGATTTCTCATCCCATGTTGAACTGTGTTTCAAGGAATAGCTGGGCCATCCTCAGGAGAAGGAACAGGTTCGGGCAAAGGGGCAGAGCAAACTTCAAAATGGCAAACATTAGCATTTCGAAATTCTGGAATTCCTGTATAAATTTTGTGTTGGTTTTTTTGTTTTTTTTTAAAAGGTCACATGCAGATGTACAAAACACCTGTGCACATGATCACAGCAACCAGTGTGTCTGGCAATGAAACCCCGGGAGGGGTGGGAGGGGAGAGAGGTTGAGGTGGGTAGTACATGAAGAACATCCCATCATATCATGGCATGGGTTTCTTTGCAAGAAAACACCTAACAGGCGCGAATTGTGTGGACCCCACGTAGCAGTTCCGAAAACAACAAAAGCAGAAAAGCAACGACATCATGCGAAAGACGTCTGAAGTCTGAAGGACGATTTTTGCTCATGTTCACACCTCTAACCAAACTGCAGAGATCATTATTTACCTGCCAAGATGTGAGCTGTGCTTTCATTTCGCTAAATGAAGTTGTCTAAGGCATTTTTTTTTATCTAGGACACAAAAAGAGATCCTCAGTTCTTCCCTTTCTCTGTGTCCTTATCTTCAGATGGGAGGCCATCACTCATGCAGAGGCTTCAGTTTAAAAAATAATAATAATACATCACCTAGGTGGCAGCTGATAAGCCCTCCTGGCATGACCACCAAAGACCATCCTGTAAATACTGCATTCCATAGGTGGGATGTCCTAGTGTTGGGTGTGGGAAGCATACTAGCATTTAATGAGATTTCATTGGAGCTTAGCCAGCCAATTACTTTCTCCTTCACATCACTTCAAGTACAATGCATTTTTCAAGTAATTCCCACCCTCCCCCAGGTTATGTCAACTCATCAGGTTCTCCTTACTTACAATTAAGTTGCAATAGTGTGCAATATAGCGTATTATACTCTCTTTTTCTGTCTTTCTCTGCACACACAGTGACACACAGACACATATTTCCCCCACTACCTGTCAGCCTGTTGGGTGCAAATGAAATCCTAACAAAGTGACCTGGACACCAGTGACACAATGGCGGCCAGGTAGGCATGGCTACTCACCAAATGGCCACCGCGTAGGGGTGTCAGATCAGAGAGATAACAACAAGACTGCAAAATAGTTCAGATTTTGAAAGACTTTACTAATAAATAATTAAAACACAAATATAAGCATCCAGACATGAGCAACAAATAATTATAACAGAAATATAAGCATCCAAACCATGACGGACAGATAACTAAAACAGAAGTGGAAACATCCAAACATTCCTGGCAGGTGGTTGGAAGACAAGCCGGGCTGGTCAGGAGGTGCCTGTAGCTCAGATGAAATCTGTAAAAAAAAAAAACCAAGCACACTACTATTACTGCTAGCTGGGCAGTGTCTGCGATGCTTGTCGATTCATCCGGCTGAATAGAAAATGACAGGCAGTCCTTCAAATCTGTTTTCATCCGCTCTCATAAATTGCCTCAGCAGTTCTTCTGGTAACGGTGTTTCCCGACAGCTGCAATTGCTTAATCAAAGCTCCTATGTCCTTCGTATTGGGGAGGCTTTCGAAAAAGAACAGCGGCAGCAGCCAAAAATGCCTCCCCTCCATCCACCACACGTACACCACCCCATTTGGTTCATAAATGCAGCAAACGAATGATGAGGAAAGGCCACGGCATCGCCCTCCCCTTGCAAAAAACCCAGGCCTGAAGGGTGATCCTGCCAGCTGCCGCTGCCCAACACAACAAAGATGGGTGCGGAGGGAAAGGAGGCCTACCGCTCATCCCCCCATCCTGCCCCGCCCCGCAACAAAGGCCTTTACAGCCGATCCTTGCATGAGGAATGTATTACTAGGGAATGCTGAAAATCACTGGGACCCACCAGTCACAACATGGCACTGGGTGCAGGCAGAGCCAGAGCACAGAACAATGACTCCTGAAAAAGGGGGTGGGGTGAAAGAGACTGGAAAAGAGAGAAATGATGAGTGTTCATCCCATTTTTCAAACTTCTGGCTTTTCACACACACATCCCAGACTGCTCAATTTTGATTCAAATAACTTTGCAGAGAGAGGGGGGCTTGGACTCTACCTGGAACCCCTTTCCTCCATTTGTCTTGCACTAGCTGAAGGACCCATTCTTCAAATGGATTAAAAAACTGATTACGTTCTACCCTGTACTCTGAGTACTTAAAAAAAAAAAAAAAAAAACCTTTGCCCCCTTAAGGTTTTTTTAACCTTCATCTTGTGGAAACATGCAACTTTGCGTACATTGCATCTGGGGTGCCAAAGTCACCCCACAGAAAAAAGTGCCTCAGGCAAGGCAAATTGTGCATATGAAAGGCTTTTGTCTGACTGAATGTTTCCCCCAGGCTGTTAGGATCAGAATAAGAATGGAATTCCGGTTTCAGCCGTGTGGGAAAGTTCATCCTGTCTGGTGGGACCCTATCAGTAATTCTTCGGGGAGGGAGGGAGGGACCCCTGTAAAGATGGAGTTGATCACAGGGAAGTCATCCCCTCGCCCAGATCCACAGCGAATGACTTCAAAGTCCTTTTTTGAGCAGAACCTATTTTAATGCCAAGGTTCATGGGAGATCGCTCGGGAAGTGATGTCATCACAGAAATTTTGGTGGGGCTCCTAATCCCTTGCAGCTTTTATTTGGAGCTTTATAGGAGCTATGCTGCTGAACTCCATCCGCAAAAAAGGCTCACCGCCATGGAGAGCTCCTATAAAGCTCCAAATAAAGCCCGCAATGGATTAGGAGCCCCACCAAAATCGGACTCACCAGCCTCCCCTGGTAGTAAGAGTGGCTTTGAAAATATGCAGTGTTCATCCTCCACAAGTCATCGCAATCAGCACTCACCCATTAGCTGAAAAACTCTTGAGACAGAGGCTAAGATTCTTGTGACATTTCTGTAAAGTATGAAGCATTATGCCCTACAGAAGTATCATAACAATGCATACTCCTTTAGCTGTGAGGAGGGTGTGTACACCAAAAAGCACTTCAGCATTTGAGCATTTCAGATCTCTTACTCAAGTTTCCTGTCTATCTTAGCACTGTTTTGAGGCTTCTCCATTCATTATTCCCCCCCCCCCCATATGAATCTCGACAAAGCTTCAACTCTTTTCTGAATCACATCCCTCTAGGTTTTTTCACGTGGTTCCCCTATGACCATCCATCAGCCAGAGAGCCAAGGGCCACTGGGAGGCTGCACCCCCTGCCTCCCAGCAGGAACATCATGGCAAGGTGGAAACCAACTTGGCCCCATTCATCGGCCAGAGAAGGAACAGCTCCAGGGAGGGAGCTTATTTTGTCCTTCCCTGCTAGGAAAAACAAAAACAAAACAAAACACCATCTATAAGAACCCTGTGACTAAGAACTGGTGCCTGAGTTTTGCTTCTTTTTCCTCTGCCCTCCCAATCCCTTTTCCTTTTGTGTCTTTTAGATTGCAAACCTGAGGGCAGGGAGGGACTGTCTTATTATTAATCTTTGTAAGCCACTCTGGGAGCCTTTTTTTGGCTGAAGAGCGGGGTAGAAATGCTGTAAATGAATAAAGCATACTCATGGTGGGGCTGCGGCAGCAGGATTTCCGCCATCTCCCAAGATGTTTTAGGTGTACACCTGGAATCGAAAAGCATGAGCAAAAAGTGGGAGGGGGGATGCTTTGTGTGTGCGCAAACGCATGTATCGTAGACATGGCACACATGGTTCTCAAGGCAGCATATATGATTCTCCCACCCGCATTTTATCCTCAAAATGTTTATACAAATTTGTGGCCTCTGGGTGTGTGTGTGTGATGCGTTTCCTCTTTTTCTGCCCATGTGCAAGTGGCCACCTTTCTTTCTTTTTTGGCAGTGGGTGAGTGACCAGTCACCACCATCTGCCTCACTTCAGTAGATGGGGGAGGAGGGCCAACTAGGACCATGTGAACTTCCCATATCAAGGCGGTCCTTGAGGCGCCCACATCCCCAGCTGTGCAGGGTTTAAAAAGTGAGGGCCAGAATTGGGCCTGGAAAGTGGAAACAGACTTGGGAGTCAATGCTGTTGTTTCTAGACTGACGAGATGCATTTCATTCGACTGCACTGTGTCCGTCACACTCACAAGATGGTTCTATGTGGCCCGGTTCCCGGCATCTTTGCTTACCATTCTTTTCTTTTCTTTTTTTTCCTTTTCAATCTTTTTATTTAAAAGAAATAAAACACATACAAACACTACAAAGACCAAAAAAAACAAACAAACCACTAACTAAAATGGACTTCCAATTTTCTCCACAACGAATGTAAGTAACAATAGATACTCTGCCCTGAGTTTACAAAGAAATGTCTCTTTTTTTTTCTATTGTCAAACAATGTTTTTCACATTCATCAACCTCACAAATACACAAGTCATTATTATTCCAATCTCGACAAACTCTACAAAAGACCTGTTAGAAATTCCCACTCAATCATAACTGTGGATATTCACTCTTCTATTTAAACAATATTAGGCATGTCTACTCATATATATTTGTAAAATTCACTGGCCTCTTTTTGCTTGCTTATCGAAGACAAAAACTCTCACTTCAATTACATATTAATCCTTACAAGCTGTTACATTAAAATTTAAATCGATACCCAGAGTTTTTTTAGCATCTTTATATATCCCCCACATAGAATGAAATACAGATATAACAACCATACTTCATCTTATAAACACCCTCTCTTAAGTCATCATCCCATAATGGATGATGGCATCTTTGCTTACCATTCAGAAGTGAGGCCGTGACACTGTGCTTTCTATCGCTGGCATCCCCACGAAATATGAGGAAGCTGACACAAACACATTTGAAAGCAATTAGCCTCCTGCTCCAGCTCACCACCTTTAATGGGCCTTCTAATGCCCATGGTAATCATGCAAAGGAGCAGGCTGGACTGGTTATTCAAACCAGAAGTAAAAATTGAGGTTCAACTCTCTACGCAGCCTGTTTGTTTGTTTGTTTGTTTGTTTATTATATTTATACCCCGCCTTTTTTCCTGCAAGGAACCCAAGGCGGCTTACATAATCATCATCCTCCTCTCCATTTTATCCTCACAACAACCCTGTGAGGTAGGTGAGGCTGAGAGTCCGTGACTGGCCCAAAGTCACCCAGTGAGTCAGTCTCATGGCCGAGCGGGGTTTCCTGAGTCGCAGTCCAACACTCATTATCTCTCTCCGCCCCGCCTCTCCAGTCTGAAAAACTGCAATTCTAAACACCTTCGTCACAGAGTTAGCGTGAAGACTGGCCAGATAGAGATTATAACGCGTACTAGAAGGCTACAATCCTACACAAACTTTCATTTCATTTATTGCATTTGTATAGCATCCCATAGCGAAAGCTCTCTGGGAGGTTCACAAAAATTACAACCCCAAAAAAATACAACATAAAAAATATAATTTGGAATAAGTTCCATTGAACTTAATAAGGCGTACTTCCCAGTAAGCATACATAGAATTGCACTGTAAATGTGTGATTATTATGATTAATAAGCACTCCTTCTTTATGCAGCACTCTTCAAGTGCTCGACGGCCTACGCCATCAGATCCCACACACGCTGACTTGAAAGTAAATCCCTCTGTGCTCAATGGGCTTTGCTCCCAGGTAAGTGCCTAGAACTTAACAGCTTTACTGTGCTTGCCCTCACAAGAGTTTCGTGAGTTAGCTCGCGATTATTCCTAATGTACAGATGAGGGATGGAGTCTGAGAAAGAAGGGTTTGCCCAAAGTGACCTCATGAGCCTACGGCTGAAGAGAGAGTTGAATCTCTTATCATTCAGATCTGCACCCAGTTTTATCCAGTGGGCCAAACTGGCTCCCACTATGTAGTGTGGCACAGAATAAACAGGGGTGGTAACAGAGGACAGAAAAATGGAATGTTGGGAGGAGAGAGGTTATGGCAGTGTTTCTCAACCTTGGGTCCCCAGATGTTTTTGGCCTACAACTCCCAGTATGCCCCAGCCAGCTATGCTGGCTGGGCATGCTGGGAGTTGTAGGCCAAAAACATCTGGGGACCCAAGGTTGAGAAACACTGGGTTATGGCAACAGTTGCTAGAGGGCGAAGGAAGGTCATGGAATTGGAAGGGGCCATTTAGGCCATTGCATCCAACCCTTTGCTCGCTGCAGGAATCCAGTTGAAGAGAAGGGCTTTAAAAAGGCAGTGAGGGAAGGGAGAGGGAAAGGGGGAAGGAAGTGGGCCTCTCTCTGAAGAGGAAGTTCTACCATCATCACAGTCCACAGAATGGACTGGGAACCTGCCTGATGACCGAGGGGGACAGAAGCTCAGAAGGAGCTTTGGCATCTGTGGCGACCGGGCACCTGTGGGCACCCCAGCTACGGGTGCAGACCTGGTGCAGCGGCGCCAACTGGTACTGGCTACCACCACCATCGAGAGTAGATCAAACCCAGCCTGCTCAGCCACCAAGTGCTCTCAGTCCCTCGGGGCTGACTGGCCAAGGGTCCCAACGGGGACTCTTGCGCTGGGCGTCTTCTTTGCAGCCCTCTTCGGTCCGTAAGGGAGCGCACCTTAGGTTACAGGCTTTGCTCAGCATGTTGTGCACAACCTGGTCTATAAATCAGCGTTAGCATGACCAGTAACACGGCGCCCCCCCTTGTGAGCCTCTCAGTCCCCCCCGTTCACCCCCAAAGCACACAGTTTGGGTTGTGGTGAAAACAGGGTAAAAGATTTTACAGTAATACCTTGGTGTGGAGAAAAGAGCCTTTGGGGGTTCCTACATGCATGCACACACACACACACACACACACACACACACACACACACACTCATGTGTGAACCGGCTAAAGGCTGGAAGCGTTTTGCAAGACAAGCAATTTTTTAAATATTCGTTTACTTTTTTTTTACTTGATATACAAGCGACGTCTTGCAATACAGGTACTGTAGTACAGCTTAAATTAAAAATCTCTGTACAATTTGGGGGGGGGGGATTTCGTTTTGATATAAGAGTGTTTTGGATTACAAACACATTTCCGGAACGAATTATGCTTTCAATCCAAGGCATGACTGTATTAGGGATTCAGGCAAAAAGTTCAGAAGGGGAAAGAGTTGGTCAATTTCAAAGCACAAAGTAACAAGTGGTTTTAAAGTTGCAATTCAGTGGCAAATAAGGAAGAAACAGAAAAACACAGACTAGCTACACGCTGCCCCGAAGTGAGCTGCCTCCCTGGTTCCGTGAAGACACGGGGCCCTCCGTGGTGCGATTTCCTCTGGTGCTGTGTCAAGCTCTCCCTCCCTTTTGGAAGACTCATACCCAGGGCACCAGTACTGAGAAAAAGGACCTCGAACTTCTTTTCCCAGCGGAAAGGTGGGTGGAGATTCCTCCACAAGAATCATGTATTTGAGAGTCTGGCTGGCCGATTCTCTGCTCGTTGCTCATATCCTCAGCCCAGAGATGGGTTCTCTAAGATTCCACATTGTTTGGACACCTGGGCGATTGACCAGTCAATGGCTCCCTCATTGTGTGTTCTAAGTGGAGATGCTTGGCCTTGAGATGAAAGCCTGGTATCTATGTGAGGTGGTCTGATGGATTTCAAGGCTGCTGCCCAGTGGTAAGGCTTCACTTTACTTTCTAGCTCTGCACTCCATTTACTCCTCAGGGGCTCTGAGTCCAGAGCAAGGGTATCTTGAACCGAGCCATACAGGAGTTTGTTAGTCTTAGTTATGTTGAACATAACCTGTGCCATCTGAGGTATGTGCGTGTGTGTGTGTGTGTGTGTGTTTTATATATCTACCCCAATGATAATACCTCATGCATCTGATGAAGAGGGCTCTAGTCCATTGTTCTCCAACCTTGGGTCCCCAGATGTTTTTGGCCTACAACTCCCAGCATGCCCCAGCCAGCTACGCTATGACTCCCAGCTGTGACCCAAGGTTGGAGAACACTGCTCTAGTCTATGAAAACATAGTCAAAATGCTTGATTAACCTACACAAAGCCGCAAGTGATCTAGAACCATGTATCTCAAAGATCGCCCTATCAATTGACACATCATGTTTTGTCATTTGTGTTTGTGCACTTGGTACATGGTCAGAGGTACTTTCTCTATAACTTAGCCATAGTATTGAAAATGAGACTCCTTGGCTGAATCCTGGTGAAGTCTTGGCACAATTTAAGTTATGAGGAGACAGCAAGAGCTTGCACTTATTGAGGAGGAGGCAAAGGAGACTTTGCTGAAGGAACTGCACTGGCTGCCTATTCACTACTGGGTCAGGTTTAAGGTTCTGGTACTTGTGTACAGAGCCCAAAACAACTTGGGACCAGGTTACCTGAGAGAGCACGTCCTCCCATACCAACCTGTCACTGAGGTCATCAGATCAGATGGCATGCTCCTGGTGGTTCCTTATGGACCTTTGGCCCAATTGGTGTCCATGAGGAGAAGGGCCTTCAGTGTGGTGGCTCCATTTCTGTGGAACTCCCTGCCTCTGGAGGTCAGGCAGGCTCCAACTTTGTGCTGTTTCCGGCGCCTGCTGAAGACTTCCTTGTGTCCGGGAAGCCTTCTCTGCTCTCCAACCACCACTGTAATTGTTACTTTGTTTTTAATGTATTGTTTTTGTTTCTTTTATCTGTTTCTATCTTTTTACTGTTCACCGCTCCAGAATCTACTTAGATATGGAGCGGTATAGAAATACTGTAAATAATAACAACAACAACACAAAAGCAAAACATCTGATTTTTTTTAATGAAGAATTGCTGGAGGGTGGAAAAATGAGGAGGGATTGTTATGTAGAGGGGGGACAGAATGTATGTGATCTGGTTGTTTTCTTACAACAGGTATGGTCAGTGCTTAATCTTTCAAAAGGAAATGCTGGGAGCTGTAGGACGTTTTCCCATCTAAACATGCATAGGATTGCGCCCTTAATCTCTGTAGAACATATTCCATCACTATGTGCGAAGTGTTTATTTTACCAGGTATTTGGACATTAGTTATGTCCCAATTTTTGTGAGCTGCATGTGGAGGAACACTTTTTCATATTGTATCTTTATTTAATTATTTAGATTATGTTTTTATGGGCTTTATTTATTCATTTATTTATTTGGTACTGTGCTGATTATGTTTTATACTGATTTTGTTTTTCTCTCTGTTACATTAACTGTGGATTTCTGCATTTGTCGATGTAAGTCACTCTGAAACTGCTTTCTGTGGTGGAAAGAAACACATTGCTGTGCCAAAACTCTCTCGGCAGTATAGAAATGAAATAAACACATAACTTAATATAATAATAATCTCAACAACAACAACAAATACATCGTCAACAGGCCTGTGGCTCACGCTGGCTCAGCTTGTCTGAGCGTGGAAAGCTAAGCCGGGTCAGGCCTGGTGATTACTTGGATGGGAGACCCCACCTTCGGAGAGATCTGCTTTTGTTGGGATCTTTCTAAGCGCCCGCAGTTCCTCCTTGGTAGGGAGGGTGGATGGGCTGACTGGAGAGGCCATTCCTTCCTTCCCAGCTCAGAAATCCACAACCTCTTGTTGGCCTCAGATTTCCGTTGCCTCTTTATCAAGTTGCTTGATTGGACTTGTATTATTTTCACAAATGGCTCCAGGGGACAGGGATGTCTCTTTCTTGTCCTTTGATTGCTAAGAAGCAGTCTTTCCCAACTCTTCTAGAAGCATGTCTTACCAAAACAAAAAAGGCATAGAAATTCTCAAAATCTGCATTCTGTGCACAATACCATATTTTGCGCAGACTTTCTGCACATTTCCTGTGCTCTTGTGGAAGTGCAATGCACACATACACTCCTAGTTATAATCTATCGGCACTCACACCAGAGAGGAGAGTAACCTGCCAACTATTCTTCACCTCTCCTGTTCCCCATCTCCCTCTTCACACACTTTGGGCCAGGATTCCTTCTCTTTCTTTTTATTTTCTTATTTATTTGGCGGGCCAAAGGTAAATGCAGTGGCTTCTTAAAACAGCAAACAGTGTCTGACCTCAGCTCCCAACAGGCAACTGTAAAACACCGTATTCCTGCCGTGGAGCGTGTGAATAGTTCTGAAGCAAAGAACTGGGAAAAGAGAAGTGCAGACTGACAGAGCACAGAGATTTGGCTGTCGGCCTGTTCCTTGCCCTGCAGCTTGTCTTCAGAAAGCCTCATGCACAACATTTTGACACAGAGCTTATTTCCAGGAATCTTCTCTCCACGCACACCCCAGCCAGTGTCAAGGACCTCTTTGATGCTACGTTAGCAGCGTGGGCCCTGCTTGTGCTTCTCCAGGAACGTCAGAAGCTCCAGGTCAGATTGGAAGGGGTCCACAAGCAGCCCGTTCCCACACCACTGGCGTTGCCCCAGTGCTCAGGAAGGGGGCAACGTAGGTTTCAGAAGGAGCCATGTTGCTGGCTTTTTGCACGTACACTGAGGTTTCTGACATTGTTTCAGAAGCGTGGAAAGGAAGGATGCTGTGGCAACCCATGCCACTAAGATAGCGTCAGAATGGGCCCTAGAATGTCTGAAAGCAGGAAGATATGGATGTGCGCAAGAAGAAATGTACTATATATTTTTCTTCCTGAAGAAAGCAGTTGTCATTTCTGAAGCAGTCAACAAATTAAATACTTCTGTTTCCTATGGGCCAAACTGAAAGTTCACATCGAATGCATGATTACATTGAACATGTCTGTGTATTGTTGTTGTTTTAAATAGCAGCTGGGGTGAGTGCGATGAGGAGCAGAACTATGGTGCACAGGAAGGAACTTAACCCCTCTGCACTGCAGTCCCAAGAAAATTCCCACCCAGAAGCCGCTATTTGCTGCTGGGTGATAACGCTGTTATTGGTGCCCATCGCAGCTTCCCTTCCATGGCAAACTGCAGCTTCAAGCTGGATGGCTTTCACTGGGACCGCGGTGCAGAGGGAAAGGGTTAAAATCCTCCTCCCAGTGCACCTTGGTCTCAGTCCTGATCAATCCCACCTCCCCCCCACTCCCCATAGCTGCTACTTAAAACATACACACAGCAGTGGAGGCTCGTGGCCAATTTGACGGGTGGGCCCGGAGGGCAGGTCAGCAGAGGCGGAGCCAAAAGGGTCGCAGGAGGCGGGGCCAAGGGGGTCGCAGGAGGCGGGGCCAAGCACTTTGAATCCCCCAACAGCCAGCAACCCATAAGGCATAAAGGGGAAACTGAGGAATATCTGAACATGCAAAGGAGAGGGTGGGGGGAAATCACACGGTGGAGGTTGCTCACAGCCACAGCAAAACATTCCTTCGCATGCACATCCTCCCTGCTCCAGCAGCAACTCCCATTGCACAGAAAAGAACATTTAAGAACATGATACAGGCCTGTGGCTCACGCTGGCTCAGCTTGTCTGAGTGTGGAAAGCTAAGCAGGATCAGGCCTGGTTATTCCTTGGATGGGAGACCCCTCCTCTAGTTTCCTGCATTGAGCAGGGGCTTGGACTCGATGGCCTTGTAGGCTCCTTCCAACTCTATGATCTATGAATATGAATCTATGAGTCGGAGGGGGGAATCCACACAGCCACACATCTTCATGACTAACAAGCATAATAATAATATCAACAGAGCAGAGTCACGCAGAAAAGCAGCCCTTGGAACACAGCAGCAAGTTCTCAGAACATCCAAAAATCCATTGCATGGCATATATCCAACACAAAGCACCCCCCAAACCTGCTCAGACGTAACAGTGGTGAGAAGCAGCCCCGTACAACAATCCAGCTTATGCATATATGGGTGCAATCCTGCGCATGTTTAGACAGAAAAAAAGTCATACCATTCCCGCATGCCCCAGCCAGCATGGCGGCCCTGCGCACTGAGACACACACCAATGCTTTAAAAATAAATTAAAAAAATAAATAAAAAGTAAACATAATCAAATGCATTTTTAAAGAATTAATTAATATGGCCCCTGTGATTTAAAAAAAAAAAAACCTTTACAAATCAATTTGGCCACAAATAGATCCGTAAAAAAAAATATAACACTGTGCAACCAAGAAACAAAACCAAACTTTTCCACACACTCACAAATCCATTTTATTACACCAAATCTACTCCACATATACTCAAGTCACACAAATCCATTTTAAAACCACTAAAGGTGCAATCCTATGCATGTTTAGACAGAGAAAAGGCCTACAACTCCCAGCATGCCCCAGCCAGCCGTGTGCCCTTAATGTTTTTTTTTAAAAAAAAAAAACCTCACAAATCATCCGAGAATAGATAGGTAATATTTCGGAGAAGCCATTGGGAAATGATTTTGGAAGCAAGCAAGCAGCACATACATTTGTTTTCTTCCAAATCAAAGGAAGACACACCAGGCCGGTGGGAAATGTTGCATTGGAAAGAAAGTAGTGCACATGTAGTTTTTGCCACATCTGAGAACAACGTATTTTTTTTAATGTGGCCTCTTGTGGGAGACATATGTTTGGATTTTTTGGGGGTTTTTTAATCAATTGTTTGGGCCACAGACAGATAGGTTTTGGGTTGTTTTTTTTAAAGAACATTTGACCAGCCACAGAAAAATAGGGTTAGAAAAAAAATTACCGCACAAGTTGCCATCACACCTGAACTGTTGCGCTGCTTGCTGCTGCTGCTGCTCGCTCGTGCTCTCTCTCCTCCTCAACCTCCTCTTTTAGGGCCAAACTAAAATTTTACTTCAGTGTAAGTGTGGGTAGCCCAATTTGGATCAGGACTGCGGCAGTGTAGGGGGGGGTTAAGCTCCCCTCCCGGATTTCATGCCAAATTTCCATTCCCCGCCCCTGCCTCATGGGGGGAAATTAAAAAAAAAAAACACACCTTAAGTTTCATTTTCCAATTTGGACTTTGAACGCTTAAAAAAATGCACACACGCAGGGTGGGAGAGGTGGAATTTCAGCACGAAAATGAGGGTGGTGAGGCTTAACCAGCTCCCTCCTGGAGCACCATGGTCCCGATCCACATTGGGGCCACACATGCTTACACTGAAGTAAATAAGTCTGGCCCTTACTTACGCCTATGTAAGCACGTGCAACCCCGATCCAGATTGCCCTGGGACCGTGGCAATCCAGGAGGGAGGACTATACCTTCATTTTCATGCTGAAATCCACCCCCACCCCCGGCAGGTGCTTAAAAACAGAATAAAAGCCTCCAGTGAAAGCTTTTATTCTTTCTTTACCCTCCTTGCAGGGTGGGGGGTGGATTTCTGGATGAAAATGGGGGGGGAGAAGGTACAACCCCCCTCCCGGATCGCCATGGTCCCAATCCGAATCAGAATGCACACACTTACACAAATGAGAAAATGGAGAGGAGGAGGAGGAGGAGGACTATGTAAGCATGCTCCTGGTGGATCCTTTGGCCCAATTGGTGTCCATGAGGAGAAGGGCCTTCAGTGTGGTGGCTCCACTTCTGTGGAACTCCCTGCCTCTGGAGGTCAGGCAGGCTCCAACTTTGTGCTGCTTTGGGCGCCTGCTGAAGAAGACCTCCTTGCTCCGGGAAGCCTTCTCTGCTCTCCAACCACCACTGTAATTGTTACTTTGTTTTCAATGTATTGTTTTTGTTTCTTTTATTATCTGTTTTTATCTTTTTATTGAATATTCAACATTCAAATTTACAGACAGACTCTTGGGAGCAATTTTGTTTCAGCTCTGCTGCTGTGTGAGTGGACAACAGGGTGGCTGAGTTCTTGTTTCACAATTGGGGTAGTGCTGGGAAATGGGCTTGATGCTGGTGTGGGGAAATCCTTCACGATTTTGGCCTTCATTCTTACATGAGAAGGAGCTTCCCAGAGCGCCCAAGGTAAGAACTGAGCCTAAAATGCTTTCAGTAAAAGTGGCATTCCCCATCCCTCCGATGAATATTGGGGCCAGTGTCTGTCCTGTAGGAGAGCTGTTGTTTGCTTTTGCTCGTTTTCAACATGAAAGTGGTCTTGCATTTAGGCCAGGGTCACTATTATTGCTGCGTTTATCCTTCCAGCCAAATCATGTCCTACTCTGCAAGTCTACAGTGACACCTACTGGCATGTTTGAGCCCTTCCTTACCAAAGCTAGGACCCATAACTGTGGGGGAGCTCATTCCATGCGCCCTCTGGGACATTCCGTACCCCCTCTGTGAATTTTGCAGCTTTTATTTTTGACATAGGAAGCTGCCGCACCTCTTTTTGAATGAGCCGGAAGCTCAGCCCTGTTTTCTGACGCTGCTGTTTATGAGACATTATAATTATGTGCTGTTATCACAAAACATTCATCATTTTTTCCGTGCATCATTTTTGCTCTTGGGACCGTGTTGCTCTTGGGACCCAGGGAATCCAGCAACACTTTCGGAGGCCAACTTGGGCCAACCAAATCCTTTTGGCGTCCGTCCGGCACCACAAACTGAATCTGATCCATGCACGGCCCATGGTATGAGGGCTTTTCGTCACTCTCTCTCTCTCTCTCTCTCTGGTTCTCCCTCCCTCGTTTCTTGGTTTCCAAAAGCAGTGATGGAATGAAAAGGCAGCAGGAGCGCTTGCCAAATGTCTCCAGGGGCCTTGCAAATCCCAAAAAGGCCTATCCAGCATGAGAGAAGAATTTCCAAAGGACCAAAACAGCAAGGCATTTCCCGCTCCCCACAAGGAACACCAACATTCTTCCTCCCAGCAGGAAACTTGTGACAAGTCGGATGGAGAGGGGAAAACACAGAGAGGCAACAAGGACTCTCTTGACCATTTCATCCCCGCACACCCCAAAAAAGGAGGCTTGCTTTTAACCGGTAAATTCATTTCAATACAAGTGTTCTGTATCATGAAGAAAACCATTGCCTCTAACAGACATGTTGTTGTCTGGAAAAACTAATTTAAACACTACAGTGCCGGCTCCAGGATTTTGGGGGTCGTCAGGCACAGCACCCTTGGCAGGGGCTATCTTGGAAAATGTGGGATATATAAACAGATTCTCTTTTTCTGCATCTGAGTTTCTTAGGGCACAATCCTATGCACGTTTAGACAGGGGGGGGGAAAGGCCTACAACTCCCAGCATGCCCCAGCCAGCTATGCTGGCTGGGGCATGCTGGGAATTGTAGGCCTTTTTTCTCTGTCTAAACGTGAATAGGATTGCACCCTTAGATGCTCTGTGCACTGTGGAAACGATCCTCATACTGGCTGGGGGTTTATGGGAGCTGTAGTCCAACACATCTGGGGTGGGGGCAGCAGTTTGGGGAAGCCTGCCATAGGAGAATGACCTCCTATGGGGAGAGTCCGGCTGTCAGAGAATACCTGGAAAGAAATGTATCCTGGATGCGCTCATAGTATGTGCGTGTATTGGAACAGGCAGACGCCAGGATAAAAAAGTAGCCATGAGCAAAGCCAATGAATAACGCCCCAGGTAGAAGCAGATGGGCAAAGCAATCCTAACCCAGGCCGATGGGGAGATCCACCGCAGCGCTGCAGAGCCGGGATGGGACCGAGAAGAGGTCAGGGAGGGTGGCGGGGGAACGGTTCTCCGCCGGGATTTCTTTCGGCAGATCTCGGCCCTTCTTCTCTCCCTCCTATCGATTATTTCCATGGGAGAAAAAATGCCTACAGCAGCCTGAGGCTGGCCATAGATGAGGGCCCTGATCCCGGGGCCTCACTTCACAGGCTTAGGCTGGCTGGGTGTGTCCTACTTTACAGAGGACAGTCCTCTATTTGAAGAGCGGTCAGAGGACAGTCCTCTACGTGAAGGTGTCCTCTGTTTGATGGACTGCCCAGTCCAAGTCCAGATGATCATAGAATCATAGAAAAGTAGAGTTGGAAGGGGCCCGCAAGGCCATCGAGTCCAACCCCCTGCTCAATGCAGGAATCTAGGTCAAAGCATCCCTGACAGATGGCTGTCCAGCTGCACCTTGAATGCCTCCAGTGTGGGAGATCCCACCACCTCCCTAGGTCGTTGGTTCCATTGTCTTATTGCTCTGACAGTCAGGAATTTTTTCCTGATGTTTAGGTGGAATCTAGGTTCCTGTAACTTGAGCCCATTATTCCGTGTCCTGCAAACTGGGATGAACGAGAAGAGATCTTTGCCCTCCTCTGTGTGACATCCCTTCAAGTACTAGAAGAGTGCGATCATATCTCCCCCTCAGTCTCCTCTTCTGAAGGCTAAACATGCCCAGTTCTTTCAGTCTCTCCTCACAGGGCCTTGTTTCCAGTCCCTTGATGATGATGATGATGATGATGATGATGATATTTCTTGGCTGCCATTCAGGGCAGAAGCCCTCCCAAGGCGACATACAACAATAACCCGTAAGAAGGTAGAGCAACAGGGCCTTGAAGTTGCCCGTCAACAGCCGCTATGTGAACAGCAGACTGAGCAGGGACACAGGTCACCTGGTCAGTCTTATGAAGCTGCCTTATATACTTGAGTCAGACCATCGGTCCATCTAGCCCAGTACTGTCGGCGGCACTGACCGGCAGCCGCGGCTCCCCAGGGTTTCAGGCAGGGTTTTTTCCAGCCCTACCTGGAGGTGCCGGGGATCGAACCTGGGACCTTCTGCACGCAAGGCAGGTGCTCTGCCACTGAGCTACAGCCCTTCCCCACTCACATGGTGGGGAGACGTGTTGTGTTTCTATTTGAATTATAGTTATTATTTCTAAATTTGCATCTATACATATATTTGCAAATGCAGATTTCATAGGATCATAAGAGTTGGAAGGGGGGCCTACAAGGCCATCGAGTCCAAGCCCCTGCTCAATGCAGGAAACTAGAGGAGGGGGTCTCCCATCCAAGGAATCACCAGGCCTGACCCTGCTTAGCTTTCCACGCTCAGACAAGCTGAGCTAGCATAAGCCACAGGCCTGTATAATGTTATGCCAGTTGGTGTCCTCTTTTTTGGCGGTGCACAAGTGGCCACCCTATGTAACTGGGACCTACGGAGGGATTCCCCCCCACACACACACACCTCCCCCTGAGCTACTCTTCACCAGCAGAAGGGGACCTCTGCTGCAGCATCCGAACCCGCTCCAGCCAGCATAACTGGGGTTTAAGATTGCACTGCAAATCTCTTTCCTGCCTTCCCCCATGCACCACCCCCATTGGCTTTGCTCATGGCTACTTTTTTATCCTGGCGTCTGCCTGTTCCAATACACGCACATACTATGAGCGCATCCAGGATACATTTCTTTCCAGGTATTCTCTGACAGCCAGACTCTCCCCATAGGAGGTCATTCTCCTATGGCACCCCATAGTTCATAGTAGTACTTAAAGAAACTGGGGTTTCATTGGGTGGGCAGAAAGCATGATGAGATGCAACCCACATTCTGATCTTAAGCAATGTTGATGCAGAGCAAACTTAGAGCTCTGTCCGTTTCTATACCAACGTACATTCTCCAGTCCGGGAAATGTCTTCCCCTCACTTGTTGTCATGGAAATTATCACTGTGTTCCTTACTGTATGATGATGGTTTCATACATGAAACAACGAGGCAGTGAGAGAAACAGGCGGAAGGAAGCAATCCGTTTTCAAGTGGGCCAGATCTGCTGTGTCAAGTTTCTAGCCGTGATGGCTACACTCAGTAGCCACCCCCAGAATGTAACACTGGGAATCTCTAAAACAAATGTATAATTCTCTTAAGGGAGAAGACACCATTGAAGTAGGAGGGAAGACCCCTTCAAAGGGTTAGGGTGAATATTTTTTTACCATTTGAGAATTTTGCTTCTACCCTTTTGCGACGTATTTTTTTTTTTACCATGTGAGTATTTTGCCGCTACCCTTTTGCTACATTTCCCCCTTTACTATAAATTAAAATTCAAAAAATCAAATTGTTTTTATTTTAAATATTAAATGTGGATCTGCCACAACAAAACAAAAAAAATACAGAGGGGAAAGAATAGGGGAAATGCCCTCCCTTTCCATCTCTCACCCCTCCTTCCTTACTCCAACCCACTCACAGATGCAGCCTCCTGAATGCGTAAAGCACATGTACATAAATGTAGGGGTTGGCCCCACTGCTGCTGCAAAAGAGCCTTCAAGGGATATGGCAGTGTTCTCCAACCTTGGGTCCCCAGATGTTTTTGGCCTACAACTCCCAGCATGCCCCAGCCAGCTATGCTAGCTGGGGCATGCTGGGAGTTGTAGGCCAAAAACATCTGGGGACCCAAGGTTGGAGAACACTGGGATATGGGAACACATTCTGATTCAGATGAGGTGGAGGTGGTGGAACTTGCAGCTGAATGAAATGCCAAGGACAGTTGAGCCAGAGCTAAGCAGGGAGGTGGAAGAGAATCAGCTAGCCTCAAAATGGGCGTGGCGGATCCCAGAGTGAAGCATCAGTTCAGAAGGGAAGATCGGGAGAAGGAGTGGAAGATGTCCTAAAGCGGCTGGCTCTGAAGCAACAGAACCCGCCTTAAAGGTGGGGTTCTGATCATTTGAGTTTGGAAGGGAGGAGGGCCCCTCAGTCCGAGACCAACTTCTTCCCGTGAGGCCGCATTTCCTAATGTACTGATTTTCTAGCATTCTAACCAAGCTTCTTTCTTCTGTCACTGATCTCTGTCTGCAATACACTGAATTTGTACTTTAAAGCCGCCCTTGCTGGTTTGCATTACCGCAATACAAGCTAATAGTTAGAAGGTCAGTGTCTGCGCGCCTGCATCCGGCCTTGGAGAGGAGAGAGGGCCCTGACAATAAAAACGTACCTCTGCACTCAGGTGCAGGCTGGTGCCACGGCGTGACCACCCCCACCCACCGCTGGCTGAGATTCTGATCCAGCAAGTAATGGGCCCTGCTCAGGTCTATGGATCTCAACTGGGCCGCCTGACACCATGAAGCCCGTTCTGGGGACAACCACGGCAGCTGCCTTGCTCAAGCAGAGGGGCTATGGTTTGGTGGGTCTCTGGCGGGGGAACTGGTCTTAGAGGGGCATGCCCCTAACGGCTGCACATTTTCTGGGCGGCACATTTTCTGCGTTCAGTTCCCTCCCCCTGCATGCAATCCTTCAGATTGTGGAGGGGCAGCTCCCTCATTGCAGTGTAAAGAATCCAGAGGGGCGGGGGTGGACAATTTGGGCTCAGTGGAAATGCAATCTTTGGTGCCCCCTGAAGCCCCAGGCTGGAGCAGGCCGCAGGTCCACTCCGGCGGACCAGTCCTGGCCACAGGTGTCACCTGAACATCCAGAAGGAGAGCAGGTCCCAGAGTGCAGGGGTGATTTCCTGAAATGCTTTTTTCTTCTCCTTTTTTGGGGTGGGTGGGTGGGTTGCAACATGCTACCTGCATTTTCTGCAATGCGATGCAAGAACGACATTAATGAGACTGTGCAGTTGTTGATCCAAAAATAGCCCTTCTCTTCCATATTCTCTGCTGCGGGAGCACAAGTTGCAGCATGACAGTGTGTGGCCCAACATTCACGTGTGAAAAATGTCCTAGGACAAAGTAAGGGCTGCCACGGGAATGAATGAGTTAGCGTGGCCATGTTTTTTTTACTTTAAAGAGGACGGTCCTCTATTTGAAGGTGTCCTCTATCAGAAGGGTTGTCCAGTCCAAGTGCAGTCCCACTCAGTCTGTTGCCCCAGCCGTGACCCACTGCCAGCTCAATGGGAAGGTAGCACTTTGTAAAAGAATGCTGGAAACAAGCAGGAACACTTTTTTTTTTTCTGGTTTGGGACAGGCCAGCAGAGAGCACCCTTCTACATGATCCGCTGACCTGCCCCGTTCTGGAAACAAGTGTTTCTGCTCATTTCCGGTTCCTTTAAGCCAGTGTTTCTCAACCTTGGGTCCCCAGATGTTTTTGGCCTACAACTCCCAGCATGCCCCAGCCAGCTATGCTGGCTGGGGCATGCTGGGAGTTGTAGGCCAAAAACATCTGGGGACCCAAGGTTGAGAAACACTGCTTTAAGCACTCGCTCCCTGTTGCACTAGCAGCGGGTCCTGCTGGCATGCAGGCAGCATAGGAATACTGCCCAAAGAACTCTAAGAAGGGTGAGCAGGTTGGGTGTGCAGCCAGGAAGTGGGTGGCTTGCTTAATTTTTAAAATTAAAACTGAAGGAGTTTCTGTTGGATAGAAAGAAAGAAAGAATGAGCAACTGTAATAAGACAAATGCGCTGGCTAGATGTTTTGGTACTAGAGAGTTGGGGGGGGAAGTATTAAAAACCTTTGTCGTGTAGTTATTTACTAAATCGTTTATATAGTTACTTTTTATGCTTGGGGTTTTCAATATGCTCTATCTTGTAACTGAAAACAATATTAAATGAAACGATAGTTTTTTGTTTATCCATACATGCGGAATTTAAAGTAGATTAAATAGTTGATTTATATTTGGGGTGGGTGGAGACCTCTTGTGTTTGTCCTTTTTTGTTTTTTTGCCATAACTGGAAGTGATCTTTGGTTAATAGAAATTTTTTTCTAAGAATAACTGTGGTTGCTTACCGTATATGCTGTGGAGAAGATTGGAAGTCCATTTTAATTTTGTTTATTGTTTGTTGTATATGTGTCTCTGTGTTGTGTGTTTTTTTATGATTAATAATAAAATTCTTCTGCGGAAAAAAAAGGAACTGGGTGGCTTGGAGTTTCCCATCAACGGTTAGCAGCACCTGAACAGCCGACTGAGCAAGGCACACTGGTCACCTGTCACGGTCTTCTCCACTATGGTGAGATGTATTTCTATTTTAAAAGTAGTCATTATTTCTAAATGTGCACCAATACATATAATTATTTATTTATTTATTTATTTATTATACTTATACCCCGTCTTTTTTCCTGCAAGGAACCCAAGGCGGCTTACATAATCCTCCTCCTCCTCTCCATTTTATCCTCACAACAACCCTGTGAGGTAGGTTAGGCTGAGAGTCAGTGACTGGCCCAAAGTGAGTTTCATGGCCGAGCGGGGACTAGAACCCGGATCTCCCGAGTCCCAGTCCAACACTCTCACCACTACGCCACACTGGCTCTCAATGTGTACATTACTAATGTGTACATTAGCATATGTACACATTTTATACAAATCCATGCCCTCTTTTTTAATGATGCATTTCCCCTTTCTTGGCAATGTGTGAGAGGCTACCCTAAAATGAACTCAATCTTTAAGCTACTGCTTAGACTCCACTTCAAGTCAGTGTTGAAAATTAGTGAGGCCAACTTGGAATAGTACCCATTTCCAGAGGGGGGAGGCAGCTATGTTAAGTCACTGCAACAAAAGCAACAGTCTTGTGGTAGCCTAAAAGATTACCACATTTATTATGGCATAATCGTAAGCTTTGGTTGCAATGGTGAGGAAGAGGAGGGGCGACTCCAGGGGGGGTCTTTCAGTAGGCCCCTAGTGGGCTGTGGGCCCTTGGCGGGCGCTCAACAGCATGCCTGCCCTTGACACTGGCCCTGAATACATGCATACAGCCATGCCTTGGATTGAGAGCATAATTCGTTCCGGAAACGTGCTTGTAATCCAAAACACTCTTATATCAAAATGAAATCCCCCCCAAAAAAAAATTGTACAGAGATTTTTAACTCAAGCCGTACTACAGTACTTGTATTGCAAGACGTTGCTTGTACATCAAGTCAAATTTTTAAAAATAAATATTTAAAAATGTGCTTGTCTTGCAAAACGCTCTCAAACCAAGTTACTTGCAATCCAAGGTATTACTGTATTATATACCTGTCAACATAGGATAACACTTCATGCATCTTATGAAGTGGCCTGAAGGCCATGAAAACTTGTGTCATAATAAATGTGTTAAGTTTTAATGTATTACAACTGACAAGACTCTTGGCCATTCTCATTTATTCAAAGGCTGTAGTCAGTAGTTCAAATATTGTCCTTGCAACATCCCGGAGAGAGAGAGCTCTCTGTGCAAGAGAGTAAGAATGTCATGGAGAATCCTGGAAGAGGGTAACAGTATATCAACAGATTATTTTTATTTTTAAATGTATATAAGTCCCCTTTTGGCCGAAATAAGGTCCCCAGGGTGACTTACAGTTAAACGTGCAAAAATCTAATTTTTTTTAAAAAAAACAAAACTTTAAAACACTCGGAAAACTCTAAAAACAATTTAAAAACCATTTCAGAACAGGACAGAATCTTAAAAAGAGTGCAGAGCTAAGAGATTTACAGAGTGATCCTTTCGCCCCTAGACAGTGTCTAGAGGGCCATAGGATCGTTTGGATTCCCAGCTCCAAGGCTGGAAAACAGCTCCGACCTTGTCGGCGCTGGGGATATGCGCTCGGAGCATGCCCCCACCACAGCCAGCTGCAGAAAGAACTGCTGGCTGCGTCTCCGAGGTCGTAAGAGCGACCTCGGAGAAGGGGTTTAGGGGGTGCTCCAGGGGGTGGGGAGGGGTGGAGACCAGTGATGCCAAGATACAATGTATCCTGGCAGTGCCTCAGCCTCCTTCCCTCCCGCTCCGAAGTGCCACACTTAGACGGCCAAAATTGGCCGTCTAGCCACTTTGAAGAGCAGGAGGAGCGCAGAGGTGACCTTCTCCTCCCGCCCTGTGTAGGATGCCCGTAATCCTCCGGGTTTGGAGGGCTACGGGCGGCTTCATTAGATTGCACCCTTAAAATATTAAAAAGCCATATGGAACAGAAAGGTTTTAACAGCCTACCTAAAGCTGAACAGAGAAGGGGCCGGCCAGCCTAACTTCCTTTGGGAGAGAGTTCCACAGGTGGGGTGCTGCCACAGAGAAGGCCCTGTCCCGTGTTCCCACCAACCTAACCTTTCTTGGTAGTGGGACACGCAGAAGGGCATCCAGAGAAGATCTTAAACTACAGGCAGGCTCATAGGGGGACGAGGCAGGTTCCAGATTTGGTTGCAGGTCCCACTTGTAAATATTTAGTAAATACTCAGAGATAAGGGTGAGTAGCTACAGGGTGCCAGACTTTCTTAGTGGTTGCTCCCATTCTTTGGAATTCACTCCGTCCAAAGCATGATTTGCTAAGCCTCTTCTTTGCTTTCTTTTATATGTCTGCTGAAAATGCATTTGCGTGTAAAGGCATTTGGGGTTTTTTTTTTTAAAAAAAAATGCTGCAGGATTTCATTGTGATTAGTATTTATTTTTCTATTTAAATTGTTCTGATGATGAATGTGTATATATTTCATAAAGGGTTAAGGTGTGAATAATTTAAATTGAAGAAGTAGAAGCAGCAGACCTCCTCCTTCCTGCTTCTTACAGCTCACGTGGAATTCCCTCGTGTTTCTGCACACCGGTGGCCCCTGTGGATCTTGCCTCAGTGGGCAAGACAGGGTGTAGTCCAAACTTTGCTTAACAAAGGAAAGCAGAGAAAGCTAGAAATTAGGTCTGTTGCTGTACAGCACCATGGTGGTTTTAAAGAAGCACTGAAAAATCTGGCCACTCCTTTAGAAATTTTACAGTTTGAATTTCTGGCTTTTAATTTTCCAACTCGTTTTGACCAATCCTAGCGTTGGCTAGATCTGTAAATGGGTTCCTCTTACTATTATTTTTAGATCCTACAAAATGAAATGTGCTCTCTAGATGTTGCTAGGAGATCCCTCTTAACTCCCGTTGCACCAAATTCAGCTCCTTAAGACAAATGTTTTGCAAATACTTTGGAAAGTAATTGCATCTATTCACCAGCAGAGGGCAGTTGCTGCCAAGATAAGAAACCATTTTTTAAAATAATGATAGGTGAAAAATCTGAGAAGTTGAAGCCTTGGAGAGAGGGTACTGAAGATCATCTTTGTTCTAGCATTTAGATAACACAGTGGTTTTCAAACTTTCTCTCTCCACAGGAAACTTATTCCACAGAGAGGTGGACTCTCCGAATGTCCACTGTGGGTGCCAGAGTGTTGGAGAGGATTATCATAGAATCATAGAAAAGTAGAGTTGGAAGGGGCCTACAAGGCCATCGAGTCCAACCCCCTGCTCAATGCAGGAATCCAGGTCAAAGCATCCCCGACAGATGGCTTATATGCGGTTGCTTATATGCTGTGGAGAAGATTGGAAGTCCATTTTAATTTTGTTTATTGTTTGTTGTATATGTGTCTCTGTGTTGTTGTTTTTTTTATGATTAATAATAACATTCTTCTGCGGAAAAAAAGGAACTGGGTGGCTTGGAGTTTCCCATCAATGGTTAGCAGCACCTGAACAGCCGACTGAGCAAGGCACACTGGTCACCTGTCATGGTCTTCTCCACTATGGTGAGATGTATTTCTATTTTAAAAGTAGTCATTATTTCTAAATGTGCACCAATACATATATTTATTTATTTATTTATTATATTTATGCCCTGCCTTTTTTCCTGCAAGGAACCCAAGGCGGCTTACATAATCCTCCTCCTCCTCTCCATTTTATCCTCACAACAACCCTGTGAGGTAGGTTAGGCTGAGAGGCAGTGACTGGCCCAAAGTCACCCAGTGAGTTTCATGGCTGAGCGGGGACTAGAACCCGGATCTCCCGAGTCCCAGCCCAACGCTCTCACCACTACGCCACACTGGCTTAATTGCGGAAATGCAATTAATGTGCATGTTTTGAAAAGTGTAAAGAGCAGCTGCGTGGGGCGGTGGTCAGGGTTGCTGAGCAGGGAGGGAGAGTTTGTTTTGAAATTATGTTCTTCTTGAAACGGGTTTTATTTCACATTGTTCATAGTTGATAAGATTTTATGAATATGTTTGTGTTGCTTTTCATTCTATAAGCTGCCTTGGGAAGACTATGGTCTTGAAAGGTGCCAAAGAAACGGGTTAAATGAATAAATAAAGTCCTTCCCCTAAACCAAGGGTGGGCAATGCGTAGGCCCCGGAGCTGCATGTGCCATTAGCTGGGAGGCCGAGAGTTGTGCACCCGCCCGCCCATACTCAGACAAACACACACACACGCACCATCTTGACCCAAATTGCTGGGAGGAAGGGAGAGATGCTTCACACCCAGCCTCTTCCCAGCGATCGTGCTGGGAAAGAAGAAGGCACGCAGGGATAATGCTCCTCCTCGCACACCATCTTTTCCAGCACAAGCAGCGGCTGCTCGAAAACTGGTGCGCAAGGGGAGTCGTCCTCATGTGTCCGGTTCCCTGCAGAATCAAGCTCTCGCCGGTCTGCCCAGCAGCTGTTGGGCAGGCAGCGGGAGGGGTGTGTGTGGAATTCTGCACCTGCACAGGGCGTGTGGGGATGTCTCTCCTTGCGTGCCCTCTGTAGCAGAGGTGGCAGCATGCTTAGGGGAATTGGGGGCAGGGCGCCCGTGGCGGGATACACGGATGGCCTCCGGGGGGCTGTGTGTGTTGCCCACCCCTGGGCTAAACAGGCAGCTTGGGGGGGAATTCTTTCTTCCCTTCCCTTCCTTCCTCTGACAAAAATATCAAATACAGAAACAAACACACATATGCATACACATCAAAGGAAAGCAAAAGGCCTCTCAAAATTAATATCCTATTTATTCCTCACAACAACAATAAAGGGGACCTTCGGAAATGTCCCTTTTAAAAAATCTTCCTTTTTGGTGTTGCTCCGTTGAACATAGTCAGTTTACCTACCTGCTTTTCTCTGTGTTTTAGCTGCCCAATGTTTCACTACTGGAGGTTTTACATTTTGCCATTGGCTTGCAACCTAAACTTTTGCTGCAAGCTCCAAACCATCTCATGACATTTAGTCTGCAGTCCTGTATTCACTTAGCTCAGAGCATGCCTCATTGTACTCAATGAGACTTATGGCTGAGTAGTCACGTATAGGATTGGGTATTATTTATTTATTATATTTATACCCCGCCTTTTTCCCTGTAAGGAACCCAAGGCGGCTTACATAATCCTCCTCCTCCTCTTATCCTCACAACAACCCTGTGAGGTAGGTTAGGCTGAGAGTCAGTGACTGGCCCAAAGTCACCCAGTGAGTTTCATGGCCGAGCAGGGACTAGAACCCGGATCTCCAGAGTCCCAGTCCAACACCCTAACCACTACACCACACTGGCACTGTTGGTTTGTCTAGCCCCATCCAGATAATCCAACAGGACAAACCATGGGTCCGATGATCAAAACATATTAAACCAATTTTGTACCAGTCGCACTGGTTACCAGTGCGTCTAAGGGTGCAATCCTATGTATGTTGGCTGAGGTATGCTGGGACTTCCTTTTGACTAAACATGCATAGGATTGCATCTTAAATGGTGGTTTGTTGTTGTTGTGTGTGTGTTTTGATTTGCTGAACTATATTTTAATGTATTGTTGGGTTTTTTGTTTGTATTTCTAGTTTTATTATATTATTGTATTTTTATTTTTGTATTTTGTTTGCTGCCTTGGTCCAGAAATGTGACAAATATAGATGGATAGATAGATAGATAGATAGATTAGATAGATAGATAGATAGATAGATAGATAGATAGATCAGTTGGGTGGGCAACATTTCTGAGTAACATTGCATCCTTTGCTTTTTAAGAGACGTCACCAAAGGCTCCACAAGAAGGGAATATAGATTTATTTAAAATGTTCTTGCGGCTCAATAAAAGAAAGTAAAATCATCCTCCTTTTCTCAACATTCCAATCGTCATGTCAACTCCAATTACCAAAGAGTTGGAGCACTTCCTTCCCTTAGAAGTTTTAACAGTATGGAAAAGTAATTATTGGCAACACACACGCAATATGAAGACATCACATTACCCTTCTGGTTTTGAAGCCAGGTCATTCGGTATGTTCTTCTTGTGATATTATGTTTGTCCTTTTTCATTCAGGGGAAATTCAACTTTGCAAGTACTTGGAGAACTGGGGACCTGGACCCTGAATCGACAATCTACATCGAGCCAGACAAAATTTGGCCAAATGATAACAAGAAAGGTTTGTTGAGGAAACAGTGTCCCGTCCCCCCGTCCCCCGCACCTCTTCCCCATAGCAGGCCAGGAAGTTGCTTTTTTTAAATCTCTGCTAATTCTCATTGGGGCTGTGTCTGTTGTTTGATCTCCTGAGGTCAACACCAGATATAGGCCTCCCACTTTGGGGGCCAGCCAGGGCCAGCTGCGAGCAGACCCCAGGGCTCTTGCCACCCGTTCCTTCTCTGCAGCTCGTGTTTACACACTGCCCCAAATCCAAGGAGGAGAAGTGAATATCAAACAGGCCCAACCTCTTTTGATGTGGCCAAAGGATGCTATCTGGTTTGAGGCCTGGGCGGAGGGGAGCTGGACCTTTCAGGCTTGTTTGTGTTTCCCAGGGCTTTCTGCAGTAGCTGCTAACCAGCCATCCAAATCTTCAAACACGGGCATTGTTTCCAAATGCGTGGGGCATGGGGGGGGGGGTATAGAAGAGAGACAGACCTCGGAGCGTCTGCTGCTCCCCCCGCCCCCCCCATCACACTTCTCTGCAGCTCAGTCTGTTTTGGATTTAGCCCTGCAGAGTTTCCCTCCTTTAGAAGCAATCGCTGTTTGGTCTAAGCCTAAGGGGGTGCGATGGAGTCAAGCGGAGCCTTTCAAACGGAGAATCCTCTCCTGGCACTGCTTCTGCCTTCGTGTGCTCTCTCTCTCTCTCTCTCTGGATCGAAGCAATCCTGGCATCGTGCCTTTTGTACGTCTTGGCATCTGGAAAGAAGAAAGGTGTCAATGGCAGGGAGAGGTAATTCTTGGGGATGGAGGGGCAAAATAAGAGCATTGTATTCCGTCAGCCGTGTCCTTCTGCGCTCTGCATAGGGCAAACAGGCCAGTCGCTACAGAAGCGAATACACGGACACACGAATCAGAAATGGCAATATATATTCAAAAACTGGTGGCAGAACTCTTCAGCCTGCCAGGATACGCTGTCACTGACTTTCTGCACAAGTCAGCAGATGCTCCCAGATTGGAAGGAAGCAAACTCAGAGCAGTGACTCATGCAGAGACACACAAAGGGCCTCCCTTCTGAAGTGTCTGCCGTGTCTCATTCATGATTCATTCCATGTCAGGAATGAACGGTGATCCAGTGGCAGAACATAATTTCTTAATAGAGCATCCGTGAACAGAACAGAACCGGATGAAGATTTGACTTGCTATTGGAGTGGTCACTTGTACATCACCAAAAAAAGAGGAAATGCATCACCAGAAAACAAAACAAAAAAGGGGGGGTTTGATTTGATTTGCACATGCTGATTTGCTGTGGAAGACTGACCAGGTGACCTGTGAGCTTGCCTGCTCACTCAGCTGTCCAGGTGCTCACTGCGGAGGGACAGCCGTTCTGTTCTGATGATTCATTATCTCTAAATTAGAATTGGAAGGGATTAAGGCTTCCAACAGAAGATGTGGCCTCCTTTTGCCAGCAAGGCCAGGCTGGGCTAGAAGGCGAAGGAGGGAGCTTTAGCCGCAGCCACAGCCATTGCTGTCACCACCTGTTCTGCCAAAAGCTGCGGTTCTTTTTAAGATCCAGAGACAATGAGCGGACTTGTGGGTGAAGGTTAAAAAGCGTTATTAGCAAACTACAGGAAAGAGATTACAGAAGCAAGATAGATGCAAAGTACAATGCGTACGTCCCTTCTGTTGTCGAGAACCCCTCAAAGAACCGACAACGGACGGACTCTCTGGCCGGCACACAACACCTCCAGCAGTTAGGTCTGTGTCGAGCTACCACCCTCCTAAGGGTTCCCTAATCTTATCTAGCTTTTCTGTGTTTATAATAATTGCACCTGTTCTCATTAAATTGGACACGATTAATATGTTTTGCACATAATTAATTGGGGAAGAATCTCAATAGATGGTGGCATATCCATCTCAGACACTCCCATACCGGGTTCCCAGACCATCCGATGGTAAACAACCCTTCTAAGTTGGCCAAGAGGCCACCTAGAGCCACTCAGCTTCCAGGTCATCTGAGCCCATCCGGATGACGAACACCAGTTACCTAAGCCATTGAAGTCTGGCCAACAGATAACCAGGTGCTCTTCCAATTATGAGTTGGCATCCTTGCCAGGTTTAGGTCTGTCTGAAAACAGCTGGCAATCTTCTCATGGCAAACTCTGAACATTACGAGCTCACTGGTACTACACACTAAATAGTGAGAAATAGCAAGAAACAGCAGGCTTCAGGCTTGCTGGAGACACAAAGCGCAGGTATATGTTCATACAACAGAGACCCAGGCACAAGTACAACAATAGTCATACACCACGGTCTCCTCAAAATCACAGTGCTCTTCTGGCCTTTTCCACTGCATCACCACCACCATCACCACTTTCTTAAGCTCAGGGAGTGATTTATTGGAGGATATGGGAAGGAGTCTGTCCTATACTGGTTAGGACGAAGCAGAGTTTTCCCCCTTATGCACAGCCTGGTTATTGAAACTGGTTATCACCACGTGGGTTGCTGAACCCTTGCTAAAAGGCTCTTACAAGAAAACGGATTGTCCAAACCAGGTTTAAAACTAATAAAGACATTTATTAGTTTTACTTACAGTCCCTTTATTCATATATTAAATAAATATATGAAGGATGCATATAGGCAGGTTAGAGTCTTTGGCATTAATAGTCTGCTTCATTGGAGATCACTGGCTGGAAGCCAGCTCAGACCGTGTGTGTGTGTGTGTGTGTGTGTGTGTGTGTGTCGGAAGTAGGGAGGAGGGGTTACAAAACATGCACCCTGGGGGGGGGGTTGTTCAATTAACCCTTTCCTCCCACTCTAACTAGTGGTTACACTACCTCGTTGATCTAAGCAGGCACTGTTACAATTTCCATCATGATTCAGGGGCCGTCTGGACATGTGGCCCTAGCCACGCCACTGAAAAAGGGATCCATTTTGTACTGTGTACGCCATGCAACTTGCACTGCCGCCAGTGCCAACTCCGTGTTTATTAGGGCCGCTCCCCCAGTGAGCCTGCCTTCTCTACCTACAGTCTAGCTACCGGGAGCCAGGGAGCAAGTACCATAGGCAGTGGCACCGCTGCTCCTCATTCTCATCATCACCATTGTTGTCTGGGCCAGAGTGAGAGGCAGGTGAACAAGCAGGTTGCAAGGGTGAACATGCACAAGTGCTGAAGGATATGGAAAAGGAGATAGAACCTATACTGGTTAGGATGAAACAGAGTTTTCCTCCTTATTTAAACTGGTTATCGCCACGTGGGTTGCTGAACCCTGGTAAAAGGCTCTTAAAAGGAACGGATTGTCAATACAAGGTTTAAAACTAATAAAGACATTTATTAGTTTTACTTACAGCCCATTTATTCATATATGCAGGATGCACATAGGCAGGTTAGAGTCTTTGGCATTAGGAGTCTGCTTCATTGGAGATGGCGTAGTGGTGAGAGTGTTGGACTGGGAGTCGGGAGATCCAGGTTCTAGTCCCCGCTCGGCCATGAAACTCACTGGGTGACTTTGGGCCAGTCACTGCCTCTCAGCCTAACCTACCTCACAGGGTTGTTGTGAGGATAAAATGGAGAGGAGGAGGATTATGTAAGCCGCCGTGGGTTCCTTGCGGGGAAAAAGACGGGGGTATAAATAGAATGAATGAATGAATAAATAAATAAATAAATAAAATCACTGGCTAGAAGCCAGCTCAGACCGTGTCTCAGGATGGAGAGGTACAGAGAGAGAGAGAGAGAGAGAGAGAGAGAGAGAGAGAGAGCTGGCCACAGAAGAGAGGCCGGAAGTAGGGAGGAGGGGTTAGAAAACATGCACCCTGGGGATTGTTCAATTAACCCTTTCCTCCCACTGTACCTAGTGGTTACATTACCTCGTTGATTTAAGCAGGCAATATTACAATTTCCATCAATAAGAACATCAGGAGAGCCCTGCTGGATCATCAGACCCAGGGTCCATCTAGTCCAGCATTCTGTTCTCACAGTGGCCAACCAGCTGCCCTTGAGATGCCCACAAGCAGGACAGGAGTGCAACACAGCACCTTCCCATGAAGAGGAGGAGCAAGTCCAGGGGGCTTTTGCCAGTGGGCCCCTGCTAGGGAGTGGGCCCTCGGCAGGTGCCCCCATCATGCCTACCCTTGACGGTGACGCCAGCTCTGCCTGCATCCCTCTAAGCTAGCCGGCTCCCACGTGCGGTGGAGGATGATGCTCCATCCTGAATGCTGAAGTAAGATTCAGCCTCCAGTCTGGGCAGCTTTAGTACATGGAATGGAGGGCGCATCGTTTGTTTATTTATTTATTTGTAATTTTTCTATACCGCTAAGTATTTTCTTTAAAAAAATCCCTAAGTGGTTTACATATAAATATTAAAATCACATTTAAAATATTAATATTAAAATCACATTTAAAATACATTTTTTAAAAACAGTTCCAATAACAGTAATAATAATAATATAGAGCAGTACAGGAGCAGTACAGTGGAGTGGCATGGTGAACTGAATTACAAGCCAGGGAAAGCCTGACTCATAATTAATCATCTTGGCCTTTGCCTGAGGCCAGCCCTGGACATGACACACAACAAGGCTCTTTGATTGAATCACTTACCAACACATATTTCCATGTGAAATTATGCTGGGGTTAGAAGCTACCAACAGTCCAACAGAGGGAGCCCGTGCTCTCCACTTCTGCTGATCCAAAACAAAGTTGCAAACGCCAATTTCAGTTTTTCCAAATAACACCATTATCAGACACAGAATTATGTCTTTGAAAGTTTAGGGAAGTGGCAACTTGGCTCAGGGGAACCAAGAAAGGGCAACACACTTATATTATCCCTTGCCTTAAAGCAGTGTTCTCCAACTGTGGGTCCCCAGATGTTTTTGGCCTACAACTCCCAGCATGCCCCAGCCAGCGAGTTGTAGGCCAAAAACATCTGGGGACCCAAGGTTGGAGGACGCTGCCTTAAAGTGTTTCAATTCAGGAAGATTATATTTGGGAAAGGAGACCGAAATAACTGACAATTAAAAAAAGACGGGTTTGTTTGTCCCCTCACCCCGCTGTGGCAAAAAAAAAAGAAAAGCCTAATATGTATTTGCTCAGTTGGCGTCCGGATGCGGAGTTTAAGCAACACTGAGTGGGCTGGACTATCAGGAGAAACTAGCGTCCCTCACTGTTGCAGATGTGCCCTGTATGGCTCAGGAGACCAGATGGCAGTAGCAGCAGGGAAATTGCCCCCTGCCATCCAGGTGGAATGGATTCGGGGACTTGTTGCAGCTCATTGGAAAGGTGAGAAACTGGGGGAAAGCTCTCTACCTGTCCTCCAAAATGCTTTGCACCCCAGAACTGGCTAAGGGTGCAATCCTATGCAAGTTTAGACAGGAAAAAAGGCCTACAACTTTCCATTTGCTTTCTTGACGGGCAGAGAGCCAGTGAGCAAGTCGGCACAGTGGCATCTGATCTGCTGCACCGTTGTCTGGGCCAGAGCAAGAGGCAGGCAAACAAGCAGGTTGCAACGATGAAGGGGAGGCGCAATTCTAGGGGGCTCTTGTCAGCAGCCCCCTGTTGGTGTGTGGGCCCTCAGCTGGTGCCCAATCATCATGCCTACCCATGATGCCGGCCCTAAGGAGAGTGCCTGCCTTGCTCAGGTCAATAAGCCATGGGGGATCAGGAGAGACTTTCCATACTGAGGACATGAGGAAAGATGTAAAGCAGCCCTTCCCAACCACCTGGCGCCCTCTGGATGTGTTGGACTGCAGCTGGCTGGGAATGATGGGAGTTGTAGTCCGACACCTCTGGAGGGCACCGGGTTGGGGAGGGCTGATGCAAAGGAAGATAGGAAGGTGGCTTGTTGGGTGGAGAGGCTGTTCTTCGAACCATAGGGAGTGGCATAACTGAAAGCACAAAGGTGGGAATGGGTGAAGAACACGAAGGTGCATCGTAGCAGCTGGGCTTTTGTGGAGAGAGAATATGAAAATAAAGAAAGAGGAGGGAGTATCCAGTAAAGAGGACTGCTATTTGGGAGGAAATGGAATGAGGGATCAGAGTCAAAACTTCTGAAACTCATGATCTCTGTGTCCCAGTTTAGAGAACTTGCCTCAAACTTTGGGGACAGGGAGAGAATGAGTGTCTGGATTTTTGAACAGATCTTCCTGTAGGGTTTAAAAAAAGAAAAGAAGTGGCGTGTTTGTCTTTTTGCACCTATTATTCATCAAAGGAGTCAATTCACCAATCTAAAAAGCTCAATTCATTTTGTTTCTTTTTTGCATTGAGCAAGAGGAGATAATTGAAGTGATAGACAAACAATGTCACATTCTGAAGATGAGAGCTTCCCAAGACTAAAACTTTCCATATGTTTTATTAGAAGCCCTTCATAACTGACAAGGCAAGTCATAAATTCCTCTTTTCTCCTAGAGCTATGTTTCAAAACCACAAAACAATTACCTTTGCTTCTACCCAAGAGCTTTTATCAATGTTAAGAGCAGTAAACACATTCTGCAGAGCACCCTTTGAAGACTTTAATGATGTGCTTTCTACAGATGTTTAGAAGCAGAGATTATTTCTTCTCTCAATTACACACAGGAAACAACAGGTCTACAGACACCAAAGAGCAGCTATATCCTACAATACATTAGTAAAACACAGTATTTAAGAGATCTTGCTTTAGATACTGTATTGCAGTCATATTTTGCATATTTTCTGTCTCCCACCCTGCCAGCCAGGTGTGTGAGGTGGGGTGGGCGGGTAGAGCTGGTATTCAGTCTTCAAAATTAGAATGGTGTATTGGACATCGGATTCTGTTGTGGTACCTCAGGGCTCCAGGAACCTGTTGCATTGCAGTATGTTACATCTTTCCCAGGCCCCTTGAGAGGTAGAGCTGGTGTTCAAACTTGAAACATAGAATGGTGTCCTGATCGCACAATCCTGATTGGGCACTCCACCTTTCATCCAATTATCTCTTGTCTTCAAAAGAGACATCACCTTGCATTGTGTTTTACGTTTTCTCTGGCCGTCTTGAAATGGGCACAAAGGGAGAGTCAGTCAACCCTGAAATTTAGGCTGCAATCCTGTACACACTTACCTGAGAGTACATCTCATTGAACTCAATAGGACTTACTTCTGAGTAGACATGATGTCCTGAGCGCACGTGTGCGTGCGCGCACACCCCCCCCACCTATTTTCATTACATAATAACTCAATTTTCAAAGTGACATATTGCATGGTGGTGTGTTTTTCCTAGCAACCTTGGAAATGGGTGTGGCATTTAATCTGAGGTTCAACGTAAAACAAAAGATGGTTTCCTGAACTCACACACCAGTTTTAATCCCAATATATCAGTCTTCAAGGGAGAGATCACACTGCGCTCTGTTATATCCTTCTCAGCTTCCTTGAGGAGTTGCAGTAGCCACGGTGGGGTTCAAGTCTTAAACACAGAATGATGTCCTAAATATGCACACCTATTTTTATTCCAGTATATATCTCTGTCTTCAAGGTAGATATCGCACTACAATATACTTTCCATTTTTTCTTCCCAGTTTGAGAACAGGTGTGGGGGCTGAGCAAGTGTTTTAAGTTTGAAACAGATAATTATGTTGTCAACATCTACCATGTTTCACTGTGATCTCCCAATTTTCAGGTAAGATATCACATTACACTGTGTTTCACATCTTTCCTGCTCCCCTTAAAAATGGTGTGGGTGATCAAGGTGATAGTTGAACTTGAGATGTAGGATTGTATTGTGAACATGTGTACCAAATGTAATTCTGATAGCTCAGGGTTCAAGGGAGAAATTGTGTTACAAATAAACAGAATTTCAAATAAGCAAATGAAATCAAAGGCATCACTTTGCTTGGCCAATTATCAGTGTATCAGGTCTGAGATTGTGAACTTGGTATGACATCTAAATTATCAGGCATCTACTACTGCAAGGTTACGCTGGCTCAGCTTGTCTGAGCGTGGAAAGCTAAGCAGGGTCAGGCCTGGTTGTTACTTGGATGGGAGACCCCTCCTCTAGTTTCCTGCATTGAGCAGGGGGTTGGACTCGATGGCCTTGTAGGCCCCTTCCAACTCTATGATCTATGAAATCTATGAGATCTATGAAACCTCCATTGGAGAGTTGCAAAGTGAATATGGTTCTTACACCAAAAGCCTCCTATCATACTTTATGGTATTCTCTTGCCAACTGATTAAGGAAATTTAAGTTGATCAGTTTTATGAATTTTAGTCAATGAATTAATTAAATTTGCATCAGTTTACATATGAGAAAGACAATATTTAAATTAAAAAGCATACTTCCATTGTTTTTCACTGATCATGCAGGCATCATCCTAGAAGGGACATGTGTCCCTTTTAAGATGGTGCATGTCATATTCAACTTTTATAAGTACTTTTGTTTACAGCACAATCCCGTACATGTCTACTCAGAAAGAAGTCACTTGTTTTGGTGGAGCTTAATCTCAGGTAAGCCATAGCTGACCAAAAGGTTTTTAATGGCTGGCAGAGTGATCCGAGGGCCCCTAGACAGCGTCTAGAAGGCCATAGGATCATTCAGATTCCTAGATCCAAGGTTGGAAAAGAGCTCCGACCTCAGATCTGGGGATCCGCATGCTCGGATCCCCCTCCCCACAGCTGGCACAGAATGAACTGTGCCAGTTGCTTCCCTGAGGTTGTAAGAGTGACCTCGGAGAAAGGGTTTGGGGGCCATTCGAGAGCCAGTGTGGCGTAATGGTGAGAGTGTTGGACTGGGACTCGGGAGATCCGGGTTCTAGTCCGCGCTCGGCCATGAAGCTCACTGGGTGACTTTGGGCCAGTCACTGACTCTCAGCCTAACCTACCTCACAGGGTTGTTGTGAGGGTAAAATGGAGAGGAGGAGGAGGAGGAGGATTATGTAAGGCGCCTTGGGTTCCTTTCAGGAAAAAAAGTGGGGTATAAATATAATAAATAAATAAATAAATAAATAAAATAAATTCCGGGTGGGGAGCGGGTGGGGAAGAGACTGGTGCTCTTATTGGGTCCGAAGACCGTAATAAATCCATTGATTGATTGACGGGTGCTGCCAAGACATGACATGTACTGGCGGTGCCTCAGCCTCCTTCCCTCCCTCTCTGAAGGAAGCACCACATTTAGACAGCTGAAATTGGCCATCTAGCAGCTTTGCGGAATGGGAGGTGCACGGAAGCAACCTTTGCCGCCTCTGTGCTACTCCCGCTCTGCGTAGGACGCCCGTAATCCTCCAAGTGCAGTGGGTTACAGGCAGCACCATTGGATTGTGCCCTAATTTAACGTATTTCCAGCTAAATCCTATGCAAGTTTATACAAAAAGAAGTTCCTGCGAGTTCAATGAGATTTAAACCCAAGTAAGGGTGCATAGTATTGACTAAATCAGCCTTCCCCTATGCTGGCTAGGGATGATGATGGCAGTTCTGAAGGCCACTAGATTGGGAAAAGCTAGATTAAATGGTGCAGCCCTACCCCACAGTGGTATTATTACCAGGGTAGTTATTATCTCTATGGGAGGAATAAAGGATGTGACCAAGAAGAAGAAGAAAATCTACGGGCGCCCTTTCCCCTTTTCGTTAGCTGAATGAAAGCCATTTCCTTAAATATAGAATGTAAGTCGGTATAAATATAATAGATAAATAAATAAATTGCATATCCGAACAATTAGAGTTGTTCCATTAATGAAGGGTTGTTGGGTTTTTCTTTTTCTTTGTAAGGTTTCATAATGCAAAGACTTGTTTTCTGCTTCCATGCAACTGGCCAGATAAATCACAACAGACTGCTTGTACTTGTCGGGGAAAGCATGCAATTCTCTGTTCGACTATCTGATATGTCCGAATTGAACGTTTCTTAAAATAGCCTTGCTGACACACCTGGATTACTCAGAAGAGGGTGTGGCAAAAACCAAGAACTTAAAAAAAATTAGAATAGATTGCCACACAGAAATGGATTTGTTTACAGATCCAAGCTGGACTGAGCACTCCAGGTTTCCAACATGTGAACGTTTTCAAAAGAATTTATTCCATCACAAGCATTTGTAGGTCCCTTCCAACTCTACTTTTCTATGATTCTATGATTTACTCAATCCAGGACTCCCCTAAAATTGGTGAATGACAGGCACTCCACTGCAACCACTGCTACTGCTTGCTAAACATTCATGAACCATTTTGCCTTGTGGTATCACAGCTTGCACTCCCAAAGCAGGACAAATAGTCACTGCCCATTGAGTTCCACTGCAAGTCCTTACAGAAAAGGGTAAGTTGCGTCCCAGGAGTTATACTCTCTTCACCGACAGAGGTAGGCTGAGGCAAGGCACAGGAAGAGCACCTGAATGACAGCACGCATTCTCAGTTATTAATTCACAAAGAACTACTGAGCATCAAAGTCCAGAACCTATGGCCCAGTTTACGCAATGATCATGTGGACGAGGCACTGGTGGTGCATGCTGGCTGATCGGGCGGCTAAACAAACCACGGACCTTCCATCCGGCTTCTCTTTCCTCTGAGAAGCCAGAGAAACAACCCATGTTTTTTAAAAAATTCTGGGTTATCTTGAGACGGCCGGGTGAATCTTTCCTACTCTATCCAGCTAACTGGTTTTCCCAAACTTGGGGATGGAGTGTGTGTTCGTAGCTCTCCTGGCCAGGAGAGAAACTGCGGCTTATGTGGATGGTCTCCAGTCAGATACAGCTTTATTACTCTCTCTCCGGAGTGTTTTGAGCTTCAAGAATTATTACAGTGGCTAGCATATTCTTAATAAAATGAAAGTTGAAGAGTATCTCTTAGTAATATTTCACTCAACAAGACAACTAAATTTCACAGTTACCCAATTAGCAGGCATGGTTGGCAGCACTTAAGTTTAACAGGCGTCTCGTTCTCCCACGATCTCTCTGCTCAACCATGTTACAATCTCACTTTTTCTAACAATCTTCCTAACATTCTTTTATCTTAAACAAACATCTCTGCAGCTTGCTTGGCTCCGGCAGGCGCTTCAGACCGAGCCACAGTTCCTACAACAAACTGTGTAGGAGCATTTTCCCCTGACATAGACAGGCTTTCAGCGAACTTTTCTTGTGCACCTCCCCATCTCCCGCAGACTTTTTACTGTGGTGCAGCAGTGACCCAAAAAAAGCAGGAGTTTGCCACTGAATTTTGGTGGCATGGCAGCAGCTGAAAAGGCCAAATTTAACAAAGGGAGGGGGGCAGAGGTGAAACCTTAAGTGGGCTCCAGGGGGGATTGACCCCTGGACCCCTGGAAGTTGCTCACCCCTACATTACTCATGAGTGCCCCTTGTTGTTTCACTTGGCTCTCCGCAGGCATCCTTCCAACAGGTGCAGGGGCAAAGACATTCCCCACTCCCAGTGTGATGCAGCAAGCGAGGCTCACCGCAAAACCAACTGCTGTAACCAGTGTGATTCCAGCTGCTCCTCTGCGGCGTTGCCAACCTTCTTGCTTTAGCTGGGCTCCTCCTGTAGCTTTCCAAGGTGCTTGACAGGCAGTTATGTAACAGGTGAAGCCATATCTGTCTTGCATGGGAACGGAGCAATGGGGGTAAAATGATGCCTGCTACACTGCTGTCTCTGTCATGCACCTTTCAAAGGCAGAGGAGCCCTGCAGGGGTACAAAAGTTGGCAACACTGTTTATCTGTCCTGGTCCCACAAAACACACTCCTTCTCTGAAGCTGTTCAATAAAAGGATTCACCATGGTAGGCTGTTGTTTCTTTGTTACTGAAGGGTTAGGGCTCCCAGTTCCTTTTCACTGAAGCTGGCCTTCAGGATGGGCTCTGAAAATGGGGAGCAGCAGCTCTTCAGATACCATGCCTCAGTATCTGCAACTTCTCCGCCTTCCGGCTACTTGAACTCCGGTATCAGCCGGCTGCTAATATCTCACGAGCCTTCTGGTTATTACTGGTGCGATGAACGATCCCGTCAATCAGCACTGGGGTGGAGGGAGTGAAGATAACAAGATTCTCTGGAGCAATAACCAGCAGGCCAAGTGTGTGAAGAAGTAAAACTAGATCAGTGTTCTCCAACCTTGGGTCCCCAGATGTTTTTGGCCTACAACTCCCAGCATGCCCCAGCCAGCATAGCTGGGGACCCAAGGTTGGAGTCTGGAGAACACTGGACTAGATGGAAAGCCAGGGGCTGGACGGGAACGTGGTCATGTGGCAGCTGGGCAATTGGTCTATGCAGTGCTATCTCTGATTAGCCCAGACACTGTGTTCTTTCATACTTCTGGACTCCCTTGAGCCTCGTCTAGTGGGCAATCACATACAGGGTTCAAACCTAGGACCTCCTCCATGTGAAACCTTTGTTGTTCTGCATGGCTAGGGCTCCTTGTGTAATCCTCGTGGTTCTGATTAAGATGGCTTGCTTGCGATGTGTGCCACAATGTACTCTTCCCTTTTCTGCCACCATGGCTCAGTAGAACTGCTCTGCGGGATGTACAATGTGGGTTTTAGTTCTGTCTGCTCCTACCATGGATGTGGCTGGGCAGGCGAACGAAAGGCGAGACAGGCCTTAATTCTATCACCCCCTGGCAGATCTTGAACCTGCATCCCCTGTTCCGCATCCCAGTACCTGAAGCAGTGAGCTGCCGGCATGTGTTCCTATGAGGGTGTGGTTGTGGCTCCCCTTGTTGCTCGTCCTAGTTTCTCCCTTTCCTTTGCTGCCAAAAATGTTCCTTCTCCTAGGATGGGTCTTGCTTCACAAGCAGAACTTGAACCCTTGCCCACGGGGAAAAAATGTGTTGCTATTGTTATGCCTGCCTCCTCCCAATCAAGCTATCTCATCTGTTCTACTTGGAGATGGACAAATCTGTGCATTCCAGTGTCTCTCAGTTTCTCATTTTTTTCAGTCTTATGTTCGGTTCATCCTGGACTTTGATTAAAAATAATAATAAAGTTTGCATGAAAATTCATATGCGTTTTTGTGCACATTTCTCCTAATATATGCATTTTTCGCAAGCAATTTCCTAATATAATGAATTGTGATGCTGTTTCCCCTAATATACACATTTTCGTATGGATTTTTTAAATTGAAGATCTCAACTGCAAAATTCAGGGAAGTGCAAATTTTGAAGAATGACTGAATTTCAGTTCTCACAGTGGTTCGAAAGCGGGAAATTAGGTAAGTTGGCAAGTAAGTAAAACCCAACTACATTAAAACACGAACTGAGCAAATTTCTCTCCCACTGCTTGTTCTACTATGTTGGCCATCATTCCTTCCCTGTCCATTGGTTAGTCTAATCTGTGGTCGTCTGCAGTCTCTGTGTGTGGGTGGTATAAAGGAATTCAAACTAAAATGTGCAGAGATTCCTGGAGCCTCTCCATTTCTGTTTTCTTATTGCCTGTATCACAAAGGCTCTTGTAGCTTTGCTTTCACTGTAACGTTTGTATTTTAATTTATTGTACTCTACTCCAATATCTCTCAATGGGGAGAGATTTATAGATTCTATAATAAATGTCTGAGGGTGCCGTAGTTTCCTTATTATGTCATTGTGTGAAAGTGGTGGGGCAGACTGACATCACGGGGGCCTGTCCCCATTGCCATTAGCAACTTCTGTGCCTGGCTGATGCAGGTTGTTGGCACACCGCTCTGTAATTGGTGTGTGTTGGTGATGTTGCTATATTTGCTGGAGGAATGGCTGTTGGTGTTGTTTCAATCTCCCTTTTTGCAATGTTATTTCTTTCTCAACCTTTCTGCTGGCAGTGCATGGGATCCTGACTACACTATGCATTATACCAGTGTAAGCTGGTTGCTGGAGTGGCAGGCCCATTGGATTGTTCTGTAAGTAACTTTTTATTGCCAGTTTTGTGCTTTAGGTTGCAATCCAATCGAGATGAGCGGGAGCCTCCAAACTCATCTAATGCAGAGCAGAGCTCCTCCTGGTCTGCATTTTTGCTAGATGGCTGTTTTTGGCTGCCTAGTAATGCCATTTCAGAGGGGGTGGGAAGGAGACTGGAGTGTCTTCAGGATACCTCATATCCTAGTCGCCCCAGTCTCCTCCCCTTCCTGCCCCCTCAATGCCCCCTTTAACCTCTCTCCGAGGTCACTTTCCCAACCTCGGAAAACAGCTGGCATGGCTCTTTCCATGCTGGCTGTGAGGGGGGCGGGGGAATAGGGGATCAGAGCTCTGATTCCCAGCTCCAAGGCCGTCTCTGATGGTCTAGTGGCCATAGGATTGTTCCCTTAGCTACTTGTGTGTCATTCCCATATATCACTAATGGGGCTGTTAAATAAAAACTGAGAACAACACACATTTGAAGTCCACAGTCATTGTGGTGGTTTGATAATGGGCAGATATAAAATTGTATTTTGTCTTAGAAATTTAGCTCATCTGGCATAGATGAAAGATAGTTATTAATACTGAAACATGTAGGAGCATGTTAAGAAAATCTTTTTTCAGAACACAACTGCTCTTTTAATGGCCACACCATTTATTTCATTACAAAATGAACTTTTAATCAGCTTTCTTTTCATATATACTCTTGTTTCTTGAATATATTTCAATAAAGAACCTCCACAAAAAACATCATGTTTCTTCACCTAAGCAGTGACAGAAAAATCGTCAAGTGAAATCAGCCAAGTAGAGATCCGGCTGTTAATTATATCACTGTATCCTTCTTTTGTTCTCTCCAAGCTCTTCTCAAAGTGTTTGTTGTTGTTAAATTATGTTACTTTGTTATTTATTACAATTAACGTATAATTTCCCTGGAAACATGGCAGCCAGGCAGCGAGAGCCAGTGTGGCGTAGTGGTTAGAGTGTTGGGCTGGGACTCGGGAGATCCGGGTTCTAGTCCCCGCTCGGCCATGAAACTCACTGGATGACTTTGGGCCAGTCACTGACTCTCAGCCTAACCTACCTCACAGGGTTGTTGTGAGGATCAAATGGAGAGGAGGAGGAGGATTATGTAAGCCGCCTTGGGTTCCTTGCAGGAAAAAAGGCGGGGTATAAATATAATAAATAAATAAAAATAAATAAACAGCACCGTGGGCTCGAAGGGTGACTTATTCAATGTTCCCTGTAACAAACTAAGCAAACATGACTTCTTATGGAAATGATTACAGTTAAGTAAGGCTTTTCTTATCTTTCTGGTCATATGCATAAGAACAATTCTCCATCTTGTGTTAAAAGCATTAGAAGACATGTATCTTAGAGGATGTGATCATGGAATCAATATTTTGCGACAACCTAGTCATCAAGCAGATAATAATCTGCTAGGACAAATAATAAGCAAATGTATTTCTTGCCTTCAAAACCATTATTAGCTTTAACAGAACCACAGCTTGGCCTTACAAATGTCTATAAGGGTCCAAGGAGCTTTCTGAGGGTGTACCAGAGGCCTCCAGGGTGGACGTGCCACTGCACTGGCAGAACCCCTCTCTGCTGGTGGCAGGACACTTCCATCTAATCCTATCATCCACCTCAGCCAGCCTCCAGCAGGGAGTAGAATTGCTCTGCCCATAAGTAAGGCTGCAATGCTATATTTTATAGTTATATTATATTGTATTTTTTGGTTTTAACTGCTGTAAACTTCCCAGAGAGCTTCGGCTATTGGGCGGTATAAAAATGTATTAAACAAACAAACAAACAAACACCTAGGAGTGAGTCCCACTAAATTCAATAGGACTTATTGCTGAGTGGACATCCATGGGATTGTGTGATAAATATATTTGTTTGGCCATAAGCCATTAAAAACGCCACCAAAATATTAATTAACCCCCCCCCCCAAGAACAGAATTTATTTTTATGTATTTATTGAAGTACCTGTATAGGTACATCATATATAAATTTGTTTGTATTGCAGATCACAACAAAACCTAGGCTGGGGGGGAGGGGAGAGGTGTCAATATTATTACTTCTTATCCTCATATTGCTGATGAGGCTGAGAGGATCATGGCCTAAGGTGGCCTCATGAGTTTATGCCAGATATGAGGTTTTAACTAGAGAGTTTCAGAGTCGCTCAGTCCCTTGGCACTACTCTACCTTAGAGCTCCCCATTTTAAAAAAGAGAATATTGTATAGTGTAACATAACGAGAGAAAAGTAAATGTTAATTTAAAATAGTTACCATATTTCCAGAGTCAAACATAAATTTGCCATTAAACTAACTGACTCCAAGACTAGAGCAATTATAGAGTCAGATTTCACTAACAAGATCATTGGGTGGTCATCCATATTATTAAATGAAGTAACTTAATGAAGGACCTAGTAAATTATTAATTTTATGCTATTAATTTTTTAGTTCAGCACTCAAAAGGAATAGCATACATATCATGGGCTGTCTTCCTATGGAGAAAAGATTATTTACCCCTGTGTTGAAGAAAGCAGCTCTCCTCTTTAGATATGAATACTTATATAAAGTAGTTCCATATTTATTAAGAAAAGCATTTTAAAGTATATCCAATCAAATAGTGACAATGTTTATGTGGAGAAAGCCAACCTAAAAGTCGCTGGGGGACCTCGGAGAAGGCCTGCCCCCAGGACTCTCTACCCCCTTAGTATTGAACCCGCGCAGAAGACCAGGTTGTCGGTCTTCCACTGTTTATCATTACTATCTAAAATTAATAGGAAGAACCACCTGAAGATGAGACAAAACATCTGCTAGCATTATTGACCAATTTGATAAATTACAATAATTTTTAATTGGCCAATAATGCACTGTTTTGGGGGTCTCTGTTTTTAAACATAAAGCAAACATTTCCCCCCATTTATTTTTCTGTTGTGCAGGATTCTGGTTGATAGCACCATGTATGTCCCTGTCCAGCACTGTAAATTTGGTCTCTTGTGTTGTATTTGGACAATTGACTTTTCTGCTATTTTATTCTGCTTTAACCAAGTAATGGAGTCTTACACTGTTCTATCGAGGCCTACCTAGTCCAGTGTTCTGTTCCCACAGTGGCCAACCAGCTGCTTGTGAGAAGCCTACAAGCAGGACATGAGTGCAATAGCACCCTCCCACTTGTGTTCCCCATCGACTGGTGTTCAGAGGCGGTGTGCTGGGCTGCATTCCCTTCCCATTGTCATGAACTCATTGGTTCCCTCCGTATGTGGGTGCCATCACAGTCTGTGATCAGTAAGTTTGGGCAGTTTCCAGGGACACTGGGTCTGCCAGTTTTATGCAGGTGGGGATTTTGTGAGCTGTGTATCTTCCCCTCCAAGGCTGAGTGAGTATAGGATGCCGCATCTGTTTGGCCAGTGTAGTAGCAGCGTACCTCCCACACTCTTGGCGTAATTAGAGTATAGATTGCTCTGTTGATCTGCACATGATCAGAATGTGTCTGTCTCTCATCTGTCTTCCTTTGGATTTTACTCAAGTTTTCCCCCAGTTATATTTTCAATTTCCCCCCAGAATTTTTACACTTTCTAGTGAAATATTTTATTTAAAAAATAGTATTAGAAATAGTTTGTTACTAGACCAATACATGTAATTCTCTATGTGTACACCAAACCCTTTATTTATTTATTTATTTATTTATTTACTTACTTTAACATAGGACAAACACTTCTTTAAATTCAGTCCTCACAAACACTTCTTTAATCAGGACTGAATTTGTCCCCAAATCCTTCCTTTTCATATGTTGTTCTGGAAGTTACAACGGCACACACACACAATGGCCTAGTTCACACATCACGACAAGCCACCGTGGGTTAATTTACCTACAGGGCTTGTTGCTGTGCTCCACCGGCCAACATTTTTAACACCTGCCGGCACTCAACAACAAGCCCCGCTGGGAAAATTAACCCACGGTGGCTTGCTGTGCTGTGTTGTGCGAGCAGGCCCAATGTGTTAGGGTCACAATCTCCCAAACCAATTGTACCAACTCTATCCATTTAATTCTATCCTTAAAAAGCAAGCTCCTTTGGTATACAAATAGAAGTTGCCTATCAGAAGTTCTATTGCAAGCCTCATTAAATGCAGTGCCCTGGTTTTGTAGCATTGTCATCCACTGAGATCTCGGCTCTAGAATCTTTGTTCAGAGAATTGGAAGCTACAACAGATATAACATTCAAGAAAATTTATCTGATTCAGAATGTACTCTTCCATCACATTTATAATAAGAGCAAATGGGACCTGCAAAAAATATACGTACGGTATATATTGCAGTATAGAGTTCTGCTGTTTAGGGTTCCAGCTGGCCAGCCATTCACTCCTCTAGGATATTTCATTCCATTCCATTCCCCTTCCCCATGTTCTGTTTTTCTTTCCAACAAGCAGTCAGCCTTCCATGCCCACTGAGTATACTCCATCTTCATTGGGCTGTTTGGGGGATTGCTCCCTTATGTTTTTTTCACATACATACATACATGTATCAGCTCTCACTCCCTATTATCACTAATAGAAGGAATTATATGATTAAGAATACTCTGTAAGCATTAAAGGAATACAACATTGTGCTGCATGCTTCAATCCATTCCAATTACTGTTTTATTTTTCTTGCTGTTTTCCTGCATTATTTAAAAAAGACAGCTATATGGAGGTTTTGGAAATATGCAAATTCTAGATGTAATCAATCTGTTTAATGGCAGATGGTTAATCAATTTAAAATTATTCAGTTGTTATGACTCATGCCTCTCCCATAACAGTTAATGCTTTGTTAATGCTGAAAAACATAATTCTATTGAAACAGAACCTTTCCTGAAAGAAAGGAAAGAATGAATTATCTATTAAATTTAAAACACTGGTAGGTGGCACAGGTAGTTTTCAGACTTCTGTTCCAAAAAGCCCAGTATCCTTTAAATGCAGTTTACAATTTATGTTGTACACCGCCAACATAAACCTCTTCGTGGACTTGTTGTTGTTGTTGTTTTCTAAATGGCTGCGTACACTATGGTTTCAACTCACAGCAAACTATTCATAAGCAAACTCCGAAACAGTGCCTTACATTATTCAGTAGGGTGTGTCCACTTTTTTCAAATGTACACCTACGTATATAGAAATATGACACCACAGAACAGGAAGAGGGTGAAAGGAAAACCTTCCTTAGCCAGTACGTGTTATCAAACAGACAGATGGACACGGGGATCTTATGCCTGAGAGAAGAGACAGGTACTAAAGAGAAGCAGACCGTGCTAGTTGTTAGTAAGGGAGGGTTTCAGATGGGAAAGGTTGTCTGTGAAGTGCTGAGAAAAGTGCAGGGTCCCAGGGAACATGTACATTAAAAAGATTTCAACTGCAAAGGGTAAGATGAGTGTCAGATGCCAGCTTTAAGAATGAATCAATCTACATGTCTTAAAATGATGAAGAATCTGGTTGATTCTGTATACATTTACTTTTTTAACACATTGCAAAGAATGAGTGATAGCTGGGGTGGATTGAATGGGAATGGGAAAGGAATGTGTGGGTACTATTTATTGTAGCAATTATGCATGAAGAGGAGGAAGGTGGTGTCAGGTGCTGAGCAAATGGCAGGCAGGGAGAAAAGCCAGTTGTTGGGGGGAGTGACATGGATGCAAAATGTGAGTTTAAAAGAGAACAGGGCTGGATCCACACCTAAGGTTTATTGCAGTATTGTATTGCTGCCGTGACTTGCGGGGCACATGACGCATGCAGCCTTCAGTGCCAGTCACGCTATTCTATTCCTGCGTAATTGTTTTGTTTCTTCCGGAATTTCCTGGACTAGTTTTATCACAGTTTTTTCAATTATTTATTTATTTATTTATTATATTTATACCCCGCCTTTTTTCCTTCAAGGAACCCAAGGCAGCTTACATAATCCTCCTCCTCCTCTCCATTTTATCCTCACAACAACCCTGTGAGGTAGGTTAGGCTAAGAGTCCGTGACTGGCCCAAAGTCACCCAGTGAGCTTCATAGCTGAGTGGGGACTAGAACTCGGATCTCCCAAGTCCCAGTCCAACACACTAACCACTACGCCACACTGGCTCTCTTATTGCGGTTCACTGTCGCAGTACACGGCTAGTGTGTGGTAAAGTTGCACAGCCGTTGCCCACCTGAGGTGTGGCCACAAAAGTGTCGTCACTGGAGTAAGCCAGTAGTTTTTGAGGGGCGGTGGAAATGCGGCGTGACATGTGTCTCCCAAACTGGTGGGGAAGAGAGGTGTCCACTATTTGTTGTTGTGCGGCAGTTTGACTTCTTCTCCAGAAGTTTCTTAATTATTATTTTTTTGGTTTGTAAATGTTCCTGAGCACCCCCACAGCTCTGAGCTGGCTGCTTCAGGAAATTGCATTTGGGTGTTGTTGTTTTTTAAAAAAACAAATTCGCTCCTGCACACATGCGCACCTCCGCATAGACGGCAGACCAGAAACAAAGAACCTCCTCTGGTGAAATGGCAGTTTCCCCTGCAGTGAAAGGCAGTACCCCTAGTATAACCTCCATGGATTTTGAGAGAGGACAAGAGCAGGAGGCTTCCCCCCCTTGTTTTAACAGCCGCATTCACCCCCTTACCAAAAGAATGGGGAGCTGTAAATTAGCCAAATGGCATGTCTGCTCAGAAGTAAATCACATTCTCTCCAATGCCCTTGCTCCTAACTGTATCACATTGCTTAATCAGGAGCCTTGTGCTCGGGAAACTCAGAACAGGAGGAACACTGCTTTGGAAGAGCTTTTTCCTTTCTTTCTTTAACGTTCGCACCTGCGCAGAGACGAAGAAGAAGAAAAAAGCCCTTTTCAAGGGAACTCCCTTTTCTGCCACTACAGAGTTAGGTGTGGGGTGGCAAGCCAGGATGACTGCAGTACATATAACGAGAGTGTGCCCTGTGAGGAGTGCTGCAGAATGTGAATATAGCAATACCATTCTGCTAACTCGACGATATACAGTGTAATATAGATCTGCCCCAGAGTGGTGCTAGGTGATGGGTATGCATGCTGGTGAGGTAATTGTGCTATGAGGTGCCAAATGCTTTCTGTAGTACAGTGCCTGGGGTGCATGAACATGAAAATTTGCCAACCGCTGCAGCTTAGAATGACACAGGGATCCCAAAAGGCAGCTACAAAATGGTCAATGCCTGGCCAAGGGGGGGGGGGGGGCTGGAAAGTGATACAGAATTTATCTTAATATGCTTACTCACACAATGCTTAAACTAGTGTTTGTATTTCTCAAGTCTGCAATTCAAATATGCTCTGTTATGTTGGCCAGAATGTGCATCCAGTTTAAACTGTTTTCACACATGATACTAGCACTGGTTTTGAGTCTCTTGATCATTATTTCAGCTAAAGCTGAACTGAACAGAGCAATGTATCACTCAATGCTATATACATCAGGGGTGGACAGATACCAGCCTTGCTGGAGCTATTTTGTTTTTTACTAGAACACTGAGGTCTACTGACCAGAGCCAGACACAAAATGGTGGCTCAGGGGGCAAAGTGACAGTCAATTATCTAATGCATCCATGAACTACACACTAGAGCTCTATGCAGGCATTTGCCTACACATGAATAGAGCTAAAGTATGTCGAGGACATGGGTGCACACATAAGCCTGCTCCCCAATGTTTCCACACACCCAGCTGCCTTATAGATCTCTGCACACTCAGTGCAAAGATCTGCAAAGGGTTCTTTGACCTCATTTGTGTTAACGTATTTAGAGCTCCTGTGATCAGGAACCCTGATAAGACAGGGTTCACGATGGTGGGAGCTCTGTAAGCATGTTCAGCTGGACATGCTCAAATAACTCTTTGTAGGCCCCTTCCAACTCTACTTTTCTATGATTCTATGATTTTCTATATATTTTTTAAAACAAAGAAAGGGACACCTGACCAAATAATTATATAGTAATCCAATTATGTCCACTCAGAAGTAAGCTCTATTTATTTCAGTCAGGCTCACTCCCAGGTAAGCAGGTATAGGATTGCAACCTCAATGTATTTTGATGTTGAAGTGTTCTCTTCTCATTTTAGATGTTTTTAGTGGGTTGTTTTTTGTTTTTGTTTTTATATTTCAACTATATATTTTATGAAGAAGAAAAAGGGGGATAGTGGATCAAATATTTAATTTTTAGTTTCAAGTTGTGATGTATGTTCTTATTTCAACAATTTCCAGAGGGGTAGCTGTGTTAAGTCTACTGCAGCAAAAACAACAGAGTCTTGTGGCACCTTAAAGACAGACAGCGCAATTCTATGGCCACTAGACAGAGTCTAGATGGCCATAGGATTTTTCAGAGTCCCAACTCCGACCTTGAAAACTTGCTCCAAGGTCGGAGCTGGGACTCTGAACTTGGTGCACCCTCCCCCACCCTCGCAGCCAGCACCTGAGCGACCTCGGAGATGGGCTTTTGAGGATGAAGAGGAGACAGGCTTCGCCAGCATATGAAGTATCCTGGCAGCGCCTTGCACTCTTTCCCGCTTGCTCCAAGGCCGGACACTTAGATGGCCAAAAGGAGGAGAAGACCTCAGGGCCGGTGCTACCGTTAGGCCAACTAGGCAGCTGCCTAGGGCGCAGGGCTAAAGGGGGCACCAGAAATAGGGAGGGAGGGCTCAAGTGGGAAGGGGGGCGCTAAATATCTGATCTTGCCTAAGGCACCAAACTGCCTTGCACCGGCCCTGGGCGACCTTCACATCCACATTCCTCCCGCCATGCATAGGTTGGAGTTACGGGCAGCTTCATTCGACTGCGCCCTAACAGATTTATTCCAGCACAAACTGATGAAGTGGGCTATAGTCCACGAAAACGTATGCTAGAATAAATGTGGCCTTTAAGCTGCCACTAGACTCTTCATTATGCTTTCTTCTAATTTTAGACATTTTTGGTAAGGTAGCTATGAGTATATGATTGGTAAGGCACATATGACTATACTTTGTATTGTTTTTTCTTTTTGTTTTAGACGTTTTTGGTAAGGTAGCTATGATTATATGATTGGAAAGGCAGAGATGTGATGTGACTATCTTTATTTTGTATTTTCTTCCCATTTTAGACATTTTTGGTAAAGTAGCTATGACTATAAGATTTGTAAAGTAGATACAACTATACTTGGTATTGTTTTTTCCTCTTGTTTTTTTACTTCTTTTGGTAAGGTAGCTATGAGTATACGATTGGTAAGGCAGATATGACTATACAGTACTTTGTATTTTTCTTTTTCTTATTTTAGACGTTTTTGGTAAGGTGGCTCTGATTATAAGATTGGTAAGGCAAATATGAGTATACTTTGGTTCCCCTCCCCCTTCTCATTTTAGACATTTTGGTAAGATACATATGACTATACAGTCATGCCTTGGACTGAGAGCATAATTCGTTCAGGAAACGTGCTTGTAATCCAAAACACTCTTATATCAAAATGAAATCCTTCCCCAAAAATTTGTACAGAGATTTTTTAATTTAAGCTGTACTACAGTACTTGTATTGCAAGACATCGCTTGTATATCAAGCAATAAATAAATAAATATTTAAACATTTGCTTGTCTTGCAAAATGCTCTCAAACCAAGTTCCTTGCAATCCAAGGTATTACTGTACTTTGTATTATTATTAATGTATTTGTGAAGAAAAGAGCCTTTGGGGGTTCTCACACACACACACACACACACACACACACTCACCTCATGTGTGAACCGGCTGGGGTGGGTGGGGTGTGCATAGTTAGCGTGTGGAGAAAGGGGCCTTTGGGGGTTCCTGCATGCATGCATGCATGCATGCACACACACAACACCCCCTCATGTGTGAAGGCTGGGTGTGTGTGTGCATAGTTCCTCTTGAATGAATGGCGCCTAGATGCCTGGAGAAGGTGGCCTAGGGCTTTCATATGTAAATAGTTCAAGCCATGAGTCATGAGTTCCCTTCCCCCTGCCTGGCCAGGTGAGGTGCATTATGATTGGCTAAGAGGCAGCAGGGAGTGGAGGGGAGGGGGGGGAAGGTATATTTCCCAAAGTGTGGGTTTTGGTCTTTGTTCTACCCGGCTGTGGGAATGGCGGTAAGCCAAGGACCCCAGGCAGCTCCTGGTGAAATTAGCTGGATTGAGGGCTCTAGTAAAGGCAAGCCTTGTGGGAGTTTCACCCATCTCGGACCTTCGGGTAGGTGTGGTAATCTCCCTCGGGCAGCGAGGCTGTGCTGGATTTAACCCTTGAAGAGAACACCCTCAGGTAACAGGTGTGTGCCTGAGAGATCTTAAGGAATCAGGTTTTGTTATTTTGCAGCTTTACTGTGTACCAAAGTGTCTCTCTCTAATTTTGTGTGCTCCTCTCATTTCCCTATTGGTTGTTGTAAAATGCTACCAGAATAAACCTCCTTTGGTTTTTTTTTTTACCCCACATGGTGTTTGTGGATTGCTCTGTGGCTTCAGTCACTAAATCCAGGTTACAGTCATAAAGGCAAGTCCCTGAACAGAGATCCAAGTAGGATTGCAGACAGCTGAGGCTTGGCAATCTGGTACCTTGAGATCTCTGGGGGTACCTTGAGATCTCTGGGGTAGGAAAGGGTGGGGGTCTGGCGGGCCAGCCAGCCAGCCAGCCCCCCCCCCCCCCTTCCTCCACAGTATTGTTGTTGTTATTGGGATTCGGACTATGGTAAGCCGTTTTGTCATTTTCTCTACAGTAGAATAAAGTACATTTTAAACCGAGGAAAGAAAAAGGGGACACCTGGCCGGCAGGGAGGGAGGCGGCCGGGCTTGTGAGGCCGCGGTGCCGCCGCCGCCCTCAGCCCGCCCGATGTTCGGAGGGGAGGAGGGCGGGCAGCGACCGAGGGAGAGGCGGCGGCGGCCGTGGCGAGGGGCGGAGGCCGAGCGCGACAGGCTGGCTGAGGCACCTGGGCGGCTGCCTTTACCTCTTCCTCCTCCCTCTCTCTCTCCCCGCCCTCACGTTGGTTTCGACTTTCTTTCTTTTTCCCCCGCCCGGAAACTCTCCGGCGAAGCAGCCGCCACGTTGCCTCAGCCAGAGCGAGCTGGGCCAGCCAGGTTCGGTGGCGGGCGGGCGGCGCTGCCCCGGACAAGAAGCGCGAGGAGCCCGCGCTTTTCCTTCCTTTCCCGCCCGCAGCGTCCGAGGCGCCCCTCCCCCCACCCACCCACCAGGTGAGTTCTCTTGCTCCTCAGGGAGCCCCCCCCCATTGGACTGAGCGGGGGGGGGCGCGGCGGTAGGGATCCTCCTACGGACTCCCCTTCCCCCCCCCTTCCAAAAAACACCTCAGAGCTAAAAGTTGAGGGCGAGGGGTGCCTGTGAGGGGTGGGGGTGGGGGTGGGAGGAACTTCCCCCCACCCCCAGTTCAGGCAGGCTGCCCACATTGTGTCTCTCGCCTCATATCATTGCCAGCCCGCCTTAAAATGACTTCCATCTCCTGAGGGAGCTGTGGGAATATATATATTTTTTATCTCTTATCTGGATGGATGGGTGGGAGTTTTAATAAAATACAGGGGATCAAAAACGGTTTCCATCCTGAAAGAGAGCTATAAAATATTATATGGAAGGGGAAAGCCTGTACAGAGCGTTAAAAATCACTTCGGATTATCTCTGAAAAATTTGAGATTTAATGATGATGATGATGATGATGATGATGATGATGATGTAGGGCCTGCTTGGAATAAGGGGATCGACTGAGGTTTTATTGTGTATGGGGGGGAGTGGGGGGTGTTCTCTCCCACCACCCCATAACTCCTGGAGTGATATTGGCACCTTTTCATAGTATTTTTATAGTTGAATTTCTAGTAAAGAGCTCTTTATTGGAGTGACCTTGGGCAGGTCACTCAGTCTTAGCCTGAGGTACCTCAGGAGGTAGAACGGGATAAATATTCATAATTGCACTGCAGGGTTAAGAGACATCGCTGCTTCATGCATACATCTGAATGTGGGTGGAATTTAGTATAACTTTAGGTACTGTAATAATAATGATGATTATCAATAATGTTGTTGTTAATCTACTTCTTGGAATAGTTTGTGAACAACACAGAAACCAGACATTACAGGCCTGTGGCTCACGCTGGCTCAGCTTGTCTGAGCGTGGAAAACTAAGCAGGGTCAGGCCTGGTTATTACTTGGATGGGAGACCCCTCCTCTAGTTTCCTGCATTGAGCAGGGGGTTGGACTCGATAGCCTTGTAGGCTCCTTCCAACTCTATCTATGAATCTATGAACTCCAAACACTGCTATGAGCCGCCTAGCTTTTGCAATGTGAAAAGAGCACTTAATGTGGATTAGTGATTCCTTAACAATTTTTAAAACGCTCTTTTTGCCTGTGTAACCAGAATGACTAAGGATAATTTTTGCCTTAGTAATTGCCTATGCAACCAGAATTTCTCCCATCATTCCATTCAACTGCAGGTATCTAAATTACATAGTGCACGTCCACGGTAGGTTGTGACAACTTGTGAACTACCAAGGCTGCATGCAGCCCCACCAGCTGCCGGGGACTAAATATGAACCATTTTTTGCTAGCTGCCTATCACAGCTAAAACAGATTGGTTGGGGTAGGTTTGTCAGGCCATGATGCATGCTTGGTGTCTTATGATTTGTGCAGTCTGGCCTATCGCTACAACAAACATTTTATTTTATTTTATGTATTTCAACCGTGCCTTTGAAGGCAAGCCCTTACAAGCATAGAAAAAGTAGGCAAACATGCAGAATGTTTAAAAAAAAAAAAGGAACACTGAGATTATTATTTGCTCAATGCATGTTTATGGCTGGAGAGGTACGGTACTTCTCTTAGGCTGCAATCCAATAATAATAATAATAATAATAATAATAATTCTTACCCGCCTCTCCGTCTATATCTGTGTGAGAGCCACTGTGGTGTAGTGGTTAGGGTGTTGGGCTGTGACTTGAGGATCTGAGTTCTGGTCCCCACTCGGCCATGAAACTCACTGGGTGACTTTGGTCCAGTCACTGACCTAACCTATTTCACAGGGTTGTGAGGATAAACAATATGGGGCCATATGGTGGTTCCATATGGACCTATGGCCTGATTGGAGTCTACCTAGAGAAGAGCCTTCAGTGTAGTGGTGGCTCCCTTTCTGTGGAACTCCCTGCCTCTGGAGGCCAGGCAGGCGCCAACATTGTATTGTTTTTGGTGGCGTCTGAAAGCACTTTTATTTCAGGAAGCCTTCCTGAACTAACCAGCCATGGTTTTTATTGATACTGTTTTTAACATATTGTTTTATTCTTTTATCTGTTTTGTCTTTTATTGTTCACCGCCCCAAAATCTCCATACGAGAATATGGAGTGATATATAAATCTTGTAAAATAAATTTATTTATTTATAAATAAACTGTCAGGGATGCTTTGACCTGGATTCCTGCATTGAGCAGGGGGTTGGACTCGATGGCCTTGTAGGCCCCTTCCAACTCTACTTTTCTATGATTCTATGAAATAAAATAAACAAGAGGGGGGAAAGTGGGGTATAAATGTAATAATGAAATAAAAATAAATAAATTCATACTTAAGTTGGAGTAAGTTTCATTCGGTTCAGTATGACTTACTTCTGAGTAGGCAGTATAGAACCAGGAGAGAGCAATTTTTCTGGCTTCAGTAGGACTAAAACGGTCTGCTGTTCAGTGCATAGCTGTGCAGCACAATCTTAGGTATCTAGGATTGTCGATCGATCAGGCGATCACTCGTGACCGAGTAAGATTGTCTTCCGGGATAAAAGGAGGAAATTCTAAAGAAGATTGTGTAGACTCTAGCGATGGGTCCGTAAGTGACTGTGGAGGCCAATTCTAGATCCACACAGCTTCCCACAGTGAGGACACAGGTTACCAGATAGAAGATGGTCCTGTAAAGGATTCATTTGACATGCTTTTCGCCTAGCACGTTTCTCCCTTTCACCTTGCACTCGGGCTTCTTCAAAGTCCATGGAACCTTTGTGAAAGGCCAACCTCCATTTAGATCGTTCATGGGCCAGAGCTTCCCAGTTTTCGATGTTTATATTGCATTTTTTTAGATTAGCCTTATGAACATCTTTAAACCTCTTATATTGACCACCGATATTCCGCTTTCCATCCTTGAGTTGGGAGTAAAGTAACTGCTTTGGGAGACGGCAGTCAGGCATTCGAACAACATGACCGGTCCACTGAAGTTGGCGTTGAAGGATCATTTTTTCAATGCTAGTAGTCTTTGCTTCTTCCAGTACACTGACATTTGTTCGCCTATCTTCCCAAGTAATTTGCAGGATTTTCCGGAGGCAACGTTGATGAAACCTTTCAAGGAGGTGGAAGTGACGTTTATAGATAGTCCATGTTTCGCAGGCATACAATAAAGTCGGTAATACAATGGCTTCATAAACCAGTGTTTTGGTCTTCTTACAAATATCCCGATCCTCGAACACTCTATGTTTCATTCGAGAAAATGCGGCACTTGCGGAGCTCAGACGATGCTGGATTTCACTGTCGATGTTAGCTGTAACAGAAAGATAGCTGCCACGATAGAGAAAATGATCGACATTTTCCAGTATTGTCCCGCCAAGCTGGATAGATGGCATCACCAAAGGATTGGCTTGCACTTGCTGATGAAGCACTTTGGTTTTTTTGATGTTAAGTGAGAGACCAAGTTTTTCGTATGCTTCTGCAAAAGCATTTAGGATAGTTTGGAGATCATCCTCTGAATGTGCGGAGACCACATTATCATCAGCATACTGAAGTTCCACAACGGAGGTTGTAATTACCTTACTTTTTGCTTTCAGCCTGCTGAGATTAAAAAGCTTTCCATCTGTTCGATATATAATTCCCACACCGGTGGGAAGTTTCCCCTTGACAAGATGTAAAACCATGGCAATGAAAATGGCAAATAATGTTGGGGCGATAACACATCCCTGTTTAACACCTGATCCCACTTTAAATGGAGCACCATGAGAGCCATTGTTGTCCAAAACCGTTGCCGTCATGTTGTCATGGAGAAGTCGCAAGATATTCACAAATTTTTGGGGGCATCCAATTTTCATAAGGATAGTCCAGAGAGCTGTACGGTCTACAGTATCAAAGGCCTTAGCCAAATCGATAAATGCCATATAAAGGGGTTGATTTTGCTCCCGGCATTTTTCTTGGAGCTGACGTGCAGTAAAAATCATGTCTACTGTCCCTCTAGAGGGGCGGAAACCATATTGAGTTTCAGGGAGGATCTCTTCTGAAATAGATAGAAGACGGTTTGTGAGAATCCTAGCAAATATTTTACCTGCGGTTGCTAAGAGAGAAATGCCCCGATAGTTTCCACAGTCTGTTCTATCACCCTTCTTAAAGAGGGTGATAATTATGGCATCCCTGAAGTCTTCTGGGATTGTAGCCTAACTCAGATTACTAGTATTAATTACCACAGCACCCTGTTGCGTGTGAGCACTTTGAAAAAATAATAGTTGGTTCTGAAAATCTAGGGATCATTACTTCCAAGCGTACATAGTAACAAACTACATGTGGTGCAATTACCTATGGCAACCATACCATATTTTTTTTTGCTTTTTGTAACTTGTCAATAAAACCTAGTTGCAAATGCAGATAGGTCATAAACAGTGTTTCTGAAATCATGTGATTTACAATTGCCTTTTTCCATGTAGGTTTTAGTTTGGACTCTGCCCCTTTTGATTAAGTAATCTTTTGTTTGCCTTCAGTTTAGTTAAACAGGGAATAATTAATTAGGCTGTTCTTTCTGGGGGTGATGGGAGTTGTAGTCCGGAGGGCTCCCAAGTTGGGGAAGGCTGGAATAATTAAACTGTCCCACCTTTGAAGTGTTTTTGAGGTCTAGGGACAAAGCCCACTGCTATATAAGCATTATTTTTCTCATACTTATTCTTTTCCTTCTTCATATACATTTCTTTTAAATGAGCAGTCAGCCTTTTAAGTAATAAACACAATGTGCTTCTGAAATAGCATCCTTCATTTTATAAACACAATAGTGACACATAAATAACAAAGTGAAAGATGCATGAAAAATGTGTAGACAAGGAAGAACAAGTGTTTTTTTCTGATGCTGTTTGACTAGGGTGGGGCTAATGAGATACATTTGTGCTCTACAATGTCATATGTTGTGCATGCATTTTTTCTTCCCTTCTTATGAACTGCTCATCTGCCATGTTTTTCTGTGAGCTCCTTGAAATTGTCATGAATATTTGGCCTGCTGTCCAAAGTGTACTTTGGTAACTTGTAGTCCAAAGGTGAGGAGACGTAGACTTTAAGATCCTCCCATTTCAGCTTCCAGCCACTGATAAATGAGAAAGAACTATACTGCTATAAATATGTTTAGTGTTTTTTCACAATGTAGGTAAAGATGGCTTTGCTCCTTCAAAGAGTTCATCTTCCAAAAGCCCTAGTTTTACCAAGGCAATTGCTGGGTAGACCTCTGCCTTTACCTTTAGAGGCAATATAATAGTAATTTTTCTTGACTGGAAAGGACATTTGAAGAAGATAATTAAATGGAGGCTTGACTAGATGCTGTCTAGTATATGTATATACCACAGAAAAACAAAAATAAACTGGATACAATGTTGGTAGGACAAGAGAGGACTATATAATTTTATGTGGTCACTAGGGAGGTGTCTTCGTGATGTTAACAATGACAACTTTATACTTACTATCAATAGCATCTTTATCGAAATGTTAGCATGAGAGCTCTGTAAATACCATCTTAAGGGGCACAATTTTACTTGCTTTTCTTCTAATTGGATAATTCTTGGTGCTCTCATAGAGCAAATAAGGGAGGATCAAATAATCCCATTGATTTAGTGGGGTGGTGAATTGTATCCAAACAGCAGCCTCTGAAGGCAGAGCAATGTCCCAAATCATGGTTTGTTGGTTTGGATGTAATGCCAAACCACAGTTTGCCCTAAGCCTGATTTTTGGTCCTGGTTTGCCAGCTGCTCGCAAACCATGGTTTGGCAGATATTGTCGGTTTGGACTTGACTGGCTTTGTGAACCATGGTTTGCTGTTATGTCTGAACCATCTAGGTATTCATAACTCTTGGTGTGTTCCTAAGTCAAGCCTAAATGGGCAGAGCTTGGAGTAGTCCAACAGACAACTGGAGAACTGGGATGAGAATGGCCACTACCTTGCAGCTGTAGTAGGTGGTTGCTTACTTGTAAATAAATTTCGCAGAGCTGTTGTTTTAAAACTCTTAAGACAAGTCTCCCTGCAGTGTGGGTTGGCTCATTTGTATGCACCACAGAGTAATGGCTACCAACCTACGGTATATAAAGAGATTTGTGTACAGCCATGCCTTGGATTGAGAGCATAATTCGTTCCGGAAACGTGCTTGTAATCCAAAACACTCTTATATCAAAACAAAATCCCCCCAAAAAAATTTGTACAGAGATTTTTAATTTAAGCCGTACTACAATACTTGTATTGCAAGACGTCGCTTGTATATCAAGTTAAAAAAAATTAAATAAAAATTTGCTTGTCTTGCAAAGTTACTTGCAATCCAAGGTATGAGTGTATTCTGTGCCAGCAACATCTGCGCTAAAGAAACCAAATTTTGTGCCCAGAAAAATTATGCAAAATTTATGTGCATATCTGCTTATGTCAAAAGTTATGTTGCAAGTTTTTAAAGAGTTGAGATATTTTTGGCACAGTCACTGGAGGACAGGAAAGGAATTACAGAAGAGTATGATGATTGTGGCTAGGTGATAAAGTAGGGACATGATGACAGGAAATAATGATGACAGGGAGAGGTGCATAGAGTTATGCAAGCTATTGAGACCTCATACATTTACCAGTGGGAAGACCTGCTCTGCCACCCTCTGATTTCTAAACCTTCAGACCTTGGCTGCTTGCTTCCAAGGTTTTCTCTACAAACTTGAACTATAAATTTGCTTTAGTAAAAAAATCCTAAAATTATTCATATGCTATGGAATCTGGATATGTGGAATATATACATAATCCCTCAACAGGCAGGATTCAGATGCATTGTGTATTACAAGAAAAGAGCAGGTGGACTAAAGTGCATCACAGAGATGTCTGTAGGCCAAATAATAGTTTATTAAGATGTATCTGGTAGCTTGAACAAAGCAAGCTGTGCTACAGAGCAATTGTTTTAAAATTCTAAGACACATCTCTCTGCAGTGTGGCTTGGCTCATTTGCATGCATCACAGAATTGTTGGTTCCCAAATGCCTCTTAGAGTGCAGCTAGTTGTAGTACATTGTCATTTGGATTGTCCGGTCTGGTCTGGTCTGTTGAGGGGCTTGTTGGACAGTGATCCTGTGTTTGAGTAAGATAGGGTTCCCCAACCATTTAGGGCTTGTGGCACATTTAGAAATTTGAGCAAGTGTCATGGTCACCATTTCAAAATGACGGCCATGAATGGTGCCCATTCACAAAATGGTTGCTGTGGTGGGCACAGCCAGTCACCATTTCCAGTCACAGAACACCATTTCACAAAAGGGCAAACTGGTGAAGCTAAAAGACAAGTAACTTGCCCAAGAATTTGAAAACAAGGCAGATGTGTGCCCCGAAACACAAACCCACCCCCTTGAACCCACAGTCTTTCTCCCCCCCACAGATGCACCTCATAGTACAAAATAATAATAATAATAATAATAATAATTCTTACCCGCCTCTCCGTCTAGATCGAGGCGGGGAACAACAAAAATATAAAATACATAAACTAATCAAAACACAACACATACTATTAAAACATCTTAAAACAACTTAAAAACATTATAAAACATCTTAAAAGCATCTTAAAAGCATCCTTAAAACCTTCTTTTTCAGGATCACCTGCCATCACATGCACTCCCTCTGGTTCACAATTTTTTGCAGGTGGCCTGGCCAGTGTGCTGAGAAGCACCTGACCTGCAACCCCTCACCATCTCCATTCCCTAATAATGCGTCTGACCCCACATCAGCTCCAGAGGCATTCTGGGCCTGACATGGGGTCCGACACCTTGTACAGCTGCCTGCACAAGATTTTTTTTTTTAAAAGAGCTTTAAAAAAAATTATAGGAGGTCCACGGGACCTTGGCAGGCATCAAGAGAGATGTCTGTGGGCACGCTGGCGCCTATGGGCACCATGTTGGGAACCCTGGGAAAAGCTGCTGGCTATTTTTATTTATTTTATTTAATACATTTTCATACCGCCCAATAGCCGAAGCTCTCTGGGCGGTTTACAACAGTTAACACCATAAAATACAATACAATATGCATATAAAATTTAAAACCACAGATTAAAAACAAACAGCAAAGCTAGCAGTAGCAGTTCAAATTACAATAACAGAGTTAAAAACAACTACAAGATTAAAATGATTAAGATGATTAAAATGCCTGGGAGAATAGAAAGGTCTTCACCTGGCGCCGGAAAGGGTACAATGTAGGCGCCAGGCTAGATGGCCTTCTTTTCAACTTTGAGTCTTTGTGGGGAAAAGCCTGAATGAAATTAAATTTTACATGGTTGGGTAAGCCATATAATATCATATAATTTTGTATAGTTTTTCTTCTATATGCTGCCTTGAGTAGGTTTTACCCCTAAAGGCAACCTAAAAATAATTTAAAATAAAAATATGTCTGCATCTTACTGAAACAACTGTTTTTGTGTATTGCATTGTGGACAAATATGGCTTCAGCCCCCAAATAAATAAATGTCAAACATTTACTGTTATTTTCAAGCTTTTCCCATCATTTCATAGGCACTTTAAATCTCGTTTGTAGTTTTTCTTTTGATCAAGTTACTCTAGGGTCATGAACGAGCACTGCTAGGTGAACAGTGTGTCTTTATTTTGTGTCCATTGTGTTTAGGGAGACTCAATTTTAATCTTATGGCAGTTCATTAAGACAAAGGTCTGAGAATCCTTGTTCTGTGAAGGGGAGGCAGAACTTTAACAAGGTCAAAACTACCTTAGTGTGATCGCAAAACATCTGTGAGCCTCCTGAACCAAACAGTTCTTTCATTTTCGGGCATCCATCTCCTTATCTAATATAAAAAGAGAAAATGCTATTTCTTGTCATCATTGGTCTATTCCTGGATGCACTGTTTATTGCTGATATGTTATGCTAATGACTGTCTGGCTAGACAGTCTGATTAACATTTTCAAATTATATGAAATAAGGAGTATTTCTTGCCGTGCCTTCTTGAAGAATGACTGGGTGGGGGAAAGTGCACAACTATGTTTGGAAATGTTAATAAGAATGTCTAGCCAAACTGTGTTAGATAAGGAATATTTCTTGCCAGGTAGTCTTGAGGGAATGACTAAATGTGATAGATGGCAAAGAACACACATCTATGATCTGTATTATATGGATCGTTGGCCAGTCTTGTTGGAAGTACATGTCTAAGACTGCTAAAGAAGTTGAAATTCTAGAGTAGAGTGAAAGGATATGCTAGAAATATGGCTGTAGGCATTGTTCTTTGCTAAAGCTCCCTAACATGGAGTAATTATTTTCTTACTTTTAAGAGAGAGAATACTAAAGTGGAATATCCTGATAAGCATATAGGATGTTATGTGTTTTGAAGTGAGCTTTTCAAAGCAATACAGTGGGAGACATAAGGTCTCCACTTCCTAACACTATACCAGATGCTTTGAAGGTAACCAACTTTTTTTCTTTTTACTACTCTTTGTTTAGTTATTTGGATAAATCCTGGGAATTAACTTTTGTTTTTGGTTTAGATTAGGTGTTTTAATTGCAGGAAACATGGTTTATTCAGTCTTAATCCTTAAATTTGCACTTTTGGGTGCTTTCTTTTATGAAGTCACACATATCAAGGGTGAAATGTGATACATTGTATCAAAACACGCTTTCTAGTTCAAAGCAAGTTTGAGAGTGGAGGACAATATAACTTCCAAGATGAAAGGTGGGTAAGTTTTGGAGATACAGGCCTGTGGCTCATGCTGGCTCAGCTTGTCTGAGCGTGGAAAGCTAAGTAGGGTCAGGCCTGGTTATTACTTGGGTGGGAGACCCCTCCTCTAGTTTCCTGCATTGAGCAGGGGGTTGGACTCGATGGCCTTGTAGTCCCCTTCCAACTCTATGATCTATGAATCTATACAGTCATGCCTTGGATTGAGAGCGTAATTCGTTCCAGAAACGTGCTTGTAATCCAAAACGCTTGTATATCAAAACGAAATTCCCGCCAAAAAATTTGTACAGAGCTTTTAATTTAAGCCGTACTACAGTACTTGTATTGCAAGATGTCGCTTGTATATCAAGTAAAAATAATAATAATAATAAATATTTAAAAATTTGCTTGTCTTGCAAAATGCTTGCAAACCAAGTTACTTGTAATCCAAGGTATGACTGTAAATAATTTTTCTACTCTGTCTACTGAGTGTGAAGTTTAATAGGTTCATTTTCTAATACTCATGTCTCTAGGATAGAGAGCCAGTATTTATTTATTTATTATATTTATACCCCACCTTTTTTCCTGCAAGGAACCCAAGGCGGCTTACATAGTCCTCCTCCTCTCCATTTTATCCTCACAACAACCCTGTGAGGGAGGTTAGGCTGAGAGTCAGTGACTGGCCCAAAGTCACCCAGTGAGTTTCATGGCTGAGCGGGGACTAGAACCCGGATCTCCTGAGTCCCAGTCTAACACTCTAACCACTATGCCACACTGGCTCTCAGTAAATTAGATGGGAGGAAATAACAAATGCAGATATGCTATTGATATTCAAGAGATTTATTTATTACATTTTCTTCTACCCTGCTTTTCAACATGACTGGTTTACAAAAAGTTCTTAAAAGCAACACTAATAAATCTAATAAAAATAATAAAACTAGTGATACAATAAGTAAGCTCAGCATAAAATCACATAAAAGACTAGAAAACTAAAACTCTGAAAGGCCTGAGAAAATAAAAAGTCTTAATTTGGCTGCAAAAAGACATCAGTGACAAGCAAGCTTCCCTGGCATTCCATAAATGGGGCACCACAGCAGAAAAGGGCCTGTCATTGGTCATCACTTGTCTTGCATCAGAAGGTGAAGGTGGGGGAAGGGACAGAGAAGGGTATTTTAAGACTCAGGCAAGTTCATGCAGTAGAAGATACTCCTTCAGGTACTGGGCCTCAAGCTGATTAGGGATTCAAAGGTAAGAATCAGCACTTTGAATTGTGCTTGGAAATGGACTCTGAAACAGTTCAGATGTTTCAACACTCGTGAGATGTGTTTAATATGCCTGGTCTCAGTCACAAATTTAGTCTCTCTGTTTTTACCAACTGAGGTTTGTCAACAAATGTAGCTCTACGGAAGATGCATTACAGCAGTCTAAGCAGGATGTAACCAGAACATTGATAACCATGGCAAAGCTATCCCTGTCTAGGAGTGGTTGCCACTAGAGCACCATCCTTATCTGGTGAAAGGTGCTTTATGCTACAGAAGCTACTTGGGCCTCTAAATATAAGGCTGGAGCTAAGAGCTAGTGTGATGTAGTGGTGAGAGTGTTGGACTGGGACTCGGGAGATCCAGGTTCTAGTCCCTACTCGGCCATGAAACTCACTGGGTGACTTTGGGCCAGTCCCTGACTCTCAGCCTAACCTACCTCACAGGGTTGTTGTGAGGAAAAAATGGAAAGGAGGAGGATTATGTAAGCCGCCTTGGATTCCTTGCAGGAAAATAGGCGGGGGTATAAATATAATAAATAAATAAATAAATAAATAAATAAATAAATAAGAGCATCTCTAACTGAGGGTCTGATCCATCAGGGAGAGCAGTTCTATCCAGAAAAGGTTGAATACCACCTTCCAAGTCAGACACCTACTCACTATCACTACCTCCATCTTGTCTGGATTTAGCTTCGGTTTATTGGCCTCATCCAGTCCATTACTGAGGCACCTCTTCAGCATTTCCAAATCTCAGCTAAGGGAGCAATCTTATTATGATGATTGTAAGCCCCCAAACTTGGAGGCTTTAGCTCATCCTATGAACGGTGGGAGGAGTGGCGGAGGTGATCTTTGCATCCCTGTCCTCACGGCCTGCATTTTTGCTAGACGTTTTTTGCCTGTCTAGTGAAGGTGTTTCAGAGGGGGAGGGAAGGAGGCTGTAGAGGCCTCAGGATAGTTTGTATCCTGGCCTCTCCAGTCCCCTCCGCTCCCATCAAAACATCCCCTTTTCCCCCTCTCTGAGGTCATGTTTCCAACCACGGAGAGGCAGCCAGTGCCGTTCTTTCCATGCCAGATTGTGGATTCCCTCCTTTGAGGTCAGAGCACTGTCCCTGACCTTAGATCAAGGAATCTGAAATATCCTGTGGCCCCTCAGATGCTTCCTAAGTGACTGTCTTGTTTTAGTGATCGATTGTAAGCCACTCTGGGAGCCTTTCTGGACTGAGGTGCAGGATAAAAATATACTTTTTATACTATTTATTTAAATACTTTAAAGGCACAATCTTATGCGAGTTTAGACAAAGAAAAAGCTATGCTGGTTGGGGCAGGCTAGGGGTTGTAGACCTTTTTTCTGTCTAAACTTGCATAGGATTGCACCTTTAATCAATCAATCATTCAATCAATCAACTAAACCTGATGGAAAGGCAAAATAGAATTGGGTATCTGCACATTGATGACACTTCGCCCCAAATCTCTGGGTGACCTTGTTCTGTGGTTTCATGTTAGATGTGAAATAGCAAAGGTAACAAAATAAGAACTTGCAAGGAGAATAGGAAGAATGGGAATGACAAGAAGCATGCTAGAAGGAAAGCTCCTAATAAGGGTGTGCTTGTAAAGATGTATGACTGTGATTTTCTGTCTTCAGGGAGCCCTTTCTCTATTGACTCATCTGCCCAGGAACCCATACACATTTCAGAGCACTTTGGGTCATGTTTTAAGGTGCACAGCCAGTTGACACAGGACACAGGCTAGCCTATTGGGACTCCTCATGGCCTTGTGTGCACTCGGTGTGCATCCTAGCACACACCCACTGCTCCACTACAGAAGAGCATAAGAAGAGCCATGCTGGATAAGACCAAGGGTCCATCTAGTCCAGCACAAGCAGGACATGAGTGCGACAGCATCTTCCCACCCGTTTCCCAGCAACTGGAGTACATAGACATACTGCCTCTGATACTGGAGGTAGCATATAGCCAATCAGGACTAGTAGCCACCGATAGCCTTCTCCTCCATGAATTTGTCCAATCCCATTTCAAAGCTGTCCAAATTGGTGGCCATCACTACACCACTACATCACTATACCAGTCTGGCTGTACACAAAGATCAGTAGTGGTGGGCAAGTAATATTTCACGGAAACCTGTCCACTATTAATGAAATTCTCATTGAGGAGCCCCTCATGCACTTCCAAGGAGCTCAAGTTTTCCCTGGAAGGAATTTGCAAACCAGTGATATATGGGCAATTGTATGCTGTCTTCCAGGGAAGGCCTATAGCTCAGTTGCAGAGTGCTTACAAAAGGTCCCAGGTTCAATCTCTGGCATCTCCAGGTTGGGCTAGTAAAGACTCCTGTTTAGACCAATGCCCTGACTCAGTAAAAGGCTGCTTCCTCTGTTGATAGTTACCTTTCTTGCTATACCTATTCTACTTCTTCTTTATTGGCTTTTATACTCTTCCTCCCACCCTATGCCAGATAAGCACAAGTTGAACTGCTTTGGTTTCTCCACTTGACCTCTTATTAAAGTGCCACCACGGCATTCCTGTATAACCTGACTCACAAAATACCTAGATCTTTAGGGCAGATAAATTTAGGCGGCTGTGCAGACATTTATAGGCCTTAATAACAGGGACGGAGCAAATCCACAATAACTTTCATTAATGCCCAGGCTCAATTATCCCATGTAGGGAAAAGTAGCTAATATAGATTTCATAGATTTCATAGATAGAGAGACTGGGCAGATTGCTTTCCCGGTTAGTAGGTCATTGATCAGAAAGATTGCAAGATTGTGTTGGCATCTCCTTGTATCTGTCTGGTAACAAAATGTGAACCATTAAAGCCTCCTCATTTTGGGGCTGCACATACCTGAACAGTATTTGCCAATACTGGTATCTGTGTGGCCATGATCATACATCGTCCTGTGAAATGACTCCAGCTTCTTTCCTATATGGTACATCTGTTCAGTTTTCTGTGATAATCCAGAATAGAAATGAAACTCTCCATTGTGTAGCCCTAAACAATAAATTAACCTGTAATATCAAATGCAAAAAGGGACAGTTAAAAGAAAAATAACTTTATGGATATTTGGAATCAATTATTAGAGTATGTATTAATAAAGGGGAAGGGGAGTATGCCTTGTCAGAATATGTTATATTTTTTGGAATATGGAATGTAATTGATTAATGGGATGGAAGTATAGCAATTGGTCCCTAGGGGGATGGGGGGGTGCACTTTATGATTTTGTGTATACAGGTTTAGTTGTGTGTTTTTGTTATATTTTATATTAAAAAAGAAAAAAGGGGGGAAAGAAACTCTGTTGTCTTAAAAAAGGCTTCTATGGAATTGTTAAGGCATCAAAGTACAAGAGAAGCACTCGCATTACTGTGTGATAATACAGTAATAGATTTAACATAAACTGTATTTCCAGTGTCTTACATAATCTCAGTAGTTGGACTGCCCCCCCACCCCCACCCCAACTGACATCAATGGCCCTGTGGGAAACAGGAAAGGAGCGAGGGAGGCAGGAGCAGGCGGCGGGGGGGGGGGGAACGGGACATCAGGGCCTGCTCCAGCTGGACTGTCCCTCCCCAACCCTGGGAGATGAGAGGGGAAGCAGGGCCACAGGGAAGCCAGTGTTTTTGTGCATTGTTGTAAATGGTCCAGAGAGCTTCAGCTATTGGGCGGCATACATAGAAATGAAATAAATAATAAATAAATCCTTACAGGAGCCCTATGAGAGACTGCTCAGCAATCAGAATGTGGAAGCAGAGACTGTCAAGTCTGGCAAGAGGTGGGGAGGCAGATGTAACCAGCTGGCAACCCAGATTCAGTTGGTAGGCTGCCACTTGGCTACCCCTGCCATACGCTATGCTGGGACCAGGCAGTTCAAGGCACTGAAAATCAGCGCCAGCAAACTGATAATTGGGTAGCTGCACAAAGAAGAAGAAGGAGAAAAGCATACGTATGCTTCCTACATCCAGTTACAGGCAGGAGGCAAGCATCCACATTCTGGACCAGCTGATATTTATGGGCAGACATCAAGAAAAGCTCTATTTATAGTGTACTGCAATGGTAACTCTCTGAGATTGTCTGTGATAGTAATGCCAACATTTCAATCAGCAACATTATCACCAGACTTTTCAGGATCAAATCAGTGCTGTCTATCTTATCACTTGACAGTATTTGGATGTGTACATAATATGTTGCCAAGTATGAGAAGAAATGTTCATTTGTCATCAACTGATACTTCCTGTCTGTCTACCATTTCTTGTTTGCGTTCCTCTCCATAACTTCAATTATTTCTCATTGTATAGTGCACGTTCCTTTCTGAAGGAATGTTTCACAAGTGATAATTTAGTTGTATAACCTTAGCAAATGTTACTCCCACTAACTGCAAATGTGACATGGTGTCATTTTGAGAGTTAGTGCAATCTTGTCAGTTCGCATAAGCTAGTTCTGATATCTGAGGGGCGAATGTACTGTTGTGATTTCAGTGCATCGCTTAGTACTTTCCAGTTTGGTGGAAACAGCGTGATAAGTATTACAATTGTCACACTTTGGAAATGTTTCTGTAATAAAGCTTTTTAATGTGAGCAAGTTACTAGCCCAGCTGGCAGCCCTGCTGTCAAAGCCATCTTGCTAGCAAAGGAGTAGCTTATTTTAAATGCATTTTCTTTACATTCTGCTAGATTATTGGTTTCCAAAGGGTGCTCCATGGAACCCTGGGGTTCTGCACTGAGAAAGTTAATGGTAGAGAACGAGCTGGCTGCATGTTGCTTTCTCCCTTTTGGAACTTTAAAATACCAGTAAGCCCAGTTTTCGAGCATTTATTTGTGACACCAGCATCCATGTGTTCAGAGGTTGGATGCTGTAGCTCAATGGTAGAGCACCTGCTTTGGATGCGGAAAGTCCCAGGTTCAATCCCTGGTATCTCCAGGCAGGGCTAGGAAAGAATCCTGCCTGGAACCCTGGAGAGCCACTGCCAGTCAGTGTTGGCAATACTGGGCTAGATGGACCAAGATTATGAGTCAGCATAAGGCAGCTTGCTGTGTTGCTAGAGGTCGGATATGTGTAATTCTTGGCAGGATCAGAATCATCACACTGAGTAAGTGCCTGAACAGGGCTAGAAAGAGATTGCTTCATGTAGTCTGCTCAATATTGTTGGGTCAAAGGGGATCATGAAGTGCTGTTCGGTTGCAATGTGTATGCTGTCTTGTGTTGATGCTTGTGATTGAGGGAGAGGGAAGGGTCCAGCCATCCCAAGTCCTGATTGCTACTTTGTTCAGTAAATCATATAGTAGTTGAGGGGGAACACCCATCATCTTGAGGAAGCTGCTTTCCATTGTATGAGCTACAGGAAAGGGTGTCACAAAAGTGGATGGGATAGAATAGAATAGAATAGAAATTTTGTTTGTATTAGCCACAAGCCATTGCAACATCGTACATGAAACACAACAAAACAGATACAATTATCAGACTAAACATAATTTACACCAGCATTAGATATGAAACACTAATAAGCAAATAAAACTGGCAGACTAAAAATATTGTTTTAAAGGGGGGGGGGAATTAAGACTCAGGCCACCATAAACAGACCTTATTTTAATGGCAGATGCGTGGTCTGCAAGTAGGAAAGATGGATACAGATCAGACAAGAGTGCTGGAGTGGATGGGCTATGAGTGTATCCTATACATGTTTAGACAGGAAAAGTCCTACAATGCTCAGCATGCCCCAGCCAGCATGGCAGGCTGGAGGGATGCTAGACGTTGTAAGACTTCTTTCTGTTTAAACATGCATAGGATTGCACCCTTAGTTGTTTTTATTATATAGACACAAAAAACCACACACATACATACTTGTTATTTTCAAAAGTTGGAAGGGAAGGCATGGTAGGAAAAGTGATGTGAAAGGTCACTAGTATCCTTCCTATTTTGTCGTAGCCTCTGTCTTCTTTTTTATGACTCCTACTGTTTATCGGGTTTTTTGGCAGGGAGTGTGTGTGCTTGTTGCACTGCTGTCCAGAACTCAGAAATGGCACATCTGCACTAGATGGACTGGCAGATTGACAGTGGGTTTACTTACCTAACTTTTGTTCTTTCTGTGGTTATCTGTGTAGTGACACGCATGGGTTCTGAGCGATTGCAGAACACTTTCTAGAGCTCAGACTGGGGAACTGGCATTTGCACCCCTTCTCTGGTGAGAGAGGAGGAGATTTCCCCCTCTGTGCATACCTCGAGGCATTGGCTGTGTGCCTTGCTGCTCAGTTCCTTCAAGACCCCTGTGAAAGTGCCCCAGGAAAGGATAGGAAGTAGAATCATAGAATAGTTGAGTTGGAAGGGGCCTATAAGGCCATTGAGTCCAACCCCGTGCTCAGTGCAGGAGAACGGATGTGGGCAGCCCAGGCAGTCACCCATCCAAGCACTGACCCGGCTCATACCTGCTGAGCTTCAGCATGTGGCCTGCATTATAGCAGGGAAAGAGGGCCAGTTTTGTGACTACACAGATGGCCATTCAGCCATTAGTTACAAGTAAGCAACGTGTTTTTCTTATCTTTGGTCTGTAGGCATGCATGCATATAGAAGACTGGCTTCCTCAGGAAAATAGGCTGCTTAAGGATAGCTCTACTAAAGGCTGCTTCAGACTTTATTGTCCACATCTAAAGCTGGGATGGAGAACCTCTTGCTTATTGGCCCTGTATTTATTTATTACATTTCTATACTGCCCAATAGCCAAAGCGCTCTGAGCAGTTCACAAACAGGTAAAACCATAAAATATAACAATATAAAAATGTTATGGTTTAAAACTACAGTATAAAACCAAAGTTAACAGCAGTAGTGTAAAGATCTAAGAATAACAGATTTAAAACAATAAAAACTGAAGACCTGAAACACCTGGGAGAATAAAAAGGTCTTCACTTAGTGCCAAAAAGGGCATTTCATAACTCGGGTGCTACAACTGAAAAGGCATTAAGTCTGTGGGAGATCCCCATCCGACATGCCAGCTTCTTTGCTGGCTTATCTTTGATTAGGGAAAGGGGATTTCCCCTCCTCCCTCCCACGCTGCAATGAGGTTTTAAGAAGCCTCCATTGGTGGCAGTAGAGGCTTTTAAAAGCCTCATTGCAGCATGGGGGACATTTTGGGGCATTGGTGTTGCTGTTAGGGAGGGAAGGAAGAACTAGCCCTCCCCAATGCTGCAGCCCTCCCAATCACCCCCTGCAATCGGGCTTTAAAAACACTACACTGGCACCAACGGAGGCTTTTAAAAAATCTGATTGTAGTGGGGGGGGTATGTGTGTGGGGTCCAGGCAATTGTGTTGGGACCGCAAGCCAATAATGGGGTGGCCCCACCCACTTTGTGTGTGGCCCCACCCACTTTGTGTGTGGCCCCACCCACTTTGTGTGTGGCCCCGGCCCCTGCTGGCATATAGCCCCTGATGTATTTTCCCAGAACTAATTTGGCCCTTGGACTGGAAAAGGTTTCCCTCCCTGATCTAAAGCTTAGTGCTGCATGAAAGTAGATGGACCAGAAAGCTGCTTTGCAGAGTTCTGCCTTTTCCAAAGGGCTTTCAATTCCAGAAGAGATGGCAATGCCTCTAGCTGAACAATCTGTAACACCAAGTGGGAGAGGTGGTTTTCCCATTTTGTAACACAATTTAATAGTGAAAACAATCCAGCATGAGATTTGTTGGAAGCATTATGTCCCTTTTTTGTACCCTTACTGCAAAGAGCCAGTGTGGCGTAGTGGTGAGAGTGTTGGACTGGGACTCGGGAGATCCGGGTTCGAGTCCCCGCTCAGCCATGAAACTCACTGGGTGACTTTGGGCCAGTCACTGACTCTCAGCCTAACCTACCTCACAGGGTTGCTGTGAGGATAAAATGGAGAGGAGGATGAGGATTATGTAAGCCGCCTTAGGTTCCTTGCAGGAAAAAAGGTGGGGTATAAATATAATAAATAAATAAATAAAGGGAAAGATTTGACCTTTCACATAGTGGCCATTCTGAGAAGTCCAAAGGTGTGCTCAGTGTCATACTTGGGATCCAAAACAAAAGCAGCTGGAATCACCAAATTGCTGCCTTTATTGAGACAGGCTTGGTGACAGGTTCCTATGATTACTCACCCCCTCTGCCGGTTCCTGGCAATCATCTGTGTTGCTGGAGGGGACTGAGAAATCATGACTCCTGTCTCACTCCTTAGGCCTCTTGGCAAGCTAATTTACCTGCTGAACACTTACCTGAGAAGTGCTTATGGCACCCAGGTCAAAGAGTGCTAGAATGGCTAATGGAGGAGGCAAGACAGCACAGCGGAGGTGGGTCTGCACAGGAGGTGTCTGTGGCTTGCAAAGCTCATTCCCAAAAGTCCTCAGATGAGAAGAGTGGTTCCCATAAGCTTTCTTGGTAAACCTCTGACAGGTTAGAGATTTGGTCATAGCCATTAATCCTCGCTTAAGCGAAACCTAATGTTATCTTCTCCCATGTGACTACAGAAAGGCTGATTTGAGCAAAGAAAAATTGAAGGGAAATCACTAATAAAACTAGACAGAAAATAAATAAATGGGAGCTGCTGAACTAAGAGGCAGTAAAATTAGTGTATAGAGCATACTGCAGGGAGACCTCTCCAGAGAAAGTTCTCAAAATTTCAGTGGCTGAAAGAACTGAGCAGGAAGATGTTCATTTTGCTAGCTCCTGGATTTGAGCTACAAAAAGTTCCCAGATAGTGTTTTACTATTACATATTACATGTTGGAAGCATTGTAGCATAGTGGTGAGAGTGGTTGGACTGGGACTTGGGAGATCTCCGGGCTCTAGTCCCTGCTCGGCCATGAAACTCACTGGGTGTCTTTGGGCCAGTCACTGGCTCTCAGCCTAACCTACCTCACAGGGTTGTTGTGAGGATAAAATGGAGAGGAGGAGGAGGATCATGTAAGCCGCCTTGGGTTCCTTGCAGGAAAAAAGGCGGGGTATAAATATAATAAATAAATTTGGTTGACCTGGGATTTTCTAGGCACAACTGCAATTATCTTGGTTAAGGCATAGCTGCAAAACTGGATTTCCTTGTTGAATCAAAGTGTGACACAGTTACTCGGAAGACGGGATTAAAATGTTGCCAGATAAGATTTCCTATGAACTCCAAGGCATGAAAACAAAAGGCTCATCCATAGTCTCTAAAAGGATCTCTCCCCCCCCCTTTTTTTAAAAAGATTTTTCTTCAACATCCAGCCTGAGAAATAATCCTGTGTGATTGAAAAGCTCATGTGCAGTGTTGTGAGCATTGATTGGTAATAATACGCATATTGTTTTGCTGATCCTCTGGATTTTGTTATATTGATGAAAGTAGATTTTGATGATCTTGGGAGAATACTGTATTTAACCATCTAAGAGGGAAATTTATAATTGGATGCAGACAATAGTAAAAAAGAAAAAGGACCCCAGGCTTTCCATTCCTTAGAAAGAAAGGACATTGTCTAAAGGGAAGCCACATCCAATTGCCCCACTACTGGAGAGCACCAACCAGTTTAGAGTTTGACTTTGTATGCAAGGTTAGTTCATGTTTATGACAGCCCCCATGTGAGTGAGTCAAGTGTATGTAAGGACCTCCACAGGCTCCTCATGTAGAGGCACAGGTTGTGAGAATAGATGCCTCTATCTGGGGCCGAAAATACGGCCTCTGCAGTTTTCATCAACCCCAGAAAGTAGTGTTTGGAGAGAGAATTGAGAGAGGTAGTTGCTGGGGCCTACACTCCCAGAACTGGTCACACAGGCAAGTGTCTTGGCTGAGTAATAAGCCGGTTGCTGGCAGATAAGGCTTTGCTAGCCAGGAGCAAAATAACAGAACTGCAGATGGTTTGACACCACCTGATACCTTAAGCATTAGTAAGTTGGGTAAAATCTCCTTGGCTCCCTCCAAACCTCACAAATATCTTAGGGCTGTTGGGGAGATCATCTGTTTGAGCCTTTGGACATGTTTCAAATCACAGTAATCAAGAAGGGGGTGGCAGCCTTTCCTCAGATTAACACTCCAGAGCAACCATCCCCATACTGGCGCGCTCCAGATATGTGGGACTACAACTCCCATCATTCCAGCCACTATGTCCATCCAGGCTGGGAATGATGGGAATTTTAGTCCCACACATTTGGATGATGCCAGCTTGGGGTGGCTGTTGCCAAGGAAAGCTCCTTTCTACCATAGCTAAAGGCGTCATTAGATCACCCTTTGGTTGCCTGCAATACTAGCATACAGCCCTGTCTGCTTCCAGCTGTAATGACGCTGACATTTCAAGAATTCCCACAGCCTGTTTGGGACTCTGCTCAAGGTACAGGCTCGATGCAAGAGTACTGACTGGCCAGTTATGCTTCTACAACCCCAGAAAGTCAGCTCTGGGGGAGGTTACAGAAGTTTTGTTATGACCTGAAGGAGACAATTGAGACGACAGACAATTGAGCCTTAAAAAACAGTGCTGGCTTTCCTGCAGAATTCAGGAGCTTTCACTCCTGCCCATCCTCTGAGTTACGCACCAGTTTAAACATGTGTTAAAAACCCTAAAAACTTTAGTTGTGCAAAGTCCCACGCACCTAGTGTTCTGTCTAAATTGGGTTGTTGACTTCTGCTTGTGCACGCCTGCATTGCTAGCATGCCAGTCCTCTCGTTTTTCTGGTTCCATGTAGGACACTGGGCTTGTTCCATACGAATGCTGTTGCTTTGCCTAATCTCTTTGCCACCTGGGCTGCGAAAAGGCACAAGGCATCTGATCTTCTTATGCTTTCATTGCTGGCTGACCATTACTCTGGGCTTATCTTTGTATTTACCGTACTCACACAAGCAGCATGGTGGTGCTACCCTTGTGTATTTGCAAAGCAAGGAACTGGAATGTTGCATATCCTGTCTCATAGGACGAAGTCCACAGACTCCACACATTAGAAACACATTGCTTATGTACGGTAGGTAATATAGTCTTCTACTATAATCAACACAATTGTGTGTGAATCTTAGGAGTTTTAAAGATTCCACTCTAGTATGTGATGAAGTTTGAACAGGTCTAGGAAAACTCATTCCATAAAATATTTTTTGTTAAATTCAAAAGTGCAAGTAAGCACTTCTAATGCATTTTAAAAGAATTTTTTATTTTTAGGCTTCCGTTACTGAAACATTCCTTTCAAGTATAAAAGGAAGTGGGATACCCATTATATATGTTCCCACTAAAAACACTAATGCTGTTTCTCTGCTTGAACCAGCACAGTGCTAACTTGTTGCCCCCTGAGCTCTCTTGTGTATGTTAACTTCCCAGGCCAGGGTGCTATTTTGCTTTTCCATGAGAGGTTGTTTTTTTTTTACTAAATAGGAATAACAGAATATGATGCTGCCTATAGGATCTTAATTGCTCAATATTTTGCCCACAAGCCAATGAAAGTTGAACACTGCTTGAGTCAGCATTTCACTTTGTTCCTTGGTATACATCTAGATTTAAAGATTAAATAAAGTGCAAAATGAACAGAAAGACCCATTGTCTCTGTATTTGGCACGATACCTCAGTTATTAGCATTCTGTAATGCCACAGATGTGTAAATACAGGGAGAATGTGTGTGGTTCATCAAATGGTAAAAGTACTGTAATTTGACATGATTAGAACAAGAGTAGACAACTTGCTAGTATTGTGGTGAACAATTTTAAATTAGCAAGATTATACAGTATAATAGATGCCTCCCTTGGCTTCTTATGTCTAGAAATGAACAGAATGTCACTGTTCTCTAATTTAGGCACTGGAGATTGTTATAGCAGTGAAATTGGTTATGTAAACCAGCCCCTGGGGTGGGAAAAAGCCCTGCTGCTTAAAAGTAGCAAGATCACACTCTGAAAGCGAAGAGGGTAAAAAGGACCAGATCTGCATCAGCATATAGCACCCTTAGGCAGCTCTCAGGGGGGCCTTAGTGCCACCGTTGATACATGCCCTGGGTCCTCCTTTATGATCATTTTTCTGGAGTTCTGATCATTGCTGGGTGGGTAGGTGGCAGTGTTTAAATTTCTCACGATGCCCTGCAGCAAAACTATACTGGGGGC